>OY728129.1:1397335923-1399835923 GCA_963277665.1 Viscum album | reverse complement strand
ATGGTCTTTACTGGCTCATCCATCTAACAATGGGTTTTTTACATTATACTTATCTTAAACCATGAAATCTATTCGAGTACAGATCAGGAAGACCGAGTAAGGTGTGAGTATAAATCACTAAGACAACACCAATAGCATCTAAAAAATATAAAGTCACTAATATTGTATGTTGTTTTATAGAGAATAAAATACAAGAAATAAAATGAATTGTTTGCATTTATTAATTTACTCTTTATTTAACCACATATCACATGGGTTCTCAAGGACACTGATACTCAATTTATATATCTGAATGTCATTGTTACCATTCATAATTAATAATTTAACGTTATTGTTACCATTAATATTTTCATAATACATTATTGAATGTCAATATTACAATTCACCATTTCATAATTGAATGAAAATGATACCATTCATATTTAATAATACACAATTGAATTTCATTGATACCATTCTTCTTTTCATAATTGAATTCCATTGTTACCATTCATAATTTTATAATCAATGATTTAATGTCTATTTTACCATTCATCATTTCAAAATTTCATGACCATGTTACCATTCATATTTTATTATAAATTATTGAATTTTATTATTACCATTCATTATTTAATAATTGAATTCCATTTTTACCATTCATGTTTTCATAATCTATGATTGAATGTCCTTGTTACCATTTATCATTTCAAAATTCAATTACCATGTTACCATTCATAATTAATAATATATGATTAAATTACACTATAACCACTAATCATTTCAAAATCTGAATCCCATTATTACCATTCATATTTTATAATACATGGATAAATTTCTATGTTACCATTCACCATTTAAATTCATATATATCAAAACATCAAAACATCACATGTATCACAACCTTACTTATATAATAACAACCCATTAATTAATTCACTAATTAACTAATCAAATGTACCAATTTCATAATAACAACATTCTATTAATTAATTAAAAAATAAATTAATCACATATATCCAATTAATTAATTCATAAATTAATTAATCACTTCTATTTGATTAGTTAATCCAACAACTAACTAATCACATCGATTAAATTTATTAATTCAATAATTATTTAATCACATAATTCCTTTAGTTAATTCAAAAATTAACTAAACACATCAATAACATTAATTAATTCAATAATTAATTAATCACATCAATTCCATTATCTTATTCATCATATCATCAATCACATCAATAACATTAATTTATTCATCAATAAATTCCTCACAACAATTCCATTAGTGAATTCAACAATTAACTAATCACATCAATAAAATTAATTAATTAAACAACTAATTAATCACATTATTACCTTTGGTTAATTCAAAAATTATCTAATCAAATCAATAAGAATAATTGTTTCAATAATTAATTAATCACATAAATTTCATTAGTTAATTCAAAAAATAACTAATAACATCTGTAAAATTAATTAACTAAATAATTAATTAATCACATCAATGCCTTTGTCTAATTCAACAATTAACTAATAACATCAATAACATTAACTAATTAATTAATCACATCAATTTCAATTTTTAATTCAAAAATTAAATAATAATATAAAAAACAATTATTACTTCAAAGTTTAATTAATCAAATCAATTCCATTAATAAAGTCAAAAATTTATTAATCACCTTCAATCTCTTCAATTAATTCATCAGATAACTATTCATGTCAATTCTGTTAAATAATTCAATAATTAATTAATTACTTTCAATACCATCAATTATTTCACTAATTAATTGGTCATGTCAATTCCATTAATTAATTACATAATTAATTAACCACATTTAGTCCCTTCAATTAATTATATAATTAATTGTTCATATTAATTTGATTAATTAATTCAAAAATTAATTAATCACATTCAATATCATTATTTAAGTCACCAATAAGTTATTCACATAAATTCAATTAACTAATTCCATAATAAATTAATTATATTTAATTACATCAACACAACAATATATTAATTAATTCAAAAATTAATTAATCTATTTCAATCAGATCTATAATCACAATAATTCCCAATAATTAATTTCAATAAATAATTATACCATTTTCACAATCACAATATTACAAAAATTAATTCAATAGTTAATTATTCCATTTTCAATATTATAATATCTCAATAATTAATTCATCAATTAATTATCCTAATTTCTCAATCACGATACTCTATTTATTAATTCAACAAATAATTACTACACTTCAATTACACTAATTAATTCAATAATTAATTATTAATCATAACCCAATTAATTAATTCAACAATTAATTAATCAGCTTAATAAATTTCATAATTACAAAAAACTGTAATAATTAATTCCATAGTTTATTTATTCTCATTCAAAAAGTTCAATATAAAAATATTTAATTCAACAATTAAGTATTCAGGTTCTACAATCTCAATTTGATCGTAACTAATTCTATAATTAATTATTCCAAATCCGAATTATGTAATCCCAACCATTCCCATTAATTAATTCAATAATTAATTAATCATGATCAACAATATAAATAAATCTATGATTAGATAAAAAAAATTAATCATATCAAATCTCAATCACAATATCTTCCTAATTAATTCAACAATTTATTATCAAAAATATATAATCATAATATCCCCCATTTAAAAATTCCATTAGAAAATTAATTCTATAAATTAATTAATACAATCAATAACTAAATTGATAAAAATCTATTTTCAATTCTACAACTACATTAACATAATTTTAATCAATATATAGGGATTTTAATTATAGATCAGTTACCACAATTCAATGATAATCGATCGTCCAATAGAAATCCCCAATTTTTGTAGCACAATGGAAAGGAATGAGATATATATCTTAAACCGAATTCAAGATCGAACAATAAAGGTCCCATAATCCTATATCTCAATCTTACAAACCATGATCTATGTCTAGTAAGACAGAGGATAACATCCCTTTAAAATATGATGGAGAGATGGAAAAGATAAAGGAAACCATACAGGGTGAGATCCTATTATTGTTAGTGGTGAATATCATCTACTTGAGCATTCAATCATAATTAACGGAGGTTGGTATCCCTTTTAGTTCATTTAGGAGCCTCCAAAATCAAGAGAAAATGTTAGGGGGTGACTGGGGGACAATTTGAGGTTAAAATTGGGGGGGGGGTAGTAAATTTAAAATGAAAATTTAGTTAAATTAATTATCTTTTTCTTGGATTATTATATAACATTTCATAGTTATTAATAACCATGTCCCCAACCATCCTCCTATTTCACACATAGGATATGCACTTAGTTTAACCATGCACAAATCATGTGATCCCCTTGCACACTTTGTTTAACCATGATCAAATCATGCACAAACCATTAAAATATGATCCTCCTAAAATTCTCAAATTTTCACCTTAAAGCTACCATTTTAAGACCCAAAAAAGTTATACTCAAAACAAGGAAAAAATAATACCTCTAAATGAGCCTGAGACATCTCCAAAAATGGTTGGGATCTTAGAATATACCCACTTTAAAATAGCTCATCCTAAATTTTTACTCCCATGCATCCCTAAGATTTTGAGTAAAAAAGATCGGGCCACATAGCCCTCATATCCCTTTCTCTACCCAATGTTTCCTCCTTCAAAATGGTCATGTTACAATAATAAATGAATTATCATCATGTTCCTTCCTTGGATCAGATTCTCACTATAATCTAATACACGTATCATATGATCCTCAAGTTATACATCCATATCAAGTGCAACATCCTCAATATAATAAGTGTGTTTCCCAAATCACTATGACCAACAACCATAAGAATGGAGACTAACATTGGAACTAAACCTTTCCACGAAAACCTCCATCAAAGTAAATAATTCCACCACCTCCAGGGACCACCTATTATTTCTCGGGGTATTTAAACATTCAACTTACAGGTTCCTTATTGGAATTCTGAGGCCACTACTTCTAACCCATGGCCTTTCTCCATAAACCTACTTCTAACACATCTCTCCCCACATTTTTACCATTGTTAACAAGACATTTTCAAGAATCTCAGCCACCATGTCCCATTCATTAAACGCAAGTTAAACACTAAAACATGGACGTTCCCTTTTAACCTTTCATAGGAAAAAACAATATCAACTGCTACCTATTCCCATATTAGAATTTTGGAACCCATGATTTTCATCGAACTCCAGTAATTCATGATAACCTCTTCTAAAATATTCTATGGTTTACCTTCCACCATCCAACTCCACATATACCACTTTATAAACACATCATATAATAGTCCCCAGGTCCCCCCAAAACAGATTCATATAGCTAAGAATTAAGCTAGAGATTTCTCATTGTACCCATGATGATTTCAATGTAGTGTATAGGATATTAACTAATTAAATGTACACATAATATGTATTTAGTGGACACCACCCAAAATCCTCCATCACTGATGTTACCTTCCATTTTGGAAACACAAAATTCCACAACAAGTCTTTTTCCACAAACCTCATCACACAGTCGAAACTAAGGCACCATCACTACACTTATCCATCCTAAATATATCCATGGTTAACAAAGGGTAAAATCATTCTCATGTTCATGTTTCATTAGACACCGATTTATTCATATCGTGCATCATTTTTATAATTTTCAATTTCATGTTAGGCTCCTTTTTCATTTAAAACACACAATGAAGGAACAATATTTCATGTTCAACAACATACCCAAAACACATTTTTTTGTGAGTCCATAAGATGATTAATGTCACAATATAATATTCAGTTCCTATAATGATGTGTGCATACTCAACTCTCATTCCATACCATGCCACAAGTCCAATCGTAGAAAATCTCATAAGAAATTATCACATCATACAATAAGTGAATCACTCAAGGATGAATAACATCGACTGTAAAACATACATCAATAAAAAAAATCCCACCCTAGGTTCGTGGATTTTACCCAAGTACATGGGTTAACTAATTCCATATATGATCGCTTAACAAAGTCCAAACACATCATATTATTTTATCTATCTTTCCCAAAAATTATGAAACATGAAAAAAAAAATGAAAAAACATATGATACCACTTTATAACATTTGGATCCAAGTGTCACACACCTGTTCCCCAAGCCAGTTGGCCACATGACCTTAGGTGTGACTCCCAATACGTCATTGGTTGTCGACTAGATGAGAGTGTCTAATGTATATCATGGGGAGAGTATACCTTTTTTATCAAAGAAATACCATAGAGGAAATAAATAATCAATGATAAAATGACATATGATCATAAATAAAAAATTATAAGTATCACAATATGACCAAAACTAGAAATAAAATATCAAAACTAAATAATAGATATGTCAAACTAAAGTACATACCAATATTAAAAATAAATATCAAAAGTAAATACACTATAAACTCCCAATAAGGTTATGAACCATGTCAGGTTTAATAAACTTTTATCCATCCCAACTAATCCATCAAACATAGGGATTTTTCCCATATCCTATCCTATAAACATGAAATCAATTAGGGTACCATTCAGACAGCCTGAGTAGGGTGTGAGTATAACTCAATATTCCACCATCAACAAAATCTAAAACAATATCCATTAAATAATAATATATTTAGTTGTATAAAGAATGTAATAAAAGCAATAATGTAAATATTTTACATTTATTCATTTACTCTTTATTTAACCACATATCATAGGGGTTTTCAAGGACACCTGAACTGAAATCATATATCTGAATGTCATCACTAAAATTCATAATTCATCATTTAATTACATTTTTACCATTAATATTTTCATAATCCATGATTGAATTTCCATGTTTCCATTCATCATTTAATAATTGAATGACCATGTTATCATTCATATTTAATAATAATTGATTGAATGCCACTATTAAGATTCCTTAATTTCATAATTAAGTTCCATTTTTTCTATTCATATTTTCATAATCCATGATTTAACATCCATGTTACCATTCATTATTTTATAATTGAATGATCATGTTACCATTAATATTTATCAATGCAATATTTAATTCCACTACTACCATTCATCATTTTATAATTTAATTCCATTTCTTCCATTCATATTTTCATCATCCTTGATTGATTTCCATGTTACCAATCATCATTTCATTATTGAATGACCATATTACTATTCATATTTAATATTACATGACACAATGCCACTGTCATAATTCATAATTTTTTTAATTGAATATCATTGTTTCCATTCATATTTTATAATGTGTGGATGATTTTACATGTTAACAATCACCATTTAAAGTAACATATATCACGATGTCACATATATCATAATGTTATATGTAGAACAACACCCAATTAATTAATTAAATAATTAATTAATCAAATGTAAAAATTTCAGATTCATATCATTAAATTAATTAATTCAATATTCAATTAATAAAATATTCCCCCTTAATTAATTCAAAAAACAATTAATCAAATAAAATTCATTAGTTAATTGAATAAGAGAATAGTAACATCATTGACATTAATTAATTCAATAAGGAATTAATGACATAATTATATTATTTAATTCAAAAAAAAACTAATAACATCGATAAGATTAATTAATTCAACAATTAATTAATCACATCAATTCAATTTGTTAACTCGACAACTAACTAATCATATGAATACAATTAATTAATTAAATAATTAATTAATCACATCAATTACTTTGGTTAATTCCAAAATTAACTAATCACATCAATAACCTTAATTAATTTAATAATTAATTAATCACACTAACTCCTTTGGTTAACTACACCATTAACTAATCACTTAAAAACATTAATTAAATCAAAAATTAATTAATCACAACAATTTAATTAGATAATTCAATAGTTTCTAATATCACATTAGAAATGTTAATTAATTCAACAATTAATTAATCACATAAATTCTTTTTTTTAAATCAACAATTAACTAATCAAATCAATAAAATTAACTAATTAATTAATAATATAAATTTCATTTGTTAATTCAAAAAATAACATATCTCATTAGTAACATTATTAAGTTAAATAAATATCTAATAACATTAATTACATTAATTAATTCTAAAATTAATTGAACATTTTCAATACCTTCAATAAATTCATCAAATAATTGTTCATATCAATTCCATTATCTAATTCCACAATTAATTAATCACATTTAAGCAAATGAAATTAATTCATAAATTAATTTTTCACATAAATTCAATTACTTAATTCCACTATTAATTATTCTCATTAAATCCCATCAATTAATTCATCAATTAATGTTTCACATCAATTTTATTAATTGATTCTGTGATTAATTAATCACATTTAATCCATTGAATTAATTCACCCATTAGTTGTTTAAAAACCCATTAATTAATTGTATAATTGATTATTCAAATTAAATTGCATCAAAAAATAGTCTATTAATTAATTACTCCAATAATTAATACATCTCACTCAAATATATAATCGCAAAAATTCCAGATATTTATTTTCAATAATTAATTATCCCAATTTTACAATCACATTATTGCAATAATTAATCAAATACTTTATTACTTGAATTTCATAATCATAATATCTCATCGATTAATTCACCAATTAAATATCCCAATTTCAAAATCACAGTACCCCATTAATAAACTCAACAAATAATTAATCCACTCCAATCCCAAAATTTAATTCAATAATAAACTAATCATCTCATCCCTGTTAATTAATTCCACAATTAATTAATCGTCATAATCAATTTCATTTTCACAAAAAATAAAATAATAAATACACAAATTTATTTAATCCCATTCAACAACATCAATATAATAATAATTAAATCAATAGTTAATTTTTCTTGTTCAAAAATATCAATCTAACCATAACTACTTCTATAATAAAATATTCCAAATAAAAATTTCATAATCCCAACAATTCCCATTAATTAATTCAATAATTAATTTATCATGTTCCAAAATCACAATAAATCCATAATTTATTCAATAATTAATTATTTCAAATCTCAATCCTAGTATCCTAATAATTAATTTAATAATTATTTATCAAAAATCTATAATTTTAATATCCCCAATTTCACAATTACCTTAATTAATTAATTCAACGAATTAATTAATTCAATCATGAAATTAAATTCAAAATATTTGACATCAATTCCATAATTAAATACATATAATTTCAATCAAGGCTTTGGGATTTGAATTATAGACCACTTACCTCAATTTTTTGATGATAGAATATTCAACAAAAATCCCCAACTCTTTCGTCCCAATGACATAAAATGGGATCTGGATCATAAACCCTAATTCAGGATCGAATAATCGAGATCCTCTATATCTAGATCTAGATATAACCATCCAAGATATATATTAGATTATATAGAGAATAACATCCCAGTAAAATATGAGGGGAGATGGGAAGGAGAAACAAAACCATAAGGGATGACATCCTCTTACCAAGAGGGGTGAAGATCATCAATCTAGGATTAGAATCATGATGAATAAATGTAAAGAGGAACATGAATTTTCATTTATCCTAAAAACCAATAGGATTTAAAAGGGGATGAGTGGGGGTCCATTTGGGGTTAAAATGGGGAGGGGGTCAAGAAATAAAAAAAATAAAAGTTTGTATAATTATTTATGACTCAAATGGTTTCCTAGGCCACGTCTTAAAATTACTACTAACCATGCATCTAAACTTTAACCCCTTGCATAGTTAGGTTGCACACTTAGTTTAGCCATGCTTAAACCATGAGACCCCCTTGAACGCATTGTTTAACCATGTGAAAAATATGTTCTATCCATGAAAATAAATTCCTCCTTAAAAATTATCTAATTTTCACCCAAACACACCCATATTAATACCCAAATAAGTTATAATGAAAACAAAGGAAAAATAATACCTCAAAATGAGCCTGAGACATCTCCAAAAAAGTTCAGGAACTGATACACACCAAATTTTAAAAATATTTAATAACTAAGTATTATACATGTATAAAATAATTATAAATATAAGTTATAAAAGGATGTTGTTATTAATATGTTTTTTAAATATGTTAATAAGAGTTATATTTTTTTAAAAAAAATTACTTTTGTGGAAGCAATGAATTATGTTAAACGATTCTTTGTCTCGAATATAATTTCTTAAGGTATATTTCATATTATAAACCATTATATCATTTATGTATTGTAATTATTTAGTAATGGATATATTTTATAATATTCTTGTAATTCAAAGTTTTTAAGATCCATACCATATTCTATCTTTTAATGGATTTTTTCTCAAACGATACAAAGGTTGTAATGGTTTCATTGTCAAAAATTTCAAATCCAAGAGAAATGTTTGAATTTGTATACCAAATTTTTTATATGGTGTATACAAAAAGAATTTGAGAAGTTATATCATAAATTATTATTTACTAATTATATGTTTTTCAATTTGAAACTACCGTTTTAAATTATTTTTTATTAAAATCTATTGAAAACTATATGGTCTTAGATAACAATATTATTTTCAAATCACGATTATTTTTAAAAGATAATTTATCTAGTGAATTTTAATTATATATAATACACCTAAAACTTTTATTTATTTTTTCATGGTTTTTTACTTCTTTAATGAAAATTTCATTCCCCCTTGACCCATATTTTACATAATATGTTTCTTATATGTGAAAATGACCAAGTCTCTTTTTCCATTTCGAATCTCCCTTTTTTCATGTCAGTATTCATTGGAATATTTTTTGAACAACATTATCTTTCCATAAATGATGATTTATGTCCATTTTTTATTATGTTAACTTACATTAAATTATTTAATGAGTTATGTAATGTTTTTATATTATTTTTTCCATCAATGTGTGAATAGAATCTCTTTTTAACATTTTTGATATGAAAAAATCTTTCATACATTAGGTATTTTTCAATTAAAGTTAATATCTACACATTTTTGTTTTATAAAAGAAATTATAATACCCCATGTTTTATAATATATTTATTCATTGTTTTTAAAAAAATCATGGATATCCATTATTTTCAAAGTGATTGTTTAATGCTCTTAAAAATTGTTTTTCACATCCATAAACATAGTTTGTTTTACTTTTTTCATGATAGAGAATATTCTTCAAAAAAAATTAAAATATGGAGGTGATGCCTCTTTTATTATAAAAAAAAGAAAAGTATCACGGGGAAAAAAAAGGTAACCTAATTCAACAGAATTTACCAAAGAAACATAATTATATAACCAAAAAATTTCCAGCCTCTTATCCAGCATGTTTTCTTCCTCTCGAATTTCATTTCATTCAACTCTTCTGCATCCACACCCTAGAACTATGCCTCTCAAGAGACCTCATATTGTAGAAAGTGCATCCATCCTTTAAATAATATTTTCAGTATCTATGTGGTCAGAGTCAGAGCTATCAACATGCTTATATATAGTAGATTCATTAGAGGATTCCCTATCAAGTGGAGTGTGCATTCCATTAAACATCAATGTTTGTTGAGGGAATAAGTCTGGATACTTTTTATATTCATGAGGAGAATGAGTTGTTCCATGATTTTTATCTTATATCACAGTAGCATCACCAATATTTTGATCAAAGGAGGAACATATGTACCTTTATTTATTTGATCAACTTCCACTTGAGTGGCAGGTATTATGTTTTTTTTAATAAAATAGTTGAAATATTTCTTCATACATGATGGGTTTTGAAAGATATCCTTTCATATACTCTTTATGGACTACTAGATAATCACAATCAAATAATTGTTTACCCTTCTAGTAACCCAAGTTGTCCATTTCTTTTTTGCGAGAGTTCCAGATCAACTTTCTACAGAATTTCTTATTTGTTAACTTGTTTAACCAAAAAAATCATTTTCACTACTCGAGGCATGAGGAGACATTTGTGGCTGCATGATGTAACCAATATTTATAATACCATCAATATTGCCCACATTTTCTTTGTCATATCATATTTTGGACCAGGATTTCTTGCTACTTTTAGAAGTATGAGAATCAACTAAATCACTAGACTAATTAGTCTTCTCAACATTTATTTGATTTATTTTATCATTTGACTTCTCTTAATTCATCTTCAGGAAAAACATAGAAACAACATACTATTCAGAAATATGACCTACCTTGTTACTAGTCCACTACTCTAGAACATCTAGTTTTTGTGCATATGGGTTTTTTATCTTCTTAGGGAAGTTACTGAAATCATGCCCTTAAAAAATCATAAGCTACAGACTTTGGATCGCCTGCATTTTGAAGAATTGTGACTAATGACATTACAATCCTTAGATAATTTTGGGGGCTTCTCAGATACTATCTTCAGTTGATGATATGATCATCAGTTAAAAGAATAACTTTATCAAATAAATATGAAAATAATTGTACCTCGTGCAATAAATATTATGTTGTTTCAGAGGAGCAATCTATCAGTACCTTTTTATTTACAAACTTTCCAATGTAAATGGGAATAACTTTTCTACTAGTTAAAATACTTTATAAATATCATATTTTCTATTTCATTTATTTTAAGTGTGTTAATTTAGATTTCATAAATAAATTGATTATATAATTTATTGATAAAACCACAGACCCTTTATATATATGATGTAAATAAAATATATTTCCTAGAATGTAATCTACCTATAATGATATTTACTATCCTTGGTACCCATTTATTCTCCATGAGTATACCATGTTTTGATTATGGGTATATTTTTTAATATTTTCCTTATGTGATCTATTTTTAAAGGGATATGAACCCGATTTTAATTCCATTGGTTCTCTATTAAATGATAAATGATTGATTTCAGTGGCACTCATTTTTGTGTATGACGATCGGTGTTATTTTATATCACCATCAAATATATTGGTTATGTTATTTATCTCATGAGATAATAATTCATTCACATAACGACATTGTTTATAAAGGATTGGCTATAATTGTTTTTCTCACAAGGTTTTCAATTATTATGATTATGTCTCCAATATAATATGTTCTTTATATTCTTTATAAGATTCCTTGTTTATCTCTAGTTTTATGAAATACTTAAATTTTATTTTATACTCCCATGATTTGAGATTATTATTTTATACTTCTAATACATGTTATTATTGTTGTTCTTCTTTAATAAGCATTAATTCTCCAATATTAACTAATTGATTCTATGACTCATTCCTTTAGTTATAATCAATACTTAATCGGATATAATTTTATTATATATCATAATTATACCCATATTCTTATCTTATGATCACTTATGGTCTTTTATTCATACCATTACTAAGTATCTGAGCTCACAAAATATTATATTCCCAATAACCAAGGTTATGAAGAAAATAATATGTGTGATGTTTCCTGAATATTATCTTCTATAGATAATTTTTTTGAGATATTGAATATTTGTTATGGATTATATATTTTCTTATGTTATGGAACCAATGTCCATTAATGGAAAAAAATTGGTTTTATTAGTTAATGTTTTGTCATAATTCTCTAATACAATATACCAAAATGATCAATGGAATGTATTTTAATGAAATAATTTCTTTAATTAATATAGTTATGAGATGGTCACATTAGTGGAGAAATATAGTTGGTATCAGAGTAGGGTTTATATACATTTGGAGAATATTATGTTATCATTTTAGCATATATATTATAATAAGGGGCAGTATGTTAAGGTTCATAATAGTTTTAATATTATAAAGAACTCATTAGGATAGTTAGGTAATATATAATATTTTAGGGACTGGAATGAGATAGTATTAGTAAAACCCCTAGGGATAAGTCTATAGAATATGCATATATTTACCTTTTCTTAATCACCCAAAAATGGCTAGTTCATCATCAAATAAATCATTACAATTGATCATGATGAGTAGGTCGTTGAATGAAAATATAGCTAGACACTCTCAGGGGGGAGATATTCTTTCATTAAACATTTTATTGATACAATATAATATGAATAATTAATTATTCTACAGAATTATGATATGGAATATGAGATAACGTTGACTAATGAAACCCAGATTGAGCTTTGAATGGTTTATATTATAGAAAAAGCAAATGTAATAACTTCCAAAAGTAATACATTTTGATGTCGAACATATCATGTTTTTATATTAATATAGGTATCTTATAATGTAAATTTTCCATAACTTTTACTATCCCCTTTTGGTTTTATTAGTGGTTCAATCCCAAAGGATTCATGTTAACAATTGAACCAATGGACAGTGAAATGATTTTTCAATGAGAATCCTAACATGATAATAATATGTGTGATAAATATTTGGTAATTTCTAATCTAATTTCAATAATTATTATTGAAAACATGATGATTTGTGCGTTTCAAAAAATCAATGAAGAGGATGATGGATTCTCATTGAATTTTAGGTGATTATGGTGATTAATAAAGGAAAATTCAATTTCTCTAATGAAGAAAACATGGTAAGAATCACTAAGGGGAATGTATTGAAGGTGTTGTGAGATTTTTAATATGAATAATTTTAGGTTTAAGGGAAAATAATTTCTATGAAAGAGGAGAATTGGGGACATAGTGATAGTAAATAATGTTCATTATAAGGTACCATTAATAGTTCAATTTATTAAATATGGAGGGACCTGGTAATTATTTAAGAATATTCAATAATTAATGTGCTAATAAGGATGATAGGTTAAAATAATATTGATGAAATGGGAGATATTTTTTAACTATGCCTATGGAGGTTGGTTTTGAAAATATTATTCAATGAGAAACACTGATAACCCACCCAAGTACACTGAGTATTTTATCTGTAACTTTTTCAATCAACTCATATGTACCTATAATGGTGACTAAAATCATATAATGGAAACACTTATTAACATATTTTTAATTAATAATAAAAAATTATAGTGAATTGATTATTTTATACCATGTATATAACTCCAATACAATATATTTTTACAGGATTGTTCTCCCTATAAAATCACATTATCCTTCTATTAGTAAAATTTGACATTATATTAGGAATGTATTAGATATTTTGAGTTGGACCACATGATAATTTCTATAATAGGAAAATTAAATTTTCAATAACCCCCCTAACAACCTATTAATATAAGTTTGACTATAAAATCACTATGAGAAAAATAGTTCCATTATAATGGGGTATTTAGCATGATGGTCAATGGAAAACTCAACTTTATACAGATTCCTATTATGAAAGAAAAGATAAGTTTACAAGTCTTGCAAATGATGATAAGGATAAATATTGAATAGAAAATTCTTAATCATTCAAATATTATAGAAACATGCATCAATTTCATTATCTAGGAATAATTTAAAATTTAAGAACAGAATTAATTTAACTGAGAGAATGTAACTACCAAAAATTTTGCTACGTATTTTACATAAAAAATTCATATTAATAGATTTTTCATCTCACAAAACCCAAATACAATGACATTAATATAATTAAATATTCAATCCTAAGAAATTATAAAATGAATAAAACCTCTAATAAATAATAAATCTAGTAATCAATTAAAATTTTTATTATTTAGAGGATAAATTATTAATAAGAGTTAATATTAAAAATGATTGTACTTTCTCAAATAACTATTTATGGCATAAATAAATTAAATTAACCAATTATAAATGATATTTATGATAATATATGATATTAAAATAAATGCACTAATATATTAAAATTAATTAAATTTAAAATTGGTGTAGAGTAATATCAAGAACACTTAATGCTCAAGAATGACATTTTCAATAAAATAAGTTTTCATTATATTCTATGTTTTCCTTGAAAAAATTTATGTTATAAATTTTATTATTTTAATTTTATTAAACTAATATCATTTTTTAATTTATAATTTCAAAATTAACTTCATATGAATTTTTTTACTTTTTATGAAAAAATAGATTTTTTTTAAATAGGGGAAAATATTGTATTTACTAAAGCCATGATGTTTATAAATTTAAGGGGAATTGGGTATAACATAGAAAAATATATTTTATTTTCAATGATCAAATTTTTATTAAAAGAGAAAAAACAAAAAAAAAATTAAATACGATTCTAAATTTATAAAAAATATTTTTATCATTTTATGTACATATGTAATAATTTCCAATCAAATAATTTGTTTTTTATCTTATTTTAATTAAAAATTATTTAAGTATAATTTTATTTATATTTCATTGAAATATAAAGATAAATTATTATTACAATAAAATAATTTATGTCATGATAGTCAATAATATTAGTCATTTCATCACACACATAAATGTAAACAATAAAAATATATTTTTTTTTAAAATGTATTCTTATATTCTTCATGATCTAATGTTAGAATTAATTATTCAAACATATAAGAATAATCTGTTATAAAATGAATTTCATATTTGGAATCATTAGTTTCTAATTATATAATAAGGTCCATTTAGTTATACATATAAAAAATGTATTACTTGTGTAAAAACTAGTTATGATAGTAAAAGCCAAAATGTAAAAAGGGATACCCAATTGGGTAAAAGTAATGACATGCAATTAAAACGATTCTAATTGGTTTTCCCCATTTTTTATTTACCAAAAAATAACTCCACTCAATTATTTCTCTTTTTTGAGTCTTCTGGACTTTTGAATAATGTGCTCTTTTTATATCAAAATGAAATATTCACAAAATATCCATTCTCACCACTTACTAATGGGACCACTCATCACCCATCAATACCACTTCAAATTATGGTTTCCTAATGATAATATTCATTTTTTATATTCAAATATATTCTTATTTAAAATTATTTTTCTTAATGTTGAAATATTTAAAATAATCCTTCTATTTTGATGGATTTCTATATTGGAAATACCATGTCCTCAGAATGAGTACTAATGTTTTTGTAACTCATTTTTATTTATATCATGATTTTCCAAATACAATTTTCTCATTCATGAAATATTACATTTTTATATTGAAATTTATTATTCCATTGGAATAAGTATTAGAAACCATCACTTGTTTCCCATAAATAATAAAAATAATAAACTTCATGTGTTTGTGCAGAGTACTACCTCCACAAAACAACATGTTTCAATTTGCATAAACACATAACATGGATTATCTTAGGGGTATTTTGCTAAATTATAAATATTGTTTTAGCATGTTTTATACTCTTAAATTATATACAACATAATTTGTTTCTCCCATTCTATGGAAAATGAAATCATTATGTATGTGTACATGCATACATCTACCTCCATATAAAGGAGTATTCGGTTTTTAATCACTGACCTTCATGGATGGTTAAGATAATTTTTTTAATGGATAGAAATGATGTTTCTATAATTATGATTATTTTCATAAAATAAATTTGGACAACCTGTAATTAATATGAGAAACAATTAATTATTTTAAATTCCACCATAAAAAATAAGCATACAAAGAGAAAAAATATCTTATTCAAATTAGGTATAAGATTCATATCCATTACCTCATCCTATAATTCCATTAAATTTTTTACATTTTTATTTTATAAAATTTATATGATATCATCATTCTTGTTGAAAAACTATATTATAAATAAATCACTTCATAATTACATATTAAATTATGGATTTTTTTTCTTATTTTCATCGATTTAACCAACAATATAAAAAATCATATAAAATAAAATCAAAGATTTATATGAGGAATGAATTACTAATAATATGTTTTATTAATAGGAAAATAAGGTTTTTATTTTTTAAAATGTTAAAATTATAACCAAACTCATTAATAAATATGTCTCCCTTTGTTTTTAAAAAATAAATGAAACAATTATGTCTTCAATTACGTATATATTAACCATAATTTAAACTCTCATAAAAGAAATAATAACCTTATAAAATATCACCAAACATTAATTTAAGTACCTATAATGATATCTATATGATTAACCTCTATATAATGTAGAATAAAATACCACCATTACATTACTTATTCATAGCTATAATGAATACTGACAGAAGATATTGAAAATAAATAATATCTTTAAAATATAATTCTAGAGAATAATTATAAATGAAATATGTAATGGTCCAGACCTTTCTAGACCATTATTTTTTGGGTAATATGGTGTTTTAGGTGTCATGGGAGGTCAATGTGGCTCATTCAACACTTTTCAAAAATTCCTTGATTTCCATGTTTTCCAATAGTGTCTTGTGCCAATGATGTCTCATGCTTGCGGTGCCTCATGCCAATGGTGGATCACCCCAGCGATAGCTCACCCTGTCAGTGCCTCACCCAAGCAGTATGTCACCCTTGTGGTGTCTCACCCTAGCAGTGTCTTACTAGAGCTCAATCACTATTGGTGACTCACCAGTGGTACCTCATCTGTGGTGTCTCATCTAGTGGTGTCTCTCTTGTAGTGCATCACCTAACATTGTCTCTCTAATGATTCCTTAGTCTTGAAGGTATCTCACCCTAAAGGTGTATCATCGAGAATTGTCTCGTCTAGTGGTTCCTTGTCTAGTGGTTCCTCATATGGATGTGTCTCACCTAATTATGTCTCATAGATGGTGGAAAGCAGTTCATTACGACAGTGCCTCACTACTAGCGGTGCTTCTTCTCCAACAGTTTTCCATTTCTGCTACTAGTATCAGGTTTTCCTAGTTTTATGAACTTTATGATGGGAATTGGTCTTAATTACTAAATTTATAACTTTTAGATTCATTTCAAAATGTTTTAATTATATCTTTAATTCCCTAAGGGTCGAGAGGATTCGAGATTTTCAAACTACGTGGCCTTGGTCAGATCCACCTTTAATGTAAATTTAAAACTATATCTAATCTTTGACATTGATCAGAACTTCCTAAAGTTGAAATATATTTCCCCTTGTTCGTTACATATTTTTTTTCTTTGTACAAGACTTTAAAAATCCCAATTTCTATCTAAGTCATGCGCCCAAGCTGTGGAAGTTGGTTCATGTTTCCATTGAGAGTCACCCATTGTATGCACACCCCTATTTTTGGTGTAATGAGGAAGTGTCAACCGCTCTTCTTCAAAGTTGGTTTCCCTTCACCTATCTTAATTATGCATCATGCAGGATGGGTATAGATATATTTACTCTTGTGAAGATAGTTGATTCTATATTAATAATGATAATAAAATTCATATAAGAATAAATATAAAGGGGTTGGGTAATGTGACACTAGATCATTGTGTAAGATTGTTATTATTTATATTGTAATTTGTATGGGCTAACTACCCATTAAAAATTGTGGTTGTTGTGGGTCCTTATTTTCACACTAGATGGTTGTGGAATTCTTATTGTTTGTTTTTTTCAACACTTATATATACAAATTTTGGGTAACCATATATATTCAGCTAATAAATGGACGCCCCATGATAATTCAGTTTCGATGATAACCCATAAATTAACAAGTAGAATTAAATACGGGATGCCTTATTAAATCTAAAAATGTGTTTTTATTGGTAAAAATAATGATTTGATGTGTTTGTTTACTATAGTTTGTGTATTTGGGGGTAGGTGGATGACATTTGGTTGTACAATGGGGTTATGGTGGGGGTGGTAGGATTTTGTAAGAGGGTTATGATACTGGTTGTGATGTAATGTATTGCAGGATGTGGTTGTGATTTGGGGGTTAGTTCTATTAATAAGTTAATTTGGGTAGATGAGTTTTAAGAATAACAATTTTTATTTCTATGGGTAGATGTTGAGAGTCATTTAATTAATAAAATTCTGAAACCTACACACCGTATCGAGATTTCGTGGTTAGATGTGTCTTTAATGTGATGTGGGTTAATTTACCATGACTGTTACTACGTTTCTTATTGTGTGTCATGCCTGATAGTTTCCCAGATAGTGATGGAATAAATACATAATTATTTAATAATTTTTTGAATTAATTGGGTTAGTTAGGTTGATGTAATGGAAATGGTTAAATGAATTGATTGGGAATGTGAAATGGGATTTTTTGGTTCATGTGTGGTGTTGTGCATTAGAGGTAACAAAAAAAGGTGATAGTTCTTTTAGTTTCCTGTTTTTCTAAGAACCCATAGGTTGGGATTTAGTGTTCGGAATTATTTATATATACTTTTATTTTCTTGTTATTTCTAAATTCACCCCACCCTGGTTGAGAACTATGTGTCGAACACCGCCATCATCACTGGGGTGGATGTATCTCCCAAACATCTGGTGAGGAGTATGGATGGCAAGAGAACCTGTAATTTTCTACTCTCTCTCTTCTATGTGATGTAGGTATGGAAGGTTCTATGATGGTTGTAGGTCTGTTAGTGCCTTAAATGGTTGTCATGATAGCCCATCTCTTAATGGGTGAGGGGTTTGTGGATGAGGTGTTTTGGGGTGAGATGTGATAGCCCATGTACTTGCAAGTGAGGTGTTTTGTTTCCTAGAAGTGTTTAGGATGAGTTGTGAAATGACTTCCCAAGTATCTTTGGGATGATATGTGATGTGATGTTTTGTGATTCCCAGTTGTGTTCGTGTGGGATGTGTTGTGAGGCCCAAGTGTGTGCGGGAAAGATGTTTTGTGAGGCCCAAGTGTGAGACACGCAAAGATTTTTCATAGAAATTTAATATTGAATGCATGAAACACTGGGTCTTAACAAAACCCCACTTTGTTATAACCTAGACAGTAAACATAATTTTACCACCCCTATGTTTTAAATTTTGAAAATCTGACATACACGGTTGCGATCAGTATGCTATTTAGAGTCTGATATGGCCAACTTAATTTTTGGTGAATAGTAACAGACCGTTTTGAATAGTAATGTTATCCTTATGAATATCGACATACCCTTATGAATAGTAACCTCACCAAATATAGTATATATATATGATTTAAGTGAATGTATGATGTATGTATGTTTTGGAATAAGTAAATAAATGTTTTCTATACTGTATTTTTTTAAGTATATAATGATTTTAATTAAAAATTAAATTAATCATATTTAGTAAATTATTTTTGAAAAATGAACTTCCTTTTTCGATTCTACATGTCAAAAAATGGTTAGGGTGAATTTTTCGGATCTTTCTGAAATACGTGAACTTTTGGTGAGTAGTAAAATATGATAATTTACAATAAATAATAAATAATTGATTTGTTGAGTTATTGATGATGTTTTGATGATGTAAGGACCAATGGTTCGAACTCACATGCACATATTTCTATTTTTCATCGTGGAATCATCACTATTTATTGTATTATGAAAAAATAATAAACTAAAGATTAAAATATTAAGAAAACCCTCCTCTCCTCCACTATAAATATGACCTCTTCCACACTATTCTCTTCACTCCTCTCACACCTTGTGCCTTCTCCAAATTCTGCCCAAATCTCCTCCCAATCTCTTCCTCTCCTCTACTATAAATACAACCTCTTCCACCCTCTTCCCTTCACTACTCTCATTCCTTGTGCCTTATCCGAATTCTACCCAAATCTCCTCCCAATTTCCTCCTCCACGACTAGAAGTCCTTATCCTTATAAAAATACTAGATCCTCTTCCCTTAAGAGGAACTAAAGGAAGGTTAAATCAAGATGTAAAATTCCTCTTTTCTATTCTTTCATTCTCATATTTCTTTGTTGTCTTTTCATTCCTAACCTCACCTCATCTAAATTATATAACAACTATATTACCATACATGTACTATAATTTGGTTATTCTAATTATATAATTCATCTTCATCTCACATTTTCTCCTCATTTATAGAAAAAATGAAAAATCCTGCGAGATGTGTTGATTTATCACATTCAAGGATGACGATGCTTTCTATATGATTTACATTCATCTACTCTGGTCATGAAACCATTTTTGTGGTTTAAATAAACTATTATATATAAATTTTATCTTATTTATTATTCTTGAATCCATATATACTCATGATGTAAAATAATAATACAAAATAAGGAAATTGGGAGAAAAATTTCCAAATTAATTTAAGCGTTTATCATTAATGTTTTATATAATGATTCACCATCACTCCAAAAAACCAAATGAATTTTACAAACATGAAATTTTATGAATTCTCATTAATAACAAATAAAATCAATTCTTTACTTCAACTCTCATCTTACATGAACTACCATACTCTATTCTAAGTGATATGATAATAAAAATTATAAAAATGAGCACTCACGAACAATGCAATTGAATACCTTAACCCATATAAAAGGACATGAATGAACATAATAATTTCATAATAAACCAAAAAAATTATAAATGGTTTTACAACTATTAATTAATGAACATAATATAGATATTATGGTCATTAATATCAAGTGAAGAACACCCTCGAATTTAAGGTAATGGATCCTGTCTCTCACTTTTTTTCAAGAATCTCCCCTATTTTGTGTCCTTTTTCTTAATTCCTAATGATGGGGTATGTTTTTTAACCTCCCCCATAATTATGTTATGATATATAAATGAAGAAATTCCCATTTAACTCTTATTAATCCCTCATAAGAACACTGGTTACCATGCCAAAATGTTTGTAAGGGTTTCTTTATCTCACTTCCATTTTTTTGAGATATTTTGTATTCACTAATACTACATATATATGGTGTATGTATACAACCCATTGATGTTTAACATCATTAATATCTTTGTTTTAATTATATTCAATGTATAATTTGATGATTATTAATTCTAGGGAATACAATTCAATTGATACAAGGTTTTTAGTATTTTTTACCTGAACCAATATTTTCATTCATGTTTCTCTTATTCTCTACACCCGTCAATGAAACTTTCATTTATTCATATGTAGTCCGCATAAATTTTGTGCTAATTATATATATATATATTTACCAATTATAATAATTTTTTATTTTATGAAGAGTTACATGTTTTAAAATAATATTTCATAAATTGTTCTGAATTGCAAGTCTGATTCAAGGAACTTCTCTATTTCTTACCAATTTTGAAGTTCACTCTACAATAATTTTTATGAAATATTTAACTTTCTAAAGTCAGAACATTTTAATTGAATTTTTTTTTGTTTATTTATGGTTTTATGAAATAATTCATTCTATTGCACTCTAAAATCCTTTAATATCTTCCATAAATAGCACTAAAATGTTTTATTTATAAAGTTTCTTTAAAAACAATTTTTAAATTATTTCACCTCAAAAAGAATTTATTTAATCCCCAAATATAATTTCAATGGAATTCCATTTTATTTTATTGGATATCAATTTTTAAAATCAGATTCCATGACAAATACAAATGATTTTCCCAAAGAACTCTTCTTTCAAAAGTAAAACCGGATTTTTCTCATCTCACTTTAACTTTTATGAGATATATGTATTGTTCACAACATATTTATTTCATGTGGTATATGTGTAACGCCCCGACCCCAGCTACCCAGAGTCGGTGCATTACTTCCTAACTTTGGCATGATCACAAAAGATCAAGTCTTGAAAGACGGATTAGTTTAGTATCCTTGGAAACACTAGATACATTCGTAAACGTTACATTACATCATAAAGTGAAAAACTACAATAACAAAATCTCCATAGTCCACTCTCATATCCTCTTCTGACAATCCCTGCAGGTCATTCATAAAATACCTCTTCACATCCTGGAAAATATTAAATCATTGAAAGGGGTGAGCTCAGATGCTCAGTAAGGATAACAATATTGCGGAAGCTTTCATAAATAAACATAAACATTTAAGGCAATGTATAACTAAAACAAAAGCCTTTTAAACTTGAACATCAACATAATATGGAAAAAGTAAAATGAGATAATTCCATTCACTTCTTCACATTGATATTCTACTGGTCGAATAATCACATTCAATATCAATAACCACTTTCATAATGAGGGAATGTATAATGCCGAACATTCTGAAACATTTTGTCAAGGCCTCGGCCAAGACGTCTAAAATGATTAAGGCCTCGGCCAAAACCATAAATCAAATTGGGAAAGGGCCTCGGCCAATTCCACGTCTAGTTGTCTCATGAGACCTACCGATGCATCGAGGAGCTATAGCGGGCTCCACCCGTCACTTATTAAGTCCAATACATTCCTCATATGAATAGGTTTAAACATATCATAAACCATAACATAATCGTATCACATAAAACATGCATAAAGGAAACATAACATTTCCACATTTCAATCACAAGATATCAATACAACACATTGATATAATAAAAATTCTTTCAAAACCATTTTCAATACCAAAATAAAAGAAAGTTAAAACTTTGTATTTATTTTTCATTAAAAAAAGATGGCTTGTAGAGGAATCCGAAACTCAAATAATGGTCACGGCGGCGGAGAAGTCGTTGTCGCCGCATAAGTACGGAAAGAAAAACATTCCCTTTTGTCGTTTAGAAAAACTCTTCGTATAAAAAGATTCCTTTTGAATAAACGTAAAAGTAAAAGGGGTTTATACACCGTATAAAAGAATGTTGTGTATAAAACCAAATATGCCTCAATGAAAGGGGATTGAGACGAAGTACTTAAAAAGATCATTTTTTTATAAAGTAGGTCTATTATGTTTATTCACTATAATTACACATAAATAATGTAAAAATACAAGATAGGACATAATAATATCATGACATAATTTGAAAGTAGGAGATTAACCCAAAGAATAGAAATTGGGTTAAGAAGTTCCCTTACCTTGCGTCTTGTCCTGACTCGACCGTTCTTTAACCTCCTGAATAGTAAACTAGAGTTAATTTCTATTTACTTAAGAACCTTTTTCATGTTCATTATTCCTTTTATATCACTTATTACCATGTTATGAACATTATGTAATTATTTAAGTTAATAACGGTCGTTTTGTCGATCTTTGGTACTTGAGTCAAAAATAAACTTCTTATAATTACAATTTGTTCATGTGGTGAAATATCCATTATATCCAAAATTATATTCATGATGTAGATATCATATATATACAGTATATACATTCATTCATAATGTCACGTAACATTTAGAGGTAAGAAATGAAATGCACCGTTCATGGAGACGGTAAGCCGTACGTACGCATGAACGCTACTTTCATTTCAATTTCATATTTAATGGAACGAAATCATAATGATATAAATGTATAATATAATTCCAGTATAATATAGTGTATAATACCATTTACTCCATCCTTTATACATCCCACATATGGCATTAACGATTCACATCACTTTGAGGGGGCGGTAGTCCGCACTTCCTAAAATGAAATTATCGTGTTTTACCCATAATGGAAATTATAAAGTATGAAATAAATGAGAAATAAATAAGCATAAGTAAAACATAAACGCATTATATATCATATATAAATTTAGTTACATCTTAATGGCCACCTTTGAAGGTGTTATATGAGTGTTGAACAATCATCGTTTCGTGAGGCAGAAATTTTCCATCCACAAAAACCGTATGTTCTTTAACCATTAGATGTAGGTGTGTGTAAGTGTATCTCGAATACTTCTTATAACAACATCCTAGTATATTGAGGATACTGTTGTTGTTACAAAAGAAATGAATAAAATGAGTTTAGGGGGGTTGGAGAAGAAAAATAAAACAAAACAACATTAGAGAAGACATTACCTCAAAATCGGGTAACTCTTTTTGATTTGAGCCAAAGGCTTCCTTGGGAAGAGTTCTGCCCAAGGTGAGGCATCTAGGAGTAATAGGGGGAAGTTGGGAGAGTATTTGGGCAGAGTTTGGCCGAGCCAAATGGCTTTATAGTGTGAATGAGGTGGTAGAGGTGGGGGCCTTTTTATAAGAGGAGAGGAGGGGCACTCTTGGAAAGTAAAGAAAAGTCACTTTATTATAAAATGAGTTTCGGATTTTAGAGGTCCCACACTTATATAATTCGAGGCTAAGATGATAAGGGTTCTAAATCTACTCATCCAATAGGTTTTTGACAAGTGTAAGCCTTGGATTTTACATTATCTTCTCACTTTATTTAAATCGTTAAATAATGAGGTCATCGCTGCATCATCATGATGTCATAAATAATTTAATTTATTTAATGTCTAAAAATTATAAAAAAAATACTATGATGTAGGAAATATTTTTAGCTTTCTAATGAATATTTATAGTCAAAATTTTGACTTGTGTATCCCCACTTAAAAACTGTTTTAGTAAAACAACTCATGTTTGTGTCAATTTAATTGTAACATTAAATAAATATATATTAATGTCATTTCCAAACAAAGTGGCTCCATGGGGTCCCCAAGTTGACCCATGGGTTGTCGTGGTCGGTCATGACTCATCAAATAGGAGTAGGACAAATGTCAAGCTCATATCATATTATTAAAACATTGTTTTTACCTTAAACTACACTAATTACCTCTAATCGCGATTAAGAACATAAAAGTTACTATTCACCAAAAAATTATTTTAATCTCATTGAACCACATTTTACTTCTTAATGACAACCATGTATGTCGGATTTTTGAAAATCAAATCACAGAAGTGGTAATATTTCATTTAAACGAAAAATCAGTTATTTAACTACCACTTAGTGGTTTCACTATTCATCAAAAATTGAAGTTTTTCAGAACAATGCCAAAATTTCACCCTAAGCTATAATTGATATTCCGAATTCAAAAATGATGTCTATTTTATGAAATTCCAAACATATAATTTGCATTAATTAATTTTATAATTAATTCCCGCTGTCACAACAAATAGCGTGTTTTAAGAAACAATTTATATCAAAATATTGGCAATTGTTTATGTCCAATTTCAATGTTAAATTAATTCTAATGACCACCATTGGATAAAATGGTAAAAATATATTCTAATTATACTTTAAAACCACTAAATAGTATAATTTATCACTATAAATTATTTTGATTAAAAAAGTTATTTTTAAGTATTTTTCACTTTTCATAAAAAAATAGAAGTTCTCAGAAAAATACCAAAAATTCAACATAGGCTAATTTCGATATTCCGAATCCAAAAATGAAGTCCAGTTTGATAAATAAAATTTATAAAATTTCAAAAAGTAGGTATTACTATTCACAACGGCTAGTTTAATTCGATGTGGTGTGTGTTAGAGCTCGAGGTTGCGTACAACACACGCTATTGCATTATTCGAAGTGAAACGTACCGTGGAAGCTTGGGGTGTTACAATATGTACTGACCTTTGTAATATCATATCAAGAGTCTCATAATTCTCATGATATTCTAAGGTATTATGATTGGAATTTTTCAAGGTATTATGGGACACTTTATAATGTTTAAGGATTATTTCATCTAGAATTTTTCAATGGTCTCATTTTAATGTTAATCACTATGTAAACATCTTTTATTGACTCTTATACATCATTGAGGTTTATCTCCAATAATTTAATCCACTGGGTTTTATTGAATGTTTTATGATTATTTGGACTGTGGATGTGCTATCTTGAAACCATTAACCATATTACTCTAAATGGTTAGTGTTTATGATAAATGATCGGGAAAAGTCATTTACATTTCATATGTTACTTTCAATATGAATGTGTATGTTGTTTATGTTTATCCATGTTCATAAGAGGAATGAATGGAACATATTAAGTTTCGTGTGGGGTGCACTATATCCCCTCGGTGTATCAGTATGTCTCATGAGACAAACTATAGTCTTGGCACGAGGCCTTGACAAAATAGATATATATGGTCTTGGAATGAGGCCTTGATGGTATGGTTATGATAACCACATTATGAATTACATCATTATAAAACTAGTAATTGAATATTCATTTGGTTATTCGACGGGTAAAATACCCAAGTTTAAGCTTTAATATGGAATTAATTATTCAGCTCTTATTCCGTCCATAATGTGTTTAAGTTAATTTTTAAAGGATTGTATTTTTAGTTTTTCACCATGCCTAATGTTTATGTCCATGATGTCTTCTTCTATTTTTCTTACCCTTACGGAGCATTTGATCTCACCCATTTCTTATGTTTTATCTATCTTGGTTGCGAGGATGATTATACTATGAATGAATTTTAGGGTTAGGGTTAATCTAAGAGATTGTGGGCTTTTTTTGTTGAAGTTGTTATATTGTTTTTAGTTTTTAGTTGTATTTTTGAGCTCTTGTATGTATCTTGTTTCCTAAACACCTAAACTGGTCAGTCCTTTGGGATGAATCTTACATATATCTATGAAAATGTAATAAAATAATTCACTGACTCCAGGCTTCTAGGGTCGGGGAATTACAGTTTGTATTAGAGAAATTTTAGTAGAAAACATGGAAACTAGATATAGAAAAAGTAGATTACAGTAAAAATACTAAGATAGACTTTAGGGACAAGAATAAAATGACATCCTAGAATTTTGGTAAGTAATATATTATGTGATTTGTCAAGAAAATACATCTATTTATGGATACAAACAAGTAGAGGTAGCTCTGGCACAGATGTATCTAGGGGTGAAACCCGAAAACACCACATTGAGCTAGACTCAAATAGGAACTGATGCATTAAAATGGGTCTTGCTGCACTATTTCTTCGTCACTTTTGGGGGATATTATTTGTTAAATTAATAATATTATTACAAACCATTATGAATAATTTATACCCCCAAAGGAACCAAAGTATACAGTTCTATGATATATGATGTATAAATTTATGTTATGTGTTATACCATGTTTAGAGATATATAGATTTCATAATTTTATGAGATTATATATTATATGGATTTCATTAGAAATGGAACCTAGAATAAGGAATAAGAACATGACAAAATCACATGATGCAAACAGTAAGAAGGATTATATATCTATTGGTCTTAATCCATTTTTTAAAATAATACAATCTCTGAAGTATCCTCATCATATGATGAAATATTATCATGTTTCAACAAGGTATGTAAGTAAATATATGAGTCCAATAGATTTTAAGCTACAAAAAGTAAGAAGAGTATGGTAAGGAAAAATATGGATGAATGGAAGAATGAAAATAAGGTTTTTCCCACATGTGATAACTATGGAAAGAATAATACCGGTAAATGCTTAAAGGGAATGAGAGTTTGTTATAAGTGTGGAGAAAAAGGACACCATGTTCGGGATTGCAAGGATATGAAAAAGGCTTCGAATGTACAACGTTATAACTACAAGAAGATAAAACACTATGTGAATCAATGTCTCAAACATCAAGGGAATATACCCTAGATGATGTTACTGGATAAAGATTAAGTTACAATGCTACCATAGATGAAGTTGAATGATTAATATTCCTAGAAAAGAAAATTTCTTTTGAATATTTTATCATCAATGCACTTTTTATAAGAATTATGTATTATATTTGTATTGTACTACAGTAATTTTTCATTAAGGATTTGAGGTCGTATGATTAATGATACAAAGGAAAATTGACACTGTAACAGGTCAATCTTTTAGGAAATATATGGTCGAGTGATAGAGAACCCTTATTATGTTTATTATACTAAGATTTCAATTTCAAAATAGAGGGATGATAAATGTGGATAAATTAAATTGGATAGTAATAACTATAATGGGAATGATTCTAAATTATTGGATCTTGATCTTTTTAAATGTTAAACAATTTATGAAATTGTTTAAATTGATCATTGTATGAGGTTTTAGAGGTTAATGACACAACATAATGACACTTATGGTAAGAGATGAATTCTAAGTAGTTCATGGAACAATAAAAGGATAATATCATGTTTATGAAATATAAATATATATTTATACACTAATAGAGTGGGATAATCCCTTAACTCTAAGAAAAGAGTCATAAATGTTGTTCTGTTATCATGATCTTTGATAACGTCAATGAAATTTTTCATTTTTTTAGTTTATGATTTTGTGGTAATATACTTTTATCTAAACCTATTTTTTATCACTATAAATTTATAATCTGGTTTTTATTCTATGCCCAAGTTTTCAATTCCAATAAATGTCACTCCATTCGAAAGAATAATTTATTTATTTATTTATTTATTTATTTATTTATTTGTTTGTTTATTTATTTATTATTATTATTATTATTATTTGGACCACCTATCTTCCCTTAACCTTTTTAATGATGATATTTTATTAACTCTATTTATTATATGAGTCTTTTATAAGGAAATGTTCAAGTAACAACAAATAACTTTCTAAGTGAAATATCAAATTTCGAGGTCCGAATTTCTATAAGGAGGGGATAATGTAACAACCCATTATTTTAAAATTAAAATTAATATTTAATGCATGAAACACTGATTCAACATGAAATTTTTATAACCTATCCAGTAAACATAATTTTACGGCCCCTATGATTTGAATTTCTAAAATAAAACATACACTTTTACGATTATTATGTTATTTAGAGTCTGATATAACCAACTTAATTTTGGGTAAATAGTAACATACCCTTATGAATAGTAATGTTACCCATATAAATAGTGACATACCCTTATGAATAATAACCTCACCTATGATAGTATATATATAAGATTTAAGTGAAGTTATGATGTACCTTTGTTTTGGAATAAGTAAATAAATGTTTTAAAAACTGTATTTCTTAAAGAAATTTTAATATTAATTAAAAAATCAATTAGTCATATTTAGAAAATTAATTTTCAAAAATGGACTCAAATTTTTGATTTGAAAATTAGAAAACTATTAAGGGTAATTTTTTGGTATTTTTATGAAAAACTTGATTTTTTGTTGAATAGTAAAAAATGATAATTTATAATAAATATTAAATAATTAATTTATTGAGTCATTGATGATGTTCTGATGATTTATGAACTTATTTTTCAAAGTCTATTCACATATTACTATTATTGGTCATATAATCATCAATATTTCTTACCTTATATAAAAATAATGATCTAATGATTGAAATATTAAGAAACCCTCATCCTCACCACTATAAATACCACCTATTCCACCCTCTTCTCTTCACTCCTCTAAAGCCTTGTGACATCTCCAAATTCGGCCCAAATATTCTCCCAAGATCCCCCCCCCCATGAATATCATCCCTTGTTCTTATAAAAATACCAAATCCTCTTCCCTTAAGAGGCTCTCAATGAATGTTAATTCAAGAGGGAAAATTCCACTTTTCTTTTCCTTCATTTCCATGTTTCTTTGTTCCCTTTTATATCCTACCCTCTCAACATCAAAATTGTATGTCAACACAAATTCCATATATGTACTGGAATTTTTTTATGCTTTTTGGATAATTCATCCTCGTCTCTCCTTTCCCCCTCATTTATGCTAAAAATGAAACATCATCCGAGATGTGTTGATTTATCACATTCAAGGATGATGATGCTTTAAAATTGATTTACCTTATTCACCTCTAGTCACAAAAACATTTTTATGGTATAAACAGGCTATTATATATATATTTTATATTATTTAATGTTATGGAATCCTTATTCACTCATGTTGTATAATAATAATAATAATAAACAAGGTAATTGTGAGAAAAATTGCCAAATTAATCCAAGCGTTTATCATTAATGTTTCATATAATGATTCACCTTCACTCCAAATAACCAAATCAATTTTATAGAAATTTAATCTTATTAATGATAATTAATAACATATAAAATAAATTCTGGACTTCAACTCTCATCTTACAAGGACTACCATACTCATTTATAATTGAACTAATCATGAATATTATGAAAATTAGCACTCACGAACAGTGAAGTAAAATCCATAAAAATATATAACAAGACATGTATGAATTTAATAATGTCATAATAAATCAAGAAAATGTATAAAAGGTTTTTTTTAATTGTTAATTAAGGAACTTAATTTTGTTATTTAGGTCATTAAGATCAAGCGGAAAACACCCTCATATTTAAGGTTGGGGATTAGCTCTCTCACTTCTATTCAAGAATCCCCCCTATGTTGTTTCCTTTAATTTTTAATTACTTATGATGGGGTATGTTTTATTACCTCCTCAAAACTTCTCTTTTGATATATAAATGACGGTATACACCTTTACCTCTCATTAATTCCTCACAAGAACACATGTTACCATCACTAAATGTTTGTAAGGGTTTCTTCATCTCACATCCATTATTGTGAGATATTATGTATTAACTACTACTACTAGTGTATTGTGTATGTATACAACCTATTTATGTTTCATATCATTAATATATTTATTTTAATTATATTCAATGTATCATTTTATGATTATTAATTTTGGGGCATACGATTCAATTGATTACAATGTGTTAAGTATTCTCTACTCGAACCTACATTTTCATTTTTATTGCCCTTATTCTCTACTCACCTAAATGAAATTATTATTTATTCCTAGGTAGTAATCATAAATTTTTGTTTACTATTCTATATATGTATACAAATCAGTATAATTCTTTATTTTATAGGGAGTTACATGTTATAAAATAATCTTTCAAAAATTGTACTGAAATGAAAGTCTGACAAAAGGAACATCTCGAATTCTTACCTATTTTGAAGTTCAATATAAAATCTATTTTAAGACAAATTTATCTTTCTAAAATCAAAAAATTTAACCTGAAAAAATTATTTTGGTTCATTTATGGTTTTTTAAAATCAAACATGCCTTAGAGTATAAAAATCATTTAATATTTTCTTTAAACCGCACAAAAATGTTTTATTTGTAAAACTTTGTTAAAGAATCTTTTTAAATGATTTAACCTCAATAAGACTTTATTTAAGCCTAAAATATAATTTCAATGACCTTACCATCTATTTTATGAGTTATCCTTGTTTACAATCCGATTTCATGTGAAATACAATTGATTTTTCAAAAGAACACTTCTTTCCAAAGTAAGAAGGATTTTTCTCATCTCACTTTAACTTTTGTGAGATATATGCCTTGTTCACTAATTATTTATTACTTGTGGTATATGTACATAAATTTTTTATATCATATAAAGAGTCTACTTATTCTCATGATATTCTAATGGATTATTATTTGAATTTTTCAAGTTGGTATGGGACACTTTGAAATGTTTATGAATTATTTCCTCTAGTATTTTTCAGTGGTATCATTTAAAATTATATTCATCCATGTCAACATATTTTATTAAATATTTTACTTTATTGGGGTTTATCTATTACGATATTTTCCACCATGTTTTATTTAATGGTTTATGATTAGTTTGATTGTGGATGTGCAACCTTAAAACCATTCACCATATTACTACGAATGGTTAGTGTATTTGATTAATGATTGGGGAAAGTTATTTATATTTCATATATTCGTTTCAATATGATTGTGTATGTTGTTTATGTTTATCCCAGTTAATAAGAGAAATTCATTGGACTTAGTAAGTGTTGGTTGGGGCGTACTATATCCCATCGGTGCATCGGTAGGTTTCATGAGATAAACTATTGTCTTGGCACAAGGCCTTGAAAAAATAGATATATATGGTCTTGGCCTGAGGCCTTGACGGTATGTTTATGATGTCCAGCATTATGTATTCCCTCATTATGAAACTAGTAATTTAATGTTCATGATGTTATTTGACTTGTAGTATACCCATGTTTACGCTTTAATATGGCATTATTTATTCCACTCTTATCCGAGGCATAATTTGTTCAAGTTCATTTATAAGGGAATGTGTTTTTAGATATTCACCATGCCTAATGTTTATGTTTATGATTTCTTCTACTATATTGCATACCCTTACTGAGTATTTGATATCAACCCTTTCTTATGTTTTATCCTTCTAGGTTAGGATGATGATTATACTATAAATGAATTGCAGGGTTAATCTAAGAGATTATGGGATTTTTTGTTGAAGTTATTATGTTGTTTTTAGTTTTGTGCTGTAATTTTGAACTCCTGTATGTATCTTTTTTCCAAAGCTACTAAACTGATCGGTCCTTCGAGGTTTATATTCCTTGTATATATGACAATTTAATTAAACAAGGCATTGACTCTGAGCTTTTAGGGTTGGGGGTTACAAGGTGTGTGCGTGTGGGATGTGCTATGAGGCCCAAGTGTGTTTTGGTTGGATTTTTTGTGAGGCAAGGTGTGTGTAGGAAGGATGTGATGTGTTATTTAGAAGTGGTGGGATTTTAATAACGTATTATTTTAGGAGAAAACGTGTCATGACCCCGACCCCAAAAGTCTAGAATCAGTACCGAAAACATGGGGTACACAATTTTTCATAAACACATGCATACAAAAATTGCACATCTTATTCCAATAACGAGGATCTATTCAGATTAGGTTCTGGAAAACTAGATATTGCTGATACACTTCTTCCAAAAACCTGACAATGTTATGATTTATATAGATTTTGTCACATAAGATTACTCAATACTTGGAGAAATATAATAAACCCTGTAAAATATAAATTAAAAAGTATTTTGAGCATAAGTATGCGCATTAAGGGGTTTTAAAAAAATTAAAGAAATTTCCTTTTTAAAACAACAACATTTGAATTTATCATAAGATGTTTTCTTAAGATGAAAACTTACTTCTTGAGGCACATCATCAATATATTCAATGGTTACTTGATTTTTTTTCAAAAATACCTTTTCACAAGACTCATATGTGTTTAATTAAAAACTGTAGATAAAACATAAATCAGAGTGCGCATACATGTTCTGAGTTTCATGAATGATGCATAATTCATAAATTGGTAGAAAACCCATAAATGTGACATGAAGAGTTATAAACACAAGAAATCATTTCATTATTCGTTAGCACTTAAATGAAATTCATGTAATCTTAACTTTAGATACCCCTTCCTTGTATAACATTCCATTTTCATACCTAATTATACCTTATAAATGTATCATCATTATCATCTAATATTAATAGCCAAGGGATATTATATTAGTTGAATAATCCTTGGGTTGATCATTTACCAATACTGTTGGGCAAAAATACCTCAAGGTATCATTGAAGCATTTTTGAGGTGATTGTGTTTGTTGACAAAGTGGACATCTGCGTGGTGATTGTTGACAAAGAAAAACAATGGCATACAAATTTGTTGACAAAGAGGATTTCATGGTGGAATGTCGAGTTCAAGAGCTGAGTTCAACAATCCATGTTTGATTCAAGAATGTCGATAAAAGTAATGGATGATCTGGAGGAGTTACAAAAGAACAGATACAAGGTGGCGCCGTTTTCCAGTGTTTGCCAAATTTTTGGGCCTGAAAATCGGCAAATGAAGAAAAGTGTTTTTGGCAAAGGGACTTGCGCGCCGAGGACTTGGAAAATAGGAAACTTGTGCGCCATATGTTTTTCAAGATCAGAAGATCAAAATATGGAAAAGGAATTAGGTTCGCGCAAGTTTGGGAGTTGGTCGCGCAAGTGTCTAAAAGGAGAGAAGACTTGCACGCCGAGACAGGGTCGTGCAGGTGACTTGCGCGCCGTCGCGCAGGGTGGTCAATTTGCCTATAAATACTGGACCACCCCTCTTCATTCTTGACCGGAGTTCAACTCTTTGAGAAATCATAGCTCCTGTCGCGCAGGTGTGGTGGTCGCGCAGGTGGTGTGTGTGGTCGTGCAGGTGGGACTTGCGCGCCAGAGGTTGAAGTTGTGCGCCGGTGTTAGAAGTTGCGCGCCGGTTGGCAGTTGTGCGCCAATATTGGTTTGGGCGTAAAAGGAAGAGAGCCGCGCAAGTTTGGAGTTGAGGAAGCTTGTGCCGTGCAAGTGTTAGAGGAGGACTTCCGCGCCTGTTGTGACTTGCGCGCCGATACTTGTGCGTCGAGGTAGACTTGCGAGCCAAGTAAGGTTTTGTTCCAGTAGTGCTTCTCGGACTGCGTGGAAGCTGGTACGTTGCCCGATACCTTTGGTGCAAAGAAATATTCATCTATGGGTGAAATTTATACTTCAACAGAGAATCTATACACAGAGGAAGATGCATTCATTCATGCAAATGAAGAGACCTACAGGTCTATAAACTGTGAGTGGATTCCTTCCAAGAGCAGTGAGCTTAGGAAGAGGAAGAAGGTGATCCTCTCCACCGGTAGTGATCCAGAGAGATAGAAACAGGGAGTGACCCTTGGGAAAGCAGTGATATGACCCTAAACATTGTAAAGGTAGTGATCCTGGGCATAGAAGTGATCTAGCCCGAACCTTGTAATCCACAGCTAGTGAAGATTAGGGGAATTTGGTACGACCGGCAACCTGTCGGCGTATGCTCCTTGGACGTAGCCCTTAGCGGTGAACCAAGTAAAATTGATGTGTCCTGCGGTTGATTTACTTTCTGTTTATATTGTGTAGCAGGAAAGAGAGAGAAGAGTGTTTTTCTTAATAGCGAAACAAGATCAGAACGGGCATTAATTTTTAATTAGTCCTACCCTGATTCACCCCCCCTCTCAGGGTATTCAGCCTAGTGGACCTAACAAGTGGTATCAGAGCGAAGGTTGAAAGTTGTTCTTCTCTTAATGGAGGTAACCAATCATAAAGGGATTCCTATCTTCGACGGATATAATTTTCAGATATGGAAGAATCGGATGCAACACTATTTCCGATCCTTGGGAATGGATGTGTTTTCAGCAGCTATGCATGGTATCATAGCTGATATTAATAGTGGTGCCTTATCCGAAGCTGAGCATAGAGAGTTGGATGCTGATTCCAAAGAAATCAATGCCTTAGGGTGAGCCCTTTCCAATCCCATCTACACAAAGGTGATGTCATGCAAAACGTCACATTCCATGTGGGAAAAGCTTTTGAATATATATGAAGGGGACACAAAAGTCAAAGAGGCAAAGCTGAATGTGTTGTGGAACAAATATGAAGATCTGAAAATGAACCCGAATGAGTCTGTTGACGCATTCTTTGATAGGGTAAAAATTATTGTGGAAGATATGCGAGGTCTTGGAGAAGTCATTGAAGACATAAAGATTGTAAAGCGCATCTTGAGGAAACTTCCACCTCGGTTCAATCTGAAAGTTTCAGTACTAGAAGATAAAGATCCAAAAGAGCTGACATTGGACAATTTGCACAGTACCTTGGTTGCATATGAAATGAGGAACGATGATAATGATGCTGTGGAAAAGGGGAAGTCTAAAGAGGTGGCATTTAAGGCCATGAAGAAGCTCACCATTGAAGATTCTAATTAAGAAGAAGAGACAGATGAGGTGATGTCATTCCTTTCTTCAAATCTACAAAGAGGAAGAGGAAAGTTTAAAGGTAAACTTCCACTAGCATGCTTTAGATGTGGAAAGGTTGGTCATCTGGCAGCAAGATTCCCCAAGACGTTTCAAGATGATGATGATGATGATGACGTTGAAATTCCCAAAAAGAAGAATTCAGCTTTTGTGAAAGGGAAGAAACAATTCAAGAGAAATTTCTTCAAGAAAAAGAATCTTCTTTCACAAGAATTTGAAAGTTCAGATGAGTCTGAGGATGAAGAAGTTGAGGAAATAGAAAATTGCAGAGATCGTGGGGTAAATGCCTTGGTGGCAATTGTTGGTAGTTCTCAAAAGGGAGAAGAAGTTGATGCTATAGAAGAAGAAGAAATTGAAGGGAGAATTGATATGGAAGCCGAATTGGAAGCAGCTCTTGACGAGATAGATGTTTGGAGAGACAAAACGAAGAAATCCAATAAAGTGGTTTGTGATGCCAAACTCTACATGCAACAACAGGATGAAGAAAAGTCTGAGTTGTTAGAAGAAATTGAAAGACTAAAATCCCCAACACCAGAGAGTTCAGAAAATATTGTTGAGTATAAGCTTAAAATTTAGGAACAAAAGAAGGAAATTGATTGTTTGACTAACACAGGAAAGGAGCAGGTTAGATGTATCAAAGAGCTTGAAGAAGAAGTGGTCAGTCTGTGACAAAAACATAAGGATCAAGATAAACTCTTGACCCCCAATGTGATATCCAAAAAGCAGGCCATTCAGAAGACAGAGAAGATGAAAGCGGAGCCTAGCAGTTCAGTAGGGAAGAAACAACAATTGAGCTCAGATGTTAAGGTCGTTTCTGGGCTTAGTCATGAACAAAAATTTGCGACAATTGCAGTTAGACCGCAAGCACTCATCCCGAAAGTGAAGGTTGATTTGGGAACAAAACAGAATCAGAATATTCAGAGATCCCAAAGGGGAAATCATAGTGCTGAAATATCATGAGGGAATTCATCCTATATCAGGTGTTATTGCTGTGGGAAAATGGGACATTCACAGTATGTGTGTTCCATAGCCAAGAGATACAGAAGGGAACATGAACAGAGATGGCAGTCAAACAGAGAACGGTTTTCCAGAACACATTTTGAAGGACACTGTTTTTCGTGCGGAGGATTTGGACACATGGCTAGGTATTGCACTTCAACCATTCAGAGAAATGTGTCAAAGAATAATCAAAATGTTCGCAAGCAGCAGATCAATAAACCAACAAGTGAGTTAAAAGTTCAGAACAGATTTACAGCTCTGCAAGATGAGGGTGGTCCATCATACTCTAAGAAAGAACAGAAGCCTCAATCCATGCCGAGTGTGAAAGAAAAAGTATGGACCAAGAAGAAGAAAAATGAGAAGGCTGTGGTGGCGCAGATTTCCCTTAAAGCATCAGATCGATCTGGTGTTTGGATCCTTGATAGTGGTTGGACATCCCACATGACGGGTAATAAGGATCTTGTTACAGGAATCAAATATGACAAAGAAGGAGTTGTCAAATTTGGAAATGATGAAGGCCTGAAGATTGTTGGCTCAGGGGAAGCCAAGTTTGGGGGAAAAGAGATGAGACGTGCTGATGTCTTGGTAGTAGAGGGTCTCAGTCATAACCTACTCAGTGTCAGTCAACTATGTGACTCTGGGCACTCTATCCAATTTACCAAGAAGATGTGTGTTGTGAAAGGAAAAGATGAAGCAGTTGTTCTGCAGGGAAAAAGGTCAAAGGGAAATCTCTATCTTGTAGGTGGGGAAGAAGATACTTGTCTTTTATCCAGAGAGGAAGAAAACCAGCTGTGGCATAAGCGACTTGGTCATCTATGCCAACCATCTATGGAGGATCTCGTTAAATGTGATGCTTCTAGAGACCTTCCCAAACTATCACGTGATCGCAGTCATACGTGTGATGCTTGTCAACAAGGGAAAATCATCAGAAAGACATACAGGCCAAAAGAACAGAAATCAACTAGAGTGCTCGAATTGGTTCATGCTGATGTATGTGGACCTATCTCACCACGAGCTATAAATGGGCAAAGGTACAATGTTATTTTCATTGATGACTATAGAAGAATGGCCTGGGTATTCATCATAACCCATAATAAAGAGGTGTTCAGTTGCATAAAGTAGTACAGGAGGGAATCAGAAAAGATGCTTGGGCAGAAAATTCTGAAGTTTCGTACTGATAACGGTACGAAATTTACAAACAGTCAGGTTGAAAACTATCTCGAGAAACATGGGATAAGGCATCAAGTTTCATCAGTAAGAACTCCCCAATAAAATGGAGTAGTTGAAAGGAGAAATCGGATCATCAACAACATGGACAGAACAATGCTTATTGATAAGGACCTGCCAGAGAAATTTTGGAAGGAAGCAGTTTTGACATCGGTCTATGTTTCAAATAGGTCCCTGTTATGTCCGAAGAAAGGGAAGACTCCGTATGAACTATGGTACGGAAAGAAGCCAACGTTGAAGTACTTTCGAATCTTTGGAAGTAAGTGTTTCATTCTCAACAAAGAACATCATAGGAAGTTTGAGGAATGAGGAGATGAAGGGATATTCCTTGGCTATTCTGGGAAAAGCAAAGCGTATAAATGTTTCAATAAAAGGCTGGGAAAAATCATTGAAAGCAATGATGTCACTATAGTTGAAAATGAGCAGAATACTCAACGATCCAGTGAACAGTTCCTGGATGAAAGTGATGATGAGGTAAGAAACCCAGGGGGAGCAGAAGTGGCAGAAGCTGACTCAGAAGAAGATACTGATGATGAAGAGGAAAGTGTCAAGTCGGTGTCTGTGAGAAAGCTAAAGAGTCGAGCTGAAATTGATAGGCAGAATATCATTGGTGATCAAACATCTCCAGTTCAGACTCGAAGAATGAAATCATCACAGAAAGAATCGTTTTTGTCTCAAGTGGAGCCGAAATGTTTTTTTGATGCAGCTGAAGATGAAAACTGGGTTCAGGCCATGAACGAAGAGCTTGATCAGATTGAGAAGAACCAGACATGGGAGATTGTTTCGAGGCCAGCAGACAAGAATGTCATCAGGACTAAATGGGTCTATCTCAACAAGATGAATGAAGATGGCACAGTGATTCGGAAAAAAGCACGACTAGTGTGCAAGGGATACTCCCAGATAGAGGGAATAGATGTTGATGAGACATTTGCACCGGTTGCAAGGCTGGAGACAATCAGATTATTTTTGGCCATAGCAGTGCAAAGAAAGTTCAAAGTGTTCTAGATGGATGTCAAATCCACATTCCTGAATGGGGTTCTGGAAGAAGAGGTGTATATTGAACAGCCAGATGGTTTTCTCATTCATGAGGATGATAACAAAGTTCGCAGGCTGAAGAAGGCGTTGTATGGGCTGAAACAAGCACCAAGGGCATGGTACTCAAGGCTTGATCAGTACTTGAAGAAGCTTGGTTTCCAGCGTGGAGGAGTTGACTACAACCTCTATTTCAGCAATGACAGTAATCAAAGGATGATGGTGCTAGTGTATGTCGATGACATAATTTTTGGCGGATCAGATGAAGCTCAGTGCAGACAGTTTTCCGAATTCATGAAAAATGAGTTTGAAATGACAATGATTGGAGAGCTAACGTTTTTCCTTGGTCTACAGGTGACACAAGGAAGGAATGGAACATTCATTTCTCAATCCAAATATGCCAAGGAGGTTCTAAGAAGGTTTGGAATGGATAATTCCAAGGAAATGAAGACTCTGGTTGCTACCCGGATGAAATTATCAAAAGATGAGGATGGAAAGGCAGTTAATATCATAGAATATAGGCAAATCATTGGAAGTTTGTTGTACTTAACCGCAACAAGGCCTGATATTGTTTTCGCCACATGCCAAGCAGTGAGATATCAGAGTAATCCCAAGGAAAGTCACATGCTTGCAGTTAAAATAATACTTCGGTATATCAAGGGCACGGTGGACTTCGGCTTGACATACAACGACAAATCTCAGACAGAGTTATTGGGATATACTGATGCAGACTGGGCCGGTTCAGCAGATGATAGAAAATCAACGTCAGGTGGTGCATTCTATCTTGGTGGATTGTTTATTTCTTGGATAATCAAGAAACAAGATTGCATTTCATTGAGCACTGCAGAAGCTGAGTATATTGCGGCCACTCAAGCATGCACACAGTTATTGTGGATGAAGCAGCAGCTTAAAGATATGGGAGTTGAAGTGAAGTCTATGATCAGAATCCAGTGTGACAACTCAAGTGCTATAAATCTTAGCAAAAATCATGTCCATCATTCCAGGACAAAGCACATTGAGATCAAGTATCATTTCATCAAGGAGAAGGTTGAGCAGGGCATCGTGAAGTTGGAGTATGTGCCTACAGAGCTACAGGTTGCAGACATTCTGACAAAGGCCTTACCCAAGGAAGCTTTTGAGAGGCATCGACTAGCTCTGGGAGTTCAGTCGATTCCCCGCACTTGAAATTGTGTGGATGTGGGACCCCCCCCCCCCCTCTCCCTAAGGTATGATGTGTTTTTCCCTAATGTTCTGACTTGTTCTCTACTCTGTTATAGACTACCACGGACTGCCTTTGGGTTCGTTGACAAAGGGGGAGAAAATTATGATGTTCAAGGGGGAGACAGTGTGGAGATTTGATAAATATTGACTGATATGGGGAGAAGCTGACAGGTGGAGTAGCCAGATAGGGGGAGTTGAAGCCAGTTGAATGTGCTTAGCCAGAGCTTATCTTGGACAACACAGGAAGTATGGCTAAAGAGGTGTTGAAGCTGTGAGCAGAAAGGGGGAGCATATTAAATCTGACGATGCTAGAAGTGATCGATCAAAGAATAGATGTCACGACAGCTGAGGATCATGATAAAAGCAGAAGGGTGGTGTGGGTATCAGTTTGGTGTCAACAGTGGACATCAGAGATGAAGTGATTCATTGATGAACTTTTCATTTACTCTTGTTTCTCACGCCGAGCAGTGCTCATGTGGGCTTAGAGTATGTGTTGAGTAAATCCTTGATCGCTATCAGAATCGCAATGAGGCGAATGGAGGCTGAAGAATCAACGATGAATCTTTTTTTTAGAAGAGTTGTCAACAAACATAAAGGGGGAGATTGTTGGGCAAAAATCCCTCAAGGTATCATTGAAGCATTTTTGAGGTGATTGTGTTTGTTGACAAAGTGGACATCTGCGTGGTGATTGTTGACAAAGAAAAACAATGACATACAAATTTGTTGACAAAGAGGATTTCATGGTGGAATGTCGAGTTCAAGAGCTGAGGTCAACGATCTATGTTTGATTCAAGAACATCGATAAAAGGAATGGATGATCTGGAGGCGGTACAAAAGAACGGATACAAGGTGGCGCCGTTTTCCAGTGTTTGCCAAATTTTTGGGCCTGAAAATCGGCAAATGAAGAAAAGTGTTTTTGGAAAAGGGACTTGCGCGCCGAGGACTTGGAAAATAGGAAACTTGCACGCCATATGTTTTTCAAGATCAGAAGATCAAAATATGGCAAAGGAAGTAGGATCGCGCAAGTTTGGGAGTTGTTCGCGCAAGTGTCTAAAAGGAGAGAAGACTTGCGCGCCGAGATAGGGTCGCGCAGGTGACTTGCGCGCCGTCGCGCAGGGTGGTCAATTTGCCTATAAATACTGGACCACCCCTCTTCATTATTTACCAGAGTTCAACTCTTTGAGAAATCAGAGCTCCCATCGCACAGGTGTGGTGGTCGCGCAGGTGGTGTGTGTGGTCGCGCAGGTGGGACTTGCGCGCCAGAGGTTGAAGTTGTGCGCCGGTGTTAGAAGTTTCACACCGGTTGGTAGTTGTGCACCAATATTGGTTTGGGCGTAAAAGGAATAGAGTCGCACAAGTTTGGAGTTGAGGAAGCTTGTGTCGCGCAAGTGTCAGAGGAGGACTTGCGCGCCTGTTGTGACTTGTGCGCCGATACTTGCGCGCCGAGGTAGACTTGCGCGCCAAGTAAGGTTTTGTTCCAGCAGTGCTTCTCGGACTGCGTGGAAGATGGTACGTTTCCCAATACCTTTGTTTCAAAGAGATATTCATCTACGAGTGAAAGTTTTACTTCAACAGAGCATCTACACACATAGGAAGATGCATTCATTCATGCAAATGAAGAGACCTACAGGTCTATAAACTGTGAGTGGATTCCTTCCAAGAGCAGTGAGCTTAGGAAGAGGAAGAAGGTGATCCTCTCCACCGGAAGTGAGCCAGAGAGAGAGAAACAGGGAGTGACCCTTGGGAAAGCAGTGAGTTAACCCTAAACATTGTAAAGGCAGTGAGCCTGGGCATAGAAGTGATCTAGCCCGAACCTTGTAATCCACAGCTAGTGAAGATTAGTGGAATTTGGTACGACCGGCAACCTGTCGGCGTATGCTCCTTGGACGTAGCCCTTAGTGGTGAACCAAGTAAAATTGTTGTGTCCTGCGGTTGCTTTACTTTCTGTTTATATTCTGTAGCAGGAAAGAGAGAGAATAGTGTTTTGCTTAATAGCGAAACAAGATCAGAACGGGCATTAATTTTTAATTAGTCCTACCCTGATTCACCCCCCCTCTCAGGGTATTCAGCCTAGTGGACCTAACAAATACATAATGATGGGATGTATAATTTCAGAATTTTTATAGGCCTTGTGTTAAGACCATACATAAAAAATGACATCGTACAAGTCAAGGAAAACCACCAATCTTGTTCCCCATAGTAGCACGATCCAAGGATAACTGCCAATACCATTGCACATAACGTCTCATGGGACTCAACTTTACCCAATGCATTGGAGAGCTATATCGGTGCACCAATCTTATCATTTAATTCCAATACATTACTCATATATATATAGAATGGTATTATATTCATAGAGTACCATACTACATTGAATACTTATAATATTTTTCCATATTCCATTTTCCCACAAACTCATAACTAAAATTAATTATTCCATAAATGTAAAAAGGACTAGATTTGTTAGTTTCATATTTAATAGTTACGTGAATATACTAAAATGAAATACTCTTAGGTAGATAGTATGAACTAGTAAACATAAAATAATAATTATTGCATTAAACCATTTTGATGGAATCATTTTTATTCCATGGTTTATATGTTTTGATTTTGAGATACTTGTATAAAACCATGCACTATTAATTGTTATATCATTAATGTTTAAAACATAAACAAAAATAATCAGAGGCATTTCTCGGAAAAAATTGGAAGAAATTAATGGAGGTAAATAATTAATTCATGTGGAGTATTCATGTATAAAAGAAAAAAATAATTAAACACGTGTGATCATGCATGAATATACATTTAGGTTTAAACATGAAAACCATCATACAACCTACTGGAGGAATCTTGTTCGAAATACATGTATGTATTGATATGGGTTGAAAAATAATGTAAAACCTTATATATATATATATATAAATATATACACAAAGTGTATTTTTGGGATCTTAATAACCCAAAATAAGGTTAAATAAATTCTATCAATTGTTGTATTCTTCATAAAAATAATTTAATCAACAAAGATAGGTTTTGTGAAAAATCAGTTCGGATTTGTTACATAATCAAACTTATAGAAATATATATACTTATATACATAACCATAAGTGCATGAATTTTAAATAAGAGTTATTCATATTAAAAAAATGATAAACTAACCCCCTACATGTATTTCATGTTTTAGGAAACATCACTTTAAACATATGGTCACCATTCAAAGATCATAAACCTGAAGTGGTTTTTTATATAAAGTTATTGTATATATAAGTTTACGTCTAATTTTTTATTGAAATTCCATATTGGGTTGGGAAAAAATTATATACATATACATATGACCTTGAAACATAAAAATAGATAAGATGTGTTTCCATATAGAAATTGAAACATAAAATCCCATGCATGTGTTATATACTTAAAAAACACATTTAGATAAACCTAACATGAGTTATGATTTAGAAGTAGTATAAAGCTATATATATATATATATATATATACATAAATATATATCTGTAAATACAAAGGTATAATTAATTTATAAAAAATGAAAACATAGAGAAAAAAAAGATCATTTACCTAACTTCAAGAGTGAAATAAGGTAAGGCATGGGATGTTCGCACATTGAGGAGAAGAAAACTGGAGAAAATATAGGGTTTATATAGGTAGGGAACATATATATTTTATATATAATGATTTATATACAAAACTATAAATAAAGAATCAAAATCTGACAGAAACAAAACAAATCCAACATCTCACATAAAAACCCCAAATTCAATCAGTGATTATATTATATATATAAACACATAATGTTTGCGGGAACTTGAAAGTGGAGGAAAACAAAATATTAAAAAGAATATCAATCGAGACTTACTGTATAAATAAATGGTCGATCCAAAGAAAAATGTGGGGAATCTCGACGGAGAAGAAAAACGTAAAAGAAGGAAAAAACAGCGGGCGATCCACTAGTTAGCAAGATGAAGTATAAGGAACGTGAAGAATAAAACCAGAAAATAAATGGATGGTCCAAGTCAAGTGGAATCTGATTGAATGGCTAGGGTGAATCCACGATTTTAAAAAATGATGGAGGGTTGAGATTAAATCTCGGATACGATCGAATGGCTGAGGCAAGACAAGGAATTTAAAATGTATTGAACGGTAGTGATTAGATCTGAGGTTGATCATATGGCCCAATAAAAATATGGAGGGAAATCCGCGACTGCGTGGATTTGAAGGCTGAACAGATCGGACGGTATAGATCCTTCAATGCATGATCGGATTGCCTGGATCACGTTTTACCAAAAAAACCTTGTCCCGCATCGAATTGGGAGAGTTTTTCTAGCCAGATTTATAAGCCTACCACTCTCATCCGTCACTCATAATTACCTCTCCCCCTCCCCAGTACTGTCTTGTACCGGTTCCCTACAGGTGTTCTTCTACGCCCACACCTGCCGTTGTGTCACCCCGCACGGTGGCGCGTAGCTAGGTTTCTCCATGTGTGCATGTAGGCGCAGACACTTGCCCATGGGCTAGTCTATGCTGAGGCTGAAGGGCCTCGGGTCGGCCGCCTACTCATATAGTAGTGTGTGCAGCCTCTTTCGACCTAGATAGAGGGCTAGCCCATATGGGGTTTATTTTTATTATAAACCCAACTTTCAAAATAAACCATTTAACCATAGAAAAATTAATAAAAATTACAAATAATCAAATCTATTAAATAAAAAATATCTTTAATTTTATAAAACATAATTCCTAATTTATTTTAAACATTGGATGATTAAAGTACACAAATCAACATGTAAATTATAATTCTTCATAACCAAGAATATAAATTTTAATTAATAAAATTATTCATAAACATGTTTTCAAATTAAAAAACAAAATGCATACTTATATTTTAATTAATTAAAGTTAAAATATATAATTTATATTTCCATTAAAACCCAAAATTCATTATTTCAATTTCATTTTAGGTTTTTTTTAAAACATTATGCATCCTAAAGATACGTTCAATTAAATGTGTTCAAATATACAACTTCAAAGTACTCAAATAATTAGAACATTCAAGATGCTTTTATACCTAAAATACTCTGTAAAATTATTATTTTCTATGTTTAAAAATGAATATTTATAATTACAATATAGAAAATTAATTTATAAAACCGAATAATTATATTAACTAAACCATTACTTAAAAACATCTTAAAAATACAATAATTACAGAAGGATATTTAAAACATTTGAAACATTGAAAAAGTATTTGAAATACTTACCTATGTTTTGAAATAATACTATGTTTCATAAAATATTCTTTTAAATTTAAAACCGTGATGTTAAAGATAAAAATTAAGATATTTAAAACACATCAGAAAAAATAAAATTCTTAAGGAAATTATATAGATTTTATGAAATATTATACAATATATCATAAATTTATCACTTAAATTATTTTGGTTTAACAAGATTCTAACGGTCACATTATTTTAAACTCCAATGGACTTAAAAAAGGAAATGATGGTCATATATATTTCCAACAGTCAAGAATACCTTTATAAATACATGTTTAGTGTTTTTTGACTTCAAGAAAACATGGTGAAGATGGTACTCATCATTCCTCTGATGCTTAGCACAGTTATTGTGGTTCTGGGAATATTGATGTTCATCGTGACGAATCCAAAGGACCCCCACTATTTTCTTGGGCTCTTTTTTATATTTGGTGGTCTCCCTATGATTTTAATAGGTCTCTTAGTATGTTTATTATGGTATTAGGACACTTTTGGTTTTGTTGTAATGTAATCTTTTTAGTGTTTGATTAAATAAAACATGACTTGTTTTTATTTTTAAAACATTACCAAGATAGCATGAAAATTAAACGAATTAAAACCATGTAGTATTATTATTACACGTGAAAAAATTTTGGGGCGTCACATTATCCCCCCTTCAAATAATTGCTCCCTCACAATTCTAAAAAACTCATACACTTCCCCTAGTAAAACCAGGCAGACTTTACTCCTAAGGTCCCATCCTCCAGGACCACCACTGTGGATAATCTACTGATGTCTCCTAGTGGATCTTCATATTAGTTTCCAGTTCCTCGACTTCTTTGGCCCATATACCCTCTGAGCAATTATGGTCAAACCCATGCATAAAACATTCGGTCTTCCCAAGAGAGGAACGAGAGGTGTAGAGGTTTGAGATTTCAGATTAGACTAGTTCCCTAAAAATCCCTAGAACTACATCCTGCATGAAAACCTAGAAGTCGTAAATAATCCCCTACATACTAAAACTTAAGACTTCAAATAGATAGGTCGTTCTAGAGTCACCCTCCAAATTAGCTTCACGAAACATTCCCAAGGCTCGATAGTTCTCGGACAAGGTGAACCAAAGGAGGAGACCTTCGTGGTACTTCCCTCGCTGCCTGTACAGAGAAAATTGTGCATTTGAGATATAGTTATACATGTTTCTCTCTCTTCTGTAGGAATGGAGGATATTTGAGTTGAGGGACACTTTATAGAGTCGTTTTCCAGACAGGTGTAAGTTCGAAAATGGGTCACAATCTTCTAATCCTAAATTGATTATTATTGACTCTAGTAGTTTTATGGGAAGTGATAAGAGGTTTTTTGGTAAACCTATGTCCTCCATCATAAAATTAAAGGAGACATGTTTTACATAGTAAGTTATAACCATATTTGAACAGAGACGTTACTTTATAAAATAAAAATAAAATACCAAAACATAAAACAGAACATTATCCATCTAAACAAGATTCATAAAACTCATGGTGTTACATAACCATTCGCTCCCTATCACAACTCACTGGTATAGATTTATTGGCATCCATCATGATGTCTCCTCATAGGTACCACCGGTGTTTTTTATTTCCCTAGTTCCCAGTTTAGTGGATCCCTAAAGAAGTTCCAAATTCTTCAATCTCTTTAGTTCAGATGCAATGAGGGAAACTAGGATCAACCGCATGTGGACATGTAATGTTTAGTGAGAGAGACGAATGACGTGTTTCAAGTTGGGAAACATCAGAAAGAACATAATGTAGATAAAACAAATGGGAATACTCATCACCAAAAATTTCAATATCTAAAACTTGACCATAGAGACCATAGGTCGAGAGTTGACAAAGATATGCTGCTTGGATGTCACCCTCTTGTGAAACCTCTTGGAAGTCCTCTTGAGATGAAGCATTCCTGGCTTGGATAAAGAAATTAAACAAACCCTCAAAATAATTTCCCTTCCGTGTATAGTATAGTAAATGGGTTTCCGTCATAATAAAGTATTCAAGGCCTGCCCCTCGGTGAAGTGTGAGTACATGAGGAGAAATGGATACATGGTAAAGTAGTTTTCATGACAAAAGAAGGTTCTCAAAAGTCATGTAGCCTTCTAAATATGATTTTCCCACTATAGTTTCTAATATCTATATGGGAAGAGATATAAGTATTATTTAATCTACCATTTGAAAATGTTAAGAAGGATTCTACTTAGTATGATGCAATCAAGTTTTTAATGTTATTCTCATTTTCTAGGGTTGTCTAAACCAATCCTCTGATACCAACTGTCATGACCCCAACCCAAGAAGTTTGGAATCGGTTCCAAAAACATGATGTGCAATTGTTTTTATAAACACATGCATAAAAAAATTACACATCTTGTTTCAATACATAGGATCGATTCAGTTTAGGTTCTAGAAAACCAGATGTTGCTGATATACTTATTCCAAAAACATGACAAGGTTCAACTTCATATTGATGTTGTCACATAAGAGTACTCAAATCTTTGAAAAATCTATTAAACCCTATAAAAAATAAATAAAAACTTAGTTTGATCATAAGTATGACCTGTAAGGGGTTTTAAAACAATTAAAAAAATTCCTTTTTTAAAACAAAAACCTTTTAAGTAATTATAAAACATTTTCTTAAGAGGAAAAACTCATTTATTTAGGCGCGTCATCAATATATTCAAAGGATAATTGAAAATATTTTTCGAAAAGACCTTTTTCACGAGACTCGTATGTGTTTACATAAAAACTATAGATTAAACATAAATAGGAGTGTGCATACATGTGTTGGGATGCATGAATGATGCATAATTGATTAATTGATAAAAACAACCATAAATGTGACATGCAGAGTTAAAAAACAAGAAATCATGTCATTATTCATTATAATATAAATGAAATTCATGTAATACTAGTATTAGATACCCCTTCCTATTATAACTTTCAATTTTTATACTTAATTATGCCTTATACATTTATCACCATTATCATAGAAGATTCTTAGCCAAGGGATATTCTATTAGTCGAATAATCCCTTGGTTGATCATTTACCAATACATAATTAGGGAATGTATAATGCCAACCTTTTTTAAGGCCTTGTTACAATACCATAAAAAAATATGACTTAGTACGAGTCAAGGATAATCTCCAATTTCATTCCCCTTAGCAGGATGATCCAAGGCTAGCCACCAAGACCGTTTTACATCATGTCTCATGAGACTAAACTTTACCCAATGCATTGGAGTGCTATCTGGGCACACATATCTTATCAATTAAGTCCAATACATTCCTCGTATATCTAGTATGGTCTTTTATTATTAGATTCCCATACTAAATTGAATACTTATATTCTTATTCCATATTCCTTTTTCACACATACTCATAACTAAAATGAATTATGCCATAAATGTAAAATAAGGCTATATTTGATAGTTTCATATCTAATAGTGATGTGAATGGACTAAAATGACAAAAAATTATGCAGATAGTAAGAACTAGTATGCATAAAATAACAATTCTTGCATTTAACTCTTTTGATGGAGAGCCTTTTCATGCCATGGTTTACATGTTTTTATTTTGAGATACTTGTATAAAACCACGAAATGTAAATTGTTATATCATAAATGTTTAAAACATAAACTTAAATAATGAGAAACATTTCTTTTGAAAAATTGGAATACAATTAATGGAGGAAAATAATTATTTCATGTGGAGTATTCATGTATAAAAGAAAAAAATAATTAAACACGTGTGCTCATGCATGAATGTACATTTATTTTTAAACATGAAAACCATCATACAACCTACTTGAGAAATCATGTTCGAAATTCAAATATGTATTCATGTGGGTTTTAAAATATTGTAAAACCTCATATATATCTATATATACAGAAATTGTATGTTTGGGATCTACATAACCCAAAATAAGGTTATTCAAATTTTTGCAACTGTTGTATTCTTCATTAACACAATTTAATCCATAAAGATAAGTTTTCTGAAAACTCATTTTGGATTTGTTGTGTAAATAAATTATAGATATATATATATATATATACTTTTATAAATAACCATATATACATGAATTTTAAATAAGGATTTTTCATATTAAAAACATGATGAACTGAACCCCTACATGTATTTAATGTTTTAAGAAACATCACTTAAAACATATGATCACCATTCAAAGATCATAAACCCATAATGGTTTGTTATATAAAGTAATTGTATCTATAATTTTAGATATAATTTTTTTTTGAAATTCCAAAAAATGTTAGGATGAAATTATATACATATGCATATGACCATGAAACATAAAATTAGATGATAAGTGTTTGCATATAGAAATTGAAACATAAAATCCATTACATGATTTATATACTTCAAAAAAACATTTAGATAAACCTAACATGAGTTAAGATTTATAAGTAGTATAAAACTATATATATATATATATATATCCATAAATACAACGTTATAAGAATTGTATCAAAATTAAAACATAGAGAAAAAATAATAAAGATCCCTTACCTGACTTCAATAGTGAAATAGGATTGGGTAGGGGATGTTCGCACGTTGAGGAGAAGAAAACATGTGAAATTACATGTAAAAATATAGGTTTTGTGTAGGCAGTGTATATCTATATTTTATGTATACTGTGTTATACACAAAAATATAAACAGAGACTCAAAATCTGACAGAAACAAAAAAACCAACATCTCACTTAAAAAACCCAAATTCAATCGGGGATTATATTATATATATATATATAAACACCTAAAGTTTGTGGGAACATGAAAGTGGAGAAAAATAAAATAATAAAAATAACTTCAACAGAGACTTATGGTAGAAATCGAGGGCCGGTCTGAAGAGAAAGGTGGGGAATCTCGAGGGAGAAGAAAAAGGAATAAGAAGGAGAAAACAGTGAGCGAGCCGCTTGTTGGCATGTGGAAGAATATGGAACGCAGAGAAGAAAACAAGAAAAGGAATAGACGATCAAGATGAAGTGGAATCTGATCAGACAGCTTGGGTGAATCCGCAGTTTTAAAAAGTGGTTGAGGTTTGAGATTAAATCTCGGAAATGATCGGATGGCTAAGGAAAGACACAAAATTTAAAATGGATTGAATGGTTGTGATTAGATCTTAGGTAGATTGAATGGCCCAAGAAAAATGTGGAGGGAAAGTCACGGATGTGGGGATTCAAAGGATGAACCGATCAGATGGTCCAGATCCCGAGCGGCATGATCGAATGGCCTGGATTGCGTTTCTCTTAAAAAAACCCATGTCCCACATCGAATTGGGAGATTTTTGAGCCTGCTTTATATGCCTAGAACTCCTAGCCGTCACTCAGAATTTTCTCTCCCCCTCCCCGGTACTGACTCGTACAAGTTCTCTACAAGCGCGCTTCTGGGATCACCCCTTCCTTCTTTCTACCCCACACAGTGGCGCACTACTTGGTTCCTCCATGCGTGCCTATAGGCATGCAAAAACACCCATGGGCTAGCCTGTGCTAAGGCAGAAGGGCCTAGGCTCAGCCGCCTACTCCTGAAGTACGACGTACTGCCTCCTCTGGCCTAGCTAGAGGGCTGTCACCTATGGGATTAATTTTTGATTATAAACCCAACTATCAAAGTAAAAATATAACCATAGAATATGAAATGAAAATTACAAATAATCAATTTTATTTAACAAATAATATCCTTAATTTTATAAAACAAAATTCCTACTTTATTTTGAACTATGGAAAATTAATGTACACAAATAAACATGTAAATTATATTTTTTTCGTAACCAAGAGTATAACTATTAATTAATAAAAGTATTCATAAACATGTTTTCATATTCAAAAACAAAATCATACTTATCTTTGAAATAATTAAAGTAAACATATGTACTTTATGTTTCCACTAATACCTAAAAGTCATGATTTCAAATTCATTTTCAGTTTTTTTTAAAATATTTTGCATCTAAAAGATATATTCAATTAAATGTGTTCAAATATAAAACTTCTATGTACATAAATACGTAGAACATTCAAGATGATTTTATACCTAAAATACATAGTAAAATCATTATTTTTTATGTTTGAAAGGGAATATTTATAATAACTATAAATAAAAATAATTTATAAAACCAAATACTTATATTAACTAAACCACTAGTAAAAAGAATCTTTAAAATAAAATTATAAAACTAGAATATTTAAAACATTCGAAACATTTAAAAAGTATTTGAACTATATACCAAAGTTTAAAATCATACTATGATTCATAAAATATGCTTTTATATTTAAAACCATGATGTTAAAGATAAAACATAAGATATGTTAAACACATAAGAACAAATAAAATTATTAATGAAATTATATATATTTTATGAAGGATTATACAATATATCTTAAGTTTGTCGCTTAAATTATTTTGGTTTAACAATATTCTAATGGTCACATTATTTTAAACTCCAACAGCCCTAAAAAATGGAATAATGGTCATATGTATTTCCAACAGTCAAGAAGACCCTTATAAATACATGTTTAGGGTTTTTCAATGTCAATAAAAATTGGGAAAGATAGTGCTCATCATTACACTGATTCTTAGCACGGTTGATGTGGTTATGGCTATACTTAGGTTCATCGTGATTGATCTAAAGGACCCCCACTATTTTTTTGGGCTCTTTTTTGTATATGGTGGTCACCCTGTGATTTTAATAGGTCTCTTAGTAGGTATCTTAGGTTAGTAGGACTCTTTTAGATTTGTTGTAATTTAATCATTTAAGTGTTTGATTAAATAAAAAATTCCTTGTTTTCATTTTGCAAACATTACATAGATAGCATGAAAATTAAACGAAGTAAAACCATGAAGTATTATTATTACACATGAAAAAGGTTTGGGGTGTCACAGTGTGTCATAATACTCAGAATGTAGTGTGGGGTACCCTATCATCGATGTGCTTTATATTATATTACTTGACCTCTGTTACTTAGTGAGAATTCATTGGTGGGGTTGGGTTTGTTTATTATACCTTTTTAGGTGTTTTTGGGTTCTGTGGTTTTCTCACAAAATAATTACTATACTTATTTCACATGTGAATGAGAGACTTGGGTTTCCAATTGAGTATACTTGTATTCTCATCCTACATATATAAAATAGTTTTCAGGTTTCCAAGAGGATTTTTCCGACTGTTCTGGAGTATACTAACATGGATTGTTGACATTTTCTGTGTCACTACTTAGCTTTACTTTTTGTTAATTATTTTAGAGGATTTGTTTTATTTGTTTTTATTCTATTTATACATTAATGTGGGATGGTTTGGTTTCCTATTTTCTATAATTCTTGTAGTTTTTATGGATGAATCATCTTATCTCCAAATCATGATTCTTAAAAATGGTAATGCCTCCCATATTGTGATATTTTACACATTGGTGCTAGTTTCCAACCAGATGCTTATTTTTTGAGGGACTCAGCTATCATTATCTCCCTTTCATCATTTCTAGCCTAGCGGGGAATCATTTGATGGAGTGAGTCATGATAGAGTACTATCAAAGGAGATTGGTGAGTGGTAGGGCAGATTTCAGAGTTAATTATAATGAGGATTGCATAAGTTACTATAGAAATAGTTCTAGTTGACCTTGGTTCATGAAATAGGACTGGGAGGTCAGCTAGGACATCATATTTTGGAGCCCCCCATTATCAAGTTCATGGAATTAAAGATTATTGAATGACCAAGTGAGATGGAACTTTATATAGGGTAGAGAAATAGGATAGGTACATGAATCATAATGAATTGTGTTCTTGTATGAATTTTTTTGTTTTGGGAAGGTTAAAATGGATAAAATGAATTAAATTAAATCTTAATAAAATTTTATAATAATAGGTCATAGATATCATTTTTTACATTTTATCTATGGATTTAGGTCATCATTCGTATGTGGCTAGGGACGTGGAGGATCTATAGGCTAATCTAGTTGATTTTGTTTTGAAGAATATGGTGCTTGACTGGAAAACCAAGGCACAATTATTATAAAGGAAAATAATTACAAGAGTATCAAAGACGGAAACATATTACAATCTTTATTATGAAGAGGATGTAAGTCAGTAGGAAGTTCATCAAGCCATGTAATGTCTTGATTGACTCCCTAGTTCACAATAAAATCAGCAACCATGTTAGCTTCATGATATATATTAGTGATGATATAGTTGATGTTGAGAAGAGAACAGAGGTCATCCATCCAACAGGTGGTGATCGGCCACACAATATGTATCACACCATTCCAAACTGAATGTACAATGGTGGTTGAGTCACTCTCAATCTAGAGGTTGTTCTAACCATGTTTTTTGGAAAAAAAATATAGCATGAATCAAACCCATAATTTCAGCTTCTGATGAGGAAGCAATGCAACAACAACCATAAAATCAACCAATGATCTGACCAATATGATTCTTGAAGAAGGAACCACAGCCCACAAGGCCTTGAATGCCTTTGTAATCACTATCCACATTAACCTTAATCCATCCTGGTATAGGGGCATGCTAAAATACTTCAAATGTACGATGAGGTTGGCAATAGTTTCCAGAAATATGCAATTGTCATAGGATTCCAAAGTTGTGCACCATGTTGTTGCAGTGAACCCTTTGGATTGAAGCAGCTTCACGAATGGAAATGATAATCTACAATCATCTTGTATTATCACTAGAAGATAATTTATTATGAATAAGATAATTTATATCATGCCAAATCACATGGTGAAGCTCAGTAACAGCAGCAAGGAAAATTTTCTAAATTTTCTGAGAGCTATTTATATCCACACATCACTTTAATTGAGATTTTATAGATTCATACATCCACTATATGCAAAAAAATATCAAAAATATAATTCTATAGAGCAGAAGTAGTGGCACAAGAAAGAAAAATATGATTATCATCTTCTCTGTGTTGATTGTAGAGACATCATTTAAAACAGAGCTGAAAACTAGACGATTGAAGACGATCATCAGTAGGGAGTTTATTGTGTGCAAGCATCCAGATAAGTGTAAATCTTGAGGGTTTTATCCAAGGTTTTTCAAAAAAAAATTAACCACTCAAAATCACATTCAATGTTACAAAAATAGTGGTAGTAAGAGTTTTTTGAATTAAGCATGCCATTGTGAGTATGTTCACAAAATCAGAAATCTTCGGTATTAGAGAAGGGATATTTGTAAATGGAACTCATAATGTTATCAAGAAGAGAATCATTTAAAGTATTAAGAAATTCTCTTCTAGAGAGTTTGGTGTTCTCAGGACAGTGGTGAAGTGAAACCATAGAAATTAAAGGAGTGTCAGCCCAGTTCTCCAACCAAAGGTTCATTGAAGAGTTTCTAGAGTCCATCCACATGGAGTTACTCATAATGGAGGAAAAGAAATGTTTTATAGATGGCCAGATAGTGGAGGCGAGAATAATAGAGCTTCATTTCTTATGTTTTTGAAGAAATCTATTTTTAAGAAAGTTTGTGGAATAAAATATATTATAGAAAATATTTGAAGAGAGCTTGTCTTAAAGAGCCTCATTAAAATGTTTAATATTCTTAATCACCATGCCTCCCTTATCATTAGGTTTGCAACAGGTTGACCAAGGGATGGTTAAAATTTTCCCTTCCACAGTGTTACCTATCCAAAAAATATTATTTATTGAGGTATTAATTTTTTTTATAATACTATCAGGCCATTTGTAGACCATCATAGAGTAAACCATTTTATAGACAACAGTATATTTAACAAGGCAGATTATGCCCTCCATAGAAATGGATTTTCCTTTCTAAGAAGCACGTTGATTTTTAACTTGATTGGTACTTTCATAGAAATGACCATATTTCGGTCTTCCCCAAAATATGGGGAAACCTAGGTACTTAAAAGGGAGAGATCCCTCTTTATACCTAAGTCACTTATAATTCTGCATTTCTTATTAGGGGGAAAAAATTTCTAACTAAGATAGAAGATTTTTTCCAGCTAATCGTTTGACTAGAGATCTCCTAATAATGAGAAAGGGAATTTTGAGGGTTCGAATGTTTGTTTTATCACCTTGAAAAAAAAAGAATGATATCATCAACATACAAAAGTTGAGTGCGAGCGTTCAGATTCTGTGAAACATGGATGTGTTTGTGTTTTTTTTTCAACCAGACAAGTGAGTAAATGGCTAAGATAGTCCTACACAATGGAGAAAAAGGAAGGAAGAAAGAGGGTCCCCATGTCTGACACCTTTGGTTCATTTGATATATCCCTTGGGGGAAGCATTGATAAGAATGGAGATGGAGTCCAAATTGAACAAAGTTTTGATAATAGTGATAAAAGTATCACTAAAACCAAAATATTGAGGCACTTTAAAAAAGAAAACTCCAGCACATAGTATCAAACTATTTTTTAATGTCAAATCTAATGGAAATATTACCACCTCTATTGGGTTTTTTAGGGTGTTGAAACAATCATAAGAAAGAATAATGCTGTTTTGGATGGATCTACCCTTAATAAACCCAAATTGGTTCCATTAGAGTAATTTTTCAGTGATAGAAGAGATCCTATTAGCAATTATTTTATTGAATTTTTTATATAGAGTGTTAGTGAGGGAAATAGGCCTAAACAGGTGGATCTCAAAATCATTGTCAACCTTAGTAATTAGATAGAGAAACAAGGTATTTAGACCATGAGGGAAAACACCATTGGAGAATAAGGATTTGACAAGCTTGAAAACATCAAAACTAATAATATTCGAATAGTGTTGAAAGAATTCGTTATTAAATTCATCAGGTCCTGGAGCACAATCAGTATTTAAACAATAGATAGTGTCTTTAATTTCATGATCAAATGGAATGTTAAGAAGAAAGCGGTTATCTTCATCACTAACCACCATCGAAATTATCTCAGGTAAGAGGTATTTGTTATCATCAGGTCCATTAAAGATAGATTCAAAATAAGAAACAATGTGGTTGGAAATATCATTCTCATTGTCTAAAATGTTGTCACCATCTTTTAAAGAGGCAAGTGGTTTACATGCTTTCCGAGCTCTTTGGAGGAAATTATAGTACATAGTGTTTCTGTCACCATCGGATAACCATTTTACATTGAAATCATTTTTTCTTATATTCTCCTTAAATGTGAGAAAATAATTTAGCATTATCAAAATGTTGATTTCATGATTCAGATCTATGCTAAATTGAGAGTTTGTGCAATTATTTAAAAGTTTATTGAGCTCATTTTCATTAAGGAGGATATCCTTGTTACTTTTTTGGAATGAGAGAAACACCATACTTTGATCATCTGTTTAAGTGAATTTAATTTGGCAGGGCAATAAAAATATTCATTGCAATGTGTCATGGAGGGCCAAAAATTCTTTATGATGTCAGTGCATTCAGTGTTAGAGAACCAAGAATTATTATATCTAAAATGAAGAGCAAGTTTAAAAGTTTTGGGGGAGACATTGACCAAAATTGGTTGATGATCAGATTGGAGCTTCTGAAGGGTGGTGTTGGAAATACTGTCACATTTATCTAAAGAAGGAACATCCGTGAAAGCTCTATCCATTTGGAGGCGACCTCCCTATTGTAGATCTTTCTATACAAGTTGAATTTGTCACCCGTAAGATTTATTTTAATGAAGTTGTTGTCTTTGATAGTGGTTTTTAATTATCTCATGGAGATCATAGATTTTGAAGGACCAATATTATCACTTGAATTGAGGATAGCATTGAAATCTCAAATTATAAACCATAGTTCATGAATTATAGTACCTAGATAAGTAATTTCATCCCCTAGGGGTCTTCTATCTTGATATCTATTCTTGGAATAAACAAAGGATCAGAAAATACGAGTGTCCTAAAAAATCACAAGTGAATACATGTTCTAATATGTTAAAAATATTGAAATTTTGAATGGAAAAGTGCGAGAAGATCCATAGAGAATCAACCACAGATGAATTTTTAGTTGCACCAGTGAAAGAATATCCATGTTGACATAAGTGGTGGAACATGGGAGAAAAAATGATTTTTGGTTCAGCAATAGAAAACAGAATAGGGTAGTGGGTGATGACCATTATTTTTAAAATATAGAGAGTGTCAAAGTTGGTTATTCCCTAATAGTTTCAACAAAGGATCTTTATTTAGACCAAGATTTAGAGTTAGAACTTCCCTTTTTTGTTTCATGAACCCTTCTGTCTAGAAGATCGTCTAATTTTTTTAGAAGTAATTGGTAGTTTGGTCATTTCCTACCTGATTTTAGAAGAAGTTGGGTTGTTTGTTCTCCCTATATTACAGTTATCCTTCAAAGGTAAATCCATAGTATTTTTAGTGCTATTGGAATCATGTTTATCGCCATGCTGAGTATTCAGGTTCACAACATTCGCAGGCATAACAATGTCATTATATTGAGATATACCTACTAATTTAATGCTTGAGAGAAGAGAAGTTGTACCTAAAACAGTTGAGGCAGGGCCATGATTTGATGTACCTGAGTCCTTTCCTAGTTGTTGTCCAGAATACAGTGTTGGTGTGTCCATCAGGTTTGGATGAGCATGTGATGAAAGGAAGGTGCAATTATGTGAAGTGACTTTTGATTTCTCCTACAGATTCGGGACATCTAGATCTATAGAATTTCCCAGATTTGCTGTGGATTGTGTGGAATCCCATGTTTCAGATGAAAACCCCTAGTGAGGACACTGCCTATGCCAATTGATTTTTCAGAACAACCAATTAACATACCACTGCCCACATCTCAACCAAGTTTGGGTTGGCATTTATTCTGCTCAGAAGCATTTTCAATAACCTATTTGGTCTCAGGTAGCGTGCCTACCTATTTTTCATCACAGCCTTTAGAGGATTCTGGAGGAGGTTGTAGATATAATGCAGTATCATTTGTGATGATTCCTCCATCTGAGGTTGAGTCACTACCCAAACACAAAGATGAGGGAATGTGGTTGAAAGTTGGTGACTCCTATGGGAGTTCTATCCAACAAGCAGGTTACCAACAGAGTGCCCAATATCTTTTCCATTTACCATACATTCAAGCATAGAATTTATTATTTTCTAAGAAGCATTACCTGAATCGCGATAGTTAGAAATAGTAATACCAATGGGGGTAGATACCTTACCTGAATCATTCACCCCAAATTCCTCTTCCTACTATTTTTTAATAGTATCCATAATAGTGGATTCAAGCTCATTAAGGAGTTGGTGATCTTTAATTTCATCCTATTCTACAAGATCATCCCAGGAGGCAATCGAGGTGTTCATTACATATTGTGATTTAATGGTTTTATTCACCCATACCTCATTCTTTCTTTTAGAAGATTCCGGGATATCAATGATGGGTGGATTTTCTTTTTTTTCATTTCCTTCCATTCATTCTTTATCGGTTGGACCACTTGTTTCTTAATCACCCTAGAATTTTCTATAGTGTGGAAAATAAGTTTTCAAACTTTAAAGTATTGTAGTTTCTTATCATATTCTATCCTAATTTCTGTTTTATATTTTTTTGAAGAGAAACTTATTAAATTAGAAAGTGGTACAACAAGGTCAACATCAACCATTACCTGCGCAAAGAGGCCCAAATCAGCATTTAGTGTTCTCTGGTCAATTTTTAGTGCTAATCCAATACAATACAAAATGTCATTAAGTATTTTAGTATTCAAAAAGTACCAATTTAGTCCATGTAATCTGACCCATATTTGGGCCATTGTATTCCTATGAGTGTAAGGATTGAACGCATTGTCTCATTCAGAAATCCTGAGTAAACCAGGTTTTAGATGTAGGTTACTAGTTTTCCATACTCTCTCATGGTCAGATTGATAATTTAATATAAAGTGAATGTATCTGTAACCTATGGGAATTAATTTCTATTTCGGTATACCCCAATAGTGTGTAATTAAAGGTTTAAGATCTATTAAAGTATAGGGGTGGTCACCTTTCAAGTAAGAGACGTGGCACATAATAGAGAATTTGCAGAGAAACTCATGTTGATGAAGTGCCTATGGATCTGATTCAAACATTAAACCTACAACGTCCAACTTCTTGAAAAGTGGAGGTCATGTTGAAAAAAACACTTTGCTTAGATACATGCTTTGGAGCGCATCGAGGAAGGAGACACCATTAGGTATCCCCATGAACAGATGGGTGAGACCTCCAACATTCGATTTTCATTCATTGTTTTTGGCATCATATCCTCACATATCATACTCAAGACTTCAGAAGAGGTGGGAGTCTAATGTCTCAAGCACAAGAAATTCATAAAAAATTAGAGCTAGATAGTGATATCTAATCAAACCCTGGATGCTCATGATTTTAGAGGGAGATGGTCTCTCATCTCTCAAGAAATCCCTTCCCTATATTAAAAAAATACCCCATTAATTTTCAATTTCTGATCTATTTGACCGTCGTAGGGTTGATCTGATTAAGGATGATGATCAATGAAAGAGGAAGTTTCTTACTTTTCAATGGCAGGAACTGGGGAAGTACGAGGGTAGTGTTTTAGATGTGGAGGTAGAGAGCTGGATGGAGGAGCTCAAGATTTCCTTTAGTTTGATATGGGTCTTAAAAGTGTTCTAGGTCCCTTTGGTAGTTACTCGGATGCAATTATCCACACATTAGTGGTGCATGTAGTATATTGGGGAAATGAATGATGAATTTTGTTTGGGATTAATTCCAGAAGGAGTTCTAAGTAGAGTTCCTTTCATCAACCATGAATACTTAGAAGAGACAAGAGCTACTCTCCCTTCAAGAGGATAATATATTAGTGTAGGAGATGGAAATCTGGTTCAAGGTACTTCTGAATTTTCAATAGAACTTTTTCCAAATGATGAGTCTCCTTAAATATGTCTTGAAGAGGCACTTCATACTTCTATCTAGTATGATTTTAATCCTTTTACGCTGCTGAAGTATGTGGAGGTTCAAAAGAAGGAAGAGGTGATCAAGTATATGCACTAACAAGGAGGTAAACCATGAGAGGGGATAGAAAAATGTTATTTTAGAGGAATATTTATCAGTGTATGGTTACAAGAACAAGGACCTTTTAGGTTTTTACTGATAGGGAGTCAACCTCGGCATCTTCTTCTCAGGGCTTCTGGTGCATATTGTTTCCATTCTTTTTCTGGGTGCTTTGCACCAGAGTGTTTTGATTGTTTGATTCATGGTTATTACTAGATCCAATTCCCTATTTCCCCCAAGCTCATATTGGTGGAGTTGAAAAGTTTAAAACCATCCTCAAATTCTGTTTCTAGTTAGACTGTTTCAGTAGTAGGGGCAGTAGGCCTTTTCTTCGCCGAGGGTAGATGGATCAGTTAGAGACTGAACTCATGATGTTTCTAATGTTTAGGTACTGTGAACTGATCATCTCCATGGAAGTGATCTTCAGTAGGAAGAAAATGGAGTTGGGTGTGGTCAGCTGTAGGCAGTAGAGGTGATAGTTCTAGTGGGCCCATAGATCATCAGATGTATGATTAGTTTATTTGTACCCTTGTTTCTGACTTTTTTTATTCAGGATCTTCACACTCCAATGTTTTACCAACTAAATCCAATGCTCTGGGACTATACATAGAGAATATTCTTGTTCCCTTAGTGTTGAGTATGCAATTCAGAGGTCATACCTTCTTCTTTGATGTGTACTGGGGGTGTATACTGATGATGGGACTGCATCAGTCTCATGGGGATCTAATCTTGCTACATATGTTTCAATATGATTTCATCCTCATAATAGACTATTTTTATTCTATGCATGTTGTTATCAATTTTTTCTAAATAAGAGTCTTTTTTTCTTATATTGATGGTCGGATTGTAGTTTTCGTCAGTAAGAGGGATTTTTAGTTGGTTTGTTGGTGTGTAGAGCCCCTTCCTTACTTGTTGACTGATCTATTGGTGGATTTAGTTGATGCTGAGATGGTAGAGGTTCACATAGTCATTGGGGAGTACCTAGGTGTTTTCACTAATGAGGTTGTGATTCTACCCCTTCTAAATGATATTGAGTTCATGATATTCTTACAACCCAGGGCATATATAATTTTTATGGATCCTTATCGGATTGAACCTTCTATGTTACGGGAGTAGAGAATTCAGATAGATGATCTGATTTGGATGGTTTTTATCTGGACCTTTGTGTTGTTGTGGGGTACCCCATGATTATTCACAAAGAAGTTAGGCAGTGGTCTAAGGCATTGTATAGGCCACCAGAATATGAATCAGGAAACAGTTAAAAACTATTACCCTCTTCCAATAATAGACAACCTTTTCGACCAGCTGATAGGGGACAATTGGTTTTCTAAGATCGAACTGTCATCTGAATATCACCGGTTTAGGGTGAAGGGGTGATATCTAAATGCATTCCTTCAGATATTATAATGGGACCTTCGAGTTTGAGTTCATTCCATTTGGTGATACAAACACAACGGTCATGACCATGGGGATTATGAAATTTGTGTTCTATGAGTTCCTACATTGGTTTTTCATAGTATTCATCAATGAAATCTAAATAAACACGAATTCAGTGGATGGGGATGTTTAGCATCTCTGAACTGTCTTTCATGTTCTTCAATGCCACCATCTCTTTAGAAATTTGTCCAAGTGTATATTCTGAACATGATAGGTGAATTTCCTTGGAAACCAGGTGTCTCATTAGGGTGTAGAAGTATACCTATCAAAGGTTTATGCATTTGTTTCTTGGGAAGCACCCAAGTACGGGACATAGGTCTGCATTTTACTTGGTCTCGTAGACTACTATCATAGGTTTGTAACCAGTTTCTCTTGATTTTCAACCACATTGATAGCATTGACTATGAAGGATCATGTTTTTTTGTAGATTGATTACTGTAAGGAAGTGTTTAGTTTTCTCAAAGGGAGGATGTTCAGTTCTCAGTGCTCCAATTTCTTACAGAAGGGCTAATGTTTGAGGTGTTTTGTGATCCTTCTCATCAGGGTCTATGATGCATGTGGATGCAGCAGAGAGAAGTGATCACTTATGGGTCTATAAAGTTACATCCCCATAATAATAACTATGCCACCCATAATCTAGAGCTATAATTGTTTTTTTTTTGGAAGAAGTTCTGGTAGCATTACCTTATTTGGGATCACTTTTTGGTCTTCATTGATCAAAAGAGTTCTAGTTATATCTTTTATAGTGTCATATAAACTTTCTAAAACGAAGGTGGATGAAGTTTGTTAAGGAATATTATTTTGAGATATCATAAAATTCAGTTATGGAAAATGTTGTGGATGATGCCTTTTGCAGAAAGTAACAGATGGAGGTTTTTCAATAGTCTGCAAATGATTGGAATGTGATGGAGGAGTTTTCATGCTCACACATAAATAAAAGAGTGGATCATGGTATATAATGTTTGTTTCATAAGATGGTGAATTCTTCTATGATGCAGTAGGTGGAGGATTCTCAATGGGGAGACTTAGAGATAGATGAGATGTGTGATAGTTTTGTCCATAGTGCTGCTCTGGAAGGACGGTCAGAACCATATGTTGTTTCATGGGAAATTTTTGTTCTAGTGGTGATTCATGAAAGAGTCCTTTACAAGTTACATAACTCACCTTTTACGGTACACCTTTGTGTTTCTAAGATGTACCATGGGTTATGGATTCAGTTTTCATAGCCCGGGATGAAACTGGAATTAGTGACATTTGTGGCGAATTGCTTGGTTTGATAGCAGGTAAAGGATGATCATTATGTTTATGATGGTTTTTTGAAGCCTTTGGATGTTACTGAGTGAAAATTTGATGACAAAGTAATGGATTTATTCACATGATAACCTAGAGAATATAGAAGTATTGATGATATCTGGGTTCTTGAGTATTGGTTGATGAAATCGTCTCACTTATTAGAGATCAAGAAGTCAGGAACATTGGATGATTTGTCTAGGAGGAAGATGGATGACCAAGTGTGGTTTCATGGAGTTACAAGGACCATTCTCTGAGACCAGGATTAATGGTTTACCTTATGAGTTTTTAGTGGATTGCAACATGCCTTTGGAACTCAATTTTTCCTCAACCCTACTTTCCACCCCCAAAAATATTGGCATATGGAACAGTTTATCCCAACATTATAGGATATGTTATGATAATGAATCTTCGATATTGGTGGGTCTTGGGAATGATACATACATTTTTTATAGTTTTCTTATAATAATAGTTATCACTCTTCCATTGGAATTGAACCATTTGAGGATTTTTTTGTAATATTGTGTCATTCTCCGTTGTGTTGGATAGAGGTCAGGGAGACAATTGTTCTTTGTCTGGATGTGGTGTAGCACATGACATAGAAAGTTCATAACATTTGTGAGAGGATGAAATTTTTATAGGACTGGTAAAATTTGTATTTCAATCACCCAAGGAGTCCATTGGATTTTGAGGTTGGGGACCACGTGATCCTGATGGTTCCCCTCGATGTGGTAAGTGGATGTTTAGAAGAGGGAGTAAGATTTCTCCTAGGTTAGTTGGACCCTTTTAGGTGTTGCAGAAATATGGCAAGTCGGGTTATAATTTGTTGATTCCCTAATGGTTATAGAGGATCCATGACTTATTTCATGTCTCTCATCTTCATCATAATCTTTATAATGACTCCCATGTCATTAACTGGGGATAGATAGATATTAAGGATGACACGATGTTTTTCGGAGGGTCTAGTAGAGATCCAGAATCATTAAGAGAAGGTTATTCATGGATGGATCATTCCATTGGATTGTTTTTTGTATGGTCATGTTATCCAGGATGAGAGTACACGGGAGTGAAATACATAGATGTGTTTCCAGTTCCTAAAGTTGTTTTTAGTTTTTCTTTGTTCTTTTTTTATTTATGATGTGATATTTGAACCTTATTGACTATTAAATGATCTTTTTTCCTTAAATTGTGATGTGTGTGGTGTGATGTGTGATAAATTCATAAAATATGAAAAGTTAAGTACATGATTCATTATAGAGATTCATTATATGTGATGCAACTGAACTAGTGTGGGTGAGTTAGTGTCACCCTGAGCAGATAACATCATAACATGGATGATGAAATAAACTAATATGTGTGTTTGGATGGTGTGGTTTTTTTGGTTATGAAAAAGTTTCTATGGTTGCTTGGGGTGTCGTGTCAACAACTATGATGATAAGGCCTGGTTGGAAGATGTCGATGGAGGTGTTCTTGGGTGTAGAGGTTTCCACTCTAGATTTCAAACAATACAAGGTGTTTTATCTTTGAACATTGATGAATTTAGTTGGTAGTAGTGTTTCAGGTGTAATGATATCCCTGATAGTTATCTCAGGGGATGGTTGTTCAGACCCTTCCATTCAGTCCTTTTGGGTTGGTTTTGAATTCTCAAGGGAGAGAATAGTTTGAGAGGTATTTGATGTAATGACCTGGAACATTCTAATAAATTATTTTTTGGGAAATCTAGTTTTGGTGGTGTCTATGGAGGTCAAGGTGCTTCATTACAACACTTAGAAAAAGTACCAGTTTTCCATGTTTGCCAATGGTGTCTTACTCCAATGGATTTTCATTCCAATAGTCATGCACTAGTGTTATATCACGCAAATGGTGTCTCACCCTAGCGATTTCTCACCCAAGCGGTGTCTCACCCAGGAGGTATCTCACTCAGGCAGTGTCCCACACTGGCGGTTTCTAACTAGCTATTACTTGCTGGAAGTGGATTTCTTGTGGTGCCCCATCTGGAGATTCCTCATCTAGTGGTGCCTCATCCGATGTTGTACCACTGGAGGTGGCTCACCCAGCAATGCCTCGTGCCTAGAGGTAGGTCACCCTTGTAGTTTCTCATCTATTGGTGTCTTGTATAGTGGTGCCTCATCTTGAGGTGTCTTTCCCAAAATTGTATCGTTGACAGTGGTAGGAGGTTCATCCTGATAGTGTCTCACTGCCAATGGTTCCTATTTTCCAATACTTTTTGATTTCTGCTACCAGTTTTGGGTTTTCCTATTTTTATGACTTCTAAAACAGGAATTGGTCCTCATAACTAAATTGATTTATTTTATAGTCATTTCAAAATGTTTTAATTATATCTTTAATTCCCTAAGATCTAAGGGGATTTTAGATGTCAAACCACATTCTCTTCGTCATATCCTCGTTTAATGGAAATTTAAAATTGAACATAATTCATGAATCTGATCAGATCTTCCCAAAGCTGAAATATATTTCCCATTGTTCACTCATTCTTGTTTTCTCTTACTATGGGATGTGCTGAATCCATCTTCCCATTAGAGTCATGTGGCTAAGCTGCAGTTGTGGTTCATGTTTCCCTAGATATTCACACCTTGTACGTGAACCCCAATTTTTTGTGTAACAATGAATTTTCGATCATTCTTCTTCCAGATAGGTTTCCCTTTGTTGTTCTTAATTTTGAATCATGTGATATGAGTATATTTACATTTTAACTTCTAAGGATTTTGGATTCTAGATTAATAAAGATGATCAAATTGGTTTAAGAATAAATATATAGAGGATTAGGAAACTGACACATGAACTTGATGTATGTTTGTTATTATTGACATTGTGATTTGAATAGGCTATTTATCCACTAAAAACATGGATATTGGGGTCATTTTTTGTGTAAATTATGGTTGTGGAATGCATGTTGTTTGGATTTTTTGAGCACTTATATTTATAAATGTTGGCTTACCGTATATATCTAGCTAATAAATGGATGCCTTTAGATTATACAATTTCCATGATATCCCCTAAATTGAAAAGTGGAATTAAATAATGGTTGCCTAATTAAATCTGAAAATGTGTTTTCCTTGGTATGAATAGTGATGTGATGTTTCGGTTTGTTGTGGTTTTTGTATGTGGGGGGAGGTAGATGAGATTTCGTTGTATAGTGGGATTGTGATATGTGTGGTATGATAGTACTGTAGGGCTGTGAAAATGGTTGTGCTATAATGTGTTACTAGATATGGTTGTGATTTGGGAGGGAATTTTTGTTAATATGGTAATATGGGGGGAAGCATTTTAATAATGATAGTAGTGATTAGTATGGGTATTTTCTGAGAGTCCTTTCATTAATAACATTTATAAATCTTCACCATTTTTTGAGATGTCATGGTACGTTGTGTCATTAATGTGAAGTGGGTTAATTTACCATGATTGTTACTATGTTTTTTATTTTGTGTCATGCCTAATAGTTTCTCGAGTAGTGATGGAATGAATAAGTAATTGTTTAATAAAATTTTTAATGGAATGGGTTGGTACGGTTAATGGTATGGATATGGCTAAATGAATTTATTGGGAATCTAAAATGGGATTTCTAGCTTGATGTGTGCTGTTGTGCATTAAAGGTGGTAGAAAAAGATGACATTTTTGTGATTTTTTATTTATATGAGAACCAAGGGATGGGGCTTGAGTGCTTAGTATTATTAATATATATTTTTATTTACTTCTTATTTCTATATTCACCCCCACCCTAGTTGAGAACTATGTGTTGAACACCCCCATTGTTACAGAGGAGGGAGTATTTCACAAACATTTGGTGAGAAGTATGGATGGCTGGGTACCCTCTCCTTTTTCACTCTCTCTTCCAAGAGAGGTTGGTATAGAAGAGGATGTGATGGATAGTGGTATTTTAGTGACTTATATGTTGTTTTTGATATCCCAAGTGATTACAGATGAGGTTTGTTTTTGCCCATGTGTCTTTGGGTGAGATGTGATAGCCCATGTGTTTGCGTGTGAGGTGGTTTGTTTCCTAGGTGACTTTAGGATGAGTTGTGACATGCCTTCCTAAGATTATTTTGGATGAGATGTGATGTGTTGTGTTTTTAGTCCCATGTATGTCTGTTCAGGATGTGTTGTGAGGCCCCGGTGGGTGCAGGAAGGTTGTGTTGTGAGGCTTAGGTGTGTGTGGGCAGCATGTGATGTGGTTTCCGAAATGGATGGGAGATCCATGATGTACGACTATGGGTGATACTAGAATTCCAGTTGAAAAGAATTGTGGGTACCCTATCATCGATGTGATTTATATTATACTAATTGAATTTCATTTCACAGTGAGCATTCCTTGGTGAGGTTGGGTTTGCTTAGTATGCCTTTTTAGGCATTGTTGGGTTCTGTTGTTTTCTCACATGGGCATTAGTATGATTCATTCAGGTTGTTCATGAGAGACTTTGGTATCCTAATGAGTATACTTTTATTTTCACCCTACGTATATAAAGATGTTTTTAAATTTCCATGAGGATTTTTTGGACCATGATGGACCTTAATAGCTCATATTCTTTATAGTTTTGGTGTTGTATCTTAACATTACTTTAAGTATTTACTATTGAGGATTTATTGTATTTGTATCTATTATATTTATCCATTCAGGTGGGATGGTTTGGGATTATTTTTTATATATTTATATGAGTTTTTGTGGATGATTCATCTTATCTCCTAATATGGTTTCTCAAAAAGGGTAATGCCCCCCATATTGTGAGATTTGTACACCCTTGGTGCAAGTCACCAACCTGGGGCCTACTAGAGGTGGGACTCAGGGGGGTCGTTATCTCTCTTTCACCATTTCCATCCTAGGATAGGAGTCTTTGGTGGGAGGGTTCATGATAAAAATTTTAAAATTTTATAGTTTTTAAATTAAATTAAATTAGATAATTGTATATTAATATTTCTTATATAAGTGATTCTAGTTTTTTGGAAGTCAATAATTATGGTAAGGTGTTCTTTGTCTCAAATACAATTTCTTGAGAAATATTTCATATTATTCCCCATTATATCTTCAATATTACATGATTATTTCCTAAATGATATATTTTACGATATTAATGTAATTAATGGTGTTCTAGGAGCCAAAATTGCTTCTTTCTTCAAATTCCTTTCTACACAAATGATACAAATGTTGTTCGGGTTCTTTTATCATTTTTAATTCCCTGGGACACGTTCATAGTTGGACACCTTGTTTTTTAAATATAATATAAACGTCCCATTTTAGATGTTATATTGTTAATTATATTTTATTAATTGTCATTTTATATTAATTTCAAGATACCTCAATAAATTAGTTTTTATTAAAATATTACTCAACACATATGGATTTCATTTCCAATCATATTTTCAAATCCAGACTATTTTCCCAGGATATTCTATATAGGAATATTTATTCATTATAAAACCCCACATTATTTTAATTTTCTTTTTAAGGGGTTTTAAATTTCCCATGAAATTTTAATTTCCCCATGGCTCATATTTTTCACAAATTATTTCATCTATGATAAACATACCCTATCTATTCTTTTCAGTTAGAAACCTCCCAATTTACATGTATATATTCATTTTTTTCTATTGATAATGTCAGTATATATAATTATAAAATTGAATAGGGTCATTTAATAAAAAATTTAAATGAATTAAAAAAATTAATTAAATTTTAATTATTTTTAATATGCGTTATTTTCATCAAAGGGTGAAAAGACTCTATTTTTAGCATCATCCATGTGAACACATTTTTATGTGATTCTTCCTTTTTATATGAATGTGTTTTTCAACACATTCTTGTTTTATAAAATTAATTACAATATTCCATTTTTTATTATATATATATATTTTTTAATCAGTATTTTAAAAATGTTCTAGGATATCACTTGTTTCCAAAGTTATTATTCTAATGTTACTAAAAAGTGTTTTCACCTATATCAACATATATAGACTTATTGTTTTTCTTGATTGAGGATATTATTTGAATGTTACCATTAATATTATTTCTTTGCATGGATTATAAAATGTTCTTTTCCATATGAGGAATGATCTATCACTACCATTTTTTGTCATAGCCATCCATTTTGAATTGGAATAAATTTTATCCATTTTTCTTTCCATTGTGAGTACCTTACTTCCATTTCATCGATTGATGGTGTTTTTGTACATTCCTAGAATTTATTGATTGTGTAATTTACTAACTATAATATTCAACATTTCCCTATATGATTTAAGATCTATATGATTTATTGAATGATATCTTCAGAGAACATTAATTAGAATCATTGGATACACATTTAATTTTCATTGGTATATTATATAGCAATCATTGATGAAATTATTAATGTTTTTATTATTCAACACCATTTAAAAGATACATGAAACCCAATTAATGTTGTTTGTTTCTTTTCTAAATGATAAATGACAGATTTCAAGTGGTACCCATATGTTTGGATGATGATAAGAGGGATCCTATATCACCTACAATGAATTATTTATGTTTTGTGTCTGATGAGATAGTATGGTATGAACATACATAGGTTTTTTACAATGTTTTGGTTATAATGAGTTTTCTCAGATTTTAATGCATGGGAATAATGATTTTTTCACAATGTCATGAGTATTATGAGTTTTATCACACTTTTTTACATATTATTTTACACCATTTGAAGTTACTTTTCCTTTTAGGATATGTTTCATTCAATGTGTATTCCTCCTTTATATGAAATTCTAAACATTTATGTTATACTCCCATGATTTGGGATTATTTTTTATACTTCAAAGCTTGGTTATTATTGTTTTTCCCATTTTTGAAGTTGAAATTACAATGTATGTTTTTATTTATAAAATTCCTCATTTCATTATTTACTATCTATTCCTTATTGGGAGTACCTTTCATATATATCCTGATTATACCCATATTATCATATTATACTCCCTTATGATCTTATATATTTACCCTTAAAGAGCATCTGATCTCACTGATTTCTTATGATTCCATTTGACTAGGTTAGGATGAAATGTTATTTTTATGAGTTTTATAGAAGATTATTGTGAGTATATAATATGATATATATGTTTATGACATTTTATAGATTAAGTGATCACTTATATAGTGAAAAAAGTTACCATTAGTTGAAATATACATGGGTATTGTTACATATATTGATTTTTACTAATAATTTAAACCTCAAGACCTAAATTATCATGGTAATGTATTATAATGTAAAATTTTATTTAATAATTTTATTGTGATTTGATCATGTCCATGGGGAGTCATAAAGACTCATGATATAAAAGATGTTTTTTAATATAACTATTCATAGTAATTACAGGCTATATAAGAGTTCACATTCAATTAAGTTCCCTATTTCGGATCATGATCTACCCTCAAGGTTCCTAAACTTTCCAGTTAGACCATCCTAATTAGTGTTTTGTGGAGTTCACTAAGCTGGTAACATATTCACCTAGTTGAAAAAAAATGTGCATGTCTTTACCTAGATAATCCACCATGGGTCTCACATAACATTAGATATTAATCCGTTATGGTACATAGGATTTATCCTCAAAAAAGGCCATACCTAACCAAAATAAATCATATATGGGTGCCCCAGTTACACAAATTAATTACATGGGATAAATTGGTATCCCCAAATACCACCCTGATACTCTTTTTCGAATATCAAAATGTCAAAAAGCATCACCCTCTTTAGCCTCCCCCCCAAACTCGTATTTCATTTAACTGGATTATTCACATTTTTAGGCCCCCATTTGATCATGTTTTACTTTAAAAATGGGAATATATAATCCATTAAGAGATATATAAGTAATTTCCTCAACAGCTAATGAGTTCCTCTAGATTTATTAAATCATTTATTCCTTTGGTAACAAGTATCCATTATTTTAATGGACCTATAGAATTTAATTTGGTTCAACCTTATTGATTCGCCTGAATTCACCAATCTAAATCATCAACATATCCATTAGTTCCCTGAGAACCCCTTTAATTAGGCTCACTTGTATAATCAATGAACCATGATAGTTTTTGGGCTTATAATATAGTTTAATCCCTAACCTACCTTCACCTAAATAATCTATTAGATTAATAAAGAAGGGTATAATCATGTGTATGTCCCACGATAACCATTATAAGGCACTCACACTAAAGTAATTATTCCATACAACACTAAATGGATTAGAATTATTCATATCCTAATATACCTAAACTAAAAGACATAATTATCCAGGATATATGGCCTTGAATATAACATAATTGTTCTTGGGCACATGACTTTAAAAGGTAGTTCGTTGGTCATGGATTCATAACCATAAAAGGCACTCCAAGGTACTAAACACAAGACCATATAAGAAACATCATTGGTAAAGGTTTCATGTACTTAAAATGTACCATCAAAATCCAGGATGCATGAAATTAAGAGGAACATCATTTCTTATGGATTCATGAACTTAAGAGGAACCATTATATTCCATTTCAGACAACATTGAATGGGGTAAATACCAAAAATGAAAAAGATTACATGGTCATTGATTCCCATCATAGGGATGTGTAGAATCCATTCCCATTAGAACATATGAACTCTTCATCCCCTACCACCTCCTTGGATGATGATAAGATAAAGGGTTCCTAATCTTATGCCTTTACATAAAGTATACTTATACTAGGAGTGGGAATAAAAACAAATTATGATACATATATTTATCCATATAGATTCATGGAATCGATTAATCAGTTTCTCAACATGGGTAACCAATATTTTTACTAGGAATGGTTTAATGAACATTAATTAAGTCAATAAGAGAGTACCAAAATAGAAAATAAGTCCCATAATTGAATGGTTTTACCTCCCATCATCCTGATGATGATGTGATGTTTGAAATATCATCAAATCATATTAGCGACATCCATCCCTTCAAAAGCAGTATTTTGATAAAAAAAGTATCCATGGACACGCTGAGAATAAAAAAGTTAAACTCTATGTGAAATAATCTACCCATACCAAAAATTAACAAACCATTACCTCTTACTTGTGGTGATGGTTTTATGGGATAATTTTATATGTTTTCCATCATATTTTCATAAAATACATTTTTAATTCTTAATAATGTAACCCACAAGAATCATATTTCCAATCTAGGATATTGTAAAGAACAGAATAACAAGGGTGAATGTGTATCACTAACAATTGGATTCTTAGATATATGTCTCTTTTGGGATAACTATTTTGATTTAAAAACCTTTACACACATTTCTTCCAATCTGATGTCTCCAACTCCAGGTAGTTGAAACCCTCAATCAAGAATACAACTACAATGAATACATTACCACTCTATAGATGGCATGAGTAATCCTAAAATAGATATATCCCTATAGGTTTTCTCATAAAAAATATTCCAATGGTAACCCCTTCCTCCAAATTAAAATATTTTATGATGTTATATCCAAAATAATGGAATACATTATTTTCATACCTTAATTAGGGGGAGGAGGATCTAGAACATATACGTATTGTTGTTCAGTATATTAACATGGGGGATCCTATCAATCCTTGAATCAAATATATATATATATCCTAATTAAACCCCTATTTAAACTAATGAGGAAGGTATTTTGAGGCCTCGACACCATCTACATAGAATATGGATCTTTAGACGAGGGATTTATGGGGGGAATATAGCCACTGAGACTGAGGATTCACCTTAGATAGATCATTCAAACTATGGTAATTACCATTTAATGGCCTTATTCTATTTAGGAATATAGAAAAAAAAATATGATACCAACCACCTAGGATAAGTCACACTATAGATCCCACTAGGAGAATAAAATAGTAAACCCAGGGGAATATTTACACCCATTTAATGACAACACACTCAGGGTCCATTAGTGTACCCTAGTGTTCACTTAAGGGAAATGAAATTCATTATGATTAAAGATACTTATGTCACATTGAAGTAGGAATTGATGTATAGTTCCACATACCCTTTTTATTAAGGTTAAATTAGATGTTTTTTTATGTTCCTCCCTATGGTTTCATTCCAGGATTTATAAGGTACTCTATGGGATTCTCATCAATGAGTTTCTCCCTATAATGAAGTAAATAACTATCATGTATTTCATCCACAAATGAAAAGAGACACACATCATGAAATACCACCTCATGAATGCATATATTTAATTCATGGATTTCCCCATTATCCTTACATGGAACCAACTAAAAAATTATTCCTTTGGTAACAATCAATAAAAACACTCTCACATAAGACATTTGGGTGATTCTAGCTACTGAGGTCTTCTATAGAGCGTAAATCATTACAGACAATGAGTTCATCTCCTTAAAAATCACGTAGCAATATGAAAATAGGGAGGTTCTCCCTAGGGTGTTATATCAGAAAATAGTAAATATAGTTATCATACATATGTTAGAAATAAGAAATCAACAACCATGGAGTTCCCCCCCATGGTAATTTTAAAAAAAATTGAAATCCATCCCTAGAATCTCTACTATAGAGGTCCTCCTTTTGATGGAATGAAAATACAATATTGAGGTTCTTCTCATGAATAAAGTAAAAAACCAATAATTTTGTAAGTAATCCATGTGGTGATCAGGAAAAAACCAAAAGTGGATGAGCTCTCCATGAAAGTAAAATGAATATTAGCAGCTTCGGTGGTCTTCCAAATGGTGATTATTTCATATATCCTAATCATGATGATAGATTCACCTTCCATGATGGTTATCTAAATTTAGTTGTTTTTATAAAGTTTCTCTTCTATTGAGATCCACCTAAACAGTTGAATCTAGCTATACTGGGTACTCCACTAATGAAAGGAATTTTATTAACCTAACCAAAGGTAAAAATGATGTAATTAACATCATTGATTCCCCCCCCCCCTTTGTGTATAAAACCAATACATAGTAAAAAATATTCAAAATAATCCAACCCACTCTAATAAAATAGTTTGGAAATGACTTTTATGGTTAGATAAATAGGAACATAAACACATAGATGAAGTGGAAGTTTTTAATTTCATATAGAGAGATATTATTGAATAATTTCTGCACACATAATGTTCATAATGACTCTAATTTTCTATTTATTATTTTTCTATAATATATATAATATTTTCGATACCTGGAATTGGAATGGAATGCATTTCTGAGGCTCAGTGTGCCCAAATTACATGTTTGAAATATCATAAATATATTAAATAACACACGCATTCAATTTTCCTAAAAAAGTTGCATACTACTCCTATGAGGGACCAGATTTGAAATTTGAGGGAACCATTGATTTCAAATCATAGTTCTTACCCTGGGCATGAGAAAATCATTACAAGAACATTGAGTTCATGGAAAGTAAGTCACGGGTAAAAAATTAATCAAATAAATAAATTAAACAGATTAATTTCTTTTTACTCAAGTTAGGGAAATGTTTCCTATTGAAATACAAGACTATGGAGTTTTTCATAGGTTTGGCTATTTAACCCTAGATACCTAGAGACTATTAAATGATACAATTCATAGTGAATGATTATAGATCAGAAGTGAATCGAGGATCACCTTGCCAACAGAGTTTGTGGGTCTCATCAAAAACTGAAACATATAAGCATTCTTTATTAAAGATCAATAAAAACTTTTATTATGATGTTTATTTGAGTTTTACATCTTGTTCTTTAATGTAGAATGAATGAAAATCAACCCTATTAATATAATTGATTCACACATCATAGTCATATTTAAATTGATTGATTGGTGATAACTTTTTATTCATCCCTCTTAATTTATCAATTCTATGACAATGGATCAAGTATGAATGAAAACAATTCTGATTTTTATTCCGCGCATCTTATGTATTGCGGTTTTATCTCCTTGTTTCTTCACACAATCTTCATGGTCATTTATTTAGGCATGTGGTTCAAAAAATATCTAGTATTCAACCATTTTACGATCGTTATTCGGTAAAATTGATCAATACTATAGGTATGGATCATGATTGAGGGTTTGATAAAGGTGAAATTATGATGGAGGGTGATCATAGGTAGATCATATGGATTTTAGTGTTCCCTTCCTTCCTAGTCTTTGATGGTTGGTGATTTTTTTGATTGAAGAATATTTTTCTAAGAAATTGAGGATCAGAATCTAGTGTGTATGCAACGTTGAGGTTATGAAACCCCCATCCAATGGTTTGGGTGAGAGAAGTGGCTCTATTAAGGTGAAATATTATGACCCATGATTTTTCAACATGGATATTACATCTTTTAGATGAATATTCATCACATTACGAAAACACAAGCTTAATGACCATAAAATTTTGTTACCCTTGGAATCATGGAACACATTATTCTAATTTTGTGAATGATCTTCAACATCTCCTATAATGATATTCCCCTTTTGGTACTCCGATATAAAAATATTCTTTATAACTTAAGGAATGGAAACATAAAAAATGAAGATCTCAGATTCTCAATGAGTGTAAACATGGAAGATACGTAAGCATAAAATAAAAATAAGGGAATGAAAACATGATCATAAAATTTAATGATATTAACATGAATATCAAAGACCGTATTCAACTTTCATGTAATAAATATTGAAAGATAATAAGAAATTAATCATAAAAAAATTAAAAAACATGGTCCACGAGAGTATAAAAATGGTATAAGACATGGAAATTGTTTCATACACATAAGCTTAGAATATATTATATCAATGATTACTACCAATACGTTCATAATATGTTAATCTTGGGTTAATAACCTATATACCTACATTGGTCTTGAGATGGTATCCTATTTACCTTCAGGATTGGTGATTAGGATGACCTCCCTTGTACTCTCATATTGAAGTCTTAAGATGACCTACCGTGTGCCCTCTTGTGGAAAACTTAGGATGGTCCCCATGTACCCTCTTTCTGTGGGATTAGGATGACCTCTCATGTACCCTTTTATCTCATAGAACACTTATCATTACCCAATGCATTGAAGGTAGATATAGGTCATACCTATCACATAATGAAAATTGTACATATATGTTCCATAAAAACATAAGTCATTTATTACATCATAACCCATGGATTAAAATGGGTTTTATAAACATCAATCAATCATAACATAACCTACAACAAAAAAATGGTCTCCATAAATATCATTCTATCATAAGGAAAAAATCCTTAATAGAAAAAATAATAATGGTATCATTGAAGTATATACCTAGTAAAATGTATGTATGATCAAATAATTTTATCTTAGTTGGAAAATACTTTTGAGAGATCACTTGAAAACAATTATTAATGAAAATATACTTTCTGTTTTAAAAATGTTTTCTTTTATTAAAATTTCATGAAATTTAAATGGAAAAATTTTCTTGGAAAATAACCTTATACTTTTGTAAGGGAAGAGTCAAAAAATTATGGCTTCATAGTGGATGAGAATTCAAATCTTGATTTATAAGTTAAAATAAACGTTTCTTTCTTACATTTTCCAGAAAAGTAACAAACTACCTATTTTGGAAAACAAAAAAAAATATTCCTTTCAACCCGTGTAGTAAAAAGTAAAAAATGGGTAAAAATGACTTTAAACCTTTATAGGATAATTTTCAAAACAATTTTTAAAACATTTATATAAAACATGGATATAGAAGACAAATATTCCCCAATAGAGACTTAAAACAAAACAACCCCAAATGTTGATGAGATTGTGAAATAAAAAATAATCACTTTATAATTAGTAGAATCATCTTCCCAATTTATGAAATAAAATTATATGGATATAAAAATAATGTAATATTTTAGATAATACTCATAAAATACATTTATGTTCCTTATATACACCACATAGTAGAAACCAGTAGTGTATAAGGCATGTGTCACACAAAAATAAAGGTGAGATATAAATCCCTTACTACATGAGTAACTTTTGAAACATTAAATCCAAGAAAGTATAAAATAAATTAAAACATAGAATATCATGATATAAATAAAATTAATGGTATAAAATGTAATATATTGGTATATACACCTCGTAAAACAAATTATTTGTGAATATGGCATGTATCTCATAGTTATAAAAGTGACATGAAATTTCCTTACCTTAAGCTTTGACTTCCTTCATATACATTCTAAACTCTTATAAAATAAATTTAATTTTATTATACATGTAGCAAAAGAACCATATTCGTATATATATATAACCATATATTATTTACTTATAACATAATACTAATATATTAACAATTCTATATTAATGTTATGTTTTGGCTAACAATTGTTTTGTTTTTCCTTTATGTTTTGACTTGTTATCTTTGGTCCTTTTACATAGATCATGATTTAATAATCTAAATAATGATCAAAATGATATAAATAACATATAAATATATATATATATATATATATATATATATTCCATATATATTTATTCATGATGATTTATAAAAGTTATAAATAAAAAATAAAATACATCGTTTATGGAGAGGGTGGGATGTACGTACGCATGAGTGTTGTTTTCATTTTTTTGTCATATTAAAAGAAAGAAAGATTAGTATATGATATAATATAATTACATAATAATTTTTACGTTTCATATATCATATATATCCATAAAATGTGTTCTTATCACCATCAATTTGAAATATAAATGAAAAAAAACCACATCGTATCGTGGAGATGGTAAGCCATTTGTTGACATAAAGGATGTTGTTATTTCCCCAAAATATTAGGTGGGAAATTATATATATGATATAATAATTCAAGAATTATAATTTTGTCCTAAATATAATATATAAACATTAAACTAATAATAATTCCCACTAATAAATATGGTGGGGGGGAATGAATTGTATCTCTATGTGCAGACGGTAAGTCATACGTACGCACGAGCGATAAATTCACTTCTTGTTCAATGGGAAATGGGTTGTGTAATCGTGTGTTTATAATAATAATAAAATTTAAGAATATTCATTGTTATGAAGTTATTATTTTATGATATATATCATATATTTATATATGGTAAAAACGAGTATAAAAAGATAGAGATTGGTTAGAGAGATTACATCTTCTTCGAAATGACTACTTTAGATCTCCACTAAAGAACTCTAGAGTTGGTATTTTGGTAAGCCCAAAACCTATAGAATGTTTCCAAGTGAGTGGATAATATAATTTTTCAGTGATTGGTAGATATATAAGGCTATAGGTGGTGTAATAGGATGAGGGGTGGTGTGTACTTTTATAATGAATGTGAGGGGAACATTATGAATTTTTTAAAAGATTAAATTATAATAAATTAAATAATAATAAAAATAAATCCAAATGGAAATAAATTATAATAAAAGGTGGTATAGAGTTTAATTACATCATAAAATACATTATATATATATATATATATTAATTTTAAAACATATCATTTTTATTTATCATTAGTTAAAATAATTGAATTTTAACTACGGTGAAAACATTTTAAATATTAAAAGGTGGATATTTTTTATTTATAATGACTCAATTAAACATTAAATTTTAAATTTATGATATTTTATAACATAATTTATCATATTTTACCTTATTTATTATTTTTATTTATTATGAAAAATTTAATAAAATATTATATTCATAAAATACCATTACTGTTCATTTTAACAATATTCATTACATTGACATTAAGAAAAACAATCCAGTATTCTAACTTTGAAACAATTCATTTAATGTACCCACAACATATCATGTTATCATATAAAATTGTTGATCCCTTAATTATTTCAAAATAAATTTATTTTAATATTTATAATATTATTTAATTGAATGTTTCGTTAATTGATGAATTACAACATCATCATTGTGTAATTATTTATGATAATTATTTATTCACTAAAAATAAAAATAAAAATTTCATAAATTATTTAATCCTATAATATTTCATAAAAATATAGATAGTCAAGACTATATTCTAATTAACCACATATGAAAAATATTATACTTATTAAATGTAAGAGTGAAATTTTTTCACTATCTTTGATATTAATAATATCCTAGTAATTATCATGGAAAAGTGTCCTTTAAATTATTTAATTTCAAACCATATGTATTAAGGCTTGAATACAATTCATCAATTAATATTTTTGAAAGTTATAGGATAGTTTTATAATATTCATAATATTATTTTTATAATCAATTTACCTGATTCACCCTTAACCACGGTAATAAAAATTTATAATGTTATTGTTCATATTTTCCAAAAAACGACCATATTTTCTAAATTTAAATATTTTGATTCCAAATATGAAATCAATTTTTCAAAATTCAATTAAATTAATTTTTTTAAATTAATTAATAATTAATCACGCATACGGGAGGATACGATTGTTTTTTAAAGTAAAAATGTTCATATGTTTGAAATGTTTCTATGTCCAATTTCAATGTGGAATTTATTAAGATGGACTAAATTGGATTAAATGATGAAACTTTAATATAATTATATATTAAAACCAAAAAAATTAAATTTAACACTATAAATTATTTCACTGAAAATTCTTTTTTCAATTAAAATTAAATATTTTCAACTATTCATCAGAAATGAAAATTTTCAGAAAAATTCCAAAATTTAAAAAGAAGTAAATTTTGATATACCTATCTAAAGTAATGATTTTATTTTTTAAAATTTAATTTTTAAATGTGTCTAAAAAGTGATTTAAATAAAGTTTTCTGCCAAATTCTGACAAAACTATTTTTAGAAAAATACAGTTTTCAAGCATTAAATTGAATTTATTTTTATATAATGTCTATAAAACCCATAAGAAAAAGTTAGATATTTTATTTAACATTTTTGAAACATATTTCATTAATACAGTCCAATAATATTTATTTGTTTATATTATTGGTATAAAACACACTTTTTCATTTTAGCAGTTTTTTAGAAAAAAATGATTTCTTTTTAAATTCAATAGGCATTTACATGTGTAAACCATACCAAATTTTTTTATTTAATACTATTCATAAATACCATTCTAATGGATTGGTTATAATTGTATTGTATAAATACTAAAAAATAAAAATATTTATCTAGAAACTCTTTGTTGAGTGTAATACAAGCTACGTTGATGTTGCGTATAGCATAAACATAAAAGGGTGTAGTGTGAAATAAAATATATGATAGAAATTGGATTATTCTAAAATATATATTTCCTAGAAATCTATATGTTTCAAATTATACCCCCTTAAAATGAATTTCTCCCTCAAAGTTTGTTTAGGTTTTCAAGGGTTTAATACTTGAATGTTTATTTCATAGAAACCTACATTATGAAAATGAATACTATAACATGAATTTAAAATAGAATATTAAAAAATTATTGAATACCCAAATTAACTCATAACAATGTTTCCACATAGAAAAAAATAGGTGGGAACTGAAAAATTGGACATGGAATTGAAATCTTACTATCATGTTTTGGTGGAGAGTGATAGAGAATATGGCCAGGAGAAAGTTAATAATCAGAAAGCCATAAATCACTATTGGTATAAGGGCCTATTTGATAAATCATAAAAGAATTTACGTGGATAACATTTTTGGTTTCAACATCCTTTCCCTTTAGCTGAATAATTTTCATGATAATAAATACTTACTTTATTACATTGTATTACGTAAGTGTATCTCATAATTTTGTTGTTACTCGACCATTATCCAATTCATATCTTATTCTGTGAAATGAAGATTATTTTTCCATTCATGAAGCATCAAAATATCATGAGATGCATATAATGACATGTGTTTTCATCTATCTTAATATTAAAATAATGTTTTTAACAAATGTAATTTGATATGAATAAATCCTTATACGGGTAGATAATACATTAACATCTAAAATGTCATCTGATGTTAAACATAAACTATTTCATTATTGGTTAACATTATAACCCTTCAAAATGATCAATGTCCAAATAATTATAAATAATTTCAATAACATTATCAAATACATCATAGAATAGGTCATAAATTTTCTCTTGTTTGTCTCATACCAGACATGTGAATACTTTAATCGTGTATTTTTTAAAACCATATTGAATACACACATGCTTCACCATTCCTTATATAATATTTTTTTGTTAAATAAAACATTTTCATTGGATGATTGGGTTTATCATTGTACCAATAAAATATGTCATTTGATTATTCAATACTCAATATAGATAATCACATGAAATATCACAAGATATTGACAATAATATTTTCATAGGGTTCATTCATACAAAATTAAATATTAAATTAAAATATAGGGAAGGATAATTATTCCATTATTATAATACCTCACTTAAAACATTATGATAGTATAAGATTTTCATTTGTCATTTTTCCTTAGATGGTTTTGTGGATAATTATCCACATCATTCCTTTGATTGGTAAACTTGTTAGAATAATGTCAAAAATCCTTCCAACTAAATAACTAAATTGTGGGAGGAGTATTTTGTGTAGATTTCACATTATTCAGAAAATTGTATTCGCTTTTCCCATAACTTCTGAATTCATCTAGTCAATGACCTTCCTTTCCACCCTTGTAACACTATTTTATCACTTTCAGGCATTCACTTGGGTTCTTCTTCACACATAATTGGCATATAGATACCAAAAACATTCCCACTATTTATGTTTTGATGATACTTTATCTTCCTTTTCTTATAAAAATAATATGAATTGTAGAAAAATCCAATTTCCATTTCTACCATAAATTCATATTGAACAACATCTTCAGAGGTAATGGAATCTCTTATATCCAAGTCCATTCAGAGACTTGGTTTCCATCCACCAAAGAATATATCTATTTTCCATTAAAGTATGCTGATTAACCAAGAAGAGTACATTGAAAGTCTTATAAAAATAGTCTCATATGTACCAGTTGATCCATCATAATTTTTCTTAAGCACAGATAATTCCTTCACTATATTATTTCATAGAATATAAGAGATGTAATTACTGAAAAATATACCCTTAAACACTTCTTATTCAATTGGTTAAATTTATTCTTGTTACCTCATGTTTTTAATAATATTCCACCACAATTATCTTCTCTTTACTATTGAGAAATATCCAAAATAATTTTTCATGTTCCAAACACTGAAGGATGAAAAATATCTTTTCAGTAGTACCAATCCATTGTTCAAGAAAAAGTGGACCAGAGGATCCAATGAAAGAAGGTGGCTGTTGCCTCATAAAGGACTCAACTGAATGTTGTTCCCTCCATTTCTCATTCAGAAGTCCTGCATGAATCATATCTTGTGTGTGTATAAAAATTGGATTTTTCATTACAACTTCTATAAAATCTTCTTTATAATGAGTATAATCATTTCATTTACAATAAAATTCGTTATTAATGAGGTTATTTCAGCTTCTGACCATTTACTAAAACCAAAATAATAATGTTTACAACACTAACCATTGTGGGAAAACCACATAATCTTGGTAAATTGCATATAAAATTTAAATCTATGACATGATATATCTAATCCAAAGTCATTAATGAAAATTATTAAAACTCTAGGATTGTAACATATAATTAGAGATATCCTTAAATACATCTATAGAGATATCATTATAAATATCTCTAGAGATCTCAATAAATATTTCTCAACCTAGTTTCTAATGGTTGACTAAACCATTTCTTGGATACCAGCTATAATAAACTAGGATTTTCTACCATGTATATTACATAGTTTTATATTAATATTCATTACATTAAAAAAACACATGTGTGAGGACCATAATTGTTTAGTACCTTTGGAAATGGAGAACACCTTATTCTAATTTGGTTAAAGATCTTCAAATCACCCTTAAAGATCTCCCCATTTAGTACACATATTTAAAACCTTTATTTATAACCTTTGTAAATTGAACATAAGAAATGGTGAGCTTAGATTCTTAATAAGGGTATACATGGAATATACCTTATCATAACAAGAGAATAAGGGTATGAAGACATGACCATAACATTTATAGATATTACCCTACATATTAAAGATCATATACATATGTCAAAGCATAAAAATATTAGTAGATAAATAGGATTGAATCTTGAGAAAATAAAATCACATGATCCATGTGAGTAAAATAATTGAATTAGATATGGAAATTTTGGAAATCACATAAGCTTAGAATATCATATGTCAATGATTCTAACCAATAGATTCTTAGTATGTTAATATTTGTTTAATCAGCCTTGTACACACTTTCACATTGGTATGACCTCTCATGTACCTTCTAGTTTTAGTATTAGGATGAGCTTCTATACAGCCTCTTGTTGCGGGCTTAGGATGACCTCCCATGTACCCTCTTGTTGCGAGATTAGGATGACCTCCTACATAAACTCTTATTATAGGCTTAGGATGACCTCTTGTATATCCTTTTATCTCTGAGAACATTTATCATTACATAATGAATTTAAGGGAGATATTGGTACCACCCATCACATTATGAAAATAATATATATGTGTGCCACAAGAACATAAATTATTCATCATATCATAACCCATGGAATGAAATGGGTTTTATAAAATTTATTCAATCATAACATAACTCATAGAAAAGAAATGGGTTTCATAAACATCATTCTATCATAAACATATACAAATATTAGAAAGAATTAGAATTGTATAATTTAATAATATAACCTTTAAAACATAATTAACATAAAATAAAGTTATCATATATAGAAAATAATTTTTAGAGACCACATGAAAACAATTATTTATGGAAATATCCTTTCATCCTTCAAATCATTTTATTTTCTTAAAATACTAAATTTTTTTAAAGAAATAATTTTCTTTTAAATTAACCATATAATCATGTAAGGGATTATTCAAAACATTATGGTTTCATGGTGGTGTTAAATTTTTTTCATGTGTTATATGTTGAAACAAAACATTCCTTTCGTACATTTTCCTGAAAAGTCACAAAGAACATCATTTAGAAAATAAAAAATATATATTACTTTTAAATCGTGTAGTAAAAAGAAAAAATGGGTAAAAATGAAATTAAAAATAAATAGAATAATATTAAATACATTTTTTAATTTTTTTAGAATACATGGATTTGGATGATAAATATTCATCTATAGAGTATTAAAATAAAACGACACCAAATATTGATGAGATTGTGAAATAAATAATCCTGACATTATAATCAGTAGAATCATTTTCCCCATTAATGAAAAAAATATATGGATATGAAAATACCATAATATTTTGGATAAGACTCATAATATAAATTAATGGCTAGTATATACACCATTAAGAAGAGACAATTAGTGTATAAGGCATGTATACCATAGAAATAAAAGTGAGACATAAATCCCTTATTACTTGAGTAACTATTGAATCATGAGATGCATGAAAGAATAAAAAAATTGAAACATGTAATATAATTAAATATAAGAAATTTTGGATATAAAATTTCATAGGAAAAAATTAACAACACATGAAATAAATGAGTGGTGAATATGGAATGTGTCTCACAAATATAAATGTGAGTTGAAATTCCCTTACTTTAATTCTTGCCTTCCTTAATATACTTTCAAAAGTCCATTATAATAAATATAATTTTATTAATAAATTTAGCAATGAACCATATTAATAAATATAATCCCATATATTATTTAATTATAAATTTATAAAATTCTATTATTAATAATTCTATGTTAACATTATGTTTTGGGTAATAACTACTTAATTTTCATTCATCTTCTGACTTGTTATCCTTGGTCCTCCTACATATATCTTGATTTTATAATATAAAGAATTTTAATAATTATATAAATATAATATATATATTAATTAAATATTTATTCATGTGTATTAATACAATTTGGATAAGGAAAATAAAATACATTGTCCATGGAGACGGTAGGCAGTACATACGCATGAATGCTCTTTTCATTTTCATGTCATTTTAAATGAAGTAAATTTATAGGATATATTATATTTACTTAATAACTTTTACGTCATATATTTCATAAATAATCATAAAAGTATTCCTTATTACCACCCATGTAATATATTGATGAAAAACTAACCACATCATATCATGGAGATGCTAAGACATACGTACGCATGAGGGATGTTATAATTTCCCAAAATACTAGTTGGTAAAAAAGGAAGGTGTGATATTATCATTACATAATTATAATAATGAAAATAATATAATATATAAACATTAAAACCATATTAATTCTTACTCATAAGAGATGGTGATGTAAAATGAATTGTATCGTTACATGGAGATGGTAATCCATACGCACACACGAGCGATAATTTCACTTCTTATTTGATGGAAAATGGGACATATAAAGGTGTGTTAATAACAAAAAAACATTGTATAATTTTGATTTTGATTAATTTATTATTTTATGATATATTTCATTGGTCTAAATGAGTTTTTACGATTAGAAAAAGTGACTAAAAAATTATAGTGATTACTCCATCGTCGAAATGACTGCTTTATATCTCCTCTAAAGGACTCTAGAGTTGTACTTTAGGGAATAAACGAACTTCTAGAATGTGTCTAGGAAAATGGGGAAAAAAGTTTGAAAATATTTTTCAAGATAGGAGGCTCAATATGGTGAAATGGGATAAGGGAGGAAGTATCCTTTTATATTGAAGGTGAGGGGCACATTGGGAAATTCTCAAAAGATTAAATTATAATAAATTAAATATAAATAAAGATACCCCAAAATGTAAATTCATACGAATATAAGGTTTTATATGCTGTAATAACATCATCCAATATAAATTATACATGTTTTGTTGTAATTTTAAACCATATATTTTTTATTCAGCCTTTGTTAATCTATTTTATTTTTTACTACGGTGAAAACATTTTCAATAAAAAGGATGACATTTTTACATATAATATTTCAATTAAAAATTAAATGTTCAATTTATGATTTTTTGGATTTTAATACATCAATTTTTCACTAATTTTTAATATTATTATTTTAAAATAATTTAATAAAATAATATTTTTCATAAAATATCATTACTGTCAATTTTGACACTATTCATTACATTGGCTTTAAGAAACTCAATACAGCCATATAACATTGAAAACATTCCCTTAATGCATCCCTAATATGTCTTATTAACCTAAAAAATTCATGGATAACCATAATTAATTAAAATTATATATTTGTTAATATTTATAATATCTTTTAATTGATTCTTTCATTAATTGAATAATTATAGTATCATCATTATGTAATTATTTATGATAATTACTTATTCCCTAAAAATTAAAAATTAAATTTCATTATGTATTTAAATCTATTATCATCATTAAAAATATACATAGTCTAGAATATCATCTATTTATCTACATATTAAAAATATTGTACTTATTAAAAGTATGAGTGTGACATTTTTCCATCTCTTGGATTTTAATAATATATAAGTCATTATCATGGAAAAGTGACCATTAAATTATTAAATATATAAAATTATGTATTACTGGTAAAATTAAATTTATAAATTAATATTTTTTCAAGCGTTAGGTTACGTTTATAATATTTATAATATTATTTTTACCCCCAATTAACAAAATTTACCCTTAACCGTGGTCATAAAAATTAATAAAGTTACTATTTATATTGTACAAAAATAAAAGGGACCTATTTAATAAATTATAATATTCTGATTCCAAATATGCAATTAAAATTTTCCAAATTTCATTCACATAAATTTTATAAATTAATTAAAAACATTTCTCACATACGGGACGAAAAAACATGTATTTAAGTAAAAATGATCAAAAGTTTGGAATTGTTTATATCTAATTTCAATGTGAAATTTATTAAAATGACATAAATTGGAGTACATTATAATTATTTAATCAAAATATACGTTAAAGTCACTCAAAACATTAATTTATCAATAATGATTATTTCACTTAAAAAGTTCTTTCCAATTAAAATTCCGTATTTTTCATTATTTATGAAAACATACATCTTATCTTAAAAATACCAAAAATTAAAAAAAGTAAATTTCTATATCCCTTTTTCAAATAAGAATTTTATTTTATAAAATTAAATTTATATAAGTGTCAAAAACCTGATTCAAAATTATTGCACCATCAAAAGGTTGAAAACCTATTTTTAGAAGATTATTGTGTATAAGTATAAAGTTAGTTTTATTTTTATATAATATATCGAAAAAAATTTGAAAATAGTTAAACATTATATTAAATATTTTGTAGATATATTTCATTAATATAATCCAATAATATATATTTGTTTATTATATTAGTATAAAACACCCTTGTGTGCATTTTTATAGTTTTTCATAAAAAATATTTACTTTTAATTTCAATATGGTTTTACAGGTGTTAACAATACCTTCGTAACTAGGTTAATACTATTAATACCAACCATTTTAATTGGTAGGTTATAATTGTATTTTTTATATAATTTGAAAATTAAAATTATGATTCAAAGAATCACAATGTTTTGTGTAATATATAATAAGCTGGTTTGCATATAACATTAGCATAACATGGTGTAGCATGAAATGAATGTTATTAATGAAATAATTTTATTTCAAAAATTCTATTTCATAAAAATATTATGGAACTTCATTTATGATGTTGTGAAGGAATATCCTGAAAAATCTAGAAAATCCCACTATACATGACATGTATTTTAGGATTACACACCATGTGGGACCCATGTAGGTGGTGATATGTTTTTGTGGTGAGTTAAATATCCCATGTAGTGTGAGTGGGTCACAATTCATTTTTCCCTTCCTTGTAAGCTCTCTGTGTACCTTGGAGGGAACATGGGCATGAAAAGGGGTACATGATCTCAGAAAAAATGTGTAATCAGGGACACCATGTACTCATACACGGGCACAGTGTGAGATACACGAGCATGACTAAAAAAGAAAAGAAGTGTATCAGGTGACCTATACACATTGTGTTATTCACCCACATGACGTGCATGTTGAGTTTTTTATACCTTGTATGGTTTTAACACACGGGAAGTCCATGCTTGAGTAAGGAAATTCTTGTACTGTACTTACACATTGTGTACTCCCTTAGAGACAGCTTAGAGCTCTTCATCTCTTCAATTCATAGAAGTGCTGGTTTAGTGGATTTCCCCTTAGTCCGTACCCTCAAGAGTAAAATATAGAATTATTTCCATAGATATGCATTATGATCCCCTATAGAGTATGAATCCCAAATAGAGTTTTTGGAATCTCTCCGTGAGACTGTAGTGAGATCCCCTATTATCTATATACCCTAGGTGGGGTTTGTGGATTTTGTGTCACCTCCTTGAGAATGGTGGTGATCCTCCATCTAGCAACATGCAATTAAAGTGTTTGTATTATTGTTGCAATATGATCCCCTATATAGTGGGTTGATCATGGTTGGGTTTATGGTGTCCCAAAATGTTTCTAGGTCTGACATCATATCTACGTATCATATTCCTATGATAGCACTCATTTATGACCCAAACCACTAAGGTCTAAACCTTGACTAGCCCAAGCCTACTGCTAATTGTCCAATAGATAGAAACCATTGCTGACTACACATATCTAACAAATGGGAGGTATTAAGATAATGTACCTATACAAAATCAGAAATATCGAATCCCATAAAATGATAAAATGATAAAAAAAATGAAACCAATTGATGCATAAATCCATAAATCCCACAACCATAATAAAATAACAAAGTACAATAAAAAAAGGAACCAACTACAATCCCAACCAAAAACCTTAAAGAGTATAACCTACTCCAAGGGTTAGGACTAAGATCAAATTCATGTTCCCAAGAAACAACATGATCTACCTAGTTCAAGTTATACTCCACCTTCTTTTCATTGTCTCAGGACACCATCAAAAGGTTTATTATCTTCGTAGGACATGATATTTGCGGGAAGATCCCATGCATGTGAGAGTATAACAATAAAAAATTAGAAATATTCAAAACACCAAACACAAATAATCATATGTAGTAAACTAAATAAAAGGATATAAAAATACATTTAATAATAGAAAAACATTCATATATAATCAAGAAGGACACCATGCTACAAAGAGGTCACCACAAACTGCTAGCCACAAGATTCTTCTTGAAGAGATGCTCATTCCAGAAGAATATACTCTTTGTTCCATTGTATCCCTAAAGATTCTCATCAAAGAGGTCCATGTAATTAGGTCATGCCCAAAACACTCACTAGTCTCAGAATACACGGATACATGGATAGGGTTCATGCATAGAACATTTGGGGGATACCATGAACCCAATCGGGATAATCCCACTGCAAAGGGGATCATATTCCAATGATATTGAAAACCCTAAAAATGGATTTCTTGATGGAGGATCAACACCATGCTCATGGTTATCATGCCAATTCTTCAAACCCTGCCTAGGGTATAATGGTGTTATAGGATCTCACCCCAATCACATGGAGGAATTCCACAAACTCTAGCTGGGATTCAACCTCTTGTGGGGATCAGAATCCATAAAAAAGGATGTAATTCCACACTCAACCATCAAGTGTAATGCCAAGGTAAACAAAACTCAACCAAAACAGGTTTGAACTAAAGAGATGAATAACTCCATTTTTTCTCTCTATGGGTATACGGTGTGTGTGTGTGTGTGGAGTACATGGTGTCCCTTTCTCATCATGGGTCTTTTAGTGTGTTAAAACCTCTCCAAACAACTAAACCACATCTTATATGTCATGTGAGTGAAACAAATGGATTGTATAGGTATCCTGACACCCTTACCATTTTTTCTAGACATATAAGTGAATCTCTAGCCATTCCTATGTACGAGTACATAGAGTGCCTAAGTACAATGTGTGTCCGAACCCGTGTACTCATGGTCATGCCAATGTACCCTCTAAGGTACATACCAAGCTTCCAAGTAAGGGTCACATTTTTTTTCACCTAGTCATAATACATGTGATATTCAACTCACCATAGAACCCTATCCTCCTAGAACGGTGTACCATATGGTATATACTCCTCAAATACACTCTGCATTTAGTGGGATTTTCCTAATACATCAGGATCTACCTCCATGTCATCCTACACATCATCAGAGTCAAAAACCTCACTGAAACCTTGGGATTAGGGTTTGTTGGACCTCAACTATTTTTTCACACTATATTAAGATTGTTTATTCTCTCAAAAAATGATTTTTCGATCAAAACTGTCATCAAGCATCAAAAAACTCGAATGAATGGGAACCCGTGAATCCATCTAATCCACCTTCGATCATCCTCCTCCATTGACACACCTCTATCACACCCTCAATCACAAACCATACCTATGGTATTGATATGTTTTGTTGAATAATGGTCATGCAATGATCAAATACTGGGTATTTCATCAAACCATAGTCCAAAGTAAATTCTCTTTATGATCATGAGAAAACATGGAGGGGAAAATCATTAACCATAATATATGAGGGTCAAAACTCATCCATTGTTCATTAAGTCTCTATCCATTTCTATATAATTTATAAATTATGAGGGATAGATAAAAATAAACAATAATACATCAATTTAAATCTACTAATGATTCATAAATTAATTTTGTTCATGGAATTGATTTGTGTTAGGCCAAGATTAAATGACGTGATAGAAAACACAAATCAACATCCTACCTAGAGTTTGGATCAATTTTTGTCAAATAATAGTTATTCATTTCCATTTTTGATGATATAAATGAACTCTATTAGCACATTGAACCATTTTCTAGTCCTGATCTTTCGTCATTCTCTAATACTGATCTCCTCTAAAAGTCTCTATGTCTCTATGGTTTAGTATCCAATCCTGATACAATATCTATTGATGTGTATTTAAAGTGGAAATTGGTCTCTATGTTGAGTAAAACAAAATAAATTAGTTTAATTAATTTATATTATTAATTCATCACCTACAATGACTATTTCAACCCCTGTGGGTGTGGGAAGATGTGTGTTTCTTGATGGTCGATTAGAAAAGGTTAGTTCCTACTTAATAACCCACATCAGGTGCACCTTTATTGTTTAGAAATGCCCAAATGTTTCATATCCAATGATACGTAGACCTTCTTTCCAAAGGTAGGCGTTCCCTAGGTAATTTGTCCAGCGATGCTTAGGAACTCATATTGGTCGAGAGGATGGGAAGTCGGGCTCATCGCACCCTTTTTTGGGGGGAATTATTTCCTGTTCCGGGACTCTCTTATAGATTTAAGACATATTCATATGTTCGCGAATCTTTGGTTTATACCCAAGCATAGTATCCATGGATTACTCTTGGTTGTCAATGGTCAGCTGAATGTAGAGATTTGGAATCATTTAGGCCTCAGGTTTACCATCCCTCATTGTATTAATGACTCCGAGGAGTTTGGACTCACTGAGACGACACTAGTTTGAATCCCTCATAATTGGATGCTCTAGAGTTTATTTTCATCTAGGGGGGACAGATAAATACATGAGCATTTGGATCGAACCTGTGATACAGGCTTCCTATATATCCTCATGAGGGGAATCAGAATCCATGTAGTTCGGTGCCACTTGATGGGACACATCACCTTTTAAGGTCGTGCGATGAGGACCCAACCGTACAGTTTAACGTCATGTGGCAAGGACTTCCGGGTGAGAGATACCTGGTCAAGGTTGGTGCGGGACTTACACCGAAGTGGCCCGAAAGACCCAAGGGAAGTAATTTCCTTGGTGCAGATACAGTCTTACTGGGGTCATGAGGACATGGTCTGAAAGTGGCAGATGTGTATCAGACTTAGATATCGGTCTTGCACCTCAGGGAGGTTTCCTACATATCCCAGTTGGTCGGGGATCAAAGTCCACGTAGTTCTAGAAGATTAGGGCTTACACGTGAGAGTTGCATGTTGTTGGGATTGAACCTCGAGGGAGGCTTCCTATGTAACCTACTTAGGAGACAGTGATCAAAACCCATGTAGTTTGTTTTGAGGGGCATGATTGGGACTTACAGGTGGTTAGTGGACCAAATTGGGATTGAACCTTGGGGAAATAGGGATAAAAACCCACGTAGTTCGTTTTGAGGGCGTCGTTGTGAGAATGCTATGAACATCACAAATCTCTAAGCCCACGTGATTCATGCTCAGTGTGAGAAACAAGAGAATGTGACAGACTCGACAAGCCTCGCACATTCTTCCTACTGAGGGAAGGGGTGGAAGATGATGAGGGGAGGAGAAGTTCGGGACCGCTTGACTCTCCTTCTCCCTGATTTTGGAGGAAGGTAGAAGTCGCACAATGGAGAAATAAAACTTTCGTGATGAGATGGGAAGGTCTATTGGCTTCCGGCGAGGATGGTGTGGAGCTTACTCCAAGAGGGATGCCCAGCCACTCCCAGGAGAGGGGAGAAGTGCTCACCACTGGTGCTCATCAAAAGGAAACGCGAGCAGGGTCCTCAATCCTGGCAAGTGAAGAGGTAGAAAGGGGACTCCTGGGCTTGGACCCTGCACTACCGTGGGGATGTGAACCCAGGAATGCTTCAATTGCCCGCTCAAGGGCCAGGGAAACCCCTTTTTCCTCACCTACCGTGGGTATGTGAACTCAAAGCGACACACTGATGCTCCTGAAGGTTGCATCATACGGGTCTGGCAGCTTCGGTAAAGGCCTTAGCTTGGAGCCGATGAATAGGCCAATGAAGGGATTGCGAAGGATCAGGCCGAATTGGATGGATTTTATCTGGATCAGGGAATGGGAACACAGAAGGAGTAGGCAGGCCACATGGGTGTATGAGGAGTGGCTCCCTTCTTGTAGAAAGGTGCTACGCGGCTGGAGAGGCATTCTACGTAATAGGGTGGAATGCGGACTGAGAGGCATCTCGAGTACCAGGGTGGTACCCGGCTTTGGGTTTGGCCCACGTACCAGGTTGGTACGTGGTGGATTCCACGTGAGCAGCGGTGGCCAGGGGCGACGCCGGTCGGGGGGTCGCCCGTCAGGGCTTCGCCCGCGTAGGAGGGTGATACGTAGTGCATCAGATCGAGAAAGGGGCATAGACTCCCTGGTCCATGGGTAGTACATCTGCGGAGGGGCCATGGCTCACGATCTTATTTTTTTATTTTAAGATTGTAGTTCACCAATTTGTTATGCATTTTTCAGTTTCTTATTAATTCACTTCCAATTTCATACCTATTCTAGTTCGCAAAATGGAACTTCTCTATTTGCGAAATCCTAAGCTCCTTCCTCTGAAATCCTTCCACTCGAATCTGATCTCCCCCTTTCATTATCCCCCTTGATGTCTTTTTATAGAGGGGGGAAAGAGATGTATTTTTGGTCATCTGTCACCTTTTGTGGAGGCCCATGACCGAAGACCCAGTTTACGGATGACTCGGTCAATCCGCAACTCATGGGGGGCATTGAATTCACCTCACCAGCCAACCAAATCGGTTCAAGGGGTGATTCGCGGCCGCGCAGGGCTCCACATTTTATTCCGCGATTGACAGCATACGCGGTCTGGGCCGGTTGGTGCATCTCGCGGCTGGGGTGGTTCGTGATGGCAGACCGGCCTGGCGCCCATCCTACTTCGCGCCCATGGAGGGTTCCCGCCTCTTTTCCATGAACGACACTGGTCCACATAAGGGGCATCTTTCTAAACCGTTCGTGTACCATCTATGTTGGGCCGGTATGTGGACCGGTAAGTCCTTCGCCAATATTGAGTAGTCTCCACATTTTCATCCAATTCATTGAGGAAAATTGGGTAGAATCGTTTCTCAAATTTAGGGGATTCCCATTCTCCTTTGTTGATTTTTCAGGACCCTACAAATTCCCCCATTGGAATGGGGTCCGATCGGAACGAAGAGGAGGCTATTCTGATGTAGTGTGGGCCTGAAACTTGGATAGTTTACGGTAGAGGAGTGGACCTGGTAGGGGACCGTGCCTATAAATAAGGGGGGGTGGGGGCCTTTCCTTGTCTTTTAAATGATTCCTCTCCATGAAAACAGAGCTCTCTTTTCGTCTCTGTGTGCCTGCCTCCTTCACGAAACTTTCCATCCGCGAACCAGCTTCTGTTTCCGCAAATCGTTCCTCATTTGCGCTTGCATTCACCCGTGGACCCATCTCCCTACCACGAACTAAAACTTTTAATCAAATAAAAATTAAGTCACGATGGACCATATAGGAAATCACTACGCAGTTTTGGATGGTCCGCGAACTGGAAATCTTCCAGACTTTGAAAAAATTTAAATTCAGAATTGGGATCTCGCGGGGCATCCTGGTTCGTGGCTTTCTGGCCCACACTCCGTGGGCTAGAGAATCGCGGACTTCTTCCGCGTATGTCCAGTTTGCAGGCTGTAGCTGTTGCAAACCACCTTTTGAGGCCCTACGTATTTTGTCACAAAGGCTCCTTGAAAGGGTCCTTTGTCAAATACTTGATATTTTGTCCCAAATTTTATTATTTTGAACTAACCATATATCTAGTTTTCATGATGCAGGGAGAAAATATGGTTCCTCCTCGACCTGCGATTAGACCTATTTCCATGCCTCTTCTAATTGGTCCAGGGAGACATCTAGATATGACCCATAGAGTTGAGAGCATCAAAGAGGACCCAAGCCATCCAATCATTCCCGACGATGGTGTTTTTAAGGACTTACTCTCTCCCGGACTTCTGAGATATCCACTATTGAATTGCCTTCCGCTTTATGGTTTCAGCCTTGAAGACGACATCCATATCCCCCCTGTCATCTCAGGTCTTCTGTCCCCTTGTTTGGAAGCATCGCCGAAGTGTTCTCAAGAGAACCTCACCCAGTTGGGAGAGATTATCTCTGACTCTGATCTGAAAGACACTTTCATTTTGAGAGGCTCTGTTTGGACCCAAAGTGATCGGTACACTCAGGGATTCTCCCAAGAGGCCATCCTCAAGAGTTACCTTTCCTCGATCAATCCTTCTTGAGTAGATCCTAACGCGGGATGGATTCACAGGTGGGATCTTCTGTCTGGTGGGATTTCTCAAATGATTGGTCTTGGGCCTTCTGGGTCCATTTTCATTGCCGGGAATTTCCCGAGTCACTAGAAATGGTAAATCTGTACTCCATAGTGTGGGCTTCCCAGTATTCTTTTTACCCACCATCTTCAATCCTTCCTGACTTGCTTAGTCACTGGTGTTCGAGCACTAACACTATCCACCTTTCCCATGGTGAAGTTGGTATTAGTGTATGGGACATCTAGCAACTTGGAGGGCTTCCGATCATTGTTGAGATGTATGACGAGTTTATGCCCACTCCTGACGCATGGGACAATGCCGAACAGGTGCCTTCATTGGAAAGGGATCTTCTGGTTATGGCGGAGTGGTCACTAGGTCATCCCTTGCACGCCCACTCTCTTATTCCCTACAACACCTGTATATGGTTATCTCTGGAGACCACCGGTCATGTGCCGAAGATCAATCACCCCATGACTCATCCTTCTCAACAATCACGAACTATCTCAGGTTCCTACTGGGCGATTTTGGAGGTGGGTGACTATCTTTCATGGGGTTATGAGGTGCACCCAGGAGTGCCACATATGCTCAGGATGGAAGGTCTTTTCACCATGTTTTTGAGTAGGTGTCTATTCCCATCTCAAGATATCAACCCAAGTGTCAGAGCTTGCACCCTGATGATGGTAGTTGAGATGGAGGGAGGCCGCCAGGTGAATCTGGCCATGCCCACTTTGGCTAGTATTTACGAATTACTGAGCCACATGCAGGAGGGCGGGCCGCCCTATCGTCTGAGTGGGCCATTTCAATTCTTATATGGCTGGGGAGTGGATCATTGCCTCTGTTATGAGTATCTTCATAACATATTCATCCTGCTTCCTACCCTTCGGCCTACCCTGCTTGATATAGCTGGAGTTCGTCTGAAGTCTCTCGTCTATGATGAAGTAGTCAAGATTCCTAGTGAATTTTCCCACTTAGTTTTCACTCCCTAATCCAATCCTTCCAGCATCGTGGTTGATGATCGCAGGGGGATATTAGAATAACATTCTTACATGATTTCACTGCAGGACGAGTTTTTATTCTTGTGGATTGATGGGGTTTCTCTGGGTGAGTTATACACCCCATATTGTTTCTATTGCCAGTTTGGATGAATGCAACTCCAGGTTTCCCTTCACCAATCTCAGGCCCGAGGAATGCATCCGGCCATTCTCTGTCAATGGTGGTTGATGTTGATGCAGGAGGGATCTAGCACAAGGATACCCCTTCCTGGAATAGGATCGGATGCCAGCCTATCCTTGGAGTATACGAGAATGTGGATAAAGCATTATTCATATGGGATCTTGCGGAAGGCAATCCGTTAATTTCCCAAATAGGGGGTTACTGCGGCTGTTGTGCCTACCGCACCTTCCTCATCGGCTTTGAGGGAGTACCAATTGATGGAGCGCAGGTCGAAGCAGCTCTGGGGATCTTCCTATTTCAACCCCTCTACAAGCAAACTCCAGACAGATCCAATCCTTTTGGATGTAAATAATGATGACCCCATGACTTCGATCTCCTGTGATGTAACTCCTGATGCTCCACCGGTCGATGTTGTACTTACAAGATCAACTCCAAAGCTCGAACCAGGGATAGAGGCTTCTGACCCTCCTGTCTCGGAACTATATTATAGTGCACACATATCTGTGCTGGCCACAATGCTAGACTTCATTCCTGTGTTATCTAGCGAGGACACCAAAGATCCTTGTGTCATGGAGGACCATCGATCAGTGTGAAGGTGGGCATAGCCCCAGATCTATGAGATTTTTCCCGCAACTCCTCTGGCTGAGATGGAGACTAAAACTGAATCCCTTTGGAAACTCTTCCTAGGCTTGGGGTCAGGTGGGTTCAACTATCGAAAACATCATTTTCTCGCCTTCTAGGTTGTCATTTCCCATGGGGAGGTTGCCGCTAGTGAACACAAACTTTCTCACCTCGCTTACTCTCTTTGAGGGACCCGAGCTTTGGAGGAAGATATAATGAAGCCCAATCATCTCATAGCGCTAGAGGCGAGCTCTTAAGATCAGGAGACTACCCTATCTACCGAGCTGCATGAATGCGAAGCTCGACTAGCGATGCTGAGGGATCAGTTGTCATCTTTGACTGGTGACCTTGAAGCTACCAGGAAAGGGATAAATGATCTCCAAATGATGGTGAGGCACACTCATTCGATGGATGAAGTTGAGGCCAGGGAGAAGGTCATGCTGGAACAAACTTACAATAACCTATGCCGCACAGTTGCCGATCTGATGGAGAGAGCGAGCCAGGCTCCTTTATGATTGCCAAAGCTATTTTAATACATTCTGTTTTACCTCATTTTTTGCGGAAAAGGAGAGACTCCAGCTTGTGGACATCCTTCATTTTTTTCCAAATGGAATACAATATGTTGTCGATCTTTCCTTGCAGTAAAATTTGATTGTTACCGGAACAACTATTGTATAATAACAACTCACTGAATCAGAATTAATCATAATTCAGAAAGATGAAAAAATATAAACGAGCTCTAATTTTTTTTTCCTGGACCATGGAATCCAGTGAGCATAGTTTGACTATTTATAGGATTTTATAAAAACACCCTACAAAATTTTTGTCTTTTACATCAATACCCTAATTTTTCCTGGGTCCATTTAGTGTGGACCCAGTGGGTATAGCCTAACTTTTTCTTAGGTTTCCCTTTTCGGTTTTTCAGCCTAACGGGCTTTGCGCTTCTTTTTTAGAGTGGTTTAAAGTCTCGCCAACAAGACTATAATTACTCATGTTTTAGGTCGAACAACTTTGACCAGATATGGTGGAGCGAGGGCCCTAAATAGGTTTGGTTGATTAAAATATGTCTCAATACCTTTCAGATGCACGTGGGGAGAACATGTTTAGATTTGAATAACATGCAGGGCATGTCTCAAGGCATGGAGTCGTATCAGCGTGTAGAAGTTGGAAAATCATTACCTAAGGTAGACTTGCCTTTGTTATATGGGCCATGGGTGATTGATATGTAGAGCCACTGAGGGCATGGTATGCATAGTCGTGCAAAGGTGTCCTTAAGTAAATGACTGTTCATTTTTTATGGTATGAGGACTTCTTGGAAGTCCGGATTATGGAAACCACCATGGGTGGCTTGGAGAATTATGAAAAACCCCCAGGGGCAGCTCAGAAAGGGTATGGGTCATCTGAAAGGGTTTATGAGCATCTTTATTAATTAGGAGTGTGGTTAAGAGGCCACTTTCCTACGCATTTTGTTGGCATAAAGGATGGTTGGAGCTTGGTGCAGTTTAAAGTCACACAGCTAGGACATTATTTAAAAATTGAACGGATTCTCCTGGTTCTCAGTAATCTCGTCAAAGATGTTCCATCATATTCAAGAAGGGTTGTGAATGAGGTTGGTAAACTGCATCTCAGAGGATTTCTGAATCTAGGGATAGACATGGGGATCAGAGGCCAAGAGGCGTACGAAGAGAAGCATTGCCAAAGGAAATCTTGCCTTTGGTAGACGGGCTAGGGACCATCAATAGGAAGAGACGTTGGGGGAATGGTATGCATAGTCATGCAAAGGTGTCCTTAGGTCAATGATTGTATTCTCCCTATAGACGAGCAACTTCAGTGAAGTCGAGATTCGGGACCACCAGGGGTGGTTTACGAGAGTTTGGATTTTTCTGAGTATAGAGTATGGTTTATAAAAAGATGGTGCCTGGATATGGGAGAAACATCTAGGCTAAACATCCCGGGAATGGGTGAAGTCATCCCTTCTCACACTGGTGTGAGACGGTAGTGTGTGCAGGTATAGCCTGTGCACTGAGGGACAGAGGAAAGACTCCATTCCAAACAGAACCCATGATAGGTTAGACCATCCAGTTTAACATCCTACGGTGAGGATGAAGGGTATTTTAAATTCTGTGCAATTTAACATCATGCGGTAAGGACAGCTTCTGTGCAGTTTAATGTCTTGCGGTAAAGATGGGGAGTATTATTAAAGACACTGTGCAGTTTAATGTCGTGCAGTGAGGACGGGGGCATTTTTAAATCCGTGAAAATGCTTGTAGTTGGAGGAATTTCCCTGGATGTTTAATGCTTGGTCATTGCAGCTTCACGCCAAGTGGAAAAGAGATGTTCTATGTAGTTTTAATCATCATGTGGTAAGGACATAGTTGCAAAGGCCACTCTTGATTAGAATATAACTGGGCTCGAATATCTCAGCATGTCCAAGACGTGGAGAGGGGTTTATGGTGTAAACCATTGTTCTGGGGCTTCTTGGATCAGGAGAGATGATATGGGGGCTCTGAGGCCGGTAAGCATATGGGGCTAGGAAGAGTATCGCCTAAGGAAATCTTTCCTTTGGTAGGTGGGCCAGGGGCTATCAATATGTAGATCCACTGAGGGCATGGTATGAATAGTCTTACAAAGGTGTCCACAGGTCAATGAATTTCCACTTTCGATAGACAAGAATGATTATGAGGATCCGAGATTTTCGGGGCCACGAAGTCTGTCATTTGGTAAGGAAACATATGGTCATGTCGGGGATGTTCATCCCTGGTTGCTGTTAAAACTCGAGGAGTTCAATGTGCTGATTTATCTTGCACATGGGGTGTACTTTTACTCCATGAAGTTTAATTTCATGTGATAAGAACCAAGTACTCTTTGTTTAATGGTCATAAAGTTCGGACCATTGGGTGACTATTGCTACAATCACCCAGAGGGAAATTGAGTTAGGATGCTCGGGTATACTCTAAACAAGTGTGAGGGAATGGGGGTGTAAACTGTAACTCTGGGGTTTCTCGGATCAGGAGATATGGTATGGGGGATCTGAGGCCAGTAAGCGTATGAAGCTAGGAAGAGTATCGCCTAAGGAAATCTTGCCTTTAGTAGACGGGCCATGGGCTATCAATATGCAGAGCCGCTGAGGGCATGGTATGAATAGTCATACAAAGGTGTCCACGGGTCGATGAATTTCCACTTCTGATGGACATGGATGATTATGAAAATTAGGGATTGCTCATAGCACATAGTTCAACATATGGGGATAATGGTGTCCGAGCATACAAGAAATATCTTCACTATAATTTCCCATTGAGTCAAAGTAGCCCAGCCTTGTCTTGATATTTGTATATGAAAATAGTCATGTGAACCATGGGCAGGTACATAGGCTAACCAGGTAGGGATACCCTATCAATGTTTTGATGTTAGAGGGGAATGAACTTGTAAACCACTGCTCCATAAATTTTTGGATCGGGAGATATGATATGGGGGATCTGAGGCCGGTAAGCGTACGGAGATAGGAAGAGTATCGCCTATGGAAATCTTGCCTTTGGTAGACGGTCTATGGGATATAATTATGTAGAGCTGCTAAGGGAATGGAATGCATAGTCATACAAAGGTGTCCACGGGTCGATAACTTTCCACTTCCGATGGCCATGGATGATTATGAAAATCCAAAATTATCTGGGTCGTGGAGTCTGATGTATGGAGATGATGCATCCAAATGCGCAAGGAGTATTCCCATCCTGTTTTACCGTATATCTTGGATGGGTCGTGACGAAGTCCGTGCAGTTTAATGTCATGCGGTGAGGACGGAGTCCGTGCAGTTTTAATGTCATGCGGTGAGGAAGAAGATGAACTAACGTGAAAAGGGGATTCCGTGTAGTTTAACGTTGTGCGGTAAGGACAAGGGGTATATATTCCTACATTTTCTTTTATAGGCAACTGGGCTAGGAGATAAGATCTTGGTGTCACTACGTATTCTGCGAGGGCAGGAATCAAGCCACACATAGTTCTTTTGGGGAATACACCCCGTGCAGATTTGGTCTATACGGGGGAAAGGGGAAATATTTTTTTCTTTCTTATCAGTGTAGTTTTAACATCGTGCGCTAAGGACGATGAATACACTCCACGCAAGACTGGTCCTTACACGGGGGAAAGGGGGTATTTTTAGCTTCATTTGGGGTAGTTGGGCTAGGGTGTGGAATGCTGGCATCACAACGTATCCTGCGAGGGCAGGAATCAAGCCATATGTAGTTCATTAAAATACAATACACCTCATGCAGGTTTGGTCTGCACACAGGGGAAAAGGGCAATTTTAATCTTCATTTAGGGGTGGTTGGACAAGGATGGGGGACCCTGGAATCACTACGTATCCTGCGAGGGCAGGAATCAATCCATACGTAGCTCTCTGTTGTCCATGTAGTTTGTGTTAACTAAAAGGGACCCAACCATAATTTATAAGCTCATGTGAGTAATACTCGTTGTGAGAAACAAGGAATGGAGGAAGTCCCGTTTGCATAACGTGTGAATAGGTATTCTAAGAGAAGCGGTGATGAAGGAGGTGGATGGACCCAGTCATGGGGTCCAGGTGTCACTACGTATCCTGTGAGGGAAGGAATCAAGCCACACATAGTTCTTTGAAAGAGGTACATCCCGTGCAGGGTTGGCCCATACATGGGAGAAGAGGGCATTTTTTTATTTCATTTGGGGGTGTCTGGGCCAGGATGTGGGATCCTTGCGTCACTACATATCCTCCAGTGGTGGTAATCAATCCGTATGTAGATCTATGAAATCTGTGCAGTTTAAGTTCGTGAGATGAGGACGAAATACTCTTTGTTTAGGGTCATAAATTTTGGACCATTGGGGCTTGGCAGTTTAACATCATGCATCTCGGACGATAGGCGCTTGGCAGTTTAACGACCTACAGCTCTGACGATAGGCGCTTTGCAGTTTAACATCCAGTATCCCAGACGATAATAGATTTTGGTTATGCGAAATACTTCTTTAGAAATCTAGCATTCATAGGAGCGGTAGTGAATTGGCCGCCCATAGAGATCAGGGCATATGCTCTGTTAGAGTAGACCTTGTGTATAACATATGGTCCCCCCTACATGGGCTCCAGTTTCGGAGGTTTCTTTCTGGGTATCATTGGGGTCCGGAGGACCAAAACCAATTCTCCTTCCACGAAAGACCAAAGATGAACCTTTTTATTGAAGGCTCGTGTGATCCGGTTCTGATATAATTCCAGATGGTGAAAAGTGTGTAACTGCTTCTCATCCAGATGTTCCAATTCACCTAGCCATTTTTATGATTGCTCATCGTTGGATAACTAATCACAAATGGCAACACAGAGCGAGGGAAATTGGAGCTCAATGGGCAGGACCTCTTCTGTTCCGTATACTAATGAGTACTGAGTGGCCTGAGTAGTGGTGCGGATTGTAGTTCGATAAGCCCACAATGCATGAAGGAGCTTATTCGGCCATGATTTCTTGTCTTTTTCCACCATTTTATGGAGAATGTTGGACAGGGTCTTGTTGAAAGCCTATATCTCTCTGTTGGCCACAACATGGTATCGGGATGAGTGGTTATCCTTGAAACCATATTCTCAGTACAATTTCTCCAATTCAGCATAGCAGAAGTTGGTGTCATTATCCATCACTATGGTATGAGGGATTCTTAATCTGGTGATGATAGTGGATTTCACAAATCTGACAATTTTTCTTTCCCCGACTTCCTTGAGGGGTACAGCTTCTGCATATTTGGAAAAGAAGTCATTTGTTGTGAGGATATACTTCAATTGTTTAGGCATGGTGGGAGGATAAGGTCCCATGACGTCCATTCCCCATATGGAAAATGGCCAAGAGTACTTGGACTGATGAAGTAACTCCGGGGGTTGGTGAATGAAGTTGGAATGAATTTATAAGGAGTGGCATTTTTTGGTAAAGTGCTCACAATCTCGTGTCATGGTGGGCCAGTAGTACTCAAGCCTTCGAACCTGATGGGAAATCTTCGACCCCAACTGATGTTCTCTACATACTCTGGCATGCACTTCAGCCATTACAGTCACGGTTTCATCCCCATCAATGCATTTGAGGACTCCATCGAGGCCTTGTTTGTAGAGGACCTCTTGCTGACCCGTGCCGCCATACAGGACAAAGTTGATTGCCCTTTTATGCATTTTCTCTCATTCAACCTTGTCTGATGGAAGTTCTTCCATTTGAAGGTAGTTTGTAATGGGGGTCATCCAGTCGGTGGAAGGAGCATATGGATTAGGAACATGACAGACATCGTTGATTTCCTCCATATTAGTCTGAATAAATGGCAAGACCATTCGACGATGAGCAATACTGATAATTGTTTCATCCTGGTCTGTGTCAGTTAGGGTTGTGGCCGCATTTTCTAATTCATTGGCCTGGTCATTTTGAGACCGGGGAATATATTTCAATGTGGGTTCTGTGGGGAATTCGGTCATTAACCCTCGGACATGGTCAAATAGGGGAATCAGCTCCTCCTTTTTAATAGAATAGTCACCATTTACTTTCTTGATGACCAATTCTGAGTCACCTTTTACCTTAAGGTGTTGTACTTGTTCTTGGAGTGCGAGCTCCAGGCCTGCAATGAGGGCTTGATACTCTGCCTCATTGTTTGTACATCCTTCTGAGAGGAGGAAGGAATATGGAAAGACTGCCTTTTCTAGGGACATGAGTATTATCCCCAAACACACCTTGTTAAATTTGGTATCCTCTATCCTCTTCCCTGTCGGGATTCAGGATGCACCGTCAAAGTACATTTCCCATGTTGGGAACTCCTCTTGAACTGAGAATATGTCTTCAATAGGTAGCTCGACGTCTGGTGTGGTGGTCCCTGTCGAGGGGTGCTCGCCAGAAAATCTGCTAATGCATGGCCTTTGATATCTTTTTGAGGCATGAACTAGATGTCAAACTATTGCAGGATGACTACCCATCAGGATAAGCACCCGGTTAGCATTGGGCGGCTGAGGATGTTCTTGAGAGAGTTACTACGCGAGACCAAATGGAATTCATGATGTTGTAGATAATGTCGCAATTTTTGAACTGCAAACACCAAGGCCAAAAAATTCTTCTCGATGTTTGAGTGCCAATTTTCAGTGTCGATCATGGTTCGGCTGAGGTAATAGAGACTGTTTTCACTGTCGACATCATTTTTCTGTGTGAGGAAGGCTCCTAGTGACCACTCTAGGGTCATCACGTATAGGATAAGAGGTCTTCCTTAAACAAGGGGAATGAGCACCGGTGGGCTTAAGAGGTAGTTATTCAGGCTGTCGAATGCCTCTTGGAAATCATCTGTTCATTGGTTCGTAACCCCCTTTTTCATTAACCTGGTGAAGGGCAGACATTTGCCCGCCAGGTTGGCTATGAACCGCCTGATGTAGGCCAGGTGTCCTTGGAATCCTCTCAACTCAGTGAGATTGTGGGGAGGTGGTAAGAAAAGGATAGCCTTTGTCTTTTTAGGGTCGACCTCGATGCCATGATGGTGTACAAAAAAGCCATGTAATTTCCTTGAGGTGACCCCAAAGGCGCATTTCAAGGGGTTCATCTTTAGGCTATGTTGTCGAAGTTTTTTAAAGATGGTTTCAAGGTTTGACGGGTGATCTGAGCACTATCTGGACTTGACCACCAAGTCATCCATGTAGAATTCGACGAATCCCCCCAGGAATGGTTTAAATATATGATGCATGGCGCGTTGATATGTGGTTCCAGCATTCTTGAGACCAGAGGGAATGACTATGTAACAGAATACACTTTGAGGGGCCCTGAAGGTCGTAATTTCTTCGTCTTCTTAAGCCATCCATATTTGATTATACTAAGAGTAATCATCCATGAAGTATAGGGTCTCATACTCGGCTGTTTCATCGATTAATAATTAGGTGATCCGGACCGGGAAATCATCTTTCGGGCAATGCCGATTGAGATCTATGAAATCAATGCAGATGCGGATTTGTCCATTCTTTTATTTGACGGGGACAATTTTGGCTTTCCAAATGTGATATTGGTCCTCCCAAATGAATTCTGCTTTAATAAGCTTATTGAATTCAGCCTCTATTTTGGCCTCATGTGTGGGGTGCGTCTTTCCGGTGGATTGTTTATAGCCCTGGTGGTCTTCTGGCAGACCTAAGTGGTGTGTCGCCACTTTGGGATTGAGTCCTGGCATTTCTATATAATTATAGGCAAAAACATCTTTATTTTTCTTCTGGAAAGAGGTATATACCTCATGATCCTCGGGGGACATTGTTGTACTATTGAGAGTGGGCCTCAGTTCTTCCTCGGTACCCAAGTGTATTTCCCTGAGCTCGTCCACAGTGGTGGAGATACCTTCCTTAAATGTGGGAGGTGCATCCCTGAGATCTTCCTCCTCTTCTACCACCACATTCTCATCTTCTTGATCTGACAGGGGGAGAGTTCTCTGCATGGGCTCTTGGGAGTCCGGAGGCGGGGCATTGTGGGCGTCCTTCCTCAAGAATTCTCCCCCAAATTGAGGGTTAGCGGTCGTTTCCGCATTGTCACACTCGGTCGTTATAGTTGAAGTCATGAGGACACTTGAGTGTGTGTCCGGGCTTGAACTCCTGCTCTCAACATGATTGATGGTCAGTACATAGTCTCCTCCAATCTTCTTGATGGGGAATTAGGAACCATTTTTAGACCATTTAGAGCGGGAACCCAGTCGATTCCATCGATCGAAGGCTTCTTCTTCTTTTGATCATAAAACCTGGCATCAATGTATTGTTACTGGGAGAGCTTGAAATGGGCCTTGTCAGCATGCAACGTACCACCTTGTCCATTGATTAAATACTTAATACAATGGTGGTAGGATTAATGAACGACCATGTGCTTATAGAGTCGCGACCTTCCCTGTAGGGCATTGAATGTTGTGTTCTGTCGGACCACCAGGAATTCCGAGTAGGCCACAAGGTCACAAAAATGGGTTTTTAGCTTGATTTGTCCCATTGTCTTCTGTTCACTATTGTCATAACCCAACAGAGTTGTTTCTAAGGTTATTAGATCATCCTCATTATAGCCCAACTTACAAAGTGTCCGTAGGGGAAGGAGGTTAACTCCAGATCCGTTGTCAATAAAGACTTTCCGGATCTCAACATCATTTAATTTACTGGACACATATAGTAGTTTTATGTGTCCTTCCATGATGGAAAATTCTTCCTGATCAGTGAAGGAGATTACCGAATTGTATTCAACTGGGCCAGTCTCTTTTCGGTAAATCTCGGCATTGGCTACCTTGGCTTGAAACTCCTGGGGACTAATCAAGGCTTCTATAAGAACCTCCCTAAGATCTTCTGACAAACTCAGGGCATCTAGGATTGGCAGTTTGGCTGGTACTGACGCCAGATACTTAGGGATATCGTACTTCTGCTTTAGTGGACGACACTTCTCCGTTGGAAGGAGAGTTTTATTAGGCACTTTGGGGTCTGGAGTATGTGATGAGGAGGGACCGGCCACGGGGTCGGATATTGATGGTGTTCCCACGTTCTGGGGACTCAGAACGGCCGGTCTGTTTGTGTGAACTAGTCGTCTAGACACTTGTTCCTCCTTTGATGGGTACCACAGAATGACAGTTCTAGAGTGGCTACTTGTCAAGGTGGAGAAATATTCTTTCTCCTGTTGAGTCCATTGAAGGTCTCTCCCACTGGTTTCCGCGATATAAACGGTTTGGGCTAGGGTAAAAACATAGGGTTGGTTTCAGCCGTGACTGTGCCTCCCCTAGTGTCCCCTGCTTCTACAACTCCTCCTCTCGGCTCCTCGTGTTGGGAACTCGGGTTCATAATCATACCCTTCGTCAGGTAACGATTCCATTAGATGGATGACGTTGATGGAAACAAAGACTAGTTCCTCATCCTGTGACAGATCAACCTAGTCGGTTGTCTCTGATGGTGCCATTTGGTGGGTCGGTGCCCGTGGTGCCAAGTTTAGGGGCATAAAATCAGACAGTGTCATGGCTAACTTCAGCCTCGTTGTGGATTTCTCTCTTGTTCTTGTCTCCTCCATTTTCTATTATGCCTAGATGACCGACTCGTGGAGGGTTGTGAGGCATATATTGTCGGTTGTGCGGCATCAGAAGCTATTGGCGGTGACACCGGCAATAGTAGTTGTGCTCGAAGTATGACCTGAGCTTGATTGATAGTTTTCCAAGTCATCCAATCATCAAATTTCTACCCCTTCTTTCTGGTGACTTCCTACAACCCCTCCCCTTTGTCTGAGTCGGTGGTAGAAATATACGTCACATGTGCTAGGGGTGGTCTCAGTTCGACCTGCCTAGAGTCTATCATCCTTTGTAGGGGGTCTTTGAAGATGAAACATTCCCATATATTTTTCCCCAACATTCTATGGTAGGGGCAGTAATCTGGCTTGTCATCGTGGCTGACTTCTTCGGGCTTCCATGGCTTATTGCTCACCTAATCTGAGAAGGGCTTTTTCTCTAGTTGTATCGGATCGCATCAACCTTCCATTGCTTCCAATCGAGCTGTCAGTGCCTCGATGGTGTTGGCGAGACCCTGATTTACATCCTGTTGGGCCCGGTCTTGGGCAGGTGTAGCCCGAGGCATTGCTCGATGATCTGGCTCGGCTGGCACCAAGGGTGAATATTGCATTTGTGGAGCCTTCGGAGGGTTCAGACGTATTCTCTCTGGTTTCTTCCTGAGTGGAGGGAAGTCTTGGTAATCATCTGAATCCGCATTTAGGTAGTTGGATGGACTGGGTTCCACATTGGGTGGGATCCCTAACCGCGCTTCGTTTTCCAGGGAAAACCTTGGACTTTGAGTTGCACTTGTTGGGAGTTCAAGGGGTGGATCTTCTTGGGAAGCGCTTTTAATAAGACGGTTCCTCTAGAGTGGCTCAGCATTAGTCCACCTCAATTCTTACATTTCCTCTTCCTGTCGAGCGAATCTATTTTTGAGCGTAAGTGGCTCGTTTTTATCGAGAGAAAGAGGCGGTTTAAGGGTAAACGGTACTTTTTTATTATCCTTGTTGGAAGATCGTAGGGTAAGCGGAGGAGATTTAGCTGGAAGGGCAGCCATATTTAGGGCGGCCCTCTGGTTCCGGGTGTGCACACTTGGTGGTTCGTTGTGATTCATAGCCTGACTGAAGCATCGTCTCCCGATTTATCTAGATTTTTATCATCTCTGGTGTCACCCGTAGGGTTATCCTCTATGGCGTTGATTGATGCATATCATGGGGTGGAGGAGATTTCATCTTCCAAGTAGGAAGAGGATCTCCCGAACCTTTTACTGGTCCTCTCCTTCCTGTCCTGGGATTGCTTTCGAACTCCTTGACGAAGGGTGACGTAGAGAGTTATTTGATGCCTCCTTACAGTACGCCTCCCTCTTGAAGGGGATAATGATTCAAATGATAGTATAGGGAAAGAACCTCGTCTTATGACTGTCCTCCCTAGAAAAGAGAATACTGATTCTCGTGGGGGAGGTTGTTGTGGAGGTTGTAAAAATTCCCCCATCCCTGAGGGCTGGGGTTGGTTATGTTCCTTTGACGTTGAGTCTCTTCCTATTTTTATTGGTCTTACGGGGGCATTTGTTGTTAAAAATTCTCCCAGCCCTGGGGGCTGGGGTTGACCCTGGACTATAGCAGTGGCTGCTTCTATCACTACCTGCCAAGTCTTGCGTGCTCCCATCTGGGGGTGAACTTGATTTGATGCCGAGTTCACCTACAAATCAATCCCCTCTGGGAAGGCAAGCAATGACTGTTGATTGGCCTCTCTTAGGCGAGAGGCATATTGTATGCTTTCGGTGGCCTGATTCAGGAGTTCTTGAATGTCTTGTTCCCATCGGGCTTGACGCTTATGGGACATACTCATGGCCTATCTCTGTTGGGTGTTTCGCCTTTCCTGAACAGGGACCCCACTCGATTGTTGTCTTGACGTGATGACGTTGCAAGGCATTATGCTGAATTGGTTCTTCTGGGCAGGGAGCGGAGTGAAATGTAAAAATCCATGTTCTCTCCATCCTCTGATATGGACTCCCGTCGGAGTGTCGCCAATGAGGCAGCACAACTAGTGCAGTGCACAGAGGGAGGCTAACTCAATGCTTCCTTTACGCTTCTCAGGTTGCGGTTGTCATGCCGAAGGAAGAGCTTCTAGGTCGACATGACGCAGGAGGTCTTATATTGTTTTGACATGGTCTACATACCCATCGTAGGGCAGGAAGATTGATTTCATCTGGTGTAGGGTTGTCCATATATTGGAGCGGATTTCGTGCACACATTCTTGTGGAAACTTTCTGGGTATGTAAAATTGAGAGGTGGTTGTGGGCCAAAACATAACTGGTACATCATCTCTGTCTAGTCGTTTCCTCAGGTGCAGCATGTCAGCATACTCCTCCACTAGGGATTCCTCTACCTTGTTAGCCCAACTGAGACACTCACCGATGGTGTGGTCAGAGGCAGTGGGGCCGTTAGGTGTTGAATTATCATGTGGGATATTCCGAGGTGGTTCAGAAGATGAACGTGGCCCCGGACCGTCTCTTGATTGAAGAAGAGTGTCGTTGGCGATTATCTGGGAATCTAACATGCTTGATCCCATCCTTCTGAGTGCCTCGGCATATGAGGGCTTCTCTGTGATTGATTCAGCATGGGGAGTACCTTCCTGTCGATATGATATGTCACTGTGGGGAGGACCTTTGCAATGGTAGCTGCATTGGCGAGGGATACCATTACTGTTTGACTCCTCACTGCATAGAGGAATTTTTCTGTTCATACCCTGGGGAGGACCTCCAAGGCGTTTCGCAACAAGGGGAGGACCTTCTGGATACGTATCATTATTACAGGGATGGCCTTCGCAACAACTACCATCATGGTGAAGATGACCATCATGGTTTGACATTCAATGTGTATCCTAGGGAGGACCTTCAAAACACACTGAGATAAGGGGAGGACCTTCTTGTTTCTTGGGGCCATTGTGGGGAGGACCTTTTCAATGGCGGTCGTGGTGGCAAGGATTACCATCACAGTTACCGCAATGGAGAGGACTACCATAACAGCTGCTGCAGGGAGAATGTCTGTGGGGTACACCCAGGGGAGGGCCTTCAGAATGTACCGCAACGTGGGGAGGGCCTTCTCATTACTTGATGTCTCTACGAGGAGGACCTCCATTATCAAAGTTGTGAGGAAAACCATCATGATCTGATACCTGGCTGCGTGGAATGTCATTGCAACGTAACCTCTAGGGAGGAACTTCAGGGCAGACCACGACAAGGGGAGGGCCTTCCTGTCGTGATGAGACGTCACTGCGGGGAGGGCCTCCGCAGTTGCAACTACGATATCGAGGACTACTATCATAATTTTTTGTCCCACTGTACGGAGAGTGTTTGTAGTGTATACCCTGGGGAGGACCTTCAAGGTGGACCGTAGTAAGTGGAGGGTCTTCCTGCTGCTCGATCTCCTGGTCACGCGGAGGGCTTCCGTGAATCGCATCAAAAGAGAATCTCTTGGGATCGATTATTATATGCCCATGGGGGAGGCCCCTACGGGTGCTCTAGGGAGGACCTTCAGAGCTGTTGGTAGTGACATTGTGGGGGGGAACTTCGCAACTGCTACTGCCACTCCCATAATATGTTAATGGGTGGGCAGGGTTCTGAGCCTTTGACATGTGCTTAGCGGAATTGGGGACCCTAGCTTCTAGCAGAGCGGAGTCATGAACCCGCACTTTATTTTTCGGCTGCTTTCGGCGCATTCGAAGAGCTTTCTTGTGGGCTTCAGGGACCATCTTCTGTTGATAAGGGCCTTCACCATTAGGTCCCTTTCTAATTGGGTTCCATAATGCTTCCAAGATATGCCGACGAACATCTTGACTTTTAGCATGGATATATTCCTGCTCTGGAGCATCCACCATGATGGACGGGTGTCCCCCAGTTGGAACGAGTGAAGCTGCTCGATCAGGTTTCCCATGTATCGCGGAATATGGTTGACGACCCTCCTGGGAGGAAGAAGGGATGCAGATATGCTCTGAGGCGGCTATCTCGTCTCTAAGATGAGTCGCCTCATTTGGGGAGACAGGCTCACAGGCCCAAGTCCTTGCTATTTTTGCTGATGCCATTACATTCTGGAAAGTCTGCAAGATAAGATCTAGGATCGATACCTGCTCCTCCATCATTGCTAGGATATGCAGAGAGACATCTTTTGGTTAAAACGGTTATGAAGGCCCATTCCGGTATTGGATTAGGAATATTATCCTCCGGTCCTTCTCTGGTCAGTAGGTACTGACAATTCTCTTGTTTTGGGGCAGGTGAACGAGTCTTCCCCTGTGTCAGGATATGCCGGTTTATCTCTCTGTTTTCTGCCACATCGGGATGGCAGACTTTACTTGCATCCACAGGGAGCTGGCCCTGCATATATTGGTTTCCCACCATATCGAGTCGGGGGACTTTGTTGGCAAGGAGATGTGCCCGCCTATTAAATTCCGCTACGTCTGGATGGCAGACTTTGTTGATTTTCACCACATCGGGATGGTAGGCATCAAGAGCATCTTCTAGGAGTTGGTCCTGCAGGAGTTGGGTTTCCACCACATCTGGTTGGAGGGCTTCATGACCCTGGGCAGGGAGAGGTTCTTGCCGGGTATGTTTCGTCCTGTGTGAGTGATGAGTTTGATAGAGCTCTGCGGGGATGCGCGCCTGCTCGTATGATTCTGCCATGTCTGGATGGTGGGCTTTGGAGGATCGGACAGTTGTATGTGCCTGCTCACAATACGTCTCTGTGACTGGGTAGCGAAGCTTCTCTTCAGGGACAAGGATGATGACCGGTCCCTGGTTGTATGTTTTCCACCCTCGTCGGGCAGTCCAAGGGTCCGGAGCTAGGGGAGCATGGGCCTGGATCCTCGGGGAGAAGTCCTCTTTACCGTGAGGATATTGAGTCGCAGCGTAACCGCGACGACATATTCCGGTAGGGGACTTGGAGTGGAACCCCCATTCAGCGGGGATGAAGTCCTTGGTGTCAACCTCATCTGCCTCGCTAAGATAAGCAAGGTACGCATTGTCTCTTTCTGAGTAAAGAATCTTGAAATGGTTTGAGATGGAAATAGCAATCGTCTGGATCTAATTTCACAGCCACTACTGGGCAGGCGACCGGTGGGTCTTGGTAGATTAGAGGGCATGCATGGCCGCCTCCACCGTTGGGAGAGTACCATTCAAGTGGTACTCTCAGATAAACACATCTGAGACCCAGCATTGAAGATGCTGAGTAGGTGACGGGGTCCTTCGTTGGTGGGGATGTTCGGTCATTGCGTTTCTTGAAGTACGTGTCTGTGAGTTCCTCCGTGATACCATTGGATCGAAGGGAGTTTCGATTAGCACCAGTAAAATATTTTAACAAATACAAATAGGAAACCCGTCAAAGCAGCATCTCATGATCCCATGAATAATTAATGACCTTTATTGGCCCTCCTTGTGAGTATAAGGGGGTAAAGAGTGGGATTAGGTTAAATTTTTCATGCTTGGTTAAATTTTCACGTCGGTTTCACCATTTTTGTTTCGACCCCGGTGGGTGTGGGAAGACGTGTGATGTCCGATGGTTGATTAGAGAAGGTTAGTTCCTACTTAATCACCCACATTAGGTGCACCGTTCTTATTTCTAAACACCCAACGGTTCCATATCCAATGATATGTAGACCTTCTTTCCAAAGGCAGGCGTTCGTTGGGTGATTTGGCCAGTGATGCTTAAGAACTCACATTGGTCAAGAGGATGGGAAGTCAGGCTCATCGCACCCTTTTTGGGGGGCAATTATTTCCTGTTCCGGGCCTCTCTTATAGATTTAATACATAATCATATGTTCGAGAATCTTGGGTTTATACCCCAAGCATAGTATCCACGGATTACTCTTCGTTGGTAGTGGTCAGCTGAATGCAGAGATTCTAAATCATTTAGGCCCGAGGTTTGCCATCTCTCATTGGATTAATGACTCTGAGGAGTTTGGACTCATTGAGATGGAACTTGTTTGAAGCCCTCATAATTGGCTGCTTTGGAGTTTATTGTCATCCAGGGGGGATAGATAACGACTTGAGCATTTGGATCGAATCTGTGATACGGGCTTCCTACGTATCCTTGTGAGGGGAATCAGAATCCACGTAGTTCAGCGCCACTTCATAAAACGCATCACTTTTAAGGTCATGCGATGAGGACCCAACCGTACAGTTTAACGTCGTGTGGAAAGTACTTCTGGGCGAGAGATACTCGGTCAAGGTTGGTGCGGGACTTACGCCGAAGTGGCATGGAATACCCATGGGAAAAGATATCTTGGGTGCAGATATGGTCCTACTAGGGTCATGAGGACATGGTCTGAAAGTGTTATATGTGTATCAGACTTAGATATCGGGCTTTCAGCTTAGGGATGTTTTTACGTATCCCAATTGGTCGGGGATCAAAGTCCACGTAGTTCTAGTAGATTAGGGCTTACACGTGAGACTTGTATGTTTTTGGGATTTAACCTCGGGGAAGGCTTCCTATGTACCCTGCTAAGGAGACAGGGATAAAAACCCACGTAGTTTGTTTTGAGGGGAATGATTGGGACTTACACATGGTTACTGGCCTGAATTGGGATTGAACCTCAGGGAGGCATCCTACGTACCTTATTTAGGAAACAGGGATCAAAACCCATGTAGTTCATTTGGAGGGTCATCGTTGTGTGGACGCTATGACCATCACAAATCTCTAAGCCCACGTGAGTCATGGTCGGTGTGAGAAATAAGAGAATGCGATAGACTCGGCCAGCCTCACACATTCGTCCTACCAAGGGAAGGGGTGGAAGACGATGAGTGGAGGAGAAGGTCGGGACTGCTGGAATCTCCTTTTCCCTGATGTTGGAGGAAGGTAGAAGTCACGCAGCGGAGAAATAAACCTTCCGTGATGAGAGGGGAAGGGCCATTGGCTTACGGCGAGGATGGTGTGGGGATTACTCTAAGAGGGATTCCCGACCACTCCCATGAGAGGGGAGAAGTGCTCATCGCTGGTGCTCGTCAAAAGGAAAGGCGAGCGGGGTCCCCAATCCTGGAATGTGGAGATATAGAAAGGGGACTCCCAGGCTCGGACCCTACACTACCATGGGGATGTGGACCCGGGAATTCTTCAGGAGCCCACTCAAGGGCTGGGGAAACCCCATTGTCCTTGCCTACCATGGGTATGTGAAGTCAAAGCGACGTGCTGATGCGCTTGAAGGTTGCATCATACGGGTCCAACGGATTCGGTAATGGCCTTGGCTTGAAGCCGATGAATAGGCCAATGAAGGGATTGTGAAGGATCAGGCCCGATTGGTATGATTTTATCTGGCTCGGGGAATGGGAACACCGAAGGAGTTGGCGGGACACATGGGTGTATGAGGAGTGGCGCTCTTCGCATAGGGGGTCCTAGACGGCTGGATAGGCCTTCCACGTACCAGGGTGGTACGCAGACTGAGAGGCATCCTGCGTACCAGGGTGTTACGTGGCTTTGGGTTTGGCCCACATACCAGGTTGGTACGTGGTGGAGTCTGCGCAAGCAGCAGAGGCCAGGGGAGATGCTGGTTAGGGGTTCACCGGTCTGGGCTTTGCCCACATAGGATGGTGCTATGTGGTGCGTCGGATCGAGAAAGGGGCATAGAATCCCTTGTCCGTGGGGAGTACATCCACAGAGGGTCCATGGCTCTCGGTCTTTTTTTTTTATTTTAAGTTCACGGTTTACCAATTTGTTATGCATTTCTCAGTTCCTTATTAATTTGTTTCCAGTTTCGTACCTATTTTGGTTCGCGAATAGGAACTTCGTTGTTTGCAAAATCCTAAACTCCTTTGTAACGCCCCGACCCTAGTTACCCAGAGTCGGTGCATTATTACATAACATTGGCATGATCATGAGAAAGATCAAGTCTCGAAAGACCGATTAGTTTAGTAGCCTTGGAATAACTAGATACATCCATAAATTTTACATTACATCATAAAAAAAACATCTTGTCTTCATATCCCCTCATACTATCCCTGCAGGTCATTCATAAATTACTTCTTCATAATCCTGGAAAAAAAATAAAACATTGAAAGGGGTGAGCTCGGATGCTCAGTAAGGATAACATTATAGCAGAAGCTTTCATAAATAAGCATAAACACTTAAGGCAATTTATAACTAAAACAAAAGCCTTTTAAACTTGAACTTCAGCATAAAATGGCAAAGGTAAAATGAAATAATGCCATTTACTTACTCACATGGATATTCTACTAGTCGAATGATCACATGCAATATCAATAACCACTTTCATAATGATGGAATGCATAATGCCAGACTATCATAACCACATAGCCAAGGCCTCGTGCCAAGACTACAAATAAGATTTTGCCAAGGCCTTGTGCCAAGACACTAGTTTGTCTCATGAGACCTACCGATGCATCGAGGAGCTATAGCGGGCTCCACCCGTCACTTATTAAGTCCAATGCATTCCTCATATGAATAGGTTTAAGCATAAAACAAACATTCGTATTAAAACTAGCATACGAAATGTCAATACTTTAACCACAAACCATGAATGGTATAAAAATAGAACATCCGCAGTCAAACATAACTCATTTGATACAATATGGAAGATTGTATTGTATCACATTAACCTCAATCATGAATAATGAAGGATGTTGACATAGATGAAAATAATCATCAAAACTATTTGAGGGAAATATCCCCCTTTTCTTGAAATCATTTAAAAATCACACTATTTGTCAAGAAGCCATTTAAAGTAGATTTTTGAATCAAAGTGTCCCATACCACTTTGAATCTTTTTAAAAGGATTTTTGATTTCTAAACTTTAATGTCCATATAAATAAATCCTTAAAACCATTTTTAAAACATGGACATTAATGAGAAAGATTTAGATGAATAAGTCTTTAAAATATTTAAAAATGGTATTTTAGTTAGAGATTCTAACCAAAAGAGACACTTGAATAAAAATAATTGAGGTAATCAAAACTTTGTAATATCATGAGAATAAATGGAATCATGATATACTATGTCAAAGTACATTATATACACCACATAAAAGTGATTTGGTGTATATCATCAAAGAAGTCTCAATGGAATGTAAATTGAGATGAAATCTCTCATAAAGGTTGTATCCTTAGGTTAAGGATAAATCAATGACATAATTATGTGTGAAAAATATAAATACACTAAATATGATTGGATATTCAGTGAAAAACAATCAAAGGACATTCACACATATTCTTGTAAAAACAATACCAACGAATTGGATGTTTAACTCAACAAATGGAGAATGAGTTAAAATTACTCTTATCAAATTCATATAAATGACTTGAGAATTATCAATGGAGTGATTATGTGTATCAAACTTATATCCACAGGAAGGGGAGTGGAAATTATGACATAATCAAATTAATAGTGATTCCACACATAATCTTGGGGTAATATAATCAATGAAATATGTGTAAAGCCAAATGAGTGGAAATTGAAATTTAAAATTCCCTTATCGATTAGGTAACTTACGAAACATACACCCATGAAAGAAGTATCATACCCTGATGATGTAAATACCCATAAATTAAAGTATATTACACAATGAATACGATCATGGGTAGTACACATACACCACATGCAATAATTAAGTGGTGATCAATGGAATTCTCACGGAATTAAAAGTGAGATACGAAAACCCTTACATTGTACTTTTTCCTTGGTCGATGGTAGGTTTACCTCCTGTATAATGGTGAAATAATTGTTATTGAATAATAAAAGAATCATTTACTTTAATATGATATCATATATGATCTTTTATCATTGATTTGTTAATAATATTTTAGAATTATCGTCATTTCGGGTGTTAACGGGTTCATTTTACTTTATATTCTTTGTTATGTGAGACATATTCGTTATTAATGGGATGTATATTATTCATATCCAGAATGGTATCAAGTTCTTAAACATCATTTTTAAATCATCAAATGATAATTATACTTGAATGGATACGATGGAGAATGAATCTCATCGCGTTCGTGGAGACGGTAGTCCGTACGTACGCACGAACGCTACTTCCATTTAATTTTTATTTTAAAAGAATCGAATCCAAATTATACATAGGTATATTACTATTACAGTATAATATAATATTTTATATATGTTACTTAAGTTCATTTACACCATCCTTTATACGTTCCATGTGTGGTATGAACGAGTCATATCATTTTAAGGGGGCGGTAGTCCGCACTTCCTCAAATGAAATTATCGTATGTATATACAACATGAAACGAATAATGGTATGAAATAAAATGGAATTACAGAAGCTTATATATAAAATATATATCATTAATATCATATTTAATTACAGTTCCATCCTAATGGCCACCATGAGAGGCGGTAAGATGTATTTGAACAATCATCGTTTCGTGAGGCGTTAGTTTGCCATCCACAGAAACATTATGTTCATCATCCATTAGATGGAGTTGTGTGAATGTGTAGTTTGAATCCTTCTTATAACAACATACTAGTATATTTAGGATACTGGTTTTGTTACAAAAGAAAGGAAATAAAAAGAGTTTGGGGGTTGGAGAAGCAAAATAAATGAAAATAATTTAAGAGAAATCGTTACCTTTAATTTAGGTAACTCACTTTGGTTAGAACCAAAGGACTTCTTGAAATGCTTTCTGCCTAAGGGGAAGCTTCAAGGAGGAGGAGAGGGATGTGGGGAGATTATTTGGGCAGAGTTTGGATGAGCCAAGTGGCTTGAGAGGTGTGAGTAAATGAGAAGGAGGAGTGCCCTTTTATAAGAGGGGTGAGGGGCACCTTTGGAAAATCTAGAAATATTAATTTATAATAAATTCATATTCGGTTTCCAAAGGCTCCAAAGTTGAATATTCAAAGGATGAGGTGGGGATAGGTCGAAAACAACTCATCCAATAGAATTTAGACAGGTTTGGGTACTTATATTAACCTTATCTTTAAGTATTAACTCTAAGTTAATTAGTTTCACTTTTACAATGTCTCTTTGTATTTTTATATAATATGGTTAATAAACTTACTATATACCTCCAAGAGACCCCCAAGTGGTCCATTAATGATTAACCTATCATAATATAAGTCTCTTGGCCGAACCTTAGATTTTTAGGAATTTAATATCAATTAATAATATAATATTTGTTTTAAGAACTCTTTTATGTAAATTTTGACACTATTCAATAGTTGATTTTTGTGAAACTCATAACAGATTGATTACTTCTAACAAAGTCAATTAAATCAATCCTAATATATCATATTATCCTATAAAATTAGTTTAATTCATTAAAAGTTTCATATTATATTTATTTGGGTATTTATAATATCAATTATTTTAATTGTTCACTATTATAGTAATTACTACATCATCATTGTGTCATAAATAAAATAAATTATTTAATGTCTAAAAATTATAAATAAAATATCATTATGTAGGAAATATTTTTAGCTTTCTAATGAATATTTATAATCGAAATTACAACATGTATAACCCTATGTAAAAATTGTTCTTCTAAAAGATGTAAGCTTATGCCATTTTTATTTTTATTTTAGCTTTATTAATATAATGTGTCATTATCACTTACAAGTGGATCCATGGGGTCCAAAAATAGACCCAAATATTCCCATGGCCGACCATGTATAAACCAATAGGTTTAAGACACGTTTTAGGGTAATTTAGTATTATTATAATATTATTTTTTTAACCCTTATTTACCGGATTTACCCTTTAACCATGGTAAATAAAATATTTACCACAGTAACTATTCAAAATGTCTAAAAATAAAAGTTACCTATTTACACAATTTGAACATTCTGATTCCAAATATGGAATCCATTTTTCTAAATTCAAAACACATAAGTGGCAGAAATTAATTTAAAATTAATTCCCGCTGTCAAAACAAAAAGCGTGTTTTTTAAGAGATAATAACTATCAAAAGATTGACACTTGTTTATGTTCGGTTTAATTGTAAAATTATGTCCAATGACCAACATTATATTAAATGGTAAAAATATATTCTAAATATACTTTAAAACCACTCAAATTCACAATTTATCACTATTAATTATTTTGATTAAAAAAATTGTTTTTAATTAAAATTTAGAAATTTTCACTATTCATCAAAATATGAAAGTTATCCGAAATGTACCAAAATTTCACCCTAGGCTAATTTCGATATTCCGAATCCAAAAATGAAGTCCATTTTAAAATATAAAATATATATGATTTCAAAAATTAGGTATTACTATTCACAATGGCTAGTTTAATTAGTTGTGGTGTGTGTTAGAACTCGAGGTTGCGTACAACACACGCTATCGCATTATTCGAAGGGAAACGTACCGTGGAAGCTTGGGGTGTTACATTCTCCCCTCCTTCAATAAATTGCGTCCTCGCAATTTTTTTAAAATTTTTCTTGGGAATATAATGGAAAGTCCCACATCGGAAAAAGAGTCAATAAAACTATCACTTTAAAAGAAAGAAAGAGAGGTATAAGGGTCATCCAAGATAACCCATACTAGGATTCCATGTAAGAAAACATGGATATGGATGATAAACTAAGTGTCAAGTTCTGATGGAGAGGGATAGAAATCATGATCAGGAGAAAGTTAACAATGAGAAAACCACAAACTTGTGTTGGGACAAACGACCATTAGTCTCCTAGTAGGAAAGTAAACGGACAACATTTTTTTTTAAGTTACATTACATAAGGAAGAGGAATTCACTTATGATATTGACTAAGAACATTATGAGATATACTTACATTTTAAGTAGATTTTAATTCTTTAATAAATTTCCACCACTAACTCATTTTTTTTAAACGATGAGTATTCAAGAAGACTTGGTCACACTGGAAGAGATAGAATAAACTTCTATAGAATCACATGATCCATGAAGGATAAACCATATATTTAAATTGTCTTTGAAGATTAATCAAAACCAAAATGGTCAGTGAATGATCTAATGATCCCCCAAAAGGATATTCATTGAGATAAATATGCACTAATCTTAATTTCTAAAATTAAACCAACAATACCCCAAAGTTAAATAGATACAATTCAATAACCAATTGTCCTTAAAATCCTTTAATATAATCCAAACTAATATTGAAACCCAAAACATAGAAGAATTTGATTATGTAGTCTCCCATGTTAAATTGTATCTCCAAATGACATCAGATACTCTTAAAGTCACATACTCAAAAGTAATTAACCTAATCACATATTCTCTATTATAGGTTAATCATTTCCATAAATAACCCAAATCACTATAAATCCACAATAAAAACGTAGATAAAAATCTATCATTACTCCACAAATGAAACCCCATAGTATTCTATTTTCCTTGGGCATATAGTGTTCCCAACAAAGCGAACATCTTCCAAAATAACATTTATCACTTAATCACCAAATCATTTTCCTATACCAAGGGTATTCTTTTGATATGAAATAAGAACCCAAATCAACTTATTATTGATCAATAAAATCATTTAACTAAAAAAAAGTCACACTAACCAGGGACTTCACGTAGTCCAGTGGTAGGCAATAAATCCTAATCGCACTTTGGTTGTGGGTTCGATCCCCATAGCTTTGTCCGACGCGACGGGTTGTCACACGGTCTACGTGTTGTCCTTTTTCAAAAACTATATTTTATAATATTGCCAAAATGAGATAAATTCCTCAAAATACTATATCATAAATTTAACCACAAATGTTATATCATACCTTGAATCTTCATCCCAAATTAGAATAACTTATAATTCTCTCAAACCCCAATGATCATATAAAACCAAATGGTTATTTATACCCATATCCACAAGAGAAGAGAGAATTCTTCCTCAAATATCATTCTCACATGGCAAACTGCGGGGTTACAAATACAAGAGAAAATTATTCCATAGTAAACCCATCAACAAGGAGTGCTAATACTTTTTAAACATTTCTCCAACCATTTATTCCCACATAGCTTCTTCTTTGACCAAGAAAATATCCTATAGAATAGGACATTCACTCGGGTAATGGTCAGGTCCCCTACATTTACGGCAAATGACTGTAAATGGACTCTTGGGACCATTTTTATCTTCTTCCATAGTACTCTTCATTTTTCTTCGGCAATTCTTTACTTTATGTCCTTCCTTCCCGCACGTAAAACATTTCGTTGTCCCATTGAGACACTTTCCTGGGTGTCTCTTTCCACATTTCCTGCATGATGAAAATTGAGGGTTCTTTTCTCCATGGTCTCCATTGCTAGAGCTCTTATCATTTATCACCTTTCTCTTCCTTGTTGAGTCTGGGAGTTGGTTAATATATATGTTGTTGATCATATTTTTGGAAAACTGATTTGGCATAAAGACGATATCTTTTACGCCTATCAACATTCCATTTTGTTGCTCATTGCCACCACCGTTCCCATCTTGTACATCATTCTCAAAGTCACTATGACTTCCTTGGAATCCAGCCATTGACTAAAACCATAAAGCATTGTGTGAGTAATAGTAGTCGTAAAATCATTTAGAGATTAAAATGTCACCATATTCTCAATTTGAAACATATTAGGATTAACCAAGGTCATTTACCCTCATCTTATGTATATATTTCTTAAATCGGTTTGTAAAGAAAATGTAAATTATCCTAAGCATATCCCCCGGGAGTGTCGTAACCAAGAGTGCAGCAAGGCCCGTTGTCGTGCACCAGTTCCCGTTCGAGTCTAGCTCAAAGTGGTGTTTTCGGGTTTTACCCCTAGGTACATCTGTGCCAGAGCCGTCTCTACCTGCTCGTATCCAGACAGGGATGTATTGCTCGGAAAACTCACAAAATCTCTACAATACCAAAATTCTAGGAAGTTCTTTTATACTAATCCTCAAAGTTCATCTTAGGTCTACGTGCTCTAATCAGAGTTTATCTAAATCTACCTACCAAGGTTTGTACTAAACTTCCTCTGATACCAACTGTAACGCCCCGACCCTAGTTACCCAGAGTCGGTGCATTATTACATAACATTGGCATGATCATGAGAAAGATCAAGTCTCGAAAGACCGATTAGTTTAGTAGCCTTGGAATAACTAGATACATCCATAAATTTTACATTACATCATAAAAAAAACATCTTGTCTTCATATCCCCTCATACTATCCCTGCAGGTCATTCATAAATTACTTCTTCATAATCCTGGAAAAAAAATAAAACATTGAAAGGGGTGAGCTCGGATGCTCAGTAAGGATAACATTATAGCAGAAGCTTTCATAAATAAGCATAAACACTTAAGGCAATTTATAACTAAAACAAAAGCCTTTTAAACTTGAACTTCAGCATAAAATGGCAAAGGTAAAATGAAATAATGCCATTTACTTACTCACATGGATATTCTACTAGTCGAATGATCACATGCAATATCAATAACCACTTTCATAATGATGGAATGCATAATGCCAGACTATCATAACCACATAGCCAAGGCCTCGTGCCAAGACTACAAATAAGATTTTGCCAAGGCCTTGTGCCAAGACACTAGTTTGTCTCATGAGACCTACCGATGCATCGAGGAGCTATAGCGGGCTCCACCCGTCACTTATTAAGTCCAATGCATTCCTCATATGAATAGGTTTAAGCATAAAACAAACATTCGTATTAAAACTAGCATACGAAATGTCAATACTTTAACCACAAACCATGAATGGTATAAAAATAGAACATCCGCAGTCAAACATAACTCATTTGATACAATATGGAAGATTGTATTGTATCACATTAACCTCAATCATGAATAATGAAGGATGTTGACATATATGAAAATAATCATCAAAACTATTTGAGGGAAATATCCCCCTTTTCTTGAAATCATTTAAAAATCACACTATTTGTCAAGAAGCCATTTAAAGTAGATTTTTGAATCAAAGTGTCCCATACCACTTTGAATCTTTTTAAAAGGATTTTTGATTTCTAAACTTTAATGTCCATATAAATAAATCCTTAAAACCATTTTTAAAACATGGACATTAATGAGAAAGATTTAGATGAATAAGTCTTTAAAATATTTAAAAATGGTATTTTAGTTAGAGATTCTAACCAAAAGAGACACTTGAATAAAAATAATTGAGGTAATCAAAACTTTGTAATATCATGAGAATAAATGGAATCATGATATACTATGTCAAAGTACATTATATACACCACATAAAAGTGATTTGGTGTATATCATCAAAGAAGTCTCAATGGAATGTAAATTGAGATGAAATCTCTCATAAAGGTTGTATCCTTAGGTTAAGGATAAATCAATGACATAATTATGTGTGAAAAATATAAATACACTAAATATGATTGGATATTCAGTGAAAAACAATCAAAGGACATTCACACATATTCTTGTAAAAACAATACCAACGAATTGGATGTTTAACTCAACAAATGGAGAATGAGTTAAAATTACTCTTATCAAATTCATATAAATGACTTGAGAATTATCAATGGAGTGATTATGTGTATCAAACTTATATCCACAGGAAGGGGAGTGGAAATTATGACATAATCAAATTAATAGTGATTCCACACATAATCTTGGGGTAATATAATCAATGAAATATGTGTAAAGCCAAATGAGTGGAAATTGAAATTTCAAATTCCCTTATCGATTAGGTAACTTACGAAACATACACCCATGAAAGAAGTATCATACCCTGATGATGTAAATACCCATAAATTAAAGTATATTACACAATGAATACGATCATGGGTAGTACACATACACCACATGCAATAATTAAGTGGTGATCAATGGAATTCTCACGGAATTAAAAGTGAGATACGAAAACCCTTACATTGTACTTTTTCCTTGGTCGATGGTAGGTTTACCTCCTGTATAATGGTGAAATAATTGTTATTGAATAATAAAAGAATCATTTACTTTAATATGATATCATATATGATCTTTTATCATTGATTTGTTAATAATATTTTAGAATTATCGTCATTTCGGGTGTTAACGGGTTCATTTTACTTTATATTCTTTGTTATGTGAGACATATTCGTTATTAATGGGATGTATATTATTCATATCCAGAATGGTATCAAGTTCATAAACATCATTTTTAAATCATCAAATGATAATTATACTTGAATGGATACGATGGAGAATGAATCTCATCGCGTTCGTGGAGACGGTAGTCCGTACGTACGCACGAACGCTACTTCCATTTAATTTTTATTTTAAAAGAATCGAATCCAAATTATAAATAGGTATATTACTATTCCAGTATAATATAATATTTTATATATGTTACTTAAGTTCATTTACACCATCCTTTATACGTTCCATGTGTGGTATGAACGAGTCATATCATTTTAAGGGGGCGGTAGTCCGCACTTCCTCAAATGAAATTATCGTATGTATATACAACATGAAACGAATAATGGTATGAAATAAAATGGAATTACAGAAGCTTATATATAAAATATATATCATTAATATCATATTTAATTACAGTTCCATCCTAATGGCCACCATGAGAGGCGGTAAGATGTATTTGAACAATCATCGTTTCGTGAGGCGTTAGTTTGCCATCCACAGAAACATTATGTTCATCATCCATTACATGGAGTTGTGTGAATTTGTAGTTTGAATCCTTCTTATAACAACATCCTAGTATATTTAGGATACTGGTGTTGTTACAAAAGAAAGGAAATAAAAAGAGTTTGGGGGTTGGAGAAGCAAAATAAATGAAAATAATTTAAGAGAAATCGTTACCTTTAATTTAGGTAACTCACTTTGGTTAGAACCAAAGGACTTCTTGAAATGCTTTCTGCCTAAGGGGAAGCTTCAAGGAGGAGGAGAGGGATGTGGGGAGCTTATTTGGGCAGAGTTTGGACGAGCCAAGTGTCTTGAGAGGTGTGAGTAAATGAGAAGGAGGAGTGCCCTTTTATAAGAGGGGTGAGGGGCACCTTTGGAAAAGCTAGAAATATTAATTTATAATAAATTCATATTCGGTTTCCAAAGGCTCCAAAGTTGACTATTAAAAGGATGAGGTGGGGATAGGTCGAAAAAAACTCATCCAATAGAATTTAGACAGGTTTGGGTACTTATATTAACCTTATCTTTAAGTATTAACTCTAAGTTAATTAGTTTCACTTTTACAATGTCTCTTTGTATTTTTATATAATATGGTTAATAAACTTACTATATACCTCCAAGCGACCCCCAAGTGGTCCATTAATGATTAACCTATCATAATATAAGTCTCTTGGCCGAACCTTAGATTTTTAGGAATTTAATATCAATTAATAATATAATATTTGTTTTAAGAACTCTTTTATGTCAATTTTGACACTATTCAATAGTTGATTTTTGTGAAACTCATAACAGATTGATTACTTCTAACAAAGTCAATTAAATCAATCCTACTATATCATATTATCCTAGAAAATTAGTTTAATTCATTAAAAGTTTCATATTATATTTATTTGGGTATTTATAATATCAATTATTTTAATTTTTCACTATTATAGTAATTACTACATCATCATTGTGTCATAAATAAAATAACTTATTTAATGTCTAAAAATTATAAATAAAATATCATTATGTAGGAAATATTTTTAGCTTTCTAATGAATATTTATAATCGAAATTACAACATGTATAACCCTATGTAAAAATTGTTCTTCTAAAAGATGTAAGCTTATGCCATTTTTATTTTTATTTTAGCTTTATTAATATAATGTGTCATTATCACTTACAAGTGGATCCATGGGGTCCAAAAATAGACCCAAATATTCCCATGGTCGACCATGTATCAACCAATAGGGTTAAGACACGTTTTAGGGTAATTTAGTATTATTATAATATTATTTTTTTAACCCTTATTTACCGGATTTACCCTTTAACCATGGTAAATAAAATATTTACCACAGTAACTATTCAAAATGTCTAAAAATAAAAGTTACCTATTTACACAATTTGAACATTCTGATTCCAAATATGGAATCCATTTTTCTAAATTCAAAACACATAAGTGGCAGAAATTAATTTAAAATTAATTCCCGCTGTCAAAACAAAAAGCGTGTTTTTTGAGAGATAATAACTATCAAAAGATTGACACTTGTTTATGTTCGGTTTAATTGTAAAATTATGTCCAATGACAAACATTATATTAAATGGTAAAAATATATTCTAAATATACTTTAAAACCACTCAAATTCACAATTTATCACTATTAATTATTTTGATTAAAAAAATTGTTTTTAATTAAAATTTAGAAATTTTCACTATTCATCAAAATATGAAAGTTATCCGAAATGTACCAAAATTTCACCCTAGGCTAATTTCGATATTCCGAATCCAAAAATGAAGTCCATTTTAAAATATAAAATATATATGATTTCAAAAATTAGGTATTACTATTCACAATGGCTAGTTTAATTAGTTGTGGTGTGTGTTAGAACTCGAGGTTGCGTACAACACACGCTATCGCATTATTCGAAGGGAAACGTACCGTGGAAGCTTGGGGTGTTACATCCTTCCTCTGAAATCCTTCCACCCGAATCTGATCTCCCCCTTTCCTTCTCCCCCTCGATGTCCTTTTATAGAGGGGGGAAAGAGATGTATCTGTGGTCATATGACACCTTTTTCAGAGGCCAATGACCGAAACCCCGTTTTATGGATGACTCGGTCAATCCGCAACTCACAGGGGGCATTGAATATAACTCACCCGCGAACCAAATCGGTTCAGGGGGTGCTTGGCGGCCGCACAGGGCTCCACTTCTATTCCGCGATCGACAGCATATGCGGTCTGGTCCGGTTGGCGCATCTCACAGATGGGATAGTTCGTGATGGCGGACTGGCCTGGCGCATGTCCTGCTTCGCGCCCGTGGAGGGTTCCCTCCTCTGTTCCATGAATGACACTAGTCCGCATAGGGGGCGGCTTACTAAACCGTTCGCGTACCATCTATTTTGGACCGGTACGCGGACCGATCGGTCCTTCGCCAATCTTGAGTATTCTCCACATTTTCGTCCAATTCATTAAGGGAAATTGGGTAGAATCCTTTCTCAAAATAAGGGGATTCCCATTCTCCTTTGAGGATTTTTCAGGACCCTACAATAACATTTCCACAAATACCATGAATGGAAAATGATTGTGTCACATGTATAGTAAAACCCTTATTATAAACTCAATGGTTCCCCCATATTTCTGATACGGGCCCTCATTCAAAATTTATTCCACTTTTTTATTAAAACAATGCGCATGTGATACTTAATATATTTAATATATTTCAAAAATTTATTTTTTCCACACCGGACCTCAAAATCATATGCCATCGAAACAACTAGTCATGAATCTAATCCATATAATATTTGAAAATAATACTCATAAAATCTAAGTCATCACATTTCCTACCATTTTTGGGATATGCCCACATTATGCAGGTCACCATCCCCTAGCCTATAGGAAGAGATATTGAAGTAGTCATAGTTTATACCCTAGTTAATCAGGTTGTAAATAATATAGTGCATTCCCTAAAAGACATCAGACATAGGATAAATAACCCTCTTACTATTTTGTTATAGGGGCTACAGCATGTCTTCTGAGGCTGTTTTGTAGTTGATGGTGGATTCATATGGACACTAAGGATACATCATGGTACTATCACCCTGAGTCACAATTTTGGTATTCATGAGTCTCATGAATGTAATGTAAATTCCATGACACCTCATCTCTATTAAAATAATTTTTAGAGGTAAGTGGGAAATTATCCTTACTGAGAATGAAAACTGTGAGGTAGTGATCTTTAGAGGACATTATTTTTCATAGTGGGTGAATCCAAAAGGTATTTTGTAATGACCCAACAATTCTCATAGTCTTGAGAGTACAACAAGTCATTAATAGGCCTTCAGCGACATCCCCAAGACATCAAAGGTTGGCAATAAATGTCGAAGGGTTTCAAATACAAGTGGGGGATGATTTACCATTTATGAAATAAACCAATAAACCTAACAACCAAAACAAACATTAAATATATGATGCATGAAGAAATGAAAGACAACTCAATAACTCTATGCACTCAAAACCGCATCAAAGTAAGAAACAACAAAAGGATAACCAAGTATCAGAGTACACAGTGGATAAACTACACAAGACTCTCCAAAGACCTCAAGTACCCATGATCCACATGCTCTAAGATCCAAAATCTCCAAACAACCCAACATCAAGCGGTAGTGCTAAACACGTGTGAAATATTACCTTTTCCCCTGTCCTAGAAGATAGCATCAGCAAAAGCACCAAAGTGCCAAAGCAGGGGGAGTATAAAACTCAGTAGGTTTTCCCCAATGACTTCCCTACTCACGCCACTAGGATAGAAGAGTTAGTAACAATTATATAAAATGGTTTATATATAAAAATTTATCAAAAACATTTTATAACTAAATATAAACATGTTTACAAAACCATTCATTACCAATGCACACAAGTGCAATTGAAACAAATTTTTCCCATCAAGATATTTTTTCAGAAAAATAACTAAACAATCTTTACAACCATTCCAAAGTATCTCTTTTCTCTAAATACCAAACCATTCCTCAAACCTAGGAAACCAACCATGCATGCTAGGTTATGACACTCCAATACTCATGAGTGTTTTCTCGTTAATCTACCAAGTCATCACAAGGTAATTGTTTCTAATGTGCCATTAACACTTTGGCACCGAGCACAAGGTCATATTTCAACCATGCCCTGTGTATGAAATTCTCATGTTCCATTAAACATTTGGCACCGAGCGCAAGGTCATATTACAACCAAGCCTCATATATGAAACATGAACACACACCAAAAATTCCCAACAATCATGCCAAAACAACCCTTTCAATAAAACACATTTTTATTGAAAATCATTTCCATCAAAACCATTTCAATTAAAAACCATTTCAATTCCAAACCATTTCAATAAAACTCCATTTTTTTTAATAAAAATCATTTCAATTGAAAATTTATTTTCCATCAACTATTTAGAAATTCTAGAAAATCCTTAATTGAAAATCATCATTTTAAATTCATGAAACTAAACCCCCTTTTCACAACTATTCATCAAGATCATGCAATTTCAAAAAACCATAAATCATCACAAATAAAGATTTTTCCATGAATTTCACAATCAATAAACCAATTTTAATTGAATCAAAACAATTACATCAAGAGGAGATGAGACTGAAGCCACCTACTTCGAAGTTTTTGATGAAACTTTAACAACAGACGAAGAACGCACAAGGAAACGAGTTGATTATCCAAGGGTGTCCTTAAATCTCTTATCCTATCAAGATCACGACTCAACGTTGAAATATTTGGCATCCAAAAACGTATATCTACCCACTATATTTTCTGATCTATGAAGGAATAGATATCAGAGAAGTTGATCTAAGCAGAACTAAGAAAACATTTCAAATCCGTAAAGAATGGTGACATACCTCAAGAATCGAACTCGAAATCACCAAGGGAAGGCTCCAGAATGGATTCAACTCATGTGGGAAGGGTTATCCAGCCTTCTAGGGAGATTAATCTCGAATTAGGGGAGTTTTGAAGCAAAAACGAAATAAATAGAACAAAAATGAGTAAACTCCTAGAAAATAAGATCTAGATTTGACCTTTGTGCAAGATTTGACCACACGATTTGTGCCAACCGTGTATGGATCATGAAACCTTCCTTTTGGTCCCAACACTCACTAATAAAACCCCAAATCCTTCCATCCTTCAGCTTTACCCCTTTTTATGGAAACATACCAATTTATGGAAACACCCCAATTTATGGAAACAACCCACTTTATAGAAACACCCCACTTTATGGAAACACCCCACTTTATGGAAACACCCCAATTTATGGAAACTCTATGTTTTATGGAAACTCTCTATTTTTTAGAAACACTCTATTTTATGGAAACTCAATCAAAGAAACATCAGTTAAAAAACATGAGGAAAGGGGGTTATTTACCTGAAACTAGGGGTACTATATCTTTTTAATCTGGAATCATATATATGACCATTATCTAAATAAAATATGGAAATAAAACTATTTATATTGGATAAAAATATCAACCTCATCATATAACCTAAGGATCTAAACTTACCCCTATAATTTATACCATCTGGAAACTCAAATTTATGGTTGGGATTCCCAATTCTAGAATATTATTTCTCATACAACTCCACTTTCACAATAAAATCATTGAGTGAGTTTAAAATTTCTCGCAAAATATGTCAAACAAATACCCAGAACCTATTATTCTTGGTCTTGATGTATGAAATGTGTTTTCTTGTAAATGAAAGAAAGAATTATCCAAGTCTCTCATGAAAAAAATTATTACATACCATCTTTGAATATTATCACATCCAAAAATAACTGGTGATCTCTATCATACTTAAACACAAAATCATTATACGATATGTTTTAATGAATGAGGTGTGAGGATCATACCACTTTGAATCAATTGATACCAGTTGCTATAATTGACTCATGATAGTAGTTGTTGATTCTCAAATTGGGGAATCCATATTAGTACTGTTTGGAATACTATATGTTTAACATGTTGATAAAAACTAATAGAAAAAAAATATATGATCATAAAGGTCATTATTACTATATCTTCTTACTTGATCATCTTCTTTAATTCCCTGATACTACTTACCTTAAGGACTAATGTGAATAAAATTATAGTTTTATCCAAATTGATTTATACCAAAATTTAGTATAAATCCAATGTTAAATTCAAATATTTCATTGATGTGTTTTTTCCCTAGATCAATATATTTTATCATTAACATCACATCATTAAAAACTATATGATATTGTAATACATCCTATATTACACATCTTTCTTAACATAAATTAAAATTTAGTAGATCTGTATTTAATATCATTATCCAATGATTTTATAGAATTTTAACCATACAGATCATATCATTTCTTTAAGACTGTATATATTAATCAATATTAAATCGTTTATATATATGGGGAAAAGGCTACCAAATGGATACTTAATTTGAGGTACGGGGCGTGCTAAAATGGGTAAACCATTTTTCTTCTCTATATCCATTTTCGTATTTGTATTTTTAGAAAGGATTTACATTATCTATTCATCTTAATATTCATTATCTCATGTATCCAAACTCCTTATCCTATTTCCAAATGACCTCACTTATGTTAATAAACAAAAAAACATGTTATCATGGTTTTTAGAATTTCCATCCTTACATGGCATGGGGTTTTCTACAATTGCGGAATACATATCACATGAACAAAAATATTATTCTATTTCATTTCAAGTGGATCTTACCTCAGATTTCATTCTTCAATAGATTTATTTTCCTCCATTATTAATATGATGACATAGGGATTTTATAAATAAATATCATGTATTTTTAGAATAATATTCAACAAATTTCATAAACACACGCTTGAGGGCCGTAATGGTTTATTATAATTAGAAACTAGATAAGAAATATTGTTATTTACTAATACATATTCAAAATATACCTGATGAACTTCTCACATAGTACTCCTTTTAGGAATACTATACCTAAATATATCTCTATAACTTGTATAAATAAACATAAGAAAATTCGATTTCATAATCTCAGGAAGGGTAAAAAATGATATATCAATATATGTTCATATTAATTCATAAGATGAGAATTAGGGTATTTGAAAATGAAAATAATTTATGATGTCAATTCTTAACCTCCATAGATAATAAACAAGAGTCATTGAATAAAATATTATCATTTCATAAAACATGGTATTCATGAATGATAAATCACCATAATTAAATCATCAACCATAAAGTCATGTCATTAATGCATGGAACCATTATTGATATAGAAATATAGTTTGTATGTCAAGGTTAACTACCAACACAATCAGTAGAGTGGATCCTGAATCATCACCTATTTCCCATTGGGGATCAGGACACACGTGTGTGCTATAGTAGATGCGAACTCACCTATCACCCAGAGTAGATCAAGCACATCAACTTATTTTCTATTTTCTTCTCATGAGATATAAATATTTACCCAATTTATTATAGGGATATATATCTCCCCCATCTCACAAAAAACACACTTATATGATTCAAAATATTATATCAGATTCTTCATATCATCACATCATATCACATTTAATGAAAATGAGATTTATAAATATTTAATCAATTCACCATCTAACAACCCATGATAAATAAATGGGTTTTATAAACATATCTTCAACATAAAAATTTATTATCTATAGAAATAATAAGAATGATAACATTTAATCTTATCCCTAGTAAATAAAAATTAACATTAAAGGATTTTATCTTATATTGAAAATTATTTTAAAAATATCACTTGTAATATTTCTTGGGGAAAATAGCCTTTCGACATTGATAAATGTTTTTTAAAACATAAAAATACATAAAATACTTTTTAAACCATTTTCCTTGAAAACAAATTTGAAACATATAAACAAATTTTAAAACAATGAGTGGTTATGATGGTGGAAAAATTTAGTTCATGTTGTTCAAGTTAAAACAAAAATTCCTTTCGTATTTTCTATAAATTTCATCCTATTTTGGGAAACCACGTGAAGATTAATTTTCAAAAACATTTTAAAAAATAAATAATTCATAATAATTTCATTACTAAATACTTTAGAGAATGTAAAAATATTTTTGAAAATATATTTAAAAAACATAGATGTGGGATAAAAAAATAGTTTTGTCAAATTATATAACTAAATATTATTTTTCTTAAAATAAATGTTTTGACCTGTTGAATTTGTAATGTAACACCCTTAGATTTTGTGAATATTTTTTTTTTCAAATTAATTTCAATTTTCAATATATTCTATTTAACATGACATAGAAAATAGTTATTTATATATATATTTTAATACACTAAGTCAAACATTCCTTTCACAAGTAATACCAACTTGGCTTGTGCTATACGCAATACCATTTTGGCTTACAATACAAGCAACACTGACTAGGCATGTGATGAATGCAACACTGAGTTTCTACAAAACATCACTTTTTATTATTTTATTTATTTAAATAATATATTTATAACCCAGCCATTAAACATAGTATAAATAATTTACAAATATATTTTTTATATAAATAAAACATAATGATAATGAAATATAATATTTTTGGTAAAGTCTTTTTATGTTAAAAATATTGTTTTCTTTAATGAATCACTTTTATTAATAAATGTAATTTTATACTCACATAGAAATTTAATTGGTTAAAATAAACTACATTTTTGAATTTATAACATCATAATTTGACTATGGTTATTTTTTGGGATTTTTCTGAGAAACATCATTTTTTGATTAATAGTGAAAAATACAACTTTTTAATTAAAAACATAATTTTTGTCAAATTATTTATTAATTATAAATGATATTATAAATATTTTTTAAGGTCACATTAGATAAATATTAAATCTATTAAAAAATTAATTCAATATAATAAATTCCACTTTAAAATTGAATATAAAATCATAACAAACTTTTGAGTATTTTTCTACTTTAAAAACTATTATTTCATTCTATATATGGGATAAGCACTAATATTAAGTTTTATACTTTTGTGATTAGAATTTAAAAAATACAACATAAACCACAATATTATATATAATATTATTTTTATAATAATTTCATGTTATTTTTTACCATAATTATTAGTAAAAGTTATTAAAATTATTCACAACAATTAAGGAAAAATAAAGCGTAATTAGGGAATAAACCTTATAATTAAGGGTCCAAATGACCTATCTACTTGTAAAAAAACCCATTTCATATCTGTATTTCAGCTTGACACTTCCAATTATTGTGTTTTGTGGTTTTTTAAGTCTTTTTATAGGTAATAACATGTGAACACCAAATTTGTTTCTAAAAATTCCATGTGAGTCCTTTTCTTTCCCTATAAGAGGCCACCACCACTAACAATTCCTCACACCTCTCAATCCTCTTAATTTTGGCCAAGATCTACCAAAATTGCCTCCCAAAAATCCTCCCTTATCTTTTAATCTTACTATTGGGCATAAACCTTCTCAAGGAATCTTTTTGGCATAAACCAAAAGGAGTTCCCCGATTTAGAGTTAACATATTCCTTCAAGCTACTTTCTATTATTTTTCTTCTCCACCACATATACTCCCTTTATTCCATTATTTTATGAAAAACATAGTATAATCCATATACCAGTATGTTGTTATGAAATGGTCTTGAACTAAACTTACACACCTCCATCTAATGTATGTTGAACATATAGTTTATGTGTACAATGAATTAATTCTTAAAAAATGATGATTGTTCATTTCTACTTTACCACCAATCATGGTGGAAATTGTGATAGAAAATATATTTTTATATGTAATATATAATATTTATTATGAATTTAAACTTATTTATTCCTTTTTTAACACACATAGTTGTACCTTCTATTTTGTGTTAATATGATAATCTCATTTGAGGAAGTGTGGACTACCACCCCCTCAAAGTGATGTGATTCATTCACACACCACATGGAATATATTAAGGAAGGGTTAAATGAAATTATATGATATATATAATATATTTATGCTACTATAATAATGAAATATATTTATATATATATTCTTACATATATATACATATTCATTTACATACTTTCATTCAATATGATGATAAAAACGGAAACAACGTTCATGTATATGAACGAAATATTGTCTCCATGAACGGTGTATTCCATTTATTACATCATTATGAAATAAATTATTATAATATAAATAGACTCTATATAATGGAAAATTGTATTATTTTATACATTCTAGAATCATGATATAATTATAAGGACCAACACTATAACCAATTAAGGCCCATGTGAACAATAAAGTGAATGATTACCCAAAGTGAAACATTAAAATAAGATCATTAACAATCCGGTAACATAAGGTCATCATAAAACCATATATTGTATTATATACATAAATATTTTTCAATAAAATATCTATAATAAACTTATATTTATTATACAGGAATCTTGTATGAGTATGGAGTGATTCAGGACACAAGGAAATTAGATTTCATCTCACATTTATTTTCAGTGACATTAAATCTATGTTTTCCAATCTTTCCTTTTTTGTGGTGTATGTATTACCTGTGATTCAATTCTATGTATCTTTTACTTAAATTTATTGGTATTAACATTCCAATTTTATGATCTATCTTCCATGGGGATTATGTTTCAAAATCTACTAAATTGGTAAAAAATGTTTTTGTCTAAATTTTCCTTCTTTGAGACTCATGTTTTGTTATGCACCTAAACTCTTTTCTGGACATGCATATACTTAAATTTTATATGAAATATCATGAATCTAAATTATTTCACAATAATATTTTTTTCATTTAATTACCTTTACATACATGGATAGCATGATCCCAAGATACCAAGTTATAATAGTTTATTGAGACAATCCCATTCCTTTTCAAGATTTTTTATGTTTATACTTCCTCTAAAATATCTTATGATATATCTCTCAATAATATTCACTAAATTACTTATCCTTTTTTATTTCATTATATACTCATGTATTGGTACCATTTTCTATTCTTTGGTACATAATATAGTCAAGAAAGTGTTTTTAAGAAACCTTACATTACCCTCTTTTCGGTTAGAAATCTATGTTTTCTAAAAAGAGTTTCCAATAATATTATACCATTCCCATAAAATATCTAAAAGAAATTTTAAACTTTTTTTTTCTTTTACCAGTCTCTTCAAGGGAATCTCATTTTTTATTTCCAATACATTCACTTTTCTATCATTTTTACCATGCAAAAGGAATGTTCTTTTGACCATGTACAACATGTACCGATTTACCAAACATCATTTCTCTGAAGCTACCTTTTCATTTAATTAAATTATAATATTTAAAAATTTGTTTTATAATATTATTTTTCACGAAAAATTGTTTTCAAAATGTTTTCAAACTTCCTTTACAATTTTTCATGGAAAATTATTTTCAAAGCATTTTCAATATTTCTTTTTATGTTTTCAAAATATTTTCAAAGAAATTAATCTCAAAAAGTTTTCAAGCTTATTTTATAAGTTTTCAAGGAAAATTATTTCCAAATATTTTAAAGATTTTTTTAAAAGTTTTCTATACTTTTCAAAGAATATTGTTTCTAAAATGTTTTGATGCTTATTTTTAATGTTTTCAAGGAAAAATATTTTTAAAATGATTTCATGTCATCTTTAAAAGTTTTCAATGTATTTTATAGGAAAATTATTTTCAAATGGTTTTAGGTATTAAAAATTATTTCTCAAACAAGAAAGGATATTTTTATCATGAAATGTTTTTAGAGTATATTTTAAAATTATTTTTTATCTAAGATGACATATTTTGATGTTACTCATGCCTTTATAGGAAATTATCTAATGGTTCCATTTATATCATTTCTATGAATGAGTTATTATTAATGATATGGTCTTTACAAAACCCATTTCTCCTTCATGGGTAATATGTTTATGAAAAATGTTTCTCTTTTAGAGCTTATATCCTTTTGAGACCTACTTCTTTTGAAGGGTTATGATTATGATGAATTGTTTATGAAACCGGCCTCTTTCCAATGGTTATGATATGTTTACATGTTTAATATACCCATCATGGGTTATGATATGTAATTTATGATCTTTTGGAACATGTATGTATGATTTCATTATTTGATGTCTGGGACTTATATATCCATCCAATGCATTGGGTAAAGATTTATATATTATGTGATAGAGAGGTATTGAATTAGGGTTTACTCAGTTTCATAATACAGGGTTGGAACGAGTGTTTTCTCAATTCAGTAATACATGGTTGGAATGAGGGTTGACTTGATTCAATAATATAGGTCTGGAATTAGGGTTTACTTAGTTCAGCAATATAGGGATAAAACAATGGTTCACTTGGTACAGTAATACATGGATAGAATGAGGGTTCACTCAGTTCGGTAATATAGCGATGGAATGAGGGTTTACTCGGTTCAGTAATATAAGGCTGGAATGAGGGTTTACTTGGTTGAGTAATATAGGGCTAGAATAGGGTGTGACTAGGTTCTGTAAAGGAATTTTTCCACTAAGATGGTCTTGGCAGTGATTCCTTGCCTACTATGGAAATCATTATATGCTTATTTGTTTCCACAATTTCATGTATTACAGCTATGTTATGATTTCATGTCTTACATCCTTTATATACTTTGGATTCATTTCTTATGAACTTCCAAGATTTATTCCATTATTCATGTAAATGATCTTTGATATGTAGGGTATGATATTCTATTTTCATGATTATGTTCTCACAACCTTATGCTCATGTTTATGCTTCAATATTTCCCTTGTTTAAATTTATTGTGCAATTGAGAAAACCCTTTTCTATGTTTCCTTCCCCATGTTATAAAAATATGTATTATGTTTGATGTATCCAAGAAGGTATATAGTCATGAAGAACTTAGTTGGAGATAATTTAGCTCACTTATGAACTAGTTTTGTGTTTCCATGTTTCCAAATGCACTATACTAACTATGGTATTTGGGCATCTATTTGAATAATGTTTAAGTATTCTGCATATTTAATGAAATAGTAATGTCTGAAATGTGAGGGTCTCTACAGTTGGTATTAGAGAAAAGGTATAGTTAACCTTTAAAAAATAGGATGATAAAACTTTAGTGAGATCACTAGGTTTATTTCTAAGGATATGTATAGGGATGTATGTAAGGTTAAGTGTAAGGACGAGTTAACATTTAGGAAAACGTCATCGAATTTTGTTAAAGGATAGAGTGAGTGGTTTCCTAGTAATAAATCCATGTCTAGTCACTACAAGTGGATGTAGCTCTGCCACATATGTAACTAAGGGTAACAACTCTGACAAGATGTTCTGGGCTTGACTCGGGGTAATGTAGTACATGACAATGGGCTTTGCTACACAATTGGAATGAAACTCCTTGGGGATATGCTTTGAAAATTCAAAAACTCTTCATGAACCATAATGAATGATTTAAATATATTTTAGCTATGAATAACCTAGTATAAACCCAAGGTGTCATTGATTATGGAAGGTTTCATGATTTAGACATACTATAGGTTATTATTTTCATGACTATGTGGTTTTATACTATGATATCTAATACACGCAATATTATTATGGTTTTATTAAATGATGAGAATCAGAAGGAACTGGATTAATGTTGAAAGTGATGGAATATTATATAATGATTAGTCAAGTAGGATGATCACGAGACTGAAAGATGTCGTGATAATGTTTAATCAGTTTTCACGAAACATGATTAACAATTATTACCATAACCAACTGTCGAACTAAAAAAAGAATAAAAAGAAGGATTTCATAGAGATTTTGGGTAATGGATACCATGGAGGAAAGAAGATTTGGTTTCCTTTGTGTCCATAATGTGGAAAGAATCACCTAAGTAAATTTATTAGGGTAACTAGATGGTGTTTTGACTGTGGAAAAGAAGGGAACATAGAAAGTGACTATTGTAAGATTTTGTGTCCTAGAACCAACTGGTTATACATTGATTACATGGATATTTAATGTATTTAAATATTAAACATTTTATTACATACTGTTCATTATTCTTCATGAATATGATGTAATAATGTTCTAGAGTATTTATTTCATTGATAAGGTCATGGCAGTTCCCCACTATGATGAGAACCTTGAAATGATATAACAATATTCTTAAATATAGTTCTATGTTTGGATGATATACTATAACGGGACACATAGAATTAATGCTATTAGTTGTGAGTACTCATAAGCAGATGAGACTTCCACTCATGAAGTTCACACTGGGTAATCTCCAAGACAGCTGATTATGAGAACAGACCAGCCAGTAAGAATTTAGCATGTTTTGGTTTAATTTGATATTTCTATTTGTGATCATGTGTAATTATCCTTAGACTTTAATATTATCATTAATATGTGTCATGACTCACGCACTATGTTTTACTGATGAACAGTGTCACGCAAAATGTTGGCGGGAATTAGGGTACATTGGGTGTGTCTTGAGTGTCATGTTATTAATGGATAAGTCAAGGAAGGATTTGTCCCTTCAATTTATGGAATTTGATATCTCGAACCTTTGATAGAAATAGAATAGTATCATGAAATTACATGGCCATTGTGTAACAATGAGTTTATTTTAGGTTGTTAAAGAACGACGTATCAAGCACAAAGGTTGATGACACTATCTTGAAACCTGCTTGATGAGATATTAAGATATACGAGATTATATTACATAGTGAAATTTCATATGTGGATGTCACTATTGTGAATAAAATTTCTTTCTTTTGGGTGCCTTAACCCATTGCTAAATAGTACTATTGGACTTTATGTAAGCCCGCTTAATACTAATGAAAATAATCCTAGAGGGGCAAAAACTAAGTGTTTCTAGTGGTCTCAGTTAAATTCTATTTAAATATTATTAATAAATATTATTCTTTAGAAAATAGAATAATTTTATTCAAGATAAAATGACTTCATAAATTAAATAAATATTTATTCACGAAATTGTTAGTAAAATATATTTATTTATTTTATTGAACATTTAATAAATATTTATTTACTAGTTTGTAAATAAAATATTTATTTAAGAGAATAAATAATTTATTTATTTATTCAGGTGTTCAATAAATTTAAGTGGAGTTTGAGTGGACGAAGGCTGGTCTAGTAGTAAAATAATTATTTTCAAAAATGTATATAATTATTTAACTATTTGGAACAAATTAAAAAAACACAACTATTATTTTATGACGTAGAGTTTTTTTTATATTCTTATTTTGCGCAAGTTGGAAAACTATAAATAATTAAACAGTATTATTATTAATAGAATAAGTTTTCTCTAAGTTTATGAATGTATTTAATTGTTGTTATGTAATTAAATATTGTAACTGAAGTCACATGTCAATAAATAGACACATACATCTATTGTTCCATGTATGGAACCGCACACCCAGTGAATTGAGAATTGATGAGATAAAAAATATCTCTCTCAAATCCTCTTCCTACCCCTATTAAGAATGAGAAATATTTATCAAAGATAAAGAACAATCGATCAATAACGACTGACAGAAGACACCCTCTTCACCGCGCTAGCACCTGTAGAATGAGTGGTGTCAATCGGAGGCCATTGGAGCACATGTGGATCACTGCTAGAGGGGTTCTAGTTTGGATCCTTGAAATCAAAACACGATAATACAAAAGGGTCATTCCAGATGATGAACATCATCAACAAAGAAAATACCAAATATCCAGGTATTATTTTCATTATGAAATTAATTAAATTAATTATAAACCCGATGTGCAAGATCATCTCTAAAGGTTTCTTTCCTCTTTATTCTTTATCTAAATATTTGATTCTATTTTATGGATACTAGTATTTATCATCGTATTGATCCTGGAATAATCACTGATCATGGTAAAAATTAAATTTGGGTGCCAGCCCAACCACACATTGACTGCGCTCAGAACATACAAGTTTTATCATAGCTGTTACATTATATCTTATTATTATTTAAATATTTCGTTGATGATTTACGCATTTAATAATTTAGTTGTTTCAATTCACGTTAATCATTTTAAAAATCTGAATCTCAAGATCTGTTCCTCCTCTTTGATTTCTCATTCACCTTATAGAAATGATCTTTTCTTTTAATTTTGATTAAAATAAAACAGAGGAACTCATCCGGAGGTTCCAAAGGTTCATTTTCATACAACACCCGAACACTCGATATGTATTATCCAGTACATGTTGTGTAGTCAAGGTTCAATGCACTGGGTCTAGTCTGCCAAACCATGCAAGGTTATTGGAGTTTTTTTAAGTCTTAATGACTCCGTGTGTTGACCAGGAACATGTGGAACAAGGTTTCTGGATTACATGTCATATAGACCACTGGACACTGTGTCTTGTCCCTTCGAGTCAGAGTTGGACCGTGTACTTCATACATGGCTTTCCTAGCTGGAGACCGTGTAATGAGGAACTACACAGCATGTGGCCCACTGGACACACTACGTACTCTGAAGATTTTTGAAGTACACTCACACTCTGTTTCCCCAGGCATGTACTTCAGATGGATGGTGAACAATAGTAAACATCGTGCAGTTGGAACTAGACGTCGGGTACTCATCCAAATTATGAAAATTTATTAAAATTTATTATTATATTATACAAACCCTTGAGACGTGTAACGTCGTGCAGGTGTAAAGCAGAGCCACAACACGTGATAGATTTTTTATATATGTGTGTTTAATTTAACATCTGTGTAATGTTCATTTCACCTCATTGGGTGGTTATGAAAATGAATTCACTAGGTTTCCTCCATGGTACAAGTTATGTACAAAGAAAATTTTAAATTAATTTATTTGTATAGAATTATGATTCATGAGAATCTCAAGGAAATCCATAAAGGGTTTAAGATAAAAGGATTCATTAATTAAATATGATAATTAATCGATTCCATCGTGATTTATCTTATACAAAACGATTAAATAATTTAATGATAGTTTTATTTATGCATAAATATCATTATCCATATGGATGATAAAGAGCTAGACTATGACCTTTTTTGTGGATGGTTTCTTTTAATTTATTTATTTAAATTAATATTTTTGCATGTGAACCTTCTCCTCATTAATATGTTGGGCCCTCTTGCCCAAGGTATCTTTTAGGTAAAACCCCTTTTTACCCCTCACCTACATTTGAGTTAATAAAAGCATATGTAATGTACGGAACTCCAATACTAGTGGAGGCGGTTCAAGTTGGAGGTGAGATGAAATCAATCCTAGGAGATACAAAGGTGGACAGGTGGAAAGCTATAAACACAAACCCAAAAGGTTCAAGGTGTTTCTCCCCTAGGTCAAGGTTAGGTTATCAAAAACTAGATATAATAACCATTAGAAAATCTCATGATCATTCCCTTTTATATATTTTATTTCTATCAGATGCATGGTTTATAATTATGGATGTGTTTTCATGATAACATAATTAATTAATTAAACAAGAATGCAAGATAGAACTAAAATAAACCAAAATTATGCATAAAAATTATCCAGATATGGTTAATCACTTATGTAAGTTCCACTTAATAATAACAATAATGTGATAATTATGATAATAAATCCACTCATAAGAGATAAAAATCCCTCAAACAAAATATTAAGTTAAACCAAGCCTTCTGTTACTTGATTAAGGGAAAAAATCAATAAATCTATGTGTTTGACCAACCCTTGTTGGGACACATACTATTATAAAGGAAGCTCTTATAAATGGTTTCAGGCTAACATAACAATACTACATCAATAAGAGTATCCCTTTCTAGACTTGGTGTAATATTGGAGGAAAGAGTTGAGGAAATCCAATGTCAGGATTTTAGGATTTGGGAGTCCACTCAACAGATCAAGGAGCTGCAAGCCTGTAGTTTTCAAAGACCTACATACCTAAATGCCTTCATATAGCTTGACCAACCCTTTTGGGGTTATGATATGGGGAATATTGATCCATTCCACTATAATTTCATGGAAACTGTACATTTTGAGTTCAATGTTGAGGTCCATTGGGATTTGATAAAATATGGGAGGCAAAATAAAATTAATTTTTTATTTCTCATAAAAATGTAAACAAGAAATTACTAATGATCTTATCTTTTAATTGTAGAATAAAAATTACAATCTCATTAACCACACTATCCCTATGATCAATTTTTTATAAAGACAACATCCACACTGGTAGTAACTTCCAGGAATTATTTAGACACCTTTTGGTTATCCTACTCCATGAACGGAAGTCTTACGTGTTGGTGTCAACATTACCTGATCTACCTACCAAATAGGTGAGTGATGAGGATATCCTAGTATATCAGAAACATATGAACAACGCGGTTGACATTCAATGTTTTATTCTATCATCAATGTCTAGTGATCTCATGAAGTCTCATGAAAACATGGATGCTTATAGAATGTTCGAGAACCTCTGTGGTCTTTACTAGGAAAGAGCAAGATAGGAATGGTTTGAGATCTCCAAGGAACTCTTTTAGAGTAATCTTGGAGATGGTTCCCCAATTGGGCCTTATGTAGTCAAGATCATTGGATACATTGAGCACCTGGAGGTTCTAGGGTTTAAACTTCCCAAAGAACTAGGCACTGATCTCATTCTCACAGCACTCCCTCAGAGCTTCTCCAACACTGTTTTCAATTTCAACATGAACAAAATTGAGAAGCCTATATCTGACCTTGTAATCCTCATTCTCCAAGAGGTCAAAGATATTATGTGTGAAAATCCTTATATCCTTATGGTGAATAAGAGGCAAGGTAAGGTGAAGAGCTTTAATACCAAATCTTCTTCATGGCCTTCCATGAAAAGGAAGATCAAAGGGGGGGAAGGGAATAGAAGGTTGTTTGTTTCGCATATGGAAAGAAAGGCCACTTGAAGAAGAACTAAACCCAAAATAATAAGCAAAGGGAAGATTTAAGTTCATTTTTTATTGAATTAAATATACTTTTTTCTACAAATTGGGTATTAAATATAGCTTGTGGTGATCACATATGTATCCAAATACAGGAACAAAGTAGATTCTGGAAGATTGACCAAGGGGAGTTAGATCCACGAGTAGCCGACAGAGCCAGACTTTCTATTGTAGCTACCAGGGACTACCACCTCACATTGCCAACTGAAATGATTTTGGTGTTAAATGGTTGTTATTATGTTCCATATGTTATTAAATACATTTTTTAACTAGATTAGATAAGGATGGATTTTTTTTCAAGTTTTTAAATAAATGTTGATTCTTTAAGAAATATATAATTTGTATTGGTAGGGAACATTTATACAACAGTATTTACGTGTTGGATTACACAAATCAAGTTATGGAAATCGATAACAAATATACTTCATATGAATCATACCACACCTAAATTTGGCATCACCGACTAGGTCATGTAAATGAGAAATTATTTAAAAAGTTACATCAAGATGGATATTTAGATTTTTTGAAGTAAATCCACTTGGTTTATGCCATGCATGTTTCCAATGAAAAATGATCAAAGCCCCATTTAGTGGAAATCATGAAAGGTCTAAATAAATTCTTGAATTTATTTATACCGATGTGTGTGGACCATTTCCAGTTTATGAGAGGGGAAGGTAATCATAGTTCATAACATTTACTGATGATTTTAGTAGATGTGGGTATATCTACTTAATGAGGTATAAGTCACATTCTTTTAATAAGTTCAAAGAATACATGAATGAAGTTGAGAACCAGCTTGGTAAGAAGATTAAGAAACTCTGATCAGACTAAAGTGGAGAATATCTTAGTCAAGACTTCATTGATTACTTATGGGAGTTTGGGATCCTATCCCAAATCACTCCTCCTTACATGCCCCAGTGGAATGGTGTGAGTGAAAGAAGGAACCGCACTCTGTTAGACATGGTGAGATTAATTATGTGTCATGTGAGTCTTCCATTATCCTTTTGGGGACATGAGTTATAAACAGTGGTGCACAAACTAAACCAAGTACCAACTAAATTGATAAATGGTATTCCATAAAAGTTCTATAGTGGAAATAAATACCTGTTATCTAATTTACATATGTAGGGAAGCGATGCGTTTATTAAGGCCTCTTCAGGTAACAAACATGGACCCTGAGGCACAAAGTGTACTTTTATAGGATACCCCATGGAAACAAGGGGATATTACTTATACAACCCCTCAGAAAAAAATATAATAGTGTAATGACACGCCATATTCGTTGAGAGGGAGAACATCTCTAAAAGAGTTAGTGGGAGTGAGATAGACTTCGATGAAGTTGAGGCGCAAGGTATAAAAGAGTTGGAACAAGAGAAGATTCCATAAATCCCTATGGAAGAATGAACTGTTCCAGAGACACAAGAATTGCGTAGGAGTACAAGAGAGGTTAGACAACTAAAATGGTATGGTTTTCTAGTTACTGAGGATGGTGACTAATTTTTAGTTGATAATAATGATCCTCTAACCCAAAAGGAAGCACTAAGTGGTAGATATGTTTTCAAGTGGCAAGAAGCCATGAATTCTGAAATGGATTCCATGTAACAAACCAAAGTATAGATTTTGGTAGATCCTAAAATTTTCATAAATCATATTGGTTGAAAATGGTTACTTGATAAGGAAATTGACATGGAAGTACAAGTAAGTACCTATAAGGAACGGCCAGTTGCAAAAATGGTTCAAACAGTGTCATGGAATTGACTATGATAAAACCTTTTCACCAGTTTCAATGATGAAATCTATCATAATTCTATTGTCCATTACTTCTTACCATGACTATGAGATTTGTAAAATTGAGGTCAAAACATCTTTTCTTAATGGGAACCTTTAGAAAGATGTCTAAATGATAGAACCTGAATGTTTTGTGACTCTACATGATGCCAATAAGGTATGAAAGTTTCAAAAATTCATTTATAGATTAAATCAAGCATCCCGATCATGGAACATTTGTTTTAATGAAGCCATAACAAAATTTGGTTTTATCAAGAATAAATTTGACCCTTGTGTCTACAAACGGTTTAGTGGGAGTAATGTTTTTTCCCTAATTGTATATGTTGATTAGATGTTGCTTATTGGACACGGGATACCCATCTTACAGTCTGTTAAGGCATGGTTGAATCAATGCTCCTCCATAAAGGACATGGGAGAGGTAGCATATATTCTTGTGATCAAGATCCATCATGATAGACCCAAGTGATTATTGCGCCTATGTCAAAGTAAAAATATTGATAAGATAATGAAGAGGTTCAGTATTGAACAATCCAAGAAGGGATTGATTCTAGTGTCACATGGCATTCATCTTTCCATCAAAATGTTTCCTCAAACACATGAAGAAATAAAGATAACGTAAAGGACTCTATACGCATCAGCAATTGGGACACTCATGTATTCAATGATATGTACTAGGTTTTATGTCGCCTACACATTGAGTGTGGTAGGTAGATATCACGATGGACTAGGTGACTACCATTGGATTTCAGTCAAGACTATCTTAAATTATTTGAGGTGTACTATGGATATGTTCATGGTTTATAGATGAGATGAGGAACTAGTCATCAGAAGATATGTATATGCCATTTTCTAGACTGATCAATATGACATGAAGTCGCAAACAAGATACATCATCACATTGAATGGAGGTTATGTGAGCTGGAAGAGCTCAAAGTAGAGTGTGTTTGCTAATTCTACAGCAGAGTCTGAGTATATTTCAACTTCTGAGGTAGCTAAAGAAGCAGTTTGGATGCAAAGATTCATCCAATAGATCGATGTGATACCTAGTAGTAAAGATCTCATTACTTTATACTATGATAATACTGCAGCGGTGGCACTCACAAAATAGCCTAGGTCACATCAATGAATGGAGCACATACTTCAGAAGTATCATCTCTTAAGGGATTTTTCTCATAGAGGTGAAGTTGCAATGAGCGGTATTTCCATGAAAAACAACATGGAGGACCCCATGACTAAAGACATGAATCAACAGGAACATGATCACCGTGTGAGGTCTAGTGGATGAAATGTGAAAAGAAATAAATGTGAAAGGAAATGTGGTGTGAGTGATGGTTACATTGCTGATGATGAAGAGACTATAGATAAAATATGAAAGGAAAGAGGTATTATTGTTAATGAATTAAGGATTATGTAATGAATTATTTATGTATTTGAATTCAAAAATTAAGAATAGTGAATTATGTATGGATTGTTTTGTTTATTATTTTCATAGGATTTACAAGAATATGTTGAATTCTTATGACAAACTAGAATGGTTATTTTATGAAAGTTAACATTTTGAATAAGGGAAGGTAACCTTTAACATGTTATTTATGTTATGATAATGTAGTATGGATAAAGATATGGGGGATATGAATAAGTAAATCAGAAAATTTTGATTACCTTGGAACTAAGTAAGAAACTACTTATATGTTGTTTATGCTAACACTAATGAAGTTTACAACTTTTTTGAATTTATGGAATAAATCCAATACACTTTGAAATGAGTAAGAATGCATGTTTTCATAAAGGATTTATGGTAATTCAAGTTGTTACCATTTTTCAAATGAATATATGTTGAGGTTATTCAAATTCATATAATGCAAAAACTGTGGGATACTTTTTGTAATATAGGGGAATCAATGTTAATCTGATTTCTTGACTCTATTTTTAATTTTTTGGATTTTCACCTTTGAGTAGGGTTATAAAGATAACCATTTGTGAAAATTTTATGTTAAGATACAATAGATGTATTTGTGCATTGATTTTGTGTTGAAAACCTTAGTTAAAAGGATAATTAGTGATACAAATTTATTCAAGGATGTTCATCTTATATATTATATTAGTGTAGTTTAAAAAAGGACATATTGTATTTCGGGTGACAACCAATCAAGTCTGATAAGGCCACGGGTCTTGAAACCATGAACAAAGGATGATAAGGGTTTCTAACCTACTATTGGTCTATGCATTATCCAATTTAATGTGTATTTATTTTTAATGAATAAATATTTATAATGAACTATTATTGTAATATTTATTTTTATATATTAATGAATGTTTTTTAGAGAGAAATAGTTAGAATGTTTATTCTTTATGGGCCTTAAAATCCATTAAAAGCATATTTTAGGGCTTTATTCGTCAATGTTAATTTCTAGACATTCATTCCATGAGGTAATGTATGTATTATAAATTTCTCAAATAACAACACAAGAATGAAATTTTGTTAATAGAAATTTACCAATAATTACTAAACATTCTGAAAGTGACACAAAAAAATAATTTCTTAATACCTAAAATTATGTTGAACCAATGGTTTCTGGAATCAACATAGATTTACGATATTAAGGCCCTCAAATTTACTTTTATCATTCGATTTTTTTATTGATTATCGTCATCACTCAATTTAAATATTTACACTTTTCTTCCATGTCAAATCCTCACTCCCAACATATGTTCTCTTATATGGAAACCCACTTATTTGTTACTTTGGGTAACACTTATGGTTCAAAATTTCACTTTTTAAGGGAAATTTTAGTATCAATTTTACGATGTGTGTTTCTATGAATGAAACATTAAAGTAAAATTAAATTTACAATACAGATTAACTTATATGGTGAAATTCATTTTAATGGGGGTAGAATATAACACCCTGAGATTTTGGAAATTATTTTTTTCAAATTAATTTAACTTTTCAATATTTTTCATTTCACGTGACAGTGGAAATTGTTCATTATAAATATATAGATAGATAGAGAGATATATATATTAATAATCTAAGTCAAACATTCCATTGAAAAGAAATACCAACTTGGCTTGCACTAAACATAATACCAACTTGGCCTGCACTATAAGCAACACCGACTTGGCGTACAATGCACACAACACTGAGTTTTTACAAAAAAAAATTAATTTTTTAAATTAAATAAATAATATAATTATACACTATCAGTTAAACTTAATAATAAATAATTTTAAAAATCTTTTAATATAAATTGAACATTTTGATAATGAAATATAATATTTTTGGTAAAGTCCTTTTATGTTAAAAATATATTTTTCTTAAATGAATCTATTTTAATATTAAAATAAATTTTAGACACATTTATAAATTGAATTGGAAAATATAAACATCATTTTTTAAATTTTGAGCATCAAAATTATCCTACAATAAATATTTTTTATTTTTCTGAGAAACATCATTTTTTGATAAATAGTGAAAAATACTACTTTTTAATTAAAAACTACTTTTCTGTATAATTATTTATTAATGATAAATGATATTATAAATATTTTTTTTGGTCACATTAGATAAATATAAAATAAATAAAAACAATTTAATTCATTATAATCAATTCCACTTCGAAAATTAATATAAAAAATTAACAAACTTATGAGTATTTTTCTACTTTAAAACCTCGTTATTTCGTTTTGTCTGCGGGATTAGCCCTAATATTAATTTTTCCACTTATGTGATTAGAATTTAAAAAATCTGTCATAGGAAATTATATTCATTCTAATATTTAGATTCTAATAATTCCATCTTAATTTTTGACCAAAATTATTAGTAAAAATGATTAAAATTAACCATAGTAATTGAGGAAAAATTAAGACTAATTTGGGACTAAACCATAAACTTAAGGGCCCAAATGACTTATCCACTTGTATAAAACCCATTGGATGTCCATAGTTCATCCATAAACCTCCCATTATTAATTCTTTGTTGGTTTGTTAGGGATTTTCTTAGGTAAGAACATGTGCACACCTAATTGGTTTGCAAAACTTCTATGTGAGTCCTTTTCATTCCCTATAAAATGCCACCACCTCTACCCATTCCTCACACCTATAACGCCTCTTAAGTTAGGCTAGGATCTATAAAAATTGTATCCCAAAAATCCTCCCTTATAAATTTATGCCTATTTTTGGGCATTAACCATCTCAAGGAATACTTTTCACACAAACCAAAAGGAGTAACCTGATATAGTGGTGACGTCGTCCTTAAAGCTTGTTTCTTTTATTTTCCTTCTCCACACCCTACACTATCTTTATTCCATTTTTCTATGAAAAATCCAGTATCCTACTTATACTAGGATGTTTTTATGCAATTTTTATTACCTACACTTACATGCACCACCTTCTAATGGATATTGAACATACTGTTTCTGTGTACGGCGAATTACTCTCTCACAAAATGATGATTGTTCATTTCTACTTTACCACCAATCATAGTGGCCATTATGATGTAAAATATATCTATAAATTTATTATATTATATTTTTTATGTATTTAATATTATTTATTCCTTTTTTAACACACATCATTTTACCTTCCATTTTGAGTTAGTACGATAATCTCGTTTGAGGAAGTGTGGACAACCACACCCTCAAACCGATGTGATTCATTAACATACCACATAGAATATATTAAAGATGGGTTTAATGGAATTATATGATATATATGATATATTAATTATACTGGAATAATTATATATATATACATATATATACATATTTCATTTACATACTATCTTTCAATGTGATAATAAAAACAGAAACATCGTTCATGTGTACGAACGGTTTACCGTCTCCTTGAATGGTGTATTCCATTCCATACATCATTATGAAATAAATAATATATATATATATACTATGTATTTATGATATTTATATCTTTTTCTACATTCTAGAATCATGATAGATGTATAAGGACAAAGTCTATAACAAATTGAGGCACATGTTAAGAACAAATCGAATGATTACCCTAAGTGAAACATTAACATAAGATCATTAGAAAGCGAGAAATATAAGGTCATACAGAACCCATATATAGTATTATTTATAAGAATATGATTCTATAAAATATGTATAATAAACATATTTTTATTATACAGGAATCTTGTATGAGTATGGATACAATCAATACACAAGGTAAGGGGATTTCATCTCACTTTTAATTTTTGTGAGATACAAGAAATGTTCTCCACTCTTTCCTTTTGTGTAGTGTATGTACTTCCCATGATTAGATTCTATGTATCTTATACTAAAATTTATTTTTATTCACATACCAATTTTATGTTCATTATTTCATGGGGTTTAATTTTAAAAAGTTACCAAATTGGTAAAAAAAACTTGTTGGTCTCAATTTTCTATCTTTTAGACTCATGTTTTTTTATAAACCTAAACACTTTTTCACGGTGCATATAAATTAATTTTACATTCCATATAATTAATCTCAATATTTTAATGATATTACATGGTTCATTTAATTACCTCTCTTTACATGGAGATCATGATCCCAAGATACCATGTTATAAGTGTTTATTGAGACATTCTCATTGCTTTTTTGAGATTATTTATCATTATTATTCCATTGATAAAATATTATGATCCATATCTCAATAATATTAATTTTTTTTATTATCCACTATTATTTAATGATATAACCATGTATTTATACCATTTTCTACTATTATTTACCTATGATGGTTAAGAATGTGTTTTTAGGAAAGGCTGACTTCACCCTCTCTTTGGTCGAAAAGTTATGTTCTCTAAAAATACTATCCAAAAATATTATACCATTACCCTATAAAATAAAAAAGAATTTTTTACCATTTTTATATGTTACCAATCTATTCAAGGTAATCTTAATCTCTCATTCTGAACAAGGAAATTTTCTATTCTTTTTACCATGAAAAAGGAATGTTATTTTGACCTTATACAACATGTATAGATTTACCCATCGTTATTTCCTTGAAGATCCCTTTGAAATTTTTAAAGGGTAATCTTTGTGAAAAATTATTTTTAAAATTATTTTTTAACAAAAATTATTTTTAAAATTTTTTCAAATTTATATTACATTTTTTTAATGAAAATTATTTTCTAAACATTTGCAGTATTTCGTTTATATGTTTTCAAAATATTTTCAAATAAATGGGTTTCAAAACATTTTCAAACTTCTTTTATAAGTTTTCATGGAAAATTATTTTCAAAAAAAATCAAGATTTTTTATATGTTTTCAAAGTATTTTCAATGAAATTATTTTCAAAACATTTTCATGATTTCATTAAAATTTTTCCAGTGTTTTCAAAATAAAAAGGTTTTTAAAATGTTTTTAATCTTATATTAAATTTTTTCATAGAAAAAGGTTTTAAAAATGATTTCATTTCTTCTATATAAATTTTCAAGGTATTTTATAAGAAATTGATTTTCAAATGGTTTATGTATTAAAAATCCTTTTCCAAGAAAGAAAGGATGTTTTCTGAAGAAAATGTTTTTAGATTATATTTTATAATTATTTTCAATCTAAGATGACATATATTGATGTTACTCTTTCCTTTCGAGGAAATTACTTAATGTTTCCATTAATATCCTTTATATGAATGATTTATAATTAATTCCATGGTATTTATGAATCCCATTTCTCTTTCATGAGTAATATGATTCTGAAACACGTTTCTATTTCACGGGTTATGTGCTTTTGAAACCTAATTCATTAGATGGGTTATGTTTATAATGAAATTATTATGAAACCTATATCTTTCCACATGTTATGATATGTTTACATGTTTATGATACCCATTTAATTTCATGGGTTATGATATGTTATTTATGATCTTGTGACACCTGTATTTATGATTTCATTATCTGATGGGTGGGATAGGTATTTCCCTCCACCAAATTGGATAACAATTTATATATCATGAGATAGACAGGTCAGGAACATGGGCTTACTCAGTTCATTAATATAGGGCTGAAATTAGGGTTTAATCGGTTCAATAATATAGGGCTGGAATGAGGGTTTACTCAGTTCAATAATAAAGGGCTATAACAAGGGTTTACTCAGTTTAGTAATACAGGGCTAGAACAAGGGTTTACTTTGTTCAGTAATACAGGACTGGAAGGAGGGTTTATTCTATCTAGTAATACAGGGCTGGAACAAGGGTTTACTCAGTTCAATAATATAGGTCTAGAACAAGGGTATACTCAGTTCAGTAATACAGGTCTTGAACAAGGGTTCACCAAGTTTAGGATAAGAATTTTTCCACTAATATGGTCTTTGTAGTGATGCCTTGTCTACTATGGAAATATTTATATACTTATGTGTTACCACCATTTCATGTCTTACTCCTATGTTATGCTTCTATATATTATGTACTTTAATTTTTTTTGATTCATGTCGTATGAACAGTCATGGTTTTCGCCATGATTCATGTATATGATCATTGATATGCAAGGTATGATCTTTTATTTTCATGATCATGTTTACATAACATTATTCTCATTTTTATGCTTATATGTCTATCTTTTTTACCCTTACTGAGCAATTGATCTCACACCTTTCTTTGTTTCCTACCCCGGTTTATGAATATATATATATTATGTTTCATATGTCTAAGAAGGGTTCTATTCACGAAGAACCTAGTGGGAGATAATTTAGCTCACTTATGTACTAGTTTTATGCTTCCATGTTTCCAAAGGCACTATACCGACTATGGTCTTTCGATGTCTATTTGTATAATTTTTAAGTATTCTACATATGTAATGAAATGTTGGTGTTTGAAAATTGATGGTCTCTACATGTAAGAAGAATATAATGAAGGGAAAGTGTTATTATTATTAAATAAATATATGGTAATAAGATTAATTATTTTATTAGTATATGAATCCTAATATTTCAATATCGAGAGCATAAACATAAAAAAATCCCTATAAATGATGTGATTGTGTCATAAAACACATAACACATTAGTAACTTTTAATTAAAAACCAGTGAAAGAAAAAAGAATATTCATAAATTATCATTATAAATAATTATATAACATTTAAAATGGTATTTATATAAACCTCATAAAATAATATTGGTGTATGGCACCACTTATGTCTCAAAGAAGGAAAATTGAGACACAATTACATTTCCTTTTTAGTAATCATTTGAATCATAATAAAAAATAAAAAATAACATGAAAATAAAATATAATTATTTTTAAAGTAACTATATTCATTAAATAACAATTCAATGGGATATTAAATACACCATATGAATGAAATTAGTGGTGGTTATGGCATATGTCTGCCAAAAATGAAAGTTAGATTTGAAATCCATTATCGTATGTCTCAACATCCTTTGTACAGATTTAAAACTCCTGTATAATAAATATTATATATATATATATACATTAGTGTACTATAATCATATATATAATATGATATATGATTTAATTATGGAATTTTATTACTTGATTATTAACTTTTTTTGTTAAAATCATGATTCTAGTAATAAATGTGTTGGTTTTCATGTATGTTTTGATTTGTTATATTTGGTCTTATTAATTTGATCTATGTTCATTAATCTACATAATTTTAAAAATTATATTAATATAATTTATATTAATTATTTATGTATTTATAGTAATAGATAAAAGTTACACATAGAAAATGAAATATTCCATTCATTGAGACTGTTAGCCATATGTATGCAGAAATACAGTTCCCATTTTCTTGAAGGATGAAATGATTGTAAGATAAATAATATATATAATTTTGATAATCATTATAATTTCATATATATCACACATATTAATTAAATATACCCTTATTACCATTTTCGAACAGCGTTAATTAATAAATAATCATGTCACTTCCTAAGGCGATAGTCCGCCTTACACACTAACGAAGTTAATATATACCCCACATAATGGAAAGTAAAAAATGTATATTTGTTTTATTTATTAAATATTTATAATTATGTTATTAATATAATATATATTTATTTAATCTATCTTTATTATCATCCATGTAAAACACTAATGATAACATCCTCACATCAGTTTGCGATGTGGTAGTCTTCCATACAAATGAGTGATTTTATTATTTTTCAATGGGTTTAGTGGTATGATTTTAGATTTAGAACTATAATTCAATATTTATAATAATTTAATAAATATCATATATAAACATTTAATCCATCATTATATTAAACTTTGAGAGGTGTTGAAGGAAAAAATAATAACATCATTTTGCGAGGAGGTAGTCCACCGTACACACGATCAATGGTTTCATTTACCCTTTTACATAATAGGATATTTCTATAAATTATTCCATTAACATAATAAAATTTTAGTATATAGTATATATTAGAGTTATTTTGCTATCATTAAAGTATAAGTAAAATGAAAATGTATGATTAAAAACATTACCTCCTCTTTCACAAACCACATTATGTTTTGCCTAAAGCCTTCATAGATACGGTTTTTTATCTAAAACATTCCTCTTAGATGTGGGTATAGAATTAAAAAAGTCAGTTGGTTAGTTAATTCTCAAACCAAATGATTTCCAAATTCATAATATGGGATGATATGTTATGGTCTTTTGTATGTATGGTAGAGGAAACACATGGAATTTTTAAAAAAAATAAAGTGTACCATTGTTTATTATATTTTACGAGGCCATAAAGTGGGTCATTTGCAATCTATATAGTTTATAAGGTATCAATATTTTGATAAAATTATCCTTTTATAGGTTTATACGGTATCAATATTTCCATAAAATTAGCCTTTGATAGGTTTATTTACCATTTAACGCCTAAAATTTTTTTATTAACCACATGGTAAACCTATTTTTACCTTAACTGCATTAATTAATTTTTACAGTTTTTACAAGTCATTTTGACCAAAAAATAAGTTGAAATTTTTATATAATATAGTCTATTATGATTCCAAATATTGTATCCTTTTTAAAAAAATCAATAAACATAATTTGAGTAATATAATTTAAAAATAAACATAGAGACGTGATGAAAAAGTGGGGTTCCAAAGCGAAAATCATCAAATGTATAAAAGGGTATTATATCAAACTATAATATGAGATTAATTAAAACTACCAAAATTTGATTAATTAATATATAATTTATCTAATTTTACTTTTAATCCCATATTAATATAATATTTATCTCAAAAATTATTTGATGAAAACATGGTAATTAATAAAAATAATTCTTTACACAATTCGCTATAAAATATATCATTTCATACAATTCTCAAAATATTCACTCTAAGTTAATTTTGAAAATAATGATTTCATAAATTAATTTTAATTTTTTCAAAAAAAAAATTAAAAGTTTCAAAAAATTATTTAAAAACAAATGTTCAAATTACAACAAAACACGTTTTTAGATAAATACAGTTTTAACAGTAAATAATAATTTATCTTATCTCATGTATAGAAAGAACATTTGATTAATGTTAAAAAAATTGAATATAAAATATATATATTTCATTAAAATAATTCATATAAATGGGTTTTTTAAATTTATTTAGGTAAAGTGTGTGTATCCATATAAAAAATTAGTTTTTCCAGAAAACAGATTCATTTATATTCAAATGGTTATTATTTTCATTTTAGTTTATTTTTTTACTAAGAATTTATTTTATAAACATGTGTAAACCATATATTTTCATAATTTATCTATTCCTATTCATACCCTCCCTTCCCATGGGTAGGAGAAAATTATAATATTGAATAATATTAATCTAATAGCATGTCATGTTTCTTTATAACTTGGTTTTTTTATAGCACAATCTATTGAAACACTATATCTAATAGAAGAAATTCATAAAATTCCAGTTATTTTCATTCCTCCCCAAAAAAAATAATTTCAACCAAGAAATTCATCACTCTGATACAAACAAATGAGGACAGTTATTCCACATTACATCTTTAGGTCCCCACTTAGATTCCTCAAGATGGTGGTTTCACCACAAGACATTAACAAGGTGAGTGCTCTTGTTTCATAGCACATTCTATGTATATTATATAATATCATATCATTGGTCCTTGTATGAAAATTCTATCCTCAGTGGTACATTCTCTATGTTTAGTTAATATGTAAGATCAAGTATATACTTCTTCTAGAGTGATATAATGAACACATCAAAGATTTAGTAGAGGTTCGGTGGTAGCACCAATCGATGGGATACCATTCCCTTTAAAATAAAAAATTTAAATGAGACTGATATATCTATTATTTAGCTTTATGTTGTATCATAACACCAAATTTATTCTTTAGTTATACTTGATCAAATTCTACTTTATCTCTTACTATAAAAAATTAAGATGAACATTTTTTCCTTAAATCACTAATAGATCACAACATCCATAATAGAATGATAATTCATTCCATCTATCTCTATTTATCATCATAACAAAATGGTAAGAATAGGTTATCCAATATTTATAAATCTGCATATATTTAAATAATACATTAATCTCTATAATCTCATTGAATTTTCAACTTAAAGCAGCTAATAAATAGTTATTCTTTTTACCCTTCAAAAATTCAAAATTTATAAATAAGGTCACTAAATAGTCAAAAAAACATATTCACATTAGTCCCCCCATTATCATTAAGTGTTTATTAATGGTCAAATGAAAAATGTTTGAATACCTCAGCCATATATTCTCCTAAATCATGGTAATAACTAGAATTACCATAGAACCTAAATGAAAACATGTGTTCTTGATCATTCCTTAAATAAAACCTCAAATTACAGAATATATTTCATAAATCCAAAAACAATTGTAAACTCTATCAATGATTACATATACCACATGTTTCAAAAAGATCATAAATTAGTTCCAAGGACATCAATACCATCCAATTTAATTTTTTCCATATCATTCATCTATTTATCCCAACACCATTATCTCAACAATAGTAACATATTGTTTTTTATATTTCCCTTAATCATGTGTTTTATGTAAAATAAAACCTTAAAATGAAATCAATTTTCTAGGTCATCAGTACCATTCAACATATTAATTAAACTATTTAATGAAAATCATCAGCAAAAAATTTCATATATATTTCATAATTACTGAATTCCAATACAGAAAAAACATTAACCATTCCACTTTATTTATTGAAAATTTAGTGGTATTCACCATATTATTTCACAATACCTATATAATTCCATATGACATTTGTAGTATCTTCTTTATAAACAATAGAACCATTAGTTCTACCACATTTCTTATCCTATTCTTGTGATTCCTGCTGAAGAAATCAATTTTTATAATTCCCATTCACTAAAAATTTATCAAATACAACAATTTATAATGTATTATAGAAACTAATATTCTAGTATATTTTTTAAACATATATTTTCATTTTTCCTCCACAATAAGATACTTTGTGATCTTCATCCTCATGCATTAAACATATTCTCATTCCATTAGACATTCACTACAGTAATTGTTCCAACAATCTCAACATATAGAAAGTTAAATCTTATTTCCTCCATGGGTCCACTATATAACATCTCAACAAAATCAATCATTCAATTCCTTGGTGAGTCTGAAAGTTGGGTAAGGTTATGGTGTTTAATAAAAAATCATGATAAATAATTATAAATAATCACAATATCTTTAACTATAGTTATCATTCCATTATGTTTCTAATCTGAGAATTGTTTATCACATTAAATATTTGAATATTTCCATCTATTTCCTTCCATTTTCTAAAACAAAACATCATATTGTGAGAAAAAATATTCATAGTGGAAAACCATATAATCATGAAAAATCACTTATAGGATATATATATCATGAAACATTCTTTTCAATCTACAAAACCTTGGGTTTAAACTAGGTTATTCAAGGTAATTACTAAAATCCTTTAATATTGTTCATAATGATTTTGTGAATTTCAAAATCATAATCCTAAAGAGTGTGAAACAAGGAGTGTAATAAGGTCTTTTTTTATGTACTAGATAATGGCTGAGTTAATCTTGACATGCCTTTTTCAATGTTATTACCCCAAGTTACATATATACTAAAACCAATTCATCCTTTAGTATCCATACATGTATGTAATTCTAGGAAACCACTAACTCTATCCTTCACTAATATTCCAGGATGTTTTCCACTAAATAGAATAATCAATAGACTTATCCTTATAAATATCCATAGCGGTCTCACTATGGATTTTTTATACTAGTTTCTATGTTCTAACTAAAAATTTCTTCTGATACAAACTATAAGGAACCATGCATTCGATACATAAATATCACATATTTTTAAAATAATATAAAATATATTTTATAAACACACACCTAAGGATTGTAATAGTTTTCTGTATTTGGAAAATTGAATCATTATCTACTTAATACATGAAAAATCTTCAACATGTCCCATAATGATCGTATCACATTGTACTCCACTTATTTATACCCTATATAAACCTTTCTTCATAATCTAAGGAATAAAGTATAGTAAAGGGGGAGCTCAGTTTCACATTAATGGTAACCATATGAGATATAAATCTATGATCATATTAATGAATAATATAATAATATGGGTATGTGAACATGAATGTAATTTATGTAGTTAAAACCCATCCATACATGGATCATAAACATGAGTCTTAACATAAAACCCTATAATTTTTGAAATATTGTCCATAAGAGTATGAAATCATCATAAATCAACCATAAACCATAATCTCATATAATAAAGGTGTGGAACCCTAAAAATGCTGAAAACTATTTCATATTTTAGGGAGAAATGCCAAAACCATCAATGTAGTTGATAAAGACTCATCACCTATTTCCCATTGTGGATCAGGATGCTCCTATTTCCCATAGTGGATTAGGACTCATGTATTTTCTATAGTGTATCAAGCCCATCAACTTGCTTACCATTGTTATTTCACGAGATATAATTATTTAACTAATGAAATAGAGAGATATAAACATCCACCTATCTCATAATGTAAGACCCAGTTATATTTGACATAACATCCTAAGGCATTCATCATATCATCACACCAAAACCAATGTAATTAAAAATGGTTTCATAAAAATTTTATCAAGAATAACCCATGAAAAATAAGTGGAATTTAGAAACATTTCATCAACATAAACATTAACCATTTAGATAAATAATATTTATGGTATCATTCAATATTATCCATTTTAAATCATATGTACCATCAAAGGATGTATTCAAATATGGAAAATTATTTTAAAAGATCACATGGAACCATTCATGGGGAAAATATCCTTTACAGTTTAAAAAACACATTTTAAAATATAAAAAACAATAAAATATTTCTTAAATAACATTATTTGAAAATAATATTTGATACCTATAAATATAATCTTTACTACATAAGGTGGTCCTAATGGTGTAGATATTACATCCATGTCATACATGTTAAAACAAATATTCCTTTCAAATTTTTGGTTAAAGTAAAATATACTTTTTGGGAAAACATCCTTAACATTGATATTTAAATACAATTTAAAAAATAAAAAGTTTTAATAACATATTTTATAAATCTATTGGATAGTGTTAAAACATTTTTAAAAACATGGATATTGAAGAAAAAATTGTTTTGATCAAAGAGATAAATAAAAATAATTTTTTAAAAAAACATTCTTTTAAAGTATTGAGTACATAATGAGTGTTAAATGAACAAAAAAAATGAATTCACCTAAAATAAAAATAGGAAATTGAAATTAATCAGTTTCTTGGTAGATAGATCACATGTTTCCTCATGAGCAGCATAAACATAAATAATCATGATAAATGATGAGATTTTATAATAAACCCCTTACAAATTTGGTAACATTGAATCATAAGAGAATTTAAATAATAACATTTATTTAAACATAAAAAATAAATATAATTAGTAAATTAATTATATTACATTTAAATTGGTATTTATATACACCTTATAAAATAAGATACATAAATAACAAAACATATGTATCAAATAAGTAAAATTGAGAAACAAAATATATTATCACTTAAGTAATATTTTGTATCATAATCCCCAATAAAGAATAAAGTTAGTTGAAAAAAATTATTACCATGTAAATAAGTATATGGTTTATATAAAATGTCCAAAGGGTTATATATACACCACACAAAAGAAACAAGTGGTTATTATAGAATATATCTCCCATAAATAAAAGTGAGACTAGAAATCCCTTACCATAAGTCCTGACATCTTTCATACACATCCAAGACTATTGTATAATAAATATAAGTTTATTATATATATATATATATATATTAATTAAACATAATTATATATATCATACTCTATATTATTTACTTAATTCCTTTTATTACCCATTCATTAATAATTCCTTGTTAAATTTGTGTTTCACGTAATAACTGCTTAGTTTTTTCATGTATGATTTGACTTTTTATTATTTTTCCACTTACATTGATAATGGTAACATAATATTCATAATATTTAAAATAGTATAAATTTATTAAATATTAATTACATTAGTATTTATAATAATTAATAAAATATAGATATATAAAATGAATTGTACAGTTCATAGGGATGGTATGTCGTACAAACGCATGAACACTGCTTCCTTTTTCTTACTGGATGAAATTAAAGAATGGTAAATAAAATATTTCTTATATTTAATAATTTTTATGTCATATATATCACATATATCTATTAAATTCACCCTTATTACCATCGATTAAAAGCATTAGTGATCAAAATTCACATTGCTTAGCGAGGCGGCAATTTGTCGTACACACAGAAGACATTATCATATCCCCTATGTAATAAAAAGTAAGAAGGTATATGTGATATATTAATTAAAGAGGTATAATTATGTTTATAATATCATATATATTCCTTAAATATATCTTTATTTCCATCCATGTAAAACATAAATGAAAAATACATCACATCGGTTTGTGTGGTGGTAATCTATCGTACACACGAGCGTCGTTACTATTTTCCAACATGTTGGGAATTAAGAAGGTGTATGTTTAATTATTTTTAAATGTATATAATAATATCATAATTATAAAATATATAAGCATTAAATCCATCATTATATACTTCTATGAGAGGTGGTCATAGAAACTGAATAATAACTGTCTGTGAGGCTCTAGTTCATCATTCTCACAATCGAAAGTTTCATTTCTCATTGGATGGAATAAGTGATATATATGTATATATTATTAAATTAACTTAATAAAATATTATTATATTTAATATACTATTTTTATTATATTATTATATCATAATATGATTTTATGGTGTTAGAATAATAAGTAATATTGAAATGCATAGTAAAAAATATTACCTCTTCTTCGGAAAAACACATTAGTTTTAACCTAAATCATTCACGGATTGGGTATATAAACTCACCAATGAAACTAAGATGTGGTAAGGAGAGTAAGGAAGAGATTAGGTTATATATTGGAATAAATAATGGGTCATGGAAGTGTGAATAAGAGAAGATAGATTGTAGCCTTTTATAAGTGGGGGAGAGGATGCACATAAAATATTTGAAAAGAAAAAAGTGTACCCATGTTTTTCACATTCCAAAAGGATAAAAAATGGTCCATTATCTGTACTTATTTGATTTAAGGTCAACATATTCCCATTAATATGTGTTTTTTATAATTTTATATGTAAATTTAACCCTTATAATTTTACTTTATCATGTGGTAAACTCATTTTAACCTTAATTGGGGAAAATAATTTTTATTTTTATTAATATTTTCAATGAAAAAAATATACATTTAACTTTTTATAAAATATAAATTATTATTATACCAAATATATAATCCATTTCAAAAATATTCTCTTCCATTAATTAGAAATTTCTAATTTTAAATTAATCCCCCAAAGGTAATGAAAAAACCAGATATTTAAAAGATTAAAAAGTTTTAATATCCAAATTCATTATGAAATTTATTATGATGAAATTAATTGGAATAATAGATATATTAATTCAATAATTTTACTTTTAAATAAATATTAATATCAAATTTATCTTGTAAATTCTATGAATAAAGATGATGGTTTTAATAAAAAGTAATGGTTTCCACTATTCACTTAAAAAATAATCTTTTACAAAAAAATTCAAAATTTCAACACATCATAATTTTAAGATTTTAATCTCAAAGTTGAATATAATTTTTTCAAATAAATTTTATGAAAGTGTTAAAAATTTATTTTTGAGTTAATTAAATAATATGAGACAAAAATGATTGTTATAAAAATATTTTTTTTAAGCGTAAAATTGGAGTTATTTTTGTATCATGTCTAGGGAAATAATAAGATGGTTGTTAAATTTTTAATTTAATATATAATATATTTATTCCATTATAATAATTCACTAAAAGTTTTTTTTAATTTATTGAGGTGAAATTCGTTTATGCACAGAAAGAATTAGTTTTTTCAGATAAATATTTTCTTTATTTTCAAATGGTTCTTATTTTCATTTATAATTAATTGTTCAGAAAAGAAATAATTTTATTTACACATGAAAATGATAAATCTTCCTAATTTAGTTACCCATATTCATATCTTTCAATTCAATGTATTTTTGATAACTATCATATTAAATAATAATATTACAGTATTTTTTATGATTCATTAAAACTTGGTGTTCTGGGTAGTAAGAGTTATCAAATAAATTGAATTTAGTTGAAAACAAATTTACAATATATCAAGGTTTTACAAAATAAATATTTCGTTTTAGTGGTTCTTATGGGATCAAATAGGAATATATATTCCTAGATTTCAGTTATTCGAATATCGGACTTTATATTCTTTCTTGAAGGATTTTATCATTGTATTTCATCCACTTTTCTCACAACTGTTAAAAATGATAGATTTTGTTTTTATGTTCAATTTATACACTTTTGATAAATTAATTGTTAGTAAATAAATTTTGGTTCATGATGAACTCCCAAATGAGTTTCATGTTTATTCTCTAAAACATTGAACCTTATTTTCAGATTACCATGCCTTTTCAATGGATAAACTCAACTTTATATGTTTTGGGAGTAGAATATATTCTTATGAAATATTTACCCTTATTTGAATTCTTTTAACATCATTACCATTCCATGTCATTTGTGTTATAACAAATAAAACATCTACCCTAATAATCAAACCTCATTTGGTCATTCGATAACTGATGTTCTAGCACTATTAGAGTTCTTCATTCACTTTTGGTATTTGAAATTTTAATCATGTACTCGTAATTTTTCCAATTATCCAAGATTTCAGTTTTATGAAACCTTATTTAATAGAAACTCATTTATATATATTTAATGGAGGTATTATTTTCTTTTATATTATATATATTAATTTATTCGTACTCTTCTTGCTGCCTTTGGGTAGATTTCTATCTTCCCATTTTAGGTGTTTATTCTCTAATGAAGTTCATTTTTTTCTCATCATTTTCATTCAACTATGAATTTATCACTTTTATACTTGAAATATTATGTTGAGTCTCTATTTTTCACATGTAATGCTTTGGAATATTTGTCAAACCTAGTGCTAAGAAAATGCATGATTTCGAGACCTAGTGTGTCCAGAATTGATTTTATAAAAATATTAATTATATTTTTATAACGATTTTTTTTCAAAAATAAAGGAATATCTCCTGAGAGGTTGATCGTATCAGAAATATGAGACCACATTTGGGTTCGGAATACGTTTATTACCCTAAGAGTGACATAAAATGAGTTTATGCGGGACATTCGAACTCCTCACTTGTTTGTAAAATGTTCGATGGATTAATGAATTATTAAATTAGTTCATTGATTCATTTTAAACATAAATGAAATGCCTATTAGTACACTACCATGAATAATCCTCCAGTGTTTGCTACATGAACCCCGAGAGGATTCCATATTTCTCATTACCCCTCCATTGTAAAAATGATATCAGATGACAATGGGCAACTGGATTAAGGAAAATCAAATTTTAGTGAACACAAAATATCTTCCTCCTATGCTGGAAAGTGAAATCTTCATCAGTGATAAATCCAATATTGAGGTAGGAATCTTGATTTCTTGATTTGTTTCTCACCCTTTTTTTCATTCTTCTTGAATTTTCAAATTATGTTTGTGACTTCGCCACATATCGCATATTTTGAATGTGATAAATAAACATATTAAAATATTTTCTCCATTAGTATAATTGAATCATTTAAAACTTATAACTCGTGTTTGTGAAAATTATCATTAAATTTATAATCGATCTTTTATGTTCTTTATTTCTCCAACCCTTTTTCATATATATATATATATATATATATATATCTGTGTGTGTGTATTTGTGGGGGGGAATCGTGTGGGTGTGTGTGTGTGTGTGTGTGTATTTTGGTGTGTTCAACCTTTCTTGTGATTCCAAATCCAAGTTACAAAAGGAATTTCATCAAGTTGGTGCATCACCGGATGATCCGAGGGAGGGGAAATGCAGTATCTGTGGTGAAACACTGGATAATCCTGGGGAAATGTGGTGTAGTGTTGGATGAGCCTGGGGAAGGTCAATTCTTCATTGGTAATCCTAAGTGAGGATGATATGGCTTCAGAAAGCTATGAAGAAGAAGAGCCTTTCTGGTGCGAGATCTGTGGGAGATCTACTGTGTGATGTGTGATCTAGGGTCTGTTGTGTGATATCTGGATAATATGGGAGGGGAATCCATGTGGATGGAGGAGCCTCCTAGGGGGTGTACTGCTAGGGTGTATAGGAGGGGTGTGAAAACAATTGAAAAAAATGATGAGTTAACAAAAATTGAAAAACAAAAAACAAAAAACAAAATAGAATAGTGGGGGATTGTTGCATGTGCGTGGAGGAAAAAAAGTGGTAGGGGTTATTCAGTGTACCATATCCTCTTTTAATAATTATTATTTATTAAATATTATTATTATTATTATTATCAAAATGTTATTTCGGAAGTAATTCCTCCATACGGTGTCTGTTGGATGAACCGTAGATGGTGACATGACCCTGTCTTTAAGACAATCGATTCAAAACCAATGTGGAGTATTTAATTCAAGTTCGTAGATTGGGTCCATAAAACACCCAATAATAATATTGTTATTATTGTTTTAGAATATCACATCTATCATAACTCTACAATATGACATCAGATTGGCGATCTGTTAGTGGATTTGTGACCCTGATATTGAGGTGGATGTTATGAGACCAATATCTAGATTTTAATTTAGGATTGAGGCATGGGACCATGAGACTCCATTCAAGCGTAATGCGGTTAAAAGAATCTTTTTCATTGGATAACAGATCTGTAAAAGTGAATATCCTATCTCTATCATTTTTTTTTAGAAGATAGAAGTGGTGTGATCTTTACATTTATTTTGGGACCGACACATGGTCCCCATAAGTAAAAATTCTTGCACAATATAGTGAAATGAATTTTCTTCCTTAGATGTCTCATTTGGTTGAATGAATAGTTGATTATGTATATTTTTTCTCAAGGATCACATAATTATGATCTGTTTAGTAATCTGAGGCTGTTTTAGGATGCATGTTAATGAAATTATATTTTTTCCCTTCAGATCAGGGACAAGCATCATGTTCTCGTTATCCTTTTTCCCATTTATTCCATGTACTCTGGGAGTACACAAGCACACATATGGGTACATTCACAAAACTTAGTATCCATGTATTGATAAGTATGCAGCTAGATGATGATGTGGGGTCACACGTCGTGTGGGACCATATATTCCCTATACCTCCTTATAAAACTTCTACCTCTCACATCTCCTTTATTTGGACTCAGAATTTGTAATTTGAGAAACCTATCCAGATTTTTTTCATGCAGAACATGATAGTTCCCTCCATAGTTTCTTTTGAGATGCTATTAATGATTTTTCATGTGTTATGCTTATTTGGGCAATGTCCGATGATGGAAATGATCTGACAAAGACATATTAGAGTTTTCGGAGAGGTAATAACCAATAGGGATGAGTAGTGTAGTTCCTATATAGCTACTTTCAAGTGGAACACCCTATCGGGTAGGGCGCAGGTCATCGATGACCTAGAGTTGAACCCACTTGTGATACCAAGCCTCGAGTCTTCAACCATCAGAGTGGAACCCCAATTGGTATGGGTATAGGTCCTCTACCTTCTGAGTTGGACCCCCTATCGAATAGGGCACGGGTCCATGAAAACCATGTTGGATCACCCTATTGTACTAGGGAACGGTTCCCCATGACCCTAGAGTGGAACACCCCATCGGAATGGGTGTAGGTCCTCTATGACTACTATTAGTGTGGTATAGTGACGTGACATGATTTGATGTGCATTTGGACTCATGAGAAAGATGGTGGCTTTAACCACTAAGATGTATCCTAGTGACGCAACCTAAAATAGTATGGGAGAGTTAGTGCCACCCAAAGCAGATAGTGTCAAGGTGTGGTGATTGAGTCCCATTGATTTGCCTGTGTTGGGATGTCGCATGAGGTGTTGGGCATCGTATATGGACTGACTTTGGACATATTGACAAATCTTCTTCTTGGGCTGAGTTATGAGATGAAGATTACCTTACACTCTCATTTGGGATTCTTTCATTGGGAATATATATATATATATATATATATATATATATATCATTTTTCAATACCCACTACTTGGGTTTTGGTTACCCTCCTTCTAGGATAGGTGAAGATGCATGGGGTATGCCCCATGTTTTCTGTTTCTAGATTATTTTGGTTAGATGAGTCCACTCTCCTACTATAGGTAGACAAGACTCGACAATAAGTTCATCTTTTCACCGTTTTGATCTCCTTATGCTTGGATGATATTTATTTCACTATGTTGTTGGGTTGATTCATACTCTTTTTACTATACCTTGTTTTATCTACTACATTTCTCTTCATTTGTATCTCTTATTGATCCATCTTCACCCCCTTCTGGGAGTTCTACTATGGGTTTATATATTAACCCCTTCATGGGATTTTCCCAACACATGTAAAGTATTTCGTAGAAGGAGGATAGGTCGATCATGACTTCATAGAAGCTTGGTGATACTTGGTGAATCAGACCATGTACAGTGGTCCGAGCTTTGAGATTAAGAGTTGAGATCTCTCAACATTTTAATTTTCTATTTTTTTTCTTTTTGGGATGTATTTCTTGTTGGGAAAATATTTTTCCCATTTTCTATTCAGTATACCCTTTTGTACTCTTGTATTTCTTTGTGGTTATATAAATGTATTATTACCACTCTAGTTATTGCATTTTTTCTTTCACTCTACACTTTTGTATCAAGTTGTATGTGGGTGTTCGTACATGTAATTAAGAAATGATATCCCTAAGTTTAGTTATGCCTTCATTGTTTTTCACCACCCCCTAGCCTATGGAGGTGGGATTCTGGTAGTTACAGCTCGAGCCTCAGCTTGGTTCAGGTCGTAACAGATTGATATGATTGGTGGTTTGACCCTTGGGATGTTGTTTAGACATTCCTATAAAAAGGTCATTGTTGGGTTTAGGGAAACAATGTAAAAGTATCTTGAGTTCAGTTTTTGGGACAATGAGTCTAGTGATGGTGCGGTGGAAGATGTATCCATTCACTAAGGCCTTGAATACCTTCTTGTCATCTCATTACCAAAATACATTTTTTCAGGGATCAATTATAAGTGCATCATATAGTATTGATTATTTGAATGTCTTTCTTGAGTTATATCCCCATTGTTATATATATAAATATATATATGCTCAAATGACCTTGGTACATCTCAGACACTTTTGAGACACCTCTACGATGACAGCCATCCAGGATACCAACTCTAATTTTTTATGATGATCCAATGAGCTATGAGACATTAGTTTAGAGTCAATACCATGGTCCCATTTCTCTAGGTGGGAAGGTAGGAACATCTCCACCTGTTGAGAAAAATATTATTCCAACATATCGGGATGAGGATGTGTGCAAGCTGAGTGCACTCCGTGAGTTTTAGTGACATAAACCATTTAGGTTCTATGGAAATCCAAATCCCCAGGTATAAGGGTATTGGTTCGAGTTAGTGGTCCACATCTTCAGGTTTTTTCAGACCCCAAAAGATCATATGGTGTCTTTGGAATCTAGTCATTTCCATGGATTAGTAGGATATTGTTGGAGCCTTGTTACATAGATACATGATTAGTCGACACTCTCATGGGTTGACTTCAAACATGTGTTTTATGAGGAGTACTATCCCATCTGATTGTGATCAATAGAGTTCTTGGGGAATCTAGAGAAGAAGCAAGATGGGATGATGATGGCTGATTACACAACCAGGTTTACAGACCTTACATGGTACTCTCTGGACATGATCTGGGATGACTACTTCAAAGATCTATGGTTTGGGAAGAGACTTCGTAGAGAGATCAAAGATAGAGTTTTGACCTAGTGATTCCACACCTATGTCGAGGTGCTTGAGTGGGTCTCATGGGATAGAGATATTTCTATCAAAGGGATGAAAGATAGCTAAAGCTGGAAGTGGGAGTTATAAAGTTGAGTCATCTATAGCAGCTAGGAAGTGGTAGTTGGTTGGATCTCAGCACAAGAAACCCTTTCATGAGTTGGATCAAGAAGGTGGTCATATAGTGTAGAGGCAGAGCAGATCACCAAGGCAGCCTATGGAGGGACAATATTATTCTTGTGATGAATGAGGTCAAATAACATTAAAATACATGACTGGATGTGCTGAGCAGCACAAGTAGATTGCTTATGGACCATCATGGAGGATACAATGTCGTGATCAAGGATCTCCCTTGAATGGATAGGGTGGTCCCTAGGGAGGTGGATTTTGAAAATGGGAAGTAAGAGCTATGATTGGTGGAAATATCTAGGAAAACCTTCCACCACTACAAAGAAACCCATGTCAGGCTCAGGGAGCTTTTGTCTAGAGCTGTGGATAGTTGTTGGATTTTGAGGCTTATGACCCTATAGAAAATGATGTAATAAGAGGTATACTCTATTTCCTTTATAACATATGTTTTAGAAATATGAATACATTTTTGTGAGTTACTCTTTTCATCCTGATCCTTGCTCGAGGTTCAATCATGGTGATGTGGGGCAATGGTGTAACCCTATGTCGATGTTGTGCGATGGCATTTCAGAGCAGGTCTTGGAATTTCTAGTGGATTTTTTCTGCTTAACCATTTTTGGAAAGGGATTCCACTAGGGGATTTGGTGGAGTTTCTAGGTTGGGGTTACTCTCCCTCTAGGATAGTTGAATACATGTGGGGTATTCCACATTCTTTCAATGTCTTGATTCTCATGGTTGAATGATTATGCTAACCGACCTTGTTCATTATTACTCTTTACATGTACGACATCAACCTTGATATAATAACAGAGATTAATGAAATATAGGTCGAGGTAGTTGAGACCCCATGAAAAGAACTACTTGACACCCTACCTAGAGGTGGTAGTAGTAGTATTCTCTATAAGAATGTGGGTACACTACCTTCTAGGATACACGTAGTGGTTTACTCCAATCACCATAGTTTTAGGTAATTCTTCACTCATAGAGACAAGAATCTGAGACAATGGTGTTGGTTGGAATTCCAATAGAACTATGACTTAGAGATAGTTAATAATCCAAGTAAGGTCCAAGTTGTATCATATTCTATTTAACAGGAAGTCCCAATCTCTCTTAGTGTATGATGTTTCAGAGCGATTAGATTCCCTTCAGCTGACCCCGGTGGAGTAGGAGGGTACAAATGTTTTCAGTCGATGGTGTTAACTCCTTCACTTATAAAGTGTGAGAGAGATTCTCAACTGAGTGATTTAGACTATGAGAACTTGTATTACTATATTTCCATAGCTATTACAAATGATGGATTATTTGAAAAATAGAATAACTTCATTGTTTTTTATGGATGAATGATGATTCTGGCCATGATGTGAGAGGAGGTGATGAGGTTGTTTCATACTTCCTCGTTGGTTATACATACTGGTTTAGGGAAGACACAAGTTTAGTCTTAGTGACCGCACCTCATTTCTTAGTTTATGCTTTTCGAGGACAAAATTAATTAAAAAATTGAATAATGTAGAGACTATAGTTTATTTTTTTGGGAAAACTTTTGAATATTCCTAGGAATACATTCAGAGACAAGAGCTCAGATGAAGAACAATTCTGAGGCTCGATGTGTCTGGAATTAATGTTATAAGAACATTAAAAATATTTTTATTACAGGGATATAGTTTTTAATAAATAATGGAATATCTCCTAAAAAGAATGATCATATTAGAAATCCAAGACCACATTTGGGTCCGGAACATGGTTTTTACCCTATGATCGATATAAAATGAGTCTACACGGGATGTTCGGACTCCTTGCTCATTTGTGATGCATTTAGTGGATTAATTAATTATTTAATCAACAAATTAATTCATTTTAAGCCTAAATTAAAGGCTGATAAGCAAAATTATAAGACTAATCCTCTAATGTTGGATACATAAAATCTGGGAGTATTTTAGATCCCTCATTCCCCCTCTGTTGGAAAACCATGATCATATGACAACGGGCAATTGGATCAAAAAAATCTAGGTTCGGTGAATGCATCAGAACATCATCCTATGATGAAAAGCACGATATTCATTAGAGATAAATCCAATCTTGAGGTAGGACCTTTTACTTTTTTATTTTTCTTACCCCACTCATTTTTTCATTCTTTTTTAATTTTCTAATTATGTTTATGACTTCATCACTTTTCTTATAGTTTGACTGTAATGCATAAACATGTTAAATTATTTTCCCCTTTGGTTTAATTGAATCGTTGAACTCTTCATACTCATGTTTGTTAAAATAATCATTGAATTGATTGTCGATATTTTCAAATTATTTTTTCTCCATCCCTCTCACGTGTATATATATATGTGCATATTTTTTTGGTTTATTCTTTCTTTCGTGCGATAAAAAATCTATGTTTGAAAAGGAATTTCATTAAGGTGATGTAGCGCCAGACGAGTCCCAGGAAGGGTGGTGTAGGATCAGCAGTGTAGTGATAGAAACCCCTAGGGAAGGAAGGTACAATGTTGGACGAGCTCGGGGAAGGATGATGTGACGTTGGTAATCTCAGGCGAGGATAATGTAGATTTAGAGAGCTTCGATGAGGAAGAGGAGTTGCGGTGTGAGAACCACAGGAGATCTACTGTGTAATGTAAGATATAGTGTTTACAACCTCATATCTGGATGTTGTGTGAGGATAAGGTGCATGGAAGGAAGAGTCCCCTAGGGGGTGCATTGAAAGGGTTTATAGGAGGGGGTGTGAAAATATTTGAAATAAGAGATAGTAAAAAGGAAAATAATTATAAAAAAATATAATAAAAAACAGGAGAATAGTAGGAGAGGGTAGCGCGTGCATGGAGGAAAAAAGGTGGGGAGGGGCTGTCCAATGTACCCTCACAACTTCTACCAAAATTATTAATGAAATAAAAATAAAAATAATAATATTATTATTATTATTATTATCCAAATGTTATTTTTGACGTAAGTCCTCCATACAGTGTTCGTTGGATAAACCGTCAATAGAAATGTGACCATGTCCTTATGATAGTAAATTCAACACCAATGTTAACTATTTAATTCAGGTTCACATATTGGGTCTATGAAACACCCAATATTATTATTTTTGTTGTTGTTGTTTTTGTTGAAGAATCTTGTATTTGGTAAGCCATTAACGGCTTTGTGAACCTAATATCGAGACGTATGTTTGGAGGCCAATGTCAGGATTTTAATTCAAGATCAAGGAATGGGCCCCCTATGATTCCATTCAATCTTAATGTGTTGAATTGTGACCTTTTCATTGGGTGTTTGATTTGGAAAAGTGAATATCCTATCTCAAGCATTTTTATGATAGGATCGCAGTGGTGTAATCCATATATTTATAATAGGATTGCGACGTGGGCCCCACATGGCACTATTCAAGCACAATATTGTGAAATGAAGTTTCTTCACCTAATTCCATATTCAGGTGAATAAAAAGTTGATCATGTTCGCTTTTCTGCAAGTATCACAACAGTGTGATTTGTTTGGTTATTCTGGGTCGTTTGAGGAGGTGTGTTAGTGAAATTATATTTTTCCCTTCAGATCAAAGATGAGAATCGTGTGCTTGTAAGCATTTTGTACAGATATTCCATGTACTCTAGGAGTACACTAGAATACCTAGGAATACATGAAAACAACTTAGTACCCAACTATAGATAGGTCTATAGCAATGCAATGACATAGGGTCACACATCGTGTGAGCCTCTATGTGCCATGTACCTCATAATGAATCTTCTACCCCTTGTATATCCTTCATTTGGACTCGAATTTTGGACTGTGAGTAGCCTATCCTAAATGTTTTCCCACATCTAACATGATGGTGTCCTCTATAATGATTGTTGAGATACAATTTTTTATGTTCTTAGCATGATGATTATTCAGGCGATGTCCGACAATTGTAGTGATCTGACATAGACATATCAGAGTTTTCCGAGAGGTTCCAACCAACAATGAATAGCAGTGTAGTTCTTATACAGTTATATCCGAGTTGAACCCACAACCTGGTATGGATCGGGTCCTTAATAACCTTGAGTGAAACCCCCTTGTTATACCAAGGCATAGGTCCTCACCCTTCAGAGTGGAACCCCTCATCATCATGGGTGGGGTTCCACTACCTTCCGAGTGAAACCCCCTATCGGATAGGGTGTGGGTCAGCAGAAACCATGGTGGAACCCCTTATTATACTAGGACACAGGTCTCTATGACACTAGAGTAGAACCCCCCCCCCCATCGACATGGTTCTGGGTCCTATATGAATACTATCATATTGGAACCCCCAATCGGCATGGGAATGGGTCTACTATGAATTCTATATGTATGGAATCCCTTGATGAACTATGGTGCCGGTATTCTACATAAAGTTCCTTACCACTTGGCTGTGTGGCACAATGATGCGACATGGTTTGAAATGCCTTTTGACTCCCGATAAAGAGGTACGCTTTCCCCACTGAGATGTGTGCTTGTGATGTGACCTAAAATCGTGCGGGTGATTCAGTTCCACCCAAGGTGTATAGTATCAAGATGTTGGGATTGAGAACCTTTGACTTGTTTATTATTGAAAGACAAATGGGGTGTTGGGAATAATAGATGGACTTAATTTGGAATGGTTCTCTTCTATTCACTTTGGGCTGAGTTGTGATATGGATATCCCCTTACTCTCTCATTTGGGATTCTTTTACTGAGAATATATATATATATATATCTTGTTTCAATACCCACTCCATGGTTTTTGGTTACACTCCTTTTACGAGAGGTGAAGACAAATGAGTTATTTCATGTGTTTTTTGTGTCTATCATATCATGGTTGGATGAGTACACTCTCCAACAATAGTTAGTGAATACTCAATGATATGTTCAGAATCTCACCGTTCAAGATCCTTATGTTGGGATGAGTTTTTTTTTCAATCTAGTTGTGTTGAGATGTAATATTCCTATCATACCTTGTTATATCTACTTATGTTCTCTTTAGTTATATATCTTACTACTCCCCTTCACCCCCTTCAGGGAGTTCTAATGGGTATGTATATACTCTCCCCAACATGGGCTTTTCCCAACACTTGTCATCTCTTTTGCAGATGGTGGACATGTTGATCTTGACTTCAGAGGAGCTTTGGAATACCTTGTGCATCAGACCGCATATGGTGGTTGGAGATTAGATATTATGATCTGGGCTCTCTCATCATTTTACTTTTCCAATTTCTTCCCTTTTAGGAAATAATTCTTATTTATCATATATTTTTCCCCTTTTTCCTTTCAGTAAAAACGGTTATACTCTATTATTCCTTAGTGTTTATATACATGCATTGTTATAACTCTAATTATTAAATCTTTTCTTTCACTATTCACTTTTTCATTTATTATGATGTGTGTGTGTGTGTGTGTAGGTACATGGGCAACAACCTCCCCAACTTTAGTTGTTCCTTCGATTCTTATCACCACCCCTAGCCTACGGAGGTTGGCTTGGGGTAGTTGTGGCTTGATCCCCATTAAGAGTTGGGTTGTGACCTATTATCCATCCAATATTTTCATCATTCTTCATGTTGTGTTTATATAGTAGTGATTCCTTCCATCAATTCCTTCTATGTGACCAATTTCATTAAAACACCCTTGGAAACATCATCTAAAATGTTTATTTATTCCATCATCTTTTTTCCCATTTTATTAATGATAAAATTAAATGCCAATTATTTTCTCATTAAAAACTCTTTATTTAACTTATAGTATTAGATAATTAGATAATAAAATTCATGCATGTCTTCCCATTGTTCCACCTACTATTTTATGGATACAATCTCCTCTTGGAAATGGAATAATCACAACATTTTTTTGAAAATTGAGGGTGTTTCAACTTGACCAAAAAGATACCACCTTTTTTGTTCTAAGAGTGATTATGAAATTTTCTATACACCATCCTTATCCAAACCATAGTTAGAATTTTTAGTAGAAACTAGTTTAGAATATATTCCTTCAATTTAAGATATTATCCTCTGGGAATAAATCCTTCTACTATTCATCTTCTTTCCTTTTGGTATAAATAATTTTTTATTTGAAATAAATTCATTTGAAAATGAATATTCCAATTCCATCAGCATCTATTTGAAGAATCAATGATAAGAAATATTTTTATACACTTAATCCATAAGATAATACTATAATTACTTTTTTAAATAGGTGTAAAATATTATACTTATATATTCATTCTCAAAGACATATCCATGTCAAAGAATATAAATATTTATTCTAATAAAACATCTTCAAGAACATGAAGAAAATCTCCCATGAATGCTATAAATTTATTTTTATTTTTATTTATTTAAAATTATATCTATTAAAAGAATGAGACTTTACTTTGGATTATATATTCATTCAATCAGTTCAGATCAATTCAAAGTTATAAAAATCCCAGGAATACTAAACATTCCCTTTTATACCAATTATGAGTTATTAAAAGGGGTCTTATGTGAGATATACCCTAAGAGGATGGGTGAATAAGGGTATGTAAGTCATATCCTATTTAAAATCTTTTTTATATTACTTGTCTGGGACTTAAATTATATTAACCGCTAAACCATGAGGATCACCCATTTTTCTAAATTATATTCCTTTTTTATCTAATTATATCTTATCTCTTCCATCCCATTACAATATTTTTTATATAATTGTTAATTTTACTCATTTAAAATGAATATATAATTAATATAACTCATTTGTAATTTAAATCGTTCACCACTATTGTCTAGTATATAAATAATGTGATCATTAATGTGTTGATGCACCAAATAACTATAAATATCACTACTCTTCATCAGGGATTAGGATTTTTAACACTGCAAAAAATCTCATAGTCTTATGTTTAGGGTCAACCCACTATCACCCAAGGATCACTACCATATCACGTACACTATTCTTCTACACTCATTAATCTAGGAAGGACTCTAGATAGTTCAAGGATATGTATGTCCCTTTACTAAAACACATTCATTGTTTTGCTAAATATAAATATATTTCATTGATTTCCACTAGCTTCTCCTTATAGGACTATTATAAACTCCTTCATTGGAAACCTTATTCAATCACTTTCTAGTTGTGATAATGAACTCCATTAATCCTTCCTTTTTTGATTAATTTTTATATTCTATGACATAGTATCATATTATTCTTCTCCACTTTATATTGAAAAATATATAATAGGTGATAATTCATTCTTCTTTTCTTCTCAGTATGTCTCCTTTAACTCCCACATTCTCCTCTGAAAAATAGATATCATATATCCTATATATTTAATACCACCTATCGAAATGTGATCCTCATGATCTTATCAAAGAGATTATGTATCCAACTATCACATCATCAATAGTAATAAAAACTTAGCATTAACTCTATGGATTTCCATAAATTATATAATAAACATCTATAACTTCTACATTGTTCATTATTTTTAAACATTAATTATTTTTTAATTAATTCAGTTGAATGATGATATAATTAACCTTAAATCATGGATTCAATCATGTCTAAAAAATCAAATACCATAATCTATGAAATATTAATGAATAGTTCATGCATATTATGAATTAACATCTCCCAATTAGGTGCATATCCATCTAAAATTCCTATTAAAATTCTATTCACCCAAATACAAAAGTTTTTCATTGTGTATCTCCTTTTAAAAATTACTTTGAAATATTTTTCTCTATTGAATTTAAGATGTTTTTTCTTTCATTATACATATCTAAATACTTCTTTCATCCATTATAAGAAAATATCTTCACCAAAGGAACTGCCATACCTATTTTAGGATCATCATTTATCATATGTAGCCTTTTAACGTGATATTCCAAGTAAAATGGTGTGGCAAAAAACCAATAGACATTTTAAAATAAACTTTTACACTTTTATGGAATGGTCATCCATGGCTAGTCAATTTGGCAACCATAAAAATTCAAGTCTCTTATAAGGAACATCCACTTGACCATGGTTATTTAACCAACCATATATGTGATTTAATATTCTTCTTATGTGAACTGGATTAATTCCATGGCCAGCACCATTATGTGGTTCCTTCTATTTTTCCCAACTTACACATGTGTTTTAGAGATCCTCCATGTGGACCACCATGAAATGGTCCTTTCCCAGATGACTATTTAAGGAATCCTCTAATGCTTTATTGGACATTCACTCAACCATGTTGTCTTATTTTTTAAATGATTCACACATACAAATATATTTAATGAAAACATCATGGAAAATAATATATATTAACACCATGAAAAAAAGTTAATCATAATTTTTCAACAGCAATATCATTTTTCACAAATCCAACTTTGCTCCACCACTGCATCTTTTTAACAAAAAACTTCTTTGAAATAAATCTAAAAGAACCCATTGGGGTTCCAATAATCACTCACTTTGGATTATATTAACAATATGAGACAACATATATATTTAAAATCTTTACCTTCTCCTGTTTATTGAAATTTAAGTGGAAATTCTCTCCCTTATTGAAAATTTAAAAATGGTTCAAACTTGATAAAAAAATAATCTTGAATTCTCTCCCCCTATGGGTGGCTGGATTCACTTATCCTTTATATACACGGATCTAAACTTCTATATTAAACTTCACAATTAAATTGGGGGATCATTTTAAAAATCTTTAAATCCACCCCCACCCCAACACTTTATATGTGGGATGAAACTGCATCTAAGCATAACTCTACCTTTTCAACAAAATATAAGAGGAGGTTTCTCTTGCTCGGTAACTCCCCCTTTGAGGATGGGGTTCATTCTCTTGTGTATCCATTACCCTTATATGTGAAGCATCATTCATCCTTTGTTATATTACTTCATCATCTATTTTTGATAGTAATGATTATTTATTCAAATCATTTTCTAATTCCATTTACTTTAAAATATCCCTTGAAATATCATTAAGAATGAAACTTTTTTCCTTTAGATCTGATACCATTTTCATTAAGATTAAATTTAAGGCCACTTTATCTCCATTTTACCAATTTTTCTCCATGGTAAAATTTTCAATCATCATATATTAAAATTCATGAATTACTTCCCAGAGCTCCAATATATCATCTAAGGTCAGTATATCCTCTTATCCACTACCAGAGCACCTATATGATTTCTAAAATGAAGTTGTTTCCACTAAATCAATTCCACATCTCCTTTTTATCTCTAAAAGTGTGTCTAAAATTTCTCATACACATTCTTTCTCAACACAATATTATTAAATAGATTTAGAAACATGTTTTGAAGATATTACCTCAGTTTTAGATCACATCCTTCGAGGATACTTCATCTACTTTTATTATTCTTTACTTTTCACATAAGGTAGTTTTCATATGACTTAATTTCATAAAAAAATAAAAAATCATATTCTATAAAAATTTCTATTGATAACTTTTGTGGAGAAATAATTTCAAAGACCTCCTTATCAGAAAAATCCTCTAAATTATTTTAGACTAAGGTATCTATTTCATTGTTTTAATTAATTTGTCTAAAAAATCCATGCCCGGTCAATAAAACAATTGTCTCTAGTACAAATTATCAATGAACTCCATGATAATATCCCATGTAGGAAAAAAATCTTTTTTCCATGTTTTTTAATTATTTCTAACAAACAAGGGACCCTTAACTATGGATTCCATCATCTCTTGATCAATTCAAATCATGTTAGAGTAATATTAAATCCATGAAAAATAATCATTCCCTTTGATACCAATTGTAATTCACAAAAAAAAATTATTATGTGAGATATACCCTGAGGTGTGGGGGTGAATTGTTGTACGTATGTCTTATCAAATTTAATCACTTTTTCATTTACCTCTAACTTCCCTAAAAGATCATGACCTCTCAAATATGTGCATAACTTTTAGTTCTATTTTATTTTCTATATTGATCAAATTATCTCATTACTTGAAATTTCATTTACTATATTTATGATATAATTATATATTCTACTTTTTTTGTAGATACTAGATCAAAATAGCACATGTATATTTTTAGTTGGTTCACTACTATGTGATAGTCCAAGGAGTATGTGATTGAAATTAGGTCGGTACATCGTACCACTATAATTATCAATTCTCTTCATTATAGTTCATACTAGTTTACACTTCTCCGAGAATTACTAGATTAAAATTATTAATGTAGACTCATTATATTCTATGGTTCACTACCTTCTCATTTCCCCTCTTCTTCTTCACTCACTACTCTGATAAGGACTCTAAATAGTTTTCAGACATGTAGTTCCCTTCAACAGTATCAAATCCATGTTTTCATTGAATATATATGGATGTTGTTGATTTCCACTAGCAGGTCATCCATGATAACATATGATCCCCTTCATAAACAACATTCTTAACTGATTTACCATATTTGGAAATGAATTCATTCTATCCTTACTATTTCAGTCAATTCCATTGTTTTATAATACAATAACTTCTAAATTTTATCCTCCACAATTGGTAGATTTATAAATGGGTTATAGTTTTCTCTTATTATTATTTCAATCACATATCCTAAAACTCCACTTTCTCTTATGAAAAAATATATTCAACATTATCTATATTTTTAAACTCATACAAAATGATGATTCATTAAATTTTAACAAGGTGATTATATACCATTAAATTTTCCAACTATTTATCCATTATGGGTTTGTAAAAAACTCCCATTAACATGCTTCTTTATCATCAATATTATATTAAACCTCTATAAAAACTTCATGGATCAATATTTTGTAGTGTAAATTAATTATTAATTAATTCACGTAAAATATACTAAAATAACTCTTTGATCCTGGATTGAATCATGGTAAAAATCAAGTCCCTTGATGTGTAAAATAGTAATTATTACTTTATACATCTTTAAAACTGGTATATTTGGATTTTTTATCTATCTATAAGAAATTACTTCCAAACCTCCTATCTCCATTACACCATGGTGTGCTGTAAAACATCTCCTTGCAATATGCCCTTGGAAATTCCCAACTCCATGGACTTTATTCCATTTTTTCCTTTAGATATTGAGATCCAAATACCACTTCCCATTCATCAAAGAAAATAATTTTCATCATGATCATGAAAACAACCTTCTAAGGATCACCATTACATACATTTTTAACATCAACATGAAAATATCAATGAAGGGATGTGGTGGAAAACTAATAGTTAATTTTAATAAAACAAACCCAAAACTTCAATGTGGTTCTCCTTTCCTAGTTGTTTTGTTTATCAATAGACATAATGAAATTAAAAAGGGATATATAATTGTCCATGGTCACTAAAAATAAAATATAAATACTTCATCATTTTTCGTTGATGAACCAAAAACTCACATCAGGTTTCAGGAACCATCCCAGGTCAACCCTGATTCGGCCACCTCAGTCGGCCCGTGACAAGGCTTGAAGGGAATTCTCGACCCCCATTAGCTGGAAACTAGATTCTGGCATTAAAATAAATCAGTTAGGAATGATTTTTCTGATAAAAAAATGTTTGAATAAATATAAACTGAACAAAATAGATAAATAAAAGAAAATAAACTGAACAAATTGGTAGTGGAAAAATGAATAAACTATAAAATTTGACATACCTCAAGTGACCTCATGGGTCAACGATGAAAATAATATAACCTCTCTCTAAAAATGATCCAAGACAATAAGAACCTGAAACTAAAATATAAAGTAGGAATGAGCACTGAGATGCTCAGTAGAAACACCAAAGAAACTATAACACCCTATTTCTTGGCCTTTAAGAGAACCCCAATCATGCTAGTTCGAAAATCAGATGTAATAAAATAATATTTTTCATTCTATTCAAATTCAAGTCACAAGTTTCTATTTTTAAGGAAAGTGTTTCTATTACACTATGTTTTCAAAATAGTTTCCAATCATGCATTAACATCCCAAAATTAAAGGCAAAAAATTTGAATTAAAAACAAGTATTTTATAATGAGGAAACAAGATTGAATTAACTAAAATGGACATCATTTCACAACAACAATTCCATAAGAAAGAACCATAGTCTATCCATATAGGTAACTAACACAAATGGGACCTTAGGAATCTTGTTCCTCAGTGAAAATTTGGTATAGAAACCATGAACAACTGATGTGGTATAGAAACCAAGTCTAGTTACGTTCTTGTGAAAGAGCTAGTATGGGGAATCACATCCCATGGACCAGTGGTATCCAATCATCATCCATGTTTAGTTAGAGTGGTAGTGTCAATCCTTATAGAAAAAACTAGGATGAAAAACTTCTGAATCACCTAGAATACTAGTCCTACTCTTCCCTCCTAGATACCCCGAGCTTCCCATGTGCTCTATTTCAAGTTTTGATGATTATTCATCATACTAAAATACATTAATACATCATTCTCTTTACTTAAAACCACACTCACCCTCTCAAAATTGTTCTCCCTCATTGAGTAGATCCCCCTTTTTCTATAACATAACCAAATATGAAAGTGTTTTTTACTAGGAATGTATGAAAATTCAAACATTAAACAACATCATTTCTAAAATAAGGGGCATGCCTCAAGAGGGGGTTTCCTTTTACACAAGTAATTATTAAAGTTCCAAATGGGATTAATTATCTACAATGAATAATTTTCATTTTAGAACACATAATCACCAAACACTTTTATGTTTAAATATCATTTAAAAGATTAATTAAACAACCAATGTATTACACATTTAAAAACAAACTTTAACCCATGATTAAAATGATGTAATTCTTCTAAGAAAGTCAAAACACCATTTAATCTCAATTTCACACGAAAACCCATTTTTTTAAATCATATTAGAGATTTTTGGAAGAACCAAAACTTTTCATTATAGTTTTATAATTAAACACAATGAAATTAAAAATGTCATTGAAAATATTCATTGTCAATTCTAAACTACTTAGGGGAACACTTTTCAAGAAAAGTGAATTAAGAAAATATGGGTGTTAGAAATACATTCCATTTTCCAAAGAAAAGTAATAATAATTCATGGCAACCACAACCAGATTTCAAAGCATGTGTATATTTTATAGATATAACACATGTATTTAAAATAATCAAGAAATCATGGTATCCAAATTAAAGGAATGGGAATAGGTGACCTACCTCAGAGATATCATTATTTTTCGATTACCACTCAAACCGACACTTCACACTTCTATGCACATGAATTTATACATATATATATATATAAATTCCCCTAGATTCATTTCATATATTCCATATTCCTTGAGGGAATATCTAAAATTAGGGAATATATAAATATATTCCTTACCCTATTCATGTACAAGTAGGAATTCTCGACACCCATAGCCCAAAACCATCGTAGTGAGGTCCCATACACACTATAAAAATTTTACAACTACTGAAACATAGAGGAAAAGATCCACACACCAAAAATAAATTATTGAAAACTCAAAAATCATAATACCCCTAAATTAAAAATCACTCGCAATTAAAAAAATTTAGAATCCTTATCCAAAAACAGTGGTGAACCCACAGCCCTTGACGATAGTGTCTAGAACAGGGCTCGACGGAACCCGATGAAACCAAAATAACAATAATATATTAAAAAAAGAACCCCCAAAGACATTAGGGTTCATCCAAGGAATGAGAATCCTATGAAATAAAATAAAATAGTAAAATTGGGGAAGGGAAAAGGATAAGAGGCTCACTGGAGGGATTCACAAACCAAAATAGGAGGAGATTTGATCTCTTGAGGAAGGGAGCAGCGCCGGAGGGCCTCGACCATTGAGGGTCATGCAAGAGGGAGGGGCTTTATCCTGGGGTGTTGTACAAGTAGAGAGAGGGAAATTGGAGGTCACTACTTCTAGGTCGTGGGGGGAGGAGGAAGGGGATGCCATTAGAAATCTGGTCGGAGGAGATGGGGTTGTGCAATGCGAGGGAGAAGAAGACGAGAGGGGAGGGCAATGTATGTAGCATAAAAACAAAACAAAATAAAAAAAATATTATTATTATTAAAATAAAACCATTAATAATAATATTATTATTATTATTATTAACCTAATTATAATTATAAACTTAATAATCATATTATTATTATTCATAATAATAATATTATCATAATTATTATTATTATTATTAAATTTATCATTATTATTATTATTAAATCATTTTAATTTTATTTTATTTTATTTTATTTTGATTTTAATTTAAAAAAATTTAATCTTTAAGAAACCAAAATACTCAAATATAAATAAAATAACTGCGATAACAAGATGTTGGGTCGGGGTGTGACAATTCTCTCCACCCCAAAACCTTTCTGCCCCCAAAAAGTCACCCAACCAAACAAGGAATCAAACTTGGTTATGAACTAAACGAGGATAAGGATATCACAAACTCAGTGTGGATTTTCATGACACAAGTCATACCTAATCAACTCTAAGGTAAACTATAATGAGAAGAGCCATCAAGAAACATTGAGGGTTCTCCCACACAAAGAACCCGGCTTGAAAACCCAACATTGAGACTCTCAGCATGGGATAACTCGAGAACTGGTAACTTAAAGCAAAGACTATACTTCCAGTAGAGACCAAAAATCCAACACAACCCAACTCTCAAAGAAGGTACGAAAATATACATGGTGGTTCTTCCCAACAGTTACGAACCGACCAACTTAGGCCAACTAGCACAGACCGATATAGAAACTCCAAACCCATACTAGAAACCACTGAAATATGAGGAAACCCATAGAAAGTGAACAAATCAAATAGAAAATAGAACCACAGTTAAAAATTTCCACAATAAATGGTTATATATAAGGTGAAAATGGAATTATATAAGAATGAACCACAAAAGGATAACCATATAAGAGAGAAAACCATTCAAAGGCTCACATTTGAGGAGGAAAAATCACTATAATTACAAGAAAATGATATCACCACACTTTCTTACATAAAAAGTGGGGTATTCAAATAACAAATACCGCAATGAGGAAATGATAACTCTATGCCTATTACAACCAAACAGAACCTTCAAAGACGACTAAAACTACAATAGAGAACCTTAAACCATCCCCATTATAGCATTGGGAACAAAATTTGGACTAAGGTTCCTCACAAACAACATTTCCTAACTATGTGAAATGCTTTACTCTAAGACCTGTGGATAGACCTATGATGCCTTGAATCATCTGCTACCTTATACTCAGGAGCTGAATATATTCAACTAAAACTTCTCTTTCATTGGAGAGACTCATAGAACCCCTTCAAACAACCCAAGAGACCACACTGAATAGAAAAACTTTTCACTTATGAATGAAACATTATTATTTCTTCAGATAGTGAAGTTGGGAGATGAAATAAGAAGAATTGGGTGTTCTCCATAGTTAAGAAAATATCTTACTACACCACTCAATTCAGAGTCTAGGTAGAGTCATCAATAAAAATACTCAGAGAAACACTCATTTAGAAAAAACCTCAGTTTTTGATAATATGAAGCCACTAAATGAAAACCAACATCATTGAAAAGCCTTATAAGGATGACAAAAAAAGGAATCTTAATGCACTCAAACCGACTACACCAGAACATATCAAGATAGTGTCCTGACTATATAAAAATGGAACTGAGAAGAATACTTTTCAAAAAAAGGTTCCCCGGTTTACTTTCCTAATCAGATGGGGAACCTTCTCATATTCCGAAAAGGAATCAGTTTATGAACCCTGGACAGATACCCCACACAAGATAAAATTTAACTGATTCCACGATGAAATATTTAGAGAAAAAGGAACCAACTCCTTGATATTCCCAATGTAGGCCTCCACTGTTCATTAGTCTTGCTGGACACTCATGATCTCTCCCACTTTCCTTACCTTCACCACCTCAGGTATAAACCATTGGAAAAAATTGGTCTTAAATACCATCCAATAAATCCCATCATGTAAAGATGCTAGGATTATCTCATACACTAATTAAAAGTTGAACCATCAAATAAACTCGATCCAGCACTAGCTCTTAGATCTTTGGATGTTCCCAATAGCCTAAAACACCAACAATTTCACTAATATAGTATACTTCCTAAAATATATCATGATCACCATGAAATATGGACAACAACCAAAGATAAATCAATTCCACCACTCTGATAAGAGTCTTGGTAGAACCGACAACAAGAAGAGACTCACTAGAACCCTATGGGATTTTATGGGTTGCATATTCAAAACAAGAAACACAAATCCAAATCAAAATGCATCATAAATCAAAATTCCACACTTCAATCCCAAAATAAAACTCAAAATAAAATCACCATTATGAACACAATTCATCATGTCAAAGCCATGATCCCATGAAAAAGTATACAAAACACAAAAATATAACACTAAACAATTTCTCTCTCACATTTCATTACATTAAAATTACCCTTTTTGGAATCCATTTTTCAGCATACATAACAACGTAATAACCCACCATTGGTATTCCATGAAGTCTCTCTCTCTCTCTCTCTCTCACACACACACATATAAGTATATATCCTTATGCTATCTCAACCACCCATCCATATATTCCACCGATTGTCCCCACATCACATGTGTACCTCTATATATTTGATCACTCAGAAGAATATCAAGCATCAATTCAAAACACTTCTCATTTTCATAAAAAATCATTCAATGTAAATCAAAAATTCACAACCAAATTTCATTTCACATTCAAAAACGTGTTTCCATGACCCCAAATCAATTTTCAAAACACCTCTCATTCATCCCTTAGAAACCACACATTTAATTAAAAGAAAACAATTTCCATTTCAAAAACATCATTTCCAACCCAAAGCAACATTTCCCTTTTTAAAACCCCTTTTTTATAAACCATCCTCATTTTTGAAATCCACCCTAGTCAACCCAAAACTAAACCAAAACATAACAAACATAAAAACTTTAAAAAAGTGACTTGTGGCTATGCCAAACCCCATAACATGGCTTTGCAGACTGTGCTCCGATTTGGAATCAATAATAGGATGTATCTTGAACTATGAACTCGGGATGTACCTGGGTCGCTGCTCCATGTAAGCCTGTCATATAACACCGGCTCACTCCTTTTTTCATCCCTTATCCACACAGACAAGAAAAATGAAAAATGAAAATCACAGACTACCCTTAGAAACTCAAGGATCGGGATGGAAAAGGGTTCATGACATCCTTCCCACATCTACCACTTGAGTCCCAACACACCTAATCTCTAAGAAACATGACATCCGAGATAACAAGGTCCTCCCCTGATACCATTTCATGAACCAACCAAGGTCAACCCTGAACCGGTCACTCGAGTCATCCCACAAAAAGTCCTAAATGGCATTTCGGATCCCCAAGGGTTGGAAACTAGTGCCAAGAATCAAAATAAACCAGTTGGGAAATATTTTTCCCATAACAAAATAAATTTAAATAAACTTAAACCAAAAATAATAGATAAATAAATAAAAATAAACTAAACAAACTGGGAGAAGAAAAAGAAAAAACCTAAGTAATGAGACATACCTCATGTGACCTCATGGGTTCTACAAAACATAAACTACACTTTATCCAAGAGATATCCAAAATAAGATTAACCTAAAACTAAAAAATAATGTAGGCTTGAGCACTGAGATGCTCAATAAGAACGACAAAGAAACAACGACTCCCTATGCAATTTCCCTTAATAATAAACCAAATCATGATAGTTTTAAAATAAGATGTAATAAAATAATGTTTTTAATTCTGTTAAAATTTATGTCACAAGTTTACATTTTTAAGTAAAGCGTTTCTATTACACTACATTTTAAAAATAGTTTTCAAACATTCATTGACATTCCAAAACAAATAGAAAATAGTTTAAATTGAAAATATGGATTTTACAATGAGGAAAAAAATCTTGAATTAACTAGAATGGAAATCATTTCACAAGCACCATGTCATAAGTGAACACCATGGTAAATCCCAATAGGTAACTAACCCAAATGGGACCCTAGGAACCTTGTACCACTGTAAAAATGTGGTATAAAAACAAAGGCCAACTGATGTGGTATAGATACCATGAACAACTGCATTCTCATGAATGAGATACTAGGGAGGAATCACATACCATGTCATAGTTGTCTGCAATCATCATCCATGTTTAGTTAGAGTTGTAGCATCAATCCTTCTCGATGAAACCAAGGAGAACCACTTCTGAATCATCTATCATACTGGCCCTAGTCTGCCAACCTAGATACCTTGGTATTCCCATGTTCTTTATTTCTGTTGGTGGTGGGTTTTCATCATACTAAAATACTTGAATATATCATTATATTTATTAAAAACCACACTCACCCTCTCACCATCGATCTCCCTCCTTGAGTACATCCCCTTTTTTCCATCACACAAAAAATTGAAATTCTCTTTACGAGGCACACATCACAATTCATACATTCAACACCATCATTTCTTAAACAAGGGGAATGCCTCAATAGGTGTTTTCCTTTTAGAAAAATCATTTTTAAAGTGCCAAATTGTCATAATTATCTACAAGTAATAATTTTTATTTTAGAACACATAATCACCCAACACTTTTATGTTCCAAAATAATTTAAATTCTCAATTGAACAACCAATGTAGTACACATTTAAAAACAAGATTGAACCCATGATTACAAAGATGCAATTCTTCCAATAATTTTAAAGCACAATTTAACCTAAAGCTCACACAAAAACCAATTTTTTGGAAATCACTTTGGTGCTTTTTGGAAGAACAAAAACACGTCATTACACTTTTATAATTAAACTGGCCAAAAGGCCAATCACCTTTGTAAATATTCATTACCAATTAAAAGCCCTGTAGGAAAACACTTTTCAAGAAATGTTACTTAAGACCAATAGGGCATTATAAATACATTTAATTTTCCAAATAAAGGCATTATCATTTCTAACAACCCCAACTAGATTTCATAGCATGTGTATATTGCATAAATATAAAAACTTTATTTAAAATAATCAAGAAATAATGGGATTCAAAATTAAAGTAATATGAATAGGGGACCTACCTCAGAGATGCCCCTATTTATCAATGACCACTCATACCGACACTTCTCACTTCCATGCACATGCATTTATACATGTATATATATATATATATATATATATATACCCCTATATTTAATTCACATATTCTCCACACCATGAGGGAATTTTTACAATGAGGTCATATATATATATATATATATATGTCTTACCCTATTAATGTAGAAGTAGGTATTATTAACACCCATAACCCAAAACTATCATAGCGAGGTCCCACACACACTATAAATATTTTCACAACTCAAACTTAGTGGAAAAAACCCACACACCCAAAATAAATTTTTGAGAACTCAAAATCCATAAAACCCCTAAATTAAAAATAATCCACAATGATGAAAATGAAGAATCATTACCCAAAAACCATGGCAAACCCAATCTCCTTGATGGTAGTGGCTAGAACCGACATCGACGGAACCTGAAGAACCCTAAATAATAAAAATAGATAAAAATAAGAACACCCAAACACATTAGGGTTCGTCCAAGGTATGTTCACCTTATTAAATAAAATAAAAATGAAAAATATGGGAAGGGAAAAGGATACTAGGCTCACTGAAGAGATTTTCAAACCAAAATGGTAGGATATTCGATCACTGGAGGGAGGGATCAGCGTGCCGGAGGGCCTTCCCAGATGGGGGTCACATAAGAGGGAGGGTATTTGGTATGGGGTGTTGTGTGAGAAGAGAGAGGGATAGGGGAGGGTGAAAATGGAGAGTCGTGCAGGGAGGAGTAAGGGGATGCTATCACGAATCCGGCCAAAGGAGATGATGCTGCGTAGTGTGAGGGAGAAGAAGGGGATAGGGGAGGGCAACATAGTTAGGGTAAAAAAACAAAATAAAATAATAATAATTAATCCATTAATAATAATAATAATAATTTTAATAATAAATTATTAATAGTAATAATAAAATTAGTAATATTATTTTTATTATTCATAATAATAATATTATAATAATTATTATTATTATTATATCATATTCCTTTTATATTATTTTATTCCATTTTGATTTTAAAATAATAAATTTTAAACATTAATAAACCAAAAAGTCAAATATAAATAAAATATCTACAACCGTAAGATGTCGGGTTGGGGTGCAACAGTAGGGATGATCATATTATGATCTATTCTAGTATTCCTATTTTACAAAATTGTTCTAGAAATACACCATGTGGACCACCATGGTGTGGTCCATTTCAACTTTCCTATTTTGGTAATCCTTCATCACTTCTCTAGACCTTGTCATGAATAATAATTCGTCTTGTTGAATGCTTCACAATTCTATATTGAATCTAATGATCCTTCTATTGTTGTTAAGTTATTTTGACATCATAAAAAACTTCAATAAATATATTTTAAACAATAAACATATATTCAAATAATATAACGCTTATCCAAAATGGAATCCTATCAGAAAAACTATTTATTAGAAGAGAACTTCATTCTGAAATATCTTACGCAAACCATTAAGGATCCACAAATGGTAAAATATAGTTAATTATTACCCCATTACCTCCCACATTTATGAAATTATCAATACCTTTATATATAAATACAAACCTCATAATTTTTTTAATATATAAAGAATATCTAAAAACCTTAAATAAAAATACTTACATTATGAGGAATATAAAAATGGACTCAAGGTGTTATATGAGCACAACCTCCATATTGACGTCTCGTAGCTATTGATGGATCAGAATCCCAAATTAGGACATCTTTATAAGTGTATTCATTAATCCTACCTTAATGGATCAATGATTATTTTTCCAAATTATTTATAATTCAATGTCTAGTGTATATATTTATGTATGGAGAGAATATGAAGCTCTTCACTTCACTCTACTTATAGTATAGCAAGGTTTATTGGGAAAGGAAGCATACAATGTCATCACCTTAGGAAAAGTTTGTAGTCTTAGATCAGGATACACATGATACTTAGTCCAATGAATTATCCTCATCCTTAAAGAATATAAAAACATATGTTGGGAAAAAATCCATCAAGGCATCATTGAATCATTTTTGAGGTGATTGTGTTTGTTGACAAAGTGGACATCTGTGTGGTGATTGTTGACAAAGAAAAACAATGACATACAAATTTGTTGAAAAAGGGGATTTCATGGTGAAATGTTGAGTTCAAGAGCTATGGTCAACGATCCATGTTTGATTCAAGAATTTTGACAACAGAATGGATGATCTGGAGGTGGTATAAAAAGAACAGATACAAGGTGGCGTCGTTTTTCAGTGTTTGCCAAATTTTTGGGCCTGAAAATCGTCAAATGAAGAAAAGTGGTTTTTGGCAAAGGGACTTGCGCGCCGTGTACTTGAAGGCTTGGAAACTTGTGTGCCATATGTTTTTCAAGATCAGATCATCAAAATATGGAAAATGGATATGGGTCATGCAGGTATTGGTGTTATCGCACAGGTGACTTGCGCGCCGTGAAGAGACTTGTGTGCTGATGCCTTGGATGCTTGAGAACTTGCACACCTATTGTTTTTCAAGATCAGAACTTCAAAATATGGAAAAGGAAAGAGGTTTGCGCAAGTTTGGAAATGAATAGCGCAAGTGACTTGTATGGGAAGAGACCTACATGCTGAGACTTGCGTGTCGAGGGTAGACTTGCGCGCCGTCGTGCAGGGTGGTCAAATTGACTATAAATGCTGGACCACCCCTCCTCATTTTTAACAGATTTCAACACTTTGAAAAATCAAAGCTCCCATTGCGTAGGTGTGGAAGTCACGCAAGTGGTGTGTGGTCGCACAGGTGGACTTGCGCGTCAGTGTTTTAAATTGCATGTCGGTTGGTAGTTGCGCACCAATATTGGTTTGGGCGTAAAAGGAAGTGAGTCGCGCAGGTTTGGAGACGAAGAAGGTTCTGTTGCGCAAGTGTTTGAGGTGGACTTGCGCACCAGTTGTGACCTGCATGCCGATACTTGCACGCCGGGTTTGACTTGTGCGCCAAGTAAGGTTGATTCATGGCAGTGTTTATGGGCTACGTCAAAGATAAAAGATTACCCGATACCTTCGGTGCAAAGAGAGATTCATCTATGGGTGAAAGTTGGACTTCAACAGAGCATCCACATACAACAGAGGATGTATTCATTAGAGATAATGAAGAGACCTACAAGTCTATAAACTGTGATTGGATCCTTTCCAGATTAGTGAGCAAAGGAAGAGGAAGAAGGTGATCCTCTCCACCGGTAGTGAGATAGAGAGAGAGAAATAGGGAGTGACCCTTGGGAAAGCAGTGAGCTAACCCTAAATTTTTTATAGGCAGTGAGCCTGGGAGTAGAAGTGATCTATCCCGAACATTGTAAACAGTAGTGTGCTTTTAGTGAATTTGGTATGTCTGGAAGATTGTCGGTGTATGCTCCTTGTACGTATCCCAGTGAGGGTGAACCAAGTAAAAATTGTTCTGTCATGTGCTTGCTTTACTTTCTATTTATATTGAGCAACATGAAAGTGGGAGAAGAGTGTTTTTCCAACAGTGAAACAAGATCAGAACGGGCTTTAATTTTAAATTAGTCATACCCTGATTCACCCCCCCCACCCTCTCAGGGTATTTAGCCTTGTGGAACTAACAATTGGTATCAGATCGAATGGTTGATTTTAGTTCTTCTCTCAATGGATGTCACTAATCATGAAGGAATTCCGATCTTCGACGGGAACAATTTTTAGCTATGGAAGAATCAGATGCAACACTACTTCCAATCTTTGGGAATGGATGCATTCACAGTAGCAATGCATGGTATAACAGCAGACATCAACAGTGGTACATTATCAGAAGCTGAGCATAGAGAGTTGTATGCTGATGCAAAAGCAATCAATGCCTTATAGGGTGCCCTATCCAATCCTATATATACAAAGGTGATGTCTTTCAAAACATCACATTCCATGTGGGAAATGTTATTGAATATATATGAAGGGGATACAAAGGTTAGAGAGGAAAAGCTGCAAGTGTTGTGGAACAAGTATGAAGATTTGAGAATGAACCCGAATGAGTCTTTTGATGCATTCTTCAACAGGGTAAATTTTCTAGTGGAAGACATACGAGGTCTTGGAGAAGTTATTGAAGACATAAAAATTGGGAAGAGCATCTTGAGGAAACTTCCACCTCAGTTCAATTCGAAAGTTTCAGTGCTGGAAGATAAAGATCCAAAAGAGCTGACATTGGATAACCTACATACCACTCTTATTGCATATGAAATTAGAAATGATGGTAATGATGTTGTGGAGAAGGGGAAATCCAAAGAGGTGGCATTCAAGGCCTTAAAAAATCTTACTATTGAAGACTCTCAGGAAGAAGAAGAGACAGATGAGGTAATGTCATTCCTCTCCTCAAATCTTTAAATAGGAAAAGGAAAGTTCAAAGGGAAACTAACTCTTGCATGATTTAGATGTGGAAAGGTTGGACATCTCATAGCAATATGCCCCAAAAATTTTCAAGAAGAAAATGATGAAGATGATGATGAAATTTCAAAGAAGAAATCTTCAGCCTATATGAAAGGGAAGAAGCAGTTCAAGAGAAATTTATTCAAGAAGAAGAATCTTCTTTCACAAGAAATAGACAGTTCAGATGAGTCTGAGGTTGAATAGGTTGAGGAAATAGAGAACTAAAAAGATCGAGGAGAAAATGCTATGGTGGCAGTCGGAGATAGTCCATAGGAAAAGGAAGAAACTGACACTGGAGAAGAAGAAGAAGAATTTGAAGGAAGAGTTGACATGGAAGCCGAATTGGAAGCAGCTCTTGAGAAGATAGATGTTTGGAGAGCCAAAATGAAGAAATCTAATAAAGTTGTTCATGATGCCAAACTCTATATACAGCAGTCAGAAGAAGAGAAGTCTGAGTTGTTGGAAGAAATTGAAAAACTCAAGTAATCAACACTAGAGAACTCAGAATCAGTTAGTGAGTGTAAGCTCAAGATTGAAGAACAAAAAAGGGATATCGATGGCTTGAACAGAAAATTGAAAGATCACGTCAAGCTTATCGAAGAACTTGAAGAAGAAGTTGTCGGTCTGTGGAGGAAAGTTAAAGACCAGGATAAACCCTTGATTCCCAATACATTATTGGGAAAGCAGGTCATTCCGAAGACTGAAAAGATGAAATAAGAGCCTATTAGTTCAGCAGGAAAGAAGTAGCAATTGAGCTCAAACATTAAGACTGATTCAGGGCTTGATCAGAAGCTAAAATCTGTGGCAATTGAAGTCAGACTACAAGCACTCATCCCGAGATTGAAGGTTGATTTGTACATAAAGCAGAATCATAATATTCGGAGATCCCAAGGGGAACCTCGTAGTGCTGAAGTAACATGAAGGAATGAACCTTATATCAGGTGTTATTGTTGTGGGAAGATAGTACATTCACAGTATGTGTGTTCCATAGCCAAGAGATATAGAAGGGAACAAGAACAAAGGTGGAATCCAAACAGAGAATGGTTTTCCAAAACATATTTCGAAGGACACTATTTTTGGTGCGGAGTATTTGGGCACATGGCTAGGTACTTCACTTCAACCATTCAGAGAAATGTGCCAAAGTAGAATCAAAACGTTTGCAAGAAGCAGATCAATAAACCGACAGGTGAGTTAAAAATGCAGAATAGATTTGCGACTTTGCAAGATGAAGTTGGTCCATCATACTCTGAGAAAGAACATAAGCCTCAATCCATGCCGAGTGTGAAGGAAAAAGTATGGACCAAGAATAAGAAAAATGAGAAGGTCATGGTGGCAGAGATTGCCCTTAAAGCATCATATCACTCTGGTGTGTGGATCCTTGATAGTGGTTATACATCTCACATGACGGGTAATAAGGATCTTGTTATAGGCATAAAATATGACAAAGAAGGAGTTGTCAAATTTGGAAACGATGAATGCCTGAAGATTGTTAGCTCAGGTAAAGCCAAGTTTGGGGGAAATGAAATGAGATGTGATGATGTCTTGGTAGTAGAGGGTCTTAGTCATAACTTGCTCAGTGTTAGTCAACTATGTGACTTTGGGCATTCTATCCGATTTACCAAGAAGATGTGTGTTGTGAAAGGAAAAGATGGAGCGGTTGTTCTACAGGGGAAAAGGATAAAGGGAAATCTTTACCTTGTAGGAAGGGAAGAAGATACGTGCCTTTTATCCAGAGAGGAATAAAACCAGTTGTGGCATAAGCGACTCGATCATCTATGCCAACCATCTATGGAAGATCTGGTAAAGTGTGATGCTGCTAGAGACCTTCCCAAACTATCACGTGATCTCACTCATATATGTGATGATTGCCAATAAGGTAAGATCGTCAGAAAGACATACAGGCCAAAGGAACATGAATCAACTAGAGTGCTCGAATTGGTGCATGCTGATGTATGTGGACCTATCTCACCACGAGCTATAAATGGGAAAAGGTACTATGTTCTTTTCATTGATGATAATAGCAGAATGGCCTAATTATTTGTCATTACCTAGAATACAGAGGTTTTCAGTTGCATAAAGCAATATAAGAGTGAATCAGAAAGGATGCTTGGGCAGAAAATTCTAAAGTTTCGTACTGATAATGGCACAGAATTCACAAATAGTCAAGTCAAAAACTATCTCGAGAAACACGGGATAAGGCATCAAGTTTCATCAGTGAGAACTCCCCAACAGAATCGAGTGGTCGAGAGGACAAATCGGATCATCAACAACATGGACAGAATGATGCTTATTGAAAAGTACATACCAGAGAAATTTTGGAAGGAAGCAGTTTTGACATCGGTCTATATTTCGAACAGGTCTTTGTTGTGTCCGAAGGAAGGGAAAACTCTGTATAAAATTTGGTATGGAAAGAATAAAACGCTGAAATACTTTCGAATCTTTGGGAGTAAGTTCTTCATTCTCAACAAAGAAAATCGCATGAAGTTTGAGTCACGAGGAGATGAAGGGATATTCATTGGATACTCAGGGAAAAGCAAAGAATATAAATGTTTCAACAAAAGGCTAGGAAAAATTATTAAGAGCAATGATGTCACTATAGTTAAAAATGAACAGAATACTCAACGACCCAGTGAACAGTTTCTGGATGAAAGTGATGATGAGGTAAGAAACACAGGGGGAGCAGAAGTGGCAGAGGCTGACTCAGAAGAAGATATTGATGATAAACAAGAAAGTGCCAAGTCTGTGTCAGCAAGAAAGCCAAAGAGTCGAGCTAAAATTGATAGGCATAATATCATTGGTGATCAGATAGCTCCATTTCAGACTCGAAGAATGAATTCATTACAGCAAACATTGTTTTTATCTCAGGTGGAGCCAAAAAAAATTTCCGATGCAGCTGAAGATAAAAATTGGGTTCAGGATATGAATGAAGAGCTTGATCAGATTGAGAAGAACCAGACATTGGAGATTGTGTCGAGGCTAGTAGATAAGAATGTCATCGGGACTAAATGGGTCTATCGCAACAAGATGAATGAAGATGACACTGTGATTCATAACAAAGCATGACTAGTGTGCAAGGGATACTCCCAGATAGAGGGAATAGATGTTGATGAGAAATTTTCACCGGTTGCAAGGCTGGAGACAATCAAATTATTTTTTTCCATTACAGTGCAAAGAAAGTTCAAATTGTTTCAGATGGATGTTAAATCTGCATTCTTGAATGGATTTCTGGAAGAGGAGGTGTATATTGAGCAGCCAAATGTTTTTCTCATTCATGAGGATGAGAACAAAGTTTGTAGGCTGAAGAAGGCATTGTATGGGCTGAAACAAGCACCAAGAGCATGGTACTCAAGGCTTTATCAGTACATGAAGAAGCTTGGTTTCCAGTGTGGGGGAGTTGATTACAATATCTATTTTAGAAACGATAGTAATCAACGATTATGGTGTTAGTTTATGTCAATGACATAATATTTGGCGGATCAGATGAAGCTCAGTGCAGACAGTTCTCCGAATTCATGAAAAATGAGTTTGAAATGTCAATGATTGGAGAGATAATAGTTTTCCATGGTCTATAAGTGACACAATGAAGGAATGAAACATTCATTTCTTGATCTAAATATGCCAATGAGGTTTTAAAAAGTTTTGGCATGGAGAATTCCAAGGAGATGAAGACTCTGGTAGCTACCCGGATGAAATTATGAAAATATGAGGATGGAAAGGTAGTTAATATCACAGAATACAAGAAAATTATTGGGTGTTTTTTATACTTGACCGCAACAAGGCTTGATATTGTTTTCTCCACATGCCAAGCAGCGAGATATCAGAGTAATCTCAAGGAAAGCCACGTGCTTGCAGTGAAAATAATACTTCGATATATCAAAGGCACAGTGGAATTCGGTCTAATGTATAATGACAAATCTTAATCAGTGTTATTGGGTTACACAGATGCAGATTGGTCCGGATCAGTAGATGACAAAAAATCAATGTTAGGAGGTGCATTCTATCTTGGTGTATTTTGTATTTCTTGGCTGAGCAAGAAGCAAGATTTCATTTCATTGAGCACCACGGAAGCTGAGTATATTGCATCCACTCAAGCATGCACACAGTTATTGTGGATGAAGTAGCAGCTTGATGAAATGGGAGTTGAAGTAAAGTCTCCAATCAGAATCCAGTGTGATAACTCAAGTGTTATCAATCTCATAAAAAATCTCGTCCATCATTAAAGGAAAAATCACATTGAGATAAAGTATCATTTTATCAAGGAGAAAGTTGAGCAGGGAATCATGAAGTTGGAGTATGTGCCTATAGAGCTACAGGTTGCGGATATTCTGACAAAGTCCTTACCCAAGGAAGCGTTTGAAAGGCATCGACTGGCTCTGGGAGTTCAGTCAACTCCCTTCACTTAAAAGAGTGTGGATGTAAAACCACCCCCCATCTCCCTGAGGTATGATGTGTTTTTCCCTAATGAACTGATATGTGTTCTCTACTCTGTTACAGACTACAAAGGAATGACCTTTGGGTTCATTGACAAAGGAGGAGAAAATAGTTATTGTTCAAGGGGGAGATAGTGTGTCTATTTGAGAAATCATGATAGATACGGGGAGAAGCTGGAATGTGAAGCAGCGAGATAGGGGGAGCAATGAGAAAGGGGGAGCGTATCAAATCTGACGATGCTAGTAGTGATCGATCAAAGAATAGATATCACGACAACTGAGGATCGTGATAAAAGCAGAAGAGTGGTGTTGGAATGTGGTAAGAATATTTCCAAAAATTGTTATCAGTTTGGTAACACTTGGTATCAGTTTGATGTCAACCGTGGGTGTCATAGATGAAGTGATTCATTGATGAACTTTTCATTTACTCTTATTTTTCACGTCGAGCATTGCTCATGTGGGCTTAGAGTATGTGTTGATTAAATCCTTGATCGCTATCAGAATCTCAAAAGGTGAATGGGGGCTGAATAATTAATGATGTAAATTTTTATGAAAGAGTTGTCAACAAAGAAAAAGTGTGAGATTATTGGGCAAAAATCCCTCAAGTCATCATTGAAGCATTTTTGATGTGATTGTGTTTGTTGATAAAGTGGACATCTGTGTGGTGATTGTTGACAAAGCAAAACAATGACATAAAATTTTGTTGAAAAAGGGGATTTCATGGTGTAATTTTGAGTTCAAGAGTTGTGGTCAACGATCCATGTTTGATTCAAGAACATCGATAATGGAATGAATGATCTGGAGGCAGTATAAAAAGAACAGATATAAGGTGGTGCCGTTTTCCAGTGTTTTCCAAATTTTAGGGCTTGAAAATCGTCAAATGAAGAAAAGTGGTTTTTGGCAAAGGGAATTATGCTCCGTGTACTTGAAGTCTTGGAAACTTGCACGCCATATGTTTTTCAAGATAAAATCATCAAAATATGGCAAAGGGATAAGGGTCGTGAAGGTATTGGTGTTGTTGCACAGGTGACTTGCGCGCCATGAAGAGACTTGCGCGTCGATGCCTTGGATGCTTGAGAACTTGCGCACCTGTTGTTTTTCAAGATCAGAACTTCAAAATATGGAAAAGGAAAGAGGTTCGCGCAAGTTTAGAAATGAATCGTGCAAGTGACTTTCAGGGGAAGATACCTGCGCGTCGAGACTTGCGCGCTGAGGTTAGACTTGTGCGCCATCGCGCAGGGTGGTCAAATTGCCTATAAATACTGGACCACCCCACCTCATTTTTAACGGAGTTCAGAACTTTGAAAAATCAGACCTCCCGTCATGTAGGGTTGGAAGTCGCGCAAGTGGTGTGTGGTCGCGCAGGTGGACTTGCGCGCCAGTTTTTGAAGTTGCATGTCGGTTGGTAGTAGCATGCCAATATTGGTTTGGGCGTAAAAGGAAGTGAGTCGCATAGGTTTGTAGGCGAAGAAGGTTGTGTCGCGCAAGTGTCTGAGGTGGACTTGCGCACCAGTTGTGACCTGCACGCCAATACTTGCATGACGGGTTTAACTTGCGCGCCATGTAAGGTTGATTCACGGCAGTGTTTCTGGGCTACGTGAAAGCTAAAAGATTACCCGATACCTTCGGTGAAAAGAGAGATTCATCTACGGGTGAAATTTGGACTTCAACAGAGGATGTATTCATTAGAGATAATGAAGAGACCTACAAGTCTATAAACTGTGAGTGGATCCTTTCCAGAGCAGTGAGAAAAGGAAGAGGAAGAAGGTGGTCCTCTCCACCGGCAGTGAGCCAGAGAGAGAGAAACAGGGAGTGACCCTTGGGAAAGCAGCGAGCTGACCCTAAATTTTGTATAGGCAGTGATCCTGGGAGTAGAAGTGATCTATCCCAAACTTTGTAAATAGCAGTGTGCTTTTAGTGAATTTGGTACGACCGGAAACTTGTCGATGTATGCTCCTTGGACATAGCCTAGTGAGGGTGAACCAAGTAAAAATTGGTGTGTCATGTGCTTTCTTTACTTTCTGTTTATATTGAGCAACAGGAAAGTGATAGAAGGGTGTTTTGTTTAACAGTGAAACAATATCATAACGGGATTTAATTTTAAAGTAGTCATACCCTGATTCACCCCCCCCCCCCCCTCTCAGGGTATTCAACCTTGTGGACCTAACAACATAACATTATTGGAATGAACCATCTTGATAATTTCATACTATGAATTCATAATAGTTATGTTGGAATCCAATTTTAGAAAAGAAAATTCCCAAAGAGTTGAACCAAGATTAATTATTAATGCCCCTCATATAGAGTCTCTAGAAATCACTTTTCAACTATATCATGCCAAATTGTGACATAAAAGGCCAAAGGAGATGTAAAAAAACTCATATAACACTATAGGGGTAGCCCAACCAATAGGGATGATGGAATTGTTACATCCTCTATTTCCCATGAAACCATAAAACATGAAACAATGTGTAACCACAACCATAGAAATGTAGTTTCTATCCTATCCTATGTGGTTATGAGAATATTTAACCCTTTACATAGATAATGATATTATCAACAAGATTTTGATTAGTTCCATAATAATATCCTTTGTGATTCTCCCCAATGGGATTTCATGACTCGTCCCATCCATTAGTCATAATCTAGTACATGTTATGAGAGTCTCAATAAAAATAACAATCCAATTGTAATTTACTTATTTTTTTCAATATGATCACCATGGGTTAGAGTTAAAGACTCAAATGTGATGAAATAATGTCAATTAATATAATAAGTAAAAAATATTAAAGAAGATTAAGATCCACTAAATTATGAATGGTCAAACACAGATGAGTCTCTATATTACTATAATGATGATTGGGTTTTAATTCCAATCACACGATTTGAATTACTAAATGTTAATGATATAAATACCATATATAGTTTACATAAAAACATTGATTCTTTGTAAAATGTTACATATCATTTTTTAAAAATATGGTTTGTACTGAAGTATGAGAAGAATATTCCCATAATCAGAACCAATGAACAAAAAAAAGGTTTGTGTGATTATATAAACATCAAACTACCACCCAATGGATGGTTCTCTACCATAGATATGAGAAAATTTGAAAAACATTAAATGTCCCACCCACCACCTATAGGAGGAAAACCAATTTTTACGGGGGAAAATATTACCCATTCTAAAGTAAACATACATAAATTGAGGAATATTGGGGATGAATTACTTAGAAGAACCAATCGCATTTGACTGAAACTCTCAAGAAAAAATTCCCATGCCTCCCCCAATTCTCCCTCTTTAATAAGAGGTGATATCTTGACAAATAATGGAAGAGTTAATTTTCCAACCAGTTTGAGATCAAATTAATCCATCTAAATCAACCTAATACTGGTTGATTATTATTAATTTAATCCACTATAGAAGATACAACCACTGGTTAAGACAAATTATTTGTTTTATACTCAATCTAATTATTATCCACTAATGTAGATTAGCAAACCCAGTTAGTCTCCAAAAATGACTCCAAAATATATATCGACTTAGGTAGTAATGAAATAATAGTTTATTCAATTAAATGAATCTATTACTTCTTAGATGAATTCTATATAAGGTAAATGTGAACTATGACAAATGAAAAGAATCCCATATCCTATATTAGTAGAAGTTACTCCTTTTCTAGACAACATTTGGAATCCGACCATTTTGTTGAATGATTATGTGTTTTACTATATTAAGGGGGGATAGAATTGTAATTTTTTAAAAAATAAAAATATTTATCTAGCATCTTTATGAAATTTTATCAAATCAATATTCTTTCAAAAATCATTATAAACAGAAAATAGAAATGTTTATAAAAACAATATGAAACTATTCTTAACATAATTCACAATAGAATAAATAGTTGTAAAAACATGTAATAAAAAAATTAAAAAAATTATAAAAGAAATGTTAAAAAATTATAAGAATATATCCACACATTATCATTATGTGTTAAGTAATTATTAAACTACACTCAACGTATCCATGGTATTAACCTAACTATAATTTTCTTTCTTTCTTACAATAATAAATCCCTCGATAAAATGATTAGACATAACCTCTATTTCCTAGTCCCTAGGAACCCTCGATCAGAATATTGGTATATCCTCTATCTTACATGATAATGAAAACCCTTTATTATACTATATTAGACATAATTATTACAACATGAATTGTTATTAAGGAATTTATAATAGATAATCTCACAAAAATTGGGTTAAAAAAAGACTCACTGAAATTTAAAATTGAGATCACTAAATTAACAAGATGTTACAAAAGCTTCTGAAAATATTTGGATAGTCAGGGATATAATAAAACCTCCTCACACATGAATAAATCATTATTTATATTAATTATCCAAATTATCATATTCCACATATTTCAGTGTTACTTGAAATAAAATTGGACACACTCCTCTTAAATTTAGAGTTTTGTCACAAATTCATGATATAATTATCATATTGGTATAACACCATTGAAATGATTTTTTATTTCATGAAGTAAAATAGAAATTCATTTTCAAGTTGAATATGTTATTTTTTTATTAGGCTTTATAAATTTCCATCTTGAAATAAAATTTTCATAGGTTTGAAAAAGGTTTATCTGTTGTACTTTGTGAAACATTTTCCAGTGAGACTTCATTATAATTTGTATAATATACTTTATAAACTTGTATCTAGTGAACACTATGTTCCTAAAATATATTTAGAATGCATATGTCTATATTCTAATCAATTTACATTTTATTTCCCCAACCTGGAGAACATTAGAAATGTTTGTCAGTTGGAAAGGTTTTTATTTGTCTAGTAAAAATACCTTAATACAAAAACATTCTAATAATGGAATGAACCTATTTCAATACATCCTCTATATGGTCAAAAATATAAGATTAAACAAGATTTTTTTAACAAAAAGTACTCTGAAACTGTACAATATTATATTGAAAAAGTTCTTGAAAACAATGAAAGGGCTAGCTGAGAATGAATGATAAGATTATTAAATAGTAAGAAAAAGGTTTAGATAGTGATTAAATGTCTTTTAATACCTTGAATTCATTATATTCTCAATATCAATTGGATATTAATTTGATTGAATCATAATAAGAATACTATTATGTGGAATAATAGAGACATACATAAAATAAATAATCGAATAGAGATGTGTCCAATGAGGAAATTAATGTTATGAGAGTTTCTCATATTCATTGTGATGAAAGGGAAAAAGAGAGACGTTCAAGAATATTAATTCCTCAAATTACACATGTTTGTATTGATTCAACTAATTCTTCTCTAAGCACAAGTATCAAAGTAATGGAGATGAATGTATATTATTTCAATGAAGTGATAAATACACATTATGGTATTGTTAAAATAACTCAAGACATACAAGAAAGCTACAGGTATATCAATGGAAAAGTGGACTTGTTGGAAGACTCAAGGTCCTAAAAGAATCTTGAAAATATAGTTATTCATAATGAGATTGACATTAAGGACCTTAAATGTAAATAAGTAATGGATTCAATAATCCTGAAATGTGTTATCATGTTGATTAAGAACGTCGAAGGTGACATCATGTATTTTTATGAAAACTCTGATGTAAGAAGAAGAGTAGAAATTTATGTTTAATATTTTTCAGGAATTAATAATTAAGAAGTCTGTGAAATTTCAAGGGACATTAATTATCTGAAATATCTTTTTATGAAGAAAGATGATGGAATCTCTATGAATAATGAAGATATTACAAAAAAATTGGATGAATATGTTGAAAATTATAAGATGGTAAATTCTAAGACTAAAAGGACACCAGATAACTATAAGAAGATGAAGGTAATCTTAAAGAATATTTTAAATAAATATTGATATGTTTTGAAATCCAAAATTATTGAAATAAATTAAACTCAAAGTTTTCCTTATTTAAATTTATATAGGGATATTCTTTCTAAAATTATTGGATAGATGTTTTTTAAAATGTTTGACAAATTCTTATTATATTATTTGGATGAATGCTTATATTTATTAGATCAATATATTATATTTTTAGATAAATGTATTATATTCTTTGGATGAATATTTAGTTTTTTATAAATTTTTTGTGTATATTTTTTACCAGACATTTAATGTAACACTTTCTACCACGTAAATAATTTCAAAAATCATAAATGGTGATAAAGTTTGGAAGGTATAAAAATTTTAGGGAAAGGTTAGAAAAACATATATTTGAATAATATGGTTGAAAATAACTACAATTATTGACAAAAGGAAAGAATGAATGAAAATGGGATATTGTGGAAGGCATGGGGTGTAAGAATATTTAACTCTTTGATCCTTAATTTTTCAAATTAAATGTTGTGTTTCGAGATTTTCAAAAAGGAGGATACTGTTGTGTATGAAGTTTTATTTCCATATTCTCTAAAATTATTTTTGAAAATACCAATACACATCCATACAATTTTAAAAATTTATAAATTTTAATAAAGTGGATTGTGATTTTAAAAAATTAGGTTAGAGTGTTTTTAAATAAAACATTTGACTCAACACAACTTTCATGGAATTAAAGGGACCATGATACCTAGAACAAAAAATTACTTATTTCACATCATGGTGTTCCTTATAATTGGAACACTTGACTAGTTAAAAATAGAACAAATATATGTTTCTAAAAGATATTCAAATGAACTTTATTTTTTAGGTGTAGTGACTTATTCGATATATCCATTAATAGTTGGAAATATCTTTATTGGAAAATTATTTATCATTTCAATGAAACATTAATGAGGATGATTATTATTAAAATATAAAAATCTCAAAGAGCATAAAAATGACAGGTTTCCAAACATCGTCTCCAAGTGGAAAGGCTTGAAAATTTACCTAAATATGTATCTCCCATTATAGAAGTTTAAGGAGATTTCTATATATAATTTTGTAGATGATAAGAAAACATCAATCTTCCTATTAAAATATCTCATTCAATATCAATAATATTCTATAGTGGAACAACAGTTGAAAGATTTACATCATCATTACAAATCCAAATCTCAATAAACACTCGCAAATAATTCAACAAAATATGTAACATAAGATATGATGATCACCACCCTCTCACTGGAACAAGTTCCCACTATAGAACTTATTCCTGATAATTATAATTCAATTCCTCCACCTATGTAGCAATATTAATTCCCACATTTGTTTAAAAAAGTAATAAAACTTTAAAAAACATATAAAATATGATGAATAAAGTATATTACATTTGAAAAGGAAATATCTATCGGTATATCATGTCCACTCTAGATTATACATTGTTTAAATTTCCTGAATATAAAAAGGACGGATGAGGTTGGGATGAATGATCCATTTGATCACTACCATAACCATTATATGTTTTATAAAAATATCTAGGACTTATTTTTTCCGATTAATTTCTCTAGAATATGATAGATAGTGGGTTTATAAAGTTAGTAGATCATCAAACTCAAGTGAATTCTGAATATGAATCTCTACCAAAAGAAGAAAGAGAGTAAAAATAGATCCATAATAGTAATGTGTAAAACTTTTCTGAATGAATGAATAGGAAATATTTCAACCATTTTCATTTGATCATTTGGTTGAAATTTAATAAATATTCATGACCCAATTCCAAATGTAACACCATAGGGGATATATTAATCTTCAAAATCATCCAAAAGTTGATGCAATATACTTTTAAGGGGAGGATCATAGGACCATAGTCACTGTAGAGGCCCGAAACTTGACGTACATGGACATTACATTACTTTGTGGAATAATTAATACATAACAAAAACAAACACTCAAGGACCATAATAGTTTAGTGTCTTTGGAAACTTGGAATATAAACTTCTAATCATGTTGAAAGATCTTCAACATCTCCCATAACGATCTTCCCCTTTTTGTTTTCTTACCTAAAACCTTTCTTTATATCCTGGGGAAAAGAAAACATATAAATGGTGAGCTCAAATTCTTAGTAAGGGTAAGCATGGGGAAAATAAAATGAACCATATACATTTGAACTTCAAAACATGAACATAATATTTAAACATCAAAATATTGAGCAATGACATAAAACATGGCAGTACGTAAGGCATAGATCATAAAAAAACATTAAGCATGATAAAATAGAATGGGAATAAAACATGTAATTGTGGCAACCATTAATCACATGATATGATATCCATAGTATCCAAGGCATTGTTTCCAAGACCATCTTAGTGGACAAAGTCCCTTACTGAACCGGGTTTACTTGTCGTTCCAGCCCTGTATTACTGAACCGGATTTACTTGTCGTTTTATCCATGTCTATATCATTAGATCTAAATCTTTACCCAATGCATTAGAGGGAGATATAGGTCCCACCCATCTCATAATTAAATCATTCTTACTTGTGTCACAAAATAAACATACATCATTCATAATAACCCAACGAATAAAATGGGTTTCATAAACATCATCCCATCATCACACAATCCATATAAAAGAAATAGATATCATTTCATAATAATAAAAGTGAAACCATGTAAATCATAGAGACATTATACTTGAAACATACACATATTAAATAATGTCATCTTAGATGGAAAATGGTTTGGATGAAACACTTGAAATGAATTCTTGAGAAAAATATCCTTTCTTCTTTAAAACCATTTTCTTTTCACAAAATGTCATTCATTTTTAAAAGAAAAGGATTTTTTTTAAAATAGTCATGAAATCTTTTAGAGTAATCTTCATGAAAATAAGTCTTTATAAAACCGTAAAAATCCTTTCATGACGTATAAGTTAAAAAAACATTCTTCTCGTACTTTTGCCGGAAAATTCAAAAAGTACCTCGTAAAAGAAAGATTCCTTACACACCATATAGTAAAAGTCAAAAATGGGTAAAAAATACTTTAAACATACATGAAACCATTTTTATAAATCAGTTACATGGATGATAAATATAACCCTAGTAAATACTTATTAATAAGCAATCTCGGATAAGAATGAAATTGGAATAATTATCCCTTATCTTACGTCTGATATGCTTCGTATGTATCCGAACCTCCTGTATAATGATTTAAATAATGTCATTGACTTATTAAAGAATCATATTCATTGTTATTATATCATATATGGTTCACTTATGACTTTATATTACCCGTTCTTTTGTAAATCCATGTTAAAGCAGCGTTTTGGGTAAAATCGTTTCATTTATCGTACGTGTTTCGACTTGTTGTTATTTATTACTTATATCCTGATTTCCTTAATTTCAGAATGTAAAACATGATTTATATATAATAAATATTCATCATATACATATGTATGATACATTGATAAATGGAATGAAATACATTGTTCATGGAGACGGTAGGCCGTACGTACGCATGAACGATGTTTTCGTTTCATTATTGAATTGAATGGAATTAAATAGATGACATACATATATATAAATACATAAATAAAGTAGAATTATTATGTCATTTATTTCATGATTACTTATTGTATATAATTTATAATCATTCTTTAATTTTTAACATTGAATATGAATCTCATCGCGTCGTGGAGACGGTAATCCGTACGTACGCACAAGCGATGATATCGTTCCCATATTTATTTAATGGAATTGGAGTGAATGATATAATATCTTATAATCAGTATCATGTTATAATAATAATATGTATTTATTCTTACACCATTATACCCATCCAAGTAAGGTGGTGGTGGAAAAACAGATTACACCACGGCGTGGAGACGGTATTCCGTACGTACGCACGCGTGGTGGTTTCATTTTCCGTAGGATGGATAGAAGGTGAAATGGGTTTGTTTCATATTTATAATAACATATCATTATATTATTGATACTTATATTATTACTTCATAATGAAACCACTAAATAAGAGGAAGTAGAAGAAGAAAGAAACTTGAAAGAATTGGTAGAAGGTATTACCTCTTCCTCGAAGTGCCTCCTTTGAACTTCCACTTAGGGCACTAGAGTTAGTCTTTTTAGAAGACCAGTACCTCTATAAGGTTTATAGGAAAGTGGGAAAGTGAAATTTGTAGGGTTTGGCCGAGATACAAGGCTCAAAATGGTGTGAGGAGGAGAGGGAGGAGGTTCCCTTTTATAAGGGAGGAGAGGGGCACCTTTGGAATCCTCAAAAATATTAGTTAAATATAAATTCAAAACCCTCATAAAAACCTCCAAAAATGACTCAATTAGAATATTAGATGAGATAGGGTTGTAATATCATCAACCAATAAAATTTATACATGTTTTGATTTTATTTTAAACATTATCATTTTGATTTATCCTTATTTAATCTATTTAATTTTATTTGTGGTAATAAAATTCTAAATTTTAAATGGTTATAAATAATCACTTATGTGTTGTTAATTTCCAATAATTGGATACTTTATAACATTTTAGAATATATAAATTTAAATTTATAATTTTTAAATATTTTTGTGATTTTTAATCAATTTAATAATATGTTATTTTTATAAAATAACAATAGTGTCAATTTTGACACTATTCATTTATTTGAAATTAAATAAAATCCACACAGAGGATATATTCAAACTAAAAAATTTAATAGGTTCATAACATGTCATATTAATCTAGAAAATTAGTGGAGCACATTAAATATTTCATATAATATTTATTTTACTATTTGTAAAACCATTTATTTGATATTTCTCTTAATAAAATAATTACTACAACATTTTTGTATAATTATTAAATATAATTATTTGTTGAATAAAAATTAAAAATAAAATACTAGGATAAATATAAATATTATATATTTCATAATAATACATTTAGTCAGATTTATCTTCTAAAACACCCAAATTGTAAAATGTTATATTTATTAAATTATGAAGGTGACAACTTTGACATCATATAAAATAAAATAATATAAGTGTCATAATCACTTTTATAAGACTCCAAATGGTCATATATTCGGTCATTGGATGAGTATGGTGTAGATATACATTACCAATAAGTTTTTATCAGGTTTTTGGGCACTTTAATATGTATTACTATTTCAATAAAAACAATATTATTGATTTTTTTACTAAATAAATAACTTCTGCATCATTAATGTATAAGTTAATAAGATAATTAAGTAACTCTTAAAAATTACAAATAAATTACCACGATAAATAAAAACATTTTATATTTCAAATGATTATTTATAACCAAATTTATATTCTGTATAACCTTATATTAAAAATACTTTAATTATTAAAGTTTGAGTGAGACATATTTAACTTTTTTTTAACTAAAATAAACCAAAGGTCTTAATCACATCCAAGTGGGTTCTAATGGATTCCATTTAGACCCAAATATGACTTAGGACGAAATATAATCATCCAATTGTATTAAGAACAGTTTTAGGGTAATTTTATAATATTATATGTACCCTTAATTACCCGATTTACCTTTAACGATGGTAAATAAAATTTACCATAGTTACTATTCATCATGCCCAAAAATAAAAAGTGTTATATTAATATAATTTGGACCCACTGATTCCAAATATGTAATCCATTTTTCCAAATTCAATACAAGGAAGTTGCAGAAATTAAATTAAAATTAATCTTGTTGTCGAAAGAAAACGGGTTTTTGTTTTAAAACATTGCAAAAGATTGAATTGATTTAACCTACGAATTCAAAGTAAAATCAATGCTAATGACATAAATTATATTAAATGGTAAAAATATATTCTATTTATACTTTAAAACCATTCAATATTATAATTTAACCACATAAATTATTACGATGAAAAAAGTTGTTTTTAATTAAAATATAGCGTGTTTTTACTATTCATTAAAATATAAAAGTTATCAGAATAATATGAAAAATTTATCCAACGTATAATTTTATATCCTGATTCCAAAGAATAATTTTATTTTGTAAAATTGAACTTATAAACATTTCAAAAACTAGACTTAATGTGGGTGCGCCATCAAAAGGCGGCAAAACTGCATTTTTTGAAAAATACTTATTTTTCCCAAAAAAATTATTTTATTCTGATACCATGTTCTAGAAAATGTGTAAGATGAATAATAATGTTATAAAATTCAAAATTTAGTTAATACTATTCAAAATGGCTAGTTCATGATACTATTATAACCATATATCGTTGTTTAGTGAATCCCGGTATTGCGTACAACACATGCTATCGAGGAAGGTCACGATTGCGTTTAATGCAAGCCAAATCAAGGTTGCGTGTAGTGCAAGACTCCTTTTTTGTTGCGTATAACAAAATACAACCATATTTCATTTATACATTGAATATATATATATATATACACACTCAATGTTGCGTATAATAACAACTATCAAACAAACTTGAAATTGTATGTAACATGATCCAAGAATAATGTTGTGTATACTGCAAGATAATACGGTGTTTCTTATAGTGCAAGATAATATTGGTGTAGCGTACAACAGAAGATATGAAAGAAATTAAAAATAATATATATCTTATAAAATCTCAGGGTGTTACAGTCACCCAAGAGTACCCAGGTAGTCATAGACCTCACCATATCTATTTCCTTTATCAAAGAGAAGATGGGAACCACCCAACCCAAAAAATTACAATTTGAAGTTGAGGAAGAATATATTTCTGTTATTATTGTACACTTGGTTAAAGCATTCTCTAATTAATAGCACTCATATTACATTGATTTACCTACCAAAAAACATATATGAGGCCACAGAGGTCATGGAAGGTGAAGTCATGGTGGACCTTGAGATCCATCCATCATCCAAACCAAAATCATAAATTTGAATGATACTTGAATAATATTTATCCAATTAGATCAATATAAATGAATATTTTATCTCAAATACTCTATGAGTTATTTTGATGTGATTATATTGGAATACCAATTACTTGATTAGTAGTCAACAGGTCAACATCAATACATGGTAATGGCGACTCAACCTAACAATCAATAAAAAATGATTCCCCAAGGATTTTAAAAAGGAAAGTAGTTACCATCGCAACCAATGGGGTTACCTATTATATAAACGTAGGAAAAACCATGTGATAAGAATTAATAGACCTTGGATCAAGAAATTAAATATACTAAAACACTATCATATCATCCGTACCCAATATTCAATCTTATAAACCCTTTATCACTTGAAGTAAATAATTGAATATCATACTAAAGACCTTTGAAACTATTAAGATTTTGAGATTGATGTAGATACATTTGTGATTTACCATTCAAATAAACGTTCCACTAAATGTTATAAAATCCTTTGTTTTTTAAAATAATAATGGTAAAATACACTATAAGGGAAGATATGACCCTTATATGTATCTATAAATCCTAATGAAGCTTAAATTCACAAATAATTATCTATTAATATTTAAAAAATAAAAAACATTTAGATTCAAAAACATCATATTTTGGGACATTGTATTGTTGAATTGTATCTCTATAACAAGATGATATGTGGGTATGATAAGATCTAGAAAAATACCCTTAAGGGGATCATGTAGATGAGTCAGTATAGGGACCTCATATTTGACAAGAAAATTTTGGTTGTACAATGGTAAATCAATTTCATTTTCGTTTTATGGCCTTCTAGGATTCATATACACAGAGAAGCCCCCTCTTTTTGTCATGGATGAATAGAATATTCCATAAATGGGAATGTTGGGGTACCCTTTGGTGATATATTCCATTTGAAAACCATGATTCCATATATATTTATTTAGGGTATTGAAAAATATAATGGAAAATCATTAGTTAATTATTCCAAAAAAAATTCTTCCCCTAATAAAAATAAGTTACTCACATTAATTCATGAAGTGAATTAGGTTAAAAGTTTGTTCTACCCAATCTCATTGAGGTTTCATCTCTGTATCTAAGTAAGTAATGAGTTATGATGGATAATGGGAAAGACACTAAAAATACCTTCATATATTATGAAAGTGGAGAATAGTTTCCCATTGTAAGAACTCTATCAATAGAGGAAAATATTCCTTCGAAATATATGTAATTCAATATGACATCTGAGCTTCTTAATTTTATCAGAGGCCTAACTAAAATTTGGTTAATTAAAATAGGAATATTTTAACACCTAGAAATAAACCATCAAAGAAGATAATGTGGTTTAGTTATCCTCACTTATATTAATACTTTTTCAATTGATTTATAAAAACCACAACACCCCTTAGCAGGATGTGATCTCAAAGACATGATAAAACTTATGTGAAATATCCTGAATTCAACCAATTTATTTCAAATAAAACTTTAGATAATGAATAAGGGGGAAATATCAAGGTAATCCCACTAGCCTTTGAGTAAGGGGAATCCAACACCATGAATAAGCGTAATTCAATGAAAAAATATTCCGAAGAGAACAAGTGATCAACAGAAATTTGTGTATCTATGAATCCCAAAAAAAAGTATAGAACAAATTCCTTAAAAAACATCAAGTTTTGTTCACATATAATTGAAAATATATCACATGGTTATGTCTTATTGAAGCTATAATTCAATTTTATTTACTATAAATACACTACAGTTATAATTAGTTATAAAAGAGAATAAAATAGAATCATGTCACTAAGGTCAAAACTAAATTTGATAAGATAATAAAAGATAACATTATTTACAGGGTTTAGTACCAAAATTTGCTTCCCAAAATTATTAGATTTAATAAAAATAATGAGTAAACTAGAGTCTATATTTACTTTATGGAATCAAATTTCCATTATCTAAAAAACAATCTCCCCCTCCCAATCATGTTTCTATTAATCGATGAAATACCTAATTTTCAGGCTTCCCCATTCATTGATGGGAATTTTTTTATAACTAGATCATGATGGCTTCATGATATGAAGAATCCATGATTTCATGGAAACACAAGAGATATTTTAATATTGTGGGTTTCCCTTTGGCTGGACAAATTTGAGGCATAATTATTAATGTTCCACACACCATATCATTAATACATTTATATAGAAAATAGTTCTATTCAATATATATTATCTAGTATTGAAATATCACTAGTTTTTTATCACAAATTTGACCTTAAGAGAGTTTTAAATAAGCTACAACAATATAGCATGAAAATAGATCCACAAAAATACACACTCACGATGGAATAAGGGAAATTAAATGGCTCCATGTCATACTAACACGACATCATAGACAACCACATAAATACCATGGAATTATACAATTATCACCCACCTAGATACCTATAATTATTGTGAGGGCTTCAACAAAACCTCAACTACATCCAGAATTTTATTACAAATATCATTGGTAAAATATTACCCTTCATGAAGCTAATAAAGAAAGGGGTTACTTATTAGGGATGGAATATTTCTAGATAGATTTTGATGATATCATGTAATATTTTTTCATCCACTAGTACTGATGCCTCCCATAAAAGTAAACCCTCTTATCTTAAATTTGGAAACCATAGATTAACTAATTAGTGACCATATCACTAGAAAGAATGATACAGACAAAGATAGTGGCCTTTAATATCTTAAAACAACAATGTTGGGAGTAGGTACCTGATACACTAATATTGAAAATCATTATAACATAATTATCTTTAAAATTATATTAAATTCAATGTGTTCCATATTATCCCTCATACAGATCTGCTCAAATATGTCATGAATCACTTGATATTAACACGATTTCTAACATTATGGTTAGTGTTATAAAAAATAGTACATATAGATTGTGTAAAAAATTATTCAATGGAAAAATTATATTAGTTTTCCTTATAGCTCAACCAACCCCAGAGAAATTACCACAGTTCATGGAACCCCCTAAGGAGGATATTTTCCTTTTCCATGAAACTTCCCTTACATGGGAAATTTAAATTGATGTTTTTTCTCTATGTATTTAAAAAAATGATTGATGAATTTAAAATTATCTAGGTTGAATTTGGGGTTGTGTTTTTTCCCAAAAAGTATACCATTCCACATTATTTCATCCTATCAAATTTGCATAAATATAATGAGGTGGGATTCTAGGTTGTTGTTCTAGACATAGAAATACCTCTATATTTACCAATTTAATAGTTATATATCAATAGTGATTTGAAGTTGGTAATTGGGGAAATAAATGGAGACTAAAACATTATGAAAAAATGTATATTCTCTTCCTTGAATGTGTATCATGTTTTTGTAAAAGATAGTGTTATCCCACATTCCTCACTAAAAAATGATCAATTTAATGAATTTGAAAATATAGATACTAATTTGGAAGACCATGATCATTACAATATAGTGATCAAAATTTCACTCTATGGAGTGGTATCTCCATTTATCAGTAATAATATGATGGATATAAATTATGTTAGTTCCATTAAAAGTAGAAGATAATCCTCACCCTTACAAATAAACACATAAATTTATTTTATTTATCACTTGATAGATTATCTTTAAAATCAAACCGCAATGAATTGAGTTAAAATGTTGAAAATACATTAATTATAAACTAATATTATCCTCTATAATTTCATGAATTTATAGAAAGTATTCTACAATTGAGTCGTTGATGGTGTTCATCATATTTGGATTGATGAAGGAGGGACCCTTGTTGTTATGCAGTAGGTCCATTCTAGTACTTGTGGTACTAATATTTAAATGTTAAATCTCTTCCACTGAACTTGGTGGAAAAGAAACTCCCATCCATAAATGATATAGGATTTCATTGAATTCACCAAAATATGTCACAAATGTCAGGTATATTCCCATTTTATCCATCACATATAGAGGTTCTATGAATAGCTAAATACTCTTGGTCATATTCTATTTGTGGGATTTATTTCATTTTTTATACAATACTCCTGAAATTAGGTAGTTTAATATTATTCTTACTATTACCAACTTCTATTAAAAATATGTTAAATTTTTACCCCGATGGGAAGTTGGGAAATAGGCTCCAATATAATTACTAGATTCAGAGTTTCACACACAATCTTAAAATCCAATTATGTTAATTTTCAGAACTTTGAGCTAAATAAGTTGAAACGAGAGTAAAATATTCAATCCAATAATTTTCCATTCTATTATGTAGTTTGAAATGAATTTATAGACTAAATCAACAATAATTTATCAAATATAATTTATAAAATAGAATAACTGTACATGATGAATTGTCCTGATAACAATGTTCATTATTTGTGGGCATATCACACAACAACTTGTACTCTCACATAGGAGACACCAAATTCCTCAGTATATATAACTGAATTAGTTGTACCCATAAATAACCAGTTACCCTCACATCACATTTCCATTTCTGGTCCACACTTTAAAGATGAAAAATCTAATATTTAGATTTATAGTTTGGAATGACTTGATGAAAAAATGTTACACATCCTACAAAACCATGATGTTTTTATAACCACATCACATGAGAATTAAAAAATAAGTTCTAAATCCACTAGTTGGAACAATAGAGTTGGTATTGTTCTTGGAAATACTAATTATAACTAGAATAAAACCCATGAAATTAGAAACAATAGCTAGTATCTTAAATCATACATAATGATTAAATGATTAATCCAACATATCATACCCCCAAATCAAAATAGATGATGGGAAATTAAACCCCCATTAAATGAGTCTTTTTGAAGAAATACATCATGTATCCTCACTTAAAAAACAATATATAACTTTTATTTCTTTAAACAGCATGAGAAAAGGTCTTTGTGATATGAACCTAAAATAAAAAGTACACAAGTCCTCACTGTATGATTTATATTCACATATCCCATTTTCATTGTTGAAAGATATTGAAACTAAATGGCATAAAGGTACATCCCACATACATTAAAAACTAATCATAGATTTCTATTTTATATTCCATGATTTACTTATATTATAGTTGTATCTAGGTACTAGTATTAGTATATTGTTTACCCAATCCATGGGCCTGGGATTGATTTATGTTTTTCATATGATACATTGAAATGTTAGTAACACCTACCTTAGACCGAACCATATGTTTAATCATAGTAGTTCCTAACACTATTATAGTGTTTTGGATCTTAATAATTAACATTGGACCTCTATAAATAGAATTGCACTATGATGGAATCATGTCATACCATATGAATAATCCATATCTGTTTAGAGAACTCTTTCAAGAACCATATATGGTATGATGATTTTTTCTCCATATTGATTTTAATATACACACACAAAAATTAGAACCTTATACATGATTATTATTATTTAATTTATTATCTCCTCTAGGAGTGTTGGACCGAGCAAATCAATGTTTTGGATTAGTTTAATTTCCAAACACTAGGATGGAATCATTTCATTTCCTCATGTGTATGATTCATATTTGGGTACAAAACACTTTCTTAGAACAATATGAGACTTGATTCTAGTTATTTTAGGTTATGTGGTCTCTCTAAAACCTTTTATTCTTGGCCTAAAAAATTATTATCAATTAAAACCACTCACAATATATGGTCTCCAAATGAACATCGAGTCTTTCTAAAATTGACTCTCTAATGAGGAGACATATTTTCTTCCTAGAACTATCTGTAGAATGATTATTTTTTATTCATAGGTAGAGACACCTTGACCTTTTATCCTAGATGAAGTCAAAAATACTCATCAACTACCATTAAACTCTAATATTCTTTAACTTCCCAAATGTGGTTAGTTCAGACCTAGAGTATACTAATTAAATTTTTAGTAATCTCTTATGATATTCCATACTTTGTACCTTGAGTATCTGAATCACCATAATCATTCCATGGATTCTATTAAAAATTCCATCTAATTACAAAGGGTACTTCTATTTGGTTACATCATATAATTCATGTATCTATCTCATATATAGTCAATAGGACACAATTTTTCTTTTAAATGAAAACATCCTCTAAACCCGTGTTCCATTAAAAACATTAATGTGGAACCCGTCATTTGAATATGTCCAATGTTCATCCCTATAATTATTTTTTAATAATTATTTCATAAGACCATTATTAAAATATGGTTAGTAGTTTCACTTACATATACATTATTATATAATTATTTCTTATTTCAAAAAACTCAAGAAATGATTTAAATTTTTATGATCCTCTATTTAATTGTGTTGAAATGTTTTCATCTATAAAATATCTCACTTGGGTTGTCATACATTGAACCATGGTTTAATCATTAAAGCCTTAATCTATGGGTTCATCTCCCTTTTATTTTTTCCTTTATTAGAAAATTCCCTCATAATTCATATTATGTTTATCTCATTAATATTTTTATAAATAAAACCTTGTACATTATTTTGGTCAATGATATGTTTACATAGACATTATTCCTATGTAGTCTTATTTTTCATGATCATAAACTCATAAAATAAATAGTTATTGATCATTCTAGGTTGAAACCCCACCAAGGTTGTCTTGGAAAAATATTGAATATTTATCCACTAGGTCTCAACCATGAATAGCCTAGGTAAAATTTAGATGTATCAAAAAGGATAAAATGTTAAATATATTTTCATATTGAAAAAATATAAAGGATATATTGAGAAATATAAATGTTTCTATCCACTATAATATTTTAATCCACAACTTAGGAAAAATTTTATATTTAAAAATGAATAATCTTATAAGATTTTGGAAATAATCTTTTAACCTTTGAAAAAGAAGTTCTTCACTCGTTGGGTCTATTGATCTCTGAAAAAATTGGAAAAAAATTCTTGTATGCACTCATGTTGGATCAAATTATTCAGATGAAACAAAAAAATATATAATTTTTAGGAAACTAAACACCTTTACAACATTATCAAATGCATTAAATATCCTACTTTATTAAAAAAATTGTGTATATTTATTATAATCTCTCATATCTAAATGGGATAATCTTTTCTTACTATGACGGTAAGTATGTTGTGTATCTAACTCACCCATTTCTAGGGATGAAAATTATTTTTACAAGAAATAATACCTCTTATATATTTTATCCAATAGTATTTCCTCAGATTATTGTGATGGAACATGTGGATCATATCTAGTTCATATATATCAGCATGGAAGAATGTAACCTAGAGATAATGGATAGATATAACCCTTTTTATCATTGGATAAAGTATTTTGAAATTGTGATTTACTATAACTATTTTCATGGAACATTTATATGGAATAAATTTTTTTTTTACATCATTTTGTGTTTTCATAATTTACTTAGTATCAATATATAGAGGAAAATAAAATTCAAAAATCAACTACAGGATAGGAGAAAAAATCACATTGATTAAGGAAAAAAGATATGGAAAATTAATGTGCTAGAGTCACTTCCTAATTTACTGGAAAATGTAAGAGGATAATTAAATTATAAGGACACTAAAATGAAAATTCTATCAACAATCATATTTAGATCACTCTTCATTCTATACCATCAGTAGGTAGACATAGTTCAGTTTGTCTCACAGTTTTAGCCGCCTCATAAAAGCACATTTTTCAGCTCTTACAACATCATTTACAAAATTCATAGGAATATTCGGTGAGCTAGTAGTGTTTTTTTACCTTCTAATCAACATAAACTAGATATTTATTAAGTAACATTCCATGGTGCATTCCTTAATCAACCATTTGATATTGATCATATTCCACCACAACCTATTGGGATTGTCCATAAAGCCTCATAGGCATGTATTCTATATTGTGGGGAAAAATATCTATATAAAGGTATAATATCTATTTCTATTCATTATTTCATGTTTCAACTACACTTTTTACAAAAACATGAATATAGTGATACTTGAATGCTTCATACCCCAATGTGATGAAGATATATTAGACCATAGGTTGTTTGTGACCTAGGTTTCCCATAGGAAATGTAGAGATTAATGTGAAGATATCCTTCACACCATTTGCTTCATTAATCATTGGAGTATAAGGTATTCAATATATAAATTTATTTCATTCAAACAAACTAATATATAATCTGGATAAAAGTCACTCAGGTCAAGTATAAACTCAATGTTTTCAAATATTGTTAATTCCTGTAATTATTAGGAAATAAATTTTGTTTATTTGTTTGTATATCACTCAATAACATCAAATTATATATCCAAAACTAATCCCATGAAAATGTATATACAATATTTAGTGAATGATAGTGTGAAATGGGTGTAGTTTTAGTGTCTACCTTTGCCGTTAGAAGTTCCATTCTCCCCCACAACCATTTATGTGATAGATAGTCTGGTTATAATATCATCCATCACCATCAAAATTAGATAGTTATCTCAATAGGTTACATATGGGATATAATTTCCCTCACTATTACCCTTTTATTAGTATGAGTAACTATTTATCCTCGCTTGGTGAGCCTCTATCAGTAAATTTAGGTAGCACTATTAAAATGTCTAATAAGAATATTTACAATCTAGATATGTGAATAATAGTAATGTCAAAATGTAATGGTGAGATAGATATATATTCTCATTTATAGAATTATCTTTGAATTATTTTATATAAAAATATATTTAAACTCGTGATTTTAATCAACATATAATGAAAATGGATCAAAAAGGGAGTATAGGTCACATGAATTATGTTTCATGAATTCCTCAATAAAATAATTATACTATTTGAGATATAATGATTGGTATTTAATAGTTATCTGTATGGTTTCTATCACTCAATCATTAACATATGCAAGCCTTGGAAGTATTTCAGAGCCTTTTTTGAATAATTTTAAGTTTCATCATAACATTGTTTTAGTGAAGTGAAAAAAATAAAAAATGCCTTCCACATGAATGCTAGAAGTATAATGAAGGATATATGTTGGTGAATACAATCATATATTTGGATATCCTATGGGAGGTATAGAAATTTCTTCCTTTGTAATGGAAGAATTCATGATTATTCTAGAGGCTTCAAAATCATGATAGTCTTACTCAAAAACCGAAAACTTTACTCAAGTTATGGGAACATCATTTGAAAAATTTTAATTATTAGACAATAATATAGTAGCATCCTTTTCAATAATTATAGATTCCATTTTGTAACTATGGGAGGTTATATAATTACACTAATCGTACTCTTTATCCACTTCACCTGATGTATAATGTACTACAGTCCAAAGGAAAATATTAGGTTAATTATCTATGAAGTAAAAAATCATAGGTTCTGATTAGGGATAGGTTTCCAGTAGATGGGTTCATTTCCTATTGTAATCCATTCAATATATTCTTCATATTTTAGATTTTCTTATAAGGAACCCTCTTCAGGTTATGGTATGCTAAAATCTGGATGTATTGTGAAGTAATTATCAGGATATGAATATAAAAAGAATGATTAAGGATTATACCCTTTTACCCATACATATGTCTTTATCCAATATGGAATCATTTCACTAATTTTCGATCAATGATGGAAAAAATTCGTGTATTATCTCTAAATCAAATGGTACTAGATATATGAAAGTTTATAGTGGATATCCCCATATATATATATAGAATTTCCCTATATATTAGTGAAGGGTTATCTTTAACTAGGCTTACTAACTCCTCTTCTCACTCGAGTGAGATGCCAACCATACTATACTCTAGAGAATATAGTGGTTTTTATAACACCTTCACCCACTACATGAAGATTAAAATAGGATGTGTTAATTACATCCCTATCAATTATGGAAGAGAATATCTAAAAATTAATTTATTTAAAATGATTATTTTTTGTTGATTAAGTCCTTACATTCCTTTTTTAATGGATTATTGATATTCCCTTTGGTATTTTCATTCGATAGAATCTCTTTCATGCATATTTTGATTAATCCCCATTATTGATGATATGCACCAACATCTACAACTCCATGATTTACAATTTAGCCTATGATAGATTATTTTCAATGTTAATGTTGGTAGATGATTTCAAATTTTCTATCTATAATATGTGTAATGAATCTTGGATAACAACCCATAAATATTTATCTACTTTGGCTTTTGACATGTTATCCCAAAAATAGAGGACCTCGAAATATATATTACTTACAACGAAAGATTTATTCTTATATATAGTTTTAATGTAAGACATATGATTTTAGATAATTACATAGAGAACCAATTCACTATATTTGGATGGATTATATCAACTAATTCCCATGATATATTATTTCATCAATTATGTGTTATCAAGAAAGTAATGAGTGGAATGATATGTTCAGAATAGAGGAAAAATATAACTATTTGAGGCCTCTTAGTGGAAAATTACCCTTCTATCTCTCATCTAGAGCTTCTCATATGTGTATTTTTGGAGTGATATTATAGCTACCCAAGACTTGAAACAAATCATTACATGATTTTAATCATAATTAAACATCTAATTACAAGTTAAGGATCGTAATTTCTAGTGTCATGGAGATTTGTTACATAATTGAACATCATTATTACAAAATAAGAACAAATTTTATTTAATATTCCTAAAGCCCTTATAACTTCCATTAATCCATGACATCATCATAGGATAACCTATGGATAAAAGAACAAATGGGTTATTTAAAATCCTTATAAGGGAACAAACATAAGAATAAAGCTTAGAACAAGGGTTGGAAGGAATTACATAATGATATAAAAAGTCATGGAACGGGATAAAATATATGGAATCATAACATGGGATTATATACTCATGGATTCATAGTAATGTGGAAGAAACATAAAACATGACATTATCATTCATTAAGGATCATTTTATATAAAGTAGAATGATTCAAGGCTAACCACCAAGACTGTTGTACATGGAGCACGAGTTGACGCTAACCGCCAAGATCATTGTACATAACCTTTCATGAGACTAAAAATTACCAAATTCATTGGATAAATATCAGGGAAGACCCATAAGAACATGTTCATGGATATGTGTTCCATATGAAAAATCATATATAAGGAATAAAAAGTAAACATAAGGGTTACCCATGATAAGATTTGGTTGTCATAAAATTTTCAAAAGGCATAACATAAGGGATTATCACAATAGTGTCCATGAAAGAAAGGATTTAAATCATACATGTAAATTCATAGGGTAAAATAGGCCTATATAATGATAATTAATGTCATAATGAAGTTCATACATGTAAAATTGGCATTTAAGAAGCTTTAGAAATGAAACATTTTAGTGCGGTTTAAGGAAAGTATTAAAGATCATTTAAAGAAAAAAAGAGAGTAGTCTTTCATATTAACAAAATTTGAAAGAATAATTGATTTCATAATATATTTTTTTATTGTAGATAAATAATGGTGGCCTAAAACAGATTATTGAGTGCACTTGAAGCTGGTTATGAATTTTTGAAGTTCCTTTAAATATGGATTACTTATCGGGAAGAATTGAGTAAAGAAATTTTTACAAAAAACATGTATATCCACAAAAAATAAGGATGAGTAGATATTGATCAATTATTTTTGTAAATATAAACATAATTTATAATTTTTAAATAAAATTAAAATATATTTTCATTTTGGTTAAAATATATAAAGAATAACTTGAATGAAAAAATGGAGGTTCAAGTAGAATCCATTACATAATGTTTGATGGTGTTTTTTACTTGATATTAATGTCCTAGATAATCAAATTATATTCATTAATTAATAATTACATAACCATTTATACAATTATTTTATTTATTATTACCTTATTAAGTACATTTATGGAATTTTTGATGGGTTAAGAGGATCAAGTTCATCGTTTATGAGAGTTGGTTTCCTTGCACTACCACAAAACAGGGCAAGGGAAGTGCTGCCCTTTATCAGCGCTAAACAGAAAGCGCTGATAAAGGGGTATGACTTTATCAATGCTAGTTAAAAGCACTGATAAATATAACCATTATCAGCGCTAAAATAAGCAATGATAAAGGTATACCCTTTATCAGCGCATTTTTTAGCGCTGATAAAATGGTACATTTATCAGCACTTAATTTAGTGATGATAAAAGTTTTTATTCTTAATTTATATAAAATTATAATATTTATCAGTTCTAAAATAAAATATCTAATAAAACATAAATTTATCAGTTCTATAATTAAAGATTTGATAAATAGTTATTTTATCAGTGATTTTTTAGCGTTGATAAAGGTAGCTCTTTATCAGTGCTGAAAAAGCGCTGATAAATTTATGTTTTATCAGCACTTTTATTTTAGCACTAATATAACATACCTTTATCAGTGCTTTAAATGAGCACTGATAAAGGTTCCAGTAGTTTCTATTTAATAACCCTAACATTCCCTCCTCTCTCGCACATGATAAAGCTCTCTCCGAAGCTGAACCAGGACCCTCTTCCGTCGCGACTTCTCCTACTTATTCTTCTCCTCTTCTGCATCCTCATCTTCCTCCTCCAAGTCCTCCTCCTCCTCTTCCTCCTACTCCTCCGCCACCACCATTGGGTTTTTCTCCTCCACACTGTTGGGTTTTTCTCCTCCTCCACGACTGTCGCTGCCTCCGTCGTCGTGACTGCTGCTGCCTCCGCCGCCACTGCCTCCGTCGTTGTTGCCTCCGCCACCGCTACATCTTCCGCCGCTAGTCAGTGTAGGAGTATTTTTCCTTCTATTCAGTTAATATAAATGATAAATGATTATCCTTTAATGATTATGATGACTTGTAGTTTTTTTATAAGTGAGTTGAACCTATGTATGGGTAGTTGGGGTAAGAGTGAGAGCCCAGGTGGTGAGACCCTTATATTGTAGGTTGTTTTAGATAGAGGGTGCGTGAGAACCTATAGTAAGTGGTTGGTTTGGTTCACTAGATTATGTGTGTTTTGAGGTGGGTATAATAGTGGCACTCATGGGCTAAGGATTGTGTAATAATTGATGTAAGGGGTTTGTGTGAGATCCCAGTGGTCGTTAGCATGTGACTCAGGATGGTAACGAGTAAGTGTGTTTTGGTGGTTGGGGGAGACTAATGAGTGGGGTTATTTTGGTGTTATTAATACCTTAGATACATAAATCCAGGGTAGATTCTTTGACATGAGGGATTGATGCATATTAGGTGTTATCAAGTTGATAGCGAAGGAATGGTTATGCCTTGGATTTTTATAAGGGAATCACTCTCTATTCTTGAGTTTTGGTGTTATGACTGGGTTGAGGGACATGATCATTTGGATTCCTAATCCTATTGATTTATAGCATGGTTTTAATGTGACAATCACTATTGAACCTAGATGGATGGGTGTAGGGTAATAAGCATGGGTATATTCCTTTGGTTTTGGAATAATGTTGGGTAACTAGTGATTGTGTGGTGAGTTTTGGCATGGTGTGATGTTAAGATTGGAAAAGAGTACCAGGGGTGTCCCATTGGAAATATGTGTGTTCCCCCTAATTTTTGTCAAGATGAAAGGGTAGGATCATTGAGTTTGAATAGGGATATGATCTTACTCACTTGATACCACGTGTTGTGTTGAAAAGATTGTACCATGAAGTTTAAAGTAATTCGATTAGGATGTATGTGTCGTAAAAGGTGTGATAACAGAGGATTGATCAGGGATTACTCATTTGGGATATTCTATCTAGAATAAACTTTGGGATTATACCGAGTAAGGAGGACCTATTGTTCCGGGCTTACCCATTGTATGTTCATCTTTTATATTTTGAAAATTCTGTTGAACTCATTCTATCGAAGGTGGGTTCTATAATTTAGTGTTATCTTAAGGTGTGTTTAACCATGGTGTGGGTTGATTTCGGTTTTAGTGGGTTATTGGGGTTTATGGGATGTGGTAAATGGTGTACTCAGTTTTAGATTATTTTATTCTCATGAGTTTCCCTTATTTTATGTTTTCTTTTCATTTGGAAATCTCTTATGTTGTGCGCCTCTCCTCTTCCACGAACGCACCTCTGTCGTGTGCTTAGCGACACCTTCGCGGTGAGTTTTCTTCTGTTACTCATTGGTTTCCTCTTGTTTTCATGTTATTACTATTATATATTGATGGTTATAATTTGAAATGTACGGGCTAAATTCCCTGCTGAAAATCGTGCTCGTTGGTGGTCCTTGTTTGCGCACTAAATGAATTGCATGTTGGTTGGTTCTTGTTGAACATTTGAATATAAAAATTGGTAATTTTCATATCCTTGACTTATGAATGAATGCCCTGGGATTATAAAACATATGTGATAAACTCTTAATTAACAAAAAAAATTGAATAAGGGATGCTTTGTGAAATCTAAAATTTTGATTGATTGGTTTGTATGGTGTTGTGATTGTGAGCACGATTGTGTTTTTGTATGGTGTTACGGTTGTTGGCATGATTGATATTCCATTTGTTTTCCATGTTGTAGTTCTTCCACCATTTAATATCAATCCAAACTTTACCCATTTCAATGGCACCACTATTTTGTTACTAGTACAATTCCACTGAATCCTAAAAAACCACTTCTAGAGGACTCTATGAGACACTTTATGGTGTGAAGATGATGTTTTTCAGATTCTATATATTTTTAAAATACATGGTATGTAGTCTTGTTAAATGGGACATGCTTCACCATACATGGATTTCATATAGATTTTAATGCCAGAAAATAGTTATATCCAAAATTTACACCTCATGACTCATCTTCTGACTCAAATTTGGAATAAGTTTTATTTTAAATGTTCATGTCATGTGAACGTAGGTCACAAACAATGTATCTCCAAGACATATACATCATCATGAAACCATGTACATGCCATGAAATAATGGTAGAACCATATGATATGTGTTTTACTTCACTCACACCATGTATAGATACCATAGAAACTTTATGTGTATAGACTATACAGCCCTAGTGGTCATGTAAGGACTACACACCATGTATTCCACAAAAATGTGATGCATAGTTGGTGAAGTGACACATTTTGTATCTAAAGTACACGCCTTTAGCTCAAGTTTTTCTATATGTCATGTATTTTCAAAGGCATCATGCAGTCTTTGTAAGACTAACTTGGAATTAATTTGATATATGTCAGATTAAATCAGGTATCTTATCCATAGATGATGTTCACCCTACTAGACACACAATGTATATGGATTTCACATGAGTTTAGAAATGGTAGTATACAACCAACCTTGACTGAGAACCCTACACATTGTGTATCCATTGAACAAATTGTGATCTATGTTAATTTCATTATTATTATTTATTTTTCACTTAGATGATAATATTTCGTGTATGAGTAGCCCATTATAAATATCTTCTCATGTAGATCACAATATTATGATTCCCTCATTCATTGGAAATTTCACACGATGTGGTTTAGATATTTTAATTATCTTCACTCTTCTTGAGAGTTGACAATTGAAAAGTGAGATGTTTGGAGAAAATATGGAGTATGGTACTCCCCTGTGTTTCGGTGAAGATTCCTCCATGTATAGGTTTTAGGTACTCCATGGAGATATACAAAAGATAGGGCAAATTCCCCCGTATATAGATAGATTTCAAGTAGTTTCACATGTTTTGGGGTAGGTTCCTCTATTAAATTGTAGAGGCATTTGTACCATGATTTTTTTTATAAAACCCAAACAATTTTACTTGATTAATTAAAACATAATATTAGTAAAGTTCAAGATCGAACCCATAAAGATGATGAATATGAATAAAGAATGGATGAATGCCAATCGGTTGACAAAAGAGTATGAAGATGGCGTGAAAGAGTTTATCAAGTTTGCAGGAGATCATGCATGTGACCCTTCTCAAATCCTTTGTCTGTGTTTACACTGTTGTTATTCAAGACAAATTAGTCTAGAGGAGTTGGAAAAACACCTGATTTGTCACAGAATAGATCAAAGTTATACATGTTGGAATAAACATGGGGAAAATGAATGTAGGTAGTGGCTCGGATAACACGACATTTTATGGAAGATCTGATATGATTACAATTGTGAATAGTGAAGATGATCGTATGGAGGGTGTGATTACATATGTGAATGATGAATATCGTATTGAGGAAATGACAAGGACAGTTGAAGATGAACTTCATTATTTCCCAAAATTGTTTGAGAAGTTAAATATTTGTGAAAAAACTTCATTGTATGATCGTTGCACTAAATATACAGCATTGTCAGCCATATTGAAGCTATATAACTTGAAAGTAGGAAACAGGTGGAGTGATGCCAGTTTTACGGAACTAATTGCTCTCCTGAATGACATGCTTCTAGAAGATAATGAACTCCCAAACCGAACATACGATGCCAAACGAATGCTACGATTGATGGGTATGATCTCTGAAATAATACACGCCTTCCTGAATGACTGTATATTGTTTCGCAAGGATTAAAAATTACTTAAATAATGACCAAAGTGTGGTGCTTCTCGATACAAGAAAGATGATTCTAGTCCTACGAAAGTTTTATGGTACTTTCCAATCATTCCAAGGTTTAGGCACCTATATAGAAGTGAGGAAACTACAGGACAATTGACATGGCATGCAGATAAAAGAATTAAAGATGGGAAACTACGTCACCCGGTAAACTCTCCTCAGTGGAATAGAATTGATCACGGGTATCCTGAATTTGGAAACGATCCGAGAAACCTCCATCTGGAATTATCTATATATGGGGTGAATCCTTTTGGTTTTCAAAGCAGCAGTCATAGTACATGGCCGGCTATGTTGGTAAATTATAACTTACCACCATGGTTATGCATGAAACAAAAATACATCATATTATCTATGCTTATATCAGGACCAAAACAACCAGGTAATGATATTGATGTTTACTAGGCTCCATTGATCGAGGATTTGAAAATATTGTGGGATTCAGGTGTTACGTTGTATGATGCTTACAAAAAATAAGATTTCACTTTGAAAGAAATGTTGTACGGGACGATAAATGACTTTCCTGCTTATGGAAATTTTTCAGGATATATAATTAAAGGAACTTAAGTGTGTCCCATTTGCGAACAAGGTACACAGTCAATTAGGATGAAACATTCATCGAAAACCGTGTTTTTAGGACATCGCGGATTTCTACCCTGATGAGATAAGTACCGATCTTGGATGAAATTATTCAACAAAATTTCATAAGAACGTACAGCACCATCTCCACTAACAGGTGATCAATTTTTTGAGAATTTATAAGATTTGAACACTACTTTTGGTAAACCATTTTAGACAAACCTTATGAAAAATTGTTGGAAAAAGAGATCAGTTTTTTTTTGAATTACCATACTAGAATTGTCTGTATGTCAGAAATTTTCTTGATGTTATGCATATTGAAAAAAATGTATGTGATATTGTCATCGGCACGTTGCTAAATGCACCCGGTAAAAAGAATGATGGAATTAAGGCTATATTGGACATGGTTGAGATGGGAATATGAGAAGAGTTGTCACCAGTGAAGGGTGAAAACGAACATTTCTTCCTCCTACTTCTTACACTCTTTCCAGGTAGGAAAGATCTCAGTTTTGCAAGTTCTTGAATGACGTAAAGGTTCTAGAGGGGTATTCATCAAATATCATGAACATTGTGTCAATGAGTTATTTAAAATTAAAGGGTTTGAAATCACATGACTGCCATGTTTTGATGCAAGATCTAATTCTTATAGCTTTACGTTGCATTTTTTCCATGAATGTCCGCCATACATTAATGAAGCTATGTTTCTTCTTCAAAGCTATATGTGGAAAAGTTATAGGCCCTGCAAAATTTCCAACTATGGAAATAGAAATTGCTGTCATATTATGTGAATTGTAAATGTTCTTCCCGCTGAATTTTTTTATATGATGGTTCATTTGGTGAGAGAGATTCGACTATGTGGTCCTTTACATTATAGATGGATGTGCCCCATTGAATAGTATATGAAGATTTTGAAAGGGTATGTCAAAAATCGAAGTCGGATAGAGGGTTTTATTGCAGAGAAATATATTGTTGAGGAAGCTGTTGAATTTTGTGCCGAATATTTGTATGGTGTGGAAAACACTGGACTACCGAAATTTCGTCACACTGAGTGGCTTGAGGGTGAAAGAATTTATGGAAGATAGGTTGTCACAATCAATATTACAGATCGAGAACAGGATCACCTTTATGTTTTGCATAACAGTTTCGACGTTGACCCATATTTTCAAACCCACAAAGAAATTCTAAGGTGTTTGAATCCATCTAGGGATGAAAAATGGATATCAGATACACATAATCGACAGTTTATAGGATGGTTTCCGGATCATATTTTGAAGAAGTTAGATGAAAATCCAGACTCAATTTCAGAACAACTTCGATGGCTAGCTGTAGGAGAAAGTGTGTATGTATTATCTTAAAATGCTTATGCAGTTAATGGTTATTCATTCTATACTAATGAACATGATGAAGACAGTACCATGCAGAATAGTGGGGTTACACTTGTGGCTGAGGCAATGCATGTTTCCAATGCTAAGGATATAAATCCAATTTATGTGAATATGTCATGCTTTGGCATCATCAAACGAATATGGGAGTTGTATTATACAAAATTAAAAGTACCGATTTTTCAATGCAAGTGGGTTGATAACAGGAGTGTTGTTAAAATAGATGAATTAGGATCTGTGAAAGTTGATTTCAGTAAGGAAGGGGAGAAAGGCGAACCATTTATAATGGCATCATAGGTAGTATAATTATTTTATGTTCCAGACCCCATAAACCAAAATTGGTCAATTGTTCTGTTATCGACCAAAACAACTGAATGGTCAGATGAAAGTTCAACGGAGGATGACCCTTTTATAGGGACTTCACAATCATTTTGTTGCGGTCCCAATGTAGACGGAGTTTTGTATGTCATAGGAGACCACAATGAAGGGATTTACATAGTCGATAGAGGATTCAAATCTCTTCATCCTTTAAAGAAAAAAATAGAGTACAATAATCAGGTTATTTGTTTATTGTAATATACATTGTGTTACGTTATGTTATTATCTGTCTGATGCTACTTTTATGTAATATAAATTAAATGTTAAACCACTTTTGCAGATAATGACTTCTGTACCTACTGATGCGCCCAATCCCAAGGCACAAAAGGTCTCTCAACCACCTGATGGTGGTCCCAGTGCAGAGAAACAACAGGTTTCTCAACAAGCTAGTGGTGGTCTCAGTGCAGAGCAACAACAAGTTTCTCAACCTGTTGTTGCTGGTCCCAATGCAGAGCAACAACAAGTTTCTCAATCTATTGTTGCTGGTCCCAGTGTTGATGCTAGTGCTCTAGATAAAGATATTGATGATACTTCTAAGGAAATGGTAGGAAATGAAACCCTGAAAGTGCAAAAAAAAACAAGAGCGTCGTAGTTTGACAATGTTAGCTAAAATCCTTAAGGCAAAAGAAAAAGGCATCAAATTTGAGGTGGGATGGAATAAGAAAGGCCAACATGTTAACCCCAACAAATCCATCTTTAGTAGCTACATTGGAATCGTCACTCGGAAATGTGTGTCGATTGATGTACAGTCGTGGCACCATGTTTTCACCGATCTTAAGACACTAATGTGGGAAGAGATTACGGTAACATTATGATATCATTTTTTTAATTTATTAAAATAAAATACCAAAACATTTACTTACTCTTCATCATCCATTACAGAGTGCATTTATAGTAGATGCCTCGCACAAGGAATATGTATTAAGAGTTTAATGAAGGATTCATAGAGGTTTCTGCACAATTTTAAAGAAGTGTCATCTTAAAGATGCTGAATGGAAAATCAAGCTTCACCTACCTCCTCTTTATACACACTTGATATCCCAAGGAGTGTGGGATGTGTTTATCAACCGTCATGGGGAGCAGACTTTTCAGGTACATTGTGTGGGTTAATACGTTGTTTGATATTTCTTGTATTCATCACTTTGATTGATAGTTTTTTATTTATGAAACAGCAACTGAGTTCTGAAAATAAAAAACGCGCAGTAGAACCAGCGTACCCTTACCGTAAAGAAAGGATGGGGTAAGGTTCACTTGAGAAAAAATTTCTACATCTTTTAATTCTACCGTAATACTTATATGTGACATAAAACAACACCATAACCATGTTTCTCTATTTATATACAGATTGATGAATCGAAATCAAAAGCCAAATCCATCCCACGCCATGTGCTATAGAAGGAGGTTCGTGTAAATAAAGAGGGGATACTGATTGATGAAAACACACAAAAAGTGTGGGAAACATGTGTAAGTATGACATAATATAAATTTTATTTGTTTTAAATCGCTATTACATTACAATGACTACTTATTTTTCTATATTTTCTATCTGACATAGTCACAGGAATCAACAACACCCGCACCAGATGCAGACATACTTTTAATAGCCTTGAAGTGTCCAAACCAGTATGGACGCTTCAGAGGTGCGGGTTTTGGGGTGACACCCCGAACATATTTTCAAAAACAAAAACAAGTAGATGATGAAAATGATAAAATATAAAATCTTTAAGAAAAATTAGCTATTTTTCAAGAAGAATTAAAATACCAGAGAGAGATGATAGCAACATTGATGGGGGAGAGGCAAAGAGAAGAAACAACTCAACAACAACCCATGCGTGATGATCCCGGCCCACCCCCCACCAGCTTTGAGGTGAGCCATTCCCCTAAAAAAACTGACTTAGCTGAGATAATAAATGTTTTAATAATTGTTTCTGTGAAATGTGATTCAAATAAACCCTAATACCTTTCCTATACTAGTATTCTACAGGGTGTAAATGACTTTTATTTATATCTATCAACTCCCACATTTCGCCTTGTAGTGAGGGCTACAGTGTTCAATACGCAGAACAACATGCTACACAACAGACAGCTTCCAACAGATCATTTCAGAGTGTCGGTTAATGTAGCTAATGAGCCGAGTGTCGAGCTTCCTATTCCAAATGACGATGACGACATTCATACAGTTGAAAAAGTTGTTGTAAAATTCATCGCATGGCCTTCAGTTCTTGTAAAAAAACATGTCGACAAGGAGGTATCCATTTCCAAGTTATTTTTCAAGATGGACCTTTAACATTTAATAAAAAAAGTTTTTAACCGATGAATGTTATTATAGAACAACAAAGAGAAGGGGGTAAAAAGAAATATCAGCTCAAAAATATCTCAAGGATCAACCAACTGATTGAAACGGTCTACTAAGAGCACCTTCACCCCACCCGTTCTATATCCACAGTTAATATCATTGCAGGCTCATGTGGATACAAATTTGAAAGATGACAATACTGACACAGTTGATTTTTGAAAAAAAAATATGTTTGGAGAGGAAACATCAGATTTCATTAGTGATGAAAATGTAAATGAACTCCTCAAGTATGAATGGCTAGGTGCCTCAGTTGTAAATGTATACATGAGGTATGCTTTCATGATTTGATTTTACAAATGCTGATATACTCTGATAATTATGACTAAAGAAATTTTATATTTATCACAGGCGTATATATGAAAAACAATTGAAGGGATTTCCCCATGAACAAAAATTTGGGCTCGTTAGTCCTCACACCACCTCTTCAAAAGAAGAAATATATTCTGATAAAGAGGCTGCAATAATGTCATCCCTACTCAAATCGTTTTAAAACAAAATTATGAATGACAGAATCTTTTTAATACCAATGATGCAGGGGTAAAACTCTAAAATTTAATAATATCAACTATATTTTCATTTATTTCTTTACTTATTCCTTTTTGTATTTTTAGGGAGCATTAGATACTGATTGCAGTCAATTTGGATACTCCAAAGATTTATTTTCTGGATTCAACGCATGGATATCCAACAAACCGACCACGCATGATGGCGTTTGTTAATTTGTAATACACTAGATCCAACATTTTCAAACTAAACATCTAGTAATATAATTTATGTTATCTTTTAATGAGGATTCTGTTATGATAGGGTGGTGCATCAATATCATCTAATGCATGGAATGAATCCAGGGCAAAATGATCAGAAAGCCTACAAGATCTACAACTGGAAAAGTATCTGGGTATATATAATAACATTACACTATCCAAACACATGTAAAAACAAATTACTTATTGTTGTAGATGTTTCTACAGTGTCCAAAACAAACAAACGGAAAGGACTGTGGTTATTATATTTGTAAATTTATGAAAGATATCATATTTCATCAACAAACTAGCATCCCTGGCGAGGTATTTTCGAAGATAATTACAAGTTCATTTAAAATATTTATTAATCCTTTGTGTATTTATATTTTTTCAGTACTACCATGACTGTTGAAAAATCTCATATTCAGAAGATGATATAGATGTGTTTAGAAATGAATGGGAAACATACCTGATGGAAGATTTTACACAAATAGGATGAAGGTGAATTCCTACTAATGTTATCCATATATGATCATTGATATCTACCTTGTTTACACTTATTGAGAATGTATGACCACCCTTTATTATGTTTTATATCCTTAGGTTATGAATAATGGTTTTAGATATGATTTGTCTTTCTAGTAAATCATAACTCATTGGACTAAACTGGTTGATAGTGTGGAAATCAACTGATGCATAGTCATTCAGTCCACTCATGAGCATCTTAAAATCTTGATGGGAACCAATATCTTGGATTTTCAATTTTCTAAATTTAGTTTCCCTTATATGTGGGTGGGGTGTCCAGGAGAGAGGGGGTGTCCAGGAGTGGGGGGTGTCCAGGAGGGGGTGTTTCCAAGAGGTAGGGGGTGTCCAGGTGTGAGGGTGTCCAGGAGGGGAGGGGAGGGGTGTGTCCATGGGGGTGTCCATGAGTGGGGTGTCCAGGAGAGGAGGGAGATATATTAATCCAATTATAAGGAGTAAATCCTCTATGTTACACTTCACCAATATCTATATGGAATATCTTACTCATCACACACACCATGACTTTTATATATCCTTAAGAGGGTGTTCCCTATCATATGTGATATATAAAACTATATTATCTATCTTCTTTAGGCCTAAGAATCTAATACCTAATCAAATAGCCTTATAAAACCTAACTAGGCTATAAAAATCTCATACCAAACCCGGTCCTCTCATAAACACAACTAGAAACCTCACCTCCATGGAGACATAATGTCTGGATGATCACAAAATCACAAAAATTCAATAGAACCCTCACTTTATCTGTTGGTGGATCAAAAACACCCTATTTATTTACCTAGGTTTCTCTTGCTTTCTATATCTTTCATTAGAACACATATACTTATGCATGAAACAAAGATCTATGATTCATTTGTGAAGTTTACGAATCAACCGCACCTCAATCCGACGCACGGTGTGACCGGTATGGCTAAAAGTGTCTGATATCAGTTTGAAACTGACATTAACTTTAGAAAACAACACTACTGACATACGGAAAACTGAGTAAATGCGTTTGGATTATTTTGATACTTTTGTAAAATGATCCATGAGTCGTTTTTAATGTGTACGAATCAACTGCACCTCAATCGATGCACAGTGTGACCGGTATGGATAAAAGTGTCTGATATCAGTTTGAAATTGACATTAACTATAGAAAACAACACAAGTGACATACGGAAAACTGAGCAAATGCATTCCGATTGTTTTGATACTTTAGGAAAACAATACATGAGTCATTTTTGAGGTGTACGAATTGACCGCACCTCAATCCGATGTACGGTGTGACCAGTATGGCTAAAAGTGTCTGATATCAGTTTCAAATTGACATTTACTTAAGAAAACAACACTACTGACATACGGAATACTAAACAAATGCATTCGGATTTTTTTATACTTTATCATAACTATTCATGAGTCATTTTTGACGTTTAGGAATCAACCGAACCTCAGTCTGATGTACAGTGTGATCGGTATGGCTAAAATTTTCTGATATCAGTTTGAAATTGACATTAACTTTAGAAAACAACACTACTAACATACAAAAAACTGAGAAAACGCATTCGTATTGTTTTGATACTTTAGGAAAACTATCCATGAGTCATTTTTGACGTGTAAGAATCAACCTCAACTCAATCTAACTCATGGTGCGACCGGTATGGCTAAAGGTGTCTGATATCAGTTTCAAATTGACATAAACTTTAGAAAACAACAATACTAACATACGGAAAACTGATCAAACATGTTTGGATTGTTTTGATACATTAGTAAAACGATCCAGGAGTCATTTTTGACGTGTAAGAATCAGAATTACCTCAATATGATGCACGGTGTGACTGGTATGGCTAAAAGTGTCTGATATCAGTTTGAAATCGACATTAACTTTAGAAAACAACAATACTGACATACAGAATACCAAGAAAACGTGTCCGGATTGTTTTGATACTTTAGTAAAACGATCCATGAGTCATTTTTGATGTTTACGAATCAACCGAACCTCAATCTAACAAACGGTGTGATCGGTATGGCTATAAGTTTCTGATATCAGTTTGAAATTGACATTAACTTTAGAAAACAACACTACTAACATACGGAATAATGATAAAATGCATTTGGATTGTTTTTATACTTTAGGAAAATAGTTCCTAAGTCATTTTTGATGTTAAAAAATCAACCAAACCTCAATCCGACGCACGGTGTGACCAGTATGGCTAAAAGTGTCTGATATCAGTTTGAAATTGACATTAACTTTAGAAAACAACACAAGTGACATACGGAAAACTGAGAAAATGCGTTCTTATTGTTTTGATACTTTAGGACAATGATCCATGAGTCATTTTTCAGGTGTATGAATCAACGGCACCTCAATCTGATGCACGGTGTGACCGGTATGCCTAAAAGTGTCTCATATCAGTTTGAAATTGACATTAACTTTAGATAACAACACTACTGACATACAGAATACTGATCAAACTCGTTCGGATTGTTTTTATACATTAGGAAAATGATCCATGAGTCATTTTTGACATGTAAAAATCAACCTCACCTCAATCCGACCCACGGTGTGACAGATATGGCTATAAATGTCTGATATTAGTTTGAAATTGACATTAACTTTAGAAAACAACTTTAGAAAACAACACTACTGACATACGGAATACCGAGAAAACGCATTCAGATTTTTTTGATAATTTAGGAAAACGATTAATGATTCATTTTTTAGGTGTAAGAATCGACCGCACCTCAATCTGATGCACGGTATGACCGGTATGGCTAAAAGTGTCTGATATCAGTTTCAAATTGACATTAACTTTATAAAACAACACAAGTGACATATGAAAAACCAAGAAAACGTGTTCAGATTGTTTTTATACTTTATGAAAATGATCCATGAGTCATTTTGGACGTTTACAAATCAACCGCACCTCAATCCAACGCACGGTGTGACCGGTATGACTAAAAGTGTCTGATATCATTTTAAAATTGACATAAACTTTAGAAAACAGCACAAGTGACATACGAAAAAGTAATCAAACACGTTCGAATTATTTTGATAATTTAGGAAAATGATCTGCGAGTCATTTTTGACGTGTAAGAATCAACCACATCTCAATCTGACGCACGGTGTGATCGGTATGGCTATAAGTGTCTGATATCAGTTTCAAATTGATATTAACTTTAGAAAACAACACAAGTGACATACGGAAAACTGAGCAAACGCATTCAGATTGTTTTGATAATTTAGGCCAATGATCCTTGAGTCATTTTTGATGTGTATGAATCAACCACACCTCAATCTGACCCACAATGTGACTGGTATGGCTAAAAGTGTCTGATATTAGTTTGAAATTGACATTAACTTTAGAAAACAACACAAGTGACATTCGGAAAACCAAGAAAATGCATTCAGATTGTTTTGATACTTTAGGAAAACAATCCATGAGTCATTTGTGAGGTGTACGAATCAACCTCACCTCAATCTGACGCACGGTGTGACTAGTATGGCTAAAAGTGTCTGATATTAGTTTCAAATTGACATTTAATTTAGAAAACAACACTACTGACATACGGAATATAGATCAAACGTGTTCGGATTGTTTTGATATTTTAATAAAACGATCCATGAGCCATTTTTGATGTGTACGAATCAACCACACCTCGATCCAACGCACGGTGTGATCGGTATGGCTAAAAGTGTCTGATATCAGTTTGAAATTGACATTAACTTTAGAAAACAACACAAGTGACATAAATAAAACTAAGAAAATGTGTTAATATTGTTTTGATACTTTATTAAAACAATCCATGAGTCATTTGTAAGGTTTAAGAATCGACTGCACCTCAATCCGACGCATGGTGTGATCGGTATGGCTAAAAGTGTCTGATATCAGTTTCAAATTGACATTAACTTTAGAAAACAACACTACTGACAAATGGAATACTGAGAAAATGCGTTCGGATTGTTATGATACTTTAGGAAAACTATCCATGAGTAATTTTTGACGTGTAATAATCCACAACACCTCAATATGATGGACGGTGTGACCGGTATTGCTAAAAGTGTCTGATATCAGTTTGAAATTGACATTAACTTTAGAAAACAACATAAGTGACATACGGAAAACCAAGAAAACATGTTTGGATTGTTTTGATACTTTATGAAAACAATCCATGAGTAATTTTTGAGGTGTAAAAATTGACTGAACCCCAATCCGACACACGGTGTCCCCAGTATGACTAAAAGTGTCCGATATCTGTTTCAAATTGACATTAACTTTAGAAAACAACACTACTAACATACGGAATACCGAGGAAACGTGTTAGGATTGTTTTGATACTTTAGGAAAAAGATTCATGAGTCATTTTTGATGTGTAATAATCGACGACACCTAAATCTAACACACGGTGTGACCGGTATTGCTAAAAGTGTCTGATACCGGTTTCAAATTGACATTAACTTTAGAAAACAACACATGTGACATACAGAAAATAGAGAAAACACATTCATATTGTTTTGATAATTTAGGACAATGATCCATGAGTCATTTGTGATGTTTACAAATCAACTGTACCTCAATCTGATGCACGGTGTGACCGGTATGGCTATAAGTGTCTGATATCAGTTTCAAATTGACATAAACTTTAGAAAACAACACAAGTGACATAAGAAATACCGAGAAAACACGTTTGGACTATTTTGATACTTTAGGGAAATGATCCATGAGTCATTTGTGACATGTATAAATCAACCGCACCTCAATCTGATGCATGATGTGACCGGTAACACTTTTCATTAGATAAAGAATCAGTATTTATTAAATGAGATAAATCATCCAAAAACATATTGATTTTACATTATTCCCTTTCATTGTTATCATAATGAAAACATTTGAGTTTATCATTTCCATATTTTAGGTTCACATTTCCATATTAATGTATTATTTCATATTAATGTTTTATTTTATATCATTATTGTATTACTAAAATAATATTTGTTTTCTTATATATGTGATTTTTTTTCCTTGAGTTCGGATGATTTGTTCGGCAACAAATACCGTGGATGAAAATTTTTGAGAGAGGATCACGGATATCAAAGGATGAAACATTTATGTTTATAACTTTTGTTGGATAATTGTAATTATAACCATGTAAAACATTGTTTACAATGTATATAGCCGTGTGTTTTTTTGTATTCATGATGTTAAGTAAATATATATAGCATTGTTTGTCAACATATTTTGTGATGGTGCTGTTTTGTATAGGTGTGCAGGTTCTATTTTGTGCAGGTGTGCAGGTCTGGTTTGTGCAGGTGCTGGTTCTGCAGGTGTAGGGGAAGGGGCCTTTATCAGAGCTTTTTTGAGCACTGATAAAGGACACCTTTATCAGCGCTATCTTGAGCGCTGATAATGGGTCCCTTTATCAGTGCTCAAGATAGCGCTGATAAAGGCACCCCTTTATCATCTCTAAAGAAGCATTTTTAATGTCGGCGTGGATAAAGGGGGGGTCCCCTTTATCAGTGCTCTGAAAAGCACTGAGAAAGGCGACTTTTATCAGCTCTAAAAAAAGTGCTGATAAAGGGTGTCCTTTATCTGCGCTTTTTTTAGCGCTGATAAAGGTCTCCTTTGTGAGTGATTTTCGAAGCACTGATAAAGGGGACCCCCCCCCCCCCCCCCTTTATCTTCTTCGGCATTAACAACGCTTTTCTAGCGCTGTTAATGTCGGTTTGTAGCGCTGATAAAAGGCCAATTTGTAGTAGTGTTGGTTTCCATGATTGGTTTATTTGTATAAATTTATGAAAGTTTGTATAATGTGGGTTTAATTATCAAGAATTTAACTTATATATTACTAAAGATATTAAAGATTTTAAATTTGTCTTATATATCATTTTGTATTATGGAATGAAGAAGAATCATTAGATAAATAGTTACTGATAATCATTGGGGTTTATTTTCGCAGTTTTCAATCACAACAACAAAAAATTGTTTTATAAATTAATATCATGTGTTAAAAAATTATTCCAGAACATTATATATTCTATAATACATATATTATTATCTTTTTAAACCATAAAAATGGTTTTATGACTAATCATGAAGATGGTAATGTAAATTTAAAACTTCTTCATCCTTGCATGTGATAAATTAACACATCACGGGTGAAGTTTTCATTTTTAGTATAAAAATAGGGGGAAAGAGAGGTGATGATGAATTATTATAGTATCATAAAAAAATTAAAGTATATATATAAGGTAATGTAGTTATCATGTCATTTTTATAAGGGGAGTTGAGGATAGAAAATGAAAAGAAAAGGAACATTAAAATATATTAAAAGAAAAGGAAGATGGTTTTACCTCTTGATTCCTTCTTCGTGAAATCCTCCTTAGGGGATTGTATTTGGACTTTTATTAATACCAAAATCTAATTTACATAGGTTAGGGGATAAGGATGATATTTGAGTAGAATTTTTACAATTCTCAAGGCTTGAGAGGTGAGAAGAGATGAGGTAGTATTTATATTGGAGGAGAGGGGTGTTTTCTAATTATTTTACTCAAGACAAGTAATCGTGGTGATTCTTGAGACTAAATAAATTAATTATTGCATTTTAATTTGAACCAATGGTCACATACATCATCCATGAGTCAAGCACATGTCAAAAATTCATTTATTTACTTATACTATAAATTACCGTATTTCACTATTCGCAAAAAAAAATCTTGTATTTTAGAAAAATACCAAAAAATCACCCTAACCATTTATCAACATTTATAATTAAAAAATAAACTACATTTTATGGAAATAAATCTGTAAACATGATAAATTTAATTTTTTATTAAAATTATCATTTACTTAGATTTTAAAATTATAACTGATTTTATATCTCTTCGAAAAATTAACTATTGTCTTGAAAATTGTCTTATAATTATAAGACAACAAAATAATAATTTATGAATAAATTTTAAGAAAATAAATTTTCTTATAAATTATTAAATTTTTCATAAAACAATAATTAACTATTTATGACTTGCAAAAAATACTGAAACATAATTAAGAATTTTTAAAATATATATTTACTTATACTATGATATAATTATATAATATGTTCACTTATAAGATAGATAAATTTTATTTATTCTTTCACTAGTGAGGTGACTACTCAATTTTCCAGTTTACTATTCATAATGGTCATGTTACTATTCCAAAGGTCATGTTACTATTGATTTAGTATATGTTCATTAACTTCTAGAAATGAATTTTATTTCATTAGTTGTTCATTTATAAAGTTTTTATTATGGCCTTAATGATATTTTATGTGAAAATGATATAAGTAATAATTATCTGAAGGGGATTTCATTGATAAAAGTTTTGGGTCGTTACAATCTCCCCCTTAAAAATTTTCACCCTCAAAATTTCATTTTCAATTTTATGTTGAAAATAGGTGTGGGTACTTTTCCTTCATCGGTTCCACCAATTCCAATGTTTTTTCTCCGTAATTATGATTTTTCTATAATAATTTAACTAGGTGAGTAGTCTTATTGTGTATAACTTTATCTCTATGATCCAAGATCTTCATTATATTCTCCTCATAAGAAATATCATTATCCAATTGTACCACCTCAGAATTCAGTACATGTGAGGGATTAGGTATATACTTCCTCAAGAGGGATTTGAGTGATACATTGTGTACTTGTGAAATGGTTGGTGGAAGTGGTAGTTGATACGCTATAACTTTGACATGATCAAGGATCTCTAAGGGGCTGATGTACTTGGGACTTATGTTCCCTTTCTTCCCAAATCACATGATCCTATTCCATGGAGATATACAGAGAAATACCATGTCACCAAACTTAAACTCCAGGTCCCATCTAAGATTGTTCTCATTTCTCTTTTTTCGACTTTGGGATACTATGATGTGATGCTGAGTGGTTTTCACCTTTCCACTATTTCTTTATCAATTTCAGGTCCCATTAGCTTACGATCATCAACTTTATCCCAATATTCTAGTGTTCTGTACCTTTTTCCATAAAGGGTTTCATATGGATCCATTTTTATTCTTGATTGGAAACTATTATTGTAATATGAAGATGTTGGTCCCATCCTCCTTTAAAGTCCATAGAATATGAAATTTTTTCTAGTGTCTTAATAGTTTTCTCAGATTGTACATCAGTTTGAGGATGACAACCCATGCTAAAGATCAACTTAGTGCTTAAATCATGATAGAGACATTTCTTGAACTTCAAGGTGAATTTTAGATCTTAATAGGATATAATTGATAGTGGTACTCCATGAATCATTAACACTTCTTTGATATATAATCATGCAATTTGATCATGTGAGAAGTCCCCTCGAATTGCAATAAAGTGAGATATATTTATAAGATGATCCATAGTAACCCATATTGTATTGTTTTTTCCTGATGTCTTTAGAAGTATAGTGAAAAAGTCTATAGTGATATCATCCCATTTACATGTTGGTATTTATAGTGGTTGTATCATCCCTGTATACTTTTTCCTTTTAGCCTTCACTTGCTAATATTCTAGGAACATTGATTTATATTCCAGGATATCCTTTTTTATATTGTCTCACTAAAAGTACTCCCATAGACCTCAATATATCTTTTTTATACCTAGGTGAATAGAGAATCATGAGATAAGCACATAATTCAGAAGCTTATTCTTTATCTATGGATTAGATGGTGCGCTTAATCATGACCCAGATATTATGACTCTATCCTTACCAATCTTGAAATTATTGGATTTCCCATTTCAGATAGTGTCCACCGTTTTATGAATTTCAACATCATTTCATTAAAAATTCTTTATTTTCCCCATAAAGTGTGATTGATAAGTCATTTTAGAAAGGATATATGGTGTTCCTCCATTAATGAATCCCATGTCATTATTTTGTATGTCTCAGAAGATTGCATCCTTCTCAATTCTCTTTATTGATAAATATGTATGATCTTTTCTACTTAGACCATCTACCACCTTATTTTTCATACCCAGATAGTAGTGTATTGAGCAGTTGTAAAACTTAATGAGCATTAACCATCATTACTAGATCATATTAATATCCTTATGTGCCAATATATATTTTAGATTCTTATGATATGTATATATTCACACTTCTCCCCATAGATATAATGCCACAATATTTCCAACATGAAGATCACAACCACCAACTCTAGATCATGTGTATGATAGTTCTTCTCAAGAATTTTAAACTACCTTTAGGTTTATGCTATAACTTTATCATTTATCATCAGTATAAATCCTAATCCCTTCTTTGAAGAATATTTTTACACCACAAATATTTCTACACTTGTCAGTAGTGTGAGTACAGGGGCTGTGATAAGCCAATTTTTAAGCTCCTTAAAGTTTTCATCACATTCTTGAGTCCATAAAATCTTCATTATCTTCCATGTCAGCTTGGTTATTGGGTTTTACTGTCTTCATAAGTTTTTTAAAAATATTTTTTAATACCTAGCTAGGACAAGGAAACTATGGATCATTGTTAATGAAGTTCTCTAGGGAAACTCTTTGATTTCCTTGGTCTTAGAAGAGTCCAACTATATCCCCTTTATGGTAATAACATGCTCCAATAATGATACTTACTCTATCCATAACTCACATTACCTGCACTTTTCTTAGAGCTTATCCCTTCGCAAAGTCTACAACACAATATTCAAATGATTCTAATGTTACTACTTTCTCTTATATTATATCAAAATATCATCGATAAAGACTACTAGAAATTTGTCAATGTAATACCTAAAGACTCTATTCATTAAGTCCATTAATATTTTAGGAGAATTAGTGATTCCATAGGGAATTACTATGACTTAATAGTTATCATACCTTGTTCTAAAGGTAGTATTGATAATATCATCATTCTTCACCTTTAATTGGGGATATCTCGACTGGATGTCCACCTTAGAGAAATAACTAGTCGCATATAGTTTATCGAACAATTCATCTATCCAAGGAAGGGGATGCATGTTATTAATCACGATTTTATTGAGCTCATGATAATCAATGCAAAGGAACATTGATCCATCCTTCTTCTTAACAAATAGGACTGGTGTAGCCGATGGTGAAGCACTCGGGCATATAAAACCTGTGTCCAAATTCTCCTATAACTGATTCTCCAGTTCTATCAGATCATCAGTGGTAAAACTATAAGGTGTCTATGATATAGTCAGATATCTAGGAATAATTTTAATTGATAACTCAACCTCTAAATCAGGATGAATAACTAGAAATTATTCAGGGAATACATCTGTGAAATTCCTCATGATGGGAATGTCTTTGAGCATGATCACCTCCTTTGTCTCAATCATTTGAGTAATATATTCTTTCTCAAGAGTTAATAATATCCACACATGTGTTGATAATTTTGAAGGAGATTTTTCTTCCTCCATACACTTGTAAATAATTGAATGATGCTTCAATTGGTGAATATTGATATCCCTTTCCTAATAAATTACATTTTCTTCATATAAAGATATCCAATCCATGCCCTAAATAACATCAAACTCCACTAAAGAAATTAAGAAAAATGATTTCTAGGATATTCAATCCACAAACATTAACTAAGGAGTTGTTATATACTTTGGCTACAAAAAAATCCCCATTATATTTTCTCATGGGTAACTCAACCTCTACATTTTGAGGTGGTGTTTGAATAGTTCTACTAAACTTGAATTATATGAAAGAATGCATAGAACCAAAATCAAATAGTATATTCTCTATTCTTGAATGAATAACTAGCATACACTTCCACACATCATTTTACAGCTCCACCTCAATAGTAGTGATAGGATAATACCTTCCTTGTTTCCTTGGATGTTTTTGTTTATTACCTCTGAAAACCCTATGATTAAGGAATTAGTTTAAAAAAATTCCCATGTTCCTTATAGTTGAAACACTGCACTACTGGGTGATCCTTGATATGAACCTTCCATTATTATTCTATGTTAGTTGGATTCGTCTTTTTTCCTTTGGTATTTCTTATCCATATTCCCCAATAATCCATATTTAAAGTATTTCCTAGTTCCCTTTACACAGTTATAAGGATTCTTATTCTAAAAAATTTGACATGTAGGATATTCGGTCTTCTTTCCATCATTGTATTTATTTGCTGATCCATCCATATTAGGATACATTTTCTGATTTTTTTTCACTTGGCCCATGAGACCATTGCAAGTATCTAATCTTTATTTCATCCTTAAGGGAAAAAATGGAAATATCCTCATAACTATTTAAGTATCATATCTATAATTCATTTCATAGACTCATCTTTAGTCTGTTAAATAAGCAATCAACCTTACTATCGTTGTTCGTTTATTGTCGAAGGTGTATCTTAAAAGACTTGTAATTTTTTCTTTATATGCCCTCATAGACTCATATTCCTTCTAATTAAGTCTAAGGAACTATATTTTAATCTTGAGATGGATGGTTCATAGAAAATATTCACTGAAAAACATATTCATTAATTCCTCCAAATCCATGGAATCAATTTCCTCCTTATACATAGTATTTTATATAAGTTTCCACCACTAATCATTGTCCCCATAAAAACAATAGACCACCTACACAATTTTCTATTCTTCTAAAAACTAGTGTACAATGATATATTTTCAATATAGCTAACCAATGTTTTGTGAGGAGGGGATCAGAATATTCACTAAACATAGGAAGCATTTTTCACCAGAATGATTTGATGGAAAAATTTTCTTTCCTTAGAGAAGTAGTATGTTTCACATGATTCAAGTTATAATTTATTACTTGAGAAGCTATTCAAGTATTTCCATAAAGCTTTGAGCACCCGTTACCACCATATTTGGCATATCATTAGGGAAATTATCACATTTTATATCAAATTGATTATTGCCATGTGTTATTCTATTTCCATATATTAACATTGAAAAATAAACTTCAATTATGGGGCTTGCATATATATCTAATAAATATAAAAATGAATCTTTAAACATAAAATGATAAACTCATAATGGAAAAGTATATCCTAACTTGTGATTCTTGAGGTTTGAATCTAGGATACCGATGATCTATTTCCTAACATATACTATTATGGGATGCTTTTTGTTCCTTTAATAATGGTTCATAATGAGCTTCTGAATTTACCAAAGCATATCTCCCAAAAGTGTCAAAATAAGTCCATAGTAAGGCCCATTTCATGTACCATGTTACCCCAAGTTAGGCCCAGAAAACTATTTCAGACTTGTTAGTCTTATGTATATCTGTTCTAGAACCATATCCACTAGTAGTATCCAGACATGGATGTATTTTCTTAAAAAATCACTTAATTTATACTTACCAAAATTTATGTATGTTTTCTCAGACTTAGTCTTATCCTTAATGTTTGTTCTAAAGTGAACTATTAATAATCTCCAAAAATAACTCAACATTACCTATAATACCAATTGTATTAACCCAATCCTTTACACATATCATTACATTATTTTAATCATAATTGAATATCTAATTACAGGCCATGGACGGCAAAGTGTAGTGTCTTTGATATTAGGTATATAGTTAAATATCATGATTCCAAAATAAAAACATAATTTATTTTATCTTCATAAAGATCCCATAACATCCATTGAGACCTTACATTAGCATAGGATATCCTGGGTATATCAAGAACAAAGGGATAATCTAAAATCCCAATAAGGTAATAAACATAAGAATAATCTTAGAACATGGGTTAGAAGGAATAACATAATAACATAAAAAGGTATGGAACATAATTAAATATAAATAATAATAACATGATATCATATAATCATGGTTCGTAGTAATGTGTAAGAAACATAAAACACAAATTTAGCATGATTTAAGGATCCTTTCTCATAGAGGAGTATGAGTCAAGGATAACCACTATGACCGTTTCACATGAAGCATGAGTCAAGGCTAACCACCAAGAACATTGCATATAACATCTCATGAGACGAAACATTACCCAATGAGTTGTAGTTATATTTGGGAGAACCCATCAAAACATGATTATCAATATGTGTTCCACATGATGAATCATACACAAGGAATCAAACATAAACATAAGTGTTACCCATGGTAAGTATTAGGTATCATAATCTTTTCAAAAGGACTAATATAAGGGATTATCATAATGGTGTCCATGAAATAAATGTTTTAAATAATACATGGAAATTCATGAAGTAAAATAGGAATATATCATGATAAGTGATATCAAGATGAGTTGAATTCTTTTAAATATAGTGTTTATGAAACATTAGAAATAAAACATTTTAGTGTGGTTTAGGTAAAATATAAAATATAATTTAATGAAAAAAAGGGAATAATCTTTCATATAAAACCAGAATTGAACCAAAAAAATTAATAATAAAAATTTTGATTTTAGAAAACATAATGGTGTGTTGAAACAGATTATGGAGTGTATCTAAAAATGGGTAATAATTTGGGAAGTTCCCTTAAATCAGAAATACTTTTCAAGAAGAATAGAGAAGGAAAATTTTAAAAAAAATAGTTATATTCTCCAAAAAAAGGTTGAAAAGAACATGATAGATTATTTTTGAAGATATAAATACAATTTAGGTTATATACATAAAATGAAAATATAATTTCATTTTTGGTAAAAAGAGAGAATGAATAACTCTAAGCAATAATGGATGTTTGAGTAGAATCCCTTATTTTTAGTCTGAAGGTGTCCTTCAGTTGATCTTAATATCCTAGATAATCAAATTAGATTCATTAATTAATAATTAAAAAATACTTTATATATTTATTTTATTTTTTATAACTTCAATAGGTTCATTTATTGACTTTTTCATGGGTTAAGAGGTTCAATTTCATCGTTAAGGGTGTTGGTTTCCTTGGTTTTCATGATCAGTTTACTTGTATACGAGTACGAAAGGTCATATAAGGTGGGGGTACTTATCCGAAATTGAACTTATATGTAATTAATGATATTATAAAGGTTAAATTGGTATTATTTTTCATTTTTTATTGAATGAAAACTAATAATTAGATAAATAGTTAATGATGATCATTTGGGTTTATTATGGTGGTTTTCGATTACAATGAACTCATTTTGTTTTATAAATTAATATCATGTGTAAAAAATGTTTCTATAACATTAAATAAGAAATAAGAAATATATTATAATCTGTTTAAATCATAAAAATGGTTTCATGACCATCCTTGAAGATGGTAATGGAAATTGAAAACTCTTTCATCCTTTAATGTGAAAAATTAACAAACCACAGGTGATGTTTTCATTTGTAGGATAAAACGAGGGAGAAAGAGAGATAGTGATGAATTATTCCATTATCAAAAAAAAATCCAAAATATTTAAGGTACTATAATTATCATACTATTTTGATGACGGGTGGTTAGGAGATAAAAATAAAATAAAATAACATGAAAAAATAAAAGAAAATGAACATAGGTTTTCCTCTTAATTCCTTCTTCTTGGGATACTCTTTAGGGTATTGGTTTTGGTATTTTATAAAAAAAAGATCATGTATGGGTTTTAGGGGATTGGGAGTATATTTTAGAGGAATTTTTATAAGGCTCAAGGGTTGAGAGGTCTAAGGAGAAGAGGTGGTGAGGGTAGTATTTATAGTAGAGAAGAGGGGTATTTTCTCATTATTTTACACAATATTTAATTATTTTTCTCACGACAAGAAATAGTAATGACTATTGAGACTAAATATAGTAATTAGTGTAATTAAATTTGAACCAATGGTCATTTACATCATCCATGACTCAAGAATTACTCAAAAATTTATTTATTTACTTATATTGTAAATTACTGTATTTCACTATTCACCAAAAAATCTAGTATTTTATAAAAATAAAAAAAATTAAACCAAACCATTTTTCAAAATGTATAATACAAAAATGAAATCCATTTTATGAAAAAAAAAATCTAAAAATGATAGATTTATTTTTTTATTAAAATCAGAATTTACTTAAAAAATACCGATTTTAAAATTATAACTCATTTTATATCACCTTGAAAATTTAACTAAGGTCTCATAAAATTATCTTATAATCATTATAAATAGAAATAAAAATTTATGAATACATTTTATAAAAATAAATTTTCTTTTAAATTATTAAATTAGTTATAGAATTGTCATTAAATATTTGTGACTTACAAAAACACCAACACTTAATTAATATTTTTTGAAAATTTTATTTACTTATACTATGATATAATTATATTATATTTTCACTTATAAGATGTATAAATTTTTTTATATTTTCATTGGTGAGGTTATAATTCAGTTGGGTATTTTACTATTCATATGGGTCATGTTACTATTCCAATTGTGAGTTTACTATTCTATTTTTATATGTTCCTTAACATCTAGAAATTCCTTTTATTTCATTAATTCTTCAATTGTAAAGTTTTTATTGCGTTCATAATGTGAATTTTGAGATTATACTATATGACATAATTATAAGAAGGGAATTCCATTAATAAATGTTTCTTGTCGTTACAAAGATATTTGAACGACACCTCTACAACATCATCTCCCTCTCTCCTTCACTTTATTATTCTGCTTATTACCTCTACTAACCATCTCTATTCTCCTTCCTTCGAGGTCTCTTCTATCTCTGTTGTTCCCTTTGGTGCTTCCCAATATTATACGGTGGAATGTGGATTCATTACTACTCACCATCATGTTTTTTTCATCTTCTTAAGCTTTATCATGTTTTTAATCCAATAGTATTTACCTTTCCTTTGTTGTTGTTATCATGTATTTTACCATTCTCCAAGCCCTCACCATCTCCTATGAGGTTTATGTTGATTTACCTTGGTGTGGATCTTCCTTCTCCTTAGTTGGTTCAGATTTTAGCCAATAATGGTACATCTAAATCCAATAAACCTAGGTCCCCTCTCATGCATCATCTCTATTATTCATGGATGAGTTTTCTATCCCTGAGTGGCATCAACCTATTATGATTAATTGATATGGATTTTCACTTTTTTTCTCTCTTCGATGCATCATAGGATAGGATTTTAGCTTTAAAATTTTCATTGGTGAACTTGGTCTAGTTCTCCCCTTGTACGGTTCCTTCAACATGTATCCTTCACCTCCAACTTATGGTCTTGTGCTTGGCTTGATTTTTCATTGTTTATGTTGTTCCTACCGATGGTGATGGTAATTGTTTATTTTTTTCCTTTTTATGGAATTATATTCCTAGATATGATTTTTATCAATGGTGGATCTGTTGGTCTTAAGCGTTGGTGATTATGATGGTTGTTCTGTAGTACCTGTTGTGAGACAATGACTTTTTGGTGTGGAGGATTTGGTTTGTGTCGTTCTCTAACATGTGGGTTCTGGTGAGGTTAAAAAATTGAGGTGAAAAAGTGGTCTTAGTTGGTGTTCGTTCTCAAGTGGTGTGTTCTAATTGGTGGTCTCAAGTAGTGTGTGACCTCAAATAGTGTGAATAAATTAGGCTCATTGTGTGTTTTTGAATTTTGAGATTGGTTTTTAGTTCTAAACAAAGGTTACACGAGACAAGTTGTTTTTCACATACATTGAGGTGATTAAGAATCTATGGTATGAAGGTTAGATGTTGGTTATGTTGGTTCAATTATAATGGAATCCAGTATGTTAGGGGTACAGCCTCTAGGTTGGCAATAGGATTGAGGGTGACCTAATTTTCAATGTTTTTTACTTTTGAAATTTAAATTTTGAAAATTTGAATTAGTATCATAAATATTGATTATTGTAATGTAAAGATTTTGTATTTTTGAGGTTTTGGGTGTGTAATTTATCTCCTATTTTGGGATGGTTTCATTTTGTGAGGGTTCCCACATAACCCATAAAATATATCTATATTAAAATAAAAATATTTAATTTCGAGAAACCAATGAGTGACTCTATTATAAATAGTTTAATTATTTATGTGTGGATCCATTCATTCAAGACGTCATGATACCATATTTACCTTTCTTTATTTCTTGTTCATTTATAATATTGGGAATATTTTAGTGATAATATATCATGAGGATATGATAAAATACATGAATTTTAAAAAATAATTGTAATCTTATACTAGTATTTGAGGAGAGAAATATAATTTTGGCATGATTGTTTTCTTGCTTTGTCATTTTTTTCCTTATCACAATTGTGAGATTCTCCATTCTTACATTTAAGGGATGTTTTGGTACATTCTATAATAGGAATTGAATTTGATGTGAAAACCTATATGGAACATAGGATTTATAAATGACATCACAGTCAACCCATATTATTGGATAGTATCTCTTATAGTAATTACGTATGATAGCCTATCACACTTACCACAACCATTATCCAAATTTATCATCATTAAGACCTCCTAAGAGGTAATTAAATTAAACACTTAATATATTGTTAAAACTTTGTTGTCCCTTTCATCATTCATCAAGAGTTGGATAAAGTCAAGATTAATGGATTAAACCTACAAATCAGTAAAAAAAATAGTGATATGGGGATCATATGTTTTTACTGTTTAGCTACCCAGCCTCAAAGTACATAGAATGATCATAAGATAATGGTTTCTTATTTTATGTTATATATATATGAAGTAGGAATCCATAAATATTGACTATAAATAGAATCTCATGTCAAATAGGCCTTCCATTGGTCAATATGGATACCATAAAAAAGGTTCTTGACCCCATATGCATGAGAGAATCATGGAAAAGTCACATGTATACACTAAGAAACATGACCAAAAAAACCGGTATGAAGAAAATGGGAATCTATATTAGGTTTTTTTCTATAACCCCATCTCTCATACTTACTATTCATAAATTCAGTCTAATAGGTGTATTGTGTTCCCATTATCTAGTGTTGTGGGATATATTCTTGGGAATTATTGGGTTTTCCCATCACAATATTTGATAAGGAATGCCTTCATGTCAACTTCAATGCCAATTATGTTTTATAAAGAGGTTTCCTCCCCATGGAATTTGTGTCTTTTACAAAGGTAACCTGAGCTGGTGGAGGATTCAATATTGAATTTCCCCAATTATAATTTTGGGGGAGATGCTCTTCATTCATTTCCCTAAGGATCATCACCTTTAAAATTCTTTATATTTTCTATTTATTTATTCCCACCACTCTATGTGATTGATGCAAACTTTTTTTATGAGGGCTCTAGTGACTAAAAAATTAAGGAATGAAGTGTGAATTTTTAGTATTTATTTCTAAAACACCTATAAAACCTCATATGTATCTATATTTTTCAACTAATATGTGAATTAAAAATATGTTTTTAAAATACAATAATCCATTAGATTTTCATTTAGTATGTGTATTTCCATGTTAGTCAATAATACAAATCCATATATTTGTATGATGTTTGATAATGGATACATCAAGTGATATGACTATATAATATATGTAAAAATTTATTAAAATGACTGATGCTGCTGATGTTTTACTTCTTCAAACTAACATATCAACAAGTCAAAACATGTTGAAAAATGTTTCATTTAGAATAGTTTTCAAAGAATTATCATTTCCCTAAAATTAATTAAAAAAGGGATGAATATAAATATAAGTAATATAAGACTTTGGAAATTAAATAACTCGTTGAAACATGAATCAAGGTGTAAAATACAGGAGGGAAATTTTTTTCCAAGTAATGGATTTTACACCCAACATCTCTTTCCCAAATGTTTCCACTTGTTTCTTGCACACACAAATTTACACCAAATCATTCATGATCTAGTATTAAATAAATATGATCTGAGGCTTATGATTATTAATAACATGACTTGGGTGAGAAGATATATCTTCATCTACAATATTCTCTTTGGTCATCGATGTTATGTCATGAGGTTCTTCCCTTAAAAATATATGTAATGAATTCTTTAGGTACTATGTCCAAAAGAAATACCAAATATTTAAAATTTCATGTATCCCCATCACAAACAAAGAACATTCCCACATTTTTACTTAGTCACACAACTACCACCTTTAACCTAGGAACATACCCCATGTCAAATTCATACCAAATCCATGTCACCCTTATAATTTTATCTTATCAATCATGATATGATAAAATTTTGAAGGGGAATTTCATGGTGATGAAATTTTTTTAGATGGAAAATGTACAATGTTAATAGGATAATCATGAAATTTTTATATTATGGAAGAATAATAGGGTTCCCCTAACTCATTCAATGTTTTGAATGCAGTGTCGCATGCCCAGTTCTGAATACTGCATTATGAAATAAGTTTTGAATTCTACATCCCATTTATCATTTTTTAATTTCATGGAATTAACCATTTTTTAAGGGCCAAAATATGTTCCATGTTAAAAGGGCCTCATTTTGCACCATCTTCATTTTGATTCCATGTATTCACATTTTTTCAAGAAGTGGATTCTCGAGATCATTACGATAAGTTAAAAAAACCCAAAATTACCTTTCCAATATAAGGATTTCTCAACCTATCATTTGAGTAGAGAAGAAAAACTAATAGTATTTGAGCACACAAAGATATAATTAAATAGAATTGTGAATTTCATGCTCCCCCTTTATTTATTTTCAAGTAAAAACCTATGGTAATGTGAGTGTAAAAAAAGGAATTTGTGTTATTTGAATATTTTGACCACCATAAGGGACCACATTACCCAGTATATCAATAATACTATGGTGAAAGGCCATTCCAAATAGATATTACCAAGTTCTCATGGAACAACCACATAGTTCCCAATCTATCCTTCAATGGAACTATGACCTTTTCATAAGGGCTATATTTGTGTCTCTAATCACTCAGGTTTCCTATCTGGCATTATGAATAGTCCCTTTATTCATGAAAATATAGTTCCAAGACTATTAAAACAATATCTTCAACTAATTCACACAATTTAGAACCCATTTTTTTAATTCTTCAAGATATTCATGTATTTTTCCAAATATCATGCTATGGGTTGTTCCAATTTCAATATATCCATCCATTATATTACCCATGTTTTCTCCTATAAAAAGGTTTCATCAAGTCTACATAAAACTTACTTAAGTGCCAATATATATAATGGTTAACTTCATTGGATAAATTATATACCCAAAATATATTATAGATACACTTTTCTCTAAATAAAACCTTTAATTAGAATTTCACACCCAGCCCTCCCCTTAAGACTCTACAGTTACATGATTGTATTATGGATATCAATATGATAATTGTTGAACCCTGTAATCCAACTATTTATCCTAATAGTATAAGGGAACTAAGGGGACATAAAATTTATTTATGTATATAACCCAAATTGGTTATTTTAATTGCATTAGTGAAAACAAAATGAATCTATATTGAATCTATAACCAAATTAAATAATAGAAAAATGGTATTAACACTTACATTTTTCATGGTTTATCCATAAATGGTTACATACAAGGAGAACATATCAGTGATGTGTTGGTATTTCAATTAACCGATACATTAATAATACCTAATTACAAATTTCTAGACAATATGAATAGTCATCCATTGCCCAGAACTTATACCACTTTCACACCCAATGGTTTAAATTGGGTCCCCAATATATAATTGAAACACAAAATGAAATAATAATTATTTTTAATAAAGATTCAAGAACAAACAATAATGTTTTTTTTCTAGGATCCAGTAATATTTAATTACATATCATCAATGATAAACAAAATAATTAGATCTCTTAATCAGAATCATCAATGATATTTATAGAGATCATAGTGCATCTTACAATTTTATATATTCAATGTTATTTTCTATTATTTTCTTATTTTTAGGGTCTTAAAAGATCATCATACATTTTTGTGTTCATAATATTCTTCTTCAGGATAATAATATCATATATATATAAATAAATAATGAATTTAATACTTTAAATTTAAAAAACCAATATCCTACATATTTTAATATAAATATATAAATTGGATCAAATACAATTATATTTACAAAATTCAATATTTAAAAAGGTAGTTATTGGTTGTTCAATTAACTACCACACCATAATGACATAAAAACATCATCGTTTATATTGGTAATCTCAATATTCTATAAAAATACTTGACTAATATGAAAACCAGAACAATAATTTTTCATGACCCTATATAACAACCATGGTGTGCGTTCCTGGTGTGGTTTTCTCAATCATATTTTTTGAGTTTACCAATAGTGTTTTTTATTTATTTTATACTATGAGAATAATATTTAAAAAATTATTAAAATATACTTAAACCATTATTCATTTCATGGTAACCATGTTTCATCATGTAACATTAAACTCCAAAACCACTTAACTTCCAGAATAACCATTGTGGCTTGAAAACCTTTTCCCTTACTTTTAACAAGAAAAATAGTAAATAATTAAATTGGATTTAATATATACTATATGAACATAACATCTTATGTTTGAAGTGACCCTATTAATTTTAAATCATTTATTTGTTCATGGGGTGACATTCCCTCCCACAACGTTAATTACATTAATGATCCACCTAAATAATCTTACAAAACTTTAATAAAATTTCCATTTTTCTGGATACAAATCCATTCATTATGCTACACATAATGTCATGAAATGATATCTAATTTACATTATTTAGGTAATCATACCAATCATTCATATTATTATATAATTTTTAATATAAAAATCCCTAAATAAAACCCAAAATATCTTAATATCTCATGACTTTGGTAGAATATGTTCAAAATACATAAAAATTGAACTAAAATGAAACCACATTATATTAATCACTATATTGGGATAATAAATCCCATTGAATTTTCAAAACTAAATAGGATAATATGGGAAATTCATAAAGAAAATGGGTGAGCTATAAAGTCTAGTAAGTGAATATTCATAATAAAGGGACATATCATATAAATCAAATGTAAGAACATGATATCGTAATGACAAGTCTCGTGAATAATCATATAGAAGTATGAAATAATGAATAATAAATAATAAGATCCCATACACATATTAATGTTGAAATAATATAAAACATGACATTGTCATATGTTATGGATCTCTACAATGAAAACATAATATAGTGGATAATGTCCCATCATAAATATTTTTACTCCCTAATCATATACATATAATCTCTTGATATATAATCCTTACACAGTCCCTTATATATTAATCTGGTAACACAAATAATTACATGTGAATACATTACTTTCATATATAAGGGAATAAATCCAGATTAATAAGTATATAAAATAATGATAGAAATAAATGGTTTACATAATCTATAAAAAAAATAATCAAAGTATATTTCATAAATATTCTTAAGAGGGTAAGAAATTAAATTTTTATTATGATCATATTTAAATAAATAATTAATGATTTAAAATATAATTTCTATTTGAATAAAAATTCATGATAAATTATTGAAAATTAAAAATATAATTAAACCTTTTAAAATGTTATTTTTAATGAATCAATAAAATACTTTTAAATAATGAATATATATGAAATTTTCTAGGAAAAAAAGTTAAAATAAATTTTATAACCTCAATATAGTTCTTATTTTATGAAATAATGAATTGGTAATGGAATTTAAGAGAGTGTTTCAATAATGGATTAAGAGATAGAAAATCCAACCTCACTGGGTTTTGATATTAATGGAAAAATTGGAAAATGAACAAAAGGAATGTATAACCCTAGAAAATAATGGGATAATAATATAGGTATAAATATAATTTACATATATAAAAAATTTATAAAAATTACATAACATTAAATAATGAAAAAAAGTTTGGTATAGAGAAAATTTTATAACTTAAATAAATCATGGTGGTTTTGAGAGTTCCTAAAATTCACACAAAACATTCATATAACATCCAAAATAATAAAATTAGATTTATTAAATACATTATTAACAATAATAATAAAATTTATTTTATTTATTATATAGTTGTTATGTCTGTTTAGAGTTATTAAATTGAGATATTATTTCTATATCTACTCCCCCAAGGCTATTCAAGGCATGTTTCCATGGTCTCATTAGTTGTAGATAATTATAGAAGTTCATTGTTAAATGGTATTATAAACCCAAAAGTGTAATGAAATTATTTTCATGTTATTTTTAGAGTTAAAAATCATTAAAAAAATTCAAATAGTATTAAAATTAAACTCAATTAACAACGTTTAATTATTATTATTGTACATATAATTAACTTAAGTAGTTTTTCTAACCATAGAGAAATTATATGGTTTCCTTTGACATTATCAATATAAACCCATTAAATAATATAAAAAATAATATATACTTATTTAGATAATTTTGAGCCATAAAGATTGTATTAAGAACATCCATTAAGATGGTGCTGAAAAAGATGTAATACTTTCATGGAGGGAGTGAACTTACCATAATATGAACAATCATTTCTATTTTAAAATTAACTGATGGGAGGCTTAAAAATGAAAATTCCACTTTATTAATAATATATTAATATATTTATTATATATTTTTTACTATTTCAATATTGATGGAAAACATATGGGTGTGGTAAAAGAAGGAGAATATTAAAAGAGTTTTTGTTATGAATTTATATCTTCATTTAGTTATCTACTCTTAGGCTACCCCTTTTATCTCCTTGGAATGGTCTTTAAAGAGACTACTACCAATAAAAGGTGAAGTAGAGGTTTGGAAAAATAATTCATAAAAAATTTGGCATGATCCAGAGATTAGATTGTGTGAGGAGTAGGGGTGGTTATAGGTGGTAATTATAAGGCAAGGGGAGATCTGTTTTTTTAATATAATAACCATAAGTTTCTTATTTTGGATCAAGACTAACAATAATGATGAATGTTATGACTATATAAAAAAATTAGGAATTTGAGTTATAGATATTTTCTTCTTATGTCATTAATGACAGGTTAATTCCTGTATTTAACTTATAATGTTAAATAAAATATTTTTACATATCTCACTATTCAACACAAATTCTAATATTTTAGAAATATTAAAAAAACACCCAAACCATCTTTCCATATGAATATTGTCACACCTCGATATTTTAAGAGAAGAATATTGGGTTCGATAACATATGTGACACACAACACTAATATTAAATGGAAATGAACACCAAAATGTTTTTATGATATATTTATTTTTTAAATTCAATATATTTGATAGCTTTTTTTCATTAAATAACTGGTTTAAATGAAACACAATACTCTATTAAAATATTATTATTTAAAAGAAACTATTATATCCTAGACATTAATATGGTTTTTATAATTATGAATGAAAAAATTTTGATAAATATTTTGTTTAAAAATAAATAAACAAATTCAATGGATATATATTTATTTCAAATAAAAAATGAATTAGCTAAAGGAAAAGGAAATGATTTTCTAAAAAACTGCATCTTTTCTAGAACGTGGTTTAGTCCTGATTTGCACACATAATTTGGTTTTATTTCTTACCAATTTTAATAATATATTTTTAAATATAAAAAAATTTATAATTGAAAATATATATAGTATATTTGGGTAAATGTTTTATCATTTTTTAAAAATATTAACATCTCGATAAGCAAAGAAAAATTCTCAATTTTACAGAAAATTGTAATTTCATTTAATTTATTTGAAAAGTAAAATTATTTTTAAAATTGGTTTAATATTTTAGTTAGTTCAATAATATTAAAATTTATCTGAGTTATTTAATTGGAATAAATTTAATTTTTTATTTCGATACGAAAACATTTTAAACATATGATCATTTTCTAGGGAAACCCAATTTTCTTGATGCGTATGTGGGCTTAATATTAAATTTAATTCATCTAATTCTATGAATTGAATTTGTAAAATGTAATTTAAATTTATATTAACTATAATTTATATTATATAATATATTCAGATAATTTTTGGAAGATATGGAATAGTGAAAAATCTAAAAATGAATTACATAGTTTAAGGTGAAAACAAACTTACCAGGTGTTAAACTAAGAAGATATGGATTAAAAAAGACCTAAAACATTAAAATACTAATTTATAGACATATTTATCACTTATATATTATATAGTTTTATAATTTCCCATTTTAAACCTTTTTTCATGTGAAAACCGTTGCTAGACATCATTTTTTTCAAAAATTCCATGTGTGACCTCTCCCCCGCTTAAAAAGGCCACTCTCTCCCTTAACATATTCATACATATCAATCCCATTTCAAAAACCAAACCCTACCAAAATGAATCCCCAAAATCATTATGCACATTTTATATTCACCAGTTTTCCACAAATACAATCCCTATGGTCCTTATGTAGAGACCCAAAATAGGTTTCGCTAAGAGAAAGTCATTGTCTTAATGAAGCCCTTTCATTTTATTTATTATTTTTCCAGCTTCAATTATGTATTAAAAATTCCAATATAATAACAACTGTATATCAAATATACATATATTTTATATTTTATATGTAATAATATTTTCCATCTCCTAAACTATAAAATGGGAAATGAAATTGTCGATCGCGTGTACTGTGGACTACCACCATGTGAACCGATGAAATTCATTTTCCAAAAATACATTTCACGATTGTATATAATTTTATATTTAATATATTTATATATTTTTACTGATATAATTATAATAACATTTATAGTGTTTTACTTTCCATTCGTTTTAAAATAATATATTTTCACTCATTTGTACGGTGGACTGTCACCTCGAAAAGCTAAGTGATAAATTTTTCAATTATGATTTACATGTATGGTAAAATGATAATATATAATAAATTTATGTAATATATATGAAAATATATTGATTCTTTAAACCTAATATATCACCAAATTCCTTACACTTTATCCTATTAATGAAATGATAATGTCGTTCGTGCATATGTACGACCAACTTTCTCCACGAAGTGATTAGATCCAATATCCATGATTAATTTATATAATGATGAAAAATAAGTATTGAATAAAAAAATGATATTTATAAGATTAATATCATTCTATATATGATATAACTATATAATATTCTTAATATCTAAAACCCTGATGACAAAACACACTAGAGAAAACAAGGCAATTAACACCCGAAAGAATGTAAATAATTAAATATTATTATAAATCATTTCCTAATATGTTTTAAGAGGATAATATACAGTATTATTAATTTGAATATGGTTCCATAAAATAGTAATAACATGATTAAATCCATTATATGGAAGGTTTAATCATTTTCGATCAAAAGGAATCATTTTTTAAGGGACTTCGTCTCAATTTCACTTTATTGAGGCATATTGTAATGTAATGCGCCTAATCACTTTTATATGGGTTATATACTACACCTTTTTCAGGTAATTTCTTTAATAATACATAATTCATTGTATTTTCTATTTTAACATGAATTATCTCATCTAAGGGGATTTTACATGAAAAATTCTAGTTTGTAATGAATTTTATAACACAATTTCATTTCATTGGGATACATTTCTTCATCATTATATTTGATATTTAAAGATTATGTTTTTAAATACTATTGACCATTTTATTTTATATTTATACTTTTTTTCATATTTACATTTGATGCACATAATTCATCCATTTATAAATTTTCACTTCAATGTTATTATCTTTTTAAGGTTTTATTTCACAATAATATTTTAATCATGATTATTTATGATTGAATTAACATTGATTTAAATTATTTTTTCATTATATAATAAACCCATTTAATTATATTCTCCTATGGTTATTCATGATATTTTCTAGAGATATTACCATTTTTCTCTCATTGGGAATTAAAATGATTGAGATAAGATTTTAAGAAAATTATACTTTATTACTCTCTTAGATAAAAAAACTAGTTTCTTCCAAAAAAAATTTTATTAAACTATTTTCAACAATTTTTTTAGAAATTTAAGAATTATTTATTGAATAAATTGTTACCCATGTTTGACTTTTAATTTTTTTTATAAATCTTTTTATCAATTTCCAAATAAGGTAATTTCAAACATTTTTACAATAGTATGAAAGAATATTTTTTTGTTAAATATGACATGCACAAAATTTCCTTCCATCCTAAACACTCAATTTTTGAAAAATTATTTTATAAGTTTAAATTTTTATTTCAAAATAATTTTTTTTTAAAAATATTTTCTGAAATCATAATTTTCAAAACATTCAAATTGAAAAGGTTATATCCCTCAAGAATGTATTTAACAAAATATTTATTTTATTTCTATTCATCAGTATAGAAAAAATTATTATAATTTTGATCTATTGGTGACATGTTTTATTGATAATATCCTTAAGATTTAACTATATGGATTGTGAATATCTTGATGAAAGAAATTATAAAAAATGTAAATTTTGATTAATTTTTGTGATCATTAACAATCTATTTGAATACTCACTTTTTTTGTAATCATTTGGAATTAAATTCCCCTTGAATATAAAAATTATTTATAATTGATATTATTATTAAATAACCATATATCATTTCTATGTATTTTATTTTACTTCAAAATTTAACAATTTTTTGGGAAAATTAGTCCCAATTTGCATTCCTTACTCAATATGAAAATTCATTGAAAAGGAACATTGTTCATGAATTAAATCGATCAGTAAATATATAAGGAATGAATTAGAAATTAAGATAAGGTTTGGTCCTGGTAATAGATATCCCCTTTAGGCATTAATTAGTATTCTCATGACATGAATCAGTTGGATAACCTTAGTTAGATGGTTTTCTGGTGTATACTTACCCATTAGTTTTAAACCATATTTAGAATGGTCTTGACTGTAGATATGTCATGATTATTGATATCGTGACATTCAATAATTAATCACTACATTAATTAATAATTCATTTATTATTATCCATGATATTTTCACAATGATTCTATCTCAAGATGAATTTCATTCTCTCTTTATTGATAAAATAGAATGTGTGTTGAGATATTTAGTTTCTGGTATTGATTTTTCCTTATCAAATAATTATAGTTATGTTATTGATTAAATTTTATGTGTGTTCATATATTTACTTTTTCATATTTATTATGAATTATATAGTCATAATAGTCAAAAAACATAAATGTAATTTTGGTTCTTTTGTTTACCATTTCATGTTGATCATTCTTGTTAATTCAAGATAGATTCCACGATTTGTGAGTCTTACTAAGCATCATATCTCACCCTTATATTATTTACATTAATATAAATCCAAGGTGTGGAATGAATTATATTCCATGATATTCTAGGTGGAATAATGATATTATAAACAAAATTATATTGGTATATTTCTTCAAATGTAATATGGGACTCAATTATGTATCTTATTTACCAAGATTACTAAATTATTAGATTCTCTATGGTGTAATGACTTATATTTTTTCTATTTGAGTATAATAAATATACGATATGTGAAATTAGAGTCTTTATCCTTAAATTTAGTATAGTAATTTTTTAGAAACTATAGGAATTATATTAGTGAAAACATATATTAGGGAATAAAAACCAATGATAAACATTGAGATTAAGTATGAAATAACATCACAATGTTTTGGTGAGGTAAAGAATTTGTGGTTTTCCTAAAAATACATCCTTGTCAAGATATTACAATTGTTTTTGGTTCTACAATAATTGTTCATATGGGTAAAAATAGTGAAATATACATATCAATATTTATTTTAGTATTAAATAATACACAAAAATGACCCTTACTCTACACCTGGTTTAATACACCCCGAGGATATGTTTTTGATAATTACCATTTTATTTACCAACCACTATAAATTATTTGAATATATTATGATAATGAATACCCTAGGTTAATCATTTGGTTTCTTAGAATGAAAATATGTTTAATGATTTATACCTCATATAAATTATTCTTTATGATTATACGATTTCCCACTATGATTATTATATCTCACGTAATGCTTTTTGGTTTTGTGAATGGTTGTAAATCAAAGGAATCGTATAAGCATTAAATGTGAAAGATCGTGTCAGGATGACAAGGAAATGAATGTGATAATGACCAAAGTGAAATATATCATGATTTTTCTTAATCATTTATCCCAAAATATGATTAGCATCATATACCATAACATACTTTTGGGCTCACCAAAAAGAGAAGGATAGAGTATGCTTTGATCTAGAGTGGTGTAGACCATGGAAGAATGAGAATCAATTTTCTTCATATTTGAAATATGGAAAGAGACACAAAGGAAGGGGACTCAAAGGAATGGTAAAAAAATTATTTTTGTAAGTTTATGGAATAATGAAATGAATTTATAAGGAAAAATGAAGAGTGCGATGGAAGAAAATAAATTTCATCTTATGGATCCATATATAGTTCATTTTTTTAAATATGGTGAGATTGGTAATTATCTAAGTTAAATATTTATTCTAAATTTTAACCACAACACCATAAGAGTACCTATAATGAAATAAAATGAATGAAGTATTTATGGATTGGGATTGGAAAATTAAATTGTCAATGATTTTTTAAACTTTTTTATATTGGTTATAAAAATTATGAAACATCTAAGTATTGTGTTAAATTTTTAAAGCGTATAGATTTTAATTAAATTTAGTGTTATGGACTCTATATTTGGATTATGTGTATGAGGTTTATTATAAGTTCAAAGTATTAAACACCCATTTTTAATATCATTGTGAGAGAAATATAACATAATTAAGTATATTTTTAAAAAACAATTATAGTAATACAACCCATTGGTATAGTATATGAAAGATTTATTTGAGTATGAAATCATTTAAATATTTTAGACATAATATTAAAGGTATTGTTTACCATTAACATTTAACTTATCTTTGATGTTAATGTAATTATGGGCCATTAATTTTTTTCAATGCTGTAGGAATTTTATTAATATATTTTTTTGGAAAAAATAAAATCATACATGTTGGGCGACAACCCATTACATCTGGAAAGGCTATGAGGCCTAAACCATAACTTAAGGGTAAAAATTTAGTGGTACCTAACACTAGAATTCATGATGTACTAGTCAGTATGACATTATTTTTAACATAAACAGTTTTATAGTTGAATATTATTTTAATTCTTGGAAACATATTATACGATCAAATAATTTTGACTTTGAGGTATATAATGATATTTAGAGATATGATTTATCATTTTTTTGTATAAATAACCATTATTTTTAATGTAAATCATTATTTTGGAATAATACAATTAAAATTTTTGGGATGTATGTTAATAGGTATGAGATCTCCATTGCAATGAAAATAATATCTAATGTTGATAATATTAAGGGAATGTTAAATGTAGTGTTAATTATTTATGGAATAATATTAGTTTAGTCATTGGTTGAAATGCAGAATTGAGTTTTGTTATTTCTTCATATGAATATTTATACATTTTTTATTATCTTACACAATGGTAACCATTTTGTTTTTAGTTAATATTTAAAGACTAGAAAATACATTATTATTCTTTTATAGATCATACTATATATTAATTTTTATTTTTAGTGCTTCAGGAATAAAAACATAATATTGGTTATTTATTTATTAGATTAATAAATGAATAAGAAACTGATCATAGAACAAAAAAATGATCAAATTATATTTAAAAGGTATAATGTATGTATATTTCATTATATTCATATAATGTAAAATATTTCATCAACATTAAGAAAATGATCTTGAAACAAAAACTTTATCATATTACCTTCAACATGGATGAATGAATAGTTATTTGGTGCATTATAGATTAATTGTTTTTAGATACTTAACATTTTATTTATCCCTAACTTTTTTTGAATTATGATCTATTTCACTCTCTATAACTACTTAATCTTATTTTCCATGTACATATATTCACATTCCACTAATGTTATCATAATTGGAAACCTAGTTATTCATTATTAAAGATGATATTTTTACATCAATAAAAATATTAAAAATATGGTGATTTATGAATCATTTTTTAAAATGTGGGTTTACAACAAAGATATTTTCAAATTTGAAACCCTTTTCTGAGATCACAATTAAATTTTGATGATGAAACTTATTTTAGTGGGATAGAATATAGAACCTTGAGATTTTAAAAGATGAAAATTAGTGTTGATAAAATATATAACCCATGACACCAATAATAGATGATAATATAAGTCCGTGATAATTTATGATATATTTACTTTTAAAATTCAATCTCTTCGGTAGATGGTGTTTCATGCAGTATTGGTTTTAAACAAAACAGGATACTCTATTAAAATTTTATTTGTTAAAGATGACCATTCTAAACTATTTGTAATGTTAGTGGGTATGAATAAGAATAAATAAATTATGAATATATTTTGGTTTAAAAATTTAAAGAAAACCAATGGATAACTATTTATTAGAAACAAAATAAGAGTGAAGTGAAATAAAAGAGAAATATTCTCTAAAAAATTGCATTTTTAATAGAAAAAACTTTTAAGTTATAATTTATATACATAATATAAAAATAAATCTTAACACTTAAAAAAATAATTTAAAAAAATAATTATAAATCATTAAATATATATTTCAAAATTACCGTTGGGTAAATATTTTAGTATTTTCTGAAAAAAAAATTCTCAATAAATAGCAAAAAATATTGATTTTTATTAAAAACTGCCTTTTTGTTTAAATTATTTAAAAAGTTAAATTATATTTTATGTTGGTTTTAAAGTAAATTTAGTTCAATTATATAAAAAGTTAACAAATTTATTAAACTATAATAAATTTCATATTGAAGTTTTATATAATTTGTTTATTCATTTGAATATTTTTCATTGGAAAACTCTTTTTTCAACACGTTGGTGGGTTTGATTTTTAATTGAATTCATCCACATCAACAAATTCAATTTATGTTAATTGTTTCAATGTAAAAATCCATTAATTAAAAGTTGAATTTTTTTTTATAGAATATAATATCATAATAGCATGATTAGATGAAAATTTAACACCCCGAGACATTTTGTATATTTTTATTTGGAAGTAAATTTTACATATTAGATAGATTGAAAAACATGAATCTTTGAGTCTAAATAAATTGTGTTATATAGTACTATTATAAAAATAAGGTTAAATGGGTGGGTATGAATAATATTAAATAAATTATTAAAATTATTATTATCTATTCATTATAGAAAAATAAGAATCATTCAATAGAAAAAGAAATGTTTTTCGAATAGCATTATTTTTTACTAAAAGGATTTTTAGTCACTCCATGCACATATAATTTAATATACATTTTTTTCAATTTTATAGAATTTATTTAATACAATTAAATTAATTTTTAAAATAATAATATAAACATTACCTTAGGATGAGTATTTAGTATTTTTCATAAATGTTTCTTTTAACGATTGATAGTTAAAAACACTATTTTTTATCGACAAAATCCTTTGTTAAAACATATTTACAAATTTAAAAGATATATTAATTTTTTTAAAGTGGAATTAGTTAAACAATATTACAATTTAATTAATTTTTTCCTTCTATTAAATTTTATATTTAAATTTTATGTTAAAACATTCTATACTTATGAGCATTTTCTCTATGGAACCCCTCTTTGTCACCATGTCTACAAGTAAAATTTTAAATTTGATTCATCTGATTCTAAGAATTGAATTTGGTAAAATTAATTAAATATTTTGAATCATAATAATTGATATTTTTCAGTAATTTAAAATTATTTTTTCACCAATATGAATAGTAGTGGTAGGGAAAATTAATTACCATAGTTAAGGTAAAAACTAATTTACTACAGGGTTAAACTAAAAATATGTGTTTCAAAATGACATAAATTCATTCCAACCCCAATTTTATGGAAATATTTCAACGTTATAAACTTTAAGGGTCATTGATGACCCATTTTAGAGGCCCCATCATGATAAAAACATGGATTTAATTAATGCATTTAAAAAATTCCATGTGGGTCCCCTTCTCCACTTATAAAAGGAAACCCCCTCTCATCCAATCTACACACATTCAAATCCATTTGGTTTAGAATTAGACAACACAAATCATGTATTTACTCTAAGAAAAACATCATAGTTCTATATTTTTTTTTCAAAAACCCATCATAGGAATTATTTTGTTTCAGACCAAAAAAGGTCATCCGAATGAGAGGTAACGTTCTTAAATAGTCATTTTTATTTTTTTCTCTTCTTTGACAACCATACAATACTATTAAATCATGAATGTTTAATAAAAAACTATCTTCCATTTAATTATATTTTATTTTAAAATTTCATAACCTATATCTGTATCATAATCCAAAAAATGAGAAACGAAATCGTCGATCCTGTGTATGAAGGACTACCACCTCGTGAACTAATGTATCTTTTTTTCAATCTACACCTATCAGAATATGATATCATTATTATTTTAAAGAATATATATATTATTAATTATATAATTATACAAATGGATTTCTGATATCACAAATACCTTTTTAATTTCTATTCCTTTCAAATTATAATTATGCCCCTTGTGTGTACGACACACTACCGCCTCGCGAAGCGAAGTGTTTTGTTTCTATCATAAGAATTACATGGATGATAATATGGATAAATTTAATGAATATGTGTGATATATATTAATTGTAATAAATTAATGAAATTTAATATATCATAAAATTCCTTACACTTTCACCTGTTATTAAAATGATATCTTTCTATGTGTGTACATACAACCTACCATATCCATGAAGTGATTCGATTCATTTTCAATTCCCAACATTGATGGATAGTTATAACAATGTATCTACAAAGTAAATATTAAAATTTATAACATTAATATAATTCATGATATTAGGGATATATATACTATACCCAATTATTGGAATGTTTGTGATAAAACACGCATGAGAAATCAAGGTAATTAACACCCGAAACCATGAAAATGCAGAAATGTGATAAAAGTTTGGTGGTAAATGTTATATAAGAATAATATATGATATTTTAAATATTAATATTGATTTTTTATCACTAATAAAAATGATTAATACAATTATTCTATAGTAAAAATCATATTCACATAAAAGGAAGCATAAGGTAAGGGACTTCGCCTCCATTTCCCTTCACTATAGCATAATGTGATGTTATGAACCTAATTTCTTTTATTTGGTGTATAAACTACCAATTTTGAAACTTATTGTCCTAAATAATCATATATTAAATTTATTTTAAGTCCCAATTTTAATTATATCATCCAAGGGGAACTAACTTTAAAATTACCAAGTGGTGTAGATCGTTATGAATCAATTTCATCACGTTGTGTTATATTACTTATTCATTATCAATAGTATCCTATGAATATGTATCTAATTAATTTTTATTATACTATATTTTATATCCACATGTTGTATGTTTATTTAAATTTTATACACATAATAATTTCATTCATCAATTCCCTCTTCAACAATGTGATATTTTTAAGGGTTTATTTCACAATCTCCTTTTAAATTTGATTCTTTATGCTTGAATTTCAAATAACAGAAATTATTTTATTATTTTCTAATAAAAACCATTTAATTTTATCATGCACTGATTATTCCTTTTTTTCATGTAATATTACCATTTTCCCAATCATTGGTACTAAAAATAATTGATAAAATGTTTTTAATAATATTTGACTTCTTTCTCTCATTTTTCAAAAACCATTTTTCCTCCCAAACCATGTTTTAGAAAAATGTTTCCAAATATAGTTTTAAAAATATCCAAAGGGTTTATTAGAAACATTTTTAATCATTTTTTACATTTTAAAAAATATTTTTAAATTAATCTCCATTTATTTTTCCCAAAATCAAATTTTTATCATTCACTGAAAATGTGAATGAAATATTTATTTTAATGTGTTCGACAAGTATGAAATTTCTGACCATCATAACCACTAAATGGTTTAAAGATTTATTTTTAAGTATCAATGTTTATTTTAAAATAAAAATATTTTAAAAATATTTTATGAACCATTGTATTGAAAAATATTTTGAAATTATAAAAAGGATATTTTCTTCAATAATGGCTTCAATGACATTTTTTGGTGTTTTAATTTTTCAAGAACAACCATTTATTTTGATTATACTATATTATGGATATGTTTTATTAATACCATAATTATTATATATATGGTTTTTTATAATCATTTTCACCATGGAATGTATTGACATTCACTTTATAGATTCATTTTTGGTTAGTCATTAACATTCTGTTGAAATACTCACTTTTCTAGGATCATTGAACAATAAATTTCCCCTAAATATCAATATTATTTATCATGGTTATATTTATTTCCTAAACCATATATAATTTCAATATATAGTGTTCTACATTGAATGTTAACTTATTATCTTGGGAAATAGTGATAAATTATTATTCTTTACTCAATAAGGATATTTAATGATAAGGCACATTATTCGTGAATTAAATCAAATATTCAATATATGTGGAATACTATGGAAATTCAGACATAGGTGGGGTCTAGTTATAGGTATCCCCTTGATACATTTGTATTCTCATTATATGAATTAATTGGATAGAATTAGTTAAATAAGTTTTTGGTGTATAAATACCCATTAATTGTAAACTGTCTTTTGAAAGGTCTTGATAGAAGAGGTATTAGGATTCATGAGAGCATAAAATTTAATAATTAAGAATTTAATTTATAAGAATTAATTTATATTTATCTATAATATTTTTTAAAAGATATTATCAATAGATGAATTTTCATTCTCAGAACATAAATTAAATGGAATGTATTTTCTATTATATACATTTCCATATTTATTATACGTTATATATTAATAATAGTCTAATAATTGATAAAATATAGTTTTTTTTAGTTACTTACCTTTCCATACAGATTAGTCTTTATCTACTCATGAAAGTAACGTTATTGATTAAATGGAAAGTTTTTTTAAATAGTTACCATGCCCTAATGATTATTCCATATCTAATAATGATTGTCAAATTATTTAAGTGTCATGTGTGTTTAGTTATATACCTTTCCATGTTTATTTTTTATTGATTCTTGATAGCCTCTACATTATGTAAGTCTTATTAATAATCTAAGCTCACCCTGATTTTTTCATTTCTTAATAATCGATAAATTTCACTATGATAGATATACAAGGATATTATAGAGGGAATAATGAAATTCTGAATAACATTTATGATGAAATTTGATTATTCAGATTTAATATGGGAATTATATAAGTATCTATTTTACCAATACTATTAAACTATACTATATTTTGGGAAGTGGTTCCTTTTATCTAATTCCAATTTAATAAATAAGACACCAGCTCTTTGTTATGGGGGTTATGATCGCTACAGTAAGTATCAAAGGAAATTCGGTGTAATCCATGGGAATAAGATTTAGAAAAACAATTACGAAACATTACCTTATATTAGGTCATGAGGATAAGTATAGAAGAATATTCTAATGTTTTCTATAGATGAAATATTGTGGTTTTTTCAAGAAATTCATCCTTGTCTTGATACTATAATGGGATGTGGTTGTATCATAAATGTACCTAGGGGTAATAACTCCAAAAAAGATGTTTCATGATTGAAACGAGTGTTACATATTACATGAAAATGATCCTAACTTCCCACCTTATTTGAAAATATTGGGGGATATGATTCAAATAACTCAAATATTATTTACTGTCAATTATATGGGATTTGAATACATGCTGACCTTGAATGAACAAGGTTAAATGTAAAGTTTTATATATTGAAAAAAAATCATTATTTAGAAATCCTATAAATTATTATATGGTTTTATGATGATGATTATTTTTTATCATAGTATGATTTTTCAGTTTTAGTGAATGGATTGAACATGAAGGAATCTTGTTAACATTTAACCTGGTGGACAATTTGGTGACTATGAGAAACCACATGGGATTATGAATAGATTGAAATATGTGACAATTATTTCTAATCAGTGATCTTGATAAATTATTATATATCTATACCTTAACCTAATCTTATACCATCCAAAGAAGAGATCGATTGAGTTTTCTAAAATCTTGAGTGATTGAGACCATGGAGGAATGAAGAACCATTTTTCAACATAATAGAAATGTGGAAATAAAAACCCATGAAATTTTATAAAAAGAATGGGATAATTTTTAATGTGAGTAAAATAAGGGAATAAATAAAGTGATTACTAAGGATAATAATAAAAAGTATGATGGAGGGTAATAAATTTCATCATAGGTAATGATCTATAGTTTTATGTCTTAAATGTGGGGAACCAGGGTATTATCTAAGTTAATTATATATTCTAATGTTTAAACCTTAGACTAAACAAGGGATTATATTGAAATAAAATATTTTTTGTATTTATATATTAGAACCCAGATTTATATTGTAGAAGTTATTTTTACTAATTATATTTTGGTTATAGGAATCCTCAAACATTTGATGATTATGTTAAATTTTAGAAGCATATATTTCTTCATTAACATAATAGATATGGATACAATCATGTTTTTATGGATTTTAGATTAATCATATGTTAAATTTCTTAAACACTCCATTTTTTTATGTTATGGGAGTATTATATGATTTAGGTTATTTTGGGAGACATTTATAGTAATAAAATGATTTGGTTTAGTATGTGATTGACTGAAAAAGTTATTTAAGGTATAATGCCATTACTTTTTATGGTATTAATATTAAAGGTGTTGGAAACATTTAAGGTTTATCGTATCTTTTATGTTGAGTTAATTATATGTTTATAAAAATTGAAAATTTTATAAGAATTATATTAACATGGTTTTAGGAAAAGTACAACCCCATGTCGGGTGTCAATATGTCACATCTGGAAAGTCCACGGGGCATGAACCCATAATTGAAGTTATATAAGGGTGTTGTGCCTACAATTGACCAAAATGATTTTCAAGTTAATTTATCATTGTTTTCACTGAAAATGTTTTATGGATAAATATTAATGATGATCCAATGGTGTTATTGTTAATTTTTAGAGAATTATGAATTATTTTGGATAACAAGTGAACACTATATTATTTTTTGAAAATATTTAAAGATACATGCAAGGAATTGTAACACTTTTAATGATTTTATGATAAATTTAATGTTAATTTTAGTGATTAATGAATATAATGTTTATTCTTGGATATTTGTCTCTTATAGTTGGAGATGAATTCAAAATCAATCTAACAACAACCAAAAGATGAAATTGTGAATCTGAAATAGAAAAATATCTATCGAGTATCTTTCCTTGTATTCTTTGATATTAAAATATCAACAACTTTTTTAAATGGATCATGAAAAACAATTTTATCATATTTCCTATAAATCTGATCAATTAATGGTATTTTGATTTATCATTTACTTTTGGTTCTGTGTTTTTTGACTTTCTCTTGATCATTCACATTTTTTTGATCAATGACCTCTATCACCCTCCATCATTATTTTGGCACTATACTTCTTTTCAATGTTCATATCATCATATCAAACCTATTCTATCATACATGGAAGAATATTAATTTTTTTTTCTATATAAAATCTCATATATCTCATTCCCTATTTAGAGAGGAAGTTTAGTTAACCCTTTTTACGATATGTGTTTTTTAAAATGTTCTTGTTAAACAGAAATGCATTTTCTTCTGAGTGTAAGTTTATATTACGAGGATGAAATTTTTTGAATTTGGGGAGAATGAAACACCGAATGATTTTAAAATAATATTGTTGAGTTAACTAAAGTATATGACATGAAAAATTTATAAGAGAATGTAACACCCTAAGGCATTATTATATATTTATTTTATAAAAAAATTGATCTTTTTTTTACCAAATGGAACACAAAACCAGTAGTCTAAATGAATAATAACATATTATAATTTTTTTACCTTCACATTAAATTGGAAGGTATGAAAAATAACAACTAAATTATGAATATTATGGTTATATATATATTATAATTTTAATATTAATCATTTGAATTAAAATATTTATTCTGAAATAATATAAATTCCTAAAAGATGGTTTAGTCACACTTTGAGAACATAAATCAAAATTAAATTTTTCCACATTTAAATAAATTTATCATAATTTTTTAATCATCTTATCAAAAATATATTAGGGTGATTTTTTGGTATTTTTCTGAAATGTATCATTTTTTGACAAATAGTGAAAAATATTGAGTTTTATCAAAAACAACCTTTTCAATTAGATTATTTAAAAAGTTAAATTATATTTTAAATATATTTTATTAAAAAATTAAAGAAATTATATTAAAATGTTACTAATTTTTTTAATTGTTATCAATTTCATATTGAATTTTTATATTAAAACATTAACTTCTTATGATAATTTTACTATGAAACTTATCTTTTATATCACTTATATGAGTATAATTTTATATTGGAATTTTCCACTTTGATGAATTAAATTTGGATAATTTTATTTCAAATTTGTTATAATAAAATTTTATAATATCTAATATGATAAAATTAATTTATGAACATTATGAATAGTAAAATCAGTAAATATTAATTACTTCTCTTAAGATAAAAACTAATTTATCGTGGGGTTAAACTAAAATAATAAGGGTTAAAATGTCATAAAAACTATTACAACACATATTTTATGGTATTATTTATATATTAACACCTATAAGGGTCTATAATAACCAATTTCATGAGGTTTTTGCTTTATAAAAATGTAGGTGCAATTGATTGTTTTCATAAATTCCATATCGGTACTCTCCCCCACTTATAAAAAGAACCCCTCTATACTCTCCTCTTAACACTTAAAAATATATTTTATTAATCAAAGTACCATCACAATAAATTCATTTAACCCCTTAAACATCTTATATCCTTTTTTTATCATGAATTCATCTTCCAAAGTCTTTTTCTATAACCCTACAATGGTCATTTGAAGAAGAGGAAGTGTTCTAAAATGAACTTTTTTATTTTATTTCCTCTTACACATACTTACAATATTATTAAATAGTTATATTATAATAAAAACCAATATCTACCCTAAAATGATATGCTATTATTTTAATCTAATAACTTATATCCATCTCATATCCCATCAAATCTGAAAAAAAATCATCGATCATGTGTACAATGGACTACCGCCTCATGAACTAATGTAACTCATTCTCAATAAAAAAACTCTCATGATTAGTTATAATGATGGGTTTAAATTATATATATAATTTATGATATAATTATACTTATTTAATTAAAATATCATTTATAACTCGTAAATTTATATTCTATTTAATATATGATAACTTCACTAATAAGTACAATGGACTACCACATCACGAACCGATGTGATTATTTATTTATATAAGATTTACATAGAAGGTAATAAGGTTATATTTAATGAATGTATGTGATATATAATACAAGATAAAAAATAAAGATATTTAATATATCATAAAACTACTCTCTCTTCCACCTGTTATGGTAATGATATCGTTGCTCGTGTTTACGTATAAATTATTATCTCCACGAAGTGATGCAATTAATTTTCCATGAAAATTTATTAAAATCGTTTTAAATAATGTTTCCACTAAGTAAATATGATATTTATAAAAATAATATAGTTATATAGATGATGGATCAATATTTTATATATAATTATTATATCTTTCATGAATAAACTCGTAAGAGAAAATATTTCAATTAATAATAGAAATAATGAAAATAATGAAAGGTTATTTAAAAACAGGTGGTAAAGTTTTATAATAGGATCATATAAGATATTATAAATATTAATATGGTTTTAGTATTAATTAATTATATTTTCAAATCCATTATACATGAAGTTAAATCATGCTCATTCAAAAGGAATCATGATGTAATGGACTTTGTCTCACTTTCTCATCATTATGGCATATTGTAATGATACCCCTATAATTAATTTTATGTATAAACCTCCCCTTTGAAATATAATACCATGATTCATTAATAATTCATTTTACATTAGGATTCAATTTTAATTATTTTATCCAAAGTTATTTTACATTAAAATTACCCAGTGGAAAAATATTTCATAACTCAATTATTTTTCATTGGGTTATGTTACATCATCATTATCTTCAATATTATATAATTATGTGTGTTTTGAATTTTTATTATTTTAAATTTCATAACCACTTGTTTCATATGGATTTAAATTTGATACACATAATTGATTTATTGATTAATTCTAACATCAATGTTATGAATATTCTATGGAAATATATCATAGTAGCATTTTAATATGGATTTTTTATGCTTGAATTTACACTGAAGGAAATAATTTGATAATTTTATAATATACCCATTTAATTTTATTATCCTCTAGTTATTCATGAATTTTTCAAGTAACAGTACTATTTTTCTACTCATTGCTACCTAATATGATTTTGAAAGTGTTTTAAATAAAATCAAACTGTATTCTTTCTTTAGTCAAAACTCATTTTTATTCTAAAAAAAATTTATCAAAACATGTTTTCAAAAATGTTTTTAAAACTAAAAAAATGATTTATTAATAAAATTTATACCAATGTTTTAATTTTAATTTTTTTCTAAAGGAATCTTCAAGTCATTTTCCAAATAAGGTCCATTTGGATTTTACTATAAATTTTAATTGATTATTTATTTCCAAATGTGTGGAATGTATGTAATTTTCTCCCATAATGACCCCTTAATGTTTTTTAGAAACCTTTAAACATTTCAAAGGTTATTTTAAAATATTTTTTTTTAAAATATTTTGTGAACTTTTAGTTTTAAAAATATTTCCAAGTAAATAATGAATATTTTCCTCAATATTGTTTTTAATGATTCTTTTATGGAAATGTTATTCAGTAACAACAAAAAAAACATTATTTTACATATAATCCACGGGGGGATATGTTGTATTGAAACCATCATTATTCTTTATATGGATGGTTTATGATCATTTTCACCATGTAAAGTGTTTATATCCACTTTCTTTATTAATTTTTTTATACTCATTTCCATTCCACTGAAAGATTCACTTTCCTATGGTCAATAAACATATACTTTATCCTAAATATCTATATTATTTATCATCGATATATTTAATTATTTAACAACATATAATTTCTGCATACAGTGTTCTACATTGAATTTTATTCTATTATCTAGTTAAATTTTGATAAATTTTTATTCTTTTTTCAAAATAGATATTTGGTGATAAGGTTCAGTTTTCATGATTAAATATATTATTAGATATAAAAGAAATTATTTTAAAATGATGATATGGGTGGGACCTAATTATTGATATCCCTTCATTGCGTCTATAGTTTCATAAGACATATCAGTTAAGTAGACATAGTTTAATGTGTTTTTAGTGTATACATACCCATTGGTTCTAAACTATCTTATGAAAGGTTGTGATAGTAGTTGTATAATAATTATAGAGATCATGACATCTGATAATTAACTATTTCCTTTATTAATAATCCATTCATTATTATAAATGATAATTTGGAAATGATAAAATCTTTGTGTGGATTTTCATTATCACTTTATCGACTAAATGTAATGTATTTTATTTTTTATACCTTAACATATTTATTATCCTTATATATTTATAGTAGTCAAGTTATTTATTAAATGGCATGTGTTTCTAGTTATTTACCATACCATATTAATTATGCCTTATCTACTAATGATAGTCAAGTTATTGATTAAATGGACTATGTGTTCATATATTTACCTTTTTATATTGATTATACATTATCTAATCATTACAGTCACATTATTTAAATGTTATGTTTGTTCTATTATTTATCATTCCATGGTGATTGTGATTACCGGTTCATGATACTTTTTTCTTTAAGTAAATCTTGTTGAGAATCTTAGCACACCCTTATTTTTTTTCCTTTTATGAGAATCTATGTTGTGTATTATAAATGATATGAAAGGATATAAAAGATTTAACAATTATATTCCTGAAAAAAATATGATTTAATTTTTGCATACAAATTTAATATGTGGATCATGTATGTATCTAGCTTACTAAGACTATTAAACTATTCACTCTATTGAGATGTGATTCTTTGTATCTTATACCAATATAATAAAGAGGATACAAGATATGGGATACTAGGTTCAGGGTCTTCACATTTAATCGTTGGAATAAGAATACTTTATATTATCTATAAGTTAGAAAAACCATAATGAATAGTGAAAATATTAAAATTTAATTACCATGGTTAAGGTAAAATGGTTTTCTCAGGGGTTTAAATATGAAGATAAGGGTTAAAAATTAACTAAAACATGTCCAAAACATATTGGATTTCCATATAGAGACTTTATCACCTATAGGTATTAATAATTGACCATGGTAATGTCTTATGGCCTATGAAAAATCATGGGTAAACTTAATTATTCTCAACACTTCCATGTGTGTCCTCTCCCCCCACTTATAAATTGTCACTCCCTCCCTTCACTTATTAACATCTATCAAGAGAATTATATTGACCAAAAAATTCCAAAACACCTCCCTAAAATCCTTCTACACATTATAGAGCTATCGGTATTCTATAAAGACAAACCCTATGGTCATTAAGAGGGGATCTGAAGGAGGTTTATCAAAGAGAATTTATTTATTTTAATGAATGTCATTCGTTTTCAATCGTTTTTTCCACATTGAATTTTATCTTAATACTTAAAATATAATATCACTATAATATCACATATAATTATATATTATATGTATATGTAATAACATTTATCCATCTCATCCTCTATTAAATGGGAAATGAAATTGTGGATCGTAGCTGCAAAAGAATACCGCCTCATGAACCGATGTATCTAATTTTCCATAAACACATATTATGATTGTATATGATGGTGTAATTAATGAATATATTTAATATTTTATATATTACTATACTTATGTAATTATAATTTCACATAAACCTTTTTACATTCCATTTCATTTAAGATTCGATAATAGCGCTCATGTGTGCGGTGAACTACCACCTCACAAAGCTATGTGATTTTCTTTTCACTTACGTAATGCATGGAAGGTAATAAGGATAAATTTAATTATTATATTTGATATATATGACATGATATTGATTCTATAAAACTAATATATCAACCACTTCCTTACCAAATTCAACAGTTAATGATTTGATAATGTCATTTTTGCATACGCACGAACGACCCTCTCTACAAAGTGATATGTTCCATTCTCCATGGGCAATTTAAATAATGATTATAAATATGTTTATAATGGAAAATTTATATTTACAATATTAATATCATTATATATATTATTGAAATATATAATATGATTATGATTATAAAAATTCATGACAAAAGATGAATGAGAAAACAAGGCGATTAACACGTGAAATAATGAAAATAGTGAAATATTATTAACAATTGGGTAGTAGAATTTTATAATATGATCATATATAATACTAAAATTTTTCATATGGTTAAAATATAAATTAATAACATTATTAAAACTATTATATATTATTTTGAGTAATTGTTAACCAAAATGATGCATGAGGTAAGGAACATTGTCTCAATTTCTCTTCATTGAGGCATATAATAATGTTATGAACCCAATTTATATTATATGGTGTATATGATAACCATTTTTCATGTAAAAATAATGAATAGTTGATAATTCAGGCATTTTATGTTTTAACTTTAATTATTTAATCTAATTAGATTTGACATGGAAATTAAAATAGTTGAAAGAATTTCCTAACTCAATTTCTTTTTACTTTGTGATATTACTTTTTATTTTCTTTGACATTATTATATTATTTTTATAAAATAATTTTGAACATATTATGTCTTATTCCCACTTTTTTATATGGATATATATTTGATACATACATTTGATACATTTATTAGTTCTTAATTCAACTTTACGATCTTTTCAAGGGTTTATTTAACAATCTTATTTTATTCTGGATTATCAATCTATGAATTTCCGTTGAAGGAAATTATAAAATAATTATATAAAAAAATTATTTTTTTATCATCTATTTATTCATGAACTATTATAATAAATGTTATCATTTTCTTCTCTTGGTAAATTTAAATGATCGAGAAATTGTTTTTAAGAAAATATGACATTATTTCCCTCTTCCATCAAAAATCCTTTTTCTTCAAAAACTGTGTTTTCTAAAAATATTTGGGAAAATGTTTTTTAAAATTGTTAAAATGATTTATTTAATACATTTTCACCCATGATATAATTTTTACAAAAAATTTAGAAAGGATTCTATATGTTGTTTTCAGAATGTGATAATTTTATTCCTTTTTACAATAGTGTAACCACTGATGTAAAATTAATGTCATATTTTCATATTAGTAAATGTTTTATATGTGTAAAATAAGGGAATAATGAAGTAAATTTCCAATGAAAATGATGAGTGTTATGGATGGAAATAAATTTCATCATAAGGATCCTTTTATAATCCATTGTTTTAAATATGGGCAACCTAAGAATTATTTAATTCAATTACCTTTTCTAATGGTTTACCCCTAGAACATAGAAGGACCTATATTGAAATAAAATAGAATAAATACTTATGTACATGGATTAAATAATTATATTTTTAAGATTTATTTTTCTAATAGTATTTTGGTAATAATTACTATGAAACATATAATGACTTTGCTAATTTTTAGAAACATATATATTTTTATTATCTTAGGAGTCACGGACACCAGGATGGGTTTTTGAGTATAATGTTGATTATATGTTAAAAGTACTAATCACCCCTTTTGAAAAAAAAATTGGTAGAAATATTACATGACTAAGGATAGTTATGGAAAATATTTATTTGAATACAACCCATTAGTTTATTATATGTAAGATTTATTTTATGAATAATTCCTTTAAATATTTTTAAGTTAAGATTATAGGTATTTGTAACCATTAATGTTTATCTTAACTTTTACATTGTGGTAATTATGTGTCATTAAAATTGGTAATTTTATAAGAATTATATTAATGTGGTTTTTGAAAAAGGACAACCCACATATGGGGTGACTACCCATCGCATTCAAGAAGGATGCCAGGAAAAAACCCACATCAGAAGTTAAAATCATGCTACAAATAACACTTGCATGCATGATGTATTGGTTAGAATGACATTGTTTTTAATTATAATGTTTTATGGTTGAATATTATGTTAGTTTGGGGAAATATATTTTAGGATCAATTCATTTTTATTTTGAGATAATTAATGATATTTTGAGAGGGTTATTATCAGTTTTTTGTATATATAACCAATAGTATTAACATAATGGATTATTTATTAATAATGCAGTTACATTTTTGGGATATAAGTAAGAAGGGGTGAGATATCCCATCAGTGAAAAAATTCTCTAATGTCAATAATATTGAGGATACTTGAAATATAGGGTTATTTATTTGTGTAAAATATAATTTGACCCTTTCGAAGAAATTTTGAAGTAAAATATATTATTTTATCATATGAAAGTTTATTCATTTTCTTATCTTACACTATTATACCCATTTCAGTTTTGGTTAATATATAAGGACTCCATGGGTAGCTTATTATTCTTTTATATAACACATGATATGTTAAAATTTAATTTTATATCTCTATGAATAGAAAATTCATATTGGATATTCATTTAATATATTAAGTAATGAAGTGGAAATTTATTAGAGAACAAAAAAAGGATGAAATTTTATTTAAATGTATAATGTATGTATATTTCCCTATATTAATAGGTACAAAAATAATTCCTCAATTATAAGTAAATGTTCTTAAAAAAAATGTTATCATATTACCATTATAATGGATAAATGAATGGTTATTTAAAACATCATATATTTATTTTTTTAATCTCTATGAAATTTAATTTATAATTCACTTTCTTGTGATCTATAATCTCTATCACTATCATTAATTATTTACTCGTTTCTTCTACATCTATATCTTTACTTACCACTAATGTTCTCCTACTTTGAAACCTAGTTATGTGTTATTCAAGTGGAATGTTTTACTCCCCTTTCAATCTTATCTAGAGGATTTTTTATTAACTCTTTTTACATTGTGAGTTTATAAAAAAGATATTCTGAAATCCCATACCCTTAATTCTTGAGTTTTATACAACACCAATTTAATCATGCACTACACATAAAATAAATTTTAGGTTGTTCTACATGGAACACCAAGGTTAGATTACATTATATGCAACAATGACTTTCCTCGATGGCTTGAGTAACACATAAGACCAAGTTTCACCAAATAATAATATATTAAAATGTTATTAGTTAACATAATTGGGTATAAAATAGACATTAAATTAGATTTTATTAATGGTATTTATTAATTTATGAAAATATATTATTTAAAAAATATAATATTAATTCATAAGAAACTGATTAACTAGAAATTAATATGAAAACCAATTGAATATGAAGGAAAATATTATTATGGTCATAAAGTTATTTTACCATAAAAAATTAATTTAATTAGTGAGTGATATTAATTTGAAATTTTTTTATATAGTAAATAAAATATATTTTTTATTTATCCAATATATTCGATAGAAATAAGATAATAACAAACTCAATTTTTTTCCTAAAAACCTATATTTTTTTATATAAAAGTATTTTTACATCTTTTTAATTTTGAATCAATTTTTTATCCAATTTTTTTAAATTTAATACATCTAATTTGTCAAAATAAACTACATATTTGAAAATGTGTCATAAGAATTTGGCTAGGGTAAAAAAAATTTATTTGTCTATAAAGATTCATTTTTAATGAATAGTGAAAAAATACTGAATTATAGTTCAAAAATGATTTTTTATCTAATTTTTTTATAAGGTTAAATAAAGTTTTAGATTATATTAAAGGTTTAATTAGATAATATATTTATTAATTAACATTACTTACATTCACCTTCAATTGAGTAATAAAAAACTCACACATCATGGTTGGGAGAAAATATGTGTAAGAAAGTTTAGTGACACAATTTTCCATTAAACCACTCACACAAAGGGTATTATTTTTATCCAAGGATTCAAACTAATATAACAATTTAAATAATCAAAAAACAACCAATTTCATGATAAATTCACACAAAAATGTTAAAATAATGCTAAAACACACATTTCATCATTGAAACAAAATTTTTTGAATAATAAAAAAACATTAAATAGGAAAACTCCTCATGAATTTCCAGTATATTCCATGATTAATAAGGAATAATTTTCTATGATTGAGTCAGAATAATTTTCTATGATGAATTGGGAATCATTAACAAACATTCCATTACTAAAGTGAGGTGGAAAATAAATTGGGGGAGGTAACAATACAATTATGCAAGTGAAAAAAGAAGAAGAATGAAAATAAAAATTACTAACTATCTCAATAATATACCCATACCCTACACCTAGAGTATGTTGTGTTCTACCTATAATAAAAAAGAATGTGATAACAGAGGTTAAAACCCAATGGATGTTATTGATTGATTTCTTCATGAAAATGGAGTTTTTCCATTATAGACTCTGGATTGGCTTCATGAATCTTCTTCAATTACATCCCATTACAATGATGTTTTGTTTTTTTCTTCATTTTAATCCTAAAAAACCAAATAGATAAAAATTATTAATAGTGTATACTCTAAACTAGCAGGAATTAAAATTACCTAGATGTAACTTCATACATTCATTTTAAAGGAGGTACTTCTACCCAATGTGGTATTAATGATAAAGGATGATATGATCGTGGGAAACCTTGGTTTAGTCCTTATAAATCCCAGAGTTCTTATATGAATATCTACACATTTCCTCAAAATCCTAAATCTGTAGCTTCCTTTGTGTACTTACACCTAAAATACTATAATTATGTTGTTTAATGTCCCAGTAGGTCTGGTTCCCTATCTCAATAGATAGGTGACAACTCTATCCAAAAAAAAGCTCATAAGGTGATATTACAATGGGCATTTTAAAGGTAGTACGATAATCCATTAATGAATCATCGAGTCTAAGACTCCAATATTTTCTATTGGGTGTAACAATTTTTTAATGAATTTTTTTTACCTATCTATTTGACTCCACTAATTGGCCATTATTCTATGGTTTATATGTCGAAGACATAAGATGCTTAACCCCATAACAATGCAAAAGTGAATGCATTGTGAGGTTGCATAAATGAGAACCTTGGTCATTGATGATGGACCTAGTTATTCCAAACCTACATATAATTTTATTTATAAAAAATTCCACAATTTTCTTGTAATAATATGTCTTTGCGGCTCATGCCTTTACCCATTTTGACACTTAATCAACTATCAAAATAATGTAAAATTTACCAAATGAATTAAAGGATTTTCCTATAAAGTAAATTCCCCAAACATCACAAATGACATGAAAGATCATGGGTTGTTGTGGAATCTCATTTGTTTTAGAGACATTCTCTATTCTTTTATAGTGAGAATAAGATTTACAAAAATCATGAAAATCCTGAATTAATGTTCGGAAAAAATACCTAAATTAAGGACCTTACAAGTAGTCCATTTTTTAACAAAGTCGACCCTATAATAAATAGTGTGTCAAAAACTATATACATACTAAAAATAAATATCATGAACAAAATTCAATAGTACATTATCACTGTATGTGCTCCAAATGTGTAGATCATCCCAAATTTATTAAAGAGACTCACGTTTTAGATAACCATCTTGGTTTTTATTGAAATTGGTAGGAATTCAAGATGCTACCAAATAATTCATAATTTTTTCATAACAAGGGATAACATCTTGCACTCGATAAAATTTCTCATCAAGAAACTTTTAATTTATAGTATAAAGGGGGCGATTCAATGTCCAAGGATGGTAGGATCCTGTTGATATGGTGAGCAAAAACATTATCTACACCCTTTTATCACTAATTTCTTGGTTAAATTCCAAAAGGAGGACCATCCAGTGAATGAGTTGTGGTTTGGATTTTATTTTCTTAAGTAGATGTTGGAGGGATGCATGGTCCGAGAAAATAATGATTTTGTACCATAAAAGTTATTCCATGAATTTATCCAAGGTGAACATATTGTAAGGGAAATATTTTCTTATTATGGTGTAGTTTTATTGGGAAGGTTCCAATGTATGTGAGGAATAGGCTATGACATGTGGAGATCGAATGGCCCTTTGTGATAAGACTATAACAACCGCATATTTATAGGCATCACACAAGATCTCAAATGTTAATTTCCATTAAGGTGGTTGGATTATCAGGGGTGATGTGAGACTCTATTATAACTTATTAAAATATTCTTCTCATTCTTTATCAAAAAAAATCTTTTTTTTAGTAATCCAGAAAGGGGAAGTGTAATCTTACTAAATTCGCGAATGAAACGATGGTAAAATCCTACATGACTTGGGAAAGACCGAACATTCCAAATATTTTTGGAAAATGGTAGGGAAGAAATAACATCTATTATTTATTTATCTACTTTGATTTAATCCCCAAAAAGACATGACCCAATACTATAAATTTTCACACCATGAAATAAAATTTCTCATAGTATAATATGAGATTATTTTCAATACAATGATATAGGATAACACAAATACTACTCAAACATTAATCAAAAGAGGATTCATAACCAGTGAAATCATCCATTAATACTTCTATTAAATTCTATGGGTAATCTGGAAAAATAATAACCATGCATCGCTGGAATATACCAGGAGAATTTCACATACCAAATGTCATCCTTCTATATGAAAATATACCAATGGGGAAAGTAAATGATTAATTTTCCTGATACCCAAGGGGATATTTGGATCTGAAATTATCCTGAATACACATCAATAAAAAGATAATGGGACTTTCATACTAGCCTCTACAACATCTATTCAATAAATGGAATTGAGAAATGGTCTTTTATAGTGTGTTGGTTTTTTCATCGATTTTCTATGGATACATGAAAAATATTCTACACAGTAGATGGAACCAATTCATTGTTTTCATTTTTAATTATAGTGAGACCAATTTTTTTAGGAACAACTTACACTGGAAAGACCCATTGGATGTCAGATATTGGGTAAATGATTCCAGCATCTTGTAGTTTAGTTACATTATTTTTTACAACATCTAGGAGGTTTGGGTTCAGTCACTGTTGTTCATACCTCACTGGTTTAACCACTTCATTTAATAATATATGATGTCTCAAAATTGGAGGCTAAAAATAGGAATTTCAGCAAGTATCCATCCAAAATATTGTTTATACTCTCTCAAAATATTAAGAAGTTTCAATTCATGATATAGAGGGATTGAACTAGAAATGATGATTGTAAGTTTGTTTCCATTATCAAGATATGATATTTAAAATCTTGAGTTTGTTGTTTATGTTCCAATTCAGATGTATTTTGGATTGATGGGAGTGATTATGAAAGTGATAGGTTAGTAATATCATCTAACTACTCAAAGGTAATATCCTCATGTGAGAAATGATCTTCTACATGCATAGCAGTATCATTGATGGTCATGTGATCCTTAGTGATCAAGAAATCATAAATTAATAAACATGGATATCATTTTTCAAAATCGGTACGACATTCAATGCATGACTCATTACCCAGAATGTCTATCAATGATGAAAACTCAAAAAGGGGGTCAAGAGAATTAAAAGATGATTTTTTAGGAGAATATTTTACATCAATTAAATTAATAGAGAGACAATATTTTTCTTGTGAGGGGTGCTTCATGGAATCAATGATGTTGAAGTTGGAAATATCACTGAAAAACTCCATTGATAATATACCATTATGGAAATTAATTATGGTTTGGTAGTTTTCAAAAAAGTTCTCCCTAATATAATTAAGGCATGTCTATTCATCCTATCATCTTCTATTTTAATAAAATAAAAATAATTAGGAAAAATTGAATTTTTCACCCTCACAAGAACATACTCTAACATACCAGTGGGGTGTGATGTACTCTGATTTGTGTGTTGAACAAAAATTTCTATGGGATTCAATTATCCAACCTGTAATGAACAGTAAATGGTTTAAGGCATCGAGTTTATAGAAGCATCCAAATTATGCATAGAAATGGAAAAAGAATACTCTCCTGTGGTGCTTAGAATAGAAAATTTTCTAAGATCATTGAATTTCATAGGAAGTTATGGCTCTATCAATGCTGAGACATTCCTACCCAAGCTCACATTTTCATCACCTTGAAGACTCCACTATTGTGTACATATCTCCTTGAGAAACTTTGTGTATCATTTAATTTTCCTTACAAAAATAAATCTAGGGGATGTTAACCTGCACTTTTTTAAACATTTCCAAGATTTATTTATCAAGTTCATTTTTTTATTTCTGTGGTTGGGTGGACCTTTGTGGAAATGGAATATAAATGGTTGGTAAATGTGAATCATGAATATAAATAGTATGACAACCCTGCTTTTTATTACAACTTAAGCATGCTTTATTACATAAAACTTCACTTGATACAACAAAGAAGATCGAGAGGTTTAGTGTCTTTGGGGCTTAGGATCATTACATAAAAACTTTAAACTTGAAATACAACATCTTTATTGAAAACTTCATTTACATGACCACTACATTCCTTCGTACTTAGCATTGCATGGGATAACCTGAGGACATGCATAAGAAAAGGGTGAGCTATAAAGTCCAGTAAGGGAGTAAACAATGAATAACATGAGGAGTGAAATACATGTTAGCCAATAGGCATATCAATAGAGAATAATAGAAACATGAACATAAAGGCATGATAAATCATGATAATCATAACATGGAAATGTGGCAACAACACTTATCATTGAATTAGCATGAGCCAAGGCTCATTGCACATGGAGCATGAGTAAACCCTCATTGCACTTGAAGCATGAGTAAACCCTCGTTTCACTTGAATTGTCATGAGTCAACACTCATTGCACATGACTTATCATGATACTATACTTTACCCAATGCATTGGAGCGCTATAAAGGGTGCACCCTTCTTAAACATTTCATTTCATGCATAAGTGTTCCACATGGATCATAAAACATGGATTCATAAAACATAATCATTTCTTCCACGATAAAGGAAAGTGGAATTCATAAATGAAACTTTATAATCAATATGTAAATGTGCATAAAGGTGAATACCCTTGATGGAGAAATGGGCATGGTATTCACTACACAAAGACATTGGCTTAGAAAATCGGTGCGATTTCGGCAGCGTAACGGCGTGACATAAGAATTCATAAAAAAGGTTGATGAGAGAGAAAGAGGTTCCTCATAATATTTACATGTAATGGACAGTAAGGAGATCATATATATACATGTCCCAACAATAGAAATGGAATTTAGATTCATGATACAAAAGTATTGCTTGAATGTAAAAGAAGAGAGAGAAGTTCCTTTCGGAATTTTGGCATAGTAACGGGTGTACATGGGAGGCATTTAATGAGAGAGAAAGGGTTCTCCCATCATTCAAACAATAAGAGGGCAGTATGGGGGAGGTTCAAAACCATACCCCAAAATTCATAATTGAAATAAAAAGGGAAATACATCTTAAAGAAAATTGACAAAAAAATGAGAAAGGAAGAAAACCCCTTACTTGGAAGTGTGCTTCCAAAGGCTAGAGAGAGGCTTGTGAGAGGCTTCTTGGGAGCTTGGGGCACCTTGAGAGGATTCTAGAGAGAGTAGGGAAGAGGTTGGACGAACTTCAAGGGCTTTGAGTGAGGAGAATGTGGGAGCTTGGGTGGGTTTATATAGGAAAGGTGAGAGAATTCTTTATTATTTAGGTTTGGGAACCCTTATATTAAAATAATCCAAACCACAAACCATCCCATGGTATTTGCCCATGGTTTCTGGAAAAGGAAAGAGGAAAACAATATTTTACAAGTCCAAGGTCCGAACTTATTAAAAAATTAGGGTTGCTTATGTGGAGGTGAGTCACACTCCCATGGAAATTAATTTAAAAAGGAAAAGTGTTGAATAAGTCTTGAGGGCTCCATTAATGCTTTGAAAAGTGAGTCAAACAAACACAAAACCTCATTATTTTAATGATAAAACATATATTGGCCGAACATAAGGATTATGGTATTTTATTACATCACCATTGGGTCATTATGATGTCATAAAACACATTATATATTTAAATGGTATTTAATTTTTACCCAAAAATTTGACTGTCTCAGAAAATTATGAAAAATTCACCATTGGATAATTTCAACGTCCTGATTCCAAAAATAATATTTATTTTATCTAAATAATTTTCTAAATATGTGCATTTTCACTTTTAAAATAAAAACCGACATTTATAAAAAATTCACGGGTTTTGACAGAAATGGCTTTCAAACCTTAATAAAAATTTTAATTGCATTCATAAAATGATAAGATTATTTATATTTAATAAAAATTAATTAAATATTAATAATAATATTTTATTAAAATATTATTTAATTCAAAAATACTTTAATTTAATAAAATATAATTCTTAATTAAATAATAACTAAAAACACCATTTGTACTTTAAAAACTAATTACAATGTATCAAAAATAACTAGAAATTATATTCATTATTATATACAAAAAAAAAATAATGTACATGAACATGGTGCTACTTATTTTTTACATAACCCCTTAAAATAGCCGCATAAGACCTAAGGGTAAGGTGTGCGATGGTGACAGACTCTTGGGGTTTCTCAGATAACATCGCTCGAGTGGTAATCTCTATCAACTTCCATTTTTCCCGTAGACGATCACGTTCGAGCTTGACTTGATAAAGCTCAGCTTGGGCTTGGTCAAGGGCAAAGCCCAAAGACGCCACCTCTTTTCCGAGCTCCGACAAATGGTCTTCGTAAGGGGAAATTCTACTGGATGAGGCCATCGCTTCCTTTGTCTGAGTAGAAAATTGGTTCGTTAAAGACTTATATTTAAACTACCCAGATGATCACTGTTCAACGGCTATAAAAGTAACGGTCACAAATCTTAAAGTAAAACTAAAAAAGTTGATATCTTATAAAAACATTTTTCATAAAGAAACATTTAAATGGATCAAGAGGGATTTTCCATTAATGAAATTTTGGGTCGTTACAACATTCCCCCCTTAAGAAATTTCGCCCTCGAAATTTTCCTTTTTCCCACACTAAAACAAATGTGGGTAACTTAGCTTCATCGCATCCTCCGACTCCAAAGTTGCTTCTTAAAACTTGTGGTTTCTCCACAACACCTTGACGAGGGGCATTGTCTTATTTTGTAGAACTTTTTCTCTATGATCTAAGATCTTCACTGGTTGCTCCTCATAAGAAAGATCGTCTTCTAATTGTACCACCTCGGAAGAGAGTACATGTGAAGGGTCTGGTATGTACTTCCTTAAGAGGGATACATGGAAGACATCATGCACCTTGGCCATAGTGGGTGGAAGTGCTAGTCGATAGGCCACAACCCCAACACGATCAAGAATCTAGAAGGGGTCGATGTACCTTGGACTTAACTTCCCTTTATTTCCAAACCTCATGACCTTCTTCCATGAAGATATGCGTAAAAACACCATGTCTCCGACTTTAAACTCAAGGTCTAGTCGACGATTATCTACATAACTCTTCTGTCGACTTTGGGCTGCCTTGATGTGCTGCTGAATGGTTTTCACCTTCTCCACCATTTCTTCGACCATTTCTGGTCCAAGCAGCTTACGTTCACCGACCTCATCCCAACATGCCAGTGTTCTACACCTTTTCCCATACAGGGCTTCATATGGTGCCATTTGGATGCTCAAGTGGAAACTATTATTATAAGAGAACTCAACCAGAGGAAGATATTGATCCCATCCTCCTTTAAAGTCCATTGAGAACGCTCTCAACATATCCTCAAGTGTTTGGATAGTCCGCTCAGATTGGCCATCAGTTTGAGGATGATAGTCCGTACTGAAGTTCAGTTCAGTATTCAGAGCATGTTGAAGACTCTTCCAAAACTTAGAGGTAAATCTTGGATCTCGATCAAAAACAATAGATAGTGGTACTCCATGCAACCGTACCACATCCCTGATATATATCTGTGCCAGTTGATCCAAAGAGAAATCCTCTCGAATAGCAATGAAGTGTGCGGTCTTTGTAAGACGATCCACAACAACCCAGATTGCATTGTTTCCTTTGGATGTCCTTGGAAGTCCAGTGAAGAAGTCCATGGTGATGTTCTTGTTGTACCTCTCGTACCCCTCGTGGTTTAATTTTCATGATCACAATCACTCTCTTATTTATCTAATCTTGTTTTAAGTGTTTTTGTTGATAGGCAAAAGGTTGCCAAGGAATTGGGCCAAGAAGGACCAAAAGTGGACTGAAAATCAGTCCACCGGACAACCGGTGGATGAACACCGGCCAGCCGATGGAGCCTGGACAGAAAGGGGGAGAAATTCTTGGTTGATTGGGGGAGAAATCTTTCTCTCATTCTTTGCTTTACTTTTCAATTTATCCTTTAAAGCATTCCTTTCATTTCAGTATTTTACATTGCTTGTTTTGGTGATTTTGATCATCAAAATAGGGGGAGATTAACCAATTGTTGGGCGGAGAGTGATGGCAAGAGGGGGGTGAATTTCCTTTTAAAAAATAATTAACAATTTAAAACAAAGTAAAAGGTGCAGCGGAAATAAAAGAGGCAAGACACAAAACTTGATAACGGAGTTCGGCTTAACCCATAGCCTATGTCTCCGCTCCCAACTCAACCGTTGAGAGATTTACTACCGCTTGCTTTTCAATGGTTTTAGAAAGAAACCCACTAGACTTTAAGGTAGTCTAGGACCTATTATAGCTTGCTTTTATTGGTTGAGCAAGAACCCACTTGCTTTTATTGGTTGAGCAAGAACCCACTAGCCTTCTTACAGGTGAAGGCTAGCTCACCTATGACTCAATCCTTTTAAAGGGAAGGCTTGACTAACCTCTTCACACCTTGAAGGTGGTGTGAAAACCCAAAAGAAAGGGAAGATGAGAGAAATAGGGGTTTGTAGGCACAAACCCAAATTGATGCTCAAATAATAATAAGACAAGAAAAACCGTAAGAGGAGAAGCCTTGGGTGCCAAAGGATTTATTGGAGTTGATGAAGAGCGCTCCCAAGCTTCTATGGTGGTGCTCCTTGGATGTGGAATTGAGTTGGAGCAAATGGGGATCTTTGAGGGAATGCACCGGAGGTTCTCCAAATGATGGGAAAATGTTCTCGTGGGCTTTCGTGCGTTACCGGGGCTTCCTAGTCCTTTATTTATAGAGGGGGAACCCTCAAATGGACTTTGGGGGTCTTCGGAGCCATTGGAGAGGCCTTCGGAGCCGTTGGGGGTCAAGTGGACAAGTCTGGTCAAAGCCCAACGGCTAGTTTGACTGGCTCCACCGGCTGACCGGTGCTTGGCCACCGGTTGGCCGGTGCTTTGAAAAAGGAGAGGCCTTCGGGCTCAGGCACCACCGGCTGGCCGGTGAGGAGGCCACCGGTTGGCCGGTGATGAGACAGTAGGTGACACTATTTGTCTGGGTTCCACCGGCTGGCCGGTGGTGGGACACCGGTTGGCCGGTGGTCTGGACAGAGGGATGCCTTCTGTCCAGGCTCCATCGGCTGGCCGGTGGTCATCCACCGGTTGGCCGGTGGACTGATTTTCAGTCCACTTTTGGTCCTTCTTGGCCCAATTCCTTGGCAACCTTTTGCCTATCAACAAAAACACTTAAAACAAGATTAGATAAATAAGAGAGTGATTGTGATCATGAAAATTAAACCACGGGGGGTACGAGAGGTACAACAATTTCCCCCTATTTTGATGATCACAATCACCAAAACAAGAAATGTAAAATACTGAAATGAAAGGCTTTGCCATCAAGCTCTAAATTTTTAATATCGGCTTGAGTCCATTTGGATTCATCGGGAGAAGAGAGAGAGTAACCATGCATGACAATTCTATAAATAGGATAACCAATGCTTCTAAGAAAAGTGGTCATGCGGGTTTTCCAATAAGTATAGTCGGTTCCATCAAAGAATAGAGCACGACCCAAAGAATAACCTTCGGGGGCGAAAGAAGTTGAAGCCATCACAATGGATCTTTGAATTTGAAACCGGTTAGGGTATTACTCAGATTTTCCCTTTGATACCAATTGTTGGGCAGAGAGTGATGGCAAGAGGGGGGGTTAATTGCCTTTTAAAAAATAATTAACAATTTAAAACAAAGTAAAAGGTGCAGCGGAAATAAAAGAGGCAAGACACAAAACTTGATAACGGAGTTCGGCTTAACCCAAAGCCTACGTCTCCGCTCCCAACTCAACCGTTGAGAGATTTACTACCGCTTTCTTTTCAATGGTTTTAGCAAGAAACCCACTAGACTTTAAGGTAGTCTAGGACCTATTACAGCTTGCTTTTATTGGTTGAGCAAGAACCCACTTGCTTTTATTGGTTGAGCAAGAACCCACTAGCCTTCTTACAGGTGAAGGCTATCTCACCTATGACTCAAGCCTTTTAAAGGGAAGGCTTGACTAACCTCTTCACACCTTAAAGGTGGTGTGAAAACCCAAAAGAAAGGGAAGATGAGAGAAATAGGGGTTTGTAGGCACAAACCCAAATTGATGCTCAAATAATAATAAGACAAGAAAAAACGTAAGAGGAGAAGCCTTGGGCGCCAAAGGATTGATTGGAGTTGATGAAGAGCGCTCCCAAGCTTCTATGGTGGTGCTCCTTGGATGTGGAATTGAGTTGGAGCAAATGGGGATCTTTGAGGGAATGCACCGGAGGTTCGCCAAATGATGTAAAAATGTTCTCGTGGGCTTCCGTGCGTTACCGGGGCTTCCTAGTCCTTTATTTATAGAGGGGGAACCCTCAAATGGACTTTGGGGGTCTTCGGAGCCGTTGGAGAGGCCTTCGGAGCCGTTGGGGGTCAAGTGGACAAGTCTGGTCAAAGCCCAACGGCTAGTTTGACTGGCTCCACCGGCTGACCAGTGCTTGGCCACCGGTTGGCCGGTGCTTTGAAAAAGGAGAGGCCTTCGGGCTCAGGCACCACCGGTTGGCCGGTGAGGAGGCCACTGGTTGGCCGGTGATGAGACAGTAGGTGACACTATTTTTCTGGGTTCCACCGGCTGGCCGGTGGTGGGACACCGGTTGGCCGGTGGTCTGGAAAGAGGGATGCCTTCTGTCCAGGCTCCATCGGCTGGCCGGTGGTCATCCACCAGTTGGCCGGTGGACTGATTTTCAGTCCACTTTTGGTCTTTCTTGGCCCAATTCCTTGGCAACCTTTTTCCTATCAACAAAAACACTTAAAACAAGATTAGATAAATAAGAGAGTGATTGTGATCATGAAAATTAAACCACGAGGGGTACGAGAGGTACAACAATCTCCCCCTATTTTGATGATCACAATCACCAAAACAAGCAATGTAAAATACTGAAATGAAAGGCATGCTTTAAAGGATAAATTGAAAATTAAAGCAAAGCATGAGAGAAAGATTTCTCCCCCAATCAACCAAGAATTTCTCCCCCTTTCTGTCCAGGCTCCATCGGCTGGCCGGTGGTCATCCACCGGTTGGCCGGTGGACTGATTTTCTGTCCACTTTTGGTCCTTCTTGTCCCAATTCCTTGGCAACCTTTTTCCTATCAACAAAAACACTTAAAACAAGATTAGATAAATAAGAGAGTGATTGTGATCATGAAAATTAAACCACGAGGGGTACGAGAGGTACAACAGTTCTCCCATTTCCATTCTGGTATGGGCAATGGTTGCATCATCCCCTTAGACTTCTGCCTCTCTGCCTTCACTTGCTGACACACCAGGCACTTTGATGTATATTCAGCGTTCTCCTTCTTCATATTATCCCACCAAAAGTTTTCTTGGAGATCTCGATACATCTTTGTGCTCCCTGGGTGAATAGAGAAATTTGAACTATGTGCATCATCCAAAAGTTCCTTCTTCAGCTCCGAACTTGATGGAACACATAGTCTTTTCCCAAACCGCACAATTCCTTCTTCATTAACATTAAACTCTGAGGATTTTACCTTTTTGATAGCTTCTACTTTTTCTTGGATTCCCACATCATCCTTTTGAGCATCCTTTATCCTTTCCAAAAGAGATGGTTGAGCAATCATTTGTGAAAGGATTGATGATTTTCCCTTCTTTATGATTCCCACATCCATCTTCATCAAGTCTAAGAAGATTGGATCCTTCTCAATTCTCATCATTGATAGAATAGTTTGATCCTTTATACTTAGGGCATCTGCCACCTTGTTCGCTTTCCTAGGGTGGTAATGTATTGAACAGTCATAATCCTTGACGAGCTCTATCCATCTTCTCTGGTGCATATTAAGCTCTTTCTATGTGAATATATATTTAAGACTCTTGTGGTCAGTATATTTCTCACATTTCTCTCCATAGAGATAATGCCGCCAGATTTTCAAGGCAAAGATCACCGCCGCCAACTCCAGATCATGCGTTGGATAGTTTCGCTCATGGATTTTCAACTGCCTTGAGTCATAGGATATCACTTTATCATTCTGCATCAGCACACATCCTAATCCCTTCTTCGAAGCATCACTGAATACCACAAAAAGCTCCCCACTTGTGGGTAAAGTGAGCACGGGTGCAGTGATAAGCCTCCTTTTCAACTCCTTGAAGCTTTATTCGCATTCATCACTCCAAGCAAACTTTACTCCCTTTCAAGTTAGCTTGGTAAGAGGGTTGGACAATCGTGAGAAATTTCTCACAAATCGTCGATAATATCCAACTAACCCCAAGAAGCTACGGATATCAGTTACCGATGTTGGCCTCGGCCATCCCTCAATTGCATCTATTTTGGAGGGGTCCACAGATATCCCATTGCTTGTGATGATATGACCCAAGAATGAGACTTCCTTCAACCAAAACTCACACTTCATGTACTTTGCATAGAGCTTCTCCTTGTGCAAAGTCTCTAGTACAGTTTTTAAATGCTCCTCATGGTCCTCCTTGGTTTTGGAGTATATTAGAATATAATCTATAAAGACTACCACAAATTTGTCTAGGTAATCTCTAAAGACTATATTCATCAAGTCCATGAATATTGTTGGAGCATTGGTGAGTCCGAAATGCATTACTATGAATTCATAGTGCCCGTACCTTGTACGAAAAGCAGTCTTGGGGATATCTTCCTTCTTCACCCTTACTTGATAATATCCCGACCGCAAGTCGACCTTGGAGAATTATTGTGCTCCACGCAGATAATCAAACAAGTCATCGATTCTTGGGAGAGGATACTTGTTCTTTATCGTGATTTTTTTAAGTTCACGATAATCGATGCAAAGTCGCATTGACCCATCCTTCTTCTTGACGAAGAGGACTGGTGCACCCCATGGTGATGCACTTGGGCGTATAAACCCTTTATCCAGATTCTCCTGTAGTTGTTTCTTCAGTTCTTCAAGCTCAACCACAGCCATTCTATATGGAGTCTTGGATATTGGTAGCGCCCCAGGTATAAGTTCAATTGAGAACTCAACATCTCTTCTTGGAGGAAGACCAGGAAGTTCCTCGGGAAATACTTCAGCGAATTCCCTCACAATAGGCATTTCTTCAAGGGTGGTTTCTTCCTTGGACTTAATCATCTGAGCCAGATATGCGTGCTCATAAGTCAGTAATATCCATGCTTGAGATGATGGAGCTAAAGGAGATTTATCTTCCTCCTGACACTTGTAAAGAATCGGGGGTCGATTCTCCATATGGAGTGTTATTTCCCTCTCCCGACAATTTATGTTGGCTCTATATAAGGAAAGCCAATCCATGCCAAGAATTGCATCAAATTTCACCAAAGGGATTATGACGAGGTTCGCCGGGAAATTCAATCCACAGATTATAACAGGGGAGGACTTATACTCATGGGATGCAATGATTGCCCCATTTTCCGTACTCACCGACATCTTTACTTCCATGATTTGTGGTGGTGCAGGGATTATTCTACTAAACTTTTGAGATATAAAAGAATTCGTAGAACCTGAATCAAAAAGTACGTTCGATATTCTTGAATGAATAACTAGCGTACCTGTCACCACTTCGTTGTCGGGGTTCACTTCGGTAGAAGTGATGGCAAAAGCTCTTCCTTGCTGTCTTGGAGGTTGTTGATTGCCTCTGATAACCCTTGGATTAGGGCACTGATTCGCAAAATGACCCGGTTCTTTTCATTTGAAGCATTGAACAACGCGTTGAGGTTCGAACGGAGCGTTCCTCTCCTCTGTCGCAGTCGCGGGTCCTTCTTGCTGACAGTTAACAGCTAGGTGCCCTTCTCTTCCACACTTGAAGCATTTTCTTGTCCCCCTAAGGCAATTTCCAGGGTGCTTCTTTCCACACTTTTGGCAAGTGGGGTGCTAGAATTTCTTAGCGCTGTTGGATTTATCCATCGGACCACCAGCATTGAATTCCACCTTCCGCTTGTTGTCCCCATGATACCCCTGTGATTCTCCGATCTCTATTTCAACCTTGAGGGCACATCGGACAATTTCCTCATAACTGTCGAAGTCACGGATCGCTAATGCTTTCTGCAAGCTAGGCTTTAGCCCACAAAAGAAGCGGTCAACCTTGCATTCGGGGGTAATGACAAATCCGGAAGCGTATCGTGCAAGCCTTGTGAAGTTTTCCTCGTACGCTCCCACAGATTCCTCATCTTTCTGCTTGAGGGAAAGGAAGTCCCTTTCCATCTTAAGACGGAGGGTGCGTGGAAAATATTTATCGAAAAACATCTTCCGGAATACCTTCCATTCCAAAGCCTCGATCTCCTCCTCAGGCTTCGTATTTTTGATCAACGTCCACCATTGATCAGCTTCACCCTCCATACGATAATCCGCCAAGAGAACCTTCTCTTTTTCAGAGCATTGGAGGATGTAGAATATCTTCTCAATGGAGTTGATCCATTGTTCAGCGATCGTGGGATCAGATGATCCACTAAAAGTAGGAGGCCTTTGTCTCATGAAGCTTTCAATAGCGACTTGTTCTTTCTTAGGGGGGTTGAAAGTTCCTCTTGACCAGTGTTTCTATTCAAAACTTGAGTTAGCTGAGAGAGAAGCGTGACAAAGTTCGCGATTCCCGCTCCCATTGGATTGGGCATCTCATAAGTACAATCATCACACTGATCTTCACAACGGTTGTTAGCCCGAGTTCTCCTATTACCAGCCATTGGCTAGAATAAAAGAAAGTTAGGGGTAACGCATAAAGGTTAATCCAAAGACAAAAGTTGATGACTTATAAATAAACTTTAATCTCTTTAACTCATGAGTCTATAGGATTCAATCCAGGCTTTTCATGATCTTCCTTCTAAAATATATTCTTAGGGGCATTTTTCCTTTAATAAGGGTTCATACTAAGATTGTGAATTCATCAAAACATATCCCCCGGGAGTGTCGTAACCAAGAGTGCAGCAAGGCCCGTTGTCGTGCACCAGTTCCCGTTCGAGTCTAGCTCAAAGCGGTGTTTTTGGGTTTTACCCCTAGGATACATCTGTGCCAGAGCCGCCTCTACCTGCTCGTATCCATACAGGGATGTATTTGTTTGATAAACCACTTACTTAGTATTTACCAAAACATAGGGATGTTTTTATTATTCTTAGTCTTGTATCTAAGGCTTTACTAGGGTTTCCTAATCCCAAAAATAACTAAACCTATCCTCTGATACCAACTATGACAACCCTACTTTTTATTACAACTTAAGCATGCTTTATTACATAAAACTTCACTTGATACAACAAAGAAGATCGAGAGGTTTAGTGTCTTTGGGGCTTAGGATCATTACATAAAAACTTTAAACTTGAAATACAACATCTTTATTGAAAACTTCCTTTACATGACCACTACATTCCTTCGTACTTAGCATTGCATGGGATAACCTGAGGACATGCATAAGAATAGGGTGAGCTATAAAGCCCAGTAAGGGAGTAAACAATGAATAACATGAGGAGTGAAATACATGTTAGGCAATAGGCATATCAATAGAGCATAATAGAAACATGAACATAAAGGCATGATAAAGCATGATAATCATAACATGGAAATGTGGCAACAACACTTATCATTGAATTAGCATGAGCCAAGGCTCATTGCACATGGAGCATGAGTAAACCCTCATTGCACTTGAAGCACGAGTAAACCCTCGTTGCACTTGAATTAGCATGATTCAACACTCATTGCACATGACGTATCATGATACTATACTTTACCCAATGCATTGGAGCACTATAAAGGGCGCACCCTTCTTAAACATTTCATTTCATGCATAAGTGTGCCACATGGATCATAAAACATGGATTCATAAAACAAAATCATTTCTTCCACGATAAAGGAAAGTGGAATTCATACATGAAACTTTATAATCAATATGTAAATGTGCATAAAGGTGAATACCCTTGATGGAGAAATGGGCATGGTATTCACTACACAAAGACATTGGCTTAGAAAATCGGTGCGATTTCGGCAGCGTAATGGCGTGACATAAGAATTCATAAAAAAGGTTGATGAGAGAGAAAGGGGTTCCTCATCATATTTACATGTAATGGACAGTAAGGAGATCATATATATACATTTACCAACAATAGAAATGGAATTTATATTCATGATACAAAAGTATTTCTTGAATGTAAAAGAAGAGAGAGAAGTTCCTTTCGGAATTTTGGCATAGTAACGGGTGTACATGGGAGGCATTTAATGAGAGAGAAAGGGTTCTCCCATCATTCAAACAATAAGAGGGAAGTATGTGGGAGGTTCGAAACCATACCCCAACATTCATAATTGAAATAAAAAAGGGAAATACAACTTAAATAAAATTGACAAAAAAATGAGAAAGGAAGAAAACCCCTTACTTGGAAGTGTGCTTCCAAAGGCTAGAGATAGGCTTTTGAGAGGATTCTTGGGAGCTTGGGGCACCTTGATAGGATTCTAGAGAGAGTAGGGCAGAGTTTGGACGAACTTAAAGGGCTTTGAGTGAGGAGGAAGTGGGAGCTTGGGTGGGTTTATATAGGAAAGGTGAGAGAATTCTTTATTATTTAGGTTTGGGACCCCTTATATTAAAATAATCCAAACCACAAACCATCCCATGGTATTTTCCCATTGTTTCTATAAAAGGAAAGAGTAAAACAATATTTTACAAGTCCAAGGTCCGAACTTATTAAAAAATTAGGGTTTCTTATGTGGAGGTGAGTCACACTCCCATGGAAATTAATTTAAAAAGGCAAAGTGTTGAATAAGTCTTGAGGGCTCCATTAATGCTTTGAAAAGTGAGTCAAACAAACCCAAAACCTCATTATTTTAATGATAAAACATATATTGGCCGAACATAAGGATTATGGTATTTTATTACATCACCATTGGGTCATTATGATGTCATAAAACACATTATATATTTAAATGGTATTTAATTTTTACCCAAAAATTTGACTGTCTCAGAAAATTATGAAAAATTCACCGTTGGATAATTTCGACATCCTGATTCCAAAAATAATATTTATTTTATCTAAATAATTTTCTAAATATGTGAATTTTCACTTTTAAAATAAAAACCGACATTTATAAAAAATTCACGGGTTTTGACAGAAATGGCTTTCAAACCTTAATAAAAATTTTAATTGCATTCATAAAATTATAAGATTATTTATATTTAATAAAAATTAATTTAATATTAATAATAATATTTTATTAAAATATTATTTAATTCAAAAATACTTTAATTTAATAAAATATAATTCTTAATTAAATAATAACTAAAAACACCATTTCTACTTTAAAAACTAATTACAATGTATCAAAAATGACTAGAAATTATATTCATTATTATATACAAAAAAAATAATGTACATGAACATGGTGCTACTTATTTGTTACATAACCCCTTAAAATAGCCGTATAAGACCTAAGGGTAAGGTGTGTGATGGTGACAGACTCTTGGGGTTGCTCGGATAACATCGCTCGAGTGGTAATCTCTATCAACTTCCATTTTTTCCGTAGACGATCACGTTCGAGCTTGACTTGATGAAGCTCAGCTTGGGCTTGGTCAAGGGCAAATCCCAAAGACGCCACCTCTTTTCTGAGCTCCGACAAATGGGCTTCGTAAGGGGCAATTCTACTGGATGAGGCCATCGCTTCCTTTGTCTGAGTAGAAAATTGGTTCGTTAAAGCCTTATATTTAAACTACCCAGATGATCACTGTTCAACGGCTATAAAAGTAACGGTCACAAATCTTAAAGTAAAACTAAAAAAGTTGATATCTTATAAAAACATTTTTCATAAAGAAACATTTAACTGGATCAAGAGGGATTTTCCATTAATGAAATTTTGGGTCATTACAAATAGTCTTTCCATTGGAAGGGTTTCTCTCATGAAAAGTGTTTTCAACATTTGGAATGTTTTCATTTGTTAGTTTGGTGTATTCCTCTATAGGGGATAAATATAATGGAGGGTTTATTTGTATTTTAAGTTGTGTTCTACTCATAAGGGTAATGGAACTGATATTTCTATTATCCCTAAGGTTAACTACTAGTTGAGAAGGTATTTTACCCAACTCATGACTCTGGATTTCCCCCCACTCAGTTGGTGAGATATCCTAATTGGGTTTTTAGATATTGTACGATAGCTTTAAGGGTTTTTTGAATTGGATATAGTTGGAAGCCTTTTGTTTAATCATGAATTCTTTCTTAGGATTTACTTTTAGAGGGGGTTGCTGGAAAGGAATTTGGTGTGGATGAGGATTTTTGGGTGGTGGTGGATGACTACTCATCCCCAAATGGTTCCTTGGTTGTTGAGGTTGGTTTTAATACCCCTTTTCCTATAGGATTGGTTGTGTTTCTACCCAGGGTTGGATGTATCCTAAAGTTCATGCCTAAAGGGTTGGTTATAGTGGTGACCTGGAAAGATTGTCTCACAAATCTTTGATGTTTCTCTCAATTGAGGAAATTGGTCAGAGTAGTAGGTTTCATAAGAATATATACCATAATGGATGAGAGAAGGATATTGGGATTTACCTTGGAAAATAGAAGGTTTTCGAAGAAAGGTGATTACCTCTTTGATCTTCGTGTCGACCTTTTTCTCGAATTCAGTACATTGTACCTCATGGACCCCTTAGATGGGTACACTAGTCCTTGAACATAATTTTTTAGTGTTATGTTCCCTATTCTCAATGAGGTTCCTTGTATTGATTGGGGTTTTATCCACTATCACACCACATCTATCATCATCAATCATGTTACGATCAATAGGAATTAAACCTTCATAAAAATATTGTATTAAAAGTTGATCATTTATTTGGTGTTGTGGAAAACATGAATATAACCTTTTAAAGAGTTATCAATATTTAGGATTTGATTCCCCTTATGATTTTATTATTCCATAGATTTCTTTTATTATTATTACATTTCAAGAGGCTAGGAAATATTTTTCATGAAAAAGGTGTTTCATATCTTCCCAACCTATAATTGCTGAATTAACATAGTAAATCTAATCTTTATGTAGTGTCCTCTAATGAAAAAAGGAATGTCGTAATTTTTACTTTTTATTCTTATAAATTACTAGGATTTAATATTGAACACAAAATATTAAATTATTTTAAATTATTATGTGGTTCTTCCCCATCCAGTCCATGGAATATTGGTAAAAAGTGAATTAAAATGGATTTTTGTTCAAAATCGGGTGTCTCGCCTTACATTTGAATATAAGTGGGTTAGATATCAACATTAAGAAAGGTTATTTAAATTAGTGTTATATTATATTTATCCATGTTATTAATTTTATGTTCATTTTTAATGTTAGTTCTAGAATAAGAAGAAGAAATATAAATAAGGGATTTAATTTTTGGGGGGGGCTCCTTCAAAGGGTCCTCCTACGTTTCTCTATGTTGCAGATATAGGATCCTCACTGGTTCAGGATTGAAAGGTGGTAAATCTATCATATTTGAACACATAACGCACAGAACCTATATAATTAATAAATAAGAACACAAAAATTTATTTAAATATAGAAGATAAAATAATAAAATATTCACAAAATTTACAACAAACATAAAAAACACAGACTAAAAACCAAAGTGCTACGCAGAAATAACACAAGAATATAAATTTTGTATCATGAAACATCAAATTTATTATGTTTTTAATGTTGATCTATAGTCTACAGTAGACCCTATGTCATATATCAGGATAATTGAATGTTTAATGTGTGATTTTTTAATAAAGATTACTAAAAGAGGGGGATGTTTTGAAAACAGTTTTAAAAACAAAATGACATAAATAAGGAGTTTAATAGTTGATAAATAAAGGTGGTGTTTTAAAAATTATGATTGAATGAGTTAATTTTATGTTCACTACCCATATTCTATACTTCATTGTTATGAAATGTGCTCATAGATTAATAGAATTCTTTGGTTGAGGGTTGTTAAGATCTCAATTCCCCTGTTTCCTCTTAAAAAGTTGCACAAAGTACTAACCCTTGACACAACAATCATGTTGTAAAAGATTGGTCTTTAAGAATTGATTGAAGGATAAAAAATCATATTGATATCTTATTAAGGTGTGAGATAAATAGGATTATTGTGTTTCCCAATCAAAGAAACCCATGATTCTCACATTAAATAACAACCCAATCGGTGTTGAAATAGAAATTATTTCACTTAATTATATCAAAATAAATGTATTCAGATGATAATAATGTCAAGATAAAAAATAATTGAAATACTTAACACACAAATTACCCAATAACAAGTGTTAGAACTCCCTATCATATGTGTATAGCTCCCTCTAAATTATTTTCCAATGTTTATCTCTCCACCGATAGTAGGAGGAGGCTCTAGTGAAACTTTATCATCATCCTTGATCACCCTATGAGGATAGGGGCCCCCATAACTTCTTTGATGAGGATAGGACTCCATTTTGTCTCAAAAATTTCAGTTATTTTCTCCTAGTTAGAACCTAAAAATGGGTTTCCCAAGGTATCATTTTATAGTAAAATTGGAAGGTAGTTTTTATCAACTAGATTTATGAAAAACTAATTAGATCATGGTTTTAGACCTCTATATAGTATTATATTTCAATTGAGAAAATTAAAAGGTTGAATACCCACCATTCTAATAACTCCACCAGAAACTTGGCACCATTCAAATGACTACAACTCAAGATTTGGATAGAATATAGAACACCACTATTGACTTTGTCAAGAATCGATTCCCTAACTAGATTGGTTCTGAAGGGCCTCTTAGTGGAATAATTGGGATTGTATTTATTAATAAGAGTTATATCATATTATATTTTTGATAATCCCACAATTTTTTATCCTCATTTGATTCACGGTTTAGTAGTAGTGTGCATTTGAGTCCACTGGTGTGCTTGGAATCATGAATAGGTTGGCCCATTTTTCTTCCACTTCATCTTGGGCCCTCCAAATCACATCCACCTACAAATTAATTATCAAAAAAAGTAACATTTCCATTTTTAATATTTATAGACACAAAATAAATTAATCAAACATAAAGTGAAAATTTTTATTAAAATTTTAATTTATGATACAAAATCAGTTTAACATAGGGGAAAAAGAGTGAAAATGAAATAGTGGATCACAGTTTGATCGGTAGCCTGTAGGGGCTGGTCCATGAGGATGTATTTGGCTTATCCCCAATTGTGTTCCTAAGTTAGGGAACCCTTTATATCATGATATTGTGTGTTCTATGTGTATTGGTTGTTAGTACCCTATTTTGAGAGGTTCTTCAAGACCATTTTAGTTTCATGGAAAAAACTTTTTTATTTAGGTGGGTCGGTTGGGAATGATATGTGAGGATCTATTTGCATAATATATATGGTTGGGAATTTTCCTTATAGTAGTTATATGTTGAGTCTTCTCATATCCTTCATCTCTTCATATTAATAATAAAATATTTCCTCATGTGTGAGGATTTCAATCTCTTTTGAAAGTGGGTGGTTTATAGCCTTAACTTTTCATTTTTTGTTGCTAGATTCCCATCATGGATGTAATAGTGGATAGGTTGATGGAATCCAAAAATTCATAGCATGCATTAGTATTATGTTACTCACACAATCTTCAATGATTTTGGTGTACACTATATTATGAAAAAAACCACCTCCTCTTATTACTATATATCAATGTCATATTTTGTACCATCTTCAGGGTGGTAATAATTACATTCATTGATGTATAACACATTTTGAACATTCCAAAATCCCATTTGAGAGATTAATTTTGTTTATTCACACCTTGAGTCCATGTCCTATCCTTTATTGTACCTATTAGAACCATTTTATGAATGTTTATGTGAAGGGAATCTCCATAATTTTTTTCATGCATGTTTCTTTAGAGGAAGTCATGAAACTATATTGGATGAACTATAATGATATATTCTATAGTGTTCCCCCTAATTAGTATAAGGATGAATTTCTATTGGTGGATGTTGATGTAAAAAATCCACCAGCTCTATCGGTAGGGGATGTTTTTATTCTCTTTCGATAACCTTTCAAGCCTCGTTTGTTGACCTCAATGGTTTTGTTAAAAAATATCTCATCCCTCCAAGTTGGGCTTACTCTTGGATTTCTATGGATACTAAATCCATGGCTACATTATTGATTTTATAGAGCCATGTTTGAACATGGGCTGGGTCTATTTTATGATTTACCCAAAATTTTCCTACTTCCAAATATATTTGTGATGCCAAGATATTGACTTCACTTAGTCAGCAGGGTTGCTCAATTTTTTCAGATTCTTGATGTAGGAGTATTTTGATGGCTCTCTCTCTTCTAGATAGAGGTATTTGAGAGTTGGTTGGGGAATATTTTTCATATTCATGACATATGTTGCTAATATATTCCATCTATCAAAGATATCATAAGACTATGAAATTGTTTAATGACACTTTTTACAAGATTTTACAGTTGGGGAGCAAGGATAAATCCAATGCTATGTGCTCTCCCCATCCATTTATATAAAAACTGGATGTAGAATTTATGATCATCTAACAAAAATCATTTAAATCATCAAAGTATGTCAATTGATGAGATAATTTCTATTTTATAAAATTTGGGTATCATACGGCTAGTAGGGACACAAAGTTGATTTGACGGTGTATAACTTATATTACATTGATGTGGATTGGATACTTATCTTAAGTATATAATTTTTGTTTTATGTAGTGAAGAGTGGTAAATATATTTAGACATATGTTGTGCACACAATCATAGAGAAATTACACTAGAATGATGTATTAGGGAGTGGATAAAGCATCGAACATTACTGTTATGTTTTCTTTACCCAACTATCCCCTCATGAGAAGAAATTATTCTTCATAATCCTTAATTGTATCTTAATCTAGGTCCGAACAATGTGTAATTTTTCTAGTATCATTATTATGAATAGTACCATCGTTTGGGATTTCTTCTATCATATTGAAAGGAAGGTGATCCAAGGGTGGTTTGTACAATGGCTATTAATTTTGGATATATTATAATTTTTAGTGGATGTCACATGTAAATAGTGATTCATCATGCATGATTGTCCTCATTTTCTAAAGTACCGCATGATTTGGGGGATTCCTCATAGTTAAATCAGTAAGGGGATGACCTCCTTGATGAATTAAAATTTCAATGTGCGGTGTACATTAACATTGAGTTCCATCATGGGGATGACCACCACCATGGCTTGATGTCTAAATAAAATGAATATTCTTATATCTTATACCATGGGGATGACCTTCAAGGTGGATTATAGCATTGGAGGACCTCATTTCTTTTTGATATTTTTTTCATATCACGGTTCTCATCTAGATATGGTCTATTAGGATTGATTTGATTCTATGAATGAAGTGATCTTTCATGTTAAGATTTCATGGGAGGTCCTCTGGAATTGTTGCTGCTATTTCCTTAATTAGGGGATAGAAGAGTATCTTCCTAAGATATCAAATATAAATGTATGAGGTATTTAAGTACTCCATTATTAAGAAAAGTAGGATCACAGTTCGGCATTTCATTTTCCAATCATTATGGTGTGGTTTATTGATGTATTCTTGCATACAGCTGATTATGTATGCTTGTTGTGGATATCAACTTCCGCATATGGAATCTTGTTTGTTTATCCCTCATGTTACTACCAAAATTTCTCGATATGTCTCTAAAAATTTGGTTGGTGTTTTTTCATTCCATATAATATTCAGCAGAGTAGGTTGGTAACCTCCAGTAGAAAAAAGGGTATGTGCCCAATTCTGTTATCTATATATCATGGGATTTGTACCATTGCCCTTCTTAACGAGAGTATATATGTTTTTCTAATTTTGAGAGGCCCTCATTTTGTATTATTGATCCACCCGAATTGTGGGGATGGAGTTCAATCTCTAACCCTCTACCATTATCATTTTTTTATTATATACTGTAAGCTTTGTAGGATGTGGGGTGGAATTTTCATTTTCCCTTTATCCATTTTTGGTATAGGTTGTGTGACTCCAACGGTCAGAGCAGGAATATACTTCCATTCTGAGGTAGGATTAGGGGTGTGTACCAACTCATATACTCCAATTATTTTCCAGTGTATTCCAGTAGTAATTAGGTTGGTTGGTAAAGATATAGTTCTACCACTTTCTTATAGTTAGGATATTGAAGGACCCTAGAACACCCTGACAGGTGAGGGGTGAATCAGGGTGTCAAATTTTTCTTTTAAAAAGAAAACACTTTTTCCCATGTTGGTAGTAACCTATTTAAGATGCCTGAAAAGAAAGTTTAGAAAACAAACAATCATATACAAAGTGATGACACAACAATTTTACGTGGTTCACCAATAAGTTATAGTCCAAAAAGAATACACTGATAGTGTTTTGCTCATAAAAAATTCACTAATCTTCAATAGTTGTGAAGTAAAAAAATTTGGTCATAGTCACTATGTTCCAGGATCACTACCTTTACAATATTTTAGGGATACAATACTTTGTCCCTAAGAGAACTTTCATCGACTCACCCTTACTAACTGTCTTGGGTGAAGTCTTACTCAGTTTATTGACTTGAAGGTTTATTCAATAAATTTAAATTTAGTTCTTTTTCTCTATCTATCACGAGACTCTACTCACATAAATGTCCTAAATAGATGCACTTGAAAACACTGAACAAAAAAAATCGTAAAAATGAAGCCTATTAGAAGCTTCACACTGCACTTTCATGAATAACACTTCTATTGAACAAGTATAGGGGCTATCGCGCAAGTTAACTTTCACACAACCCTTACCTTTCATGCAACCCTTATCTTTCACACAACCCTTATCTTTCCCACAACTACAAAATATGTTTCACTTATTCATTTAGTGAAAAAATGATTTCTTGTTAATAAGTTTTACTCCACTGAAGTCATTTACACACAACCCCCTTGCGTGTTGAGGCAATGGATATTCATTAGAAAAACATAATAAGTCATGTGTGGGGGTACTCTCCTATTTATAGTCATTTTGGTGACTGTGCATGTGAGTTGAAAAATTTTCCCCTAAAAATGAAAACTTCGAACACCTTATCCTCACTCGGGAAACTCACCTAGTGCACTAAACCATAACTACCACTCCCTTTATTTATTTTCCATATTTTGATGAATTGATCATGAAAAATGCATGTGGTGAAACTTTTACATCCCCCTTAAATCTATCACACAACTCACTTTTCCAAAACACTTTTCTTAATTCTACAATTATGGACCCAGAAAATTGAAAAATACTCGGAAACAACACAAAATTCAATATTCTTGTCTTCTAGAACTATAAGATCCATTTCCTTTCAAACTCCATGATCTTCTATGTGGGGATTGGAAACAAACACAAACCATGCTCCATTTACAACAAAGACAAGCCTTGGTTCAAAAAAATGTGCTAGGTAGTTTATCCAAATGATAACATATTAAACTAGGAGGATAAATATTTATATGTATGTTGGACAAAAATCCCTCATGGTATCATTGAAGCATTTTTGAGGTGATTGTGTTTGTTAACAAAGTGGGCCTCCATGTTGTGTTCGTTGTCCAAGCAGACCATGATGTACAAATTTCTTTACAAAGGGGGTTTTCATGGTTACATGTTGAGTTCAATGGATGTCTTCAAAAATCTATGATTGATTTAAGAACATCAACAAATTAATGGATGATATGGAGGTGGTACAAAAAGTGCAGATACAAGGTGGTGCTGTTTTCCAGTGTTTTCCAAATTTTTGGGCCTCAAAATTGATAAATGGAGAAAAGTGTTTTTGGAAAAGGGACTTTTGTGTCGGTGTCTTGGAGGCCTTGAAACTTGCGATATATATATTTTTCAAGATCATAATATCAAAATATGGAAAAGGAAATAGGAGAACCCATGTTTTGGTTTGGGTGCGCAAGTGACTAGGGCGACAGTGACTAGGGCGGCTGGACTTGCGTGTCGGGAGGTGACTTGTGTGCCGGTGCTCAGGGTGTCCAAAATGCCTATAAGTAGAGTTCCACCACTCCTAATTTTTTACAGAGTTCAACACTTAGGGAAAAATATAGCTCCAGTCGTGTAGGTGGTTTGGGCGTGAAAGTGGTGGTTTGGTTGCACAAGTACAAGTTTATTCAGATGTTGTGCACCAATTGATAGTTGTGTGGAAATTTTAGTTTGTGCATAAAAGGGTGTGAGTCCCCCAAGTTCTGAGATGGTGAAGGGAGTTTCACGAAAGTGGTAAGGTGACACTTGCGTTCGAGGATTGAAGAAGCGCGCTAAGGCATAGAGAAGCGCACTAGTCTTGGAGAAGCACGTCGGTCATTCTAGGGTTGTGTGAAGGTTGGAAGATTGCCTGGTACACTCATGGTAAAGTTTATTAATTATTGGATGAAAGTGGAACTTCAATATAAAATCTACATATATAGGAAGATGCATTCATTTGTGATAATGAAGAGACCTACAGTTCTATAAATTGTGAGTGGATCTTCTGAAGAAGTAGTAAGCACACTTCAGTTGAGAGAGCAGTGATCTTTCATATTATTATTTGTTGTAAACAAGAAGGGACAATGAGTCCACTTAAAACATTGTAAATAGTAGTGAACTTTTAGTGAATTTGGTACATCGACACATCGTCGGTGTATGCTCCTTAGACGTATCACAGTGAGGGTGAACCAAGTAAAAATTGATGTGTTCTATGCATGATTTAAATTATGTTTATACTTTTATATGGGAAAGAGAGAGAAGAGATTTTTTCTACAGTGAAAAAAGATCAATAGGGGCAGTTGTTTTAATCTTTCATACCCTGATTCACCCCCCCCCCTCAGGTCATCTAACCTATTAGACATTACAATGTAGGTGTGTGTTACTTCTCATTGTTTGCTTTTGTATTATATTGTCTATCTTGGTGGATGCATGAATGTATTTTTTATTGATCACACATTTCCACTGAATTTATTTGGTGGTATTCTCAAGATGGGGTAGAGTTGAAGACATTTTCCATCTTTTTTGGTCTCTTCCATAGTGGGCTCTCTTTAGTGCCCAGGTCTAAATGACAAAGGCTGGTCTTCTGAGGGTAACACCCTAATCATGATGCGGGATTTATGTTGCACAGTTTTGGTTGTGATTAATGTTTTTTGGAGCCCTTTGGAGGGACCCATGTGATATCTAGATGAGGCTTTGAGTGAATTCTTAATCTTCCTCCCTAAGATAGGGGATGAACTTGTTTTCATGTTCTGAGGACAGGATCCCAAAACATTTGGATATGAAAAATTGTTTCATCTTCTTTTATGCCACCATTCATCACTGAGTGGATGATTGGTTGGGATTCATGAGAAGGAGGTTATGTTAATAGGCCTAAAAATTCAGGAAAATATGATTGTTTTTTATCTCAAACAAGTTCATTTTATACCCAGTGTTGGAGATGCTAGGTTGATGGTGGTGTCATATTTTTAGTCGAGGAACTAGAATATTTTGTGGCTGAATCAAAATTCAATTCAATATAGTAACATTCCATTTGGATCGAAGTAAATTCAAGTTTAAATTTCATGGATACATATGAAAAACACAAAAAATGAATCTCTGTCAAGGAAACATCTCGATAAAAAAGAACATGCATAATTAATTTTTTTTTAAACTATGTTTGACCCACTATCATTTTTTGATAATGCAAAAGGGATCTTGCATGTGGGATACATAATCATATTGGTTAAGTATTCATGTCAGGTTTTCCATTTTTTGTTTATAATGAAAAATATTGGTTGGTTTCTTCTAAACGGATGATTTTTGGGTTTTTAATGTCAAAAAATCAATCAATCCAAAATCATCATTTTTGGGTGATTTCAAATGGGTTTTTAATGGAAATGGAAGAACCCAACAGTTCTATTATTCCAGATGATTCACAAACCTTCTTGACAAATTAATATGGTTTTTGAGAAATGGTAAAATAACAATTAGAGACTCACATTATTTGATAGGATGGGAGGTTGGTCTTGTAACACACTTAGGTGGGAATTATTTCCTACCATGGGACTCTATTCTAATTTTAGGACATGTTTAAGAATACTTAATTAAATCCCAAATATGATAGGGGTCACCCTTATGGTAACAATCAATTATTAGTATGTATTGGCTCTAGAATCATCTGTATGTATCTTAGGTTCTTAATCTATAGGGATATATGTATATATCTGAGGTCCCCCATTGATGTAACCCATTTGTTAGAAGATTAGAGATTCTCATGTCATTTATTATTACGATCAGGGTTTTAAGAAGCACATTGGGGAAATATTGAATTTATTTTGATTCAGAAAGACATTTTTTTCTTTATATTAGGATCTATCCCATAATATGGGGTTCTGATGTATCCTTGTGAATGGAATTAAAACCCATGTAATTGTTGCCACTTAATGGGACACATCATAACTTTTTAGGTCATATTATGAGGACCAAACCACGCGTTTTAACATCATGTGTCAAGGACATCTTGGTGCAAGGATCCTAGTCAAAGGACTAGTGTTGGAATTATATAGAATTGGGCCAAGGGACATGGAAGGGATGTGGACTCTAATGGTGGATATTACCCAACTGGGTATGCGGACTTGGGAACATTATGGCTATTTTCGGGTATTGTATTTGAACCTCAATGAGGATTCCTATGTTTCCCATTTAGATGAGAATCAAATATCACATTCTTCAATTAGGTTGATGACCAAATACTATGGATTCCATCAGATGATTTATCACATATGAGATGTATCCTATTGTGATGGATACATGGCATTGAGGACCTACACCTTTGGAAGCCCTCTGAAAGAAGGTGATAGGAAGATCCAAAAGAGGATTCTCTACTAAGACATTTATTTGATTACATGGATGTAATGATCATCACTAAACACTATAAAAACGTAATTCATTCTTTGTGTAAGAAATAAGAGGAAGTTAAGGATCCATAAAACCACATAATATCATTTATCCACTCTTGGATGACGCTGGGGATATCGGAAAAAGAATATGCTCTATAATCCATCTCCTCTCTTGTTTTCATAACTAGGGCCAGTAGTTACGCATGAAATCTAGGAACAACCTAAAAGATATGCTAGAAAATTACTCTAGGAAGGATGTCCAATCTCTGATTTTAGAGAAGATAATAGAAATATATTCCACAAACCCTCATCAAAGGGAATAAAAAATTAACCCCCATCATTATCTGAAATAGGGAGGTCCCTAATTAAAAGTTGATAAGAGAAGGAAAAGTCACTAGACATCATCCTCTAAAGTGGGAGATCGTGGAACCACCACCATGGTTAGGTTCTTCTTTACTGAGGGGATCTAGAACTATAAATAGTATGAGGACCCCACCCATTAGGAAGTAAGAGTGTGGGAAAACTCAATTTGAGTGAATGAAAAACCAAATTAGAGACAAGATAATGTGTATTTCTCTATGATTTTTAAAATATATATCCCTAGATGGATGCTTCAATTTGGTCCCCCTAAAATAGGAGTCCTAAGAAAAGTAATTCCCTACCATTGGTGGCTTGAAAAATGGATCAAATATGGTTTACACTTTTTGGACTTAGGTATGGTGAAGAATGATTATGAATTTAAGGGATAGAAAATATGAATAGGTATCTCATAGTGTATAATTGGGTGGACCATAAGTTCTTCATGTATGGTAGACATGCGTGATCTAAAACATAATTTTTGACAATATTCATCCTAGGAAACAACACATTGAAGAGGCCTTGCTCTTGGCTCCAATGGTTTCATAAAGTTTTTTTAACGGTCTCACATAAGTCCCATGTTTTTAGTGATACCTTCATGTATATACATGTTGTCTGGGTTAAATTATTTACTCATGAAAGTGTTTTTTGTTTCACACACTGGATGGAATTTTAATCCCATTTTTGCCCATAATTCTCTCTTCTCTCGTGTTTTGGGGAGTTACCTGGATTATTTTGAGGTTCATGGTAAAGGAATAGGTTGAGCTAAGATTCATGGATTCTTCTAAACTTCCCATCATTTCAAATGAGGAGCCCAAGGGTCCTATTTATAGGAATTATCAGGACCCTAGGTGAATTAGGTAACTCACAATGGTGGGTTTCACTAGTCATCTAATAGGTCTATCACCCTAGTTACCATGATAGTGTCTCATGGTGTTCATCATGTATGTGATACCTTAGTGGTTCTATTGAGAATTCTTATCTAGGGTGTACGCAATAGATATAGATTATAGGATAGACCTATGCATTGGCAATGTTGTATAGGATGGACGTATGTAGTGATGTTATTTGTGCCTTGCATGATATTACCTGGTTTAAGTATAAGATCAATAATATCATTCATTCCACGTTTCATTGATGTATTTACCTTTGAAACATAACACATTATTTTGACTGAAAGGGGTTTCAAAACTTCTAATATTTGGAATTTAATTATTATCATTATATTTTATGTTTCATTTAATGTTATTCTTTGATGGGTCTTATGATTCAAAATTCACCAATGTGGTAAGGGTTTTATGATACAATCTTATCATTCTTTTGGTTTTCTTATGTTTATCCTTTTGATGATGAATTATTATGATCTAATTCTCATGAACATCATGAATTTTCTTTGAATCTGGTTATTTATGAAGAATTTATTTTTTTCATTTCTATCTCCTCTTTCTTGATACTCAATATTACAAAAGAATGTTTTTAATAAAAAAAATAATTTTTTTATATATTTAGTCGAAACCACTTTTTCTTCCATATCCATGTTTTCAAAAAATGTTTGTAATGATTTTCTAATTTTCAACTATGATTATTTAAATTCATTTTTACCCTTTTTAGATTTTTTACAAAAAAAGCTAAAAGGAATATTCATGTTGTATTCCAAACTTGGCACGTTTTTCTATACCCAAAAATGATAGTGGAATCATTATTTTAACTTGTACAGAAAAAATGGAATTTCCTACCATTGTGAACACTCATTTTTTAATGCTTACAATATAATATTCAAAAGTTAAATTTAAATAATCGAATTTTAGAATATTTAATTAATTTTATGTTTTCTAAATGGGATTTTCAAAGGAAGATCATTTTTCAAATGAAACATTCCATGTGATCTTTCAAAATAATTTTCCATATAAGATGACTTCGTTTCAGGTTATATATTCTTTATTGGGTATACGGCCCAAATTTACCATCCTTATTATTTTTCGTGATGGTTTATGTCTTTAATGACAAGATGTTAATGAAACATGTTTCTTTTCCATAGGTTTTGATATCATAAAATGATTAAATATTTTTGAAACTCATTTATTTTCCATATGTTATTCTATGATAAATTTTTTAAGAAACCTATTTCTATTCATGAGTTATTTTATGATGAATGTTTTATGTTATTATGGAATCAAAATGTATAGTTTATATAATATGTGGGACATATATCTCCCTCCAATACATTGGTTAATGATTAATTTTATCTTTTCTCAAAGGATACATGGGAAGTCACCCCAAGCCCTAAGAAGGTATATGAGAGGTTATCCCAAGCCCAAAAGAGGGAACACTTAAGGTTATATCAATCCAAAAAAAAGGGGTATATGGGAGGTTATCCCATTCCCAATGAAGTTATATTTATGGTTAGATAAATCCTACCATGTAATTAATGTCTTTGTAGATATAATTGACATAATATTTTCTATGTTTATATGTATTCCAAAAATCCATATCCTAGGTAATGTTATGATCTCTTGGATCATGTTCTTTAATTATTATATGATCCATGACTTATAAACTACCATAATTTATGCAATGATTCAAATTTATGATATATGATATACAGGGTATGGTTCTTCAAATGTTATTCTCATGTTCTAATACACATATTGTCATAGTATGTTTATATCTCCCTTTTTAACCCTTACAGGTCATTTGAGATCACCCTTTATTATTTTTCCATTCCCCATTTTGTAGTGATAGGTATTCTATATTATATTTTTATATAGTTTTTTAGTTATGAATAACTTAGTGGGAGTTACAATAGCTCAATTATTGACTAGTTTTTTATATGTACATGATTCTAAAGGAACTAGAGATAAAAGATTGTAGAATGGATAATTTTTTATGTAATAAATATTCATCAATTTGGATAAAATACTTATGTATCATAGGTATGGGTCTTTATATATTGTATTAGATCAATGTTTAGTTAACCTAAAGAATCTAGGATGTGAAAAAAATTAGTGATATCCCTAGGGAGGTTTTTAAGGATATGTATAAGGTAAATTTAATATATTGTAAAATATAAAAGAATAATGATTAAGGACATAAAAAGTGGTTTTAATGAAATTACATACTTATCTCAATACTACAAGTGGATGTGGATCTTACATAGATAAATCCATGGGTGATAACTCTAAAAAAACAATGAATAGATTGACTAAAAAATTACCTGGTACACAACAATGGGCCTTACTATGCACTTGGTTTAACACTCCATTGGTATATTATTTGTAAATTCACAAACACTTCATGAACCATTATCATGGATTTAAAATAATGACCATGAATGACCTAGGTAAATCCTAACATGTCATAGATTAAATTGAAAGCGACATGATTTACACCTCTTATAAGTCATTTTTAATGATCATGTGGTTTCCCAATATGTTTATTTTTTCTTACACATTGATTTTTCATTTTATTCAATCGATAGAAAATTAAAGAACCATGATAATTTTTAATGAAATAGAAAATGTAGTGAATTTTTACATGATAAAAAATGTTTTATGAGATGGAATAAAATGTATTGTTTCTATTATCACACATATATATTATACTATAAATCATGATGAACATCGAAATGAAAAATAAAGGGAACAAAATTGTGTTTATACCTTAATTATAAAACATATACTGTCATTTAGTGATTATGTTGATGTCGTAGTTTAATATAAATGGATGAGTACCATTGAAAATATATTTTATATTCTCTAGTGTTTTGAGCATTAAAAAGCCGTTTTGGTTGGTAATTGTTTTGAAGGATAAGAGGACCAATTGTGAAATATTATCAGGAATATGAGGAAAAAAGATGAAGTTGACTCCATGGAATTGGATTAGTTAAATAAATTATATTTTAATAATTCATCTCGTCATGAAGATTTTGCCTCCAAGCCCACTAGGCCATAGTACAAGGGTTGCGCCCCGGAACCCCCGATTAGGATCAATGTGGGGATGTAGTCTCAGGATTTTTGTATGGTCCTTTTTCTACCATCACCAACCCCCATGAAATATGGAGGGTCTCACCATTATGTTTTAGCCATCAGTCGATAATATTTTTGGTTTCACCCTTATACGACCCTAACATCCCCCGACAATACCATGATTCAATATACTCATATACAATCCTTGAAATTCCTTGATCCAGCCAACTTCTCTTAGTCACATTCCCATGTTATGAGTTGATATTATCATCTTGGATTCTTGAATTACCTTTATCCAAACCATTCCACAAGAAAATCAATATTCTCCATCACTTAAATCTCATTCCAAGTCAAACTAGGATGGTCTCTCTTACATAAGTCTTATATGATCTATTTCTAGGAATATTCTACCAAACAATACCTACTATATTATTTTAAACTATAATATACCCTATTATCCATGAATATGTTTCCTTATACATCAATAATAAGATTCCTCATCCCGTGATCATGGGAAGACATTCCATAGTCCACTCTACATGAAATTTGACTATAGTGAACCCTATATGAAAAGGGTATTATGCCTCCTATGATAAACATGATATAAATTAGGTAGTAATATTAAGTTGAATCATCACGATTTGATCCCCTTAGTCATCACCACATGAATTTAAACTATAGTATACCCTATATAAAAAACATAGGATTCCTCCTATGACAGACATGAGATGATTAATGCCTTGAGAAAAAGAAAAAACATTCCATTATCATGATATGACCACCAAAACTACACCATGGTACTCTACCTTAGTATTAATCCAAAAACATTCTTCTATGACCCTTTATCATGTTTAGATTCCCTCATTACAAGAAATGATGAAGCAATCATGATCAAATCCCAGGAATAATCCTCACACACATTTGTCAATTCAAATGATGTTAAAATATAATCTTAACCCAATAAATGGACATGGGATTCCATCTCAACGTGACTTGAGGAATCATGAATGTAAATCTTCCATGTGTAAGCCCCAAAGACCTCCTCCTTTCACATGAAGTTAATTTTTAATCCCAACCCAAGAAATTGACATGGTATTCCCTCATGACCATACATGATTATTCATGAATGGGTAGCTTTAATACATAAGACTGACACACCTTGTCCGTTTACACAAAGTTAAATAACATTACAATCCCATGAAATGGATATGGGGTTCCCTCATGACTAAACATGATTAATCATTAATGGGAAGCTTACATGCGTAATCCTCATACAACATTTCCAATCACATGATGTTAAAATATAACCCCACCCTATGAAATGGATGTGGGATTCCCTCTTGGCCTAACATGAGGAAGAAATATTGGGAATATCCCATGCATAATCCCCAATCACATAATATCTACTCCAGGAAGAACCCCAAGAATCTTCCATGCGTAAGCCCTATATGTTTTCACTTAGGTAAGCATCTACACATAAGACCCACATAATCACTTGTTGATGATCTATACACAACATGAGATTCCTTACCTCATTGCATAAATTTGTATAGATTGGTCCTATCACATGACCTTTGACAAAATAATCAATCTATGTGGGTTTTGACCCCTATTTTTTAAACAATGTATGTAGGATTCCTCCATGGGGTTTGATCTTAACCATTGGTAAATCCCATATTCCACTCATATGGCCTTCAATCTACTCTAGTTAACTTTCAATAGTGATGTCTTCCCTCCTGGGGGTACACCTCTCAGATCTACCTCAAGAGGAATTTTGATCCTTCCATCCTGAATCTACCTTAAGAGTAATTATGATCCATACACATTGGATCTCCCTTAAGGGGAATTCTCATATATCCATCCCTCGCGAGGCATTTGATACATCCATCTCAGATCTGCCACAAGGGGCATGCTAATACATCCATCTTGGATCCACCTCAAGGGGAATTATGATCCATACATCCTAGATCTTACTCAAATTGGATTCTAATCCATCCATACCAGATCCATTTCAAGGGTCATTCAGATCCAAAAATCTTGGATCCTCATCAAAGGGAATTTGAATCCAAAACTAAAAATCTACCTCAGGGTTAATTTTGATCTATTCCATTGGTATACTATTAGTGTTACCTTCTAGGTACACACATCCTAGATCCCTCCCCATGGATAATTCTGATCCATTCATCCATTCCCCACAATACATTAACTATTTTACCATCTCCAGAATTCATTAAACTCTTTCCCCAATCTATCTCAATAATACATTCGGATCTATCTCTATAGAATGTATAACTTGCGACCTAAACCATAAAACCTACCCCATTCCCGAAACATGATATGCTTGATCTAAAAATCATTGAAATACATAGGCCTTTGGAATATATTACCTCATGATCTACTAGATATTTCATGGGTTCTACACCTAAGATGGCTTGTATGAGATTCCATTAAAAGATGAAGAAGTTACAGGTTCCTGAAACACCCAACATCTAGTGATGCCCAAAAATTTTGAATGTTAGAATCTACTATGTTGAAATGTTTTTTCCCTATTGTGATAAAACTAGGGTAATTAAGTATAATCCGAAAAGATATAGAACTAGGAATGAGTTACACAAACATGACCCAAATATATGAGGGGCCCATATTATGTGACAATATCCAAGGAAAAATCCATTTATAGAGGAACTGGCATCCCATCATCATGTTTTGATCAAGGATTCAACATCACCAATAGTGGAAGTAGAGGTGTCCCTCCATTGTACTTTAAGAATGTGGGGAAAGAAACATGAATCATAGTGATGATGTGTTACCCAACTACAAAATATTTGGAATCTATATTTTAAGATCTTTTTCAATGTATTTGAAAGTTGGTTGGGATTAACACCTCAATTTATTCATGTATTCTTATAAAAAAAATACTTTATTATAGCATTCAGATGGATCCTTATGAATCCATCTATAGAAAAAGTGTAAAACTCTAATGTATAGGGATTGAGATAAAGAAATAAATCAATTGGGACTTTAGAAAGATGATGAAATGAAAAATAAGTTTAGAGACATTTTACAAAACATAAGTGAATAAGAAATTCATCAGAAATGTCTTGCTGAAAATTGAAGGTGTGATCTGGAATATGACATTGGACACAAGGTGTTTCTAGGAAGTTATTCAATGAATAATGTAATGAGATTTGGAAGAAAGGGAAACATAATTTTTAGGTATCATTCCTTATACACTTATTTATAATTTTAGGACCATAGATTATCATTTGTTGCTTCCACTAAACCACACTCAGGTTCATGATGTGTTCCCTGTATCTCTCTAAAGGATGTATATACCAAATCCATATAATGTAATAAACTTAAAGGTTGTACCACTGTAGAAAGATTTTTCTTATGAGGAACAACTAGTGAAGAATATAGATTATAGAGAGATTATTTTATGAAACTAGATGACTCACCTAGTAATATTTTTTGTGCTGAAAACCCCAATTTGAAGAAGCTATTATAAACCTAAGGATGTGATTAGGATAAATATCCCTCATCTGTTTGTATCAAATTTAAAAATTTAAATGGAATAATTTATCTTGATCGGGGTATAATGTAAAAAATTGATTTTTTATTATTTTTCTTCTTTCTACTAAGATTAATTTTTTTGATAGCTTATGTTATATACAACATCAATTTCTAAAAAATGGTAAAAAAACTATTGATAGTATTATTTAATCATGACCATTATTACCTAGCTATTAAAAATAGAGGAAAAATATGAATAAGTAAGATTTAAAATATTATTATAATGGTTTTATATAAGTAATTCCTATTAGTAAAAGTTACAAATTTTTATTAAAATCCTTCTATGCTTTGAAGATGGTTTTTTTCTCAAAAAAATTATTTTTATTGTTGTTTTGTGAAAAATTTTAAATTATTTTTTTTAACCATAAGAAAATTTATTTGAAAAAATGAAAATAATTTTTTGCATAAATATTTTAATGTTATATTAGGGTGAATTTTTAGTATTATTATTTAAAGGTAATTTTTTTGATGAATAGTTAAAAATACAAGGATTTATTGAAAATTTCCATTTAATTAAAAGAATTTATAAGGTCAATTTATTATATAAATGGTTTTTAAAAGTAAAATTAAATCAATTGTATTATTATTAATCTAATAAAGGTAATTGTCTCTAATTTAATAATGAATTTTGAAAAAAAAATATTTTTAAACTTGTGAGAATTTTCTATTAAGAAATCTGATTTTTCATCACATATGCATGTTTTTATTTTAAATAAATCTTTTCTAGTAATGTTAATGTATTTTGAAAATATTTATTCCATTTTTTTAATAATAATAATTAAAAATATATAATAATTTCAAATTGATTTTCTCAAAATGAATTTTAAAAATAGTGAAAATAATTTATGCGGTTAATGTTAAAAGGGCTTTATTGGGGGTAAAACTAAATAGATGAGCGGTAAAATAAACTAGAAAATATTCCTACACTAATTTTATAGAAAACTATTGAAATTAATATATCTAAGTATCTTTAATGACCCATTTTGAAGAAATTCCTCAGGTGAAAATCATGGGACCCCTTTATTATTTTGATAAATTTCATGTGTATCATTTTCCCAACTTATAAAAGGCCAGCCCATCTCCTCTTCCCTTCATACATACACAACTCTTTTTTTCGTACAATAAATAAAAAAATATTTTAATTAAATTACTACCCAAATAATTTATTACCTTTTTTATTATGAAACCAACCTATGAATTCTTTTAGTATAAACCTAGAGAGTTTCTCCAAAAAAGAGGTAAAATACATAAACTTTTGATATATTTTTATTTCATCTTCCACTATATTAAAATTTTAGTCAACTAAAATAATATAACAAATCCATTATCTATAATATACTGTGATTTTATTTTTATAATATAATTCCCTACCTCTAGTCCCCTTCTATAATTTGGGAAACAAAATTATTGGTCATCTGTATTGAGGACTACCACCTCACAAACTGATGCTATTTATTTTCAATCACCACCTCTAATGGATGGATATAATTATAGATTTAATGTTTATATATATTATTTAGGAAATTATTATAATCTTGAAATTATAATATCACATATAAATTATTACTTTCTATTTTGTGGGAATATGATGAGATCGCTCATATTTATAATGAACTACTGCCCCATGAAGCAATGTGATTTGTTTCGAACTTATACAATACATAGAAGGTCATAAGGGGATATTTAATGAAATTTATATATATATATATATATTACATAAAAATTATTATATAATGTTAATAAATTATTTTATGTCATTTTTTCATCTGTCGATAAAATTGAAACAACGTTCATGAGTACGTATAGCCTATTATTTCCCTAAATAGTGTAATTCATTTTTTGTCTCTAAAATTAATTGGTTACTATAAATACAAATATAATGAATAAATATGGTATTTATATAATTTTTAGGATTTTTTGGATGATGTAACCAGATTTAAAATGAATGATCTAGATATACCAAACCAAAACATACGTGAAAAATGAAACAGTTATAAACCAAAACTTGATTTTAATAAGGAATTGGTAATAAAAAAGTAATTAAAGATTGTAATTAAATAATATATGGTATAATACATATGATTATGGTTTTCTAATGTATTTAAAATAATCATATTTTTATTATAACGTAACTTCGAACGTGTAGGAAGAAAGTTGAGACTTATGGTAAGGTATTTTTTACTTGATTTGTCTTCTTTTCACATATGTTATATTATGAACCTATATTATTTTGTGATGTGTATATACAAAAAATTTGACATTTAATATCTTGAATTTTATTATTATAATTATATTTGATATTTCATTTAATTTTATTCTTTGATGGTGTTGTGATTGTAATGTTACCAAAGTCGTAAGGGTTTTACGATACAATCTCATAGTTTATCAGGATTTTTTATGTTTATGTTTTTTGTGGAGGAATATAATGAAAAAAATCTCATGAAATTCGTGAATTTTTTCCTCTTATAGTTTTCTTGATAATACAGTTTTTCCTTTATATTACCTCTATCAATGTACTCAAAATTCTAAAATATTGTTTTTGTTAAAAAATAACATTATTTCTATCATTGGTGAAAAATGATTTTTATTCTATATCAATGTTTTAAAAAAAATAGTATTTTTATTATTCCCATATTGGGTTTTAAATTATTTTTAACACTTTTTAGATATTTTTACAATAAATAATTAAAATGAATATTTATGTTTATTTACAAATAAGTCTTTTTTTCTCTTACTGGAAATGTGAAATGGATCTTTGGTTTAGTGTGTAAAAAAAGAATTTCCCACCATCATGACCTCTCTATTTATTAAATATTTATTTATAATTTTTATGTGTTATTTTAAATGAAGATTAATTTCAAGTTTTCATAATTTGATTTTAAAATAAAGGTTATATTATTGAAGAAATATTCTAAGTGATCTTTCCAAAATCATTTTCCATTTCAGTTGAAAACCTTTACTGTTAGTTAAGATTTACTCATGATACGATCCAATTATAGGATTCTTATTATTTCTATTGAAGGTTTGTTTCTATGATAACATTTTTTTAAACCCATTCCTTTTGTACAGGTTATGCTATGATGAAAAGTTGAAATGATGAAATCTTTATGAAACTCATTTGTTTTTTTGGGTTATGATATGAATAAATCTTTATGAACCCCATTTATTTTCATAGTTTGTGTTATTGTAAATGTTTAATGAACATATGTAATAGAAATTTAGGGTTTATTTTATTGGTGGGACCTATATAACCCTTTAATGAATTTGGTATTGATTAATGATATATGAGATCAAATTGTAAATATGAGGTCATACCAAGCCCGAAAGAGGGTAAGTGAGATGATATAAAAATCATAAAAGTGGGTACCCAATAGGATATTCTAAGCCTAAAATAGGGTACATTGGAGGTTATCCCAAGCCTAAAGTAGAAACATGGGTGGATATCCAAATCCTAACGTGTAATTAATGTCTTGTTGGATAGCCTTGGAAAATGAATTCAAATGTTTATGTGCAATCCAAAAATAAATATCTTATGTGAATTTCATGATATCATAACTCATTTTCTTTGATTATTACTTGATTTATGTCTTATGAACTACCATGATTTATTTCATGACTCTGGTTTATGGTATTTCATTAGATGTTTATATTTTTTAAACGTTTTTCTCATTTTCCCATTCCCTTATGGTCATTTTAATTTTATATATCTCTTGTTTACCCTTACTGATATTCTCAAATATCACTTTATTATGTTTTATTTCCCTAGGTTATGAATAATGGTATTATGTATACTATGACTACATGGGGTGATAGTTATAAAGAAGAGAGTGGAAGTTGACATAGCTCACTTAAGAATAAGTTGTTTATGTATCCATGTTTCTAAAGGAACTAGACCTAAATGATTCTGGTGTGGATCATTAAGTTATATAATATATATTCATATATTAATATGTAATATTTATGTATAATAAGATTTGGATTTTAAAAATTATTCAAGCCTTCACATAAAGGTGTTAAGTTAATATGGACAAGTGAAAGTAGAGACTGTTTTGAATAAATGAATAAGATATTGGTCAATGCTCTAATTTTGACTCTACTATGAAGAAATTATTGATTTATGTTATATTGTAATTCATCAAAGAAGGGAATCAGGTGTTTCATTATGTATATTGATAATGTTACATCATGTTCAACATGGATGTTAGAAACTCATGGACATAGAAATTCAATTGATGATCTTGTATTTGAATCCAAAATCTTTTCTTGGAAGATATAGTAATTTTATCTATTGTAAAAGATATGAGATATACTAAGACAATAAGAGCATAATATAAATCTTGTCATAGAAAGTGATCAATATGAAGAAAAAGTGATGGTTCAAACTACTCATAGATTATTATTTCTCAATATACTACCACACATGGATGGAAAATAATGTAGCATATGAATTGAGCTGGAATGATCATAGAGTAATGAACAAAATTATAATTTATGTGGGTCCTTTATTCATGGATTTAATAAATATGGATATGGAAATTAATATGGAAGGAGAAACATCATACCTTTTCAAATAATCTTTAGACTATCATTATTAGAAAAGGTAAACTGTTATCAACTTGATGATGATAATTTTAAAAATAAAATTATTTTCATGAATTATTGAAAATTGGTAAACTTCATTTTTGAATATGCAATTGTAAAATTTGGACAGATAAAATGAGTTCCATATATAGATAAGATGATAATTGAAATTTTGGTTTATTCTTATTGCATTAATTTCTCTTTACACCCTAGAAGCACCAAGATGTATAGTAATTTGAGGGAATATTTTTACTAATATAATATATAGTGGGAAATTGATAATTATGTATTAATATTCTTGGTCTTTCAATTGGTGAAGAATGATGGAAAACATCCAAAATGATTCTTGAAACATCCTTATATTCATATGTGTAAATGTGGTGAAATTTCAGTGGACATTGTCATTAGATTTTTAATGACTTCTACAAAGAAGGATGTAATATGGGTTATTTTCTATTTCCTAACCAAATCTACACATTTTTATCCTATATGAGATGATTTTCCACTTCATTTACTAGAATGGATTTATATAACTGAATTTTTAAAACTTCTTGTAATTGTACTTTAAATTTTTCCTATTTTGTATACATGACTTACATTGATATTTTTTAAAATTCTTTTTAATTCCATTGATAGTGAACTTCATTTGAGCACTGAATTTCACCTATAAAATCATAGAAAGTGTGAATTTACTACTCAGATATTAGAATGCATATTGAGATCATTATAACATGAAATTAAAGCTATGTGGGATAATAATTCACCTTTCATAGAGTTTCCAAAAACAATATCTTCTATTAAAGTATTAAAATGAATTTATAGGTTGCATTGTATTTCAAGTGATTTCATACTCCAAATTGTTAGGATGATGTTAGGGAAATGAATCTTGTAGTCTTCAAAAATTTTGAGGTGATAATTAAAACAGTAAATACTATTTAGACTCATATTAATTCATCTAAAAGAGGTAAAAATGATTTATTCTGATAATCGAAGGAAATATTTTCAATTTCAAGTGGGAGTAAAATTTTCATGAAATTATCTCCATAGAAGGGTGTTATAAGGTTCAATATTAATGGGTAACTAAGCCTGAGGTACATCAAGACTTTTGAAATTCATTAAATTATTTCATTTTTATCCTACTATTTAGAAATTCCATCATGTCTATCTAAATTTCATGATGTGTTTCATATTTCAATATTAATGAAGTACATGCCAAACTAAATGCCTATGCTCACCAATGGATTAATAGAATTACAACATTATCTATCATACTATGAAGATCCCATCTATATTCATAACACTAGTGAGAAATTATTACAGAATTAGATGAATCAAATGTTAAAGTTACATTGGAGAAATAATAAAATGGAGGAATATTTGTGAGAACTAGATGATGTTATGAAAATGAACCACCAGAATTTGTTTAGAAAGTAATATTAATGAATGTATTGTGGATGAAATTTTTTTAGAAAGGTAGTTAGTAACACCTTTGATTCAATTATATTATGTGATAATTATATTTTAATAAAACTATAATATAAATAAAATTTTCATATTTAATAGTAAAAAAATTCTAATTTGACGTGTTGAATTTTTATTTTGAACTTACATTTTCTAAATATGCATAAATTGATTTAAATCATATTTTACCTTAGAAATAAGATCTTATGAACCATTGAAAATATAATATTTATCTATTACATATATTTATTTTAATAAAGGGTTAAAATTTCTATAATTATACATGTATTGAATATCAATTTGGTATATATTAAGATAAGATCATTTGGAGGTAAAATGGATATTTTTCAGAAAAAATATTTTTTGAAATTCATAATGTTGTTCCATTTAAATTAATTAGAATAATCGTTAATTATAAATTATTTATAAAAAATTTACAGATTATATATATGCCTATATGGATTTATATCCTTATAATTATATTTATTAGTTACATAATTAATGTTATATAATCTTACGGTTGAAAAATATATTTCTTCAAAAACATTTTCTAAAACATTTTATTGGTCTATATTTAAATTAATTTCATCCAATTAATTTACCTTTATTTTATAAAAATTTCTTTTATATTTGTAATCATACTTTAAAAATAAAATCGTATTTAAAATTTCATTTTTTGAAATAAAAAATATTAAAAATAGTACAAATGTATTTTTTTTCTAAGTCACTATGTGTATTATTCATGTTCAACTTATTAGAAATTATATATGATAATGGGTGGGTATAATTTATCCATACAAGAATATAAAAATTTATTAATTCTATGAAAAAAAATATTTTGGAATTAACGGGGTATGTTACTCTATTGTAATGTAAGAGTTCTTTTACAAGTGATAAAAAATGTCCCATGAAACATCATCACTGTTATTTTTCATTTATTACTACATAAGAGTTCATTTAAATGAATTATTAAGATAATATGTTTAGTTTTATATTTTTGATGTTTTTATGGCCCATAATTATTCATTTCTACTTTAACACTCCTTTTACTCAGTCCCTATATGAGGAATAATGTTATAAATCAAGAAATATGATCCATATTTCAATAGGTATGATATTTGTATTATATGTTTATTATATTTATTATATTCTCATACCAACATGATCATAATGTGATCACTTTTTATTTTTAATTATTAATTCTTACTTGTACCCATAGTAAACATTTGTTCTCTCTATTATTAGATTTCCATTTCCCTGGGCTATAATGATGAGTATTATATAAAATATTTATGGAAGTGTATCATGTGTGGATATTTTTTTTGGGATATATTTGGTAAATTATTTTGGAATAATAAATTCTATGTATGGTGGGAAGAATTTCCCATATAAGATAAAGATATGAGTTTTCTTAAAAAAATTATTTTTTTATTTCTTGAATATTATAAACCAAACTGTTCTTGGGAAAATAAGAAATTCAATATTGGTTATTGAAATAATAATTATGGATTTTTAATTTTGGGTTACTTCAGTTGGTATCATTACAACATATAATGAGACTATTTTTTATTCCTGGTCTAGTTATATGGGTCAGGGATATCATAATAGGTTTCTGATTTTGGTTTAGATAACATTATAGGTTAGTAATTTATTAGATGAAGGCAATATAATTTTTGTAATACCATTATGATTTAGAAAGTTTTAGTTTGATCATATGTTCAAAGGAATTGATACACATTTGTGGTACTATTTTGATGTTATTAATAAACTTTTCTAAAAAAATTATTGGATCTTATGAAGGATTCATGAATGATTTTTAAATAAACCTTTGTATTGGTATCTAATTTTATGTTGATGTCAATATGGTTAATTGTGATTATGAATTATTTGATTTTGAGAAAATATTACTATATTATAGAATAACATATGATTAATTTAATATTGTATTTTTTATGCAGAATTATGAGTGAATTTATATTATTTGAGGTTAAAAATTATGTTTCTTTTAGAAGAATATATTTTTGGGATTAATTGATTTTTTGGGATTCAAATTTGGTTATGCATGTATTAATGAGTTTTATAGTTTAGTTATTTATATAATGAATTAAGTTTCATATTGGTTATTATTGTTATATTGTGGTTTTATAGATAAATGTATTACCTTTTCCTGTGATGTAATATTCTTATTTCATTAGTTTTTATATTTACTCATGTTAACTATTTTATTTTTCTCTCACGATAGAATAGAAATTGGAAGAATCACCTGATAAAATAAAATCCATCCTATAATGAGTAAAATTATCAATTAGTGGATCCTATGACCCATTAAAAGTTGATTCTCATGTTTTGGGCATGAAAAAATCATCTTGGATATTCCTATTTTGTAATATGATATGAAAAATGGGTAGAAACTAATCGAAACACACACCCATTTGATGATATTTTTATTTTGGAAATGGAATTAAATCTAGTAAGAATATTTTTTCATATTCTCAATATTGATAGTAAAATTATTCCTTAAAATCATGAAAAATGTTGTTAAATATATCAATTATTATTTATAAAATATTAACTGACTATCAGGGTTTTCCTTAGAAACTTATTTTAAAGTATGATTCTTATAAAAGTAAAAAAAAATCTTATAAAAAAAATTATATATGATAAGTATCAAATTCTTGACATCAACATTAATGTTACTAATATTTATAATCTGTTTTAAAAGTCTCTATTTTCTTCTTAATCCATGGATCTTGAATAGAATATGTTATGTAAATTTATGATGAATGCATGCTCTATTTTCTTCACTTAGGGGTTTAAAATTCACATTACACATTCTTTAAAAGGTATTTTCTTAACTCAATCCATTTTTCATGAGTCTAAATATATATTCATTGATTATGATCTTATATGATTGATATATTCTTCACTTCTATTTCTCAAATGTTATTTGAGTTTCTATATTTGAGGAAATTACTCTGAATCTATTTTTTCATTTTTTTAATAAACCACTTTTTGGTTAATTGGGAACATCACAATTGCAACTCCTAAAATGAAAGATTTAACCCAATAGTAAAAAATACCATACAAGTCTATGAAAAAAACAAAATTCAAAATCAATCATATATGACAACTGATGTCATAATAGTGAAACCAAACCATTGTCAAAAAATTAAAATGGGGAACAACCAGATGCCCCACGATTAAAATTTCAAATTTGAAATTAAAAAATCAAACCAGCCACTTTCACACCACCTCGGGAGAAAAAAAATCAACAGAATGAGTAGATGGAACCTCATGCCCAGAACCAACCCAAGTGTACCTTGAGTCACCACCAGCACATAGTTTCTAGAATAAATTCCAATCGAAAATAGAACCTATGAATAGAAATATCAGGAAACCTTCAAAGGACCTCTCCATGAGAAGAAGAACTCACAATGCAGGATAAACATGTTTCACCACCATCGACATCGCCCGAGGAAAATTGAAAACATAGTGAAATCTTAGGGGAAAATAAATTTTCATGTTGAGTTATTTTTATTTGAGGACTACATTGAAATATTGTTAAGAATAATTTCCCTCCTCTATGATGATTTGTTTCTCCTTAATGTCCATGTTCTTTATTACCACATATGATTTTCTATATCATTTTAGAAAAAAAAATTGTATTTCCTTCGAAATAATTCATATTTTTTATTATCACTATTTAGAAGGAAATTTTTTTTCCATTTTCATGTAGGATTCTTCTAAAACCATTTAATAATTCTAGGAATTTATTCTTATTTCTTCTGTATATTTCTTTTATCTTTCACTCCACATTTATTATCTTTAAATTTATTTCAATTAATGGGGATATTATTGGGGATTTAATTAGATATTATCATTATCAATGTCAAATTTTACCCATTAAAATGGATTTTATGAATATTTTACTTTATTTTTTTATATAAATCTTCTCTATAAACTTGATACAAATTTATGAGCTTGAATTTTATTAAAGGGTATAGATTGTGACATCCCGCATATTTTTAACAAGATAACATGATTGTACTTTATTAATATTAATGATTATTAATTTATAAATATTATTTAAACACATGCACATATATATTTATATGTGTATATCATGGATCAAAGGATATTAAATAATCAATTGGATACTCATAATAGAGTTAAGATTGTTATTTTTCTTTATCTCTTAAGTTTTGTCTTAATTAAAGGTTATGTATCTTTCCTTCACATAATTTCTAATGTAGATATATTGAAAATATGATTTAATTATTAAATATGTTATTAATGGATATTTTTTCAATAATATAACTTCATATTCATATTTATTTTTATGATACATAATTGTATCAATGTATGAATTAATGATATAGTTTTTTCATTTCAAAAATTAGGTTTTATTTGTAATAAAATATTTTATGTTGTATTATATGGTTTTATTTAGGAGAAAATTTTTAAAATTTTATTGTTTTGATTTTATAATATAGAATTATTTTTTTATTCATCACATCAAATTTTTTGTTTCGACATTTTTTGGGATGTGTCTACAAATGTTGATTTTAGGGTGAATAGTGAAAATAAAGTACCTACATAAAACTGTAAAGTTTCTGATATCACCATGATATAAATAGTAGATAAAATTTTATGAAACCTTTTTATCAACCAAAAATTTATTTAAGTAGTAAAATAATTCATTTATGAATAATATTATAAATTTATGAGCATTTTCTTGGAATTTTGAATATTAAGTTATATTGGTTTGATAAAAACTATTGTTGGGAACTTTTAATTAAATTAAGTACTCAAAAGGTTACAATTGGTTTCATATTACATTTATTGTAAAAAAAACCTACTTGATTTATCAGTAACCCAATAAATTTCCTTGGAATAAATATTATACACGATTTTGGGGATGATTTATTTTTATACTTTAAAATGATTTTTTTAAACACTGTTTTTGTTGCATTAATCATAATTTTATTAAAATTATTTTTAATCACCTCAAGAAATTGAACCAAATAGAAATAATTTCACAAATGTAATAATGATTTTATTTTTTTAATTAATTCTGAATTCATTTTTTTCATAAAAATATGTTATCACAATAAAAGTTGTTTTCCTTTATAATAGTTAAATGTGTTTAAAAGGGGGTTAAAGTTAGGTATAAAGCCACAAATATCACACACAAATCTCTAAATTTTATTATATGAGTGATGTTTATACATAAAATATTATATATTTAGAATTGGGATAAATTTTCTCTACTTTACTTGAGTATAAAATTTAATATATATTTATAAAACAAGTATTTACAAGTATGTTACTCCTCTCACTTACAAAATGATCACCTAACAACTTCAATTTCCCACACACATTAAGCACCTTATAATGATCAAGATAAAAGAAATATATCTTTTCAACTATTTAAAATATCTTAGAGGTTATATTTCCCCATAAATACTAATATAATAAGCCTTATGGTGGAATCCAAAGGAGGATATCTAAGAAATAGTTAATTTTCATAACCAAGTTCTTTCATGTTTCATTATTATTTTAAATCCTAAAAATATATTATAAAAATAATAATATAATTTAATATTATAAAATTTTATTATTTTGATAGAAGAATGAAATTCTACCTCCCATTCTTCCAATGGAAAATTAAAATATCTCTCGTGTTACGTAGAGACTACTGCCCCTATGAATGATATATTTAATTTCTCATCACCACCTAACATGTATAGTTTTAAAATGTATTTATTGAATAGATATGATATTTATAACATTATTTTGTTTATTTATAGAATTTGTTTCATTTATATTATTAATATTTAAAATAAAGAATCATCATAATATTCAGCTACCTAAAACAAACATACTAGGACACTTTGTAAGTAATAACTTCTTGACTTTATCACTAATTTTTCATATTTATGTACAAATTTCTAAAAATTTATTAATAAAGATCCAAAAAATTATTAACATTAAATATTATATAAAATTTATATTATAATTAAATAATAAAATGTTCTTAGTTATTCAACAATTATGGCATGTTCTTGTTATGGTTAATTTTACCACAACATGAACATTGTTGTAATGTGAATCTCATGAATAATTAGGAAAAAATAATAATGGTAATAATATTTAATAATGAGTAATTAAAGTGGTTTTAATAATTCTTTTTTTATACAAATCAAAATTATACTTACCAATAAACTAAAATATTTTATCAATTCAATAATCATTAAAAAAGGGGAATTATATGTATTATATCTGAACAGTCACCATAATTGATATGAAATGTACATGGGATATTGGGTCCACATAAAAAAATTAAAACCTTTTCATGAATATTCTTCATGTGATGATTCCACAAATAGAACTCATGGATTAGAACCGCCAAACAAAATCATGTAAGGGAAACATAATGGTCAACACATTGATGATAATTATTACTATAAATAATTAATATATGAGTGAAAATAAATTATAGATGGATTTTATAAAGTAATATAACTATAAATAAGGGTCTTATTCAAATTAATAATAAACATACATTCATTACTCAATGATTTTATAGTATTTTTTACTAAGAAGATGTCCATGGGATGGGAATTATTAACATAGTTTCCTTTCATTGGGGTATATCTATTCTTAATTTTTTGTGTTATGAAAAATTATGAATGTTACAACCTATAATAGTTTAATTTTTTATTTACACTTAATTTATTTGTATTTTCATTTGTTTTTGAAAATCTATTTCTCAAATGAATCTTTCTTAAAATGTTAGGATCTTCATATGGGTTTCTTGTTCTAAATTTCAATTCCATGCAACATTTTCTATATTGTAAAACATTTTTTTCTTTTTATATAAATTTACATTGATTCAATCCTACAAGAATTTGTTATACTATATTTTATGCGTTATCAAATTTATTTTCAAATATAAAAAAAATATTATAGTGTATTTTGAATTTAAGTGTTATAAAATCCAAATGGGTTTTTTATCTCAAATTCCCTTATTTGAAAAATGTTTTAAAATTTTCACATATCTTATATTATATATTTTATCTACTACCTATATGAAATTTTATATAATTTATAACTCATTATTATTATCTCTATGGTTTTATTTCATTTTCATTACTACAAGGGGTTATAATTCAAAGGATTCTAAAGCTGTAAAAAATCTTTGTCTCAATTTTACTTCATTAACACATATTTATTATTATAAAAATATATTTATTTATATAGTTTATATACTTATGCTATGATATATTATATTATTTTTATATTTTATTCATGGTATCAAAAGATTCTTTTAATGTTCATTCTTTAAATAAATTTGGATTAAAAATACCTCAAGGGGTTTTCTTTAACAACATTAATTTATCAACTTTGATGTATTTTCAGTAATTATGTTTTACTTAGTATCCATATTCTATCAATAATTATATAATATATATTTAAAATATTTTTAATTTAATTTTTAACTATTGTTTTCTTACATTATAAACGTCTTAAAATGAATCTTTTAAAATATTTCCATAAAATATATTTTTTACTTTTCTTTTCATATTGTGAAAATAATGTTTTATTAATGTTTATTGTATGATTTTATTTTCCCATTATCATGGAAAATATTTTTTCTTAAGATTAATTTCAAAGATTCCATGGTTTTATATTGATATTTTAAATTTTGATTTTTAAAATCTACCAAATGATAAGGGTATTTCTTTTATTTCATAGAAAAATATATAATTATTTTATAAAATAATTTTTCATCTATTTCAATATAATTTAATGATTGATTTTATTTATTGAGGATATAACATAATGATACCATCCACCATCTTATTTTGATATATTATTTTAATGTTTAAAGGAGATTATCATTAATCATATTTCATAGCCAATAGTTAACTATGTTATAAAGGAATGGAAAATGTTTTAAGGAGTTTTATGATGAAAATTAAATACCCTGGGAGTTTTATACATTTTATGGTTCATAGGAATTATATATGACGACATTTAAACCCTATGTGTCCCTCCAATTCATTGGGTAATTATTAATTCACTACAGGAAATATTTTGTAATAAACCAACTTGGTTATTCTATTATAGGGGGGATTCTATTGGTTCTTTTCAGAATGATATGAATATGAGGCTGCAATTAAACATCATGTATATTCATTTAATTTTATATTTACTTAGGATAATATTCCACTGAATTATTAATCTAAAAAATTTAAATTTTACTATATTAGGTTTTCATGTCTCATGATTATTGACTAATGCTTTCACACTCCTTTTACTTATGTTTTATGGTGTGATTCATAATCTGACCCATGACTTATGATCAATGTTTCATTGGGTGTGATTTAATTATTCATTATTCATTATCTTAATTATGTTCTACTACCCATTTGACCATATTATTATAAATTATGATATTTAGTTATTAATTCACATGTTTACCCATAATGGGATTTTTATGTCACGCTTCATTTGTTTCCATTACCATAGTTTTTAAAGAAGATTATTATATATGATATTTATATAAGTGTATCTTGTTTAAATAATTTTATGTGAGAGGTTGTAGACCTATTATGGTATAATAAATTCTTAGTATAGTGAAAAAAGGGTCCTTTAGATAAGAAATATATACGTTTTTAGATATAGATTTTTCATATTTATGTAAGACTCAAAACCATAAATTTATTGGGTATGTAAACATTAAGATGTTTTTTATTGAAATTTTAATTGAGGTTGGTTATGTATGGGACCATTATACTGGAATCAAATACAGTATGTAAAATGTATGTTTTTTTCACCTGATCTAGGTGTACAAATCATGGTTGTTGCATTGATAGCCCAAAAAAAATTAGGATAATTCTAATGGATTTTGGCATGGTTTCCTATATCCAAAGTAAAATAGATACATTATCAACGGTGTTTTATAATATATTCTTTGGAATTATATCATAATCTAGTTTATTTGACCCTTTGTTCCTATTTTCATTGATAGATTTTCCAAACATTTTGCGAGATTTCCTACATCGGGGGATCCATATGTATAATTTTTCTTTGATGGTATGAATTTATTATGTTTAATTGTACTTTGTATTTATCTTGAACACCTCATAATAATTTATTTTTAAAACTTGGTTTATGATCACTAAGAAATTATTTAGGAACTCCAAACCATAATTAGATACTCTATTTTAGAAAATCTATAATCAACTTCATTATGGTGGTATATGTAGATTCATTGAAATAACTTTGAAATATAATTGATTGATATTAATATATATTTATTATTGAATTTATTTGTAAATGGTAATAAGATATAAATTCCCCATACATCGAAAATATCATCTCTCATGTTAGGTTGTTATGGTATCTCATCATTTTTTCTTATGTTTTCGGTACATTGGTATTTATCAAAAGATTCCATATCAATCCTTAAATAAAAAATAATTGTTATCTAAAAGAATTCACATTGTCTTTTCTTTTCTAATATGTGGTCTTTGATATATTTTTCTCTTATAGGAGAGGAGTGGAAAATTACAATTCCACTAAATAATTGAACGCATATCAGTAGATTAACCAACCATCAAACTACATAAATAGTAATGAAGCATATCAAAAATAGTTTTTCATTACAACTAAGAACCTATTCCTATATTTATAGATAAATTGGAAAAAAATAGTTAAATTTCAAAATAATTAGTAATATAAAAAAACTATAACCAATCAGCCTCACTATAAACAAGTACTCATCAAAAAATTCATCCTTTATAACATCTTCTTGGTCATATATCAAATATTGAAATTAAATCCTTGATAAATGATCATATAATTTATTTTTTTAATATTTTATTATCCTTGATTTTAATTTAAAACTCAATGATAACTATTCTACACAAAATATTACTTGGTTGGAATCTTTTATGTCGATCGTATACATCAACCCTCTATGATTGGTATATATAAACACCATATAGAGGGTAATATATCATCTAAACCTATCAAAATCATACTCCATGATAGTTATTTTCTTATTAACAGTGGTGAAATTAAATTTATCCTCTATATCTATTTTAATTTCATAGTGTATCATGTAAAAACATCTATCTATTATTTATGAAATAACCCCTTTAACAGTATAATCACACTCAATACACATTAATTTGAAATATTCATCCCAATTATCTAAAACCATTATTAGATCCATGAATCATATCCTCTTTTGTATCTCAAACACATATTTATAACTTCTATTAAAAACATTCCTCTATAAGACCCTGATATGTTGTCAAATTATTTTTTCACCTAAATTTAATTATGTTTATATTTTTATTATAAAAAATATATAGTTTATCTTTTATTACCCAAAAAATGGATTTTATATTATGTTATGCACAATATTGATTTTATCATGTGTTATACGCAACATATAGCTTAGATTGTGGTACACGCCACAATGAGTTTAAATGAAACATGTCATACTATTAAAATTTTATTATTTAATATGATAGTTATCACCCAGCCCTTGGAATAATGGGGATTAATAGGTTTAACTAAATAATGGAAATATATGGTTTTCACAAAATGAAATTATAATGAATTATTTTTTTAATAATTAACTTGAAATTAAAATAAACCACTTTTCTAAATATAGAAAATTAGATTATGAATAATTGTTTCCATACATATAAAAAAATTTATCTTGATAAATTAAATGATTAACTTATAGTGAATGATGTTAATCAAATTTATTTATAATTTATTTAATCAAATGTTTAACTTTTATCACCTTATTTTCCTAGACATGAGATAAGAATATACACAATTTTATGATTAAAACTATATTTTCTAAAAAATAACATTTTTTCTCCTTTGGAGCACATATATTAAAAATAATTTTGATCACTTTTAGGGAATTTTTTTTAAAAAAATACCATAAATTTTTAAATCAGAATATCAAAATTTTCATATTGTGAATTTTTTATATTTTTTTAAAAAGTTGATTGCTTTTAATGAATATTGAAAATTGATAAATTTTAATTGAAAAGTACATCTTTTGTTTGTTTAATTTATAATGATAAATTATATTTTAAATTAATTTAGATGTTAAATTAGTAGAATAATAAATCTATTAATACAATTTAGTTCATTGGAATAAATTTTATATTGAATTTTGATATAAAAATATTGTAAAATATTTAGCTTTTTCTCTTTAAAAACTAGAATTATCTTCACATCTGGGGGATTAACAATTAATTAAAATTTTCCATTTATGAGAATGATAATTAGAAAAATGGATTTTGTATTTGACTTATATCAATAATCCTTTTATCTTCATGACATTTAAAAAAATTATTTAATGTCATTACTACATGAGGATTGGGATTTAAAATGTTTCATAGTGTTATGTGACTCTTTGGGATATTTAAAGATTATTTTATTCAAGAATATTTTTTTTGAACTTTCATATCTATTTGATGAAATTTTGTGATCATTATTTAATAAAACTTTTAATTTTACTCTCATATGTTTATTTAATGCCTTTTTCTATTATTAGTACCATTTTTTTACTCTTTAGCTCTCAAAACTTTATGGTAAATGTTTTTAAGGAAACTTGACTTCATACTCTCTTTATTTGGAGAGACTTTTTTCATCTAAAAAAACATTTTCTAAAAAATAATTTTAAAAAATAACTATTCAAAAATGTGTTATTAAATAAATGTTTACCCTTTTAGTGTTTTAACAATGTTTTCAAAGGAATCTACTTATTGATTTCAGAATAAGTCATTTTTCTAACATTTTTAGTGATAAAAAGGAATGTTCGTTTTTACCTCATATGACATGTATGGATTTACCATGAACTTTTTATTTAAATCTTCTTTCTCATGTTTAAAATGATACTTTTTAAATAAATTTTTTTTAAAAGTTATTTTCAAAGAAAAATATTTTCAAAATGTTTTTCAATATAAAATGTTATTTTTCTGAAGAATATTTTTAGTATATATTTTCTTAATATTTCAATATTTCAATTATAAAAACCCTTTATATTACTCCACTTGAGATATGTTGTGTTGATACCATCCTTATTTTTCCACTAGATGGTTTTTTATTTATTTATCCATGGATAGTATTGATATTCACTTCCTTGATTCATTTTAGTCCCCTTAAAATATTCAATTTCGTATGATCATTTGACATTGAATTCCCCCTAAGTATCCATATAATTTTTCATTGATATGATTATTTTTATAAATATATTACATTTTTTATATGATGTTCAATTTATAGGTTATTTTATCATTTTGGGAAATACTGAAAAATATTTTTCCTTTATTCAATATGGATATTTGATAATGAATATTTTTTATTAATTAAATCGATTACTCAATATGAGGAATTCTTTAGATATGCAATGAAGGTTGGGTTTGGACTTTATATTTCCCCTTGATACATCAAGAGGTTATCATAAAACAAATAAATTAAAAAAATTATAGATGTTTCTACATTTAGTTTTAAATTGTCTGGAGTATGAATATTAATAGTATAGTTTTTCACGTTCCTGAGACATGATGTATAATAATTAATAATTTCCATAATTTTGATTTAATAATTATTATCCATGATATTTTCACTATGAAAAACTCTATAGATTTTTGTGTTCTTTTATTTACCTTGACATAACTATTATTCTAATTTATTAATTATTACTTCTGATATACATTACCCTTCCTGATAATTTGATCCCATTCGTGTTTTTTTACTTTCTATATGAATCTGTGAATATTAATATGAAGTATATGCATGGATATACTATATAAAATAAATATATCCTCAAAAGAAAAAAAGCTATATCGTAATTAGTATATTATTTTTTAATATAAGGCTCATGTATGTATCTAATTTATCAAGACTATTAAACTCTTCGGTCATTCGATATTTGATACTTTTTAATCATGATACTGTAATAGTAGTAGACACCAGATCCATGATTTCTATGGTCATGTCACTACAAATTTATGGTAATACAACCCTCTGGTTTTGTATCTGTTTTTGTGAAAATGTTATTTAAGGACTAATGCCTAGAAAATTCATTTACATATGATTAAAGGAACTGGAAAACATTAGGGTTAACCTATTTATTGATGTTGAGGTAATTATGGTTTTTAGTCTATCACCTTACGAAGTCAAAAAACATCATCTCTATCAAATAAGAGTTCTTTTTTAGATATAATTTCTATAATATACATTAATAATGTTGTAATGTCACATGGAGTACCAAAGTCAACTATATCTGATCTGGATCTAAAGTTTAAATCAAATGATTGGTGAACTCTTCGGTAATCTCTTTATATAGAGATCTCTCTTAGAACTAGGAGAACCATTCAAACCCTAGAGGATATGATATGATCTTGTTTAATATATTTTAATTTTATTACGATCACATGATCCTTTTTTTGATTTTACTTATAATAATATCTTTTAGTTTTGAATTTATATGGATCCTTATAAATTCTATTATACATACTAGAATTAAGTTGCAGAAAGAAATCTATTGGGACCTGAGCTAGATAATGAGATTACAGTAAAGGTTATAACCATTCAGAAATATGTAATTACAACTAAATGTTGATAAATATGTTATGCTAATAACCATATATGTCATCTATAATTTTATGTGGATGATAATTTCTTCCTATGGACTCTATGTAATAAATAATTAAAAACTAATCCATTTATATATCATTACCATTAAAATACATGATCATATCAGGACAACAGATTATCGTTTAGTGGTTCCATAGAACCATTATCAAGTTCATGATGTGTTACATCCATGTATCACTTCTGAGGATATACATACATGATTCATCACATATACAAAATATAGAATCCGTACCACTAGAGAATGATATTTCTTATACGGAACAACTAGTAGGGATTCTGGATCGAAAAGAGAAATTTGTATGAAATAAGACCACTCACCTGGTCAAATTTTTCTATGAAGACCACCATATTATAGAAGCTACTTGGAATACCTAGGTTAAAATAAGTTATAGGGGTCCTAATTATTTGGTTCCAATGTGATGAAATTTTAGGGATGAATTAATTTTATGGTGGTAATATATAACACCCAAATATATTGTGAAATTATATTTTTCAAATGAATTATTTATTTTTGATAATTTATATTATATGTATTATCATGTATAGATTGTGTTACAAAAAACACTTATTTTTTTTAGTTATACACAAAACGATGTTTAGCATGTGTTTCACACAACACCGAGCATAGCCAATGGTACACACAACATGAAGTTTAAACGAAATGTCTTATATAATTAAAATATTACTATTTAATATAAAATTTATCCCCTAGCCCTTAAAATGATGGGTATGAATAGGATTGACAAAATTTTAAAAACATGTGGTTTACACATATAAATATATATAATCAACTCTTTAGTGACCAATTAATTACAAATGAAAATAATTTTTTTTGAAATTATATAAAATCCTTTATTGAAAGCCAATTTTTATACTCATTAACATGTTTAACCTCAATAAATTAAAAAATATCTTTTTTTGAATTATTTTTATGAAATTTTTATAATATATATTCAATAAATTATTTAAAATTATAAATATTTGATTTTTAACCAAGAGATAAGAATAAATCATGATTTAATCTAACAACTGTATTTTATAGAAAATAGTTTTGTCACATTTTGTTCCCATATATTATATTTATTTGTATGACATTTAGAAATTTTCTTTTAAAAAATATATTTTTTTGAAATTGTAATATCAAAATTATCAAAGGGTAAATTATTGTGATTTTGCTAAAAAGATTCATTTTTATGAATTGTAAAAAATACTAAATTTTAATTGAAAACATCATTTTAATTTAATTTATTTATAATGTTAAATTATATTTTAAAATGATTTTAAAGTTAAATTTTTTCAAATAAACATATTTTAACTCAATTTAGGTCATTATAATCAATTTAATCATTAATGTTTATATAAAAACATTATAAAATTTTGAACATTTCCTCTTTAAAAGAATTCTTTCTTGTCCCACCTGTGGGATTAATTTTAAATTAAAATTTTCTATATATTTTAATTTAATTTTGAAAATTGGATTCCATAATTTTGTTCATATTAATTTATCTTATATAATAATTTAAACCTAATATTTTACCAAAATGAATTGGGGATGCAGTAAAAAATAATTATCATGGGTAAGGTGACAATGGGTTTACCAGGGCGTTAACTAAAAATATAAGTATAAAAACAACCTATAAACTTGTCTAAAAACTATGTTATTTCCTTGTTTTAGAAATAAATACTTTATGTTTTGATAATTTCCCATTTTGGACCCTTAAGACTTATGAAAATCATGGGAGCACACAATTGTTCTAAAAAATAACATTGGTGTCATCTCCCCTACTTATAAAAGACCACCCATCATCGTCTCTTATTCACACCATCAAAACCTTTTGGATCAAAAAAGACTAAATAAAGTCTCTTGTAAACTACCCTCCTCTCATCTAACAAGCCTCATTTGGGAATAATTCTAACAACATATGTGTTTTAGTGAAAACCTATAAAGGGCACCTGAAGTAGAGGTAAGATTCATCGATGTGAAATTTTTGTTTTATTTCTTCCCCCACCCATTAAATTATTATTCCAACATGATTATATAAAAAATAGTATATTAGATATACAAAGTTGTTTTTATTTCATTTTCTTGACCTAAAACTTTCTTCACATCAATCAAATGGGTTATGAAATCATCATTTGTGGGTACGGTGGACTACCACCTCATGAACTGATGCCAATTTTTTATCCATTAAAAACTCTCAAGATTATAAAAAATTAGGGATATATTATTATAATATGTTATTTATTATATTATTATTCTTTTTTAATTATTATATGACTCATTCCTTCATTATTTACATTTTTTGGAATATGATAACATCATTCGTGTGTACAGTGGACTACGACCACATGAAGACATGCGATTCGTTTACTCATTAAATAGAAGGTATTAAAGATGGGTTTGATGAACATATGTGAAATATATTATTTTAAAATTATTCTAAAATAATAATATATCATTTTACATTCTTTTAATCATTCAAAAAAGAATATGGAAGCAGCGTTCATGCATACGTACAACCTACAATCACCATATATGGTTTATTTCATTTTCTATTAAAAAATTTCATGGATTAATATAAATAAATATATAAAGAATATATATGATATATATATCAGGGTTATCATTTGGGAGATTATGGAACCATAATAAAAGTAAGAGGATAAAAATAAATAAATCAAAACTTATAGGAAAAGAAGTTATTACATGAAATGTGAATTTATAATAGAATTGTTAATAAATGTGTAATACAAGTTCATAAGTAAACCATATTTTATAATATATTTAAAATGAATATATATTTATTATAAAGTTGGTTTGAACATGTACAAGGTAATTTGATACATCGTGTAAAGATTTCTAGTCTCTCTTTTATTTCTAAGAGACATATGAAAAATCAAAACTCTTTTCTTTTATGTGGTATATAGACTACCCCTTTTACATGTCATATCATGAATACCATTATTTTCATGATATTTATGGTCCCATTTTATTTTATTATTTATTATTTATTATAGTTCAAAAGATTACTATAGTGGTAAGTGGTTTTTGTCTCACTTTTATATTCTGTGAGACAAATGCCATATTCACCACAATATTCTTTTATTTGGTATATTTACTACCCCTGAGGGTATTTTTTGATGTTTATACTTAAAATTATTGGTATTTATATATCAATTTTTTGATATATCTTTCATGGGATTAACGGATCAAATGTAACCAAACTGGTAAGATATTATTTTTTTAATGTTCCTTCATTGATTTATAATATTATGTTATACATCAATCTTCTTGTATGAGATGTATATACATCCATTTGGAAATTTAATATCATTTATTTAATGATACTCATGATATCTAATGTTCATTTAAGGATATTATTCTTGAGAAAATATGTTTTGATGTTACCAAAGTGGTAAATATTTTATGTTACAATCTCATCCTTTATCGATATTGTTTGTGATCATGTTTTTGATGATATAATAATATTATCCATGTCTCAATAAATAAATTAATTTTATTCTCCTATATTTATTTAATGAGAATAAATATTTTCCATTAATTTTCCTATCTTTATATACTCTAGAGTTCAAAAAGAATTTTTTTTATGAAAAACTTCCTTTTCGATCAAAATCCATTTTTTCTAAAACCATGCTTTCAAAAATGGTTTTCAAATTTTTTTATTATTTTCTATTGATTTTTTAAATACATGTTTACCCATGTTTTACTTTTAAAAAAATGGAAGGAATCTTCTTATTGCTTCCCAAAAAATGCTCATTTTATTTTTATTTAAATTGAGAAGGTAATCATTGTTTTAATGTGTATAAAATAAAAAAGAATATCACATCATCATAAACATTATTTTTTTTAATATTAATTTATAATTTTTAAATGTTAATTGAAAATAAAATGATATTCAAACTGTTTTAGGATTTCAAAAAAAAATTTGAAATTAGAAAGTATACTTTCACCAATAAATGTTTTAAATTATTTTCAAAGATTACCTTATAGGTTTTCAAGGATATTTTCAAATAAACCAATTTAAAAAATATTTTAATTTTAAAAAATTTATTTTCAAAGATATTAAACATTCCTCAATAAATTTCCCTTGTAATCATTCAAAAATATTTTCAATCTAATATTTCATCCAATGGTGTTACTAATGATTTAAAAATTATATAAACCAAGGATACCATTCTAACCCTTTATCTGAATGTTCTATTATAAAAACATTTAGTGAATCCTATCTCTCTTAAATGGGTTATTTCTTGATTGAAATCATATGAACCAACTTGTTTTTAGTAGTAATACCATGATTGAATTATTATGAAATCGGTTTTATTCTAATAGGTTATGATATGATGAAATAAATAAATAATTATGAACCCTTTCTATTTTACACAATTTATGATATGATGAAATGTTTTTTTGAAACCCATTTCAATTTATGTGTTATGGTATGATTAATGTCTTATAGTATTATGGAATACATGTGTATGATTTTCATTATGTGATGGGTGGAGCATATACTTACCTCTAATTCATTGGGTAATGATTTATATCTCATGGGATAAAAATGGGAAACATGTCGAAATTGTTGATCTGCTATGGGAAATAGGTGTGTCTCGATCCAATATAGTAAATAGGTGTATTTTGATCCACAATGGGAAACAGATTCATCCTGCTCCATAATGAGAAATAGGTGATAATTCATGGTCAACGGTGTTAATTGCATTAGTGTTTTCCCGTGACATGTGAAATGATCAGTGAAACATTCGTATGATATGATATTATAGTTATTGATTGATGTATGATTATGTATCACTATTATAGACCTTGTTTTATAAAATGATAATGTTTTATTCCATGATTCAATTTTGTTATCCATTATATGTTGGGAATGAAATTTTCATGTTATGTTTATAAAACAAAACCTTATGATTATCGTGTGATTTATTATTATCATAAATTGATATATCTTATGTTTACCCTTATTGAGAACCTAAGATCACTCATTCTTATGTCCCATTTCCCAACATTTTAAATAAAGGATTTGTGTATAGTTTTTCCATGGGGATTATTAATTGGAAAAATCTATATGGAAAACATTGAATATATTTCAACATATTTGGAGATTTTATTTCATGTTTCAAAGGGCACTAAACTATTATGGATGTCAGGTGTGTGTCTGTGTAATTTAATGAATATTTATCTAAAGAGATTTAATATCCATGTATGATAATCTAGGGTCACTATATCCTGCTTTTCCAAAAATTGGTTACATGACAATAAATTTAAGATAATTATTTGATAAATTACTAATAAATACTTTCATGTTCTATGAAGCATCAAATATATCACACAATAATGGATTTATAAAACTCTAAAATTGGATTGATTTTTATTTGATAAACTTTTATTCCATCCATTGAAATCTAATGGAAAATCACTATACCATTTTTCACTTAAAATAACAGCATATCAAATTTCATAATGGGTATGTCTCTACACATGTTTCCAAAATCATATCATGAATTTTGGGAGATACCTTAAAATATAAATCATTTATAAAGAAATTATACATATATGCCTCAATGAATTAATTTTTATACTAATAAATATATGTTTCATGCACTATTAATTAATATCGAGTGCATTACACATACCCAATTACATCAGTGTTTTATTGTCTCTAGAGGCTACATGAATATTTTTCCTTGATCCTCTGTTTCTAATAAAATCTAGTTATAACTATGGTATCAATCATGAAATAAGTCTTAAATTTTTATAGCCAATAAAATATCTCTATCTAATAAAATATTAGGTAAATACCATCTTATAATCCCTTTTTACTATTATCATTCCTTATTACATTAGAACTAATTAGATAGGTTTCATCAATTAATGATCATATATGTGGTATATTATTACATTATCCAAGAGCTTTATGTGATCTTTTTTTATAACATTCATTAATGTGATGTTTTACCCATCTTTATGGTCTCTTTTTCAGCTTACTTCTTTCATCAAACATTTCCTTTTGAGTGGAAATTGATGGAATAGTACTTTATTATTATAAATACTCAAATAAATAGTTGTATTACCTTTAATTAAAACTTTACAAAGTTAGTGTTATTTTTATTTTGATATTTAATCACAAATAATCACTAGTAATACTTATTGATATCTAATTAAAGTGAAACTTAGATTCCTTTGGTTCTACTTTAGGTCCAATTTTGGTATCCAAACATTAGATAGAATAAACATTGTAAAATGTTTAAATGAGAAGTGTTCCACTTAATTTTAATACCCAAATAGGTCATATTATTCAATATTATCCTCCTTGTTATTTTCAATTCTTAATCTAAGATCTCCATCATCTTTATTTATTCTTTCTGTTTTATTTAAATAATTGTTTACACTTCTTTAGCGGTCATGATTACATTATAGTTCTTGGGAAAATATCTAAATTTTACAGTCTTTTGTAGTGAAAGGTTTCTTATTACTCTTAAACCTGGAATATTAACCTCTTTTGGTTAATATAAATACTCACATTAATATTACTAAGGAATTATTGACTAATATTGAGTTATAAATATAATTCCTCATCCATCTCATTTATTATAAAATCATTGAGGAAAATAAAATTTCCCAACCTTACTAATATTTCCTCATGAATTCCAAACAAATATTTTATAGAAGGATATGAAAGTAAAATAAAAACTATTAAGGAATTTTTGTTATCTGGTTAATAAAATTTAAATTCATTCAATAAAAATAGAGTGATTATTTTCACTAAATTTCAAATAGATTTACTGAATGTTTAATATCTAATAATGTATAGAATTAAAAATATACATATATCTCATAGTTTGTTTGGGATATTTCAATGAAAAAAATTTGAATCATCCTCTCTGTGAGTTATCATTGTTATGCCTAGTATTTTCATCTTGATTAAGTGGAGTCCGATAGGAAATTTAGAATAAATTGGTAGTTTTGAAATTACCTAAAGTAATGAAATTTCTATTTTTAACTACACAATTATATTAATAGTATTCTTATATAGAGACAATATCTTACCTTTCCTCATCCACTCCTATAATGGGAGGTGTGGCCAGTAAGGTTTCACTTCAAACATTATTGAACATTATTTTTTAGAATTTAATTTATTTATCTTAACTTCTTTTCTATCTTGACTTGGAAAATTCTTATTTTTTTTAACCACTTTCATCATCATTTTTTATTTTTATTAATAAAGGAAGAGAAACAACTGAAACCCACCGAAACTCATGCATTGGAAAAGTACCTAAGGTGGTCTGAAATAGTGGAGACCAAGTGAATCCCATTTAACTATGTTGAAACCCTTGGGTCTCAAGGAGCTCATTATATGATGAAATATTGGGTCAGATCCCATAACCTCCAAAGAAGCAAGGTAGTCGGCGACATGGTTCCCCTATCTATGGGTGTGTTTAACCTGGATGTTGTTACTTAGCTCTGCCCTACACTTTCTGCTGATGTATTCAATGGACCGTGGAGGTTGAAAAAATACATGCAGGACATCATGAATAATCTTCGAGTCATTTTTTGCCTCTTCAACCAAGACATTTTTGAGGTAGAAAATGTGGAGTCCCATGAGAAAAGTTTTGGCCTTGGCCTGAAGGGAGGTCCCTTGGACTATCCTGGAAGAGAAGGCTAGCACCACCGAGCCTTGGGCATCCCGCACTACCCCTCTACCTCGAAGGATCCCCATGATGCATGATACATCTGTGTTGAGTTTAATACCTCTAGTTGGAAGGGACCATCAAACACATTTCCCCATGTTGTTACTATTAACATGCAAAGGTATATGGGGCCTAACCTGAAAACTATAGAGTAAGGTTGCCTCTTTCCTATTGCTGACAATATTATCCATATTCATGAGGAGTGTGTTGGTCCTCATAATGATAGAGTATTCCTTGACTGTCACCCTTTTATTCCTTGACTTATTGTGGGCCTTCCATATACTCCAGCATTCAGCCTGCAGGATCATGGTTCGGGCCATATTCTCAAGACCCATATCTCCCGAACCATGGAACCACCATTCCATGAAAGAGAGGTCACATATGTTATGTACATGTTGACCAGTGAATTCCCCAAAGAAACTCCAAATAGCACATGCCCATTCACTATTGAAGAATAGGTGGTCCTCACTCTCCTCCTTGCAACTTTGACAACATGAGCAGCATGACGCCAGCAGAATCCCACAACGTTTGATGTTCTCATCAGTTGGGAGGGTTCTATTAATGATTCTACAAAGCAATAATTTGAAGTTAGTAAGTATGTATTTACACCACAAGGTATCATTCCAGCTAGGTGGAGGCTCCTGGAAACCCTGTGAGCGACGAAAGTCCCGAGAAGTGAAGAACTCCAAGGACCAAAGAGTGAAAACACATTTATCGTTTTCATAGGACATGTAAATAAGGTTGGAAGAGTTATTTTGATCTTCATCCAATACTTATTTTCTGAAGTAAGTGTGACAGCTTACTTCCATGAACTAAATCAAGGGGGTAGGACATCCTAAGAAACCGAGAACTTCCCCTGCCCAGTTTTTGATGCCAGATCGACATGTATCCCCTCCCAACAGTACAACATGCATGTGCTTGAAGATCAATAATAAGGGGGAAGATGATGGCCTAAAATGGGGATCAGTGACCCACAAGAGATTCCATATTTCCAAACTATGAGGTATTCATAATTTGGTCTAATAGAGTTCTTTGTTCCTGGATTTCCAAGGCTATTTTAGCATGAATGCACTATAGTGTATCCATGATACATTGAACGTTAATACCCCCTTCATTGGTTGGTCTTTCAATTTTATTCCAGGAGGATCAATGTTGTTTTCCCTCATCTGTAAGATCCCATATAAATATATCTATTATCTTATAAATGTTGTTAATGATGCCCTTCGAAACCTTAATAATGAATAGTGAATGAACAGGGGTAGTAAGAATCACGCTGTTAATCAGCACTATACAGCCCCCAGAAGTAAGATATTTATTCTTATAGTTGTGTATATGGTCCACTATCTTGTTGGTGAGGAAATAAAAGTCTCTTATGTACAAGATTCCTGGAGAAATAGAAGCCCCCAGATACTCTGTAGGGAAGCTTCCTTGTTTCATGGTAAGGTTGTTGTGAACCATTGACGTCCATCTGGGAGAACACCTATTCGAGATGAGGAATAGGCTCTTGTATTTGTTAATGAGCTATCCACTTTAGAAGAAATAATCATACAGTGCCTCGTTCAGGCCTCTAATCGACCTATTACCTGTATTCATGAAAAGGAGGGTGTCGTCCGCAGTCAAGAGGTGGGAGGTAGCTTGAGGCCCCCTAAACCTTTGGTAGGGCTGAATTTTTTCTCTAGTATAGCTCCTCTGTATAAGACGGCTTAAGATGTCTTGGGAGATGATGAAGAGACTCGGAGATATGGGATCTCCTTATCTAAGGCCACGGGTGGCTTTGAAGAACCCATAGGATTTACCCATCAACATGATTACCATCCATGAAGAGGAGAAGCATCTGAAAATGATATCTATGTTCCAAAGAGAGAACACCATACCTTCCAAGACCCTATTAATGAATACCCACTCCATCCAATCAAAAGAGTTGTTCATATCCATCTTGATCACTAAATTTTCTCCACACGTTTTGAAGTTGAATTATTTATTCATTTCTTAGGGAAAGTGTTATGGATCCATGGATTGATCTCCCCCGAACAAAGTCATGTTTCTCCTTGTAAATCCAATGGGGAATATGGATAGATATCCTAGAAAATATGAGACCTTCTACGATTTTGTAAGTAAAGTTGAATAGAGTCACTGAGCTGTATTTCATGAAAAAAGTGGGGTTCCTTGTTTTTTGAATTAGCACCATAGAGGTGGCGCACACTACCCTCGGTAAGTTTCCACCTCGAATGAAGTCTTGGATAGTCGAAGTGATGTCTGACTTCACAAAATCCCATGCAACGCTATAGATGGAACCTGGGAATCCATCGGGGCCCGAGGCACTCTCTGGATAAAGGTTTTTCATGGCCTATTTTATATCATTATCATCTAGGATAGAGCACAAATTTTCATTATCCTAGTTAGACATATAATTTGATATCACCTCGAATAAGTCTTTGGCCCTTCTTAGGTATCCGTTGGGAATTCTCGGGTTGGGCCCTGTAAGGACGTTCTTGAAAAAATTGAGCGCCATCTCACCCACCACAGCTCTGTCAATTTAATAGGTACCATCATCCAAAAGGATGTTTTCTTTCACTGGATATTGTATTTCTTTCAATAATGCATGGAAAAAATGAAATATTTTTATCCCCTCCTTGAGCCATTTGATTCTTGACTCCTCTCTCACAAAGCATTCCTACTGCAAAAGCCTTTCTGCCAAGTCTTCTTTCCTACAGGGAAGCTCCTCAAAGGTAGGATCACCCCACACTTCCTCAATTCTACCTTTAAGACTTTCTGTCACCTGCATCACCTCCTCTAAATCTTCATTGTGGGAAGAGTTCTCTATCATCCACTCTTAGAGCCTAGACTTTAGACGCCTAAGCTTTTTGTGAATGGCCACCCTAGAGTGGCCCTGAGAGGGTTTATTCCAAAACCGACTGGGCCAGAGAGTTGAACCCCAGAATATAGACCCACTTTGGATAGAATATAAACTGTCCCTAAAGAACCTGACTTGATTCCAAAGACACCAGGAGCAGGTAATGATTAGAAGGACCCCAAACCAAGTATCTCATCGTTGCTTTGTAGAATAGAGTGTTGGCATGTAAATTGTCCATGCATCTATCTAGGATGATCCATGAATGGTGAGGGCCTCTTTGGTTGTTACACCACGTAAAAGGATCTCTTAGGTATCCAAGATCCATGAGGCCTGATGCCGCCGTGAACTCCACAAACTCCAAACTAGCTTGCTGCTGAAGGTGGCCCCTTTCTTTCCTCCCTTCCGGGTTGGCCACAACATTGAAGTCCCCCCCTAAAACCCATGGGAGGGACCTCGGATCATTGGTTGAGAGGTATCTCTAAAGGATTCCACTTTAGTGACGATCGCAGCTCCCATACACGATGGTCATGAAGAGGCTAAAGTTGCCTTTGTAAACCTTGGTGGTGATGTATTGATCTCCTACCTAGACCAAATCAACAGAGTAGCAATTATTCTATAATATCTAGAGGTACCTATTTGAAGGGGTAGTGTTCATGGCTCCATGAATTTTTATTTCACATGTGTAATCACTAATCCTATAAGGGTTCTGTTTGTGATCTATAATGCTAACAACTGCCACTTTGTGTTTTTTTATGACTAATGAGAGAAAAAACAATTTAACCCTGGCTCCCAGGCCATGAGAGTTCCAAAACAGGATGGGAATTATTGGAAATATAGCGATCTAGCACTATCCCCAAATCTCGAAGCCTTCCTGAGGAGGGAGGATGAATGATCTTATAGGATTCTAGAGTTAGGTCGAGTGAATACTCCCAATTTGAAGGAGATCACATGATATTTGGGAGTAGAAACACCATGAGAGGTGGGGGAGGAGGTCTACAGGCCTTGGAGGATAGAATAGGGGAGAACTATTGGTCCTTGAGGCCTTCCATGTCTTCTTAACATGGTCTAGAGCCTGGATAACACAAGCCAATGGCATAGGATCTGTCCTGGATGAGGTAGGCCTCCCCTAGGACATCATCAGTTTGTTCTGGGGGATAATCATCGAGGAGAAGGGAGGGGTGGAAAGTCTATAAGGGATGGAGGGGAGGACCAGGTGAGGTACAAGGAGTATTCTAGTAAAAGGATCTTGAGATCCAATGTGGAACGACCAGGAGGGGGTGCCCTTACATCCTGAAGGGGGCCATGAAAGATGAAAGAAGGGCATGAAGACCAAATTCTCTTTGAGGAAGATTGCAAGATGGAGGGAAAGAGGATTGATAAGATGGATCTGAGAGGTAGGGTATTAACCATTATGGCTCTCACTTGAGGAGAGTTAATATGGACTGCTTCCAAGGGATGAACTGAGGGTGATAAAGGCATCCTGGAATGGGACCATAGAGCACTGGGAGGGTAGCATGAGACCCCTTGATAGATCTTTCTACACACATGGATAGAGTGTCCCTGGAGGTTTCAATGAGAATAGAACCTAGGAAAGACTGGATAGGATATGTCATGACTCCAACAGAATCCATTATGCACCTGAAGAAAGAGACTCTCTAGAAGGCGAGGGAGAGGTTCAACTCCATGCACAAGAGAGCAGCCAAAGCATCTAAAAAACATCTACTTCAGGAATCCAAGTATAGAAAACCACCAAGGGAGTCACCTATCGCTCTCATGAAACCTTAATTCTAGAATGGGAGAGGGAGCCCAGAAAGAGAATCCAGACCGCAACTTAGGGGCTCTCCTTTCCCCTGTGGACATCCAACGACCTCCAAGAGAGGCTAAAACTCTAGTGGTTGAACGTGTGTGTAACCTTTCACCACACATGGGGAAAGTCTTCTTCAGAGGCCAGAACGATGTAGAAAGAATTTTTGGGGATCACTGAGAAATATTTTCAGAATGTTGTCTCAAATAATTCTTGATGTTCATAATAGAGGATTAGTTATTTTTTGAGATTGTTTTAGGGTTATGTACCTTCATATAAACTATAGTGAAGCATTACTCATTTTTTATGATTTATTGGGTTACCACATATTTTAATAAGGCTTAATTCTCTTAGGATTTCCCCTTAAATATTTAGGAAAACTATTGATTAAATTACCCACTTTGATATTGAAATTTTTCATTAAAATGGAATGGGTTATTCTATCCTCAGATAATCCCCCATGATCCTTGGGGAAATTTTTATTTTTTCCTACCTAAATTATTTTATCATCCTTGGTTTTGGGTCACCAGACAATATTTGTATTTTTATTTTTAATGGGAAAAAAGATCAGGAAAATTATACCCTATTATATAAACATTCCCCATTTTATTCTCAAAATTTATAGATTATATATCATATAAATTTATGGTCCTCCAAACATATTACATCGTAATGGTTATGAATTGGAAAATTCTTTCATACATTTTATGGAAGAAAATTCCTCTAATTTTTTATATAAGATTTTCACATTGGCTACTGGATTAGTACTCACCTTCGACTAATAATTTCATCCCTAACTAATTCACATTATTCTTGAAATTGTAATAAATTATCTAGTTACTAATCAAAAATACCATTATCAACTACTATTTCCATTTTTAATTAATCATCCTCCAGTTATAGAATCAATAAAAACTCGTTAATTAGGTTATATAACAAATAAGAAAATTTGAAATAGTAACCAAAGTATTAACTCATATTAGTGTAACTTTAATTGAATCCCCTTAAAGTATTACCATACCTATGTGGGTGATTTTCTATCTTATTTGGTAAATATCTAAATGTCATTATATATTTTCATTTTTTTTGAGGATTGGGAATACTTTTCTAGATATTTTCCCATAATATTTCTCTATGTGATAGTCAATTCAACTGGTATTAATTTTAAAATAAACTTGGATAAATATTTTAATGAAAAATGATAATCACATAACCTTATTTCATAATTATAGACATATTTTTTCTTAAAATATTCAAAAAATATCTAAAAAATTTGAAATATTTCTTCATAGATCATAAATTTTCATTTCACCAACCTACCTAAAATTTTTAACAATCTATAGGTCGTTTAGTTTGATATCAAAGTTTTTGGATTTAATTAATGTTATCATGATACTCATGGTTGAACATTGACCTTATGGATGATTATATTTTATTATAGACATCACTCTATGAATACTTATAACTTTTATGATAAGAACTCCCATTACACTCACATTTTCACCAAATATATTTCTTTTAACCATCACTAATAGTTTGTTCCTGAATAGGTACATCTTTATATTATGATATAATGTAAGGGTTCAGTGAAATATTTAATTCATGATTGAGTGATAGGAATTTAGTATATTCACTAACATCATGAAAAATCAAAAATTTGAAATTTTACATGTAAAGTGGAACAAATATAAAACAAAATTATTTAATAGAATTTTCTCAATAAAATAATTAATTTCCTTATTATATTTTTCTATTGTTTTTTTTCTTTTTTGGTATTGGTGTGAAAAACATTGATTGGCCATCTGACATAGTCATTCCATGACAATGGTCAAGAATTTTAAACTTATATTTCATATAAATAAAATTAAACTATAGTAGTATAATATATCATGAACTCTATGTTTCATCATAGGGAAATAAAACAAAAAAATAATCCAATATTTTAACAACTCATTGATTATTGACTTTTAAAATGTTAAATGAATGGAATAATTAAATAAAAATTAAAACTCAAGAATATTTACATCTTATGATAAAAAAATAGCGAATTAAGTTCAACATATGTATTTTTTATATATATTATTTAATGTACTTATAAGAGGAATTGAATTAATTTTCCCCTTATTCTCTAATGTAATTATCATCCATTTGACCAATTTCAATCAATACATTCACAATTATTTCAATTATTTATGACTAAAGAAATATAAATAAACTAATATATATTAAAACCCAATGATATACAGAAAATAAGTATCAAGGCTAATTTCATAACCAGTATACAGTTTTAACAAATTAATATTCCTATTATATTAAACATTTTATTAGTGAATTTATATTAAATATTGTATATAAAATTATCTCAATATGTAACTAATGTACATAAAATCATTCAGAAGAAAAATATAATCTTCAATTACATACCCCAATTTATACTATAATTTCAATATCTATTTAGGAAACCACTCACTCGTGATTGACTGTGAATAGAACATCAATGAGTAATCCAACATAAAGGAATTAGAAATAATGAATAAGAGGAATAATTGATCAATAATAGTACTTAATATTATAAACTAATTTTTTTTAAACATATCAAAATATTTCTTGGTCAAGTTACCAATGATTGAGATCTCACTAGAAAGGTAATAGTGTTCAAATTCATCCAATATTTTTAAAGAAAACTATAATAAATCTTAAATAGAAAATCATATTGTAATTTGATTCAATTTTCCCTTACATGTTAGTCTCTAGAGTGTAAACTATCATTACTATACTATCTTTGTTTATTCTTATTTTTAAATTATATTATTATCTTTATTATCAAAAAATATTTTTGGCTACATGATAATTTTTTTAAATTTTCAAATAGATGAGTAATATACTTATATATTTTAATTAGATCTCCCCATCGTAATTTTCCATATTTACTAGTTTTTATATATTTTTTGGATAATTATAGTGTGGTTTATTCATTATATCATGAATTAGTAAGTAATTTTCATTGGAATTTTAGTCAATCCTTTTCTTTCAAAAATTGGATCTCAAAAAAAGATTTATTTTTCAATCCTCAATCAATTATAGCATGCTAATTTATTCATTAGTTCTTCTAGTAAAATATTATATAAGAATTTTTTAAATCATACTCTCATTACACTATAATATTATCCATAAAGTTCTTAATTCACTGTCTGAAGAATAATGGTTCATTATTTATCATTATGGTGAATGTTTTTTGATTCCATCGTCAAAATAATCCAATGACTTTCAAATTGACCCAAAAGATCCATTATATCAAAAGTAAACAAATGAATGGAATTTAGTAGTATTGAGATTATTTAAAATTAAAATTTTGGATGAAAATATATTTATAAATAAAGGTTAGTAATTAGTCAAAATCTTGGGTGAGTGCGTATAATGATAAATAATAATATGTTGTCTGTAATGATGAATTGTATACTAATTTATAAGATTTTATAAAAAAATAGATGAAGTATAAAATCACATAAATAACACATGAAACGCATTAATTAATTTTTGATTCACTCAAAATAATTTGAAATTGAATATATTGAATAAGAAAAAAATAATCTTAAGAATATTATTTTAAAATTTAAATTTAAAAAAACCAGGATCTAAAAATAAATGAATTCATTTGAACCCATGTCTTCCAAATATAAAACAAATTATCATATTATCATATAAAGTTAATATATTATTATTATTACATCAATTTTATGTAATCATAAATTATATAAGTCCAAATAGAATTGAAAATCACTAATACCAAAATGATAAAATAGGCATATAAGTAGTATAATATTATCATGTTTGCTAAAAAATTAAATAAATTAGGAAGCATGATATTAAAAATAAAATTTAGAAACTATTCAATATTAAACAAATAAAAATTATTTTTGTTTAAAAATATATATATAAAAATAAGTAGACATTTATGATAAGTAAAATCTCATAAAAATATGGTAATTTAAGAAGAAATATTCACTAGAATAAAGAAGGAATTGGAAAAATCCAAAAAATAATTAAAGAATTAAAAGACTATAGAAAAACATACTAGTTGAGTATAATGACAATATCAATTTATATAATGAAAAATACATTGCACGAGATCAAGAGTTTTGAAACTCTAACTATATAATACTAAAAAGTGATGTTTGTTATAATGACCCAAAATTCCACCAATAGAAATGGAATTCTTATAATTATTTCATATGGTATAAATCTAATAAAATAACATAGAGAACACAATAAAAACATTATAAATGATGAATTAATGGCTTAAGAGTTATTTATAAAAGTTAAGGAACATATACCAATGGAATAGTAACTTAACTTTTGGAATTGTAATATAACCCTTATGAATAGTAAATTGGCCGATAGATTAGTAACCTATACCATTAATGTATAAATAAAATTTAGACATCTTATAAATGTCAATATATTATAATTATATCATAGTATAAGTAAATAAATATTTTATGAATTATTAAATAAGTGTTTATATTTTTATAAAAAATGTTTATTTTTTATTTTATAATCAATATAATGAATTAAAAGAAAATTTATTTTTCTTAAATTTATTAATAAATTAATATTTTCTTTTATTATGATTATAATATTATTTTATGAGTCTTTAATTAATTTTTCAATGTCCTATAAAATCATTTATAATTTTAAAGTCAGTATTTTCCAAGTAAATGATGATTTTAATTAAAATTTAAATTTATCATATTTAGAAAATTATTTTCTTAAAATTGACTATGTTTTTGAAATCTACATGTTTAAAAATGGTTAAATTGGTTTTTGTTTCTAAAATACTTGAAATTTTGGTGAATAGTAAAATACAGTAATTTACTGTATATATACATTATAAATTAGAAAAAACTATTCCTCAGGTCATGGATGATATAAGAACCATAATATCGAACTCCACAAAATTATTATAATATATTTAGAGATAATCCTCAAAATAATCATAGTCTTGGATCCAAATAATAAACTAATGAAAAAAATAATGAGAAAACTCTACTCTCCTCCCCTATAAATACCACCTCTCACCACTTATTCTCCTAACACATGTTAATCCTTGAAGCTTATCAAAATTATACCCAAAACACTTCCCAATCCCCTCACCCACATCAATGAACCTTTTGTCTCAAAAAGGACAAAAATAAATTCCATATGGAGGTTCTCAAGGTAGAGAATTCCAAAGGTAAAACCCTCTTTCTTTTTATTTTAATTAGTTTTCAATTTATTTTCTTTTATTATTCTCTCCAAACCTCCCCTTATCCAAGTGACATAATAACTCCATTTTATTTAATATTATATAATTCTATTTTGTTTAAGTAATAACTCACCATCATTTCACTTCCCCTTTACTTTTATTCTAAAAATGAAAACATCATTCATGATGTGTTAATTTATCACATTCAATGACGATAGGTTTCCAATTTTCATTACCACCTTTAAGGAAGATAATAAAAAAAATATGGTGAAAAAGTTTATAATATATATATCAATTCCTATTTAATTTTATTTAACCATTTCATATATATGATATTGATTAATGAAATAAAACTAGTTTGTGATGATCAAAAAAACGCCAAAATAATCTAAATGATTATCACTAATGTACTATCTAATGATTAATCCTCACCGTAAATTAAAAATTGAATAATATAACCATTTATTATTCAATATGTTAATAAAAAACATGTAACTTCAATTTTTTATTTTTATTCCCATTTTACATGAACTTCCATTCTCATATACAAGCGAACCGATCATGAAAACCAAGAAAACAAACACTCTCGAATAATGAAATTGGACACCATAACCCATCAAGAAGGCCATAAATAAACTTAATAAAATAATAATAATAAAATACATCTATAAATGGGTTTTAATTAGTTAATTAATGGATTTAATTTGATTATCTAGGATATTAAGATCATGTGTGGAACTGTTTAGGACATAAGGTAAGTGATTCTTTTCAACCCTTTATTTTTCCTTCAGGTTAGGCTTTCTCTCTCTTTACCCCAATTTCAAAATTATTTATTTTTATGTAATACTTATAAATTATATATATATATACCAAACTCTTTTATCCATATCATAACATTCTTCTTTTATTGGTTAATACATATTTTAAAAATTTTCCTTTCTCAATTGTTCACGATAAACAAGCCCGAATAAAGGGAAGTTCCAAATTTCTCACCCATTTTCAAGTACAATCCACAATATATTTAATCCACCATTATTTTTCTAAAATATATAATTTTATCATTAGAATAAAATTTTGGTTCATTTCTTTTCTTATTAAAACAAATATGAATTCCTCTTAAATCATTCATTAATATTCTTCTTAAACCGCACTAAAATATTATATTTATAATGTCTCTTTACCACTATTTTTACATGTTTTCAATTTTGTTTGGTATAAATTATCATAATATATTCCTATTTTCCATTATGAATATCCATGTAAGGTTTAAATCTCTTCTTTAATGGAAAACATTTATGATGTGATCATTTTTTTCTTCTAACATGATTACAATAACCATTTCATTCTATGGAAAACTATTATATTTATGTTTGATTCTTCATATAGAACACATATTCATGAAACTTTTATTATGGGTTCTCCCAGATAGCACACCAATTCATTAGCTAATGTTTACTCTCAACATATGTTATTTTTAGATAGGGAGTGAACCCGGTTGGCTTTTGGGACTTTGTCCACCATTTGATATAGTTTTGGTAGATAGCATTGACTCATGTTTATGTTATGCTATATGTTGTTTCAAAATTTATATGATTCCAAGATTATATTTTCCCATGTTATTATTTAATTTTTTATTTATTTTACATACCTAATATTTCATCATGTTATTCCTTCTAACTCATCTGCTATGTTTTATTCCCACACTTACCCCCTTAATAAGATTTGTAGATTATCCCTTTGTTCATGTATTCCCCAAGTTATCCTATTTAGATGTAAGAGCTCAATGGAAGTTAGGAGATCATTATAGATGTTAAATAAATGAGTTTTTATATTGGTTCCATTATTTCTAATTATGTAAATAACATCTAAGGACACTATACTTTATGATCCTTGATTGTATTTAATGGTTAATTTTTCTTAAAATCATGTAATGTTATGTGTAAAAGGCTAGGGTCATTATCATTGGTATCAGACAAAGGTCTAGTTATTTTTAGAGATTAGGCCTAGAGTACTTTATTTATAACCCTATTGGTAATTATATTTCCATCGGTAACATAGATTGAAAATTCAGGAATCAAATGTTAGGATGTACTTTCATTTACATGTTTATCATTATATGTTCAACTTTTTCTTTTAATGTGATTATTAGCTATGTATTCAAGCCCCCTGATTGTACATTATTTTTCATAAAATATGGATAGATTTAGAATAACTCGTTAAAAAAAATATATGTGATAGGTTATGTGATGGTTTCCCTAATTATATCTAAAATATGATTTGAATGATTCCTCAAAACATCATGAAAATACATTTTCAACTGGATCCTGATATAAAAAATATCTTGAATCACGTGGAACTCCATACTTCTACTAATAAATAGAAATTTTTATTCGAATCTTTTATATGATAAAATCCTCTCATGATAAGTGGGTCTTCTGATACCCTCCTCATAGAACAATGTATTAACTCTATTGAGAAGATATTTTATGTCCTCTAGTTCTCAAAAGAAGAGAAAGTTGTGCTAGAGGTCTATAGTTTTTATGGGGATACTGATCATTGGTGGACACTAATCAAGAACACAAATTCCAAAGAGGAAATTTATTATATTTATTATGATTAATTCAATAAAAATATTTTACAATAAATATTTTCCCCAAACCCTTCATCTTAAGATGGAAAGAGAGTTCCTTGGACTAAAGAATAAGGAAGATGAGTCTGTCATGGAATATAAAGAAAACATGAAAATAATTGCATGATACGGCTCCAACTTTTTCATTAACACAGAATGAAAGGTGAATCTATTATTTAGTGTATTAAAGCTGAGTCTACAAAAAGCATTTTTGATCTGAGACATTGATATCTATGAGAAGATTGTTCATTGTTCCCTTAAGGTTGAAATGGACATCAGAGACACTCAGTGGTCTCATGGGTATGGAGATAAAAATAGTAAAATGGATTTTAATATGGGTGGATCAAAAGATAAATACCATGATGGAAAGAATACTCATTATCCCATGTGTCAAAAATGTGGGAAGAAGCATCTGGTAAACTTCTTAACAGGAACCAAGAGATGCTTCAAATTTGGAAGATAGAGGAATATGGATAATAACTACCGAATAGATGTGAATAATCATAGTAATGCAGAAAAAGAATGTAAGGTTATGATTGACATGAAACATGTATTATAGTGTTACAAATACAATAAATAGTGGTATTATAAAATAAATTTCACTGGGAAAAGGGTTTTTTAGTCAATCAACAACAAAAACCTAGAAGGAAATAAGGCAGGGCATATAATATCACCATTACTGAGGTGGGTCCCGAAAATAATGTGGTGAATGGTATGCTGGTTATTCACTAAAGAATAGGGAATTTACTATTTTATTCTAGTTATATACATTCTTTCATATCTTATATGTTTTGTAGTATAACTATTCAAACAATACCAAAAATTATGGATATTGAGTTACCTATGAGAACAGAAAATGGGACAATTATTGCATTTAATGTATATAACTCCTCCCCAGTTAATTTTTGCGGAATGAGACTCCCAAAAAATATTGTCTTACTTTCTTTGGTAGTGTTCGATGCTATATTGGGCATGGATTGGCTATCTGTAGAAAAAACCAACATTGACATTTGAGAAAGGTGGATCACTTTTCACATCCTAAGGTATCCTCCAACTCTGTACAAGTGTAAGGAGGGAGATAAATCTCCATCAGAATCATCATCTCAATTTTGGATATTATTTCCTTATTAATGATCATATCTAGATCAAAATATTTATACAAAGGAGAGAAACATGCTTGAATACTTTCCCATTGTGAGGGACTACACTGATGTTTTCTATGAATAATTTCTTAGTCTTCCTCTAGACCAAGAGGTTGAGTTATCAGTTTAACTTATTTATAAGTCATTTATTATATCAAAGACACATTATAGAATGTATATCATTGAGTTTGAATAACTAAATAAGTAGTTAAAAGAGAGTTTAGACATGGGTTTTATACACCTGAGTGCTTCACCATGGGGTGTGTCAGTCCTCTTATTCTAGAAGAAAGATGAATATATGTGACTATATATTGATTATCATGATCTCAAAAAAATAATGATAATGAAAAATTATCCCCGTACATGTATTAATTAATTGTTCAATAAAATATGTGGGTCTAAGTGTTTCTCTAAGGTAGACCTTCATTTAGGATATCACCAATTAAATGGAAGGAAGTTAAAAATTCCTATGACTACCTTTAGAATGAGGTAAGGACACTATGAGTAAAATGTAATGCCCTTCGGACTCACCAATTCCATATTAGTATTCATATACATAATGAATATAGTCTTTTAATATTACCTTGACATGTTTTTTGTAGTCTTTATAGATGATATTGTAATATACTCTAAGAATAAGGAGGAACATGAGGAATATTTGAATACATTGATAAAGAAGATGTGATGGGAGAAGTTATATACAAAGTATTGTAAATGTGAATTATGGATGGAGGATGTATCATTCATAGGGAATGTTATCACTATCAAAGGAATGTCTATAGACCCTTCCAAGACAGTGGAAATCAAAGAGTAGCCTAGTCCAAAATTTCTAATGGAAATTCATAGTTTCCTTGGTCTACTTCGGTATTATATGTGATTTTTAAGAACATATCCTGATTTTAAATCCCACAACCCAAGATGACTCAAAATGGAAAAGGTTTTTTAGTACTAGTGAATGTGAAGATTGCATCAATGATTTGAAAAGAGGTTTATCACTACACCAGTGCTCACACTACCTACAATTGGAAAACCCTTTGTGGTGTATAGTGATGATTAAAATAAGGGAATATGTTTTTTTACTTTTGATAAATGATAAAGTGGTATCCTACACCTCAAAGAAGTAGAAAATTCATGAGAAAAACTATCCCATGAATGATCTGGAGTTGGCTGCTATGATCTTTGTATAGAAAATCTGGTGATATTATCTATATGGGGAGAGGTGTGAAATATATTATGATCATAAAATCATCAAGTACATATTCACACATAAGTAGGTTAATATGATCTAGATAATATGGTTATATATCATCAAAGATTATGACTTCTCAATCCACTACCATCCTAGAAAATAGAATAAAGTGGAAGATTTCCAAAGTAGAAAGGATCATGTATCATTATCAATGATGAGAATTGAGAAGGATAAAATCTTCTTATATTTGAAATATATGAACATGGGAATAGTTATGGAAGTAACATCATCAATCCTTTATCAAAATATTTCTCAAACACCCCTCACGGAGGAAATAAAGGATGATCAAAGAAATAAAGTGAAGATTCAGAAGAAGGTAGAATCTATGAGAAATGAGAAATCAATAGAGTTAAAAATGGATGAGGAAGGAGTCGTGAGATCTCATTCATGACTTTGAGTACCATTATATCTAGGGATAAATAAGGATCTTCTGAATGATGCATATAGCACAACCTTCTCAATTCACCCATGGAACGCAAAGATATATTGAGATCATTGCGAGAACTTATGGTGGGAAAATATAATGAATGAGATCACTGAATATACATACCGGTATGTCAGCAAGTGAAGGTTGAAAGGAATAATTCTAAGGGTTTGATGAAACCATTACCGATGCCAATATGGAAGTGGGAAAATAACAACGTGCAATTTTTCATAGTACATACGAAGACATCAAGAGGAAAAAATTATATATGGATTTATGTGGATAATCTCACAAAGACAACTCACTTTATCCCAATTTGAGAGGACTTATGACTAGATCAAATTGTACAAGATATATATCATTGAAATGGTGATATTTCACGGAGTACCACTATCGATTATATCTAATCGTGATCTAAGATTCTCCTCAATTTTTTGTAAAATCTATAAAATTATCTAAAGAGATAGATGATCTTCAGTATGGATTATCATCCTAAAACTAATGCCCAATATGAAAGGACTATTAAGACATTGTAAGACATGTTGAGAGTGTTGTCTATGGACATCAAGGGAGGATGGGACCAACACCTACCTCTAATTGAGATCTCCAACAACAATAGTTTCTACTATAGCATCTAAATAGCTCCATATGAATCCATCTATGTGAAAATATTCATAACACTGGCGTGATGGGATGAGATCTGTGAACATAAGTTGATAGGACTTGAAATGATCAAAGAAATGGTGGAAAAGGTGAAAATCATTCAGCAACACATCAAGGTAGCCCAAAGTCGAAAGAAAATATGTGCATATAATCATTGGTAAGTCCTTGAGTTTAAGGTTGGAGACATGTTATTCCTCCACATATCTCCATGGCAGAGGATCATGCGATTTGGGAATAAGGGAATTTTGAGTCCCAGGTACATTGGCCCCTTCTATTTTCTTGATCGTGTTGGGGATGTGGCCTATTGACTAGCATATTCACCAACATTGTCTCAATTACATGAAATATTCCATGTATACCTCTTGAGGAATTATATATCAGATCCCTCACAGGTACTTAATTCAATGGTGGTATATTTGGAAAATTATTTCTCTTATGAGGATCCACTGGTGTAGATCTTGGACTATAGAGATAAAATTCTACATGATAAGACAACTCACTGGGTCAAAGTACAATGGTAGTGACCTAAGTACCAAGTGGAAACATGGGAATTAGAGGAGGGAAGAAGGATAAGTACACTCAATTCATTTTTTCATATTATATAATATGAAATTTCCTGGGATAAATTTTTTAAGGGGGTAGAATGTAACGACCCAAAATTTTATCAATTGAAATTGCATTCTTATAATTATGTCATATGGTCTAAATCATATAAAATCACTAAGAAAACACAATATAAATATCATAAATAAATAATGAATGGTATAAGAGGTATTTCTAGAAGTTAAGAAACATATAACAATAGAATAGTAAGATTGACTTATGGAATAGTAATATTACCCTTATAAATAGTAAACCAACCAATATAATATTAACCTCATTCATGGAAGTATAAATAAATTTTATGCAAATTATAAATAGTAATACGATATAATTATATCATGGTATAAGTAAATAAATGTTTTAGAAATTTTTTATTAATTGTTGATATTTTTATAAAACATAATTATTTATTTCCAATTTTAGAATTATTGTAATGATATAAAAGAAAACTTATTTAATAAAATGTATTCATAAATTAATATTTTATTTTCTTATGATTACAATATAAATTTATGAGACCTTAATTAAATTTTCAAAGTGTTATAAAATTAGTTATAATTTTGAAATCAAATTTTTCCATGTAAATTGTGGTTTTAATTTAAAAATAAATTTCTCATATTCATAAAATTATTTTTATAAAATGGTATTAATTTTAGAATTAAATATGTCAAAAAATGGTTAGGTTGAATGTCTTGGATTTTTCTAAAATTCTTGAATTTTTTTTGAATAGTAAAATACGTTAATTTATGGCATATATACATTAAAAAATAAATATATTAACTGTTGAGTATTTGCAGATGTAAGAACTATAATATAGAACCATCCATAATTATTTTAATATATTTAGAGATAATTCTGAAACTATTCATACTCTGGAGGAAAAATCACAAACTAGTGAATAAAATAATGAGAAAACACTCATCTCCTCTATTATAAATACCAACCATCACCACCTCTTCTTATAACATCTATTAATCCTTGATGCTTGTCTAAGTTATTCACAACAATATTCCCAAGCCCATACCCCAAATCCATGATCCTTTGGTCTCAAAAAAATACAAAAAACCTATTTCTTTAAGGAGGTTCTCATAGAGGATAATTCAAGAGGTAAACCCCTCTTTATTTTTCTTTTACTTTCATTTTATTTTTCTTTTATTTTATTATTTTCTTCTCACCTAGCCTTATACAAGTGACATGATAAAAATATCATATTTAGTATACTATAATTTTATTATGTTCATTGAATAACCCATCATATTTTCTCTTCCCCACCTCTTTTATTCTAAAAATGAAAACATTTCTCATACAGAAATAATTTATCGCATTAAAGGATGACATGATTTCAACTTCCATTACAACCATCAATGCTGGTCATAAAACAATTTATATGGTTAAAAAAATTATAATATTTTTATTACAGCTAATGTAATGTTCTTTAACCATTATATATACATGATATTAATTAATAAAACAAAACTAGTTTGTGATGATCGAAAAACCACCAAAATAATCTAAATGATTGTCACTAACGTCTTATCTAATGATTCATCCTCATCCAAAATAACTAAATGACTTATATAACCATTGAATATTATGTATGTTAATTAATAACATATAACTTTAATTCTATATATCTATTCCCATTTTACATGAACATCTATACTCTTATACAAGTGTACAATTCATGAAAAAAAGAAAACAAACACTCCCGAATGATGAAATGGAACACTATAACTCATCAAAAAGGACATAAATGAACTTAATAAAACTATAATAAATAAAATAAATATAGATAAGGTTCTGAATTAATAAATTAATTAATTTAACTTGATTATCCAAAACATTAAAATCAAGTGGAGAACTATTTCAGATATAAGTTATTTGATTCTTTCCGAACCTCCATTTTTCATTTAGGGTATGCTTTCTCTCCCTTTACCACAATATAAAACTTACTTATATTTTATATAATTCATATAAATTTTGTTTATATGTTCCAAACTCATGTATCTATATCATCACATTCTTTTTTATGGAAAAAACATGTTCTAAAAAGGACCCCTTCTCAATTCTTCCAAATTAAAAAGCCCAAATTAAGGGAACTTCTTTATTTCTCACCTATATTCAAGTGTACTCCTTAATCTATTTGAATCTTCCATTATTTTTCTAAAATAAATCATTTTATAATGAACAAACTATCATGGTTCATTTTAAGTTTTATGAAAATAAATTTTCATTTTTCATCATAAAACTCTCTTTAATATTTTCCTTAAACTGTAATAAAATGTTTCATTTATAATGTATCTTAAACACTATTTTTCAGGTTTTCAATTCTTTTTGACATAACATATCATGATCTATGACTATTCACCTTATTAATGTCCATTTATGTTTTTAATTATTTTTTTATGGAAACCTTTATGATATGATCATTTTTGTTCCATCTAACATTATTACAATACACTTTTCTTTACATGGGTAACTCTTATATTTAGGTTTGATTCTTCATGTGGAACAAATATGAATGTAAATTTTATGATGGGTGTTCATAGATAGTCCTCCAATGCATTGGGTAATGTTTAGTCTCATGATACATAATATTGTGACTGGGATTGAACCTGATTCCTTTATGGGACATTGTCTACCATGTGATATAGTCTTGGCAGTTATCCTTAACTCATATTTATTTCATGATATATGTAGTTGTCACATTTCTATGATGTCATGATTATTTGTTCCCATATTATTATTCCTTATTTTTATTCATGTTTCATGTCATTTATTTCATCATGTTATGCCTTCTAACCAATTTTCTTTGTTTTATTCATATTCGTATTCCCTTACTAGGATTTTTGGCTCATCCCTTTCTTAATGTATTCCCCATGTTATCTTATACAAACTTAATAACTCAATTCAACATAGGATCTCATTATGGAGATTACATAAAAGATGTTTTCAATTTGGTTTCATATTTTCTAATTATGTACCTAATCTTCAAAAGAAACATAACATTATAATCATTGGTTTTATTTGAGGGTTAATTATACTTAAAATAATGTAATGATATGTGTAAAAGGTTAGGGTCATTATATTGTTTTCATATAGGCCAAAAAATATGAAAGGAATTAATGTTTGTAATGACCCGGAAACATGGTCCATTTTTTTATTAAAAATATTTCATTTATTTATTTACAAAACCTGATATCTCAAAGGTATATAATTCTAGAGAGTCCGGATACATTTGGGGAATCCTCAACTAAAAAAAATAAGAAAAACTAATCGTTGCAAAGGACAAACTCATTAGTGAGACCTTGTCCACTATCTCACTTCTAGGCACCTTTAAGCCCTGTGAAAAGAGATTTTCAAAACATAGGGTGAGCATCAAAAGCTCGGAAAGGGGTTTTCAAGACATAAATTAAACCTGATAGAGTTCTTGAAAAGGTAAAACATATTATAAAGTTTGTTAAAGAAAGATTTGAGAAAAATTTAACTCTTCAAAAATAAACACTTTAGTGAAAAGGATTTCAATTTAGACATACAACATTTGGAAAATCCTCATTGATATTTCTTATAGTAAGTGTAATTTAACTAAAACACTTATAAGCATTCATAATAAATTCTAAAAGGCAAATTAAATCATGACATGGATTCTCGATTCACTCTTGAGACATGAAACATGACATAAGCATGAGTCTTGGGCTCATTGTACATGGAGTAGCATGAGTCATGGCTCATTGCACATGGATTAGCATGAGTAAACCCTCATTTCACATGATTTAACATGAATAAACCCTCATTGCTCATGATTTAGCATGAGTAAAACCCTCATTGCACGTGATTAATCTTGAGTAAACTCTCATTGTACATGATTTGGCATGAGTAAACTCTCATTGCACATGATTTAGCATGAGTAAACTCTCATTGCACATGACGTGTCATGGTAAAAGATACGTATATATTAATTAATTAATATAAATATGATTGCATGCTCATTCACACACACGCACAGATATATATATATATATATATATATATCGTCAAAAAAATAACCATAACACTTTGAAACCCATTTCATATGTGTGTATAAATTACATAATCATGTGCGAAATAGTTTTGAATAAAAGATACATGTATACGCATTTATTCCCATAAAAATAGTGTCTGAATAAAACATGATCACCTACTCATGCATACACACATTGATTTAAAATAACCATAACACCTATACATAAAATGACATAAACAAATTTATTCATAAAAAAAAGTAATATATATATATATATATGTATGTCGGTGTGTATAAATATGTAAGTATACATATATTAATTAAAACTCTTTCATATGATATGATATATATATGGTTATAAATATATATTTATTATTTTTGTACATCCACTTATTTTAAAATAAACATTAACTAAATAACCTCGCTTACAATCTTAGGGCATAATTTAAAATTTATGTAAAATTAATTTAATTATTTGGAAGAAGAAATTGCAGCTAGTTGTGATTTGAAACATGCCCTAAAATGTAAATAAACATATATAAATATATATGTACACTCAAAACATTAATATCAAAATAATATTATTCTGAAAATCTAATAACAAGGCTCGTATTTATAAAGTTCTTTAATTACTCAAAATAACTTTAAGAAAAATGCATCATACAAACCCAAGAAAATCAGGTAACTAATAATTAACGTGAAGCTTTAAAAAGGAACATAAAGGGGGACATATTTGCATTTGTAAATCAACCAATATACTACTATAAATATGCTTTATATGGATTAAAACATGTTTGAATATTAAAATATCAAGGTTTAAAAATTTAATCATGGCCAAATTCCTTTTTGTCATCATGACGAATTAGTAAAAATTTATTTAATCGGACATGAATAAACAATAGAAATTGACAAAAAAACAAATTGGAACATAAACATGGATTTCATATAATGCTAGAACTTATTACACAAAAGGCCACTGCTTTGTAACAGAGAAAAGAATTACATAGAAAAGGAAATTCAATACTACAGATAATTTTGAAAACATAAGAAGAGTTTCATAAATTAGAACCCCTTTTCCACCATAAAAATAATAAAACTTATTTGAACATTCAAGTATTAAATACTTCAAAACTAACTAAAACCATTTGGAATAAATTATATGGTATGAAAAAACATGTTTACTAAATGAAACTCCATACATAGTGGATGATTCACCACCGACTCACGCCAAGAAAAATTATTGCATAACCGTGAGAATCAAATGCCACCATATAATTGGAAACAAACACAATACTGAAATAATTTGAGTCGATTAAAAATATTTTAACAAAAATGGTATTCCCTCACATTGCATGAGGTACTACTACTATGCAATAGGGGAAAAACAATTGCATAGGTAGGGAATAACTTTCTAAATCAATAGAAAGGTTAATTTGAAAGTATCTTCACAAAGGGAAATCCCCTCACCATGATAATTACATAATATCGATCCTAATACCATAATAAAAGGAGGCTGAAACAAGGTTGCAACAACAAAGGAACATCACAAAGAAACTGTTTTAAACAATAAAAAATTTCCCTTATATTGTAGGTGATTTAAACACAGCCATTAAAGAGGGAAAATCAATTGCAGAATAGGATGAGTTAAATACTAGAGATAAACATTGAACAATTTGCAAGAAAAAGAACTATTTTTTTGAAAGTAATAGCATCCCTTTACAGTGAGAATAAAAATACCAACTCCTCCTCGGTCTTGGATCACAACGATGAAGAGGGAAAAACACTAGTAACCAGATGAAGATAGTGTGTCCCCAGTCTTAGCCTCATAGATCCTTAAATACCCAAATATTGAACCCCCAACCATAAATCAAAACTCGATAAGTGTGAACCCCAAGATTCTCTCCCCGACATGAAATCCTACAAATCCTTAAAATATAACCCTAATTCAGATAGATAGTGTACCTTAGCTAGAAAAAAAATTAAAATAAGAAATCAAACGCATTGTCAGTTTCTGGGAATCCGAATCACCATCACAATTTGGGGGAATTTGACGGAGGATGTTTCCACAAGCAAAACGATGCTTAGAGTCGTCATTGCCGGTGCGAGTTTTAGGCCAACTGAATGCCGGTGGGGTGTATCTCATTCCTCCGCATGCAGCCATCCATGAGTCATTAGATTCCGAAATAGAAATCAGCACATAAACTACGACTCTCGTCAAATGCTAATGGAGCCCCCAATTTGATTTTTTCGGTAGCGATTAAGGGTCATGGATCCTTGGGGAGGTCAGCTGCGCGATTGGGGAAGAAACATGGTTACGGGGAAGCCCCAAAAAACCCAATTCCCCTCTTCGCAAATCTTTTATTAACATATTATTTTAATTATTTTTAATAATTAATTATCATTAATTATTTAACTTATTATCATTTTTATAACACACACGTGTGTATATATATATATATATATATATATATATATATATATATATTAATCAAACTAATAATTTTTCAAAACACATTATTATTTCAACGTAATATATATACTTCCTACAAAAACTATAAAAAATATGATATAAATGTTATTTAAAAATACATGTCATCTATTTACCTTGTTCTTAAGTAATTTATAATTAATAAAACACACATTCCAAAATAAATATTATCACAAAAAATTATGTTTTATATAACTTATGTTGTTTTAACATTACACATTATATGAATGAAACACAGTTAAAATATTATTTAATTTAGTCGACATTAATTTTTATATTAAAATCAAATACTCATTGAGATTTTAAATCCTTTTTATGTGTGGATTTACTTAAATAGTATCCTTTTAAGGTTAATTAATCACTACAAAAACATATTTATATACATATATATATCTATGTGTGTGTGTGTCTAAGTATGTAATGGTTATTTTTGGTTTCATTTATTATTGTTTTATTTTAAAATTACTTCAACGGGCATATGAAACTGTCATTTTATGTATAAATACATAACCTAAATCATCAAATTTATAGATTCATTGTCCACCAATATGAGCCCTATTTTTACATTCTTTTGTGCTCTTACCCTTATACTCTTCATTGGATTTGTACTCAGGAAATATCTCAAAGGCACGGGCTACGATATCATCATCATCATGTTTTTTATGAGTTGTTCTTATTTGTTGTTAATGATTGCTATAGGTTTAATATTATCATCTTCTTAGCCTGAGGGGATGTTTCTTGTATCATTCTTAATGTGTTTCTTTAATGAAAAATAGTGTTCTTTTTGTTAATGATTTATTTAATGCATTTTACTAAGAGTCAAAATTTATATACGAGTTACTGGGGCATTATATACTGAACCCCTAAAAAAATTGTGTCCTCGCAATTTGATTACATACAAAAAGAACACTAAAATTTTAACACGGCTTCAGGGTTTCTTACCTTCCATTATTTAGCATTCCTCATTACTCATTATCGCATCAATCACGAAGAGTGAGGGTCCACTTAGTGCAACAATACCTTAAGGCTTTTTAAAGGTCTTCCACTTCCTTAGTTGAGAAATAGTCGGTAAAACTCGGATCGTAATGATGGGAAATATGATGCACCTTTTGAAAATAATCGTTTTGAATGTATAGTTTCAAAACATCACCATTTGCCAATTTTTTTGTAAAATAGTCTAACTGAGTCATCTTTGAAATTTTCAAAATATGGTTCTTCTAATAAATTTTCTAAATTCCAAAAAGACCAAAATCCATGAAGATATATATATATAGGCTGCTCAGAGGTCTCCCTCTTTGGAAACTATTTTAAAATCAAATGTTTCATTATACTCTCTAGACAGGGTGAAATATTTGAAAATACCCTCATGATACCTCCCTTGCTATGAAAGGTGAGAGAGTTGGGATCTTAAGATTTGATCATAGGTGATCCATGATCCCTGATGATTCTGTAGTATATAGGAGATATTTTATTTGTCGTAGAGAGTCTTGCAAGAAATTTGGACATTGGAAAAGGCTTCGATGTTTTGCAAGCTTAACTTCGCAATAATTATTTCATGTAAGTCCTCAGGAGGGGACAAGAGTGTTGTGCGAGGTTCTTCCCCTTCCATCTCAAAAGTACCCTTTATCATGCTGACGAAACATATCAAATTTTAAGTTACCATCTAGACATGATGCTAGACGTCACTGAAGTCTAACGATTTATTACTCCATAATGTGATGGACCTACCAAAATCTATGAAAGGTATTCAAGGGTTTCTCTGTATCATGTCCCCTAAAGTCATCTATACCTTAGCTCTGATACCAAATGTAACGACCCGGAAAATGTGGTATATTTTTTTATTAAAAATGTTTCATTTTTTTATTTACACAACCTGATATCACAAAGGTATAAAATTTTAAAGAGTCCAGATACATTTGGAGAATCCTTAACTAAAAAAACTAGGAAAAACTAATTGTTACAAAGGGAAAACACTTTAGCGATACCTCAACCACTATCTCACTTCTACGCGCCTTTAAGATCTATTAAAATAGATTTTGAAAACATAGGGTGAGCATTAAAAGCTCAATAAGAGGTTTTCAAGACAAAAAGGAAACCTGATATATTTATTCAAACAAAAGGTTAAACATATTATAATGTTTGATAAATCAATCTTAGGGAAACATGTTACCATTCAAAAATAAAAACTTTACTAAAAAGGAATTCAATTTAGACATACAAAATTTGTAAAATTCTCGTTGATCATTCTTAAAGTAAGAAGAATTTCTCTAAAAGATCTATAATCATTCATAATAAATTCTCAAAGGCAACTTGAATCATGACATGGATACTTGGTTCACTCTTGAGACACGAAACATGACAAAAGCATGAGTTGCGGGCTCATTGCATAAGGAGGAGCATGAGTCATGGCTCGTCGCACATGGATTAACATTAGTAAACCCTCATTTCACATTATTTAGCATGAGTAAATCCTCATTGCACATAATTTAGCATCAGTAAAACCCTCATTTCATGTGATTTAGCATGAGTAAACCCTCATTGTACGTGATTTAGCATGTGTAAACCCTCATTGCACATGACGTGTTATGGTAAAAGATACATATATATTCATTAATTAATATAAATGTGAGTGCATGCTCATGTATATATATATATACATATATATATATCTATATATATATATCGACAAAAAAATAACCATAACACTTTGAAGACCATTTCATACATGTATCCTAATAAAGTACATAATTATTTAAGAAATATTTTTGCATAAAAGATACATGTATACGCCTTTATTGACATAAAAATTAGTGTCTGAATAAAATGTGATCACCTACTCATGCATACACACATTGATTAAAAATAACCATAACTCATTTACATAAAATGACATAAACACATTCATTCATATAAAAAGTAATATATATATATATATATATACGTATACATATATGTTTTTGTGTATAAATATGTAAGTATACAAGTCTTAATTAAAACTCTTCCATAGAAAATGATATATATATGGGTATATATATATATTTATTATTTTCATACATCCACTTGTTTTAAAAAAAACATTAACTCGATACCCTGCTTACAATCTTAGGGGTTAATTTAAAATTCAAGAAACATTAATTTAATTCCATGGAAGAGAAAATCGCAGCCAGTTGTGATATAGAACATGCCATGAAATGTACATAAACACACACACACACACAGATATATATATATATATATATATATATATATATATATGCACACTCAAAACATTAATATCAAAATAATATTATTTTTAGAATCTAATAACAATGATATTACTTATAAGATTCCATCTGAAGTTCTTTAATTACTCAAAATTACTTTAATAAAAATGCATCACACGAACCCAAAAAAATCAGCTAACTAATAATTAACATGAAGTTTTAAAAAGGAACATAAATGGGGTCATATTTACATTTTGAAATCAACCAATGTACTACTATAAATGTGTTGTTTATTGATTAAAACAAGTTTGAATATTAAAATGTCAAAGTTAAAAAATTTAAGCATGAGCAAATTCCTTTTTTTCATCATGATGAATTAATAAAAATTTATTTAATCATACATGAATAAACAAAAGAAATTGAACAAAAATGAATTGTAACATCAACATGGATTTCATATAACACTAGGACGTATTACCAAAAAGGCCACTGCTTTGAAACCGAGAAAAGAATTGCATAGAAAAGGCAATTCAATACTACTGATAATTTTTAAAACATAAGAAGATTTTCATAAATTAGTACCCCTTTCCACCATAAAAATAGTAAAAATTATTTGAAAATTCAAGCAGTAAATACTTCAAAACTGACTAAAACCATTTGGAATAAATTACATGGTATGCAAAAACATGTTTACTAAATGAAACTACATACATTTTGGATGATTTCACCACTAGATCGCAACAGGAAAAAGTATTTCATAACCGCGAGAATCAAATACCATCATTTAATTGGAAACAAAGACAATGCCGAAATAATTTGAGTCGTTTAAAAATATTCTAACAAAAATAATTTTCCCATCACCTTGCAGGTGGTACTACTACTATGCAATAGGGAAAAAACAACTGCATAGGTAGGGAAAAATATTCTAAAGAAATAGAAAGGTTAATTTGAAAGTATTTTCACAACGGGAAATATACCCACCATGATCATTACACAAGAACAATAGTAATACCATAATAAAATGAGGCTGAAATAAGGTTTCAACAACAAAGGAACATCACAAGGAAACTATTTTATACCCTTAAAATTTCCCTTACTTTACTTGTGATTTCAACACTACCATGAAAGAGGGAAAATCAATTGTAGAACCAGATGAGTTAAATACTGGTGATAAACATGGAAATAATTTTCAAGTACAAGAAAAAAAATTTATAAAGGTAATAGCATCATCTTACAGTGAGAATCAAAATAGAAACTCCTCCTCGATCTCAGATCACAATGACAAAGAGGGAAAAAACACTTGTAACCAGAAAAAGATACTGCATCCCCAGTTTCGGCCTCGTAGATCCTTAAATACCCAAATATTGAACCCCAAAAAAGAAATAAAAACCCAATCAGTGCGAAACCTAGGATTCTCTCCCTGAAATCAAATCCTATTCATCCTTAAAATATAATCCTAATTCGGATTGACAGGGTACCTAAGCTGGAAAGAAAATTAAAAACATAACTCAAACACATTGTCAGTTTCTAGAAATCCGAATCACTATTGCAATGGGGGGGGGGGGGGAATTTGAAGGAGGATTTTTTCACACGAAACACGACTCTTGAAGTCATCACAGGTTCCTGGCATGAGTTTTAGGCCGACTGAATGCCGGTGGGGTGTTTTCTTCCTCCTCATGCGGTCATCTCTGAGTCATCTGATTCTGGAATATAACTTGCCGCTCACAACATGACCCTCATCGAATGCCAGTGGATCCCCTGATTTGAATTTTTCGATCGTAATTGAGGGTCATAGCTCCTTAGGGAGGCCGGTGGCACGATTGGGGAAGAAGAATGGTTGCAGGGAATCCCTAAAAACTTAATTCCCCCTTTTCAAAAATATTTTATTAACAAATTATTTTCATTATTTTTAATAATTTTATAACTTATTGTCATTATTATAACATATATATAAATATATTAATCAAACTAATAATTTTCCAAAAAACACATTATTATTTCAATGTAATATATATACTTCCTCCTAAAACTATAAAAAATATGAAATAAGTGTCATTTAAAAATACATGTCATCTAATTACCTTGTTCTTAAGTAATTTATAATTAATAAAACACACATTTAAAAATAAATATTACCACAAAAAGTATGTTTTATATAACTTAAGCTTTTTTAACATTACACTTTATATGAATGAAACACAGTTAAAAAATTATTTTATTTATCCAACATTAATTTTTATATTTAAATTAAATACTCTTCGAGATTATAAATACTTTTTATGTGTGGGTTTACTTAAATAAAATCCTTTTAATGTTAATTAATCACTAAAAAACATATTTATATACCTCTATATATATATGTATAAGTGTGCAATGGTTTCTTTTGGTTTCATTCATTATTAATTTATTTTAAATTTACTTCAACGGCTATATGAAATGGTTATTTTATGTATAAATACATAACCTGACTCATCAAATTTATAGATTGTTTTTCTTCTAAGATGAGGCCTATTTTTAAATTATTCTATGCTCTAACCCTTATTATCTTCATTGGATTTATACTCAGGGAAGATCCCAAAAGTGCAGGCTATGATATCATCATCATCATGTTTGTTATGAGTTGTCTTTATTTATTGATAATGATTGTTATATTTTTAATATTACCATCTTTTTAGTCTGAAGGGTTTTTTCTTGTATTGTTCTTAATGTGTTGCTTTAATAAACAAGGAGTTCATTTTGTTTAAGGTTTATTTTATGCATTTTACTAAGAGTCAAAATTTATATACGAGTTATCGGGGTGTTACAACATTAAAGATAGAAATGAACTTCAATATACTAACAATTCCATCCTAAATGCATAGATATAAAAAGTAATGACTAACATAAAAAAGGATGGTTAATTGAATAATAAAAACATCATTAGAGTAAAAAAGGAAAATAATGAAGTGAGATAAGATTAAAATTGGTAGAAACAATATCACATTACAAATGAGGTGACACGTGATGCTCTAATAAGGATCACAAATTCTAAAATGAAGAAAAATTATATGACAATGAGAATGAAAAAAAGACTCTATGAGGATAGTTGAAAAATGAGTTCCACCATTGTGGAAAACACATGTTAAATCAATAATCACAAAATATAATTTATATATATGATCATTTAATAGTGGAATTAATCTAATTAAATGGATGGTAAAATTATTAAAAAAATACTATGAGATATGGGTATAAATGTATAAGTTTATCAAATAGTGCTTCCACCAGATTTAGTACTCAGAAGATGCCTCAAAACAATATTAAAAATTATTATATATAATCATTAAATACTAGTAATCTTATACATAATAGAATATTTAATGAATTTTATTTAGTTTAATGTGTTGATGGACACTTATTTGAGGATTGTTGTCATTTTACTCCAATGTTTTAGATGAAAATAAACTATATATCAAGGTTTAGATAAAATATGATGTGGTTATGAGTAAGAGAAAATATTGAGCATAAGATAACAATGTTTATTAATGTCATGAGAATCAATGATAAATAAGTTGATCATTATAATCATGGTACTATTAATTCATCCAAGTATTATGAGTTTCATTTAGTATCATTGGTGTTCATTGAATTTTTGAAGGAATTTTAATTTAGATATCACATTGTATCCAATTATAGAAAATATTTTGTTAATAATCCACTTGATAGAGTCTATGTAAATTTTCATATTTAGCTTATGGTTCTTATAATTCATTGTGTTGTGGCCCCATTTCCCTTAAATAATATATCCTTCATATAATTTTATCAAATGTGAAGATAAATTAAAGAACCCTTATATAAATCTATTGATATTTTCTATATGGTTATTTTAAAAATAAATTACCAAAAGGATATTAAATCGATGGGATGTTGACTTCCTTATAGAAATAATATTTTTTAATGTGATTAATGTGTATAACATATAGAAATATGATTTATAAAGATAATGGTGTGAAAAAACAAAAGAGGATAATAGAGAATCAATGTATCAATTATTGTATTTATCACTAACAAAAACAGAACATTCTAACTTATGAAGAATGAAAGATAAAAAAAAATGATAAAATATGAAAACCATTAGATGATTAAGAGGAAAGTATATATATGATCATGAGATAAATAAGTAAATGATTTAAAAGACTTCATAACATAGAATATTACCCCAAGAACATGAGACATGAAATCAATAGACAACCATTAAATAAGAAGATCTAATGAAGTATCAAAATCCATGAGAAAATCCAAATATAGATGTTATAATCCACCCAATATCTCAAATGTGGAGGAATATAGATTTTTAAAAATTTAACTCAATCTATTTAAGTGGTAGATAGATCCCCAACTAGGAGTAGGCTATGGGTTTCTTCCCTTAATGAATTATGTAACAGGATTACAATGATATTCTCATCCTAGTAATGTTATTAACCCATATATAATATCCTTTATATTTTAAATGGTTCATTACTGATTCTTCAAATTTTAAAATGATGGAATGAAATTAAAAATTATTGATTGAGGAGTTTAAACACATGTGGAGTTCTACTTAAAGGCTATTTAGATAATGTTTCCAAACACTAATTGCTCAATTATGAGAGGATAAATTTTTACCAATCTAATAAGAATAATATGAATGAATCTATATATTGGGGATGAAATTATGTTAGTAAATATGTTCAATATATTAGAATATTTTTTAGGATGATGTAAATAATATTGTATACTAAAGTAATATATAGTTCAAAATGATAGAAATATGGACTCTAAGAAGTATCAGTAAATTTATATCAAAGATTAGATATATACATTGGATAAATAGTTCATATACATATAAGGTTTAATCATGATTCAAGGAAGTGATTTTAATACACTGAAATTTGAATCCAATGTATTTTATGATATAATAATTACATTTAGGTTGAAAATGCATTATACTCATGTTCTAGAATACATGACATATATGAATGAAGAAAATAATGTCATGAAATATTTTTAAAGCTATTGAAAAGTTAAATTGAATATAATTAGAATAAAATAATTAAATATAATACTTGATAATTAATATAAACATTCATTTTATGTTTATAAATTATATTGGTTGTATAATATAAAGAAGAAGAGGTGACCAATTTTGATGGAATTGAACCAAAACTCTAATGTACACCCATATAAAAAATATACTACAGACTATTTGGGATTTAATAGTAAAAATTAATAAAAAAATATTAAAAAAATATATTTATATCCATTAAATTAATTCTTTTAGGATATGATAATGAATCCAATCAAAATAATGAGTCAAAATATATCTTCTTCAAAAGCCACGTGATAATACTATTAAACACATAACGGAAAAACATAGAACAAAGATTCTATAATAATGATAGATATATTATAATGATTTTACTATGTAAATAATATTTTTAAATGTATAATATGATTTATCTATCATGTTCATCAATTGTTGGATCAAATGATTTTTTTATCAAATGTTATGGATCATAAAAGTTGATATCATAGATAAAATTTTAAAAAGAAGATCGAAATTCATATCATATATTCAATGGGATATTTTAACCTCAACATGGAATAATAAGTTAAAGTAATAATCTGGGAAATGTTTTTTTATGGATCAATATCCATTTATATCATTAAATCACACTATTTAGATGTATGGGTCTAATGATAGGGAAAAAACTTATTATTGTAACATACTTACCTGGGATGACATGACATGTCACCCAAGATGACTTTCCATAAGGTTTAGGTCCACAAATAAATCCCAAAAAGTTTCATGTATATCAAAATTTATACAAACTAAATTATTTCAACATGGAAGAAACAAGTACATATCCTTAACGAATACAAACCAAGTCAATAGGTTAAACCAACAACAACTAAAACCAATTCCAAAGCTGAAACTGAAACTCTATGTGGACATCTATCACAACCATCCCAACCTTGTATGATGGAAACAAGAAACAAGAAAAATTGGGGAGCTACATGACTCCCTTTCCATTACCCATACACTATAATGAAAAATCTTTATATGCCCAAAATATTATATGTAGGGTGTGAGGATAATTAATAATATTATACCACCATTAATTTATACAATTAATATAACCATGTATCCATTAGTTCTTAATTTTATAAAAAATACAAATTTATAAATATTTTTCACTGAATACATTTTATATTAAAATAATTTAGATTTCCATTAAAAATATGTCATAATCACGCAATAAGAATATAAAAAAATAAACTTGAATGTTAATGTATTAAGAATTAGTAAAAAACAATAATATATCAAAAGATAAACATTTGGGAAATCTGTCACGACCCGTCCTCGGGACTCATGTCGTGACTACCCCAAGACCACCTTCTATAGGCCAGGGGCTGGAGACTACCACCAAAGGCGTAAAACCCTAAGATGAGAAGGCATTGACTTTATAGAAAGTAAACACACACAATCAGAGTACACAACTGGAAGAAAAGCACTAAGCAATAATGAATACAGAAGAGGTGATGGAAAGTAAAAGGGGTCGGAAATATAATCCCAACAGTAAAGTAAAAGTACAACTGAAAGCAAGTACAACTGAAAAAGGGACAAATGACTGAAAAGTAAAGAGCAGCTCCCGGATCCTCCTCTAGGGTTCCTACCTGAAGGGTAGTTACAGATGGCCACCTCATCACTCCACATCCATCAGACTCCTCCGTGTACCGACTCATCGAAAGGTCCACCTCCGGGTACCGTCCAGTCCTGCCGCTCTTGGTCTCTGTCAACACTGTCCATCGTCTGCATCCAACACAACAAGGTGCGGGCATAGCCCATACTGGGGTGGGTATAACGATACTCAATAGGGACCCTGATACCCTCAAGGTCTCACAACATCCAAAAAGGATAAACCACAAAGTAAAGGATTCAACGGATAAACCATACTTAGGTATATGCCCATACATATACCTAAGTTATCTAATAACCCATCTAAATCACGAGGAAACACAAAATTCATTGACTCAACTCAAATCAGGATTTTCATTATCGAAACCACGTCTGCTGGAGAACTCCTCCTATGTCGAGAACAGTGGGCCTGTCGCGACATCAAGGCGCTTCTCACTAACCTTGGACTGCTGAGGTACTCCTCCTGTCGAGTACCGCGGGTCTGCCGCCAAATACCAGGCGCTCCTCCGCTGTGGGTCTGCCGCCAAATACCATGCACTCCCCCTAATAGCCTGCAGAGGTACTCCTCATGTCAAGTACTATGGGTCTACCGCTAAATACTAGGCGCTCCTCCGCCATGGGTCTGTCACTAAGTACTAGGCGCTCCCCACTGGGCTAGTCGAATCGGTCAAGCAATCGTCAGGACTGTCAGCCACTAGGTCTTCGCACTCTGTTTGCTCGTCACTGGAAGGATCCGCTCCCCGAGCTACTAGAAAAAACTCCAACTATCACGAAGTCTCACATAGAAGTTTCTCAAAGGTCCATCTCATCAATGGGATCTCAATGCAGTAGACGACGCGTCATTCGAATTCCCGGTCTGTTAGTTATTAGCCTATTAGTCCCGGGGCCCCGGTTGGATTCATGTATGAACCAACCTGATCGTATCTCAACTATACCCCAAACTCCAGTGGGTTATTCTCAAAGGGACCATCTTTCATCGAGATTACCAGCGCCGATGACGGTTCGTCAAACAGACGTCTGGTGCCAATGATATGGCCAAAGTAAGCAAAGGGTCGATAGTGGGCCCGGGTCCGGTCTGACCCAGTCGGACTGACTCGGCCTAACCCAATCTAAGCCAACCCGGTCTGTATCAACTCGAGCAGACCCGATGGGTCTGACCCAGCCCGTTGGGCGGGTCATCCCGCTAAGTTAGGCCCGACACGCTGGGCTCGACCCAGCGGACTAAGAGGGCGGTTCGGCCCGGATGCCGCCACGCCGGCGGCTCGACCCAAAGGTCGGGGCCGGTTCGGCCAATGCCGCGAGGGCGTGGCTTAGGAGGTCAGCCTTCGGGAGGCCAGCGGTAGGCCGCACGGGGCGCGGGCAGGCCGCGGGTGCACCGGGAAGGGCGCCAGGGTGCCGGGCAGCGCGCTTCGGCGTGGGCAGCGCGCTAGGGCGTCGAGCAGACCACCGAGTAGACCGTCGAAAAGGTGCGGGGGCACCAGACAAGCCACCGGAAGGGTGAGGTGGTGTCGGGCAGGCCACCGGTAGGGGCCGGGCATGCCTCCGGTAGGGCGCGGGGGCGCCAGCGGGGCGCCGGCGGAGCCGGGCAGCGCGCTGGGCACGCGGGCAGGCGGCACGGGCAGCGCGCCGAGTAGCATGCTAGGGCGTGGGTAGCCCGACAGGGCAGAGTGATAGGGCGTGGGTAGTGCACCGGGGTGCCGCGGGGGCGGCGCGGTTTGCGGAGGCTTTGGGTAGCGCGACCTTTGTTCGTCGTCTTCGTCATCGTCGTCGCGTGTACCGCCTCCATCGTCATCAATCAAGAACAAGCAAAGGGGAGAGGGTCGGGCCATATTCGTGCGGCCTGATACCTCCTCGTTACGGTGATAGAAATTGGTGATTCTCAAACCATAACTTCAACAACATAGAACGGGTATAGAAACAAATCAAATCCCCCTACCTCAAGTTCGGTGATCGTTGACAGAGTTGCGGGAAGGCGGCGGCATTTCGTTCACGTCGGAAAGAGTCCGGGGTTGGAGGCTGAGGAGGAAATGTCTTTGGAGTTCTTCGCAGTCGAATCCTCTTCCTTTGGCTCGGTCGAAGATTGAAGAAGGGGTTCGTAGTTCTTTGGTGGTGTGTGGTGTTCTTCGTTGGAAGGATGAATTTCTCCTCCTTTCCCAAGATCCACCAAAATGCCAACCAAAAATAATAGAGGAGTCCTCTATTATTTGTTGGCACAACAACACAAATAAACGTGTTTAATTAAATGAAACAACTCATTTAATTAATGGTGGAATTGATTCAAATTCAAAAGGGAGTTAATTAATTGAGACAACCCTACAAATTAATTAGGGTGGTGAGGCTCAAATAATTAATGGGGGTAAGGTGAAGAGTTTCACCAATTTAATTGGGGGTTCCAAGGAGTTTAAGGGGGTTAGATGAGTTAAGGATCTCAGGTGGGCCCCACCTAATAACATCCTCCCAAGGGAGGTTATTCTCAGGTGGGACCCACCAACATAACCACCCATGGGAGGTTAGGGTGTGGTGGTCCCCACCTACAACCTCCCCTTGGAGGTTTTAACCACCAACAAATAAAAATAAGTTAAGTCTTATTTTTATTTAATTTTATTTAAAAACCCCCAAAACTATCTTCCACTCTCATTAAAAATCAACTGCGGTGAAGGTCTCACTAAGAAATCACTGACGCTGTGAGTTCAACGCTGCCCTCAGATTTCAATTCCGAGCACCGGTTTAAAAGATATAAAATCCCGCTTGTACGTTTACTGAACGTACCAGAACAAAACTTCATAAATTGATTCTAAAAACACCAGGCCTCGGAATCAAGCGCCGTCAGAAACCACGGACTCGTAAAATTCCCATGTATTTAAGAAAAAAATTTCCACTGAAATTCTGGGTCTTTACATTATCTTCACCTCAGGGATTTACATCCCCGTAAGCTACAACTCGAACTAAGGGAACAAATGGGGGTACTGAGTGCACATCTGAGCCTCCTGCTCCCATGTGCTCTCCTAGCGGTTATCGTGCTGCCAACGAATGCGCACCAGAGGTATCGACTATCCACGTAGGACCCGCTACTGTCGATCCTCAATATCCACTGGAACCTCCGTGAAAGTTGTCCCATCATCGATGTCTAGCTCTCTGTGATCGATGATGTGGGATGGGTCGTGCACGTATCTTCTCAGCTGAGATACGTGGAAGACGTCGCGCACCTGATATAGCTGAGGAGGAAGAGCTAAGCAGTAAGCCACCTCGCCTACACTGCTAAAGACCTGGAAAGGTCCGATGAATTGTGGAGACAACTTACCGCCTTGGACAAATCTATGTAGACCTCGTCGAGGTGAGACCCGTAGGAAGACGTGATCGCCATCCTCAAACTCCAGAGGCCTCCGTCTCCTATCATCATATGACTTCTGTCTACTCTGTGTAGTCTTTATCCGCTCCTGGATGATCTGCACCTTCGCCATGCTAGCTCGTACCATCTCTGGTCCCACTAGTGCTGACTCCCCTGGGTCTGTCTAGCACAGTGACGATCTGCAAGGACGACCATACACGGCCTCAAAAGGTGCCATACCTATGGTGGAGTGATAGTTTTTGTTGTAGGAAAACTCCACCAAAGGCAAGTGATCCTTCTAGCTGTGACCGAAGTCGAGGACACATGCATAGAGCATATCCTCGAGGGTCTGAATGGTCCTCTCGGTCTGAACATCTGTCTGAGGATGGAAGGCAGTGCTCAGATGTAGTTACGTCCCGAAAGCCTCCTACGACCCCTTCCATAGTCGAGAAGTAAACCATGCATCTCAGTCGGAGACAATTGAGGAAGGAACTCCATGTAAATGCACTATATCCTGCACATAGAGGAGTCCCAAGCTCTCAACTGATCCCTACTCTCTGATCGGTAGGAAATGGGCCGACTTGGTGAGTCGGTCAAAAATCACCCATATCGAGTCGTGACTCCTGGATGTACGTGGAAGACTCGTCACAAAGTCCATGGATATCCCATCCCACTTCCACTCTGGGACCTCTAAAGGCTGAACCAAGCCTGCTGGTACCTGGTGATCTGCCTTCACTTGCTGAAAAGTGAGGCACCGTGAAACAAAATCCGCTACTGACTTCTTCATACCTGGCCACCAATGCTGTCATCGAAGGTACTGGTACATCTTTGCCACTTCTGGATGTACCGCTAGAGAGGAAGTGTGGAACTCCCTCAACACTTCCTCTCTAAGTGAAATTCGTACCAGTGTACATCCTCTGAAGAGGATGACATGCTCCCCACCTTCAGAAAATCCATCAGGTGCCTGCCCTGTGGATATCTGAGCACGTCACGTCTCACAGTCAGCATCTCCACGCTATGCCACCCTGACTCACTGAAGAAGTGGAGGTGTGACTGTAAGAGACTGAAGATAGGCTGCTCCATCCCTATCCACAAAGGATATCTGTAAGGCAGCTAGCTGCTCTGTCGCCTCTCCTAGAAGTTGAATGCCTGATCTCCTACTGAGAGAATCTGCAACAATGTTCCCTTTCCTAGGAGTATAGACTATCTCGAAGTCATAGTCTTGGAGGAACTCAATCCATCACCGCTGTCTCAGGTTTAGGTCCTTCTGAGAGAATATATACCTGAGACTCTTATGATCAGAGTACACGGTAAAATGTTCCCCCATCAGATAGTGCCGCCACATTTTCAAGGAGAAGACCACTACTGCTAACTCTAGGTCATGGGTAGTGTAGTTCTGATCATTCTGTCTCAAATACCGAGAAACATAATCTATCATTGCTCGCTCCTTCATCAGGACACACCGAAGTCTGGTCCCTGATGCATCGTAGTAAACTAAGTACCCTATGCCCTCCTTTGGAAGCCTCAAGATGGGGGCACTAGTCAACCTCTGCCTTAGCTCCTGAAAGCTTTGCTGGAATATCTCTGACCACACGAAGGGTTTCCCCTTCTTCATCAAGGCTGATAGTGGTGCTGCAACTCTGGATAATTCTGGGATGAATCTATGATAGTATCCAACCAAGCCTAGGAAACTCCGTACCTCCGTCACACTCTTGGGTGGCTCCCAAGAAAGTACCACCTCAATCTTCGCTGGATCTACTGCCATCTAGCCTCCGAGATGACGTGTCCCCAGAAGTGAACCTCTCAGATCCAAAAATGGAAATTTGAGAGCTTACCATAGTGATGGTTCTCTCAGAGTGTGTCTAGTACTACCTGAAAATGGTAGGCATGCTCCTCCTCAGTAGTCGAGTAGATCAAAATGTCGTTGATGAAGACCACGGAAAAGCGATTGAGGTAAGGATGAAAGATCCTATTCATGAGACTCATGAACAATGTTGGAGAATTGGTTATGCCAAAGGGCATAACCAAGAACTCGTAGTGGCCGTAACGACACCTGAATGCCGTCTTCTGCACATCGTCGTCTCGAACTCTGATATGGTGATAGCATGATCTGTGGTTTATCTTCGAGAACCATTGTGCTCCCTTGAGCTGATCAAAGAGGTATTCAATTCTTAGAAGTGGGTAATTGTTCTTCACGGTCACCTGGTTTAGGCGATGGTAGTCGACATAGAGCCTTAAGCTCCCATCCGCCTTCTTGGCGAACAGAATCGAGGCTTCCCAGGGAGAAACACTAGGCCGTATGAATCCCTTCCCCTAAAAGTCCTCCAGCTGTACCCTCAGCTTGCGAAGTTCAGTGGGAGCCATCCGATATGTTGGAGTAGATATCGGTGTCGTCCTGAGGTACAAGTCAATGTAGAAGTCCACTTATCTACATGGAGGTAGTCCTGGGACATCGTCAGGGAAAACATCCGTGTAATGGTCCACCACTATAGGATAAGTCAGACTCTCCACATCAACTGATCTGAGGGTGAGGCAAGTCAACTGGTGAGTGATCGGCTACACCATCCTCCGAGTAAGTCCATCCTGTGCTGCAAAGGTTCCCTTCTCACTGGTGAAGGTGAACCTAGTCCCATCCGTGCGGACACACCGCACTTTGCGCCTAATAAAGTCGATCTGAGCATGGATTGTAGATAACCAGTCCATACCCAAGATGAAGTCGTAAGGCCTCGATGCCGTTGTGAGAAGATCACAGCTGAAGCTATCACCTCCTAGAGTAAGCTCACACTACCAGCACCAGTGCGTAATCGTCGAGTCTACTCCCGTAGGAGTCTATAGCTGTAAGTATCGAGCCAACGGCTCTGTCGGAATCTCTGAGCTCCGAACGAGGGCAGTGGAAATAAAAGAATGACTATAACCTGTGTCTATAAGAACTACAACTAAGGTGGAGTAGACACAGATAATACCTCGAATCATCTCCGGAGCCCCATGGTCGTATGCCTCAGCTGCCTGAAGCTGAACTCTCCCCTATCTTCCAGCTCCCTTCGGTCAGGGTGGTCCTTCTGGTGGTGGTGGTGGAAACACCTCAAAATGTCATCCACCACCAGCTACTCGACCAACTCCTCTTCCACGTCCGCCTGCGCCCTGCACACCGCCTCGATCAAACCTCTACCTCTTCCTTGGAGGTCCTTCCACTGACTTCTGATCATCAGAACGATGGGTCGGACAGTCACGTGCCATGTGACCAAGCCCGCCACATGAGTAACATTGTCTGCTCTCAGTATGTTTGGCTCGGTCTCCACTCCGGGTGCCCCGCACAACCGATCCTTAGTTGTGAGGTCATCCACCTGTAGGTATGGTCCTCTTGGACCTCTATGAAAATTGTCTATTTCTAGCTGTAGAAGACTCCACTGCATGTCAACTAGTAGTAGGTCTCGCTTTTGGTGACTTCTCAGCAAGGAAACTCTCTGCCAGGAGGGCTCTCTCTAACACCCCCGCCTGCGTCGGGATGTTGAGGGAGATCATCGAGGCTCTGAACTCTCGCATGAGTCCCTGCTCGAAGGTCTGGGATCTGAAGAATGGGTCTCGTACCATATCTGTGGAGTAGCGTGAGAGGTCAGTGAACCTCACTAAGTACTGCGCTACTATCATGTTGCCCTACTGTAGATGAAGTAGCTCCAGTATCCTCACTGCTTGAAGGGTGTCCGGTACAAACTCCACCCGGAACATGCTCTCGATGTCTTCCTAGAGTAGCATCGCCTCGTCGTGGACCTGGAGCATCATGCTTCACCATCTGCTTGCTGCTTCCTGAAGGAGGCTGGCAGCAAGGATCACCATACAGTCTACTGGCGTCCCTACTATCGTGAAGACTCTCACCACAACCTCCAGCCAATCCTCAGCCGCCTATGGGTCCGTCTTTCCCTAGAACCTGGGTGGCCTCTGGTGTTGGAACTCGTGCAACGCGCTCAATCGGCGTGCATTGTCTGATGCTGGGGCTGGTGGTATCGGTGGCCCAACGGGAAGTGGTAACACTGGTGCCTCTGCTGCTACCTCAATAGGAAAGGGGCCCTGCACTGAGGCCTTGTCGCTCGGTGGGCTGTCAGGGCGTACAACTCTTGGGGCTCTAACTGGTCTTCTGTGGGGATGCATCCTGAAAGAAATAGATGCAACACGGTCAAACGATTATACCTAGTGAGCTAACCTGGTTGAGCTGACTTAAAGAAAAACTTTTGAAACACACACGCAATCAGTGTTTTCGTGCACTAAGTCAGAAATCAGTAGTCAGGGTACTGGTGTACGGATACGTCGGCCACCACCTCAACACTGGACTCCTTGAACTGAAAACCAAACTCGGTACCCTTAACACTATTGCTTCACAGAAAAGAAATATCAGAGTCCTAATTTCTACGGTAGAACCGACTCCTCTGATACCAATTTGTCACGACCCGTCCTTGGGACCCGTGTCGTGACTACCCCAAGCCCGCCTTGCATAGGCCAGGGGCTGGAGACTAGCACTAAAGGCGTAAATCCCTATACTGGGAAGGCATTGACTTTATAAAAAGTAAACACACACAATCAGAGTACACAACTGGAAGAAAATCACTTAGCAATACTGAATATAGAAGAGGTGCTAGAAAGTAAAAGGGGCCGGAAATACAATTCCAATAGTAAAGTACAAGTACAACTGAAAGCAAGTAGAACTGAAAAAGGGACAAATGGCTGAAAAGTAAAGAGAAGATCCAGGATCGTCCTCCGGGGTTCCTAACTAAAGGGTAGTACAGATGGCCACCTCAGCACTCCGCGTCCGTCAGACTCCTCTGTGTACCGACTCTTCGAAAGGTCTACCTCTGGGTACCATCCAGTCCTGGCGCTCTCGACCCCCGTTAGTGTTGTCTGTTGTCTGCATCCAACATAACGAGGTGCGAGCATAGCCCGTGCATGGGTGAGTATAACGATACTCAGTAGAGACCCCAAGATCCTCAATGTCTCACAATATCCAACAATGATAAACCACAAAGTAAAGGATTCAATGGATAACCCATACTTAGGTATATGACCATACATATACCTAAGTTATCTAGTAACCCATCTCAATCATGAGGAAACACAAAAGTCATTGACTCAGCTCAAACGAGGATTTTCATTATCGAAACCATGGCAGCTGGAGAACTCCTCCTCTGTCGAGAACAGTGGGCCTGTCGTGACACCAAGGCGCTTCTCACTAACCTTGGACTGCTGAGGTTCTCCTCCTATCGAGTACCATGGGTCTGCTTCCAAATACCAGGCGCCCCTCCATTGTGGGTCTGCCGCCAAATACCAGGCACTCCCCCTAATAGCCTACAGAGGTACTCCTCCTGTCAAGTACCGTGGTTCTACCTCCAAATACCAGATGCTCCTCCACCATGGGTCTGCCGCCAAGTACTAGGCGCTCCCCACTGAGCTAGTCGAATCGGTCAAGCAGTCGTCAGATCTGTCAGCTACTAGGTCTCCGCACTCTGTCTGCTTGTCATTGGAAGGATATGCTCCCCGACCTACTGGGAAAAACTCCAACTATCGCAAAGTCACACATAGAAGTATCTGAAAGGTCCTTCTCATCAATGGGATCTAAACGCAGCAGACATCGCGTCATTCAGACGCCCGTTCTGTTAGTTATTAGCCTTTTAGTCCCAGGGGCTTGGTTGGATTCGTGTACGAACCAACCCAACCGTATCTCAACTATACCCCAAACTCTAGTGGGGTATTCATAAAGGGACCATATCTCGTCGAGATTACCAGCTCCACTGATGGTTCGTCAAACGGATGTTCGGTGCCAAAGATATGGCCAAAGTAAGCAAAGGGTCGGTAGTGGGCCCGGGTCCGGTCTGACCCAGTAGGACTGACTCGGCCCAACCCAATCTGAGCCAACCCGGTCTGGGTCAACTCAGATAGACCCGATGGGTCTGACCCAGCCTATTACACGGGTCAAACTACTAAGTTAGGCTGGGACCGCTGGGCCCGACACAGCGTACTATGAGGGCAGTTCGGCCCGGATGCCGCCACACAGGTGGCTCAGCCCGAAGGCCGGGGATGGTTAGGCCAATGCCGCAAGGGGAAAATCTCAAGAGGTCGGCCGATGGGAGGCCAACGGTAGGCCGTGCAGGGCACAAGTAGGCCTCGGGTGCACCAGGCAGGGCGCGAGGGCGCCGGGCAGCGCGCTTCGGCGCAGGCAGCGCGCCAGGGCGCCGAGCAGACCGCCGGCAGGGCACGGGGGCACCGGGCAGGCCACCGGCAGGGGCCGAGTAGGTCGTCGGCAGGGCACGACGATGCTGGGAAGCCCACTGGTAGGGTCCGGGCAGACTGCCGGTAGGGCGTGAGCAGCGCGCCAGGGTACGGGTAGCGCACCGAGGTTCCGCGGGGGTGACGCGGTTCGCGGAGGCCGCAGGTAGCACGACCTTTGTTCGCCGTCTTCATCGTCGTCGCCGCGTGTACCGCCTCCATCATCATCAATCAAGAACAAGTAAAGGGGAGAGGGTTTGTCCATGTTCGTGGGGCCCGATCCCTCCTTGTTACGGTGATAGAAATTGGTGATTCTCAAACCATAACTTCAACGATGTAGAATGAGTATAGAAACAAATCAAATCCCCCTACCTCGAGTTCGGTGATCATTGACAGAGTCGTGGGAAGGCGGCGACGTTTCATTGTCGTCAGGAAGCGTCCGGGGTTGGAGGCCGAGGAGGAAACGTCATCGGCATTCTTCACGGTCAGCTCCTCCTCCTTTGGCTCAATCGAAGATTGAAGAAGAGGTTCATCGTTCTTCGGTGGTGTGTGACGTTATTCGTTGGAAGGATTAAGTTCTCCTCCATTCCCAAGATCCACCAAAATTCCAACCAAAACTAATAGGGGAATCCTCTATTATTTGTTGGCACAACAACACAAATAAACATGTTTAATTAAATGAAACAACTCATTTAATTAATGGTGGAATTGATTCAAATTCAAAAAAGAGTTAATTAATTGAGACAAACCTACAAATTAATGTGGGGGGAGAGGCTCAAATAATTAATGGGGGGAAGGTGAAGAGTTTCACCAATTTATTTAGGGGTTCCAAGGAGTTTAAGGGGGTTAGAGGAGTTAATGAGCTCGGGTGGGCCCCACCTAATAACATCCTCCCAAGGGAGGTTATTCTTGGGTGGGCCCCACCACGATAACCTCCCATGGGAGGTTAGGGTGTGGTGGCCCACACCTCTAGCCTCCCCTTGGAGGTTTTAACCACCAACAAATAAAAATAAGTTAAGTCTTATTTTTATTTAATTTTATATAAAAACCCCAAAAACTATCTTCCACTCATTAAAACGCAACTATAGTGAAGGTCTCACTAAGCAATCACTGATGCTGTGAGTTCAACAGTACCCTCAGATTTAAATTCCGAGCACCAGTTCAAAATATATAAAATCCCGCTCATACATTTACTGAACGTACCCAAACAAAACTTCAGAAATTTATTCCAGACACACCGGGCATCGGAATCAAGCGCTGTCAGAAACTACGGACTCATAAAATTCCCATGTATTTAAGAAAAAATTTCCACGGAAATTCAAGGTCTTTACAAAATCAAAACATTATATATAAATGAAACCAAAAGAAAGAACCATAGATGTGCACTAAAATATGGGTATATACAACTAGGATTGAAACAGAACACTGATTTGGAATAAAAATGAATCCTAAGATAACATGTTCATCCATGTTCTATCTGTATCACAACCATACCCCCTATTATTTCCATAATCACAATTGTTTTCATACTTCCAAACCCAAATATTCCATATACTAGGTTCTCATAAAAAAATTATAAACCATGCTCAAAATTTTTTAAACCATTTTCTCAAGTGAGAAATCACTTATCCCATGAATGAAAATTCATTTTATTGTCAAAGACACTTTTTTATAATTTCATCGAGTACATGGTGTGAAAAAAAATTAAAAGAAAAATCACTTTTAAAACTATTTAAAAAGACACTAGATATGTTATTTTATAAAAAGACATTCATATATTTATAATATTTGAATTTTATAAATAAAACAAAATGAATTTACAATAATCCAAGGTAATTCTAGGGAAAGAACAATTATATAGAGAAATTTACTTTGAAAAAAATACCCACCTTCAGAAAAAATGATTGGAATTAAAGAGATTGGGTCCTCATATGCCTAAAACTATAATAAAGATCCTCACTTCCCCATAAAACCCAATAGATCTAGAAAACAAAACCCTCTTGAGTTCCAATATATCATTGGAAATAAGCTTAATGATATATCTAGTAAAATTGAATAAATCAAAGGTAAATCTGAACATCACTCAATGTGATCCTCCCAAATATATTAAGAAACACCAATGAACCACTGAGATTACCCTCTTCAGTTTCTCGGATACGATGGTTAGATATAATTATAGATTAGGATGAAATTTTATATAAACATGAATAAAGAAATATGTTATGTTTTACACTTTTAAGTAACTCATATGGGTTGTCTCTTAAAGATAAATGGTTATAAATTCCACACACAAATCATTTGATAGATACAACCCCATGAAAGTAATAGTGCATATTTTCTTCTGAATTTGTGAATAGTTGCAAAACATTTTCACAATCCATTAGGTATCCTCATTACTAAACCCATTTATCCATATGGTTTTCTTAGTGACTCATACATTTAGAAAAATTATTCTAAAACCATTAAAATCTCTACTAAAACCAATTGAGAAAATTTTCTATTTCACTGAATGGTTATACAAATAATGCACCTAAATCATACTCCTAATTTGTTTCCACCGAAACTCAAAATTTGTTACCCCCAACACCCTAATGTCTCTAAAACCTAGAAAGATTATGCACAAAATGTTAAACACTATTGACCTAAAGGGAATCATAATTCTCAACACCAAGAAACATTATTCCCATAGATTTAATTCATAATTATGGATTTCCAAAAGGATAAGGTAATTTCTATCTCATAAATGATTACACCTCCCATATCTCATGGATATTTCACCTAGGCTACCACATTACATAGAATAAGTAAATGTTTTACCATGTAGTGCCTTATCTTATTGATCCATAATATGAATTGGATGATCAAACACTAAGTTGTCGAGATCAAGATCAATATCCTCGCATTCTATCACATGAGATGGATCCATTTCATTTCTCATCAATTGAAAAATATGAGACACACCGTGATTTGATGTCAAGAGATATAGAGTGTGTAATAGATTATTTTCCTATCAAAGTCATCCAATGATCTTGAAAGGGAAAAAATTGGTGCCTTATTTCCATACACAACCAAATGAGTTAAAACTATAAAAAAATAAAATCATTTACCTCAAACTCCAATAAGAGATGACAACGTTCTTCATTGGATTAAGGGACACTATTATCTATTAAGAAACTCTTTTTAATCAATGGATCTTTTATGTCATTTGTTAAATAAGACTCAATCCAGCTGAGGATCATTATCCCAAATCCTCCAAACACAATGGATATCAACAAGGCCTCCCTTACAATACTTTAAATGGATACATTTTAATTAGGTATATATAACTATTTTTATAGGATAAATTTACCAAATTTGGATGATTTTTCCATGTATCACTAAAATCAAGCACTCATACCCGAAGCATATCCCCAAGAATTAGAATGGATAGATCAATTTTCCCATACAACTATGTGTGATACACCATGCCTAATGTAAATTGGATATACACCATATCTTTTAAAACTTTCGAAATCATGGATGTATACATTGGACCCTTTCAGAAACAATCATGGAAGGAAATCAATAGAGCTTCATGATCTCTCAAAAAAATTGTACCAGAGCTCCTCCACCGTAATATTATCTTTTATAGAAAGAAAATGAGCTGATTTAGTGTGTTAATAAATCTTTAAACAAATCACATTTTTCCATAAGTATTACATGGTAAACCAACAATGATGTTCATGGATATCTCATCTTACATTCACTCTAGAATGGTCATTGGATTCAATAAATAGAAAATCCCCTAGTGCTCTATAATAATATTCTTAGAAGTAAGGAATTATAACATAATAGATGGAATAAACCACCTCATCCATGGAAATAAATAATGATATATGAAATCATAATATATATTGGTAGTCCTAAGGTGGAAGGAACAATGAGACCAATGACCAAAATCCATGACCTCATGCCTAATATATATTTGAATTTCCATTCTTCCTTGAAAAAATATGACACCAGTAGAAGATTAAGACTAGTCACATGAGGTATAAACACTATTTAATATTTCAATAAGATGTAACACCCCAATATATCATAGTACGTTATTTTTCAAAGTAATTCAATAACTTGCACTACACGCAACATCGAGTTCAAGCGCACCACGACTTACCAAACTAGTCGTTCAAAAGTGGTTATGAATAGTATTAACTAAAATTTGAACTTTATATAATATTTATAATTTTAGAATCCATATTATGAGTTTCTTAGAAAAAATTTAAGAACTAATTCATTTTGTTCTAATAAAAGAAGTATTTTTCAAAAAAATGCACTTTTACTGCCTTTTAATGGTGAACCCTTATTAAATCCAACATTTGAAACTTTTATATATTCAATTTGAAAAAATAAACTTCTTCTTAAGAATAGATACATAAGAATTTATTTTCAATAAAGTTTTAGTTTTTTTCTGATAACTTTCATATTTGGGTGAATTGTGAAAAATTCTATATATTAACTGAAAACAACTTTTTTAATCAAAACAATTTATATTGTTAAATTATACATTTTAATGGTTTAGAAGTATAAATAGATTATATTTTTACCATTTAATCCAATGCTGGTCATTTTAAGTAATTTCATTTTGAAATTGGATATAAACAAGTGTCAATCTTTTGATAGTTATTATTTCTTAAAGATACGCCTTTTGGTTTTGACAACTGGAATTAATTTTAAATTAATAAATGAAACTTCTATGTTTTTAATTTGTTAAAATAGACTTAATTTTTGAATTCAGAATATCAAAATTAGCTTAGGGTGAATTTTTGTTATTTTTCTGAAAACTTTCAATTGTTGATGAATAGTGAAAAACACTAAGTTATTGTTTAAAAACGACTTTCTATTTAAATAATTATTTATTTTATTTAAATTTATTTTAGGTAAAAATAGATACATAATACATATATAAGTTCAAATTAATTCATTGGAGTCATTTTTATAAAAAATTTAGATATATATAAATTTTATTGAACCTTTTACCGTCTTTTACCCACCTCCTAGGAGCATTTGAAAATTTGCATAAAATTTAATTTTACCGCTTCTGTGAATTGAATTTTAAAAATCCAAGAGACATGTTTGATATCAGTAAGTAAAATTTGGTTCAATAAGATAAAAATAATTTTTGGTGAATATTAATTTTTGACTTTTATTACCACAGTTAAAAGTAAATAGGGTAATTAAAGGTAAACATGATATTATTATTACCCTAAAACATTTACTAATTCTATTGGATAAGTGTAATTTGACCAAAAATAAACTTAGGAATAAAATATGATCCTTTAGGTCCACTTGGATTAGATTAGGACATTTATTATTATTTAATTCAAAGAAGAGTTAAAATCAAAGTTTAATAACAAAAACATTTTTAATATAGGGTTTTACATAAGATAAATTCAACTATAAATATTCATTAGAAAGCTAAAAATATTTCATACATAATGGTATTTTATTTATAATTTTTATATAATAAATAATTAAATTTATGTATGACACAATGATGATGAAATAATTACCGTATTAATGAATGATTAAAATAATTGACATTATAAATATCCAAATTAATGTAATTTGAGACTTTTTATAAATTAAACTAATTTTATAGGTTATTAGGACATGTTAGGTTTGGTTAGATCAATTTCTTTCTAAGTAATAATGGTGTTATGATTTTAACAAAAAAACCAAATACCAAATAGTGTCAAAAATGACATAAAATAGTTTTTAAAACAAATATTATATTATTAATTGATATAATAGTCCTAAAAATCTAATATTCTTCCAAAAGAGTTATATAATAATATATATGACATTAAAGAACCAATTTGGGTTCTATTGTCATTTTATAATAATTTTATTAACCATATAATATAAAAATACAAAGTGACATGGTAAATGTCAAACTATTTAACTAAGAGTTAAATCTAAAAGTTAAGGTTAATATGGTGACCTAAACCTGTATAAAACCTATTGTTTGAGTTATTTTAGAACCATCCACACCTTAGACTTTAAATAATTCATTTTTTATCCATTAGAAACCAAAAATTAATTTATTATAAAATAATATTTTAATTTTTTCCTAAGGTGCCCCTCACCCCTCTTATAAAAGGGCACTTCCCCTTCTCTCAAATTCACACCTACAAAGCCATTTGGCTCGGCCAAAACCTTCCCAAATATCCTCAAAACTATCCTAACTTCACCCTAGAGGACTTCATTTGGTCAGAAAACCAAGAAAAGATCCCTTTTGATCAAATCAAAAGGAAGAACCTGAAGAAGAGGTAATGATTTCACCACCCTCTTTCAAGTTCTCTTATTCTTCCACTTACTCTTTATTTGTTGTTTCTATTCTAAAATAATAAATACAATATATTCTATATAATTTTATGTTATTATAAATATGGAACAACTATATTCATTATTCTATCCATCTTATGAATGATAATGTCACCATGTGTGCGTGCGTACGGCTTACTGTCTCCACGTCATGGTGTAATTTGTTATTCAACACTATGTTATTTGAATGGATATAATGATGAGTAATAAGTATATAAATAATGAAACTAACATGATAAAGTCTCTGTAAAATTAACATACCATCCAATTCCATACCTTTAAGGAAATGATATTGTCTCTCGTGCTTACGTATGGATTACCGTCTCTACGACACGATGAGATTCATTTCCATGTTCACCATTCTTCGACGATTATAAAAATATATATTAATAATAAGTATGTAATGTATGACATAATAATGATACTGGACATATATATATATATATATGTGTGTGTTTGTGTACTTACATATATCTTATTCACTTAGTTCTGTTCAATACGATATGAAAACGGAAACAACGTTTATGCGTACGTATGGACTACCGACTCCATAAACGGTGTTGTTAATTTCATATATATGTCTATTATACATACTTACATTCTAAATATATATGATATATAAATCATTTTTTATATTTTATAAGTATTTAAATCTTTATCTAAGTGATACAATCAATATTAACAAGTTAAAACACGTACGATAAAGAAAGCAATTATTACCTGAAATGTTAATTTAATATGGAAATTATTATTAAATGGGTAGTGTAAAGTCATAAATGAATCATGTATGATATCATAAATATTAATAAGGTTCTGTTATAATTTAATAACATACTACTATCTTCATACAGGAGGTTAAATTTACCCTCGACAAAAGGAAAGTCCAAGGTAAGGGTTAATTCCTCAATCTCATTATTATCCGAGATTGTTTATGTGTAAGTATTTACTGGGAAATTTTTATCATCCATGTAAATTTTTCCTAAAAATGATTTCAAAATGAATATTTTAAGGATTTTTGAATGGTAATTTTTATCAATACAAGAATTTTAAATGTTTTAAATATTTATCTTTCTAAATATTTTTAATTAATTACCATGTTTTCAAAATGATTTTAAGGATTTATTTATATAGACATGAATGTTTTGAAATGATAATTCTTTTCAAAATTTTAAAAGTGGTATGGGACACTTTGATTCAAAAATATATTTTAAATTAATTCCTTTATAAATGTGTGACTTTTAAATGATTTTACAAAAAGGGTATTTCTCTCAAAAAGTTTTACTCGTCATTTTCAACTATGTCAGCATCCTTTATTGGATATTATTTTTGATTGAGGTTGATTTATTATAATATAATCTTCCATATTGTATTGAATGATTTATGAGATGTTTGACTATGGATGTTCTATTTTTACCCCATTCATGGTTTATGGTTAATGTATTGACATTTAGTATGCTATTTTTAATATGAATGTTTATGTTATGTTTCAACTTTTTCATATGAGGAATACATTGGAATTAGTAAGTGATGGGTGAAGCCCACTATAGCTCCTCGATGCATTGGTAGGTTTCATGAGACAAACTAGTGTCTTGGCACAAGGACTTGAAAAAAAAATTATTTGTAGTCTTGGTACAAGGCCTTGACTATATGGTAATGGTGTCCGGCGTTAGGCATTCCCTCATCATGAAATTAGTTATTACATGTGATTATTCGACTAGTAGTATATCTATGTGCATGTTTATATAGTAATGTTTGATTTATTTTTTCCATATTATGTTCAAGTTTATGTTTAAAAAGGATATTGTTTTTATCACACATCTTGCCTTAAAAGTTTATAGCTTCCGCTAAATTATTTACCCTTACTAGGCATCTGAGATCACCCCTTTCTTATGTTTTATTTTCCCAGGATTCCAAGAATTGTATTATGATTGATATGCAGGGTTAAGCTAAAGGGAATAATGGTGTTCTCAAAGAACTATCTATGTTGTGTTTTATGTTTGAAATTGTAATGTAAAGTTAATATATGTAATCTATTTTCCAAGACTACTAAACTGATCGGTCTTTTGGTACTTTATTCCTTATAATCATGCCAATGAATTAAAATAATGCACCAACTCTGGGTAACTGGGGTCGAGGCGTTACAGTTGGTATCAGAGGAAGTTTAGCAACAACATTGGAAATAGATTTAATTAAACTATGATTAGAGAACATTACCCTAAGATAGACTTTGAGGATTAGTATAAAAGAACTTCCTAGAATTTTGGTACTATAGAGAGTTTTTGAGTTTTCCAAGAAATACATCTCTATCTGGATACGATCAGGTAGAGGTGGCTCTGGCATAGATGTACCTAGGGGTAAAACCCGAAAACACCGCTTTGAGCTAGACTAAAACTAGAATTGGTGAACGGCAACGGGCCTTACTGCACTATTGGTTACAACACTCCTGTGGGATATGCTTAGGATTATTCACATTTTCATTACAAGCCATTATGAAGGATTTAGGAGTAAATACTTTCTCAAAGAATAAATTTTATGATTATATATTATATGCATAATCTTTTCAATTTACGTTAGGTATTTTATAAGTTTATAATTATACATTGAGATTCATAAACTAACATAGTGTATGCCATTATTTAGAAATGGCGTATAGTAGAAGGAATGAGACCTCCAGTAATATGCATGATCCAAAGAGTAAGAAGGATCATACCTTTCATCGTATTAAGACAACATTTAGAAGGAAAATAGTTTCCCATATATTCTCAACATATGAATAAATAATATCATTTGTTAGTAAGATAAGTAAATAATTCTCTAATTCATTTGGATTTAAAGGGAAGCAAGAGAAGAAAACGATGGTAGAGATAAAGATGGGTAATGTGAAGAGGGGAAAGAAGGATTTTACTATATGTGATAGATGTGGAAATAATCACCTTGGTAAATACTTGAAGGGAATGAGAGTTTGTTATAATTTTGGAGAAAATGACACCAAGTACGTGATTGCAAGGGTAAGAAAAAAGTTTCAAATGTAAAATGCTTCATCTGCAAGGTGTTGAGACACTACACAAATCAATGTCCTAGTCATAAGAGTATATCACAAATGATGCTATTGGATAATAATTAGGTTATGATACTACCTCAGATGAAGAGGAATGACTAGTGTTCTTATGTTGTTATTATATAATTATTTCATTTGATTGTTGTATCAACAATATACTGGTTATATGAATTATGGAGATAAATAAGGATTGTACTGCAGTACTATTTTATTGAGGGTTTGAGATTATATGGTTCTAAGAAAAGTGACTTAATAGTAAGCTACGATTTTTGGAAAATACATGGTTGAAGGAAAGGTAATCCTCAATATGGTCTTCATAACGAGGTAGTGATTTTGGAATAAGAGAAGGTTGATTTGGATAAATTATATTGGATATTCTTGACTACCTTGGAACTGATTAATAGTTTTTTTATTTCATCATTATTGGAATATTCAAAATTTTTGGATATAAGGAATATGTCTAGTATTATATAAAGGATAAGGGAGCATGAAAGTAATAAATAAGGTTTTATGGTAATTCAGGGTCTTACCATGTTTTAAAATAATACATGATGAAGGTGTTCACATGTTATTACGTGGAAAAAAGGTTCTTCATTGTGTTTAACTTATAAATTTTGGACTGTGAGTTTGGATAGAAGTATTTTGGATAATTATAAAGGTTTGAATGGATTAAGTTTGAAATTGGATACTATTGTTAAGGTTATTTTTGTATTATTATAAAAAGAACAGCACACAGACCATGTGAAAATCGGTCGTGTCAGACAAATCTCTGGGAATCGAACCCACAACCACAGTGCAATTGGGATTTATCACCTACCACTGGACTATGTAAAGTCCCTGGATTATATAATCTAGCTTTTTTAAAGGTTATGATAGGTGTATTATAAATTCATTATTTTTGGAACCCTATACGACGAGGATAAATAAAATATATTTTTTGAAATCTTTTGGAGTGAAATATGAGTTTGTGGTAGGAATTAGTTGAAGGATGAAACTCTACTTTTCAAGTATATATATATATATATAATTTTTTTCCTCTTATTCTATGGGTAAATTAATTCTTAAACTTTATTGAAGTGATTTTAAAACCAAAAATGTGTTATCCTAATACTTTATGTTTTGTTGAACCAATGGTATTTTAAATCATCATAGATTGATGGATTTGAGGCCCTCAAATTTACACTTGTTTGTGATTGATGACCTCAATCACTACCTATAAATATTTAACTTTTTCCTCCAATAATGTGTCTCTAATCACCACCAATGTTCTTCTAATTGAGATCATAATTTGGTGGCGACCCTTTCATTTCTCTTTTCCTTTTATTAAGAAAAAATTTTATTAACCAAATTTCTGATGTGGCTTTTTCCAAAAAGGTATTTTCTATTTTTAACCTTTTATTTTTGAAGAAAAATTTCAAATTGCGAGGATGCAATTTATTGAAGGAGGGAAGAATTTAAAACCCTAATATTTCATATTACATTATTTCTTCAAAGTAGTTCAATAACTTTCACTACACGCAACACCGAGTTCAAGCGCACCACGAATTACCAAACTAGCCGTTCAAAAGCGGTTATGAATAGAATTAACTGAATTTTTAACTTCATATAGTCTTTATTATTTTAGAATCCATATTATGAGTTTCTTATACATAATTTAAGAACTAATTCATTTTTTTTCTAATAAAAGAAGTATTTTTCAAAAAATGCACTTTTACCGCCTTTTAATGGTGAACCCTTGTCATATCCAATATTTGAAACTTTTATATATTCAATTTTACAAAATAAAATTATTCTTTAGAATTGATACATAAGAATTTATTTTCAATAAGTTTTTGGTGTTTTTCTGATAACTTTCATATTTTGGTGAATAGTGAAAAATACTATATTTTAATTGAAAACAACTTTTTTAATCAAAATAATTTATAGTGTTCAATTATACATTTTAATGGTTTGGAAGTATAAATATATTATATTTTTACCATTTAATCCAATTCTGGTCATTGTAAGTAATTTTATTTTGAAATTGGACATAACCAAGTGTCAATCTTTTGATAGTTATTATTTCTTAAAAATACGTCTTTCGGTTTTGAAAACGGGAAATAATTTTAAATTAATAAATTAAACTTCTATGTTTTGAATTTGGTAAAATAGAATTAATTTTTGAATTCATAATATCAAAATTAGCTTAGGGTGAATTTTTGGTATTTTTCTAAAAACATTCAATTTTTGATGAATAGTGAAAAACACCGAGTTGTTGTTTAAAACTGAATTTTTATTTAAATAATTATTTATTTTAGGTCAAAATAGATACATGATACCTATATAAGTTTAATGTAATTAATTGGAGCCATTTTATAATAAGTTTAGATATATAAAAAGTTTATTGAACTTTTTACCGTCTTTTACACACCTCCTAGGAGCATTTACAAATTTGCATAAAACTTAATTTTACCACTTTTGTGAATTTAATTTCAAAAATCCGAGAGACATGGTTGATATTAGTAAGTAAAATGTGGTTCAATAATATAAAAATAATTTTTGGTGAATAGTAAATTTTGACTTTTATTTACCACGATTAAAAGTAAATATGGTAATTAAAGGTAAAAAATATATTATTATTACCCTAACACATGTCCTAATTCTATTGGATAAGTCTAATTCCACAAAAAAACCTTAGGAATAAAATATGATCCTTTAGGTCCCCTTGGATTATATTAGGACATTTATTATTATTTAATTCAAAGAATAGTTAATGAGTTAAAATCAATGTTTAATAACTCAAACATTTTTAATATAGGGTTATACATAAGATAAATTAGAATATAAATATTCATTATAAAGATAAAACTATTTTCTACATAATGGTATTTTATTTATAATTTTTATACATTAAATAATTAAATTTATTTATGACACAATGATGATGCAGTAATTACTGTATTAATGAAAGATTAAAATAATTGACATTATAAATATCCAAATAAATGTAATTTGAGACTTTTTATAAATTCCACTAATTTGATAGGTTATTATGACATGTTAGGGTTGGTTATATCAATTTGTTTCGAAGATATCATGGTGTTATAATTTTACCAAAAAAACAAATACCAAACAGTGTCAAAATTGACATAAAATAGTTTTTAAAACAAATATTATATTATTAATTGATATAATAGTACTAAAAATCTAATTTTCGGCCAAAATACTTATATAATAATATATATGACATTAATGAACCAATTGGGGTTCTATTGGCATTTTATAGTAAGTTTATTAACCATATAATATAAAAATATAAAGAGACATGGAAAATGTCAAACTATTTAACTAAGAGTTAAATCTAAAAGTTAAGGTTAATATGGTGACCTAAACCTGTCTAAAACCTATTGGTTGAGTGGTTTTAGACCCATCCCCACCTTATCCTTTAAATAATTCATTTTGGATCAATTAGAAACCAAAAATGAATTTATTATAAAATAATATTTTAAGTTTTTCCTAAGGTGCCCCTCACCCCTCTTATAAAAGGGCACTTCCCCTTCTCTCAAATTTACACCTAAAAAGCCATTTGGCTCAGCCAAAACCTGCCCTAATATTCTCCAAAATATCCTAAATTCATCCTAGAGGCCTTAATTTGGTCATAAATCCAACCCAATGAGCCCTTTTGATCAAATCAAAAAGAATAACCTGAAGAAGAGGTAATGATTTAACCGCCCTCTTTCAAGTTATCTTATTCTTCCACTTACTATTTATTTGTTGTTTAAATTCTAAAATAATAAATCAAATATATTCTATATAATTTGATGATATTATAAATATGGCACAACTATATTCATTATTATATCCATATTATGAATGATAATGTCACCATATGTGCGTACGTACGGCTTACCGTCTCCACGTCATGGTGTTATTTGTTATTCAACACTATGTTATTTGAATGGATATAATGATGAGTAATAAGTATATAAATAATAAAAATAACATTATAATGTCTCTGTAAAATTAATATACCATCCAATTCCACACCTTTAAGGAAGTGATATTGTCGCTCGTGCGTACGTACGGATTACCGTCTCCACAACATGATGAGATTCATTTCCACGTTCACCATTATTCGACGATTATAAAAATATATATTACTAATAAGTATGTAATGTATGACATAATAATTCTACTGGAGATATATATATATATATATATATATATATATGTACCTACATATATCTTATTCACTTATTTTTGTTCAATAAGATATGAAAATGGAAACAGTGTTTATGCATATGTACGGACTACCGTCTCCATAAACAGTGTTTTTCATTTCATATATATGTCTATTATACATATTTATATTCTAAATATATATGATATATAAATCATGTTTTATATTTTGTAAGTATTTAAATCATTATCTAAGTGATATAATCAAGAGTAACAAGTTAAAACACTTACGATAAAGAAAGCGATTATTACCTAAAATGTTAATTTAACATGGAAATTATTATTAAATGGGTAGTATAAAGTAATAAATGAATCATTTATGATATTTTAAACATTAATATGGTTCTTTTATAATTTAATAACATACTACGATCTTCATACATGAGGTTAAATGTACCCTCGACTAAAGGAAAGTGCAAGATAAGGGTTAATTCTTCAATCTCATTATTATCCGAGACAGTTTATGTGTAAGTATTTACTGGGGAATTTTTATCATCCATGTCCATTTTTCATAAAACTTATTTCAAAATGAATATTTTAAGGATTTGTGAAAGGTACTCTTTATCAAGATCAGTTTTTTAAATGTTTTAAAGATTTATCTTTCTAAATCTTTTTAACTAATGTTTATGTTTTCAAAATGATTTTAAGGATTTATTTATATGGACATGAATGTTTTGAAATGATAATTCTTTTAAAAAGTTTAAAAGTGGTACGGGACACTATAATTCAAAAATATATTTTAAATTACTTCCTTTATAAATGTGTGACTTTTAAATGATTTTACAAAAAAGATATTTTTCTTAAAAAGTTTTACTCGTCATTTTCAAATATGTCAGCATCCTTTACTGTATATTATTTTTGATTGAAGTTGATTTATTATAATAAAATCTTCCATATAGTATTGAATGAGTTATGATATGTTTGACTATGGATGTTTAATTTTTATACCATTCATGGTTTATGGTTAATGTATTGACATTTCGTATGCTAGTTTTAATAAGAATGTTTATGTTATGTTTCAACTATTTCATATGAGGAATGCAGTGGACTTAGTAAGTGACTGGTGGAGTCCGCTATATCTCCTCGATGTATCGGTAGGTCTCATGAGACAAACTGGTGTCTTGACACAAAGCCTTGACAAAAATTTTATTTGTAGTCTTGGTACAAGTCCTTGACTGTGTGGTTATGATGTCCGGCGTTAGGCATTCCCTCATTATGAAATTAGTTATTACATGTGATTATTCGACTAGTAGAATATCCATGTGCATGTTTATATGGTAATGTTTGATTTATTGTTTCCATATTATGTTCAAATTGATGTTTAAAAATTCTTTTGTTTTTATCACACATATTTCCTTAAAAGTTTATAGCTTCTGCTAAATTATTTACCCTTACTGGGAATCTGAGCTCACCCCTTTCTTATGTTTTATTTTCCCAGGATTCCAAGAAGTGTATTATGATTGATATGCAGGGTTAAGCTAAAGGTAATAATGACATTATCAAAGAACTATCTATTTTGTGTTTTATGTTTGAAATTGTAATGTAAAGTTAATGTATGTAATCTATTTTCAAGACTGTTAAACTGATCGGTCTTTTGGGACTTGATTCCTTGTAATCATGCCAATATATTAAAATAATGCACTAACTCGGGGTAACTGGGGTCGGGGTGTTACATAGGATGTTGATAATATAATTAAATTAATTTCATAAGGATAATATGATCATTATGTGATCAATAATGTTTCACACAAACTAATAACACATTCACATTAGCCTCTATTTTATCTAATATAATCTCTATGAAAAGACTCATCAAATATAACTCCACCACCTATTCCTTAAAGCTTTGAGTTGGTTACATCATTCTCAATGAATCAGTGACCACTTTAACTTTTTATGATTTATATGATATATAAAAGTGAATATTATAAATATTTTCAACCCAACATCTCTATCACAGGTTTAAGTATCTTCAGGTGAATATATATTTATTTTTATTATGATATGAATACATATTAAACCTCTCATTGTATAGGTATTAGTGAAAATTATTTAGTGCATGAATCATTTCATCCAACATGAGATCATGGGTAGGATAACTCTTCTCATTATGATGTAGTAGGAGAGATTTATAGGCCAAAACCTAAATCCCCTCCACTATAACACATCCTAATCTGATGCATGTGGCATTTTAGGAATCATCAAATCCCAAATAGGGTATCCAAAGAATCAAAACTTGAGCTGAAGTCAATATCACATTAATTTTTTCAATTTATACTTGATACATTTAATTCCATTAAAACTTGAAACTCTACTGGATTATCTTAGTGATTAGATATTCAAGCATGTAGAATTACTTACAAAATGTCTATAATAACATATTAAACCCAAGAAGCTTCAAACCTCAAACACATATCTAGGTTGTTCCCAATACATATATATGTTGATTCCAAAATCCTGGAGAAGCAATAACAAAAGCAGAGCAAAAGGGGCTGCCTCGTGAAGACCGGTCGCGGAGCCCGTAGCCCTGCGACCATTGTAGAGCTCTCCCTTCGTGAACCCGCCATGGGGAAAGGAGGCAGGATGCTCCACGAACCGATTTGATTTCGTGAACCCACCACAGAGCGAGGAGGTGGTATGTTCCACAAACTGGTTTGATGTTTGAGAAACCACCATGGAGTGAGGAGGAGAGATGCTCCATGAACAGATTTGACGTTCGTGAACCTGCCATGGAGAAAGGAGGCGAGATGCTCCACGAACCCCTTTGACAATCGTGAACCCTCTACGGAGCAGGCTCAGTCTTTATGTTGAGAGAACTCTGCTTCATGGTGCCTCTTTCCTATAAATAACAGGCACCCATCGAGCCCAAAGGATGTATCTTTCGACCTTTATCCTTCTAAGCACCCACATTGTGAAGCAATTGTTTCTCTGCAAACCATGAGCTTTTCAAGGTACTTTTGAATCATGAAGTGGCTTCCCCTTTGCATGGATTCCATCACTATTCAAAGAGGGATGCCCTTAGTGGAGCCCACAGGCCTCCACAAAGGAAGGAGATCCCCAAGGGGACTCGGGTCGTCGCGGAGCATTTATACTTTGTGAAACACCCTGTATACATATGTGATCTTCATGTTGAGGTATGATCAATGTGCTTCACGAAGCACATTTCTTCACAATGTTATGCTTCTCAAGGCACCGTTGCTTCGCGAGGAATTACTCCGTGAATTCCTTTCCACTTCACGAAGATCCTTCCATATGCACCTATGCCCTATCCCTAGGATATGCGACTTCACTTCGCGAAGCGCATCCCTTCATGAAGCCTCTCCACTCCACAGAGAACCAGAGCTTCACAAGGCTTCTACCTATGAACCCCTTTTATCAGCAACTCATTTTCTTGTGCGTACCTTTAGGTTTTCACAAATTAATTTCAAGGTCCTTTGGGTGGTGCTACCCATTGTGATGCTTCTCCTCATTCTTCTTCTTATAGGCATGCTAACAACTATTGATTCTTCACATATCCACACTAATGGGTAACATTTCCCAATGGATCGCTCCATAACACCCCCTTGTCATGGAATTGCCGATGCCTACCTTCCCTCAAGGGCGGGTGGGTATCAGTTATGTAAGCCCTAGGTGTGTGGAGAAAACACACCTCATCTGAGCTGCAGGATGTTAAACTGCCAACCACCATCATCCTCAGCACATGACGTTAAACTATGACCTCACCCCATGCCTTTCAGGTGGGGAGCCCCACCTTGGACATTCTACACGCCCATTGGTCTCTACATGAGTGAAATCATTCCTCACATGGAATGAGATCCTCTTTATCGGAGCGGCATTTGTCCGCTGGGATAGGGAAACCACTTTGGTGTAGGCCCCTAGACTTTTTGTAGGAGGCATAATCCTTGGCCCTCCTTTCATATTTGGTCCCAAGGACCATAGAGGGGGGGATAGACACCAGACCCCTCCTTTCTTGGGTACCAAATCCCTCTCCCACTGGGCTTTGTCACCACACGGGCCTCCACCCAGGAGTAAGTCACAATATCCATCTTCTTGAGTTGTGGACCACGAGTAAGCCCATGTTTCCTCTTTGGGCTATAGAACACATGTAAGTCCATGTTTCCATTTTGGGCTGCTAACTACATGTCAGCCCCATTCCATTTCCCACAGACGCACCTTTCGCGATGTAATCATTAAGTCCTTGATGTCTCTTGTTTCTCACATGATCATGACTCATGTGATCTTCGATTAAGCATCGATCATGACATCTTCTCTGGGTAGCCTAGAGTTTAAGCCCTAAACACCCTCCTGAACTACGTGGTCTTTGCTCCTTGGCAAGGAAAGGTACGTAGGAAGCCTCCCTGAGGTTCAAGCTCAGCACCCATTGGTCCCGAACATCTTCACATCGGTTCAACAAATACTCATCCTGAACTTTGTGGACTTTGATCCTTGCCAAGGAAAGGTATGTAGGAAGCCTTTTTGAGGTTCAAGAGAAACAAACATTGGTCCCAAATCCCTTCAAATCGGACCACCTTTGTCCCACATGACATTAAACTGCTTTCCCCCTTTTCATCCTGCATGAGATTAAACTGCATCCACTATCCCGAACTATGTGGGATTTGATCATTGTCTCCTGGATAAGGTGTGTAGGAAGCCTCCCTGAGGTTTAACCCCATCCATCGGTAAGCCGTTGGGACCCCATCCAGCAGTAAGCTGTTGTGGACCCAGCCAGCGGTAAGCTGTTGTGGCCCTATCCAGCGATAATCTGTCTTCACCCTATCTAGAAATAAGCCGTTGTGACCCCATCCGGCGGTAATCCTTTCTGACCTCATCCAACAGTAATCCTTTGTAGCCCCATCTAGAATAAATATATTGTGTCCCTATCCAGCGGTAATCCGTTGTGGCCCTGTCTGGCAGTAAGGCATTGTGACCCTATCCAGCGGTAAGCTATTGTGACCCAATCCAGCAGTAAGCCATTGAAATCCCCAATCGACGGTAAGTTGTAGTCAGATAAACTATGAGGACTTTGATTCCTTTCCATAGGGATATGTAGAAGGTCTCTTCAAAACTTAAGCCCAACATCGCCGTCATCCTCGAGTCGAATCCATACCATTCTCCACCCACTTCACTTAACCGCCCATCATCCACTCTGATTCTTACCCGGGCTGCCACATCCCGGTGGTATCATGCCACTGCATTCCCCATTCCCTTTAACATCAATCGGATGGATAACCATGCGTTAGACCCAACATCAATGTTCCCTCCAGGGGTTGCACGCACCTGATCCACTATAGTCAGTTTTCCGATCAGTCTGATCCGTCCCTGTTAGACGTTAAACCTACGGCATACCTTGTGTTAAACATAGGAAGCTGAGGAAAACATCAGATAAATGCTTATGGTAAAAAATTCCCCATATTTGACGTGGGATGCCTTGGGCTTATGAGCCCTCGAGAATCCTTATAATAAGGAGAAGAAACCCAGACGTGCTAGTATCCCGACATCCAAACATTCCAGTGATGTCCAACGTGACTACTCCCCCGACTGAAGGTTGTTTCCCTAACCAGACCCTTTGAAATGTACCGATAGAAGCAGTGTAATTAACTGGTGTCCATAAAGATATGGCACTGGGAAGAGTTTCACAAACAACTTCTTAAGTCTATAAGGGAGACCCATACTAGGTGATGAGTTCCGAGGAGTAATCCATGGAAGAAAGAACCGACATCCCATCATCTCATTTAGATCAAGAATCAAACGTTGCTGAACAAGGAATGGATGCTGCCCGCCTTCAGAAAGCGGGAATGTGGGGCAAAAAATAGCGTCACCATACTCGAACAAGATAGACGCACGCACCCCGAAGAAAGCACCAGAAATAGAAATAGTGAACCCGATGAGAATCTATTCTCCTCAATATGGAGATTAGTAGCATTCGAGACATTAGTGGACTAGCGTATCACTTGATCCAGCTATCCGGCACTGGGTCCCGCCAAGAAAATAGCAGGCCTGGAGTGAAAATAACCAGAAATTGGGGAAGTCAAATCGTTGGACATCCTGGTCTGCGACTTTGTTAGCGTGGATCCATCTTACCACCCTTGGAATACGGAATGGCATTGGGGAACTGGTCATAGATTCCTTTCCTTTCAGCACTAATGGGTTAATCCCCCTTCTTTTCAAGAACCAAGCTGCTATAGGAATTCGATCACCGCCCTCCCAACAGTGCAAGGGCAGGGGCAATGCCAATGCGATAGTCCCACGCTGCTCCACCGCTTCAGCAAGAATCTACACGCCTACAAACATTGGTCCCCCATGCCGCATCTCTCTGTCTGAATTTATTCAGAGGAGAGTAATCAATGACCTCATATGCCGATACGAGGAGGAGGGGATTATTCTGACTAGGGATATGGCCCGCCAGGATCTGGAGGTGTCTACGCCTCAACACCACCGTCGTCCCCAAGGGCCGCGCAAGGAGACAAAACTCCCCACACCAAATTACAATCGTTTCGGGAGCCTCTATAGGGAGCACCTCGATGAATCTCTCCCCTACGCCGATGAGGTAGGGGATGTTTGGGCCAGACCGATTGGGATCCCGTTTTAGGGGCCCCTAAGGACGGCTCCCACTAGGCTGTTCCAGTGCCGCCACCCGGTCCCACGAGTTGAGGAGCAGGTAAGCCATGCGCCTGCACTATTGGCCCCAGTCCGGCTAACCCGACGCCAGTGTCGGGCACAGGCCGAGGAGGATGCCCGCCAAGGGGCATCAATGTTAGCAACTACTGTGGCCCGAACCACCGCAGATGTATATCATCAACCCCTTGCGTATGATGAGCATGGGGACTTGTATACCTAGCTCAGACTGAGGCCCCAACTGCCCCACGGGTAGGCTGGGTCGACTCTCTCGGCCACCGATGCAGGTAATTGCCAACACCAATACAGAGGCCCTCCCCGTACCACCACCATGGAGAACACGGGTCTTCCCCGCTTCCAAGATCAGCATGGAGGTCCACCTTGTGTTACCCTTCAATCCAGATAAGGGACCTCCGCAAGATGGTGACACTCTGCACAGAAGCGTCTCCTGTTCTCATTACATCGGGTATGGAGTCATCCTTCTTGCCACAGAATGCTGGTGTGGGGATGTTGTGCATCCGGTCAATCTCCAACATGGGCGCCCTCCCCATGTTCTCACAGTAGCCGACATAGATCCTCCTCGCCTCAGCAATCAAAGGGGTGAAGGCCAGCTTTGCTTCACCACCCAACACAGAGGTCCTACCCGTGTTTGGCCCAACCAGAACGAGGACCTTCCCTGTACTGAATAAGACAAGGGAAATAAGAATAGAGGTCCTACTTGTGCTCCAATGGGTTCAAGTGGATGTCCTACCCTCTCTAGAACTTCCCACAGAGGTCCTCCCTGTGTACCCTTTGATATCTGTCCCAGTGCTCCTAGCTCCCCATCTTACTCAAGTGGAATTCAACTCCTCCCCAGCACCAGTACGACTGAAGGACCTCATCATAACGAAAATATACCTTGTCCTGAAGAACCATCACGGGGCAGGGGGGCGGGTCTTCGCCTCCATAAAAATAATGATGAGAATATTCAGACTGAGATCAAACCGGTTTACTTTTCCGACTCCGAGGTGAAATACGATTCAGCGATGGATCCCTCACCGAGATCCTCCGTGTCAAGGGTCGGGGCAGGTACAAGGCACATTAGCCTCATAATTCTAGAATGTGAGGTCCATCGGATTCCCACCTCCCTCTGTAGGTATATCCAGGAAGACAAAATTTGGCAGCTCCACAAGTTACAATTGTGCAATCGCCACCATTCTCACCAGAAGCACTCTCTACCTCGACTAGAGATCATGGAGAGCTATTCTGGGGACCAATGGTGGATGAGAATTAGTGTGGTCCACCACCAGAAGCCTTAGTACCTGCGCCGGAAACTGCGATAGTCAGCCCGTCTTACCGCGATGTCGTGCCTAAGTCACCTAACTCTTCAGAGGATAACCCAAGATGCGGCGGTTTTTCAACTCACTCACCATATTCCCCATTGGCCAGCCTACCGTCCCAGTGGTCTGCTTCGGTATCGCTACCCGTTCCCCAGCCACCTCTGGTTGATGAGTGGGGTAATGAAGGGCTAGACCCTGAATTTGAGCCCAGGCGCTTATGGGATATCCTCGCAGCCAACCACATCCCTGAGATGTTTTGTCCATTTGCAGCACCGAATTTTTGTGCGCCAGAATCCCTCACCCAAGAGGAGTTTGAGTGTTTTATTCAAACCTTCTAGGTGATGCACTTTTTTCTTCATCATCAGTGAGTAGTTTATCTTAGGATCCAAGCACATTTTGAGGACATTGGCGAACAATTTCGTCTAGTTTATTTGGCTGCACTCCCTATGGCCCAGCACCCTGAGTCACCAGGTCTCCATAGGGCCCTCCAACAATGGGGATTTCAAAGATTTAGGGTACTTCGCAGGATTATCAAAGAGGCTTCTCCCCACATATAGATCCATGGTTGGGGACAGTATGTTGCCCCCTCTTCAGTTCTATCTGGCAACAACCTGATTTGACGGGCGACATAGAGGATATGCCTCCAGGAAAAGTTGCGGTTAACATGGCCGACCTGCCAGAGGTTGAGAAAGAGTTAGAGTTTCTTGGAGAGGACCTTCCCCCAGAGAGAGCTTCACACTTCTTGGATCTTTTAGGAAGAATTACTTGTCAGCAGAGGAATCTATTTGGTTTTCCTGTGCCCACCGAGGCACTAGTCCTCAGCTGAAATTCTAACAAGGGAAAGGAAATCCTTGGATCCATCAAGCCCTCCGACCTATCTTGCTTAGTGTTGAAGGAAGAGTATGACCCTGAGAAAGCCGTGTTGCGTCAACAAATTTCCGAACATAAGAAGGTGGTCGATGACCTCTTTGTTGAATGCGCTGCAGAGCGACGAACGAACTACGGTGATCCTAGGATGGGGCAGCAGAGGCATACACAGCTTCCCCTTGACGGATTGCCTCTAGTTGACCCTAACCATCTTGCCCACGTAGAAAGATTTGAGCATGAAACCTACGACAAGAGAGCATGGTATGTCTCGTCCAATCCTCCTGAATGGTGTGACAACCCTCGATACCTAGCTCTGATTCCCCTAGCTGTCTCGCAAGTCATTCCACCAGCCGCTCCATGATCTATTGGGCCGACTTATCATGTTGAAGAACCCACCATTGCACTGGTAGTCAGGGATCCCTGTCAGGATAGGATCCCTATCAGGATAGGATCCCTCGCCTAGTGGACCTAATAGCGACACTCATTTCCCATATCGAGGCATTAGAGATGCAACAGGTGGTGCTCCCACCCAATGGTTGGCCTTATCTGGCATGGGTGGATGATATGCCAACACCCCTCGGGTTTTGAGAATCCCACATTTTCCCCCTTTAATGGGATAAGGGACCCGCCACAACACCTAGCCCACATTACCTCAAGGTGTGTCCCCATGTTGGGAACTCCAGCACAGCAGGAGGCTGCTAAGATCCGATGTTTTTTGCAGACATTGGAAGGGCCTACGTTTGTCTGGTACAACCATCTCCCCATCATATCAGTAACCGGATGGGAGGAACTCTGTAGGAAATTCCTCTACCAGTTCAGTTCCACCATGTGGAAGATGAGTATTTCAGACCTCTTCAAGTGCAATCAAAGGCTTGATGAGCATGTCACTGACTTTTTCACCTGGTGGAAAATACTCACTTATTCCCTCGACATGTCACTGAATCAGGAGAAATTGCTGACGATGTGCGTAGGGAATTCCAAGATGGAGTTGTTCCCCTCTCTGATCACCCATAACTATCCCGGGGGGATTATGAGACTTCTATGATAAGGCCCAGCACCTAGAGGAATCCTTACAGCAGGCTAAGCAGGCACGTTTGTTGCCTCCTGCAATCCCCGCGAGAAGGGATGCCAAGGCCGAGCCTTTTGCAGTGGCTCAAATAGAGGCCCCCAGGTGACTAGAGTTGTTTCTAGTGGAGATGCCTCCACAGTCTCACAGAGGCCCTCTACCTTAGGCGTATCCACTGGCCCAGTAGCGCCCACCTCAGAATCAGCAGGTGCCCCCGTGCAATGCACCGCCACCACCCAGACAAGATAACCAAGCTCCACCTCCTCGGCAGGCTCCTCCAATCCCTCATCAAGGTGAATCTCTAAGGTTCCCCTTTCCAGATAGGAGAAACTAAACCTATTCATTCAATGAGTCACATGTCCCTGGTTACTTCCACTGTTCCTTGGAGTAGGGGATTCTATATATGCCTGAGTGTAGTTGGTCGGAAGAGTCAAACCTCACTGATCACCCTGATTACATTCCCTAACACTGGATCCTTGGGCACATTCTCAAAAAGTGCTATGTGTTTAAAGACTAGATTCAAGACTAGGTAGAAAACAACATAGTCTATTTAGGCTCGGCTCCGGCACAGGTGGCATGTGTCTTTGTGAGTCCAGACGACAGCAGCGACCGCGAGGGCGAGTGACACTAGATTTCCAGTCGCAGATCCCAAAAGTATGACAACTGTATGGCTAATAAAACAATCGCCTATGACTATGGTGTCATCCACATGCCTGAATCATCCAGATCCTTTAGAAGCTATAGCCACCACCTCTACATCATCGTCTTAGTCATCCTCTTCCCAGAAGAGCAAACACCAACGACGCAAGGAAAATAAAAGTCCCCCGCCAATGCCATCGTCATATCATACTCTCAGCGACTTCATGCCCCCAGAGATGGAAATCCCTCCCATAATCCGTATAGTAGTGGATGAATCTTTGAGTGATGATCAAGGGTATGCCTCGGTTAACACCGTAGAGATGGTAAATCCCTACATGATTCCTGATGATGAGGAGCGCCAGGCGGATCCTAACAACATCCTAGCCATCGCCAGCATCGACGGAGTCATGGATATAGGGGTCGTTGAAGTGCCTCAGTCAACACTTCCATCCAAGCTATGCATTCTACCGAAACTAGGAAATAGGATCAGTATAGAGCTCAGCATGTGAAACCTTCTCATCTAGTGGCATTAGGCCCACCTTCGCCACCGTTCATGTTGCTAGATCAAGAAGAGCCACCTCGACCATGTCGTGACCAGCCACGCCCAGCTACAGGCTGGTCTGAGTCATCTGGTCCATATCTGGTAGCCACTCCATAGGCTTCAACTAGTGAGCAGTGGAATATTCCCAACACCAGTCAGTCGTGAGTCCTGCCGGCAGGGCCCACCATGCCTCCCATCATAGAGCAGCCTCCTGCAAGAAGAAATTCATGCCTGGAACAGAAGTACAATGTTCTTTATGCATCTCGCCAGTATAACAACAAGGCTCTCCATCCTTGAGACCCTTATCCTACTGTTAGATATGCGTGAGGCCCTCACTGAGGCTTTAAGAATCCCCCTCCAGTTTGAGAAGGAAGTAGCAGCCGTAGAATATTTTCATGCTAAAGTGGTCGAGAATGCTGAATGTTAGGCCATTATATCATTATTTGGAGAAGATGAAAACTCACCCATACAAGGGAACATTCACCCACTGTACATCACCAACCAGTTCAATGGCGTGGAGGTTCGTCGTTGTCTTGTCGACACGGGCTTTGGAATTTACCTAATCCCGACTCAGAAACTGCGAAAGATGCGATTTTCTAAAGTTGATCCGAGTCCCTATGACCTAAGAATCCAAGGTTATGACAAGACGGAATAGACACCAGTCAATAAGATCCACTTAAAGACCCAATTTTGTGGCCTAGTTTCCAGCACTGAATTTATGGTAGTCTCCCAGGACACCACCTACAATGCGTTCATGGGAAGCACATGGCTCCACCTTCATGCGGTGGTTCCCTCTTCATATCACCATTGTCTCAACTACTCCCTTAATGATCAAGTGGGCGTGATTCAAGGTGATGTGTCTCCCTTTGACACTTGGGAAGCCTACTACCTAGATGCCAACTACTACAAGAGCAAATAAAAACAGATTTAGACTAATGAGGTCGAGCATGCCGTGGCTGAGACCGACCGGTGTACAGATCTAGATGATGCATACGTCTTTCCAATCCACTGATTGGAGGCTATGAGCCCGAACATGGGACAATGATTTGTTGTTTCTAGGATGAGGGGGAACACATTTCTCAGCCTAAGCAATGCTGGAAGATCACTTATTAATTCTATAAAAATTAGGCTCAGGTGATCCTGGAGCCTCCTACCCCATAAGGTATCGAGATATCCGCCCCATGGAAATGGAAATACATTATACTTGCTTGTTCCGTCAGGCTGGAGTTAACCAGCTCAAGTCGAAATGCCACTATTGATTCGATATCATCAAGTGTGGACCCTTGGGAAAAAGGCCAGATGGGATTGGACCGACAACCTTCATCGTTAAAGTTACGGCATCACAGGAGTCCTCCGATGCGGTGTCCATTGTCGCTCAGGCAGGTATCAGCCTCCCGTCGAGATCTTCCAACTCAGAAGTGACTCCTCTCGCTGAGGATTCCCCCTAAACAAGTGAAGAAGAGGATTTAGAGGATTCTCCCCATGCCTTTGAGGAGGGAATCTCTACCACAGTCGATGATTTGGTACAGGTGAACCTCGGTAGCGAGGCAGACCCGAGACCCACATTGATCAGTGTCGCCATGACCCTCGAGGAGCAACAATAGTACATAGACTTCTTGAACAACACCTTAATGTATTCTCCTAGAGTTATGATGAGATTCCAAGACTAGATCCTCAGGTAGCCATCCACCACCTCGATCTCCTGGAAAATAATCACATGTTCAAGCAACCTCCCAGAAAGATGCACCCTTCCCATGATGCCATGGTCGAGGCAGAAGTGGACAAGATCATCAGATCCAATTTTGTTAAGGAGGGATAATACCCCAAATGGATGGCCAATATTGTGCCATCCAGGAATAATAATGAATAGATCAGGGTCTGCATTGACTACCGGGATCCCAACTGTCACTATTCGAAGGATGATTTTCCCCTTCCTATGACAGAATTGTTGATTGATGCTACAACGGGATTCCAAGACCTCTCCTTCATGTATTAGTACTCCGGGTACAACCAGATCCAAATGGCCCCCGAGGATGAGGAGTTCACAGCCTTCAGGTCACCCCAAGGTTCTTTCTGTTACCAAGTCATGCCCTTCAGTTTAAATAATGCATGTACCACCTACCAGCGAGCTATACATCGTATATTTAAACCGATCCTCAGAACGTTAGTGGAATGCTATGTGGAAGATTTGGTGATCAAATCCTTCCAGATTTAGGAATATCTCAAAGACCTTGATAAAGTGTTTTCCTTCCTCCATTCCCATCACCTGAAGATGAACCCATTGAAGTGTTCCTTCAGAGTCACCTTTTGAAAGTTTCTCATCTTCGTTTTCAAATATAGGGGCATTGAGATCGACCTAGAGAAGATCAAGGAAATTATCCAGATGTATCCTCCAAGCAACATTCGAGAGATTTGAGGTTTCCAAGGCCACCTAGCCTACATATTCCGATTCATTGAGAACCTGGCTGGCAAGTGTAATCCCTTTTCTCAGCTCATGAAGAAAGGCACCGTCTATGAGTGGGACGAAGAGTGTCAGACTTGTTTGGAGGAGATCAATAAGTATCTACTCCCACCTCCGGTCTTAATTCCACTCATCTCTGGAAGGACACTAGTCCATTATGTGACCACCCTAGAATGATCTATCAGTGCCATTATTTCCCAGAAGAATAACGAGGGGATGAAGAATAGCCTTTACTACCTTAGCCGCATGCTCCTCGATACGGAGACCAGATACTCCCCCATTGAAAAGAGATACCTTGCACTGGTATTATCATTACAGAAGTTGCGACATTACTTGTAGCACCACGAGGTAAATCTGGTTTCCCAAGTAGTCCCACTGAAGTACATCCTGAACCGCCCCATGTTGATAGGTCGTCTAGCTCGGTGGGTAGTAATTCTCCAGCAGTTCGATATCAGGTTTGTCCCTCAGAAATCTATTAAGGGGAAAGAATTGGCATACTTCCTTGATGCCCATCCGGCTCCTGATGACCAGTCCTTGTATCTCTATTTTCTTGATGAATCGATTCTCTCAGTAGACCAAGCCATGTCGTGCAGGTAGATGCACTTAGATGGTGCTTCCTGGAGCCCCATCGGTAGAAGGCTCAATGACCCCAGGCTCAACAGAGTAGTATTGGGTATCATATTCATTACCCTAGAACAATCCATCCTACTATACTCATTTTTGTTATCAGAAGGCTTCACCAACAATGAGGCAGAGTATCAGGCTCTCATGATTGGCCTTGAGCTGGCTCTCGAGATTGATGTTCCCCATTTGCATGTGAAAGGAGACTCTGAACTAGTCATCAAACAGATCAATGGTGACTACATCATTAGAAATATAGAGCTATTACCATTGTTGGAGCGCACTCTCCAGCTAATGGCCTAGTTCCTGTCTCGGCCAGAAGTTACTCATGTTACTCTATCTCAGAATGGTCGAGCTGACATCCTATCCAGTCTGGCTACATCACTTGTAGAGCCCAAGTAGGATGATCTGATTATCCACATGGAACATCAGAGATTCATTACTCTTGTCACCCTTGATGATGAAGATAGTCCATGTGTAAGACACCTTACCACCATATCCTCCACGTCAGGACCCCCGAGTCCCCTGGATGCGGTGATTTAAGTGACCCCCGACTGGAGAACCCCCTTTGTTGAGTATTTCCAGAATTGTAATCTCCCAGCAGATCGGGTCGAGCGTGAGCGAATCCGATGCCACATATTACAGTTTACCCTCCAGAATGGTTCAAGTCATGAGAAAATCCTCTACAAGCACAGTTTTGATGGGTTTCTCCTTTCCTGCATTCAAGAAATAAAGATTTCCCAAGTCATGCAAGAGGTTCATGCCAGTTTCTATAGGGTTCATCAAACCAGGCTGAAACTATCTCACCAGATCCAGAGACCGGGGTACTTTTATCCCTCTATGATCCATGACTGCATCGAGTTCACCAAGAGAAGCCATGCATTCCAAATTCATTGTAACTTTATGAATTGGATGATAGAGCCTCTCCACTTCACCAAGTACTCTTGGCCATTTGCAGTATTTGGACATGATGTCATGGGACCATTTCCACCAGTGATAGCTCGCCAATTCAGATTTGTCCTGACAGCTATAGATTTCTTTTCCAAGTGGGTAGAGGCAGTTCTACTCAAGGAGGTCAAGGCATGTTCCATCGTTGACTTTGTGAGTCCGAACATAATCTATCGATTTGGAGTCCCTCATGACATCCTCACCGATAACGGCATGAACTTCTGGGAAACTGAGCTGAATAAATTGTACGCCAAGTACAACATCTGTTCTAACCATACCTCCCGCTATCATGCACAAGAAAATAGAAAAATTGAGGAATTCAACAAAACCCTCTCTAACATTCTACAGAAAATGGTTGGTTAGAATAAGAAGAGTTGTTCGGACAAGCTCCCCAATGCCCTCTGGGCTTATCGGACGACAACTTGTAATTCCACCCAGGTGACACCATATTCCCTAGTGTACAAACTGGAGGCCATCCTACTAATAGAGATTCAATTTCCCTCACCACACATAGATATCTATGATTAGAAAGCACCAGATAAAGTAGATTAAATCTATCTGGCTGAGTTGGAAGCACTCGACGGGAACTTGCTTTGTGCCCTGCACAATATGGAAAGTCATCAGAACTAAATAGCCAGAGCTTTCAACAAGAAAGTTTGCCTCCACTACTTCTTGCAAGGCGACTTGGTATTGGCCTTGAGGGAACCAATGATACATGGCAGGAAACCACCTAAGTTGGAATCCAAATGGGAATGAAATTATCTCATTCACAAGGTTTACTCCAATGGCGCGTACTCACTAGTTAAAATGGATGGTGAGATTATAACTCCTCCCACCAATTCCAAGTTCCTCAAGCAATACTTTTCCTAAGTCCTGATGGTCCTGCATGACCCTAAATAACATTATGGTCCTGCATGACCCTAAACATCATTATGGTCCTATATGACCCTAAACTGCATTACGGTCCTGCATAACCTTAAACTGTAAGGTATTGCATGACCCCAAGCTGTGTGATGGTCCTGCACGACCCATAACTGCATTATGGTCCTGCATGACCTTAAACTCTCTGGTCCTACATGACCTTAAACTATGAAATGTCCCACATGACATTAAACTGTGTGTCGTCCTGCAAGATGTTAAACTACATCTCCAGAACTACGCATGGCTTCATTCTCATCCTCATGGGATACGTAGGAATTCCCAGACACCTCGTCTTGAGTCCAGCCCCCAGTTTCCTCTTTAATTATTCCCTCCTGGGAATATTTCTTCTAGAGGATCTAACATGGCGTCGTGTAGGCTTCTTTTTCACCACCCATGTTAGGGTTACAATGATTGCACCATGTTCCCTCCTTCATTCTTCTAATCCTCCTACATCCTTACCACATGGTGATAAACTGGATGGCCCTTTCATAATTACATGTGGCTTCATTCCCATCCTCATGGGATACATAGGACCACCTGGAAATTTCATCCGTAGGCCCAACCCCAGACTTTGGGACCTCCCATTGGGATGAAACACATGGTTTGGTGCAGTCTTTTTCCCTCATTCACATCAAGTTCATCACGACCGTACCATTTATCCCTCCCCCCTGAAGATCTTGGTTTCTTTCACTGTCTAACTTGATTTGAAATTGCAAGGACCCATTTATTCTTAACATACCCCATCATTTGGGATTCCATTATATTTCACACCTGAAGGGACCCCCAAATGGCATGGATGCTATGCCTAAGGACTCTCCTACCATTACGGTCTAACATCCTCAAGGGTTTCAGACAACAAAAAGATACAAGTCCTGCATCGTGAATATGGTCAGCGGTCAACGCTCATTTGTTGTTCCCATTTTAGGTCACACGATATAGATGTTGTGTTTTGAATATAGTCAACAACTATCCTTTGTCGTTGTCATCACCCTAGTATGTCCCAAACATTGAGTGTAGTGGTTCATTCTACCCCACCATCTCTCCAAATCTCGGTCTGTTTCGAGCGGGAGTGTAATTCCAGCTCTCAAACACTTATGTGATGGGGAGGGCCTAATCCTAGTCCTTGTTTCCCACACCAAGCATTGCTCATGTGGGCTTAATAGTTATGAAGGCAATGCCTGCATGAGAGTTCATATGGCTACAGTTGTCTGGGACGCTCAGCCTCAGATCCTTCAACCCCTTTGGGTCCCTGACCCAAGTTCTCATTTAGGATTGTGTGGTGCGGTATGGACTCACGCCCTCATTCACGTTGGGCTATTTCACCATGCCATACATATCCCCTTGAGATATCCCTCCCTTCATTTATTGTCCTTCTCATGAGAACATTCCCTACCATGCTTCGCAAGTCCCATCATTTAGGCTTCCATCACCTTTTATATCCAAAATGGCCCTCGAATGGCTTGGATACTAGGCCCAAGGGCTCTCCTGCCATTACGGGCTAATGCCCTCGAGGATTGTGATCAACAAATTGATACAAGTACCGTGTTGTGAATATGGTCAATGATCGACGATCGATTGTTTTCCCTAAATTATGGCCACACAAGGGTGGATACTGTGTTGCAAACCTGGTCAACAGTTGTCCTCTATCATCGTTTCCACTTTGTGGTCTTCTGTAGGCATGATGATTCTCCCTCTCTGTCCCATGCATATGACGTTAAAATAGGCATATACAGTCCGAACTCTATGACCCTAAACTAAGATCACCTTCATCCTCACCACAAGATGTTAAACTGCAAGCGGGCCATGACATTTTACCCTTGGCCCAACCTCAGGCCCCTCGTCCTTTCCATGCCCTGGGCCCAAGTTCTCACTTAGGGTTGTATGGTGTGGTGCGGGATTACATCCTCATTCACGTCGGGTTACTCTCCGTGCTGTACACACCCCTTTTTGAGATACCTTGACCCATCCTCATCCTTACCACATGACGTTAAACTGCACGACACCCCCCAAACAACGTATGGCTTGATTCCCATCCTCATGGGATACATAAGAGCACCCGAACATTTTTTGTCTTTCGGTCCAACCCTATTTTTAGAAAACTCCCTATCATTTTGGCCCATTGGCCCACATTCTTCCAGAAGAGGGGTATATAGTGTGGTATGGGCTTATGTCCTCATTCATGTCAGGTTCATAACAACCACGCCGCATACCTCTCTCTACTGAGCGACCTTTGTTCCCTCTTCCTACTCTCATCTCTTTGAGTCGGTTGCCCTTAAGTCGGGTCCCTCAGCCCTCTCCGGTGATTCACTAAATTGGCCCATGAGTACTCTGGTCTAGAACCTGTAGTTTCAGATTCTATCTGGACTTGCTTTCACCCATTTTTTAGGCTTCATGTTCCCCTTCACTTGGGCTTCCATTATCTTTCACACTCGAAGGGACCCCATAATGGCATGGATGATAGGCCTAAGGGCTCTCCTACCATTATGGGCTAACGTCTTTGAGGGTTTCAGATAACAAATCGATACAAGTCCTGCATTGCGAATATGGTCAACAATTGATGCTCATTTTTTCCTATTTTAGGCCACACGATATGGATACTATGTTTAGAACATGGTCAACAGTGATCCTCCATCGTTACGCTAACCCCTTCAAGCCTTGAATATTGGTTACATGATTCACATTATTTTCCACCCCATCATGACCAAATGGAATTTCGACACTCCTAGCACTATCCCTCGGTGTGAATTTTCATGCTAGGAGGACAAATCCATGTTAAAGTCATCATTCAGGGCTCCGCATTGATGTCCCTTTTGGCGTGCGTTCCAGGTATTGCAAAAACCTCTTCCATCCTTGTTTCTCACACCGAGTTTAACTCACATGGGATTAGGGATTGGGTTGAGGTCCACACTTACTTGGAAGGATTCCACTTCTCCTTGGTCCAAGCTCTAAGACCTTAAACTAAGATCTCTTGTAGAAATATGTACGTCTTGATTCCCATTTCCATGGGATAATGTAGGAATGCCCAAACATCTCATCTTTGGGTCCAGTTCGGGTTTCACTAATTTACCTCTTCTGTTCTGCCTTTTGGACTCTGACTCTTATAGGACCGCATGGCGTAGTACATGTGGGATTATTCCTTCATTCACATCAGTCTTGCAATAGCCGCACTAAGTGCGCCCATTTCTAGGAGTTAGCCCCCCTACTTCCTGTCCCATATGACATTAAATTGTATGTTGTCACACACGACGTTAAAAGGCACCTACAAGAACTACGTGTGGCTTGATTCCCATTCCCATTGGATACATAGGAACACCCAGACATCTCGTCATCAGGTCCAGCTCAACTGAGAGCTAGCCTCTCCTATCCCATATCCTCTAATCTTTTCTGGCCCCTCAGCCTAAGGTTTCCTACTTGGAATCACGCACGGTATGATCTCGATCTCGTCCTCATTCATGTCAGGTATGCTTTATCATGCCGTGCACATTCTCTGTTGAACCTCATCTTTTATATATATATATATATGTGAGCCATATGACTTTAAACTATGGTTATTAGTCCCACATGACTTTAAACTACTGCGTCTATACTGCACGATGTTAAAATTCATTGTTGGTCCCATCACATGACCCTAAACTGTGACATTATCATCCTGGCTGCATGATGAAAAATGGCACTACATCGTGGTGTCCTCATTCGAGGGGAAATCATGTTTGGTATCAGTCACACACCATACCATTTTTCAATGCCTTCACACAGGTTGATTCTAGTGGCGATGCCTGTACTTTCTATCCTAGGTCCATCCCTTCACAAAAAAAAAACAACAACACTCATTCATACCAAAGGAAAAAAAATATATATCAAATGACACTTCTTTTGGTGCAAGGTCTAGACCCTCAAATCCTTAAGAACTATGTATGGATTGATTACCATCCTTATGGGATACGTAGGAATGCCCAGACATCTTGTCTACGGGTCTAGTCCCGGGAATCCAAAATCTTGTCCCCTCTCTTTCTTCCCCTCGGCCTGAACTCTTTGAGGAACATGTGGTGTAGAAAGTACCTCATGGGTCCTCATTCATGTAGGGTTTTGAAAAGGTCACACCATGTGCCTCCCACATCTTCACCCCACTTGGTATGATCTCTATAACCCTAAACTAAGATCTCCCTATGGGAACAACACATCATGTTTGGACACTTCGCCACCCTTCACACAGTCCATTTAATCAATATCCCCTTAATAGATCATCCTACGACCATTAATCTAGAAGCATTCAACCTCAGGACCCTTTTACTTGGAGGGAAGATACTCTAATCCCTCTTTCTGATACTTCTTATAGTTGTATTCAAATGAATTTTGACAAAGAGCCCGAAGTGTGGAATTTTCACAGGGACATTCCCCTTGTTCAGTTTCCAAGCTTCATGAGCCCATCATTTGGATACTCATCCTCTTCTGTGTCTAAAGGGACCCACTTTGTGGCTTGGTCTTATGCCACACTAGCTTACCTACTATCTTGGGCCAACATCCCTGAGGAACTCAGAGGACATTTGCGGCAGGTCCCATGTTTCGAACATGGTCAGCGGTCGACCCTCATTTGTCTACCCCCATTCCAAGATAAAGCGATATGGATACTATGTTTTGAACATGGTAAATAGTTATCCCCTATCATCACGCCACCATCATTGTGGTCCAGATATCGAGCTTTATGATTTAGATATTTTCAATTTCTTATGTTCAAGTGGAATTCCAACATACTCAGCTTTACTCCTCTGTGCATCTAAGTACGTTATATAGGTAGGTCAGCATCATTGGGATGTCATTCACCTAGCGTCCCACCTCCCCTAACATGTCCCTTCCTGTCCCAGAAAATCCATATCACCAGTTCTTGTTTCCCACATCGAGCAAGACTCACGTAGGATTAGTAGTTTTGGTAGGACGTGTACTGGCGCAGCCATGCCGCACATGCCTTCCATCATCCCACATGATGTTAAACTACACTATCATAACTATGTGTGGATTGATTTCCATCCACATGGGATACATAGGAACGCTCGACCACTTTTCCTCGAGCCCATCCTAACTTTCGTTTTCGGTACCTTGACCTAAAGAAATTCCTCCAGGGATACGTGGTGTGTTATGGACTCTATATTCCTCATTCACGTCGGTTTTATAGCTACCGCACCACATAATCCCTTCCTGGGATCTTCCCATCCTATCATATGATGTTAAACTGCACGAGTTCACATGTCCTTGATGCATGACACTAAACTATGGTTCTACCCTGAACAAGTTCAAGATGCCCCATGTTAATCATGGGATGCACTAGATCCCTTGCTTGAGAGGATTTTACCTACCAGCGTTGGTCTATGACCACATTGTGCTTCAAGAACTATGTTTGGCTTGATTCTCATCCTTATGGGATATGTAGTGATGCCCAGGAATTTCACCTTGCACCCATCCCCAGGGCCATTAACCCTTCTGGCCCCTTGGCTCCAATCTTGGTCTATGTAGTATGACCTTTAAACTATGTACACCGTACTCACCGTACGATGTTAAACTACGTGTATATCATCCTCATTTGTATGAAGTAAAACTATATATCATTCTAGGTCCTTACCAGACATTTCATGTTCAGAAGTATGCGTCATCCCTGATTAGACTGATGTTCTCACTTAACATGTCTTCACCATGGTTGCGTAATTTCAAGAGTGTTGGACTCCATTCGAACAACCCACACTCCACGCTTTGTGTGCCCTTTATTTGGGCCCTCATCCTATTTCACGTATGAAAGAACCCCCTAACATATTGGATGCTCAACCTATGGTTCTCCTACTATTCTGGGCTAATGTTGCGGAAGGCTAATGGATGACATTTTGAGTCAGGCCCTATGTTTCGAACATGGTCAGCAGTTGACCCTCATTTGTTATTCCCATTCCAAGATAATGCAATAAGGATACTATGTTTTGAACATGGTCAACAATCATCTTTTATTGTCACTTCACCCTTACAATGTTCTGAACATTGGTTATCGTGATTCACACTTTCCATTCCCATATGTTCGGATTAATTCAGACGCCCCTGGAGTTTACCCGCTCGTGCACTAGAGCACATTTTGAAGGATGGAATTCCAATTGTCTTGAGGTTATCATCCTCCAATTGGGCCTCTCCCATTTCTTCCCAGAAATCCGGATTGGTTGTTCAAACCCTGTATGCCCAAAGCTTGGTCAGCACCCTTATGTTCAGACGAAATGGCATGGAAATCATCCCTTGTTTCTCACATTGGGCTCAACCTGCATGATCTTAGGGATTGATCACTGGGCATTTCAAGAATATAATAGATGCATGTAAAACCAATACAAATAACGGAACTCATGCATGCATCTGGCATAAAATAGTCAAAGCATGAAAGAACATTTTAGGGTTTGTAATCCTTACAGCACTCGAGGGTCGATCCCTCACATAGACGGATTAAACCCATCAAAAGAAAGTTGCATCTTCACCACCCTTTGTCTTGTGGCATCCAGGATTTTCTACCACCTATTCAGCTCCTACTTCTCCTCAGCATCGATGGGGCACAATTCATCAGCCACAATCTGGGCCCACTCTACATCAGTCCGGATAGCGGTCATCTCTTCAGAGGCTTGCTTCATGCGCTTCACAGCCTCTACCAGCTAGGCCTTTAATCATAATATTAGCTCTGATTGAGAATCAAGGGAGACTGAGTGCTCATCCACCCAAACCTGCAGGTGCTGAATCTCGTCTTTAGCCTCCTGGAGCCTCTTGATGTTCACCACTTTCCTCCGATGCCATCCCACACCGAGGCCACAGTCATAGTCCGAAATATTCTCCACCATAAGATCTCAAACAAGAATGTGGGGATGATAGGAATCCACTCCCCCAGCACACAGTTCACGTAGCCACGAGGGAATTATATCCATCTCATCCAGACATTGAATTTGGGGGTGTCATCGATGAAGTGATTGATCAGATTACACAATAGGCAATGGACTATTTTTCTATCCGCTTCATCAGAGTTCGTCTTATCCCATTTGGCGCAGTTGGAAGGATCATATGTGGGGAATGCCCCTAGGAACTCATCAGTAGGGTCCACATCTACTGTTTCATCAGGTATAGCAGGACCCGGGCTGTCTGATCGATCCTCATCATCGGATCCCACCTCAATAATCTTGGGCTCAGCCTCACTGACATTCCCACCAATGATTGAGATCACCGCATATTGGTTGGTCTGGATATCCAAATCCATTATCACCAACATTCTCCTAGGAAAAGTGCCGCTAGAAGCCCCGACCAACCTCACCAAGGTGTCCCATGCCATTTGAAGAACTGTGCACACCAAAAAGGGGGCATGGATGTCAGTTGACATAGTCAATGAGTGAAAACCATGTACCTGGTAGAGGAGACTTATAGAGATCAAATTACAGGTCTTGTTCTAGGGTTGAGGCCATTGAGACCCCGAGGCGTGGCCCCCCATTTATTATCAGGAGGTCTGAAAGATTCGGAGGAGCCACCTCAGGTGTCCTGCCCCCGCCGGACGTTGTAATCAATGTAGTCGCAGGTGTCGATCCAGAAGGTCCCGCATCTGCATCTGTAGAGGTGCGAGAATGGGTTCTGTATATGAGACCCTTCTTCAAAATTCAAGTATTATTAAGGAGTCCAGAATGACCTGGAAGTAGAGCCTGAGAAAGGGGCTTGGGATTTTACCTCAAGGGCCTCTGAAAATTATTCAAGTTTTGAGTCTTTATCACCAACTTCACCCTCCTCCAATGGGATCCCTCTACCGACCTCCTCCCCCTAGGAGGACTCATCCAATTCCTCTAGAAAAAGAAAGTGCTTCCTTAGTTTGGCAACTGAAAACTGTGAGGGGGTTTCTGATTCAACAACACCTTCACTCGGTCTGTCATTAGACGCGAGGCACCTCGGGAGTGCACAATTTCCTCCAGATCTTCAATGTATTGCTCCGCCTCCTCATGGGATACTGAAAATACATCCCTGATAGGGATAATTACTAGAAATTCCATCCTGAAGCGGTTCAAGTGTTTCCACATCTTGGACGGGCTGAGTAATTGCATGTTAACATCCGAGATGTCCCAGGCCTCCGGGAAGGCGGCATTCTCTGGCATGTATATATAGCGCAGCTACTTCCCTAGAGCCTGGGTGGATATTATATGGAATCCTCTCGGTGGACTCCCCTCTGGATAACTTAGTTCTTTTAGGACCATCAAGTCGGCTACCGTTGCTGGATCTGCTGCCGCTGCCTCTCCCCCAGCCGGTACGGGCCTCGCTGTAACGACAACCCTGCCACCGTGGGATGTCCTTTCCATCTTTTGGCCCTGGACTTGAGGTTGGGGAGGCACACAATCATCGGCATGAATGGTTGGCTTCTTCCGCATCTCCCTCAAGTAGGCCGCCTCCCAGCTTTTGGCATACTCTTTCACCAACCCAAAGATGACTGTGGTCAGAAGCAATTCATTCCGAATCTTTCCATCCTCCCATGTGAACATGAGCAACATCTTCCCCATCACGCATGCATGTTCCTTGTAGCATACCCCTAAATAGACCTGTGGGGCCAACCGTTGCATACATCGAAATTTCCTAGAAAATCGGTGTGGGGTGTATGGCTCGCAGAGAGGCTCATGGTCTATTCATGCCACCAGAACTCCACCTAAAAAGTCCAGGAGATAGGACCAGTGCTCTTTCATTCCTTGGCCATCATCAATAAAAGCACCCTTTGGTAGAGGGAACGAATGAAAGTTGAATTACTCTATCTTACAGACGTGGTTCAGTACCGCTTGCACAGTCAGTATGGCCGGAAATCTCCCCACTGCATTTAGAATGGATGGACGGAAGTTCGATCCTAGAGGGGAGATAGGGTTCAAATATTCATAGACTCCCCTAATGTGTGCCGCTATCCACCCGTACAGAAGGAGGAACGACCCACATATCCTATGGGGCCTCTTCCCCTCACTGATATGCCATAGCATCTTGTACATATTGGTGAGCACTAGGATTCTAAGGTTCACCTACCCTCTTGTCTCCAACATGGATGCCATGATAAATGTTCTTGGTCGCACGCCCATGTTCATATCCCTCACTGACAGGATCTAACCGCAGATAAGAGTAGTGATGAATTCCTCCCACCTGAATACTTATTGATGCTCAGTGCTAACACTAAACCCCTAGATTTTCTATTGGTTGTCCTCTAGAAGACGCCAGTATGAGTGCTCCTTGCCCCGTTGAACCCCATTCGGGCAAGTACGAGGCCTCACCAGAAACTATCTATTTTCCAGGAAGTTCAGAAACTGTTTAAACCACCACATGAAGTAGACGTCTCTCACTGCTTCCTTTTCCCCTCTCGGAACCATCTCCATCAGTTTCATCACCAGCGGCAACATTTGATCTGGATCCTCCCACGCACCCATAACTTGGAGGAATTCATCATACATCACCCCTAGTATCGGGACCCCCGAGATCTGTTTCACGTCCCATAAACTAATGTCGAACCTCCCTGTAGTGAAAGTGGAAGGTATTGGTCCTCGATGACCACCTTCTCAACAACTCTGGCATCAGCTTCTTCAGTTGGTAGATGTGAAATTTGGAGGTCCAAGACGCCTCATATAGGCCCACTCTCTTTAGCTCAACCCCAAACTATTCACACGAGGCACCTACCCAGTAGGCTCAGGCCCAATCATCTGTGAAGTTGCCACCCTGGAGCAGGTCGCACTCGTCAGACCACCCCTTATTTGGGTTCCTCATAGATATCTTCAATATCGTTTTGTATAGAGGGGGGATGTCTCTAGCTTCAATCCCTTCCCATAAACATTGTTCATATGATTGTTCAAACAATCAGCAATGTCGGGTGTGAAGTCCTCCCAGGCATGGCCGTCAGCTGCCCTCAACCACTGGCACTAACACGGTGTGCTTCAGAACCAGTAAGTTGTCTCGTACCTACTGGATTCATGGATGAAGACATCATACCTCAGCCCAAAGCCATAAAAAGGTAGCCTCTTGCACAACGGATAGTTCCTTTGGCTTGCCGACAACAACTCCACCAATGAACCATGGTCGGGGTGGATATGTATCAACTTTCCTAAGCCCAATCTATTCTCAATCTCCTCCCTTCAGGAAGTGTCCGCAAGGACCCCCCTAGTAGCCTTCGGGTGAGTCATTTGGTCTTGTAGTTTGGGGGTTCTTTGGGTTTGGCTCGCAAAGATCTTTCACGAAGCAAGTTCGTGAAGATCGGTTGTGAAGGATATTCACGGAGTCTTTCCCTGGCCTTCAGAAGGAAGTTTGCAGAGCACACCAACATGAAGTCAAAGAATCGTTGTGCGTCGTGAAGCAGAAGGCTCAATTCGCAGAGACCAATTGCGGAGTACGCAGAGCTTCACGAATCGAGAGTAAAACAGGCCAAATACACGGAGAAGAGAAAGAAAAAAAGAGTGGTTATCTCCCCTATTTAAAGGCAAGGATCCCAGGAGCTTTGGGGTGCGTTCGATCCCTAGTGAGCTTCGCGGCGCGCCAACCCACGCACACCACTCCGCCTTACGATCCCCCTTTGAGAGTCACCTTCGTGATTGACTGAGGAATTTTGGCGGTTGACCCTCTGACTATGACCCTCATTTTCTCCTCAGCTCCAAGTCCGAGGGGGGGGGGTATTTGTTGACACCAAAATTCAAGAGAAGCAAGAACAAAAGACGAGCATAAGGGGCTGCCTCATGAAGACCGGTCGCAGAGCCCCATAGCCCTACAGCCGGTGCAAAGCTCTCCCTTCGTGAACCTGCCATGAGGCAAGGAGGCGAGATGCTCTGAGAACCGATTTGACGTTTGTGAACCCGCCGCGGAGCGAGGATGTGGGATGCTTCGTGAACCCATTTAAAATTTGCGAACCCGCCATGGAGCGAGGAGGCAGGATGCTCCGCGAACCGATTTGACATTCGCGAACCCACCATGGAGTGAGGGTGCGGGATGCTCCATGAACCCATTTTACATTTTCAAACCCGCCGTGGAGCAAGATACTTCTTCATGCCGAGATATCTCTGCTTCACGGTGCCTCTTGCCTATAAATACTAGGCTCCCCTCGAGCCCAAAGGAAGAATCCTCCAACCTTTCACCTTCTAAGTTCCCACATCGTGAAGCAATATTTGCTCTACAAACCATGAACTTTTCAAGGTACTTTTGAATCACGAAGTGCCTTCCCCTTTGCATGAATTCCACCCCTCTTTAGAGAGGGATGCCCTTCACAGATCCCATGGGCCTCCGTGAAGGAAGGAGATCCCCAAAAGGACTCGAGTTGTCGCAGAGCGTTTATGCTTCATGAAAAATGCTTTATACACATGTGATCCACATGCCGAGGCATGATCACTATGCTTCTTGAAGCACATTGATTCACAATGTTATACTTCCCAAGGTACCCTTGCTTCCCGAGGCATTGCTCTGTGAATGAGTTTCCACTTTACGAAGCACTTTCCATATGCACCTATGCCCTATCCCTAGGCTAGGTGACTTCACTTCACGAAGCACATCCCTTTACGAAGCCTCTCCAATCCATGGAGTACTAGAGCTTCACAACCCCCTTTTCTCTGTAACCCCTTTTCATGTGCGGCCCTTCAGGGTTGCACGAAGTAATTTCAAGGTCCCTTGGGCAGTGCTACCCATTGTGTTTCTTCTCCTCATGCTTATTAACATAGACACGTTAACGACTATTGATTATTTGCATAACCACACTAACATGGACCCCCCAATGGATCTCTCCATAACACCCCCTCTTCAAGGAATTACCGATTCCTTCCTTCCCTCAAGGGCGGGTGGGTATCAGTTATGTAATTCCTAGGGGTGTAGAAAAAACCCACCTCGTCCGAGATGCAAGATGTTAAACTTCCATGCACCATCACCCTTAGAACATGACATTAAACTGTGAACTCTCCTCGTGCCTTGCATGTGGGGCACCCCACCTTGGACATTCTGAACACCCACTGGTCTCCATGGGAGTGAAATCATTCCTCACATGGAATGATATCCTCTTTATCAGAGTGGTGTTTATCCGTAGGGATAGGGAAACCACCTTGGTGTAATCCCCTATCCTTTCTTGCAGGAGCCAGCATCCCTACTCCTCCTTTCGTCTTCGGTCCCAAGGACCAGAGAGGGGGGGTTGGACACCAGACCCCTCCTTTATTTGGTACCAAATCAATCTCCCACTGGGCTTTTTCACCGCCCAGACCACCACCCTAGAGTAAGTCCCAATCTACATATCCATGGGCTGCGGACCACGCGTAAGCCCCTATTTCCTCTTTGGACTGCGGACCACGCGTAAGTACCTGTTTCTATTTTGGGTAGCTGACTATGTGTTAGACCAATTACACTTCCCAAGGAAGAACCTTTCACAGCGTGATCGTCAGGTCCTTGATGCCTCTTGTTTCACTCACTGAGGATGACTCACATGAGATTAGAGTAAGCATCGACCATGACATCCTCTCTGGGCAGCCTAGAGTGTATGCCCCAAATACCCTCTTGAACTACGTGGTCTTTGATCCTTTCCAAGGCATGGTACGTTGGAATCCTCCCTGAGGTTCATGCCCACCACCCATTGGTCCCGACCATCTTCACGTCGGCTCACCAAACACCCATACCAAAATACGTGGACTTTGATCCATGCCAAGGAAAGGAGCGTAGGAAGACTCCCTGAGGTTCAATCCCAACAACCATTGGTCCCGAATCCCTTCACATCAGACCCCCTTTGTCCCGCATGACATTAATCTTCTTTCCCCCATTTCGTCTTCCACGACATTAAACTGCATCCACCATCCCGAACTATATGGGCTTTGATCCTTATCACCTAGATAAGGTACGTAGGAAGCCTTCCTGAGGTTCAACCCCATCCAGCGGTAAGCCGTTGTGACCCCATCCAATGGTAAGTCATTGTGGCCCCATCCATCAGTAAGCCGTTGTGGCCCTATCCAATGGTAAGCTGTTGTGACCCTATCCAGCGATAAGCCATTGTGACCCCATCCGACGGTAAGCTATTGTGATCCCATCCAGCAGTAAGCCTTTGTGGCCCCATCCAGTGGTAAGACATTGTGGCCCTATCTAGTGGTAATCCGTTGTGACCCTATCCAGCGGTAAGCCATTGTGACCCCATCCAACGGTAATCTGTTGAAATCCCCAATCGACGGTAAGCCGTCGTTAGATGAACTACAAGGACTTTGATCCCTTGCCACAGGGATACGTAGGAGGTATCTTTGAGACTTGATCCCAACATAATCGTCGTTATCGAGTTGACTCCATCTCATTCTCCACCCACTTCACATCACCACCCATCATCCACTCTGATTCTTACCTGGGTTGCCACATCCTGGTGGGATCATGCCACCACATTCCTAATTAACTTTAATAACAATTGGGTGGTTAACCATGCATTAGCCCCAACATCAGTGCTCTCTCTAGGGGTTGCACCCACCTGATCCACTCTAGTCAGTGTTCCGATCATTCTGATTTGTCCCTACTAGACGTTAAACCTACGACATACCTTGTGTTAAACATATGAAGCTGATGAAAACCTCAAATACATGCCTATGACATATAATTCCCCGCATTTGACGTGGGATGCCTCAGACTTCTGTGCCCTCAAGAATCTCTATAATAAGGGGAAGAAACCCAGACGCGCTAGTATCCCAGCGTCCAGACATGCCAGTGATGATCAACATGACTACTCCCCTGACTGAAGGTTGCTGCCCTGACCAGACCCTTTAGAATGTTCTGATAGAAGAAGTGTAATTAACTGGTGTCCATAAAGATATGGCACTAGAAAGAGTTTCACAAACAACATATTAAGTCTATAAGGGAGACCCGGACTAGGTGACGAGTTCTGAGGATGAATCCATGGAAGGAAGAACTGACATCCCATCCCCCCATTTAGATTGAGGAGAAAATTTCACTGAACAAGGAACATATGTTGTCCACCTTTGGAAAGAGGGAATGCGGGGAAACAAAAAATGTCACCGTCCTCAAACAAGATGGACGCACGCGCCCCGACGAAAGCGTCGGAAACAATATCCACAATGATATTTTTATGATTCACTAAAATTACCCATTTAGATATAACATAGCCTATAAACATTACATCTTGGATCTATAACACACATTTAGAATGATTTTCATACGGATGAGTACTTTCAGAGTTCTATGAATAGGATCTGGATGATTATGATATTCCTCCAACAACTTGTAGTGCATCAAAAATATAATCCCAAAATATTGAGTACAAAAATGACAAATAACTAATAAAATATATGATTAATAAAATCCATAACCACCATAAGAGTGTTATTAAGACCAAATGGAAAAACCAAATTCTTATATTTCCCATATATTCTCCTCAAGGATGACATAGAAATATCTTCCACTCATACCCTAAACTGATAATACACTGAATGGATATCAATATTATAAAACCATTGGGCTCCCATGAGTAGATCAAATAATTCACCAATTATAGGAAAAACATAAATATTCATAATTTTCACCTCATTAAAATTTTGTTAGTCGATATAATATCAGATTATTCCATATGACTTCTTTGTAAATAAAATCAATGGATCCCAAGGTGACATACAGGGATGAATAAATCATTTAACCTCAACATCCTTGGTCTAACCGTTATGATCATCTAAATCAATGGTTGTCATTTGATAATATGGAAGGGAAATGTCACTCAACCTCAAAAACAACTTAATAGTAAACATAACCTATGTATAGGGTGGTACCCCAAAAAAATATCTGTAAAGACTTCGTTGTAGTCATTCTCAACTATCGGGGGGAATTAAACACTATTCAATGATATCTATAATAATCATGAATAAAAGGCATGATATAATTTGATATTCAAGAAAAACATGCACTTACCTCTTGGATATAAGATTGTAATCCCCCTAACATACATGAGTAACCCCATTAGATGATCAAATTTGAATCTAATAATTATTTCAATGATCAGGGATTTTAAACTAAAAATCCATTATAATAATGTTTTCGAATATTTAAAATGGAGAAAAGGAAATCCCACATTGTCTCATAGTCGGAGATCATGATCGTGCAATTGGTAAATTTTAAAAACTACTCTTTCCTACTTCCCAAGGGAGTGAAAATATCTATCCTAAATTAAATTAGATATGGAGGTAATCCCAAGACATCAATCAAAATAGATGATATAAAATAACATGATTAACTTATATCAAACAAATCCAACACTATAGAGGATGAAATACACACCATACCTATCAATGCAGTCATCCGTGATTTAGATTATTCTAGTACATACTCCACTATATAAATCCTTCCAACCTCAGATCCTCCTTGAGTTTTTATCCCTATGTGGGTATCCCCCTATGAATGATAGTGATGTCCAATATCCTTTTTTATATTACAATGTTACTAAGAGTCTTTGGTAGAAGTAGATACATATATAATTTACTAGATACACTTCTGAAAAAAATGATGAAGATGACCATATTAATCAAAATGATAGAAATTCTTGGGTGCTACTATATAATCGAGAATAATATGGCTAGATCTCCCATACAAATAGTAAACCACTTGGTACTAACTCAAAGAATCCCATGAAGCTTCTCCTATTGTAAAATATTTACCCTTATCTTGATTCATCTTCTATTCAGATGATAAAACCTAGCTACCAGTACTACTACTGAACTCCATCTAAAAATATCTTCCCATATATATCTTCTTCATCCATATCTATTTTATCAAACACCTCTTGAAAATTTGTTGGAAGAGGAGGATTTGTATCAATTTAATATCTTCCCTAAAACCTATATAGAACCTCAATGATTTTGGATATTCATTAGAAATTAGCATAGATGATATGTGAAGTAACACGATGATATCTGTATTAAACTCCATAATGTAACACTCCCCTCAATCCATATTTAGAAATTCATGAGTCTTTGACACTCTAAATGATTCTAGATAAATGTTTTTATTAAATTACTTCGTGAAATTTGTGTAGGTATTATCTTTAATCAAGATACATTACCTAATAGAATCTCCCAATTTCCTTCCTAGTCCTTTGAAAATATAGGTTATTAAATCAAACTTCCATTCATATATATTATTCAATAATTTAAAGATACACTTAATCTATTAAAGAAACACTTCAGGGTTTTTGAGTCCCCTATCATCAAAAATAATATCTAGATTCTAAATGGTAAATTTAGAGCCATTTCCCAATTTGTATCCCTATTATCAAACACCCATCTGACCTAGATTTTGGATTGAACAAGTAACCGATTCCACTAATTAATAATCAACTATAGATTTTTATTATAGAAATTTCATCATAGATTCCTCTACCTGGATCAAAAGATATCTTTTAGGGGGTATTATCTTTTAAGAACAAAAAATAATATTTGATTAACATAAAAAAACACCTTAGAATAAAAATAAAAATTAAATAATATATAAATCCATTAAAAAATATAAATTTAAGGGGTCAATAGATTTAATGAGAATAAAATAAGACAATAAATGGTTTATCTAAATAATCCTAAAATAGAAACTTAATCTAAATAACCAGAATCTAGGCTCAAAGCTTGAGTAAAGACACTTGACCCCACATGTTTACTCGAATTCACAAATGAATGTGTACAGGCCAGCCACCCATCCATACATACCACCAAAATTCTAATAGTATTTACTCTTGTCTATAATAATCCCTAATCTAAACAAGGGTAGTTTCATCACACTTCCAGTAGGGTATTCCCTATTATAGTATTGTATAACAAACCAAACTGATTTGAATTGATATACCACCCAATATGACATGACACATGTTAGAGATTATCACATAAACTATAAAGAGTCTGACATATAGTAGAAAATAGATTATCAAATAAAGTACAACACATAAGAAAAGGGTAAATATCTATAATACATACAACCCAAGATAAGATAGTAAATTGGAAACAACCAAAGCAAAGACTTAATAAAAAACCAAAACTCCATGTAAACATCTATCACTACCATCCCAATAGTCATTGAAGAAATTAACTACCAAGGGAAGTCATAGAAAAACATGAAACAATTCTCATTACTTGTACCCCGAAAAACCAAATATTTATATTCCCAAAGACATATATACAGCGTGAGGGAAATTACCTATACGATACCACCATGAATATATATAATGTTTTTCAACATTAACCATTATTTATAGATTCAATAAAACATAAGTTGTTTAAAAAGTGATTTTATTAAAAAAATTACATAAAAACCCATTGTATTTCCTTTTAAAACATTTAATATTAAATCTACAATTATATATCAATAAACAATAATGACAATATGGATTAATGTGTTCAAAATAATCTATATCTAGAAATATAAAAATGCGAGCAAGAAAATCATGGTACTTAAATGAAACCAAGAGAAAAAAACATAATATGGATCCAGCCTATGGTAAAATGTAAATATGACATGTGAGGAACATTAAATTGATAAAAATGTGAATATTATAATATTTATTATTATCACTTTATATCAATGTCAATACAATATCACATTGTGGTACCACACTCACTATGGTGTGAATATATCATTACCTAAGGTTCCCATAATGTTCCAATGTGCTATGTTTTCATAACACACCAAATAAAATAAGATCACAATTTTAGAAAACATTATCATTGTTGAAGAATCACTATTACCATGCTTTAAATACATTTTAGATTCAATACCACAATAGGAATTTCTTTATATACATGTTGTACAAAAACTACTTTTAAATATCTTTAAAATCAATTTCATAAGCCACTAATAATGAAATTTCATAAAAACCCATTATATATTTCAAATAAATGAATTTAAAAAACCAAACTATAAGAATATTCAATTAAACATTGTAAATCATGTGATAAAACCATTATACAAAGACACCTTCCTTGAAGAGAATGAAAACCTAGTATCCATTGAAAATTAAGAAAAAAATCAGATAGGCTGAGTCTAGAAATGACTATATCCATTACAAACATCATTAATTACACAAAAAACCCTCTAGATCTAAAAAGCACAACCCAGTTAGTTTCCAATGGATCAAGGAAAAAAGTGATCAAGGAAAAATCTAGAGAAAAGAGAATTAATTCATAGGAAATAAAAATATAACTTGAATATATCCATTATATTGAATCAAGAAATGATATAAAACTATGGAGAGAATCCTATAGAGTCTTTAGAAGAGTCTTGTTCGATGAAATTAAGGATTATGGGGATATTGTAGTTAATAATGAACAAGGGAATCAATATAATTTTCTAATTTTAATAAATTAATTTGGGATACATGGTTAAAAAAACTGTATACTAACAGTGTTTTAGTTTTCATCCCTTAAAAACCATAGCACATTATTATATAGGAAAATCCACAAATTAAAAAAAATGTGGCCAAGTCATGTATAATCTTATACCTCAAACATATTCATCTTCATAGTTTTCCTGGTGACATTCATGATTAGATAAACCATGTATAAACTTTCAAAAATTTCATTTGAACGAAAAGATCCTCATTGCATGATTATCACATGATTAAAAAAATCAATAAATTAAACCATATAACTAGCATGTTTCTCTGAAAGTCAAATGTGTTACCCTCATCTTCCAAATTCCTCGAGAACCTCAAATGAGGAAAACTAAGATAAAAATGATACATAGCTCTGACCTAAATGGATTCACAATTTTCATATATCTATAATGAAACAACATATCCTAAAAAAATGATTTAAATGAATATAATTTTTAGCAATAAAAAAGGATCATTTATTTTCTCAAAAAAACTACAAAAGATGTTTCATTTTTTTATAATTTTTAATAACATGAATTCAATATATCATCTTTCATGTGTTGTAATTATTTTTAATAACCATTGTAATCAATGTGGTTTAGTGAATAAAAAGTTATAATGACTGGGGAGATTTAGGAACCCATTTGCTGAAGACTAAGAGGATTTTACCTAAATATTGGGGATATTCTATAATCTTTATGTTCATAATTATATGGTGGGGTTGAGTTATTCTAAGATTCATTTAGTTTGGATACCTTTCTATATAATATAACTAAATGAAAAATATGTAATCATTTGGACTTCTAATATGATATTTCCCTTAATAATATGTATATATGCGAAAACTATGTATAGGATAAAAAACCAAATTAGTAAACTATGCAATAAAAACCATAAATAATTTTTTTAGTTGATAAAAGAACATTATATAATAAGGGAAAATATATTTCTTGATATTGTAAATATTAAACAATTGAAATAAAAAAATAGCATAAGTAAAATCTAGAAATCCATTGGTTTGTGACATCCTAAAAACACCAGGGCCATGAAAAATATCATTAGAAGAATGAAAATAATAGAAATAAATTAATAATACTAAAAATAAAATATATACAATCTTGATTGAAACTAATTATGTGAAATATGTATACATAATGGGTATATAGGGGGATATAAAATATGATATTGGGAAATATGATTGTTTAGAATAGTAAAATTTATATTAAGAACTGTAACTTGGATATTAGGTATGATATTCACACTGTTATAACAATAACATTACCTATAGAATAGTAAAATAACTTCAAAATTTATTTAATATAACTAAAATGAGTAAATTTAAATAATAGGAAACCTTAAAATAAATATTCATATTAGGGATCACAAACAAATAGCAAGTTTATATTTTTTCTAAAGATTATTTTAACATTTGTTATAAAAAAATTATTAGTTCTAATTATGATTTAAAATTATCTTATTTTTAAAGTTATGTTTATAAAATGAAATTAATTTTTGGAATAATATTGTATAAAAGTTTCCAATTCTGCTTTGTTTAATTTTATTGAAAAACATAATAATAAAAATATAGTTTTCAAAACACCTATTTTGTTATATAGTAATGATGTAATAACTTCATAATAAATTATAAAATGGTTAGAGAGACAAAAAATATTACAAATAAAATTTTATTTAAAAATAATAATTTTAATTTTAAAAAGTAAAAATTAATTTCTAAACAATAAAAAGAGAATGTATATCATAAAATATTTTTTTCTAAATTATTATTTTGATTTACATAAAATAATATATTTGGTTGTAAAAACATCAAAAATCCATAAATTCATGTAATTTTATTGTAATAGTATTTATCCTATCAAATATTACTATATTTTCATGTTTCACATTATAAAAACTATTTTATTCATTATTTTTATATACATTACCCATCCCATCAAGTATAAACCCTACTCTATCCCCTTGGAAAATAAATTACCAGGTACTAATAATTGGCCAATAAATATTGAATATCATAATCTAATATCTTTCTATAACCCTAATGTTGTTTTGGTTTTATTTATCTCCCATATCTTGTGACTTTCATTCCATAGATTAGTTAACATCAACGAATAGGTAACCACACAATCCTATTATTTTCAATTATCTCTTCCTACTACCAAAATATACATTATTTTTCTATAGTAATAAATAATTTAATTCCTAATTTTGTAAAATAGTAATATTATTATGATATTATTTGACTATTTAAATCCATTTAAAATATATATATATACTCCAAATTTTAGACATTGAAAAAGCCTAGTTAACTGTTGGTTTTATCCACTAAAGATGATGATGTCAATGCTTTACTTATCACCAACTAAAAGGATAGTTAATGTAGATTATGTATTATATTTAAAATTTTATTTTAATATATTCATATTTTTTTAAAATTCATTTTAGAAAAAAATAAAAAATTAATCAGAAGGAAATCAAAATGAAAATCCGACAATTCAAAAAAAACACATTGGAAAATAATTTTCTATCTTATAAAATTTTAATCATTAAATTCAATGATCGTAATTTTACAAGAATAACATAAATTCACGTATCACAATTCTACATTCATGTTATAATAATTTAAATTTCAAAATATATGAGGATTAAATGTGATAAAAGAAAAATATACTGAAGGTAAGGGTATTCCATGATCTTCCACTTTCATTGGGTATACCCCTTTTTTATGTCTCTTTTCAGAGTGTCTCTTCTAAAAACATTTCAAATTATATTTTATTTCACTTTAACTCTTTTTATTTATATTATATTCATATATTTACTTCATTGAGATTTATTCTTACAAAATTCGATGATTATTAAATAGGAATTTTTGTTGTTGTAATATTTTAGTGATCTTTATGTTTTTCTATATTTCTCACTACTAGTAATCCAACCATTATTCATAAAACTATAACAATGATTTAGGGAACCATTAGTATAGGTCCTAAAATTTTGGGTACCTATACCAATGGATCCCAAGAATATTTGGTATATTATAAAAAATTCCAGCCACATATATTAATAGTTCTATAAAACCATTAGTATAGATCTATACCAGCATATTAATAGAACAATTGGCATACATTACATTATTATTTATAAATTATATTTTTTAACAAAAATAAATATTTCGAAATTTAAAATACTTTTAATTATACATATGTATATCTCTAATTATCTATAAAAACTGGTTTTAGGTTAGTGGATAAGACATTAAAGGATAACTGGGAGGTTCTGGGATCAAATCACATCGCTATTTTTTAACATGAGAAATACAAATACATTGGGAAAACTATTGGTTTATATATTTCCTAGGATATATACTAATGGTTCTCAAAATATTTCAACAGACCACACATACAAATGGGTTTCCCAAACCATAGGTTTAGGTCTTTTTTAATATAAAAACAACAAAAAAATCTTTAAACCATCTTATTTGGCTAGAAAAACATTTTTATGCCTATATCAATAGTTCCAAACCTTTGGTATAACCATTTTTCAAGTAGTATTTATATATATAATATTATCAGTTTTGTGTTACCATTGAATATCCAAAATTATTTATTCCCTTATTCTTCTTGGAAACAATAGTTTTATTCTTAACATATTCTTTAAGGCATCACTAAGAAACACAATCTTTTCTCATGGGTTATTTTCATATTTATAACTGGTGTGTGTTTCCCTTCATATTTGGCTTGCATGATTATGATCATATTATAATGTAACGGGAAATACTATAGTTATTATAACAATAATGCATTAGATAAATTAGTATATCTCATCAGAATATGTATGTTATTTTTAAAAACCATTCCCCCTTTATACACATTATATGAAGTAAACATTATACATATATTTTACCCTTCAACATGATTCTATATTTTTTCAAAATCTATGTGTGGAAAATTTATCAAATTTTTATGATGCTTCATTGTTATTCATGTTCCACAAGACAAGACTTACTCATATGATTAAATCCATCTTAGGGTTCAAAATATTGGAGAATTACTAAAAAGGGTTTTGATAGTACCCATCCATCATAAGAAACACTAAAACTAAAAAATTATCATTATGTATTTCTAGGTCACAAAAAACTCCACTTATTTGGGATCCATGGAAATAAAAAATTAATATAACACACTCCCAATGAACATGACCTCCTAAATCCCAATGAAATATTAAAACCATTTAATATGAAACAGATGTTCCCTAAAAGTATACTAATAAACAAGAAGATATTGACTTTTAAATGCTTAAAAAATTCAGTAAATATGAAAATAATCCACAAATACTACCATAAAGGTGTCCAGAAAATGTATGAAAATCATGTTAATTTGGTACATAAACACATTATAATCATTAAATAGACTATAAATAATTATTCAATATTCAAAGTTCATCTACCTTTTTTGGAAATCATATTTGGGAATATAATTTTACCTAAATTATAGATAATTGTAATGAGATCATAAATATTTTTTTAGAAACCTACTTAACCCACTTCAATTGATTAAAAAGAATATAAAATCTTGGAAAATTTTAGTGAATTTTAATTATAACTTGCTTATGTTTTTGATAAGTCTCCCTAAATAATATAATTAAAATTTTATTCCTAGAAATAATACATGTTCACCCTATAGTGATGTTCTCAGTTAAATAAACTTTTTAGATTCAAGGTCCTCTAGCATATTATTTAATTCCATTAATTTAGTTGAGTCCATATGTTATGATTGGATAGATTTTGTTTCTATTTTTGTCACTAAGTTGATAGTAAAATTCAGTTTTATTTAGGATGAAGTTCAAAAAATTATTTATGAAACACATCATGGTATAATTTAACTACATGAGGTAAGGCATTCTATTCTATATCATCTACCACTTCAAAAAAAGTAAAATAACTCTTTGTTGTGGTGACCTTGGGTTTTCCTTGGTTTGATCTTTCTAATCATGATGGAGGCTCTTAATCCCCATAGAGAGTTCATAGGGTGATTGTAGAAGATAAAAACAAAAATCTAAATTTATAATAGCTAGTAAAAGCATTGAATAGTGTTTACCATTCCATTTTTATGATTATTTCAAAATTACCAATGTTAAGAAATAAGAGATCCCAAAGATTCATGAATAATGCTACAACTTGAGAAAATTATGGTCACTTATTAGTATCCATTATAATATTCCCCAATGGAGTGTCAAGGATCTTATATGATGATAAATATTTTTCATTAATATAATGAAGCATGGGAATATTATCATAAATAAATGAATATGATTCCAATATATTAGAAATATCACATGTTAATGTACAATATAATGGGATGGTACCTCTAATAGTTTATTTCTCTTCTCAGATATTATGTTTAATCTTCTCTATTGTATACACTCTTCTATAAATCTTATAGTACCTCTGATATATAAATATCAACCTCAATTATTGAACTATAGGTAGTTAATACTAATTTCCATTTGGACACCTTGATTAGTCCCTCAAGATGGTGGTTAATATCCACCAGCAGACCACATGATTGACTACACCTAAGACTCCAAGGTCTACTAAGGAATATACCACTCTTTGTTATACCCCACTATTATAACCATTGAATGTTATTATACCATCTATTTGAGTATTACTTATTTTCTTCAAAGGTATAGTTTGGATGGAGTTATACACTTCACTATCACTTATCACATAATACATATGGTCTTATTTCCTTTGGTCTTGTGGGGATAACACCACGTTGAATTCCTCAGTAAGATCCACCTTGGTTTTCCTTATCTCATCATTGATTCTGACTACGTAAAAAATTAACACCTAACATTCAACTATGTAATGTACTTCTAGATATAAAATCCCATTTAGAACTAGTATCCATATGGATAGTCTTATTTAAAACATCAAAAAATGATCAAAAGTTAAAATTAGAAAATATTTTTTAGAAAGACTCTTGATCCCTTTCTTGAAGCACCTAGCCTTGAACTGCTCATCCTTATTCAGATATAAAGTGATGGGTAGATGGCCATTAAAGTGTTTGTCTTTTTCCATAATTGATATCAAACCATGTTTATGGTTTATATGCTCCATAAAATTTACCCAATACATGGTATGAAATAACAATTATGCCAATTTTATTTCTTAAAAACTAGCCTAGATGATCCACTAGTATTTACATGCCTCAAGCATCACATCCAACCATTGATATTCCACTCCATCAAGAATAAAGGTGAAATAGTGAACTTGTAGATTATTAGTCCTTTCAATGTAGTTGAAGATGTATTATAGATGGTTAATCCACTCATTAGCCTCATAAGGAGACACATCACCTCAGAAATTAAAAGGGTGGTGAATACATAAATCCTTTATAATATTTAATTACATGTTATATTTTAATGGATATCAATAAAAAACATAAGGAATCTATGTGACCACCTCTAAGACCTGATGGTCAACATCAGTTCATTCTAGTATAACATCCTCATCCACTTGCAATGCATGATCATCATCCAATTTTTGATTAGTATTAGGTGGTATTCTAGATAGTATAATCTATAATAATATATAGAATAATATCTATATTTCCCCAAGGAATCACCCTAAGTATTTAATACATTTTATAGTTTGTATATAATCCACTATAATTCTCACACTAACATTCATTTCCAAATAACATTTCATTGTTTAATACATTATAAAATAACTTAGAATAGCTTCATATGCTCGATGACTCTTTTAAAGGAAAATAAAATCCTTGTATGGTTATAATATAGAGGAAAATTTCTATCAATAGCATATAATGAAAACATAAATCAAATGAACCACTTTGAAACCATTATTTACTTCAACATTGATAAAACTATATATAGAAAAAATCATTTATTTATCATCATTGTTTTAGTTAATAAAATTAATCAATCATCCTAAAAATAATTTACTCGACATAGATAAGAAATAACATACCATTGAATAATATCATGCTTGTGAAATCATATCAATGTTTAATTTGATGCATGGTTGAGAATTAATTACTAAAATTATTGGGGGAATATGAAATGATGAGGATTCGTAGACTACCCCTGGTGACTTATGCTTCCACTATAATTATATTTTCTAACTATATTTATGTGATACATCCTAAGTAATAATGATCGAGTCTTCCATTCTAAAATCAAACCCCAAACAAAAAATCCAATAGTTTTATTTTATATAAATTTTTAATCTTTCTGAGCCAAATAAATTTTTTCAACTTTTTCCTTTTGGCTATAACACCTCAAATACACCTCCTAGTCACTATAGGCTCACATAAATTTCAAGGTTCAAGTTGTATACATGTGAAAGTTAGTTTTCCCACTTTACAACATGTAAAAATAGCCATGGTACATACCTCAGGGCTTCAAAACCTATTCTCCATCTAGGTTAGATAAGATATATACACCCAATCATCAATAAAAATGGGAGAAAGAATAAAATAAATAAAAGGTATATTACATAATGTAAACATGCATCACCCATCATAAAAAAAATCACAAGTATATAACCACATATAAGGATAGTGAAATGATGGTAAAAAACCCATTTATACATAAATTATAAGCCAAAAAGGATTAAATATTACAATTTGGTACACTTGGTGAAAATACACTCTAAAATAGCATTGTAGAAATCATATGTATGTCCAGTATACCCAGAGAAAAAAATTCCCAATAAAGTACCCATGAACCAGGATCCTTATATGGATATACCTCCCGTAATAAAATTCCTTTTTACTTTACATGGATAAAAAACAAGTGAGTCTTATTGAATTTTGAGAGGGTCTTGTGTATTTAATGAGTATGAAAACTCATTATGCAGTCTCCACCTCGACCATAAAAATCATTCAAAAACTATAGAGTATGGACATCAAAATATAAATCATAAAGAACTTGTAAAGAAAAATCACAAATCATATCATAAATTCTAGAAAATATACATTGTTATAAGAAAAATTAATCCCAAATAGGGTAAAATATATACATGATTAACTACTTCAATCCCTATCACATGATTTGAGAAAATTTTCTAGGACCATCTCAATAAAAGACTTCTCAAGTTCCTTAATTAACATACTAATGTACTCATATGCACCCACACATATGGGAATATGTGTCTAATGAAATCAAGGATATAGTGACAAGTAATATTAAAAAATGAGGTGGTTATAATAGTTATTGAAATATTTTAGCTTGCGCCATGTAATAAGGGAATGAATATAATGAGTCTAGGACTATGAGCCAACCCCAAACCATCCACTTGTAAAATCTACAAAGTCCCAACATCCATCCCATATATCTAACCTGGATTCTATTTAGAGTATTTTCTTACTATTTAATGACATGATATGTACGAAAATAAAAATTATAATATATATAATAAAATAATAAATATTAAACTCCATTTTTTATGTAATAATGTCCATAAAAACATCAAACATGTCCTTTTATAAATTAAAATCAACAAAAAAAGTATAACATTGAATTAATCCAAAATGAATCAATAATTCTCATTCAAACATTTAAATTGTAAAGAAATCATAATATATGAATCATATATTAAATTTTTAATAAGTAATCATGGCATTATAGGTATATCCAAAGAACTCATAGAAATATTCAATCTACAATATAATATTTAAGTAAAACCCTTCGTTGTTTTTAGATTATTTTTTATTATCATTATCAATCAAACCCAAAATATTTTCAGCCTAAATTTATATGGGTATGAGATAAGGAAGGGGTATTAATAAAAATTTATATTGTATAAGGTTCTCTTAAATCACTAGAAGTGTATATATACCACCAAAAAGAAAATAAAACTACCTAACAATTAATTTACAGATGGTCTATACTAAATAATTTTAGGGAAAAATAATCAGGGAATCCAAAATACAAGACTACCATAGATTAACCCAAGATACGCCTCTACATATATTATCCCATATAAAAATGGTGAAATATTAAAGGTTAAAAAAACCCTATATTAGGTATGCCCAATATTACAATCATTATTGTAAAATAAAAGGGAAAATATGGTGATTAGAGGGGGGTTGCGGCCATAACATGTCTGAATTTATTGTCTATATCCATGTAGATATATATGGATAAATAGTGGAGAAGAGAATCACATATAGTTCATAGAGGAGTAGGTATCACCATATAGAGAGTTTAATGGAGTTATTATGAGTGAAAACTGGAGATACCCCAAAATGGAGTAATAATATTGAGTTGAAAAATAGTAAAATTCCTTTTTTGAAAAGAATTATAAAGGGAAACCTAATAGTTTTATGGTACTAAGAAACTAGGTACAAATATTCCCACAAAAAACAACATGTAACATATTAGTTATCATTAGGTACTTAATACTAATATACTGGGTTTTCAGTATGTGCAACATCTTAACCCTATCCCTTTTCCTTCTGAGTCCCATAAAAATCTCTTGAAACATCATGAACTCACATTAAAATCATTGTAAACCATAGTTAAACTAAAAAAATAACTTATATGGAATTCCCTATCCAGGGTTAATATATTTATATCTAATATAACAAAAAATCATGAACAAACTCTCTATTATGAAATATTATCCAGATATAAAAAAATATTGACTCACTATTACTCAAATGAGTCATCCCAAACATACCCATCCCTTTAACCATAATCCATACAAATCCTAAATACAATTTGAAATGAATAATCTATTAACCATGTATATTATTTCATATCATGGTAAACCTATCAGCTATATAGGTTACATAAAAAATATTATCATGTAAGATTCATGGTACATATGTTAACATCCACTCATATCACAATTAGTAATACAATTATCCTATGGTGATTTTAATGATTATAAGTATCTCTATACATTACCAAATTTTTATAAGGTCAAAGAATATGAAATATAAGTAAATAAGTAATTCATTATTATATATAACCCACAATGATAAAATATATGCCACATAAGGCCTCCCACTAAAGGATCATTCTTCAGCATACCATGATTTTCTCTTTTTGGGATTTAATTCCCAAGAGAATCCATTTCAATAATTTTCTCAAACTTAGTTCCTATAGGAGTTACCATGATGAGTGATTACTCCCTAAAAATAAACAATGAAATAGAAACATAAGAAAACATTAACCCTAATAGGGTAATAAAGGTTCACTACACCTTCCACCATCAATATACCACCTCCAAAGGAGTTCCAATGCCCCCAAACCTTTCCTGATTTAGTACCTATGTAATTAAAAAAGATAACCATATGTTAATATAACTACTTAATAATATACCAACATGAGATTCATATAATCATATCACTAAGGCTAAACCTAAGAAATTTATAATTAATTCCATATTCATATACACTTTCAAGATATATCTTATATAGAAAATGGTCACTCCAATGTTGAAATAGTTATTTAATAATCCCCAAAAAAATTAATTTAAACACAAATTATATTTGTTGGAGGCTCTACCAAACCTAAATTTTAATTTAGAAACCTTTTGACCCCTATTCTGGGTTCTCAAACATGCACCCCCATCACCACACAGACATTTAAAATAGCTGAATATGGAATGTTTTTTAATATTAAAGGGTTAACCCATCTCATTCTTAATAAAGTTAACCTACCCATAATCAATACATTATTAATACTCCTTTACTAAAAATAAAGAATATGATAGATATAAACTATTTTCGTATTTATCCTTGAATAGTAAAAGATGGTATAAACATTGATTTAATACAAAATAAATACCTTAGCCTCATCTAAAGAATTTTATAACCATAAATGGATAAAAATTTAAGATTAGATAGTGATCTAAGAGAAGAGATGAGCTAGAAGGAGAAGGGTAAAATAAACATGATGGGGTTTGTTATTAATGTGGTGATGAGAGGAGGAAAGGGGGATATTTTTTTAAAAAAAAATATGAAAAATTAATTTAATTATTTTAAAAAAAAAATATCTCAGAAGGTTGCTCAACTCTTAGTATCCTTACACCAAGATTATAGTTATCTTACACCAAGTTCCTGGTGGCATTGGAAGTTGTAATTTTCCTCTACCTTTCCATCCAGACTCATGGTGGGAAACCACTGAGCTCACTATGTGGCCTTCTATAGATTAACAGTGAACATTTAATTCCCAAAAACCTAGATTCTCAACCAGTATCCCTTATTACCACTGGGATACTTGAAAATAACCCGATTACCACATCAAAAAATTTAAAATACTCTATTTCCTTTTTAAACATACAATTAAAAATTTTAATCATCTCAACTTATGTTATATTCAAACACATTCCATATTATAAATACCCAACAAGATACAAATCGTTATAAACTCCACACCATAGAGTTTCTCGTCAATAATCATCTCCCAACATCAAATTCATCCTTAAATTTTAGTACCTTGACAAATATTATATTTAAAAACTTCATACTATTATTCTTTTTACTAACCTATTATATCCAAACATAATTTTAACTAAACACTCTCAATCAAATCCTGTATACTTTATAGTCATATTCTGAATGATGGTATGATGTTAATCTAATCTAATTATACATAATACTAAGTGATAGATTCTAATTAATACACCAATTCATAGATGAACACTATTATATTTATGTTACACCCAAAATAACACCATATTTTTTACAACACCCTATTATTTTCTAAAATACTTTTTCTGTTAAATTTAATCTTTTGATATTTTTCATGAACAAAATATCGAGTTTTATCAAAATCATGATATATTATTAATATAAATATTTAAACATGACCATTATAACCAATAAATTAAACATAGAGATATTAATAGTAGAAAATTATTTTTAAATATTACTCATAATGGTTTTATATAATGAAAACATATTAATAAAATGGTACATAGATTTTAGAAAATCCATTATACATTTCAAAAATTCTATTATTTCAAAAAATGATTTTTTTGTGAACAATAATAAAATTAATTTTTGGAACTATTAGAAAATTAATTTAGAAAAATAAAATCCATTGTTGAAATCGTAATTTCAAAATTACCTTACAGGGATGTTTTGGGAAATTTCTATAATTTTTTTTATGTGAATAGTGAAAATACTGATTTATAATTGAAAACATCCTCTTCATTTGAATATTTTATAATGTTGAATAATATTTTGAAACAGTTTTAAAGTAAAATTAGTTAAATTTTATATCCATTTATAAAATTTAGTTCACTAAAATCAATTTTATATTAAATTAAGATATAAAAACATTTCAAATTTTAGATCATTTTCTATTTAAAAACCAGATTTCTTATCAGATCAATAGGTTTAATCAAAATTAATTTGGACCAATTCTATGAATTTAATATAGAAAAATGTAATCAATTTTTTAAATAAGATCATTTTATAATTTCTAGAAATTTTAACTTATTTTTTGACCAAAATGAATAGTTAATGTAGTAAAACTTAATTATTGCAGTTAAGGTAAAAATGGATTACCATGGGGTTAAACTAGAATGATAATAGTGAAAATGATATAAAATATTATATTAATTTTATTGAAGGATTTTATTTAGATATTTTACATCATAGAAACTAAAATATTGAAATTATTTTCCATATTACTTTGAATATGACCCATATAATAAGTTAAGTAAAGAAAAAGATTGAAAAAATACTTTTCTTTCTTTGAAAATCTATAATGCTTTAGGATATGTAGAAAAACCACATTGGATCAATTATACATTTTATTCTGAATTATAAATGAGTTGATGTAATCATAATAATTTATATTTAATTTTTATAGATTTATTTGATACATAAAATGCTTAAAAAATTACAACATAGTAATTATTTAATTAATAATAAAATAAAATAAATGATACTAAAAATATTAAAAGTATACTAAATTTAAGAATTTATTATGTTCCATTATTTTTTTAGATAATTATATCATGTTAAATATTTTTCAACATAACAAATTCTAATTATATCATTGTATTAATATTTTTAAAATTTAAATTAAACTAATAATGTCAAAATTTACATTAATGTAATTTGATAATAAATAAAAATTTATGAAGTGATTTAAATTTACTAAAAATACAATATAATGTGAAGTTATTTTTAAATGTTAATATATATATATATATAATATAGTCCACTAATGTACCAATTATTCTTTTATAATGATTATATTGACTATTAAATAATAAAATACCTAGTTTTGATGGATAAGGTTAAAGCTGTGTTCAAGCACATTACATGTAGTTGTATTAAAATTAATTTCCAAAAACCATGGGATTTATATTTTATTAACTGTATGTAATATTTCAAATAATTTAGTATAAATTATCTAATAATGATAACATTAATTTTTTTTAAATTAAAAATTACCATGTTCATAAAACTAATTACTATGTGAAAACCCAAAATGGTAAAAATATGGAAAATAAAAGTTTTGGAATTAAAATTTTAAAATATCTGTTTTATAGTGTGTTTGAGGTTTTTATAAACCATATCATCCCTAAACACCTTTAATTATCTTATTTAGATCGATTTTAGTTAATATTGATATTCTAATAGGGAATAGTTTTGAGTATTTATAAGAACGCCAGTTCTACTCTACTATAAAAGGGAACTCACTCTCCCAAATTCATCAACGCTCTAAATCCATTACGATAGAAAAATGTATAAAAATCAATTTAAAACATATCTCCTATGATCCTAGAATCCTTATTATGTGCATAAATCTAAAAAACCAATACTTTTGTACAAACCTAAGGAGGATACCCAAAGAAGAGTTAACATTCATCAACAAGAAACTTTTGATTTATATCCTCCTAAACCACTTTAAATTATTATTATATCATGGTTATATAATAACCTCAGTATACTAACTATATTTAGATGTTTTTATATTGAGTTAATGACCTACATCCACATTCACTTCTATCAAATTGGTTCTGAAATCATCATTTGTGTGTATGCAGACTACCACCTTGTAAACCAATGTCGTTTGTTTCCATTACCACCTCTAATGGCTACTAAAAACAATATATTTATTATTTATATATGATATATATATTATTTATGATTATATTATGATTCTTGAATTTTTATATCACACATACCTTCATACATTCGATTTTTTGGGAACACGATTACATCGTTCGTGAGTACAGAAGACTACCACCTCACGAAGCGATATGATTCGTTCACTCTTTATATATAATTTATTTAGGATTATTTTAATAATAATTTTTGATATATATATATATATATATATATGACAAAATAATGATTCAAGAATGATAATATATTTAATTTACACTTCTTTCATTCAACCCAACAAGAAAATAAAAAACAATGTTCATTAGTAAATTTGGCTTGCTATCTCCATAGCTGGTGTATTTAATTTCCTATCACTAAATTTCATGTATTGAAATTAACACATATATAAATAATATATATTATATTTATATCTTGTATATAATTCTGGATATTATTCAACTAGGATCATATTAAGTGGAAAAAATATAATAAAAAAACATGTACGAAATATAAAGCGGTTATTACCCAAGACGTAACTTTAACATGAAATCGTTAAAAAATGTAATAAAATGTCATAATAAAATCATATGTGGTATGATATATATTAATATGGTTATATAATATATTTATAATACACTTATATTTATTATAAATGAGTATTGACCGAGTATTTATGAAGTCATGACTTTAGATAAGGGATCTTTGTCTCAGTTTTCCTTTATTGTGATGTATATTATGTTGTGCACATATATTATTTCACAAGGTTTATATATCCAATTTAACAATTTAATATTACACATTTATTCAACCTTATGATATTTTAACTTTAATTTTATGTTATTACTTCATCTAGATTATGATTCAATGTTACGAAAGTTGTAAATATTTTATGTTACAATCTCATTGTTTTGGGACTGTCCATGATTAAGTCTCCAATATAGAAATATTATGATCTACCACTCAATAATTCTCATTAATTTTCATATATTGTGGTTATTTATGAAATGTTGAATTTATCATACAATTTTTTCATTCACTGTCACATATATAAATTGAATTTTTTTTAATAAAATCTAACATCATTTATCTCTTCGGTATAAATTATATTTCCTTCCAAGACCATGTTTTCAAGAAATGTTTTGAAAATTGTTTTATTAATAAAATATGGTTAATAAAAAATAAATTTTTACCCATGATTTGTTTTTTACAATATTGTTTTAAAAGGAATCTTAATTTTATCTTCCAAAACAATGTATGCTTGTATTATACTAAAAATGTGAAAAGAATATATGTTTTTAACAAGCATGACATGAACAATACTTCCCACTACCATGATTTATAAAATATTCCTTTATAATTTGTAAAATTCATTTTAAAATATTTTTTTAAAAAAAATTATTATTTTTAAAATGAATTTTTCAAATTGGAAATGATATTTTTCTCAAGAAATGTTTTAAATGAGTTATCAAAATTATTTTACACCTAAGATAATATTTTTTGGTGTTAAATATGAATTACTTGGGATATGATCCAAGGATACCACTCTTATTATTTCTATAAATTTTCATTCATTATGATGAAATGTTTTTATAAAACCCATTTCTCTTCCACATGTTGTACCATGAGGAAGTGATTATGAAACCATCTTATTTTCATTAGTTATAATTTAATGAAATGTATTTGGAACCTGTCTATTTTAAATAGGTTATGATATGATAAAAATATTATGAATACCATTTTATATCATGGGTTAAGATATGATGAATGTTATATGATATTGTGGCACACACATGTGTGATATTCATTAAGTTATGGAAATTACATTCTTACCAATTATGGTGGTTACGTTTGAACCAAAGATGGGTGGGAACGATATCTCCCTCCAATGCATTGGGAAATTTTTTATATCTCATTATATAGATAGGAATAGAATGTTTAGTGAACTTAGTTTAGTAAGACATTACTTGAATAAGGAATAAATCGATTCAGTAAGAGAGGGCTAGAATAGGGAGTGGACCTGGATTAGTAAGATAGGGATGGAATGGGGAGTGAACCCAGTTCAGTAATGGAATTTGTCTAATATGATGGTCTTGAAAGTAATGCAAGACTATTTTTGAAATAAATTTATATGATTATGTGTATGATAAAATTTATATGCCTTATCCCAATGTTATTATATCATGTATTATTTCCTTTAATTCCCTTATGATTCATGTCTTATTAATTACAAATATTTTGTCCATGATTCATGATTATGATCTTTGATATGCTGGGTATTCTTTTAAAATGTTATTCTCATGTTCTCATACCATAATGTTAATGTTATTCTATCATGTATTATTTCTTTTAATTCCCTTATGATTCATGTCTTATTAATTACAAATATTTAGTCCATGATTCAAGATTATGATCTTTGATATGCTGGGTGTTCTTTTAAAATGTTATTCTCATGTTCTCATACCATCATGTTAATGTTATTCTTATATATCTCCTATGTTTACCCATACTAAGAATCTAATATAATAATTAATTATGTTTCCTTACCCTATATTATGATGATATGTATTATTTATGGTGTTTATTCTAAGGGTGATAGTTGTGAAGAATATAGTGGGAGATGATTTAGCTCACATATGGGCAAGTTGTTTATGTTTAAAAGTTTCCAATGGAACTAAACTATGATGATACCTAGAAGTGTTTTGGTGTATTGTATTGAATATTCACAAAAATTTATGTTATTTCTATATTTGAAATGCCTGGGTCACTATATTTGGTGTCAGAGGATAGGATTAGTAACCCTATAGAAACTAGGATATGAAAGCCATAGTGATATCCCTAGGGATATTTGAAGTATATTTATATGGATTTCCTTAAGTGTAAATTTAAGGATGAGTTGGATTTTAAGAAAATGTCCTAGAATTTTGGTAAAGGATTAAGAGATTGGTTTCAAACCAATTACATTCATATCTAAATAATATAAGTGGATGTGACATATTCACATATGAAACTAGGGTAACAACCCTGAGAAAACCGTATTGAACTAGAATCTATTGGGGATTAGTGTATGATAGGGGGCCCTGCTGCACAACTGTTTTTATACTCTTGGTTTATATTGTATAAAAATTCACAAACTCTTTAATAACCATCACGGTGGATTTAAATTTATGATGAATATGAATTACCCATATTAATCATAATGGGTCATAGATTTAAAATAATGGGTCATGATTTAGAAAATGTAAGAGTTAATTTCTCATGATTATGTGGTTATACTATTTGATTAGTGTTTCTCACACTATGATTTTGGTTTTAGAAAATTAAGGGAATAAGAAAGAACTGGGTTAACATTAAATTTTATAGATTACCTTTTGATAATCATCCAAAATGGCTGATTATTTTAGTGAAGGATATTAGGATTAATCCATATTTTTTCTCATAGAACATAATTAAAAACATGCACCTTATCCATATCTCAGGCTCACTAAAGAAGAGAATGAATGAGTTATCTAATATTTTGGGTAGTTGAGACCATATAAGAAAGAATAATTAGTTTCCTTGATTTTGATAATATGGGAAGAATCACCCAAGTGGATGTTTTAGAGAAACGAGAAAATGTTTTGGCAGTAGAGAATATGGACACAAACAAAGTAACTAAAAAGGGAAAATGAAAAGTTCAGTTAATGTAATTGATAAGAATAATGTCCTCTATATGTTTTACTTTACTATTTAATTTTTTTAAATTTTTAATGTATCAGTATTATGAAAATCAATGTCCTAAGGGGAAAGATCAAAAATAAAATCAATATGGTGATACATGTATTGGTTACACTACTGATGATGAAGATACTGAAAATGACATATAAAAGTAAATATTTATTAGTGAATAAGATGAGGAATCCTATTTAATGTATTAAGGATGAGGTAGATTAATCAAATTGTTTTTTTATTATAGTATTTTCATATATAAATATATATAAGGATTTTTTGTAGAATTTTTTAATTAAGGATTTTAAATAAAATGTTAAATGATATTAATGGACTAGACAGGTGATTTAATAGAAATGTGGTTTTTGAATTAGGGAAGATAACACTTAACTTTTTCTAGATGTTGAGATAACAATGTTGTTTTAAAGTGATATTGGATATAAGTAAAAAAAGTTTTATAGTACTAATGAATTTAATGGTGTATTCAAAATGTTTTTTATACAATAATTAATGGATTTTATAACATTTTTGGAATTAAGGAATCATACTAATGATCTATTTTTTATAAAAGGAATGGGGAATCATATAGGTTTTTTATATGGTTTTATGGTAATTTAGGTTATTACCATGTTTTAGGAGAATATAAGATGAAGGTATTAACATGTTTATAATGTAAAAATAAAGAGATACTTGTGATATATGGAGGGCTAATGTTAATCTATTTTTTAGGAATTTAGTGACATTCTATATAAATTTTTATTTTTGGAAGGGTCATAAGGCTAACCATTTAAGAAATGGTTTATGTTGAACATTGAATGAGGATTCAGAGATTAATGTATTAATTCAATATATAATGATTTATATATAATATGTAACATGTGATAACCATTATATTGTGATGATAAATTAATATTTAGGGAATGAATTATCAATATATGATCTATTATTGTTTCAAGTATAATGAATCCACCTTCATTACTTGGAGTAAGATATAAAGATTAAATTAATCAAGGCATAACAAAAGGGTATGATTGTACTTATATATGGGAATAGAATAGAGAAATTATATCTTCTCATGAAATTTGTCATGTTATTATCATTTCGACGATATAAATAACATTTTTAATCTAATTTGGTTTATAGTTTTTTGGGTTTTAACCTTCTTTGAATCACCCACCTTCTTGTGATCAATGATCTTCATCGCCCTCTATCTATATTTGGGAGTTTTTTATTTTTTATATTTCTATTTTTTCACCATCCACCTATGTTATCTTATTTGGAAACCTAGTATGTGTTATTATAGATGTCTACTACACGTCCATTTGTCCTTTTCAAGAAGATGTTTTATTAATTATTTTTATGATGTGGTTTTCTATGAATGAATTTTCAAATTGTAAACCATTTAGGATCAAGAAGAATTTTGAGGGTGAATTTAATTTTATAGTGATTAGAATATAACACCCATAGATTTTTTGATATGTTTTATTTCAATTAAATTTAATCTTTTTAATATTTTTCACTACACGTAACACTGAGTTTTAACAAACCATGATACATTATTAATATAGTAATTTAAGCACGACTGTTATAACATAAAAATTAGACTTAGAGATATGAATAGCAATAAACAATTATTAAATATTAATAATATTGGTTATATATACAGAAAAAAATTGATAAAAAGGTATATTATTTTTAGGAAATCCCCTATACGTTTCAAAAATACTATTTTTTCAAAAAAAATATTTTTATTTATTATTGTGTAAAATGATAAAATTATTTTTTGGGACTTTTAGAAAATTAATTTTATAAAATATATTTAATTTTTAGAATAATAATATCAAAATTATCTTATGGGGAATTATTTTTTTTTTCAAAAAAGTTTTATTTTTTGATGAATAGTGAAAAATACCGAATTGAAATTGAAAACTTCCTTTTTTTAAATAATTTATAATGATGAATTATATTTTGAAAATTTTTAATGTACAATTTCTTCAATTTTATATCAATTAATCAAATTTATGTCATTGGAATCAATTTGACATTAAAATTTCATATAAAAACATTTTAAACATTTGAACATTTTATCATTAAAAACTGACTTTCTCATCTTGTCTGCATAAGTAATTTTAATTTAATTATTTCTAATTATTTGAGTTAAATATTGAAAAATGAATTCTATATTTTATATTCGAATAATTTATAATTTCTAATATTTTCAACTTAATTTTTGACCAAAATGAATAATGATATCAGTAAAAATTAATTAATTCAGTTAAGGTAAAAATGGATTTATTAGGGGTAAAACTAGAATGATAAGAGTTAAAAAGTCCTAAAATATTATCTTAATTTTATTTAATGAGTTTGTTTTGAAATTTTAAATCTCTTTTTATGAAATATTTCAATTCTATTCAATATTTTATTAAATATTACCCAAATAATAATGATAGTAAAGAGAAAGGGATAAACGATAATTTTTAAACATTTAATATCTATAATGTATTAAGATAGGGATAAAAACAACATTTATTCAGTTATACATAATAAATTTACATATAAATTATTTATTGTTATTATAATAATTTATCATTACTTTATATAGATGAATTAGTTACTTAAAATGCTTAAGAAATGCCAACATAATAATTATCAAGTTAATATATAAATAAAATAAATCATAATAAAAATGTTAAATGTTATGTAAATTGAATGAATAATTATGTTTTATTATTTTTTATATGGATATATCATTTTAAAAATGTGTGAACATAATTAACTAGAATTCTCTTATTTTCATGATATTTTTAAAATTAAATTTAAATGAATGATATCAAAATTTACATTAATGTTTTTTTATAATAAATGAAAATTTTTAATTGATTTAAATTTTCTAAAAAACCTATCATCATCCAAGTGATTTTAAAATTTTAATAAATATCATATATGTTCCATTAATGGACCAATTTTTCTATTATAATTACTATTTTTTTCATGACGTGACCCATGTTGGGGATCGAGGTGTAATTACCCGAAGCCCACATCCAGAGACCAGGGGGTGTTGATAAGCACCAAATGTATAACTAACTCGGGGATTCCATTTCTTAAAAACCTATACAAACACACATAGACAACTTAATGAAAATGTACAAAGGGAAAGAAGAAAAAAATGAAACACTACTTTAAGGTAAATCAAACATGCATGAACCTCTAGATAGTACAAGAAGTACAACAGTGTATACTGAAAAGTAAAGAATAAAAATACATTCCCAAATAAAAAATATTTCTAAACCTGAAAAAAATGGAAAAACAAATAATTGAAGGAGATATATGCTCCTAAATCCCAAGTGATGACCACCATACGTGGTCCAAGCACCCAGTATCCCTAATCTCATATGAATTCACTGTTGGCCTACTTACCGTTTCCAAAAGACATGACACATGCAGGAAAATCCCATGAAGGTGTTAGAATATATGTGGATATCATCTCATGCATATTCACAGGACACACAATTCTAAGGGAATAAATAACCACACATTGATATTATCCACTTTGGGCGATAATGACTCGCCCATATGATTTTAGGTCTTGTCACAAAAACGCATCTCAGTGGGGAAAGATTCCCTCTTCCTTGTGATTCCATAGTTACATCAAAAAACATCTTTTAACTATGATGCATAGTCAAGTGGGATCAAAATTTAGGTAAGGATCCCATTCCCTAGTCTAATAGGAATGTTTTGTTATGATCGTCATCAAGGAACTCCACTACCCAGCCCTGTTGGAGGGTAAATATTAGGAATGTCATCAGAGAACACTACTTCCTAGACTTGTTGTAGGGTAACCCATGGGAATGTCATTAGGAAACTAAAATACCCATCCTTACTAGAGAGTAAGACCAGAATGTCAAGGAACTCTACTACTCATCCCTATTGGAGGGTAACTTGGAAAGATCATTGGGGAGCTCCACTATCAATACCTACTAGAGTTTTAGCCCAGAACATTGAGGAACAAAACTGTCCAACCCTTATGAATGGTAACTCAGGAAGGGGTTGTTGTTAGGGAACTCGACTCCCCAATCATGCTGGAGGGTAACACCTTGTTAGCACTGCTGATTTAGTATGATTTCATCCATCATTGTGTGTCTCCAAAGTATGTGTGAAACATGAAAAAAATAATATCTTAACTAATAATCCACTTCTAAGGGCACCATTATATTATATGTAGAAATAAATTCATGATAGGCTCGTTTTGAGAAAAAATATGAGTTTAAACAAAGGAGATACAAACATTCAATGATTCTTATAAATAAACCAATGGTTTCATAGTATGTGAGGGGACACACATGAAATTTGGTCCCACTTCACCACCTACCCATGTCCATATCTGGCACATGGACTTGACCCCATATAGTGGGACACACTGTATAAGTGGACTACAAGGCATGCCCTGGATAACTGGTTCCAGAGGTTGTGTCCGTATACCAGACACTATTTCCATATACTTCGGTACATGATGTGTTGGTCCACAAGGGATGTTTCCAGTGTAGTCAACCCATGTCTATGAAATTTTGCACCTGGAGTGTTATTATCCATGTGGTCCATCACATAGTTCACTCACATGGAATGGTAGTACACATATTTTTAGGGGAAGTACACCCTATACCATCCTTATGGGTTTCCAAGCCCCTAACACCACTACTAGAAGAGGATACACGTCATGTGTTCTTTATTGAACATATCATGTAGTTGTGATTTTCCAAAAACTTCTAATCTGATATCTATTCATGATTCTTATCTTAACACCATAGATAATTCCTAGAATAAATCTAAAATCATTAGATTTATATTAACCTTGCACTCATCGTCCATTGTTTAACATAAATCGTCCATCATTCATTGCCAGGGTTTGGCTGTCTATTTTATATGTTTTCATTCTCACCACAATCAATTTCATGATCTAAAACTAACAGATCGAGCATCCTTGATTTTTGATGATTACATATCTATACATTTCTTGCAAAACTATTCTCATTTCATTGGTTTTCCATGTATTTAGGGTACCCAATCAAGCTTAGGTTGCTGGGAAATTGTTATATCAATGCCTTAGGGATCCAACCAGAGAAGAATACAAAGAAACAAGGGACAAAAGAAACATGATAAAAATTTAATTGAATGATTCCAAGCATTCTTGTCCAATCGATCAAGAACAAGAATTTCATATTAGAAAGGAACTTATAAAGTAATATTTCAATACTCAAGATCATGAAAAATTTTATAACAGGGGTGAATATCAAATAAAATATATTTATCCACTCAAAAATTTAATCCAAAAGTTGAAAATACCAATATATGATTCTTGCCTCTATTTTTAATCAATCATTATTAAAGAATATGCTCACACAATGATTGGAAAAAGCTGATGCATCCATTGTGTCCTAATCTGATCTAATCTAATGTTCTATTTTCATTCATCTCAAATCTTTAAATGGAGGAGAGAGGAGCTCTCACTAGTGGATTATATAAATTGGGAGTTTAAACCTAGAAAATTTCATTTAACGATATATTTATAAACATCATTTTTAGTTCAAATGAATTATTTTATTAAATAAATAATTAAAAAATCTACTTAACGTACCACCAATGAGAGTAGGGTCCAAACATCCGATACCAAAAATTTTATATCGATTCTAGGGTAAAAAACATGTTTCAGAACCAACTATGGTCTCATATATCTGATCTGATCAACAATTTAAGATTTATTCTATTTTCTTTAAGAAGTTGTGCGTACAATATGAAATATATGTAATATTTATATAATATTGATTCTGGGAACACTAGGACTCAGAATTATACACTGTTTTAGTTCCTAGATCTGGAAATATATATAAATATTATAAAATCTTACAAGTAAAAAAATGGGTCTCTACAATATTGACCATTAAATGGTAAAAAACCCATTTAGCATAGTTAAGGTTAAATTGTTGTTTTTCATATTACATTCCCTTGTATTATAATTAATTTAAAACATGTATAGAATTTATATTTTATAAATTTAATATTATATTTTTAATATATCGGTATAAATTATCTAGTAATTCTCACATTAATTTGGTTCTAAAGGATAAATTAGTATAGCTAGAAAACTAATTACCATAATGAGAAACAAAAATGTTAAAAATAGGGAAACTTGGATGTTAATGAATAAAAAGTTAAAATAAAATGCTTCATTATGTTGTAGTGGACCGACATGACAATATCATCAATAAAACTCCTTAATTAACTTATTTTTATCCACATGGGGAAATATCGAACTCCCTATAGTGTATAATCTTTAGTATTTACAACAATGTCACTCCTCCTCAACTACAAAATGGTACTCACTCTCCCCACTTCTTCACACCTCTAAATCCATTTTACTCAAAAACATATCTTACAAAATTGCTTACAATAATCCCAAATCGCATCCTATATGACTTAGTTTTTATTGAAATCCTTCCAAGGAAAGATTTAGTGCAAATAAAAGGAGGATACCTGAAGAATAGGTAATATTCATAAACAATCATTTTTGTTTTATATCCTCCTCCACCTCCTTCAATTCTTATTATATCATACTTATATAATAAACTAAAAATATTCAATATACTGAGATGTTATTATTCTTATTTCATGGCCTAAAAAATTTCAACATCCTTCAAATGGGTTATGAAACAATCATTTATGTGTACCGAGGACCACCGCCCCGCGATTTGATTGTGTTTATTTTTCCATTACAACCTCTCAAGAATGTAAAAAATGATGGATTTATTATTTATATATGATATATATATATATATTATTTAGGATATTATGATTATTTAATTTTAATATCATAAATACCTTCATGCTTTAATTTTTGTGGGAATATGATAACGTCATTCATATGTACGAGGGATTACCGCCTCACGAAGTGATGTGATTCCTTCATGCTTTACATGGAATTTATTAAAGATTAATATAATAAAACTTTGTTATATATATTAAATAATAATGATTTTGGAATTATAATATATATATCATTTACTTTTCTTTCATAAAACCCAACAAGAAAATGAATAAACAACATTCACGATTGTGTATGGAATGTCTTCTCTATGAATGGTGTAATTAATTTACTAACACTAAATTTAATAGATTACTATACATAAATATACACTAAATATATATTATATTTATATCATGCTTTTCATTATGTATATTATGTAAACATGATCAAAATATTTTCTCTGAAAATATAACAAATCAATGCATATATGAAAAATAACGTTATTATTACCTGAGATGTAACGTTAACATGAAATCGATAATAAAAGTTTATAAGAAAATCATATATGGTGTGATATATTTGAATATATTTATGTAATTTATTTATAATAAAATTATATTTATTATATAGGGTTTTGACTATGTATGATGGAATTAATGACAAAAGGTAAGGGATTTTTGTCTCAGTTTTTCTTCCTCAAGACATGTGTTTTGTTGTGCACCTGTATTCTTTAAAAAGGTTTATATACAACCTATTTTATATGAAATATCATGAATTTATTTGTCTTTATTATTTTTAAAGTCTCATTTTATGTTATAAATTCTTGTGGCTTATGATTTATTCTTACTAATGTGGTCAAGGTTTTAGGTAAAAAATCATCATTTTTCAAGATTGTTTATGATCAAGTCTCCAATGATGAAATTTCATGATCTATCTCTCAATAATTATCATGAAATATATTATCCTCTTGTTATTTATGATATCTTTAAGTAATTATATCATTATTACACTCTTTGGTAATTATACCAGTTGAGAAACTTTATTTAAGAAAATCAAACTTTATTTATCAATTTGGTTAGAAATATATTTTCTTTGTAACCCATTTTTCATAAATATATTTTTTAAATTATTACTCCATTGTGATTTTTTAAAACTAATTTTTACCCATGTTTTACTTTTTACAAAAAATATTTTAAAGTAATATTAATTCAATTTTCCAAAACAATTCATGTCTAGATTTTGTTGATAATATAAAAATAATCTTTGTTTTTAAGATAAACGATATGAACGATATTTCCCACTTTCATGTTTTTTTAAATATTCCTCTATATATTTTGAAGGATATTTTCAAAGAATTTTTTTTTCAAAATTTTTTATGTTTTAAAAATATTTTTTCAAAGGAGAATGATATTTTTTTAAATATATGTTTTAAATTATCTTTTGAAATCATTTTCTATCTAATATGACATCTATTGGTGTTACCAATCCCATAATAGGGATATGATCCAAGGATACCATTCTTATTATTTTTATGAATATTTTATTTTTATGATGAAAATTTATTTATGAAACCCATTGCTCTTCCATGGGTAAAACCATAAGGAAATTCTAATGAAACCATCTTCTTTCCACAGGTTATACATTGAAGAAATGATTATAGAACCTGTCTCTTTTCCACAGGTATGATATGATGAAATGTTTATGACACCCATTTCGTTTCATGATTTATGATAGGATAAATGTTTTATTACATTGTGGAATATATATTTATGATTTTCTTTATATGATGGTATTATATTGTAACCAAGGATGATGGTTACGTTATAACCCAATATGGGTGAGACCGATATCTCCCTCTAATACATTGGGAAAATATTTATAACTCATGAGATAAGAAGCAATGGAATGGGGAGTGAACATGGTTTAGTTAGAGAGGACTAGAACGGGGAATGAACATAGTTCTATAAGATGTGGATGGAATGGGGAGTGAACTTGATTCAGTTATATGATGACAGAATGGGGAGTGAACATGGTTGTATAAAATATTTTTTCCTTTATGACGGTCATGGAAGTAAGAATTGACTAATATGGAAATAGATTTATATTCTTATGTTTATTCCACAAATTTCATGTCTTATGAAAATGTTATGATATCATGGATCATGTTCTTCGATACTCTTATAATTCATGATTTATGAACTTCAAATATTTATTCCTTGATTCAATATTATGATATTTTATTTTCAATGTATGATTTTCAAATGTTATTCTCATGTTATCATTAACTTCTGTACATGTTATAATTATATATCTCCCTCGTTTACCATTATTGATCATTTCAGCTCACCCTTTATTATTTTTCCATTATCTAATTTATTATGTATGATATGTCTGATAAGTGTGATAATCGTGAAGAATGTAGTGGTAGATGGTATAACTCACTTACAGACCAATTTTTTGTGTTTCCATGTTTCCAAAGAAACTAAAATATTATAATACTTAGGTGTTTGTTTGTGTAATTTAATGAATATTAATATAAAAATATGAAATATCTATGTATGAATATCATGGTTCGGTATATTTTTAATGAATTTAAAGATGTGTCAACACAAGTGACATCATAAAAACAAACAATCTTCTACTCCTACAACTCAACTCAACTCGTGATTTAATGCAATTGATAACTCTATAATTTATAAATATCTAAGAAATAATTTATTTATGAGTAACAATATTACCCAAAAAAATGATATTATTTCTCTAATAAATGATTCATTTCCCATATTACCTATCAAATTTAATGACTATATCTACCAATATAGGTGAATCCTAAAATCTAATATTTTCTATAAAAATTATATGATTCACTCTACATCCTATCCAATACTATATATAAACCTCACTTTCTTAATTGGTAATTTCACTTTACCCATCAAATATGATGTTAAAAATGATCCACTCAACCGAGTGTTCATACTCAAAATGAACTATCTGATGATCCATATCATAATATTATCCAAAACATATTCTAACTAGTACTAGTACAACTATTCTCTAAAATATTATGAAAATACATATTATTGAGTTTATACCAAAGCATACAAGAAACATATCCCGTGTCATAATGAAAATTATTCTATATCCACATCACAAAAATTTAGGTAGAAAACATTAAAAAATATTTATCAAAAACCAATAATATTAGGAATGAAAAAATCATTAGAGGAATGAATCAAATTTGTGAAGTCTCGTAAATAATAATGAACTCATTATTTAAATAATCATCCCATCCTAAAAAATTATTTTAGTTCCCCATCATACCATATTTGTTGAACCCATTTTTTTTTGGACACTGGGAGTGCACATGACTATTCTTCCCACTTTGGAACAATCCACATTGTGTTTCCTTAATAGTTGTATATGTGATGGGTTACGCCCTAGATGACTCTTGTGATATCAAATTGGTTCTACTTGTTTTTTCTATAATTTTTCTAATTCCACCTTTATTTTCATAGTATATTAAGAAAATTATACCTTGACCTCATTCCTCATTACTTATTAAACTATATCTATAGATAAATATTATAGGAAAGATTCCACATATACCAGTAGTTAATAACTGGGTCCTCTATAAATGTATCATACCTTTCAGATCCCATTTCATGTCTAGATATACATAAATGGAGTGTCCTTTCATACTAAAAATCATACTCTATCATTTAATTTTCATGTTACATTAGCTCCATAATTCTATAGAATATCACATAGTTCCCACTCTATAGATATAATCCCTCATAAATGTGTGTAAAAAATAAATCTCAACATTCCCATCACCCTTATTTTTTCACATTAGTGCTACACTAATAACCTTCCTCACCCTTAAATTTATAAACAACCAAACTCATCTAAATCTCTCTTAAAAAACTGATTTATTCAAAAATGTGTTGAATGTTCTAATAATATTTTATACATACAATAGCCCTAGTCATTTAAAAAAATATTTAATATTATTCATGAAAATGATGGTTGTACTAGAAAACCATCTCTTCTCTTTTTATAAGGCCCTAGAGAAAATATTTAAGGACCTTTAAAGAGGTTTCTATATAGAGAAAATCCCCTCAATTATAAATATTACAATATTTCTCTCTGATTTATTTCCAATACATTGCTAAAATGTAAGATGAAAAATCATCCTAAAATAAAAAAACACTTATTAAACTTTTAATTCATTATGATCCATCTATTAAAAAAATAAATTAATATGTAAAACTAAAGAATACATTATTACAATTTATGTATACCATTTCCTTCAATTCTTACATAACAATGTTATGACCAAATGGATAATATAAAAATTTGGTATTTATATAAAAACTCAAACTATTCCATCCATAACACATCCCAAACTAATAAAAATATACTCATTTTATTTCATGAAATTTTTTAATTAATTATCCCTCTTAAAAGAAAAACTCATGACCTCCCATATAACAAGACTAGATAATAACATTTCCATATTTCCAACTCAACTAAAACAATAGAGAATCATATCTCAATATCCTATGAAAATTTGCCTACCAACTCAGCCCACTCGATGGTTTACACAAAACCCCAATAATCCATTCCAAGAACAGTTTATATCCCAATAATAAATTTGATATATTTGACATTGATTAAGGTATATAATTCCTAAAACTACATAATATATCACTATTATATACCAAACAAAAATAACTGTAATTTAATAATATTATAGAAATAACAAGAATTTTTTCATTATGGTTGATGTTAATTAACACACTAATAATAACTTATTCAAAAAAACATAAAATACATTTTTGTGACATTTTAATTCACTAAAAAATATTTATAATTAATTTTCCAAACAAACATTTTATAAAAATAGTATTCCAAAACCACATTTCTTTCAAAAATCATTATTCACTCACGTGTAGTAATAAACATACCCGGTATACCTGTATTCCTAATATAATAGCTGAACACATTCCATATTTGAATCCTAGTCCAAGTATAAAATAATAATAAAATAAATAAATATACATCATAATTAAATTAATAAATCATTTATATCTATGAAAAGTAATAACCACAATATCAACACCCTGATAACATATATTTTCATATAACATATATTTAGAGAGAACATGTATAAAATCTTATTAAATCTACAAATAGTTATATCTCTTAAAATAATATCCAAAATCAAAAAAAGGAAAAATAAACTAATAGAATTTGATAACATTATAACCTAGATAACTTGAACGGTTACCTAGTCGATGGTTCTATATGAAATATAGTGTGACTATCCTTATTTAAGATGTCCTCTAATAAGGTTAAGTGTCTATAAATAATGTTTAGGAGACTATACAATCTGTATCACTACATATAATATCCAACATGTGACTGAAACATTAATCAAAATAGGAAATAAAAAAAATAAAAATGGAATTTTAGTTATAATCTAACTAAATAATGAAGTATACACCAACATTATATAAAAATATGAATCTATTTTCTTCATACATACATTTGTAAAAAAAATTCTCCTAGTGGGTTTATCATGTATAAAACAAAAAAATACAAATGCGGGTAAGAAGAAAAAGAATGATTCCCAACTTGGTCCTATTTCTACCATCCATAAATATACTCTATCTTAATCAGCTACATAACCTATGCATAGTCTTGAAAGAAAGTCATAAAATTTACATGTCTACCAAAGTGAACATGTAAGGTGATATTAAAAAATCTTATAGGGAACCAAAAATGTTGAACCTAATAAATAAAATAGTATATTAAATGTGTATATATGTTATAAAATAAAGGAATAATTAACACATAATATGTGAGAAATCGTGTAAGGTCATCATGTCCTAACCAAGCCACAATAACACTAACTCTACCCAATTTTAAAAAAATAGTGATTTCATCTACCATACAACTATAAAAGTTGGGTACATGGATTGTTTTTGTTATCCTCACATATATATTATCCATTTAAAGGAAATTAAAATATATCCAGTCCCAAATATATAGGAATTAGATCATGGAACTGTATAAGATGTCTAATTCTTAGAGTATAGGAATCATAATAGGGAAAAATGTGACATGTTTGGTCTTGTAGATATAGGAATCGAATCATGGAAAAGCTATAAAATAACCAATTCTATGAATATTAGAACCAAAATAGGGAAAGTAATAAAATATATTGTCTCATTTAAATAATTTTATGGGAAGTGGATCATAACATAATGATACCACTTGAAAAATGAATCTTAATTAAAAGTATAACAAATATGTAAAATAATATTATATAAAACTCAGTAAGGATAAAATATTACTATTCATGATAGACATTTCCCATGTACCTGATCAATACATGTAATGAATCCTCACCTATCTCTACACTTGAATATAGAATTAAAATTAAACCAAATCCTAACTCACCATTCTAAACATAGTAATCCCAAACATAGCTGATCAATTTAAATATATTACCTCTAAATCCTAAATTCTATAATCCATGATCAATATAAAAAATTGGACATACTAGTTCTTTCATACAAAATCAATTAGCTATAAAATTATCATAATAATGACTATAACATACGTCATAGTTATCCTAGTATTATTTCTTCTTATCTCACCAATGATTTTTTTTTCTTATTGTAATTTGAATAATTATAAGCCCCTCTCCACCCAATCCTAATTAAATAAAATGTGAAACAACCAATCATAACAAACACCTCTATTTGTTATTAATTATAATCCACAATAATTCTATCTAAGGCACGAATGTATTTTTACTAAAGGAAAATGAATTAGTATACCTTGAGTTATATGTCAATTGAGGTTAAGACAAAGATAAACCATATCACCACTTTTATATTATTTATTTCCAATAGTAAATACAATAATGATTGACTGCTATTTTGGGACCACTATAAGCAATTAAAACACTATAAAATATCATTCCAAGAATTATAATCATGATTCACTACACAAAATAGTATAAATATTCCACCTTATAAGGGTTTCCAAGTTTTTTAGATCATTTATATTATCCTACCATAACAATTAAAAAGGGTAACCACTAATCAATCTAACTATTAAAGGGCCTTAAAACTTGGGACTCCTTTGATTAACCCTCAAGGGTTAATCCTACTCTAGTTACACTTTATTCCATGGTATAAGACCCTTCCAAAGTTTTTTGTATATAACTACTGACCATACCTATGGATTGATAATTATATTGGAATATATAATATCACTAAACCAAAAATAATAAAATTCTTTTATTCATGGGATTTTATTTCCAGAATAAATGAAAAGTAAATTATTTTTAGACCTTGTTCAGGTTTTATAAAACTAATACCACTTACATATACACACACCACACATAATTACATAATACATGTTGCCTAATATTAAAAGGACCACATACCTCATGTTTATCTCTGCTAACCCATCTAGTATAACATCATGATTAATACCTTTTCACATAAAATAAATAAATAATAATATAGGTTTTACTTAGGTATTTAAATGTTAACAGTGTAATGATGAGACAAACATTAAGAGAAAAATAGGTTCCCTTAGCCCCATCCATAGAAGTCCATTATCATAGAATTATTTGATCAATAAATAAATGATGATCTAAACATGGATATAAGGAAGATATTTAATTAGAAAATATAGGGCAGAGATTTGTTATTCATGCAGATAAGAGAGGGGGAAATGGGGTGAGGTCCTTCAAAAAAAATTAAATGAAAATTAACTAAAATAAATTTTATAAAAAGCATCCAAAATTTAATTGTAAATCCTTAGACCTCTATAAAGAATATTATGGGCCACTAAGATCTCGGTAGCCTCCCATTGGATTCATGGTGTCTTTGGTAGTAGAAAATTTCCATAACCCTTTCTAATAGAATCATGGTGGAATCCCACTAGGCTTCTACTTGTACATGATATACATCAATAATGATATTTTAATTACATAGAACATAAAGGTTTATTTGGGTTCCAATTCATCCATTATTATTCACCCAAAATCATTGGTTTATTAAAATAAATATTTCTAAATATACTCTATTCCAAATACATATTTTGAATCAAAATTTTCACCAACCCCAATTCCACTAGTGTCTAACTAAATTTTTAATTCCACTAATCCATTACACTGTGGGTCTTAACATTTATAATGGGTGTTAATCCCACATGACCAATAAGGATATCTTGTTGATAGAAATTAATAATCATGTGAGTATGATAGTTTATCTTTTAAATTATGTATCTTTAAAAATCATGTCTAGGGAAAAAATAAGTCCAGCTAGAGATAAGTTCAAAAACAAGTATTTACTTTATAAGGATGATCTTTTACACAATATCAGGAATTTGAGTCAACTATGTAACATATTATATGAATATAGATTAAATTTAATGTTCTAAATTATCTATGAAATAGATATAGATTCATTGAATCAAGGATTCATTACAAATGGTATCCTTTACCAAATAAATTGTTTGGGTAACTCATGTTTTTTATTGATTAAAGATAAAAATATATTTTTGTACTATTGGATTTTACACATTCAATAGAAAATAATGAAATATTTTTCAATTATTAAATATTTAATAGATATTTAAAATAAAAATAGAGATAATTAGAAGTCCCAATATGGTTGTGTGAGAGCAAAGGTAGTGAAAAATCCATATATACCATAGAAGAAAAGAGTGCCAAACTTTTTTTGGTTCACATTGAATTGGGTGGTTAATGACATATGTTCAAACATGAGAATAAAAGTATTTAAGGTTTTTATAGATGATTGTAGGTATAAAGTTAATTTAAATAAATAAATAATTGATTGTGGTAATTATGTGATTTTAATTTCATGAATAAATTTAAATTTTTTGGATGAAGAAAATATTATTCTTGAAAATTTTTATGGTCTAAAATTTGATTGATTCTAAATATTATTTATAAAATAATTAAATCAATACAAGGAGTCATCGATAAGAACAGGAAAGAAAAATGGAGTTTTTTTAAGGTGAAATCTTATAGTGAATAACATGGTAGACACTACATATCTGGTGTGGTATGTTGAGGAATTATTATAATTAGGTGGAATAATTAATTTTCTATATAAGATATTGGATTTATTAAGTACAATTGGGGAAATTACACTATATATTGTGTATCATGATAAAAAAAACTAACATTTAAATAATTTATCATGCTAAGATGAAATTTTTTAATTTAGAACGAAGCACTCAAGGAAAATATAGTGATATGGCAGATCCAGTCTTCTTTCTTTGTTACTTTAGAGAATAATTAAAATCTCGATGTACTTTATAGTGATTATTCTTAACATTGTTTATGAAACCAACTTAATAACATGGTGTTAATTCAATCTAAACAATTTAATTAGGTGGTAGTTAAATGAATCATGAGGTATGTTTGAGGTAACCTTAATTACATGAATATATATGATATTGGAAAAGTGTAATAATTGATGGAATATTCATACGTGTATTGGGTTAGAGGTGTTTTTCTAAGAAAACCATAAGTGGGGGATCATTCATTTTTGGAAGTAAATTTTCTAATTATATTATAATTTAATAATAAATATCATTTCTTAACATAGTGGAACAAAATTATATCTAAAAAAAGGATTTTTATAATCTGATATAGATAAAGAAATAGTTGGAAGACCATAGTGAATAATTAATGATATATATGGTGATATTGTGTGATAACCATAGTTTTATAGAGTTTATAAAAAAATTTGAAAAACATTCATCTAATAAATAGAAATTTTGAACCACTTTATCAAGAAAAATTTAGAATATAATGTTTTTATGGTGGATAATATTGTAATTAAACATTTATTAGCTGATATATTCATGAAATTATGAGCCACAATATTATTTAAAAAATATCAATTGAGTCTCGATGTTCAATCACATACTAAAACATGAAATTTTTTATTGATTACTTATACACATTTATATATTAAATATTTTAAAAAAATTTCATTAATGATACTAAACTTTACCCTTTGGGTTTATTATCAGTGGGGGAGAAATTGGTAAGTACGGATCAATGAATATACAGAATGCGAATCTGGTGAAATATGAGAATGTTTTGTAAAAAGGTAATATATCTTAATAAAACTCAATTTTGGGGAAATATTCTTTTATGTGTAATTTTTTAGTTTAAAAAGATGTAAGACATACAATCTGTGTGATATAGTGTTTAAGGATTGTTAACAATATGGGAAGTCAAATAAAAATAAACCATTTATAAAGATAAAGGTTTGATTTTTACACATATTTATTTATATAAATGTTTTTTCTATACCAATTATTTCTCATATAAACATAGGAAAATATATGAAATGTTTTAATTCCACTTTTAGTTACTATTCATTTGAGATTTATTGAATTGACATTGTATTTCCAAAAAAACCCAATGTGAGAAAATATTAAAACATAGATTATTCAAGAATGATAAATAGGAATAGATGTTGATAAATATATGATATTTTTTTTCAAGTTATCAATAGAGGTTTCTTTAAATATTAAAAATAGATTATTTATGTATATAGTGAATATGTGAATATATTTAGAAAAACTTGGAGGAGCTTTACAGGATTTGTGAAGGAAGTAAAAAAGTCATAGTATAGGTTTATTACTCATTCTGTAATTATTATTCGATAATTTTAACAGTATGAAGATAAATGTTTCACCATGAAGAATATATAATACATCATACAATGGATAAAGGAAAAAGTGATGAATAATCAAAATTCATTGGGGTTTAAGTATCACACTATAATATAAACCCAAAATGAGTGGTGTGTTATGGTTATTACTCCCAATTAATAACAAATTCGAAATCAGATATTGGAATTTGGTGTTTTATAAATCACACCAAAAGGGATCCTATAATGTATACATAAAAATATTTTCAAGAAGGAAATTTGTGAGGTTATTCATTATATCTGAAGTTCTAGGTAGTAATACAAGTTGATTATTTATAAATAATTAAATGATTACGAAATGATGGCTTTGGTTATGTCATATCATGCTCTTTAGAAGATATGTTTAGAATTAAAAACCCATTTTTTGGGTTTTTTAATTGAGGATAAGGATTTTATTTTCAAATTTTTATGATAATTTAGGGATATTATTCTATAATAGTGATTGTTACGCCATTACTTCTAAATAACATTAAAATTTATTTTTTTTAGTGGTTTTTAAAAATTGTAATATAATACTGATTAATTATATATTTAATTTGACCGTTATAGATTTTTTATGTACATTAATGTTGTGATGTGTCTCACTATATGTTAAAGATTTCTTTTTGAAGAGATTAGAGAGGTTTTTTGAGTATTTTTTGAATAATAGATGAATTGGGAGAGAGAATAAAAAGAACTATGGAAAAACTTATATCAATATAGAATTATAGATAACTTTATATGATATTATTTGACATATTTGATAATATTACCAATATATATATTTTCATCATGATTGATATTGAGAGAAAAAATATTATTATTTTTTCTATTGATTTTATACTAAAACATTTATTATAAAAACCTTCAAATAATTTTCATGATGACTCTAAAGTGAGTTTAGAGATTAGGGAAGGGGTTATCCCATAGAACTAGTATTTAGATGATATTAAATATTTAAATCATAATAATGCATCAGTGATTTCTTGATACAATGACACATCCTCATTATATGCTTCTTTTATGTAGATAGCTATATAAAGTCAATTTATCATTGTAGTTTATTTTTTACATTTTGAAATTATTCAAGTCTTTATTTCCTTAACAAGATTAAGTTTTCTTAATAATAATATAATATGATACATTCAATGAGATAATTTGGAAACCCTAATTTATCCCCTTGTGTGTTTGAGGCCTATCGGTTATAAAAAACATAGAATTTGTAAATCTGGTATATGTTTACACACACATTATTTATTATCCAATTTATATTTACCATATATAGATAATATATCATATTTTATTCATAGAAATATATAATAACATCAAATTGAACTCAATTAAGTCTATAAATAAATTTAATTAATCTAATTAAATTAAGGGATATTATGTCATACATTTCATACAAGTGGAAAAATCATATCTTATTTAAGGAATACAAAAAAATGATCACCTATATACCAAATAAACCATTTATTAGATCATCGTAAAAAACTAAAAAAAGAAATTTATTGAAGTACAATGGTTTAAATGTGAGGTAACATGTTTTCCTTAAGATATTGGGATTCATATTAATCATGAAACCATAAGTATATAAGAGACCATACATATAATATTCTAGTTGATATACTTATATGATTTATTCTGGATAATAAGACATAATTATTATATCGTGATTCTACTTTAATTTTTTAATATCCACTACTCACACTATTCATGAACCATCATCAACACCAGTAATATTTAATAATGATAAAAAAATATTGATAAATCAATTTCATATTTTTAGTTTTTTTGTAACTCTAATGTCATGAAAATTATGAAACACATTTAAATAAATGATATATAAAGATTAAAAATATCATAAAAACATGACATATTCACTTTGAGAATAACCAATACATCTAGTTTCACAAGTATATAATACCAAAATACTTTACATGTTTTACATGGTTTTCTAAATTAATTCTTATTTAAATAAAGCCAGTATATTTTTCTTTATAGCTACTCAATAAATATTTACATCGGCCCCCTCAAAAATTTGAAAAATGAGACGGTATTCTTAAAGGATGTGTTTAGTCTTTTTGTGATGATATTGTTACATGGAAAGACAAATTCATCGATTGATGTTATAATATAGATCCATTAATACTAATATACAAGTAACCACATAAATTTAATCAATGAACATCTTTCCTAAATTGATTCATTTATTTAATCTGATGTAAAAATCTACCATACTTCTATAATTGTGTCTAGAAAGCTGGATTTCCCAGAATTCTTCCATCTAATATATATACCATTGTGTAAAACAAAAAATAAAATTGATATTTTGAGTCTGTATTTTTAATTTGGGTAATAGTATTAGTCTAACACATTATTGTGTGCTCATTATCACCACAAAATATGATTAATTTTTTTAATTCTCAAGTATTTAAGTGTGTTCTTCACTATAATCTAGTGAATCTCAACATAAATGGATGAGTATCTACAATTTATGATCAAAGATTATGAGATTTCAGGATGATTATATAACATGACATATATAAGAGGTGTGATTATAAAAGAATATAGAATTTTATTCATGTGTTTCCTCTCTAACACATTATAATGATATGAATCCATTTCAAGACTTTCTCCATATAAGACTAATGAAAAATCATTATTTGAGTTCTCCATGATAATCTTCTTTATCACTTCCTTGATTAATGTATTTTAATTATTACATAGTATCCAATTCAATTTTTAGTTATTCATATTTATACCCAATAAATTAGTATCATCACCCATGTCTCTAAATGAGATACCTTTTCATAATAAGAAATATTTATAATGTAAATATTGGGATATCATATCTAATAAGTAGTTTTTAATTCACATATAAAAAATTATACAAAAAAACCGAAAACCTCTTGTATATATAAGACTCATCCATGTATTTTATGAAACTAAAATCTATGATTTTGTTATCAAATTAAATGTTACAATAATAAGTAGAATTATTTTGTCCAAAATTGAATCAATGAAACTTACATACATTAGTAGCACAAGCACATGATCCTCAACCTAGTTGGTGAGGAATCCTTAAGGGCATACACGAGACCCTAGTTCGAAACTAGGAGGGGAAATAATTCCAGGTACTTTAGTAGTACTGTAGTAGGCACTGTAGCAGTACTGTACGGGTACATGTAGCATTACTGTAGCAGGTGTTGTTCGGTACTATAGTAGAAAGAACTATTCACATTGGGCCATCGGTTTGGTCTTGGAGGCCTTAAGGCCTTCATGACACCCAGGCCTTCGAGTCAGTAAGGATTTTGGGGCACCTTTAATGCTTTTAGGCCACATCAAGGCCTTTGGGCCATGTGATCGGTGCAGTTTCCCCAGACAGAATCTACAAAAAAAGGAGTAGCCCAAGAGGAGGATTCAGAACAAGTGCACTCACCAGAGCAGAACCAAATAGATTTGGAAGAATGATAGGGTATGGATATGCTTTTGGGAATATCTTGTGCTTGCATATAAAGACTATCTAGATGGCCATGTGAACGTAGAGAGCTACCATCACGATGCAAATGCTAGGGAGGGGTAGTTCCTTGTAGTTAATCTGGTTGAATTCCTTAAGAACTTCGAGTCGTGTAATCTCTTAATCCTACAGTCCATATAAACTCTAATACTACGGGCCAGGAAAGGGTTCCCCCTCATCCCTTGAAAGGGGGGTTATCAAAAATCAATAAAAAATAAAGGCCTTTGAGCTATTTTGGTTAGATAGTCAGAACCCTTTTTGTATCGTATTCACTTTCATGAGTAATTTTCAATTAAGGAAAATATTTTTTATATCCATTTGATATATCTAATAATCATAATATACTGGAATGTGAATAAATTCCTAAAATTAGTTTATAATTCTTATTGGTGAAAATATTTCTTTATATCCAATTCCATTCTTATAGAAATAACTATATACAACCGTGTGAGTTTTATAGGTAAAAATTAAACCATTCATATTATATTTAATGTGTAAAAACCACTAGCACCCAATGGGTGTAAACATGTTTTTTACTTCCACCAACATACAATCATGGTTATTTTAAATATAAAATTTTCCCATATTTCATAGCGTTTAACCATTTATTTGAATAAAAAATATTAATTTTCAGTGGTTAGGTAATATGTTTATCTTCTATAACTATTAGATCACCATTATTGGCTATAATAAATCCATATATCTTAGTCTATAGATGATTCCTATTAAAAATTTGATATTTTATATAACCTAATTTTTCTTATTTCTATAACCTCTCATGGAACTAAATAAATTTCCTTCTCAAAAAGTATTTATATTTATAGGTCTTGAAGTTCCCCATGTTCAATTTTTTCCTCTCTGAAACTCCAAGAGTGATATATTATTTGTTATAAAAAATACTATTAAAATCCTAAAACAATATTATCAATAGGTTTATGGGACTAATATCCCCTAATTTTAATTACGTACTAAAAAATAATTACATTACTTATTTAAGGTTATTTTTCTCAAAAAATTACATTATTTATATGATTAACAAACCCAAATTCTAAAATCAAGAGAAATTATGATGCTTCCCTATCTATATATCATATGGTAGAATTATTACTAATTTATATTGAATTTTGTTAATAAAGAGTAATGTTATTTTTATGTAATATGACATATGAAGGTCACATTGAACAATCATTAATCAAACTATGGCTAACAGTGTATCATATCCCCCTCTGACATTTTAGTCCATTAGGGTGTTCTAGGACAACTTATTTATGAAACTATTATATAATATATCATATGATAAGTAAATCCCTTCATCAAGTATTCAATACCCCAATCTAATTGAATAATATTAATAATTTTTATTTATTTTTTCTATACATTAATCATGAACTCTTGGAAAATTTCAAAGTTTTTAAAATTTATCCTTATAAAAAATGCATTTCCATAACTACAAAATTAATTTATAAAATATATATAATACTTATAAAAACCGCAATCCTGTGTTTCCATTGGTTAATATACATCAATATTTAGTGGTTCTAAAAGTCCATTATCCCTCTTAAATTTTCTATGAAAAAGATTTTTGGAAATTTTATTTAATTAGAAAAGATGTGTATTTTCATTTGATCCATAGTCAAATGATTCCAAAAATCCATCTCAACGTATTATTTTAATAATTTCTAGTATTTATGACCAATATGATAATACCAATTATATGTGTTGTTATAATCACCTCTCTTAACATTCTTATCATAAATTATATATATTTGTTTTCCCATACCTAGAATGTGTAAAAATCACAATATTCCCATTTTGATAAAAAATTAAATTATAATGTATAACAAATATTATTATTAGTCATGAATTGAAATCAATTATTTTCCAAAAAATATATATATTTATTAAATTTCTTTTCATGGATGGAATATAGTAATAATTTTTCAATTCTAGAATTAATCCACTAGGAAACTATCTATGATATGTTCCTACCTCCAATTTATAAATACTTTTTCTATTTATAAAACAAATACTTTTTATCCATTCATCAATTATCACTTAGTTTTTAGTTTTTACACATAATAAAAAATGTGTGACACACAAATAGTATATAAGAACTATGAGTCAGAATTAATAAAATTAACTACTATAATAGTTATATCATTATACTCAGAATTTTTATCCTTCAAAACATCTCTTTGTCTTTAGTATCAATATAATAGAATATATTTACAAAAAATAATATATTATAAACATATATCCATGATATCTGTCATAGTATACAACAAGGAATATTTTTTTTAGTGAGTGTCAGATTGAATATCAATTAAATAAGATATTTTATTACATATATAGTCACTAGAGTAACGACCCCAGATATCATATCTATTAGTTGGGAAATATCTATTTCTAGTTAAATATTGATTATCTCTTTTTTTTATATTGAAATTTTGTTACTTAGGTGGTTAATGATATCAATTATATAAAATATGACTATTATATAGTTAGTTGGACAACACCTTGCCCAATTCATCATATGAATTATCCTTGCTCCAAGCCTCTAGGGACCCAATCCTATTAGGATCACCCATATTTTTGTAACCCAAAAACCATTATATAATATCAGAACCAAAAAATAATAGGTTTATTTGTATATAATATTTCATATATAAGATATTATGTGGAAACCAAGCTATAGCATGACCCGTCCATTTGGTCAATCATTCTCTTGAAATGTATTCAACTAGGAAGAAGTCTAACATTTACTATTTTGAGAGTCTTTTTATGTTTCTAAAATTCCATATGCATCTCATTCATATAATTAAAGATTATATAATCCCAATATGTATGTATTATTCTAATGATTGTATTTTTTATCTTATACCTTCTACCAAAATAATTTCTTCTAAATGTAATATTATATAACACATTATAAAAATATCAAGTGGTGTGTCATATCAACAAAATAAAAGATAATTATAATAACAAATATATGAATATATATCCCACATATATGGTACATGAGATCCTTCCTTGTAAAATCATAAAATCATAGTAAACCAAAATTTACTCAATATAAATTATGGTGTGACAAATATCCAAACCCCACCTTTCGAGAGAAGATCCTAAGATTCCAATCCATTGGTATGATTGAATAAAAATACCACTATAGCAACTCAAAATCTAATTTTATTTATTAAAAAAAAATTAATATAAAAATAAAAATACATTATAACCCCCAAAATTGATATTATTAATGTCGTTGAAAAATTAGTATCATAAAACATTAATAAATATAAAATTTTAAACAAAACGCAAGTCCTTCTATATATTCATCTTATAGGTTTTAATTATCTAATTAAAAAATGTGATTTCTTATGAATATAAATTAATGAAAGAGAGATTAAAAAATCATAGTAAGGGGATTAATAATAGGAAGGATCCATACATATTAATCAGAATGAGTACTTGGATGATTAAATTAATCAACAATAAATCAAAATGATAATGTAAAAATATAAATCATCGGAAATTCATTTGAAGGATAAATAGTGTTGGAGTTGGTTCCATAAAACCAAATTATTTTTAATTCAAATTAGATATATATTCATGGTCTTTAATATTAACAAATAACTTATCATATGTTGAGTGGTATTCTATATAATAATAAATTGATAATTCCCTTGGAGTATTCATCAAATTGTATGGTCATTGTAGTTTCCATCTAAGTTGATGACCAAAAAATGTTTTGAGGATATTATCAAATATATGTTATATATTTGGATGTAAAATAACTTATGTGACACTAATGATACAAGGTATCAAGTTTTAGAGGTTCACCAAAAATTGGGACATCCTCTTATTATGTTCTCACTTGATAATATCAATAAGAGGGGTTATGAGAAAAGTCTCCCCTAGATGAATTACTCATATTATATGTGTCATTGAATATTCCTTTATATGGATGTGAGTATTGGATCTTATAATTATGATTATTATTAATTCATATCATGATTTTTGTACATAGATGTTTTTCTGAAAACTATGTTGACATATTATCATGGTGAGTTAGGATAAATACCATATGTTATGAGTGAAATGGAATTAATGTTTCTATCAAGAAATAATTTTTCCCTTATAAGATAATGAAAATAGATATTTTAGTCCCTTTATTGGAATAGAAATGTCTAATTAAGTCCATTTTCATGGAATATTTATTGGTAAGTTCATTTCAATAAATTCAATGAAAGATAAACTAAGAATATATATTTAGGACACTCATAATGAATGTTTCTTGAAGGGATATTATTAGAAAGGTATTATATAACATAGTGACTATTCATATGAGTTTGTTTCCATTTCAACTTTAAAATTGTTCTATAGGGTCATGTTGACCTATTACTAGATTTTTGATATTGTAATTTAGGCTAGTTAACATGGTTCCTATAAGAAATATACCAAGAAGGTCACACACTATGTGTATCTAGAATATCATTATAATTCTATTTGACTTTTATATTAGAATTAGTTTTGTTCTCATGTTTTGAGAAATAATAATTACTCAGTTTATGTCTATCGCATTAATATTTATTTAATGAATAATAATAATAATTTATTTATTTAAATTGACTTTATTAAATGTTCAAAAATACATAGGATATTTGATAGGATAAGTTAAGGGTCTGGTGGAAATTATATTTAAATATTTGTTAGTTTAACACATGTCATAGATATAATAATTATAATAATTTTATTATTATTATTATTATTATCACCTTTATTCGAGATGAGGTTTTCTTAGAATATATATATTTTTTGAGTACCTTTTTGAAATAACTAATATCTAGATCTAAGAATAAAACCCAAATTATATCTTTTATTTATAGAAGGATTGGTTATTTACATCATTTCACTCAAGAGAATTCTCTCAATCCTTAGAGAGAAATTTATCTTCAATGATCTCAAGAATGAGGATTATATATATTCCTCTAAACTTTAAAGTTATCTACAAAACTAGAAAAATCATTCAAGATTGGATGAGATTATTATTATGATAAACATCTAATGACACAACCAGTGATAATAAATTTCCCTAGAACATGGTGATTCTATTGTAGAATCATAAGGTTTAAGAATCATTTTTGGAATACGACTAGATGTATTCTACCCTTGAATCATTCAGTATAATTATGGTTTGTTAAGAGTGGTCAATCGATTCTAAGTCAAATAAATAATTATATGAAAATGTAATTATTTTTCATATAAATTAATTATTAATTAAATGTAGAAATATACTCTCATGGATTCATCAGTGGTTTCTATCATCATGTTATAATGATTTATCTGAATAAACTAGGGAAATACATTATTGGGAAGTGTCTTGGTAGTCTTCTTCTATACTCGGACCTTCAAATGGTATCAAATCAAGGTTCAATATAAATTTATATTTATTTAATATTTTTTGATCAAATTATACATTTTTTTTGTTCTTCATTTTTTTCTTTCTTATTAAAAAGTTATAGATAATAAGGTTGTTAACATTCATATGCATATGAATTGACCAAGAATATAGGAATAACCTTTGAAGAACCAATCTTATGGGGTCAGATATTTTGTTTGTAATTCACAATTATATAGTATGTAACATAATGGTACATGTTATGTACCAATGTTTACTTCACCAAGATGAGTTGTGAGAATCAAAGTACATCTTATGGGAGAATAATATGTGGAATCATTACACATCGCAAATTGATGAGCTAGATCGAACATGACTTTATGGGTTAAGCAACTTGTATCTAGAATACATGCCATGTAACTCTAACAGTTTCACCACAAAGGAATTGTATAATCCTTGGGGTAAAAGTACACAACATTTAGTAATTACACATCAGGTATTGGTTGATAACCAATAAATGCATGGGAAGTTTTATTACATTACATGTTTCTAGAATAAATTTCATATAACTCATAAATGTTCATGAAGAATACACATCGATAGCTTAGGCATGTGATGTATATGGCCTTAGAATAGAGTTCATGGCATGTGGTGGAGTGTAAAAACTATTTAACTCATACTCTTTCACATGATGTACACACTGAGACAATCCTTACTCTGAATAAATGAATCACATGAAAATTAAATTAATTCCATAATTAAACAAAATTACACTATGCATTGATGGAGTACATGTCATGTGATAGGGATTTTGAAGTATATAATTATTAATTAATTATTTTAATTATCATTTTTAATATACATGTCATGTAAGTTCATTATAGACATTGTGTACTTTAGATGAATTTCAAGTGGTATATATCATTTATACAAATGGTGTGGTGTGTGTTATAAATAGCATACTGACAATGTGGATTCCCTTTTGGAACTATATATTTTGTAATATCGTTATACAATGTGTGTTTTATAAGTCATTTATGTACATAGTACATGAAAAGGATTATACAGAGCAAATCCACATACCATTTCAGTGATAATGAATTCTCTATAGATACGAATAATCCATGTTTTCCCTAGTACATGTTGTGTTAAATTTGGGACTAAATTTTACACTTACCATAAGGGTACATACAGTGTCATTGTTAGCACACATTGTGTACTTCTTGATTTTAATTTAAATTAATGTATTTATTTATTTAAAATTATATAATATGGTAATCTCAAAGATTTTTAGATGGAAAATTAAGTTAAAACAAAGAACTAATTAATTAGTCAATATAGAAAATATTTCTTAATAAAGATCACATTGAAATGAATGTTAGATATATTTAAATGCATATTTATTACATGTATTGTTAATCATGAGATTCAATGACCTATATTTGGGTTGAGATTATTTTAATTTATTTATTATTAAATTAAAATAATGATTTTTGAATCATACCCTCCCATTAAATTGTAGGTTCCTCCATGTCCACAATTTGTTTTACGTAACCTCATACCCATAGTTCTACTCACTTGTGTGTGAGTAAGCCTATGTAGATGAAGGAGTTCCCAGTCAAGTAGTGAAGATTCAATATGGGCTTGAGGAAAAACAATCAAGGAGATACATAGTCGAACTTATGGAGTGTTACAATCTAAACCAATCTTGGTTCCAAGAGTTATTTCACAAGATACAAATGTTAGTTTATCATTCTACTGATCAGCCAACCATTAGAAAAGATCATGATCATTATATATATAATTATTTTAATTCCTTTTAGTGCATAGTTATTTATTTATGTTTATTTAATACTTATTTTCAATAACATAAGATAAATCAATCAATGTGACTGAAATATAGAATAACATAAAAAGATCATGTGTACATTATTTTATCTGTACATGCTTATTTAATTATTTGAAAATCCACATATTATTAACAAGAATGTAAAATATAATATAAAGTAATTTTATGTATAAGATAAAAAACTCCATAAGAGAATATATTAATCATTTATGGCCTTTTATTTCATGGGTTAAAATGAAACCATTATTCAATGTACACATCTAGACATTTTCATAGAAATTTTAATTATCTAATAGTTTTAATGACTATTTTAGGTTAGATAAACCTAGTTTGCATCATGGTCAGATTGCCTATATGGGAAATAGTGAAATTAAGAATAATGTTTCAAGTAAATTTGAGTTTAGGATTTTTAGTTTTTAGAGTCCACTCAACAGAGTGATGGCTATGAATTAATGTCTTTGGAAAAAATGCCTTAAAATGCCATTGAAAAACTTATCAGGCCTTTATTTGGGTTATGAAAAGGGAAATACCGATCCTTTATAATTGAATATTCACATTATTTGATATTCCAAATCGAATGGTAAAGGATATTTGGATTTGATAATTTTTTATTATATTAATAATTAAATTAATTACATAAAAGTTTTGAGATAATGAAAAAATACTAAAAAATTCATTATATTGTCATATAGAAAATAAAAAGTAATGCGACCTCAACATTATGATTGTGATCAATATTTTGGATAAATAATCTCTTGACTGGAAGTAACTTATATGAGTGGTATAACATCTTATGTATCTTAATACACAATGAGAGTAAGTCTTATGTGATAAATTACCTTATTCTTGATGTACCGCATAAAGAGGTGATTGGGGGAGTACTATTTATTTACCATAAACATGTGTTAATGTGCAAGATTACTTGATATTATTTTCATCATCCATTAGTAGTGGGACCTATAAGATATAATAAAACATTAATAGATACACCATGTTTTATAACCATCATGATATGCATTAAGATAAATCTGGATAAGAATGGTATGATATCTCTAAGGCATTCAAGATGAAACATTTTAGAGAATCCATGTAATATAGACCTCACCTAGTAAAAATCACTGGCAGTATTATACATTTGGACACTGTTGGTTTTTCTCAACATAATTATATACACACTGATCTCATTGATTCTTTACGCCCTTTGTGATTCTCTATTACTATTATCAATTATTATATGAATAATATTGAGAAGTCACTATAAACTCTTATAACATGAATTCTCTTATAATATATGGAAAGGATGAATGAAAATCCAACATTCCATTGGTGAATATGTGGATGTGTAAGTAAAATATCCCTTAGACTCATTCAAAGTATATGAATTATTCATACCTCCCTAATAAGAGAAGAAATGTCTAAAGTAAGACTAATGAACATGATGTGTAATGATTTTTTATGTAAATAGATGGGCCACCGGAAGAATAATTAAACTATAGTGATAAAACAAGGTTAATATTTAGGTGCATTTATTATTGAATGAAATTTCTTCATATATACAAGTTTGATATTAGATAATGATTTTTTTCTCAATTTTTTATCCAAATACAAGAAAGAAGTTGGTTCTATAAGGTTTAAAGAGGTGTGGTGGATCTCCCACGTATTAGAGGAGCTATACTAACTACCATTTTTATAGGGTATTACCAACTTGCTTTACTGATGCCATTAAGTCTAATACTAAAAAACAATTATTACCTTCTTGGTGTTAAAAAAATATTATATCAATGTCCATTTTAAACTTGGATAGATTTATATTCATATTTGGGGATATAAGATACTACATTTATACAGAAATAATTTATTATGGTATGTAACATCATAATAACAGTCCTTATGTGCAAGAATTTAGAAACCAGGTGTTGAAAATTGATAATGATTCAAGTTAACATGACTTATTTCACACCTTGTTATGGAATGACCAACTTGGTTATGTAATTGATAAGTTTTTCAAAAATCTATATTAAGAAGTTTATTTGAATTATTTTGAAATAAAAACACTTGGTATATGTTAGGGTTGTTTATGAAGATAAATAATCAAACCATTATTTGGTTGAAAGGGATAAAGGGCTACAAAACATATTGAATTTGTTCATATATATGTGTGTGAAGCTTTTCTAATTGAATCTAGATGTGGATATTCAAACTTCATTATTTTTACCAATTGTATTATTATATGTTGATATGTCTACATAATGAGTTATAAATCTGAATCCTTTAAGAAATTTAAGGATTTCAAGAAAAAATTAGAAAATAATATGCATAAGAAGATAAAGAAAAAGTGATTGGATATAGGTGGAGAATATCTCAACATATATTTCATTACCAATTTAAGATGTTTTTGGATTCTATCATAACTCACTCCTTATATATTGTACTGTAATGGTGTCAAAGAAAGGAGGAACCACCCCATGATAGACATGTTGAGATTAATGATTAGTCATATAAATAATTTATTATCCTATTAAGTAAATTCATTATAGACTATAACACACATACTAAACTTAGTGATAAATAATGTGGTAAAAAAATTCCATATGAGTTAATGTATGGGAAGAAATTAATGATTTCACATACAAAAATATGTGGTTGGGGAGTTTTTAATAGTTATCACTATATCAAAAAACTATTACCATGGGCCCAAAGTGTATCTTGATACTAAATCCTATAAAAAAGAGATATAATCTACATGACCACTTTAGAAAAGTATATTGTAGTGGAATGATAGAGTATATCCTTGAGAGGGAAAACATCCCCAAAAATGATAGTGGGAGAAAGATTGACTTAAATGATTTTGATGCTCAAGTTATGAAAGAGTTTTAATATGACAAAAATTTTAAGACCCCATGAATGAGGTTATACTAGAGGCGCAAGTATAACACAATTGATCCAAAATATTTAGATAACTAGAGATATATGATTTTCTAGTTACTGAGGATGGTGACTCGTTATTAGTTGACAATGATGAACCGCTGTGCTATAATGGAATATTTAGTAGCTGATGTGGCTTAATATTAATTCATTATTTTCATATCTATTCTAATAAATAAATGTTTTCTAAATTCCAAAATATTATTTTATTGAGAAATTACTAAATATTGAATAATTTTAGTGGAAATAAAAATTTTGTAGTTTTTTTAATGTATGTTTTTTGTGATTAATTCATAAATGTATGGTTCAATAATTTCCATATATTTTTTAACCAATATTTTAGTTTCTTGTGAACATTCAATTTAACATTTTTTTTAAATTCGGTTAGATGAAATTAGATTTTGGACTAAACTATTTTATTGTTCTAGGTTAATATGTTTAAGGGGATCTATTGGAATAGTTTTTCTTCAAGTTAAAGTTTTTAATTTCATTTCTATTAATTTTTAACATTCAATTGATATTGTTCGCATTTTTTAATTTGGTTTTTTATTTTGAAGTGGAAATAGGTATTTATTCTTTAAAAGACCAATTTTAATATTTATTTTTATCCTATATCAAGGTAATCTAGGATTTTGAGGGATATATAATAGTTTCTGAGCTCACATAAAGTTGAAACACACCCACATAAGGGTGAATCAATACTCGCATAAGGATCAAATAGATACTTACATAATGGTACCATATGATAACTATACTCTTTAAAGGTATATTTATAATCCAACCAACTCACATAAGTGTACCTATATCAAGGATTCTATATCATAGTGAAAAAAACTCATGTAAAAATGTATTTGAGGATTCAACTTCTTTAAGGGTACCTCTTAATCCTAATGGGCTATGTAAAGGTGATCTTATCACTTCAATGACTTGTGTATGACATGAGTGTATAGATGATATTTCAGTCTCAGTGAATTTCTTGAGTTTTTACTTTGGTGTATAGGTGGATTCAAAATACATGTGTCAGATAAGAAATTCAATAGCTGGTATGTCTTAAAGATATAATTTTGGACTTATTTTTAGGCCATGTAGTTTTCTTGGGTTCATGGATAATTCTCAAGATCATTGAGGTTTCAAATTTATATTTTGGGATAGAAGTCCAAGGAACACATATTAAAGATGGTTAGTGATAACCATGCACCCCAACCATATATCATGGATTTATAGGCACATAATTTTATTAAACTATGTAAGGAACTCTAAAAAACCATTAAAACTATGAGGTAAATTATTGAGCCATTCTGCATGATTGATGCATATATTTTTAAACCATGTGGAAAAATAATGTGAAATATAGGGTTCTATAGAGTTATATTCACATGGGTCATAAATAGTTTGCAAAATATGAATCCAATCCATGTGTCCCTTTAAAAATATTAACTTTACAAAACATAATCCCTCTAAATGCTTGAGTTAATAACCCTTTTCCATCTCCCTTTCATGAAGTAGGCCTTCAAGAACACCCTCCTATCTTCTCTTATACGCTTTGGTGGGGTTCCCTTATTTTCTGGCATAATTAAGTATTTCCTCCTGTGTTAGAGAGTTTAGGGTGAGTTTACCTCTCTTATTAATCTCTTTGTTGATTTATTTAAAAATCCAGTGGTGTTCGTCTTAGTTAAGATAATTTGTCATAATTTCAAGGAGTCTTTATAGTTTCTCATTTATCTCGATTCTCACTGAAAAAGTAACTGATATTTAATGAGTGGGATTCAATAAGAATAAAGTAAATGGTTCTCTTTAATTTAAACCATAATCTCATCATTCTTATGAGGTTATTCATAGTTTGATCAATCTGGATATACAATTCTTCACCATGTTTAAATTAAATAGTTTAAAAGTGGTTTTTTCTTTTTTAATTTAACTTGTAACATTCCATGAACCTTAGAATTGATGATATCTAGTGGAGTCCCTTTGGAATGTGTGGAACTTTGGAATTGTCTAATTTGGTTGGTCATTTGAAATAGAATAGTATTAAAATATAAGTTAAATAAAATTTTATGTTTTAAATGGTTAAACTATTAATAATTTATTAGATTGGTTTTTATGAAATAGAGTTTCATAGACATCAATGTTTTTAATAAAATTGTAAACTTAATATGGGAAAATATATTGGTAAATTGTTTGTAACATTAATGAATTAAAAATAGTTTTGAAATGTGATTTTGGACAAGGTGGTTAGTTTTGGTAATTGATTTGAAAGAAATAATGTGTAATACTTTTGTGTAATGACATGGTGTTTATTTGAGGCCATATCCCTTATGATAGTGATGAGAAATGGTATTCATTAGGATCATGGGATTTTTTTATTATTTAATGCTTTAATTTTTGAAAATTTTTCCTTGATAAATAGAGGATTGTTAAAATTAAATCATTGGATATGATGACGGGTTGTATTTACTTGAGAGGATTAATTACAGTTTTTATAGACCTAGAACTGTGTGGCTTACCAATATAGAGACATGGATTCCACTATGATACTTTTATTAATTACATGGTATGATGAAACCCTTTGATTTATGGAGGTCAAATGTTCTAGAATTCCTTGGGGAATCTATTGGATTCTGTTAGATTCAATATTATTAATGCATTTTGGATGCTTAGCCATGGATTATGGGGGGTCCATATCATTTAAATACCATGGATGAATTTCAAGGATTCATATGATGTACCTTGTTGAATGTCACGAGATGCACTCCCTAGATCTGTCCTAGTTACATTGGGTGTAATGCCTTGGCCATAAGTCATAGATTATAATTAGTTAATGATTCTAAATTTCAAGGATGGATTTCTGAATTCAAATTAGTATTTTAAATTAGAGTAATTCTAAGTATTACCCATTTATTGCATTACCTATTATATTTTTAGAGAGGGAGTGCATGGTTGATCCATGTGGGTTCTCACTAGCTATTACAACTATTTATGCCTTAGTAGAATACTTTTTGAACTCATCAAGAAATGATATGTACTATGATTAGATACTCACCAACTTCTACCAAAGTAGGTATAAAATTGTGTAGGGTGTCACTATGGAACCTTGGAATCGATTAAAACCATTAAATGGATAAATTGGTTATCAATGTAAATTAATATTTATTGAACTCTTACATGAACGTTTTTGTTAACTGGTTATCTTAGAAAAATTGTTGGTGGATATCAGATTATTTTTAATAACATCCATATCATGCCAATATTAAATATGGGTACCAAATAAGAAGACTATTTGTTTACAAGTAATATGTTTAGGTAAAGGCCCTATTGATTTATAAATAGCTTGAAACACATTATATAAGGACGATGGGACTGGGTTAGACTCAGGGAAAATTTAATTATTAATTTTATTTTGTTTTTATTATATCTAGTATATTTTAATACATGAATGCCCCACGAGGGGATTTTTCCTGAAATGTATAGAATTAATCAATTTTCCTTATATGATATTCTAGAAACTTTTCATATGTTCTTTATCCTATATGCGATGTATTTTATTCTTGGTTTTTTGTTGTTATTATTCTACTATTATATGAGGTAGAATGGGGGAATAGTCTCTCTATAGTATCGTCATAGGACATCATATCTAGTTAGTATCCCCTAGATTATGAAGAGGATAACCTAGGGTTATCTTTCATACTAGCTGAGACCACCAATTCATTAGATCCTAGGGTGGTGCATTACAACATTTATAAAGTTATCTATCATGGTTGAAGAGCTATGTAATAGTCATCGTAGTGTTTTTAAGTAATTAAACATTTATTGACTTATTTAAAAATGATTTGAAATTTTAAATAATAGATCCTAACCCCATACTAAATGAGTGGTTTTGAACATTATCATGGATTTATGAGGAATCTTGACTGAAGAATCAAGAACCAACATGGAAGGATAAAAATTTATTAGAGGGATTCAGATAGATTCCCATTAATAATATGATTCGATGCATCATGTGGCATGTAGAGACCATGAATTCAATGGGCGATGTTAACTATGAGCTATAGATAAGGGAGTCAATATATGAATACTTTCAAAATTGAGAAGACCTATGAATTTGATTGGTATCTATCATTCAATGATCAAGATAGAGATTAATCACAAATCAAATAGGGGCCATGACTAATTTTAAGAGATATGAGTTGGAGTGGAGGTGTGTGTCATTATTCAAGGTGGACTAAGCTATGAAGATAGACAGTGGAGTGATATTTCCTCATTTACATGGATGGATCTCACTTCTTCACTAATCATATTCTATTATATTTTATATTTTTCTTATGATTTTCTCCGGTTTAAATATTTATTGTGTATAAATTCATTGGTAAGATTTAATTGATTTAATTTTATAATTCATTTATGTTCTTAATTTTATTATAGTATTGGTAATGATTCATTATTCTTTTTCATTTTCAAATTAATTATATTTTAATTTGATTAATGTATTTAAAAATAAAAAACATCTCAGATATAATTTTGAGATCTCTACACACTATAAAAATCCACATACTTTGTGTAAGGATAAAATAATTTACATTCATAAAATAAACTATAGTTTATTATTTGAATAAATTTATTTGTTTTAAATTATTTTAGAATAAATTTTTTATTTATCATTTGGAATTATCATTCTAATTCAATCAGTTTCCCTATGACCCATTTTCAAAATCCCTCCTACAAATTATCAATAGTTTAGTTTCTAAAACATTTAATGTAGCACCCCAAAATTGTTAAAGAATAAAATTGTAATCGATATCATATGTGACATGAAACACCAATATTATAAAAAAATATAACACCTGGAGACTTTATGATATATTTATCTTTAAATAATTTTAATATATCCAATATCATATGATACCCGGAATGCAACAGGTATATTCAATTACATACATCACAAAGTTGATCATATGTTATAGATAAAAAATGTGTTTCTTTGACTACTTTTTTTACACATAATAACTTGTTTTACTGGATAATAATAAATTATTAAAGTACTAATATTTAATATGATAGCTATCACCTAGATGTTGGAATTGAGGGTTTGAATAAGATTAAATAACTTATAAAAATATATATTTTACAGAATTTTATTAATTATCTATTAATTATTAATAAAATAAGAATCCTTTCAAATAAAATAAATTTTTTCTAAAAAAATTGTATTTTTTCGAAAAAGCAGTTTAATCACACTTTGAGAAAATAATTTAAAATTAATTTTTACCAATTTTATTAAATTTATTTGAAAAAATAAATTTATTTTTGGAAATAGTAATATCAAAATTATATTAGTGTGATTTCGTTGGAGTTTTATGAGAAGTTTCATTTTTTGAAGAATAGTGGAAATTACTAAATTTTAATTGAAAATCACCTTTTAATTAAAAACAATATATGGTTAAATTATATATTAATTTTTTTTCAAAGTAAAATTAGTCCAATTTTATATATATTAATCTAATTTAGGTAATTAGGATCATTTTCATATTGAATTTAGATATAAACACTTTGTAAACTTTTAAACATTTTTCAAATTAAAACATGTCTTTCTCATCATGTTTATGGGATTAATATCAAATTAAAAATTTGCACTTATGTTGTTTGAATTTAGAAAATATTTATTCAATATTTTGATTTAGAACAATTTTTAATTTATATTAATGTCAATGTAATTGTTAGAAAAAATTAATATTGAATGCATTAAAAATTAATTACCACATTTAAGGTAAAAATTGGTTTACTGAGGGTTAAATAAAAAAAGATAATTATAAAAATTACCTAATAAATTTTATAAATAATATTTTATGGATTTAATTAGACCATATAACACCTAATTTTGTATAATGGTTTGTTTTGGACCCTTTTGACAAAAGAAAAACATGGGAGCACTTGATTCTTTCCAAAAATACCAAATGTGTTCCCTCCCCACTTATTAAAGACCACCCACTGTCCTCTCTACATCACACCTTCAAACAAATTTAGTTAATCTAATAACTAACCAAATAACTTCAAAAAAACCCTCCCTTTATCCTAGAAACATTATTCTATGAAAAAAATCCAAATTAGGAAGGTGTTAGTCCAATCCTAAGTAGGATACCCGAAGGCAAGGTAATGCTCTTCAACAAGCATATCTATTTTAATTATTTCTCATTAAATTTTTATTAAAACATTATGAAATAATAAAAATGGTATATTAATTATACAGTGATGTTTTTTATAAAAATTTAATGACCTAAAACCATCTCCACTTCTATCAAATAGGTTACGAAATCATCATTCATGTGTATGGTGTACTATCACCGCATAAAACGATGTCATTTGTTTTTCCATTTCCACCTCCAAAGGCTGGGTATGAGGATGGATATAAAGTATATATATGATTTTATAACATATATATATCTATATAGAAAATATATCACATGTACTTTTTTACCACACATTTCATAGTAGATATGATAAGGTCTCTTATGTGTATGATGGACTGCCACTTCACGAAGCGATGTGATTCAACTTTCACTAACACTTCACATTGAAGATGATAAAGATAAATGTAATTATTATATATGATATATATTATATAATGATAATATTAATGGCATGTTTATCATTCTATAAATATAATATATGTCATTTTCTTCATTACCTTTTTTACTTACTTAAATAAGATAACATCGTTCATGTACATGTGGACTATCGCCTTCACGAAGTGGTGTGGCTCTCTTCTCATCACCAAAACACATGAATGATATAAAAAATTATATAATATTTTATAAATTGTATTATTATTACTATGTAAATATAAATTATTATTTACCTTCTTTCTATAATGATCATTCAAAAATGAAAACTCTATTCATACATATGTACAACCTTCCATCTATATGATCATAACGTAATTCAATTTCTGTAACCTTCATTAATGTTATTATTTATAATTAAAACTGATGTAAACATATTTTAATTATTTCATGATTATTATTCAAAATATGATATAACAATGTTGTATTCACAAGAACATAAGTATTCGTGATTAAGAAAAAATGATGAAACATGGAAATTAACACCCGAAACAATGAAAATAATGAATTATTATTAATGAATGGGTAACAATATGTTATAAAAGGGTCATATATGATATTATAAATATTAATTTGGGTCTAAAATATGTTAATTACATGTTTATAACCACTATATAGGATGTTAAATCATGTTCAACCAAAAGAAATCATAAGGTAAGGGATTTCATCTCAACTTTATTTCATTGAGGGATATTATAATGTTATGAACCTAATTTCTTTTATATGGTGTATATACTACCCATTTTATGTGTACTATCATGAATAATTCACTATTCATATTATTCTATTTTTCAATTTTAATTATTTTATATAATGTTATTTTAATTAAATGTTTCCAAGTGGTAAAAAATTTCATATATTGATTCCTTTTTTTTATGATATATTATATATTCATTATCATTGATATTCTAAGATTATATGTATAATAACTTATGATTATATTATGTTTTATATACATTTTTATGTGGATTTAAATTTTATGCACATAATCGATTCAGTGGTTGATTTTCACTTCAACATTATGATCTTTGCAAGGGTTTACTTCACAATCTCAGTTTAATCAAGATTTTTTTATTATTGAATTTCAATTGAAGAAAATTATGTGATAATTATTTGATAAACCCTTAAATTTTATTATCTTATAATTATTCATGATATTTTTATGTAATATTAAAATTTTACCACTCCTTTTTACTTAAATTTTTTTAAAATAATGTTTTTAAGAAAATATGAATTATTCTTCTCTTTAGTTGAAAATATGTTTTCTTCCAAAATAATGTTTTCTTCAAATGTTTTAAAAAAAAATAAAAAATATAAAAAATATTTACTAAATAATTTTTTACATGTTATTAATTTATAAAAAAATCAAAGTAATCTCATTTCATTTTCAAAACAATTATCATCTGGATTTTAATGAAAATGTTAAAATAATATTCTTGTCCTTTTCTAAATATAGCACTTGACTAAACTTTTTTCAATGGGGAAGAAATTTATTTTATCTTCTAAATAATGTATGGAACTATCTACCTTTATGTATATAATATATTTTAATATTCCTTTTTAATTTTATAAATATATTTTAAAAGAAAATAATTTTTAAATTTATTCTAAAAGAAAAGGATTTCTAAAAAAAATTCAAAATGAAAAGGATATTTTCCTAAATATTTTTTAATTATATTTTTATGTAATTTCTATTAATAATTTATAAAAACCCTTTATTATTGCTTCAATGGGTATATTTTGATACTAAACTTATTTTTCATGTGAATCGTTTTATTATTTTGTCCAAGGATAGTATCGATATTCACTTCTTTGTATCATTTTGTATTCATTAACATCCCCTTGAAATATTAACATTCTTATGATCATTAAACATTACATTCCTCTTAAATTTCCTTGTTATTTATGAAGGATATTCATATTACATAATCTATATTTCATTACAACATATAGTGTTTCACTTTGAAAGTTATTTGATTGACTAAAAAATATTAATAAATTTGTATCCTTTACTCAATATAGAAATTTGATGTTAAGGAATATTAATTCCTAAATTAAATCGGTTATTCTATATATGAGGAATGATTTGGACTAGTAGTGATGGGTGGGGATGGTATAATATATCCCATTAATGAATCAGTAGGTCTAACGAGTCAATCAAGTTAATATAGTATTAAATGGGTTTTAACCTATAGACTAAACCATCTTATAAAAGGTGTTGATGGTAGAGGTATCATGAAAATGGAGATCATGGAATCCAATAATTAAGCATTTCCTGCATTAAGAATTCAGTTATTATTTTCTATAAGGTTTTCATAATGTAAATATCTATAGATTCATTTCATTATTAGTTTATTGATTAAATATCTTTTTTTTTCAGTTATTTACCTTTCTATGTTGATTATTATTTACATATATATTTCAATGGAATGTGTGCTCAGTTATTTAAAATTCTATATTAATTATTCCTTATCCAGTTTTTAAAATTTAATTTTTTCTTAGTTATTTATCTTTCCATGTTGATTACACTTATTGATTCATGATACCTTCCATTATAATTAACTCGTAATAAACATTTTATATCACCTTTATTTTGGTTTCCATTATCAAGAATCCATGGAATGTACTATATTTGAAATGAAAGGATATTCTAGAGGGAATAATTATATTCATAAAAAAATATATTGTAATATTTGTATTCAAATGTAATGTATAACTCAATTATGTTTGTATATTACAAGACTGCTTAATTCATCTGTCCTTTGAATATGATTCCTTATATCTTATATCAATGTAATAAAACAGACACTGACATTGGGATGCTATGGTCTAGGTATCTATAGTAGGTACCAGAGGAAGTTTGTAGAAACATTGGGAACTAGATTTAGAAAAACATATATTGGGGTCAAAACCTTATGATAGATATTGATTATAAGTATAAAAGAACATACTAATGTTTTTGTAAGGTAGAGATTATATGAATTTTCCATAAAACATGTCTTTATCTAGATATAACATGTGGATGTGGTTCATGCCTAGATGTACCTAGGGGTAATAAATAAAAAAATCATATATTGGGATATACTCAATGATCATGTGGTGTATCACAACATGCCTTACATTACACCTGGTTTGACACTCTTATGATATGTGCTTATAATAATTATATTATTATTTATAAACCATTTTTAAATATTTTAATTGATGATGACAATGAATTACCTAGGTTAAACCTAAGGTATTTGAGATTGAATAGATGGTTTCTCAGTGGAATTAGAAAATATTTTTTGTGTATAAAATTAGGGCATAAGTTAATGAATTACTAAGTAAAAATTAACAATATAATGAATGGAAATAAATATCATCCTAGAGATCCATTTATAGTTATTTTCTTAAAATATAGAAAACCAGGGTATTACTTGAGTCAATTAACTATTTTAATGTTTTCCACCTTGACTAAGTAAGGATATTTGTTGAAATAAAATGGTTGATTTTTTTTGTGTATTGGGATTCAATAAATAAATTGTGGAAGTATTTTTACCAATGGTATTTTGGTATAAAAATCTTGAAATGTCTAGGTATTTTGTTAAATTTTAAAAGCATATATGTCTTCATTAACATAATCATTATGGATACTATTATGGGTTAAAAAGTTTAATGTTGATCATAATTTCAAACTCATATGCACTCTTTTAAGGTTATATGTGATGATAGTCTGTGAATATTAAGTATATTTTGGAGATATTTATGGAAATTTTATGTCCTAGTGGAAACTTTATTTGATGAATAATGACCAAAATTTTACAAACAACAGTTTAAAGGTATTGATAACCATTAGGTTTAATATTATCATTAATGAAATTATAATAATAAAGAAATAAGATATTAGACTTTGTAAAAAAATTGTACTAAAACCCATAGTAAAAAATGTTATTTAGTGATTAACTTTATTTTATGGATGTCCATCACATTTTTTGGGGAATTATATAGGAATTATACTAATATAGTTTATAAAAAATGATAAACTAGTTGCTGAATGAAAACCCATCACATCTAGAAAGGTTGTGGGGTTTGAACCCATGAATGTTTTATTGTAAGGGTTTAGCACCTACCAATGGTTTGCACGATGTCCTGGTGAATATGTCATTGTATTTAGTTAAATGATTTTAAAAATAAATATTAATGATGAATTAGTAGTTTTACTTATGAGTTTTAGAGATTAATGTATTATATTTCTTGTTCAAATGATATTTTTTTTGTAAATTACTTATAGAAAAACATAAATACTTGATTGATGGATATTTTGATCAATTAAAAGGGAATTTTAGATCTTTATTAATAATAAATAATTTTTTTGGATATTAATTTCTTTGATTAAGGGATGAATTTCCAATTGATTAAGGTAAAACAAAGGGATGAAACTGTGCTTATAAAATAGGGAAATATAAAGTAAAATTATTTTCGTATATTCCTAGATAGTAAATTAATTCCTCAACTTTAGGAAAATGAACTTGAAAAAAACATTAATCTGATTACATTAAAATAAGATGAATCATATGGCCTTTTATATCATCACATATTTATGGTTTTGAGGTTGTTAACATTCCATTAATCATTCAATTTCATATGATCAATGACCTAAATCACTCTTTGGCCATCCATCAATCATTCAATTAATAGAATCATGTGTGGGTCTAAATGGATTGTAAGAAAGGGTTTTAATCTTCACTGTTGGACCACTGAATGACATGATCATCCTTTACAAGACAGAATGGGTTATCCACATGATGATAAATATATGTCAATTGGTGATTTCTTATCACACTTTCATAGTTATGGAATCATGATCCCATCAAAAGTACAGTTGGAGATTCAAAGCTACACTTTTTTTTATCGTGAAACTCTTGTATAGAAACCAATAAGAATGGGCCATTTCAATACCAAGAAGTTTTATACAATGGAATGTATGGACTCCCTATAACCACTATCTTGGTTGCTGAAATTCAACACTTATTTTATCCTCCCTTTGAGATTTATTCTTCTCTAGAGGATTTGGAATCACCAACTGCCAACCCATGATTAGCTTAAAAGATCTATCTTTCATCTTTCTTATGTTTTCTCACTATGTATGAATGCTGATGAAACTATTCAGAATCTTTTTCTATTACGAAAATATTCCCAAAATCTTTGGTCTTATGTTTGATCCATGTTATAGATTTGTTTTGATAGATGTATACAGTTGAATTTATTCCTGGAGTGTTTTTTCATTACGGGATGTAGTATGTAGGTACAAAACCTGCAATTTGTGGTTGTCTCTACTTGTATCACTACTATTTTGAGAACTTGGAATAATGTATTTTTTGAAGTATAGTAGTGCATTGCACAACTGTCTCTCCTCTCTATCCACAAAATGGTGCATGAAGTGGCGGTTTTTCAATCTAGAATCATGGATAATAGTGTGGAGGAACTGACTACTCTTTATATCTTAGGAGTGATAGGTCGGCCAAGAAAACTAAAAATGACTAGGTACATTCACTGGATACCTTCAATCAAACCATGGCTCAAATTGAACATCAATGGATCAACCTCAGGGACATCAGGGCCATCAGGTTGTGGTGGTGTATTTCAAACATATCGCGGGTTTTTCAAGGGGTGATTTCATCATCACATTGGAATTAGGGTCACTTTTGAAGATGATCTAGGGGAGATGATTTATGCACTTTGATATATTGTTTAGTATAACTAGAATTTATTATCAATCGAACCAGATTCTGAAATTGCGGTGAAAACTATTAAAACTGGAATAAAGAATGTTCCTTAGAAGATATTAGCCCATTGGGTTAAATGACTTACTAAAGCCACTCAACTTAACTTGATCATGTCGCATGCTTACCAGGAGGAAAATTAGGTAGTGGATGTTTCTTCAAAGAAAGAAGTTATAGACATAGCTACGATGTGGTTTTTCACAGTCCCGGATTATTGTGCTCTAATGTTAGAGGATGACATGTGGGGTAAAGTCCATTTCCATTTTTTTAATAACCTATTTTAATTCTTGACTCAACCTTATTTTTTTTATATATTTCTTATGTTCGGTTTCCACTGGATCCTAGACTTTTTGGTAATTACCTTAATCACTCTTAGTAATTAAATATGATTTTCCTCTATGTCCATATCTTCAATTTTGACCAATTTTATCCTAGTTGGAAATATAGTTATGTGTTACTCTATATGACCTAGATACATCCCATTCTCTATTATTAGGAAGATATTTTATTAACACTTCTCAAGATTTGGTTTTTAAATAAAGGTATTTTAAAATTTAAAACCCATGATTATAGGAATAATGCTTAAATTGTGATTGAACAATTTATCTAATGTGGGGAGAATATATCAATATGAAATTAAAAAATAATTCAGCATTTGTTTGTATATGTGAAACACAATACCAATCTTAGAATAAAATATAACACCCCGATACTTTATGATATATTTTTTAAAAAATAAATTAAGTCTATTCAATAGAGTGTATTACATGTAATGTTAAGTTTATCTTGTATTACAACCAAACAAAAATATATTATGAATATATTATTATTTAATATCATATTTATCACCTAGCCATTGGAATGGAGGCTATGGATATTTTTTAAAAACTTATTAAAGAATATATTTTACACATGTTTCTTAATTATCTATTTATTAAAAAAAGAATAAGAATCGTTTATAAGAAAATGAAATGTATTTTGAGAAACATTAATTTTTTTTTCTAAAATATGGTTTAATCCAGATTTCTATATATAATTTAAAATTAATTTTTACCACTTTTAGGAAATTTATTTGAAAATATAAACTTCATATTTGAAATTCTAAAATAAAAATTATTTTATGGTGAATTCTTTGAATTTTTCTGAGATATGTTTTTTTGGATGACTAGTTAAAAATGCTGAATTTTAATTAAAATATGACTTTTCATTTAAATAATTTATATGGTTAAATTATATTTAATTTTTTTTAAAGTAAATTGTTTTAAAAAAATTATCAATTAATCCAATTTAGGTCATTATAGTCACTTTCATATTGAATTTATATATAAAAACATTTTAAACATTTGATTTTTCACTTTAAAACCCCACTTTCTTATCACATCTACAGGACTAACGTTAAATAAAAATTCTCACCTTCTATGAATTGAATTTTGGAAGATTTATTCTATATTTGGAATAATAATAATTTATTATTTCTAATAAGGTCAACTTATTTTTTACCAAAATGAATATTGAATGCAATAAAAATTTATTATCATATTTAAGGTTAAAATGGGTTTACCATGGGGTTAAACTCAAAATATAAGGGTAGAAATTACTGATAATATTTTTTAAAAACTATTTCCTAGAACTACTTCAACCATTACACCCCTAAAGTCCGATAATGGTCCACTGTGGATATAACGACCCACACTATTATAAATAAAATTCCATTTTGGATTTAATTAAATGTCATATTATGTATTATGGTTATATATAACCCAAGAACTTATTTGTTTGTATTATATCCAATTTTATTTAAAGTAACATTAATTATCATTCCTATTAACAATATATTCATTTAAAAGTGATCAAATTATTAGTATAAATATTGGGTTTTAACAAATCCATTTGACACAGACAATACAAGTGATGGCCTCAACCAGAAGTATTGTATCATATGAATCCCATTGATTAGAGCTTCTGATAGAGATAGAATCATTTGTATTTTCACTTGACCAAGACCAAGGTGATATCCAATAATGTAAGCAAGAGTGAAACCATTTCTGAGAGAATTTCAAGCTCATCGAGATCAGGGACCAAATAATATACATCGAACCACTATATGAATGTATCACTATCATAGACCTTACTATTATGGAGTTTTATAGTGTATTTAATGGATATTTATCAAGATTCTATAAATTTTATTATGTACATTTTTATAGAATAATGAATATATTTTCATCCTATTGTTGTTACATTATACTTGATTTATATTATTATATAATAAAATAGAAATATTATTTTTGAGTAATTTTCAAATTCAATTGAAGAACATTTTTTGATTGAATAATAGATTTCTAAAATAAAAAACATTTTAATAGATATAATTATTAAATAATTTTTATTAAATATAAATGGTCATATAATTTTTAAGAAGTAAACTTGAATTTTTATAATGGTTTGAAAACTACTACTGTCAAGAAACCTATCATTTTCAATAAATTTAGGTTATTATTTTAAAATTTATCAATAAAATATTTACTAATTATTCAAAAAAAGTATATTATTTTTGGAATTACAACATCAAAATTATCCAATGGTTAATTTTTCATTATTTTATGAGGTAGTAGAATTTTTGGTAAAAAATAAATGTCGTATAAATATACCTTGCATATTATGACATCATAATGATGCAAAAGTGATGTAATAAATACTGTAAATGGGATATATAACCAAATATATTATTTAACATTAAAGGTTTTAATTTATGTTTATTTGGATAATTTTATAAATCTTTTACGAACCCTCCAAAACCATTAATATATTTTATAGTTTCAAAATAATTTCTTTAAGTGTATGACTTGCTTCCACATAAGAATGGGTATTATATTATTATATTTTTCCTGAGGTATTATAAAATAATGAAATATTCTCTAATTTGGCCAAATCCATTTTCAAAAACCATGGGAAGGTTTTTTGTTTTTGTTATTTTATTATATAGAGTCCAAAACATAAGTTTGAGAAATGTTAATGAAATCCCCACTCATTACAAATATAATATCACCCAATAACCCACTTATATTCACTAAAAATCCATTGATCATGTCCTTACTCTTCCCTACCCTCTTTAGAGAACTCCCAAGGCACTCCCAAGCTCTCATGTAGCTCCACCCAAGCATTTGGAGTCACACACTCAAGTGAGGGATCCTGACCTTCTCTTCTTTATTCAAGTTTCATTATTATCTTATGCATTATATTTCAAATTCCTAATGTTAGGATATGTATTTTCATGTCCTTTTTATTCCCCAGTTGACATAAAAATGGTGATATACCCATTTTACTCTCATCACCCCATTTTATTAATTTTCTAGTGACATTATTATGTTGTCAAAATTTCACCATGATTTTCTATGGAAAAAAAATTATATAGTGAATACCATACCCATTTCTTATCAAGGGTGTTAACCATTATACACTAATAACTTTTTACATGGTACATACATTTATGAATTTCATACTCCTTAATATTTGAAAAAAATATTATTACAAATGATTCCTTATTTTATGATCTTTGTGGCACACTTAAAAAATATAATGAAATGAGAGTGACGTCTGTTCTCAAAATTATATATCACTCTAATGCATTGCATAGTGGTTATTCTCATGATACATAATGTCAGGATAGGTAGTAATCCTGATTTCTTATTTAGTAATTTTTCCATCATGATTTCTCATAAATTAGGCTTTACCTATGTTTATGATTTAGTGTTTTATGTAGTTTCCACATTTCCAAAGTTTCATTTTTGTTATCATGTTATATCATGTCTTATTTTTCATGTTTATGATTATTGGTCCTTTTATTCCCAATTGATATGCCTATTTTATAACATGTATTACCTCATTCCATGTTTATTCCCTTACTGGGCTTTATAGCTCACCCCTTTCTTAAGTTTGTTCCCATGTTATCCAATGTAGTTTTAAAAGACATGGAATTTTTTAAGCATGATCATGAGGTTTTAAAAAATGTCATTATATCCCATGTTCAAGATGTTATTATATGTACATAATTACAAATTACACTATACATATCATTATTCTACTTTATATTGTGTGTTATTTTATGTAATAATTCACGAATTAATACGTAATAAAGAGAAGGGTTTTCATAGTTGGTATAAGAAGATAATTTTAGTTATTCTTGGGATTAGTATTAGATAACTCTATAAAAATCCTTAGGGATAATACTAAGTATAAGAAAAAAATCCTAAATTTTGGTATGTATATAGAATGTAGTTTATCAAGAAAATACATACCATTTTTGATACTACATGTGGATGTGGTTCTGGTATAGATATACCAATAGGGTAAAAACTCTAACAAGGTGTGTCAAGCCTAACATGGTGTATCCTGGTACATGACAACGAGCCTTACTGTGCACCTATTTTTACACTACTAGGGTACTTTCTTTGGTAAATTAATAAGCTCATTATGAACCATTATTAAGGAAACAAAAAGTTTCCAATAAAAATATATGTTAGGAAATAGATCATGGATAAAATATATTAAAGACTAGAAATTCATAACTTTATATAATAATTGTAATTTTTTAGATATCCATTTAATGTCATTGGATTAGTGTTTATGTCTTTAATAGTTTACTCATCCATAATATTCTTCCTTATAATATCAAATGTCCATAAATCAGAGGAATAAAGTAAACAATCGGGCAATGTGATGACTACCCCAACAAGATACCCAACCCGATAGGAGCGGGAATTCAAAACTATTTGATAATACTCTATTGGGTGACTTAGGTTATGAATTGAAACATGTATTCGGAATATTTCCCAAATCCCCCTAAGAAAGAATAAGCTATAATTGATAGCTTTATGTGATAAAGGCCTCTAACATTTAATGGATCATTTGATCCCTTAATCACGAAACAATTGACCAACTCCATTGAGAAGGTCTTCTCTATCCTTCAATGTTCCAAAAAAATAGTAGGTTCTACTATATGTTTATTGTAAGAAGGGAGAAGGTGATTAGTGTTCTATATTTTTCAAGAATATGAAGCCTAAGGAAGAGATCAAAGTGATTGGGTGGAAGGAATTCTAGAAAATGGTTTCAATAAATATATTCCATTCACTCTCCGAGATAAAATGGAAAGGTATTTCTTTACCCTCAAGAAAAAAATGATGAATCTACTAGGGTGAATAAGTAAAATATCACAATACATCCTGATATTCCTATGGACTTTTCTTTACCTCCAAAATCAAGGTTGAACACTTCTTTGGTGGTCTAAAACCTAGTGTAAGAAAATCCATTGCAATACAAGGCTTTGATTTCTATGAAGAAATTGTTCAATGTGACCTAAAATTCCAAATGGAGATCGGATAATCATAAGGATATCATGGGGATAAGAAGTGGAAAGTGGATTTTAATTATGGTTGTATGATGGAGAAATATTATGGTGAGAAAAAAATTCAATATCCCGCTTTCCAAAGGTTTAGAAAGAAGCACCCTAGAAATTACATAATGGGGATTAGGAAATGATTTAGGTTTGGTAAGGAAGCTAACCTATCTAATGATTATCGAGAGGATAAACCCACCAATTATATGGAGGAAGTTAATACTATATTCATCCCTTAGTTCATTGTTCATTTATTCAATAGTAATGAAGTAGGGAACATTTTAAATCAATGCACTAAGCTAAGGGTTTTCGAAGACAACCAACAACCTCCAAGGAAACAAGGGAAATGTTTTTCCATCACAACCATTGAGGTGGATCCTAAAAATGAAGTAGTGATAGGTATGATAATTATTCATTCAAGCATAGTGAATGTTATTTCTGATTTTGGTTCTATGTATTCATTTGTATCATTAATTTTCAGTAAAACTATTCAGAGGCCACCAAAAAGCATGGAAGTTGAGTTATCAGTGAAAATGAAAAATTGAACAATTATTTCATCCCAAGTATATAACTCCTCCACTATCACAATTTTTGGGTTGAACATCCTAGAGAACCTTTTCATAGTCCCTTTGGTGGAATTTTTGGAAATTATGTTCATGGATTGTCATTCCCTATAAAGATCCAAAATAAATTTATGTGAGAATAAAATCACTCTCTATATCGCAAATCTAGTCATGATTCTGTACAAGTGCGAGGAGGATGATGAATCTTCTTTGGAACCAACATCACAAGAATTTATATTATTTCCTTACGAGAAATATAATCTATATCAAATTATTGAGTCTAAAGAAAGAATCATCCTCAAAGATATTCTTTTTATGAGGGAATACGATGATGTGTTTTCGAAGGAATTTCCATGTCTTCCTCCAAGATGAGTGGATGAGATTTCAATCGATAATAAACCTGGGGTGTAACCATTATGTAAGAAATTGTGTATAATGGTTGTTGTAGAAAATCATGAGATTAATAGAAACTATATGGGAATCTAGATAAAGGGTTCATATTCCCAACTGCTTCAACATGGGGTGTAGCGGTCCTCTTTGTCAAGAAGAAAGATGGGCCAATGCACCTTGGACTGATTATCGTGAGCTTGAAAAGATCATGAAAAAGAAAAATTATCATCTACCTCAAATTGATGACGTGTTCTATCATCTACATGGGAAAAAATAATTATACAATGTGGATATATATTCAGGATTTTACCATGTTATGGTGAATAATGGGGCTATCCCCAAGACTGGTTTTACTAAGTAGAATGGGCAATATTAGTTCATATTGATTCCTTTTGGTCTCACTAATGCACCAATAATATTAAGGTACATGATTAATAAAGTCTTTATATATTACCTTGAAAAAAATTGGATTATTTATAGATGATATTCTAATATACTCCAAAACCAAGTAGGATTATGAGGGGTATCTGAGCACTGTGCAAAATACCTTATGAAAGGAGAATCTCTATGCCAAGTATATCAATGTGAGTTCTGGTCGAATAAATTCTCATTCATGTGGTATATCATCAAAAGAAATGATATATTTTTGAACCATTTAATGATAGAAAAAAATTAAAGGATGGTTGACGCTAGAATCTATAATAGATATTCATTGTTTCCTTGGATTAGTTGGGTACTATAGTAAATTTTTATGAAATTTATCTCGATTGTAAAACTCTCCAATATAGATAACTTGGAAGACATACAAGTTTTATTGGAATGATGAATGTGAATAGAGAATAATGTAGTTTAAAGGGATTCTTATCACTACCCCTTTAATCACACTACCCACAAGTGGATATCTTTTCATAGTATTTAATGATGCCTCAAAGAAGATATCTGGTTGTGTGTTAATACATAATGAAAAATTCATAGCCTATATTTCAAGGAAGATGGAAGTTCATGAAAAAAACTACCTAATGCATGATCTGGAGTTGACTACAGTGATGTTTGATTGGAAAATACGGTATCATTGTCACTTTGGGGAGAATTTTGAAATATATACAAATCCCAAACCCTTAATTATATATTCACATTGAAAGGGATGAATATGCACCAATGAATATGGTTTGAGATGATCAAGGAATATGACATCTCAATTCACTACTATCCTAGGAATGTGAATAAAGTGTAAGATGATCTAATTAGAAAGTATATATAAATTATATCATTGGTGAGAATTTAGAGGGATCTAATCGTTATATATTTAGAAAATATTTCCATGGGAATCATAAAGGAAGGAACATCATCAATCCTTTCATAGATTATTTCTCAACCGCCCCTTTTGTCGAAGATAAAGGATGATCAAAGCGATGATTTGTAATTTCATAAGAAAGTGTATACTATATTAAAGGGTAAATCCTTAGAGTTCAATTTTAGTGAAGAAGAAGATGCGATATTTGGGTCACAACTGTATGTACCATCAAATACCAAGTTAATAAAAGTGTTATTGGATGATTCACATAGTTCTAACTTCTCTATCCACCTAGGAAGAATAAAGATGAATTGAGATCTTTGAGATAAATATTGGTGGGTAAATATGAATAAAATTATCATAGATTATGCATTAGGATTTATCATATGTTATCAAGTGAAGGTGAAAAGAAAAAAATCCAATGGGATGATGCAACCATTACCCATACCAATATAGAAATGTTGAAATATGAACATGTACTTTTTCACCAGTCTTTTGAAGAAATAAAAAGTAAATAATGATATCTAGGTTTTGGTAGATCTTCATATAAATACTACACACTTCATTGTGATTTTATAGGATTTATCATCGTATAAACATGCACAGATATACATCTGGAAAGTGGTAAGACTGCATAGAACAGCACTATCGATTGTATCTGATTGAGAACGAAGATTCACCTCTATATTCTAGAAGATTCTCCCACACACATTAAATACTAAGTCAAACTTCATAATGTATTATCATCCTAAAAATTATGGAAAATTTTAGTAGACTATCTAGACAATTGAGGGCATGTTGAGAGAATGCTCAATTAACTTCAAAGTAGGACGAGATCAACATATTCCTCTACTTGAGTTTTCAAACAATAACAGTTTCCAATGAAGCATCCAAATGGATCCATATGAATCACTTTATGGGAAGAGGTTTATAAAAATTGATTGTTTGGATGATGTAGTGGAACAAAAATTTCTAGGTCCTAAAATGGTTATGGAAATGGAGGGAAAGGTTAAGATCATTCACCAGCACATCAAGGTTGTTCATAGTCGAAAAAAGAGTTATGATGACAATCATAGACAATACCTAGAGATTGATGTTGGTGAAATGGAATTCCTCATCATATCAATATCGAATAACATCATGTGATTTTTTAAAAAGGGAAATCTTAGTCCAATATACATTAGCCCCTTTGAGATCTAAGATCACATTGGATTGGTGGACTATTGACTAGAGTTCCCACCTAACCTATATTAATTAAATGATGTATACCATATATCTCTCTTGATAAAGTACATACCAAACCCCTCATATGTACTGAATCCAGATGTGGTAACATTGGAGAGTGATCTATCATATGGGTAGAAGCCGATGAAGATCTTAAATTATAGAGACAATGTTCTATGAAATAAGACAATGCACCTGGTCAAAGTGTTGTGGAGAGACCATAAGTATGAAGAAGAGATGTGGGAACCAGGGGAAGTTATGAAACATAATTACCCTAATCTATTTTAGTATGGAAAATGAAAATTTTAAGGGTAAAATTTCTTAAGGGGTGAATATTGTAATGAACCGAACTGTTATAAATAAAATTCCCCCTGTGATTTAATTAAATGTATTATTATGTAATATGGTTATAGAAAACACATGAAATTATTTTGTTTTGTTATATCCAATTGGATTTAAAAGACTATTATGTATCATTACCATTGATAATATAGTCATTTAACAGTGATCGTGTGATTATTATAAATATAGGGTTTTATCAAATCCAATTGAAACACATTAAGGCCGTGTTGACCTCGACTAGTAGGATCATACCCTATGAATCACATTTAATGGATCGTCTCACAGAGATAATATAATTTTTTCCCTTGACCATGCCCATAATATGATCTAACAACCTAATAATGAGTGAAACTATTTACGAGGGAAGTTCAAGCTCATCGAGATCACGAACCAAACCACATACATTGAACCACCCCATGAAAGTCTCACCATCGCACACCATACACTTAGGGTGTTCTCTGGTGTATTATAGTGATGTGTATCAAGAACCTAGAAATAAGAATATGTACATTATTTTTTTAGAATAATTAATATATTTTCATCCTATTATTTTAAATTTATAAATTATTTTAATTTCAATATAATAAAACACAAATTGTATTTTTTGGTAATATTCAAATTCAATCAAGGAATTTATTTTGATGAATTAATGGATTTTGGAAAAAAATATTTTAATAAAATATTATTATTAAATAAGTTTTATTAAATATAAATGATCATATAATTTTTATGAAGTCATATGTGATTTTTTAAGAGTTCAAAAACTATTATTGTCAAAAACCCTAGAATTTTCAAAATATGTTTATTATTATTTTAAATGTGAAAATTAAAAAATTTAGAAAATTATTTAGATAAAATGAATATTATTTTTGGAATCATAACATTAAAATTATCCAATATGTAATTTTTCATAATTTTCTAAGTCAATTGAATTTTTGGGTAAAAATCAAATATCGTATAAATATACTTTGTGAATTATGAAAAAATAATGACCCAAAAGTGACGTAATAAATACTATAAGTGGGATAAAAGACCAAATATATGTTTTCCCTTTAAAATAATGATATTTTATGTTTATTTTTTAAATTTTATAAATCCTTTAGGAATCCTCCAAAACCATTAATATATTTTAATGTTTTAAAATCAATGTTTTATGGGTTTGTCTCACTTACAGATAAACAGGGTTATTCTTTTAGTATGACCAGACCTTGGCCCTATAAAAAATTTAAAACCACTCCAATTTTTCATAAACCATTGGAAAAAACCATGGTATGGTTTTTAGTTTTGGTTAATTTATTATATATATTCCAAAACCTATGTTTGATAATTATTAAGGAAATCCCCAAACATTTCCTATATAAACCCACCTAATATCTCAATTATCCTCACTAAAAATTCAACGACCCAAAATTTTATTAATGAAAATTCCTCTTGATCTAATTAAAAGTATTATTATGTAAAAAGGTTATATAAAACATATGCACTTCCTTGGTGTTATGTTTTTGGATTTTAAAATACCGTTAAGAATTGTTACCATTGCTAATATAGTCATTAAACAGTGATCACATGATTAGTATAAATATCGAGCATTAAAAATCCAATTTACTCAGAAAAAGGAAGCGATGACCTCATCTAGTAGAATTTCTCTATACGAAGACCATTTGTCAGAGCTCATAAAGGAGGTATCATCACTAGGCTTCACTCTTGACCAATCCAAAGAAGAGCTTAAACATGTTAATCTTGAACGAAATGGCCTATGAGAGAAGTGGAAGTTAATAGAGATCACCACCCGAGTGATGTTATCTGAGCTGCCCCAATTGTCTATCACCATTGCACACATTACCCTTAAGTCTTATATGGGTATTATAAGGGGTTATGTAACAAGACCCTATCAATATTATTATGTGCATTATTTAATTATAGAATAAATAATATACATTAATTTTATTATTGTAACTTTGTAAATGGTTTTGAAAGAACAAATAAAATTTTGAGTTAATATTCAATTAATAAATATATTTTGATGATTTAATGGATTTTTTAAATTAAATAATATTTTAATAATATATTATTACTAAATTAATCTTTATTAAATATAAATGATTGTATAATTTTTATACAATTGTAATTTTTATTAAGGTTTGAAAGTTGTTTTTGTCAAAACCCATGAATTTTCAATAAATGCCAGTTTTTATATTAAAAGTAAAAAGTTTCATATTTATAAAATTATTTAGATAAAATTAATATTATTTTTGGATTCAGGATGTTAAAATTATCTAACATGGAATTTTTCATAATTTTATGAGACATTCGAATTTTTGGGCAAAAATTAAATATCGTTTAAATATATAATGTGTTTTATGACATCTTAATGACCCAATAGTGATGTAATAAAATACTATAAAACGGATATTCTACCAATATAAGTTTTACCTTATAAATAATGTGATTTTATATTTTTTTTAATTAATTGTACAATGCCTTAGTGGACCCTCCAAGACATATAAAATATTTTAACATTTAAAAAAGATTTACTTGAGAGTGTGACTCGCCTCCACATAATAAAACCTAATATTTTAATAAGTTATGAAATTTGCCTTATAAAATAATATTTTCCACTGCCCTTCTGAAAAAACCATGGGAAAAAACCGTGGTATGGTTTGTGGTTTTGAATATTTAATTATATAAATTCCAAAACCTAAGTTTGTCAAATATTAAATAATTTCTCTCTCTTTTCCTATATAAACCCACCCAAGATCCCACTTATTTTCACTAAAAATCATTGGAGCACATCCCTAATCTTCCCTAAACTATCTAAAATCCTCCCAAGGTTCCCTAGTTTCTCAAGAATCCCCTCCTCAAGCTCTTGAAGTCACACACTCAAGTAAGTGATCCTCACTTTCCTTCTTTATTTATGTCCAAGTATCCTTATATTTTTATGCCCTTTTATTTTCAATTATAAATGTTGGGGTATGATTTATCACCTCCCCTATAGCTCTCTCCTTATTTTTGAATTATTAGAGACCCCTTTCTCTCTCATTAATTCCTCCCATGTACACCAGTTACCATGATAAAATTCCGTAAGAGATTTATCTATCCTCATTTACATTCAAAAAATTTGTTTATATTATGCATATAAATTCCATTACATATGTTGGGATATTATGTTTAATGACCCCATTACTTTAAATTTCATTTATAAATTATTAGACACCATTTTCTCTCTCATCAACTCATTTTACAATTTCTATTTGACGTCATTTTACTGCCGAAGTTACACCAAAATTTCCCATGGCAAAATCATTATGTAAGTGAATACCATACCCATTACTCTATCAATGGTATTCACCTTTATGCACATGTACTTGTTTATTGAGGAATTACATTTATGTATTCCACATCTCTTATTAGAAGAATAAATTATGATGTTTAATGAATCCATGTTGTATGATCTATGTGGCACACTTATGCATGAAATGAAATGATTAAGAAGGGTGTGCCCTGATAGTGCTCTAATGCATTGGGTAAAGAATAGTATCATGATACTTAAAGTTAAATGAGTATTGACTCATGCTAATTCATATGCAATGAGGTTTTATTGATTCTAATTCATGTTCTTTGAGGGTTTACTCATGATCTATTTGCAATAAGCCTTGGTTCATGCCAGTATCATGTTAAATGTTGTTTCCACATCTCCATGTTATGATAATCACGCTATATCATGCCGTTATGTTCATGTTTCTCTTATTCTCCATTTATATGCCTATTTCCAAACATGTATTGTATTATTCATGTTACGTCTTGTTTACTCCCTTACTAGACTGTATAGATCACCCTTTTCTTATGTATGTCCTTAGGTTATCCCATGAAATGATAAGTACGAAGGAATGTTGTGGTCATGTAAAAGAAGTTTTCAATAAAGATGTTGTATTTTATGTCTTAAGTTTCTATTTAAAATTCATAATTTACAAATACACTAGACCTATCTATCCTTGAGTTTTATTAAGTGTAAGTCTATGTAATACATCATGTGTAAAAATGTAATAAAGAGAAGGGTTGTTATAGTTGGTATCTTTCATGAACCATCCCAGGTCGACCCTAAACCGGTCACCCGAGCCAGTCCACGACATGGCCCAAAGGGTGTTCCCAATCCCCACAGACTGGAAACCCATGTCAGGAATCAAAATTTAACCGTTGGGAATGATTTCTCCCATTAACAAACGATAAATAGATAAACAAAACTGATGATAAAAACTAATATCAAAAAGAAAAATAAAATGAACATACCTCCTTGTGACCATCTAGGTCACCACCCAACTCAAGCTCAATCCTTATCCAACACTGAGTAGATGAAGTAGGAACTTGAACAAGAACTGAACCTGCAACTGAAATAATATGATAGGCGTGAGCACCGAGATGCTCATTAGGGATGCCAAATACAACCACAGAATCCAAGTATTCCCTTTCCAAAAACAATCCAATAGCATAATGTAAAGACCCGGAATTTTCAAGGAAATTTTTTTTCTTGATTATTTGGAATTTTACGAGTCTGTGGCTTCTGACGGTGCCCCATTCCGAGGCCCGGTGTGCCCGAAACCAATTTACGAAATTTCTTTGGGTACGTTTAGTAAACTTATGTGCGGGTTTTTCTATCTTTTGGACCGGTGCTCGGAATTAAAATCTTAGGACACCGATGAAATCGCAGCGCCAGTTTTTTCTTAAGGGGATCTTTACTAGAGTTTCATTTTATGCGGGTTGAAAGTTTAAATTTGGGGATTAGTTAAAAAGTTAAATAAAATTGTTTAGAACAATTTTATTCACCATGGTGGTTAAATCCTACATGGGGAAGTTAATGGTGGGGGCCATCCCCACATAACTTCCCATGTGTGGATATTTGTGAGGTGAGGCCCACACGATCCCCAACCTTTCATCTCCCCTAAGCCTCCCTTAAACTCCCCAATTTAACTCCCCCTTTAATTGCTAGACTCTTCATCTTCTCTCTCTCTATTTAATTTTTCCAACCCATGGTAACTTAATTAAGTGAAACACTTAATTAATTATTTTTGGGTGTTTGAATTAATTTGGAATACTTGGAAACATTATATTATGGAGAAGCCATTTTATTTCATTGTCTTGGCAAATATTTGGTGGAACCATTGGATTAAAAGAGAGCTTCATTCTTCGATGAAGAACGTTCTCTCTCGACGAAGAACGACCATCTACTCTTCTCTTCCTCCACGTCAAGGGAGAAGACGCCGACCGCGGAGACCGACACCAACGACAATGTTCTTTCTTCCTCTGATGTCGACGGGATCAACACTGTTCTTCCGTGATGTTGTTCTATCGCGACGCTTGCCTCTTTCCGCGGCTCGACGATGTGCAATGTTATAATCGAGGTAGGGGGATTTTGTATATTTATATATATGATTTATACCATTGAGCATGGACATTTAATTGTAGGGTGTTTGTATAATTTATTTTGAATAAATTATACCCTTTTCATTGATGAATTATGGATTGATCCTCTAATGCGGAGGGCACGGGCTAACGAACAAGTCCAGAACCTCTGCTGGTTGATTTTCTGTGCGCGGATTGACGGGCGGCGAAGAAATGGGGCTGCAATGGCGATTTGAACCCGTCATAGTGAAGAGCGGGTCTCGGAAGAGCCGCTGGCGCAGACGGTGGGCAAAACGGACCACCAGAGCGCATCCAGTGTTCTGCGGAAGGCAGCGGCGACGCGCAGCCAGAGCAGTCCACCACAGATGAGCCGCGGCAGCGGAGGAATATCAGAATGACTTTGCCGTTCCGGAGATGGAGGGGTGCAGCTTAATGTTGTGCCAGCTGGGGAGGTCGCGCCCTCCGCTCAGCTAGGCAGGCCGGGCCGGGCCATGCCAGCCGAGCCGGGCCACGCTGGTCAGGCCAGGCCGCGCCGGCTGGGCTGGACCTGGACCCGAGTCGGGACGACCGGGGGTGGGTGGGGCCGGGTCGGACTGGGCCCAGACCCCCGTTTTCAGACCAGATTCGTTTAAACACCCATAACTTGAGCTACGGACCTCCGAACGATGCACCGTCAGTTGATTAGGAATCCTCGGATCGAGATAGGCATTTTGGTATAATACACTCAAGGTTTCAGTGAATTTTGGGTACAGCCGGGTTGGTTCGAACCCAAAACCAAACGGGCCCACAGAGCGGAAATGCTTATAACTTAATGACCGGACGTCCGATTAACGTGCCGTCAATTGCATTGGAATCCTTTTGATGAGACCGTTTTTGTGGCATACTACGCTCAAGTTTTGGACATAGTTGGAGTACGGTCGGGTTGGTTTTATCTTAAAAACCAACCGGGCCCCTAGAACGGAAAAGCCAACAATTCTCAGACCGAATGTCCGTTTGACGAACCGTCAGCGGTGTTGGTAATCTTGTTGAGAAACGATTCCTTTTAGTATACCCCACGGGAGTTCGGGGTACAGTTGAGATACGGTTGGGTTGGTTCGTACACGAAACCAACCGGGCCCCCGAGATAAAAAGTCTAATAACTCACAGACCGGGCATCCGATTGACGCGCCATCTGTTGCGTTGAGACCCCTTTGACGAGGCGGTACTTAGTGATACTTCTACGTGGGACTTCATGAAACTTGGATTATGGGCTTGAGGCTCGTGGATCAGACCCTTTAGGTGATGAGGGAGCTTATTGCAGAGACATAGTAGCTGGCTGAGACTTGACGACTGTTGATCGATCGTCTCGGAGTGATTCGGATGGCCCAATGGGGTGCACTTGGTTGTAGCAACAGACCCACGGCGGAGGAGCGCTTGGTTGTAGCGGCAGACCCGCGGTACTCGACAGTAGGAGTACCTCTGTAGGGTATGAGGGGGTGCGCTTGGTTGTAGCGGCAGACCCATGGTGGGAAGCGCTTGGTTATAGCAGCAAGACCATAGTACTTGACAGGTGGAGTACTTCAGCAGTCCAAGGTTAGTGAGTATCACCTCGGAGTCGCGACAGGACTACTGTACTCGACAGAGGAGGATTTCTCCAGCAGTCGTGGTTTCGACATCGTGAATAAAAATCCTGGTTTGAGCTGAGTCAATGACCTTTGTGTTTTCCTCATGATTTAGATGGGTTACTTGATAACTTATGTATATGTATGGTCATATACCTAAGTAAAGTATATCTGTTGAGATATTTCTTTGTGGTTTATCCTTGTTGGATTTAGTGATACCTTGAGGGTCTCGGGGTCCCTAATGAGTATCGTTATACTCACCCCTACACGGGCTATTCCCGCACCTCGTTGTGTTGGATGTAGATGACGGACAACGCTGACTGAGGAAGAGTATATGAGGACTAGACGGTACCCGGATGTGGACACTCGACGTGATGGCACACGGAGCGGACCGATAGACGCGGAGTGCAGAGGAGGACATCTGTACCTACCCTTCAGGTAGGAACCCGGAGGAAGATCCATGAGCTGCTTCCATATTCCTGTTGTTTGTCCTTTCAGTTGTACTTTCTTTCAGTTGTAGTTGTACCTTTCTGTTGGGCTTGTATTTCGGCCCCTTTGTAATTCCAGCACACTTGTTACTATTTTACTTAGTGTTTTCTTCCACTTGATCTTTGGTTGTGTGAGTTTACATTTTATCAAGGAAATACCTTCCCAATTATAGGGATTTATGTCTTTGGTGCTAGTCACCAACCCCTGGCCTATGGAAGGCGGGCTTGGGGTAGTTACGACATGGGCCCCGGGGGACGGGTCATGAAAAATTCGTATTAGAAGAGTTGGTTCTACCGCAGAACTTATGACTCTGATATTTCTTTACTATGAAGAAATAGTGTTAAGGGTATCGAGTGTGGTATTCAGTTCAGGGAGTCCAGTGTTGGTGCGACGGCTGACGTATCCATACACCAGGACCCTGACTACTGATTTCTAACTCAGTGCATGAAAATACTGATTGCGTGTGTGTTTCCAAAAGTTTTCTTTAAGTCATTTCAACTAGGTCAGCTCACCAGGTTTAAATTGTTTGACCGTGTTGCATTTGTTCAGGATGCCATCACGCAGACAGTCAGTGGGAGTTCTGAAAGAGTACCCGATAATGGCCCACCGACCGACGAGGCTCCGGTGTAGAGCCCTTTTCTATGTTGGCACCTTCGGGTGGTGTACCAGAAACACAACCACCCGTTGGGCAGCAGATTCCACCAGCCATACTAGAGGACGGTTCACACTGACAGAGCTCATTGTATGAGTTCCAGCAGCAGAGGCCTCCGAGGTTATGAGTCGAGACAGATTCCCAGGCAGTAGAGGACTGGATAGAGGTGATTGATAGAGTTTTCCACGTAGTTTAGACAATAGTAGAGTAGATGGTGATCTTAGATACTAGTGTTTCTCAGTGAGTGACCACGAGGTTGGTCCGCTTAGTGATGAGGCTTCGGTACGTGGTCCGATGCCTGAGTTAGTACCTTCGGGTAGTGTGCCAGCTATATCACTACCTTTTGGTCAGCAATTACAACCGGCGGTACTGGTAGTTGACACATGTAGGCTTATCTCATTACACGTGTTTCAGCATTAGATACCCCTTAGGTTCCTAGGCGAGCTCGACTCACAGGCAGCTGAGGACTGGCTTAAAGAGGTGGCTGAGAGTTTTCTAGAGCTTATACAGCTTCGATAGGACGGCATGTCGGTAGCTGGGTATTCATCGAGGCGTACTGATCATTCCTATTACTTGATGAATACGATACGATCAGTGCTTTAGAGCTCGTACCTCTAAGTGAGGTGTGTTTAAAGGATATCTAATCCATCACTTTTCCTCTATGACTTCCTACTTATGCTAGGGTTCTAGAGATAACCTTTGTGGTTGAATGTTCTTTGGATGAATGGATACAGCTAGAGAATGTTAGCAGTGGGAAAGTAGGGAACTGGCACTAGTCTCAGAGACTTGGGCATGTAAAATGTTTCAAGAAGAAGAAGTGTTAAGGACAGATGAATCTACAGAGCAGCAGACATGGAAGCAGAGCTAGGAGAGCAGCATGAGGTGGTGTACATTTCGACATATTACAACCACCCGCCTTTGTAGTCCCCACCAGGCTCAGGGAGCAGGAGGGCAGAAGAAGAGAGTAGTTGCATGCGGTCATGGAGTGTGACCCAAGGGCTCTAGGAATGATTTGAAGTATGGTCTGTGTCTACTACTAGCTGTCATAACAACAGACATTAATACGAATTATTCCTTCCTTCCACGAATCTTGTCCCATAACTAGAGTTTCCGGTTAAGCCGCTGACTTGACCTTCATGTCTGGAGATACCTTTGGGAGGATACTTGATAGTCACACTTACGCCGACGGTGTGATCTGACCCTTGAGGTGAGATTTTTGGTTGGAACCTCTTAGTGGCAGCGTCGAGGCCTTACAACGTTAGTTTGGGTATGGACTGGGCAACTACAGTTCATACGCAGATTGACTGTATTAGGAAAAAGGTTGTGGTTTACCTAAAACGTTGGGATGGGTTTTTCTTGGTTGGAGAAAAGGAAACCCCAGGAAGCACAGGATGGAATCATGCATAAGTGGGTGTATTCGATCACTCATGAGTCAAACAGACTTAGATTTTTGACAGAATTCTCCAGATTTGCTGCACCGCTTTTAGCATTGACGAAGAAGGGGAAACCCTTCATATGGTCAGAGATATTCTAATAGATCTTTTCAGGATATGAGGTAGAGGTTGACCAGTGCGCTCATCTTGAGGCTACCGGAGAAGGTGAAGATCATTCAGGAGCATATGAAGACTGCACAGAGCAGATAGTAGTCCTATGCCGATAGGAGAAAGATACCACTGGAGTTCGATAATGGAGACAATGTTTTCTTACGGGTCTCACCTTAACGAGGTCTACAGAGATTTGGTCGGGGCAGCAAGTTATCTCTATGTTTCATCAGACCTTTCCAGGTCCTCAGTAGAGTAGGCGAGGTGGATTACCATCTGGACCTTCCACCTCAGTTGCACTGGGTGCAAGACGTCATCCACGTATCTCAGCTGAGGAGATACGTGCACGGCTCGACCCACATCATCGACTACAGGGAGCTGGATATTGATGACGTGACGACTTTCACGGAGGTTCTGATAGATATTGAGAATCGACAGGAGTAGGTCCTACGAGGACGGTCGATTCCTCTGGTGTGCATTCGCTGGCAGCACAGAAACCTCCAGTGGAGCACATGGGAGCAAGAGGCTCAGATGCATGCTCACCCCTTTAGTTTCCCTAGTGTGTGTTATAACTTTACGGGGATGTAAAACTCTGATGTGGGAGTAATTTAAAGACTCATAATTTTCAAGAATTTTTTTTCTTGATTCTTTGGAATTTTACGAGTCTGTGGCTTCTTACGACACCTAATTCTGAAGCCCGGTGTGCCCGAAATCAATTTACGAAGTTTTGTTCGGGTACGTTCAGTAAACGTACGTGCGGGTTTTTCTATCTTTTGAACTGATGCTCATAATTGAAATCTGAGGACACCGATGAACTCACAGTGCCGGTTTTTTATTAAGTGGATCTTTACCGCAGTTGCATTTTATGCGGGTTGAAATTTTAAATTTGGGGATTAGTTAAAAAGTTAAATAAAATTTTTTAGAATAATTTTATTGACCATGGTGGTTAAATCCTACATGGGGAAGTTAATGGTGGGGCTCATCCCCACATAACTTCCCATGTGTGGATATTTTTGAGGTGGGGTCCACACGAGCCCCAACCTTTCATCTCCCTTAAGCCTCCCTTAAACTCCCCAATTTAACTCCCTCCTTTAATTGCTAGACTCTTCATCTTCTCTCTCTCTATTTAATTTTTCCAACCCATGGTAACTTAATTAAGTGAAACACTTAATTAATTATTTTTGGGTGTTTGAATTAATTTGGAATACTTGTCAACATTATATTATGGAGAAGCCATTTTATTTCATTGTCTTGGCAAATCTTTGGTGGAACCTTTGGATTAAAAGAGAGCTTCATTCTTCGACGAAGAACGTTATCTCTCGATGAAGACCGAACATTTACTCTTCTCTTCCTCCATGTTAAGGGAGAAGACGCTGACCGCGGAGACCGACGCCAATGACAACATTCTTTATTCCTCCGATGTCGACGGGATCGACACCGTTCTTCCGCGATGTCGTTCTATCGTGACGCTTGCCTCTTTCTGCGGCTTGACGACGTGCAACGTCATAATCGAGGTAGGGGGATTTTGTATATTTATATATGTGATTTATACCCTCGAGCATGGGCATTTAATTTTAGGGTGTTTGTATAATTTATTTTGAATAAATTATACCGTTGTCGTTGATGAATTGTGGGTTGAGCCTCTAATGCGGAGGGCACGGGCTAACGAACAAGTCCAGACCCTCCGCTGGTTGATTGTCTGTGCGCGGATTGACAGGCAAAGACGAGACGGGGCCACAACAGCGATTTGAAGTCGTCGCAGTGAAGAGAGGGTCTTGGGAGAGAGGCGTAGAAGGTGGGAAAAACGAACCACCAGAGTGCGTCTGGTGGTCCACGGAAGGCGGCGGTGGCGCGCCGCTGGAGCAATCCATCGCGGCTGAGCTGTGGCTGTGGAGGAGGACCAGAACAACTTTGTTGTTCTGGATATAGAGGGGTGCGGCTTAATGTCGCGCCAGCTGGGGAGGCCGCGCCCGGCCGGGCCGGGCCACGCCAGCCGCGGGCCAGGCCGCACCAGCCGATCTGGGCCGTTCCGGCCGGACTCGGATCCTGGTCAGTTCGACCCAGTTCCGGCCGACCCAGGGCGGGTTGGGCCGAGTCGGACCGGGCCCAGACCCCCCTTTTTCAGACCATATTCGTTTAAACACCCATAACTTGAGCTAAGGACCTCTGATAGATGCACCTTCAGTTGCGTAGGAATACTTGGATCGAGATGGTCGTTTAGATATATTAAACTTAAGGTTTCGGCGAAGTTTGGGTACAGCCGGGTTGCTTCGAACCTAAAACCAACCGGGCCCACGGAGTGGAAACACTTATAACTTAAGGACCGGACTCCAATTGACGTTCCGTCAATTTCCTCGGAATCCTTTTGATGAGACGGTTATTTTGGCATACTCCGATCAAGGCTCGGACATAGTTGGAGTATGGTCGGGTTTGAGTTTAGCTTAAAAACCAACCGGGCCCCTGGAATGGAAAAACCAATAATTCTCAGACCAAACGTCCGTTTGACGAACTGTCAGCGGCGTTGGTAATCTCATTGAGAAACAGTTCCTTTTAGTATACCCCATGGGAGTTTTGGGTACAGTTCAGATACGGTCATGTTGGTTTGTACACAAAACCAACTGGGCCCCTGAGACAAAAGGCTAATAACTCACAGACCAGACGTCCGATTGACGCACCGTCTATTGAGTTGAGACCCCTTTGATGAGGCGGTCCTTACTGATACTTCTACGTGAGACTTTGTGACACTTGGAGTATCGGATTGAGGACCGTGTAGCGGACCCTCCTAGTAACGAGCGATCAGATTGCAGAGACCTAGTAGCTAGATGAGACTTGACGAGTGCTGATCGATCGACTCAGAGTGATTCGGATGGCCTAGTGGGGAGCGCTTGGTTGTAGCAGTAGAACCATGGAGGATGAGCGCTTGGTTGTAGCGACAGACCCGCGGTACTCGATAGAAGGAGTACCTCTGTAGGCTATGAGGGGGTTCACTTGGTTGTAGCGGTAGACCCATGGTGGGAAGCTCTTGGTTGTAGTAGCAGGCCCATAGTACTCGACAAGTGGAGTAATTTAGTAGTCCAAGGTTAGTGAGTAGCACCTCAGAGTCACGACAGGACTATTGTACTCGATAGAGGAGGAGTTATCTAGCAGCCGTGGTTTCAACATCATGAATAAAAATCATGGTTTGAGCTGAGTCAATGACCTTTGTGTTTTCCTCATGATTGAGATGGGTTACTTGATAACTTAGGTATATGTATGGGAATATACCTAAGTAAAGTATATCTGTTGAGATCTTTCTTTGTGGTTTATCCTTGTTGGATTTAGTGAGACCTTGAGGGTCTCGGGGTCCCTACTGAGTATCGTTATACTCACCCCTGCACGGGTTATGCCTGCACCTCATTGTGTTGGATGCAGACGACGGACAGCACTGACCGAGGCAGAGTATACGAGGACTGGACGGTACCCAGAGGTGGACACTCGGCGTGATGGCACACGGAGTGGACCGATAGAAGCGGAGTGTTGAGGAGGACATATTTACCTACCCTTCAGGTAGGAAAATGAAGGATGGTTCATGAGCTGCTTCTGTCTTCCAGCTGTTTGTCTTTTCAGTTATACTTTCTTTCAGTTGTAGTTGTACCTTTCTGTTGGGCTTATATTCCAGCCCCTTTGTAATTCCAGCACACTTGTTACTGCTTTAATTAGTGTTTGCTTCTGCTTAATCTCTGGTTGTGTGAGTTTACGTTTTATAGAGGCAATGCCTTCCCAGTTATAGGGATTTACACCTTTGGTGCTAGTCGCCAACCCCTGGCCTATGGAAGGCGGGCTTGGGGTAGTTACGACATGGGCCTTGGGGGACGGGTCGTGACACACATGTTTGGAATACAAATATAAAATTAGGGTTTTCACATTTTAAAATAAGAAACATGTTTTTTCAATTTAAAAACCCAACACATGCTACATACCATTTAAAAAGTCATTTTTCATTTTATAAATAAAATCAAAAACAGAATATACCAAAGTTGGGCTAGAGTAAAATAAGTAAAAAGTGAAAACTGAAAATAAACTAGTGCGACGAAAGGTAAACAAGAAATGTAAATAATCTAGTAACCATGGGTGATCCTAAAAATCCCTAGAATACCCCTGGATGTACTTAGTTTCGGAACCACCTGTCGGAGTATTGTGAATATCCTAAGTCTATAACCAACTGTATGCCCTAAACTGACCAATTCAGTGGAAAATCCCACCTAGCCTATTAACCAATCCAAGGGCTACCAACCCGTCTAATCTGGGTTGATCAGAAACCATCACTCAATCATCTAAAAGATTCCCAGGAACCCTTGGTGGTTATAATAATACTGTGTAAGTAGGAGGCCCTCACATGTGTGACTCATCTCACCACACTTGCCTACCCCAAACACGGACACCAATATACGGTAACCTAGAAAAAATAAACCCCTCCTATAAAGGTTCCCAATATTTATATCCATAGATTTTATATCACATGAAGGTTCTAAATGGGCCCTCACGTAATAGAATTATTAAAACCATTTGAAACTTTTTACAAAACAATTGAGTTGCCAAACAGGCACACATTTTTCAAAACACCATCTTTTTAAGGAATCAACATAGACATCATACTAAAGATGAAAGTTCGAAGTGGTTCTTAATCTCTATGTAACTATAACATTGTCAAAACATCACATAAAAAATGTTTAGTATTTAGAAATCCAAACCAGCCCTTAAGTTTCAAAACGCACACCAAATCATTTCATAACTAGCGAATGAGCCTTTATCATTTTCAAACTCACATGAAAACGTGATCTAAAGGAAACAACCATTCTTTAAAGAAAACATTTTTTAGGAAGCACAACTCATTAATTTGGAACCACAAAACCATTTCCTTATAATCTATAAAACCTTTCCAAAACAATTTAACACAAATAATAAGATTTTCAAGCAGGTACACAGTTTTAAACACAATCTTTACCTAAAGTTCATACAAACATAATTATTTAAGTAAAGGGTACCAAATGGGTCGTTACATTACATAAACAAATTAAATCACTTCTTTGAAAACAAAAGTGTTTTCAATCAGACCTTTAGCATCACATGGCCAAAAAATTACCCAAAATATCAAGTAAATACCACTTTTTCATGTTCAATGCCAAATAGTTTATTAAAAAAATGTATAAACAGATGAAACATTATATAAAAAATTTAATACTCATACCAAACAATTTATAAAAAAAATTATAACAAACCCATAAATTTATTAAAAACATTTATAAATAGATGAAACAATTTATGAACAATCTAATAAACAACCCAAATAAATTTTAAACAATTCATTCAAACTGGAAACACTTTCTAAACCTATTTTAGAGTATATCAAAAGTGTGTTTCATGCTTAAAACGTCATAAAAAAAAACCTTTGACATCCAACAAACACATTTTTCATAAGCACATGCAAATATGACAACGAAAAGTACTTTAAAACTATATTTATCAAAACTGAATAACTTGAAAACACTATAAAAAGCTAACTAAGTGCATTGAAAAGGTGTGAAATAAGTCAAAAATTTAATTAAAAACATTCATGTATTATGTGTACTTAATCGAAAAGGAAAACACAGATTCTCCTACCTCAAACTCATGCGAAAGTGATGCAGCTTCAGCGAAGGCTTGAAAAACACCCCATGAGAGATCCACAAACCCTAAAACCCAAAGAAAAAAATCTACAAAACAACCTTATATTAAGGGTCCGATCAAGAGAGGAACACTACATGAAAAATACTTTAGAACAAAAGAGACCTTACTGGTGGGAGAGCCGGCCGCATGAGACGTCATGCGATTAGGAAGTTACGGCTGGAGGAGATGATGCTAGTGAGATGTTTGTGCCAGAAAGGGGACCGACACTGGCTAGTTGTGTGCCAAAGAGAAGGTCGCTGGATAAAATTTGGCCAAAAGGAGGAGGTCAGGTTTGACAGAGGTTGGTCGGGAAGGGGGAGTGTCGTGACAGACTAGGGGAGGGTCTCCATCGCTGGAGTAGGCCGGAAGCTGGGAAGCTGGGGCACCGGATGTGGTTCACCAGAGGGAGGAGGTTGGCTAGTGGAGGGGGGGAGGCAGGGTGGTGAGGGGGTAGCGAGGGGGAGACCTAGCGAGGGCGAGTGTGGAGGGATGGAGGAACGACGAGGCATGGCGGCTAGCCGGAGGTGCGATGCAGGCTGGGGGTCGGTAGGCGAAGGCAAGGCCGGGAGGCGGCTCGCACAGGGAGGGGAGCTGGGCAGGCGCGTTGAACGGGGGGGGGGGGGAGGTGGTTCGCATATGGGGAAGGGGAGAAATGGTATTAGGGTTTTTTTATTTTTCATTTGATAATAATAATAATAATAATAAACCATAAATACTAATAATAATAATAATAATAATAATAATAATAAAACCATAAAAGTTATAATAATAAAAATGATAATAAAAAAAATAACAAAAATAACAACATCTTATTAACAATATTATTATTAATTGCATAATAACATTATTATTATTACAATTAAACATTTAACTCACTTTATTTAAATAAAAAATTATTTATTTTAATCGCTGGGCATTTGTGCGGGCACCCAGGCTGACCATGCAGCTACCATGAACAGTGCGGTGACCATGCACGAGTCCAACACCCTTTAAAGTTATTAAACATCAAAAATTTAGAAACGCGCTCAACCTGCACCTCCATACGGTTAACCAAATCCATGAAATAATAAAATAAAAATAAATTAAATCTCGAGGTGTGACAATTATCCCCACCACAGACACTTTCTGTCCCCCAGAAGGTCACCCAGCCGAACAATAGACAAAACAAGAATCCATGCCTGAATGAAACCAAAAGAAACCACAACATAAGAGAATGGGAAAACACGAGAGGGTTATCCCCAACACAAGAACCTAGATAGCATAGAAATTTAGCACCCAAATATATCACCCTAGGAAGGAGGCCGATGTGGGAACTCCCAATCGATACAAACTAACTTCGACATCACGAGAAAACAACACCTTCACCGAAACCTGGAACTCTCGACCCAGACCAAAAACCTTGAACACTAGAGAAAAACCTTCAAGTGAATCTTAACTCAAGGAGTGAACCTGAGCATAACCACAATCATCCATTCATCTAATGGAACTTACATATCCAAATGAACACAGCTAAACCAAGATCAACCAATACAAGGTCCAAACACCATTTTATGAAAAACAGATGATTCAGAAAACCATAATCAGACAAATAAAACTATTTGGATTACAATAGAACATTTCCATCATAAATCCATGACAAAACAATTAACTTAAAACAACATCCAAACTTTAACATCAAAAAAAAAAGAATAAAAAGGATTTAAATGTTCCACTTCCAAGATGGAGTAAAAAACCGGAACCGAGGCTTCACACCCCTGGCAATTCCTAACTGTGTGCAAGCTTTACCCCAAGACCTACAGTTGGGGCATTGATGGTTGAATAATCTCCTGCCTTACAGTCAGGAACTAGAATTCCTCTAGTCATAGCGTCTTCTTTAGGCAATGCTTCCTGAAAAAATTCTCCAAGTGACCCAGACAGCCGCAACGATGACACGTCTTCGGAGGGATGTGACATGACATCTTCATGTTCCCAAATCGGCCACACTAGTAGCACACCACTGAATGGTCCAAAGAACTGGAAGCCAAAAACACTTCAAAAGACTCTTTAGAAACAAGTCCCTTTGTCACACCCTGCTCTCTAGATGGGGAACCTTCACGAGTAATTGGATACGCTGGATTTCTGACAATCTACGCTCTAGAGACCAACTCAGCTAAGAACACCTCATCCACAGGCTTGTCTAAACGACGGTCCTTAAAATGGAGGACCCACTCCTTAATATCAGGACGATGACCCCCAATGAAGAGATAAGTATTCATCAAATCCTGTGACGATACCTCCGAAGAAAAGGAAACAAGTTCCTTAAAATGGTCAATATATGTCTTCACTGTTCATTGTCATTGTTGAATACGAATTAGCTCTTCCCTTTTCTTCATATTCACCTCTTCAGGTATAAACCATCGGATGAAGATGGATTTAATAACATCCCATGTCATCCCAACTTGTATTGATGGTGGGGCGAACAACTCCAATTCTTCCAGAACTGGACCTATAAACATACCCAAAACAACACGCACTCTGAAAGCATCGGGAGTTCCCAATACCCCGAAGATGCGTTCGACCTCTTCAATCCACTCTTCTACTTCTAACGGACCCTACTCAATATGAAGGATAGTTGATGTTCGAGAAGGACCAAAAACTGGGCATGTATTATCAAAAACCTTGGAGACCATTCTAGGTAGCATTTTCTGAACAACATATAAAACAAAGAGCCAAAAACAATATCAAGCCGAAGCAATATCATTGGAAGTGATTTCATGCAAAAATAGCCATCTCAAAAACTAAACAAATACAAACACAACACAAAATTCCATTTTCATTTCAGATTTAAAAACCGGTTTCTTTCAAGGATATTTCCCAAATACCAAGCCCACTTTTCAAACCAAACTCAATTTCCAAAATCATTTCTCCATTTTTTTAAAAACACTTTAGAAAAACAAGTTCAAACATTTAATTTCAATTACACACCCCAGTAATCCCATGAACTATTGCACATGTCTTCATCCACTTTCATTCACATGCACCAACACACACTTTCCATGCATTTCATCATATGTGAAAATGTTCATAAAGAGTACTCGAAGTTGCACCCAAATCATATCTCTACCAGTTCCAAGAAAACATAGGTTTTTTAGACCAAGAGATTTTAGTTTTAAAAATCCATTTCGAAACTTTAAATACATTTAAAAGAAATCATTCTCATTTGAAAACCCTTTTTTCATTTTCAAAAGTGCACTTACACCAACCAGAACCAAGGAAACACTCAACTTGCATCAGACTACCAGAGTGAGGGACTAGTAGTCACGCTTATCCTAGCGTCATGGTAGTGGGACATGCCCTAATAAGCATAAACAAATATGTGGAACTTAAACTATGTAATCAGACTCCACAAGGGTCACTACTCCATGTGAAATCATGATATAATAGCATCTTGCCTTCGTTGTCATCCCTCAATCCAAAAAAAATCAGAACGAGACAAGGACTCAATTCCCAGACTACCCCTGGTGACTCGAGGCTCAAAACGGGTGAGGGTTCATGACTTCCTTCTTGTACCTACCTCTCGAGTCCCGATGGTCCTAATCTCTATATACCAGACACCCCAAATAACAAGAGACTATTTGATACCATTTTTTCACGAACCAACCTAGGTCGACCCTGAACCGATCACCTGAGTCGGTCTGCAATGTCACGACCCATCCTCGGGGCCCGTGTCGTGACTACCCCAAGACCGCCTTCCATAGGCTAGGGGTTGGCGACTAACACCAAGGTGTATGTCCCAACAGAAAGGGAAGGCATTGCCTTTAAAAGTAAACAAACACCACAGAGTAAGCCATCAGAAGTAAACACTAAGTAAACTGAGTACAAGCAAGTGCGGAAAGTAAATGGGCCAGAATACAAACCCAAACTGAAAGTAAAGTACAACTGGAAAGAAAGTACAACAACTGAAATTAAAGCAGCAACGTCGAGTCATCCACTGACCTCCCACCTGAAGGGTGGGTACAGATAGCCACCTCAGCTCCTCAGGTCCAACCATCTGCTCCGTGTACGTCCCGCCCAGTGGTTCACCTCCAGGTACCGACTGGTCCACTAGCCTCTACCAGGATCAGCGCTGTCCGTCGTCTGCATCCAACACAACATAGTGCGGGCATAGCCCATGCAGGGGTGAGTATAAGCTACTCAGTAGGGACCTCGAGACCCCCTAAGGTCTCCCAGAATCCACAAAGGATAATCCAAAAAAGAAAGATACAATCACGAAGTAACATCCAACACTACTTAGGTATATGACCATACATATACCTAAGTCATCAATTCCAGTTCGGCTCCAGCATCTGAGACCAAGTTTGATCATGTCCACACAAGATATCACAATACAATCCACATAGGAAAGCAAGTCAATAATATCAAAGACAATGATTGAAAGTCAAGACTCAGCTCACACAGGATATACTTCTTCGTAAGACGATAGAGATGATCAGATGTAGCCACTGGTTCATCTAAGCAATCGGAACCACACAGGATCGATAGGTACTAACCCCTGCAATGACCCACAAAGGATCGATAGGTAACTAACCCCCGCAATGACCCACACAGGATCTGACCCACACAGGATCGGAATGCGCTGGCCCACACAGGACCGCTGAGCACTGACCCACACAGGATTTGACCCACACAGGATTGGTAGCACTAATCCACTGAGGATCGCTGAGTGTTGTAGTCATCGTTGTCGAACCCACGGAGGATTCCCGTACTGTCTTCATCGTCGTCACAGTCGCAGCCAACTCTAGGGTTCTCGCACACAGCAAGCTCATTCGGGGAGGGTCCGCTCCACGAGCCCAAGCGCTGATACATCAACTGACACGAAGTCCAGAGTTGATGTATCCAAAAGTTCTGTATCGTCAAAAGGAACTCAACGTGACAGACGACGCGTCAATCGGACGTCCAGTATGAGAGTTATTGGCTTTTTCGTTCCAGGGGCCCGGTTGGTCTTTAAGTCAAAACCAACTCGACCGCACTCCAAATGAATCCAAACCTCGAGTGGAGTAAGCCAAAAGGTCTGTCTCGCTAAGTGGAATCCAACAAAGTCGACGACACGTCAATCGGACGTCCGAAGCTCAAGTTATAAGCGTTTCCGCTCCGAGGGCCCGATTGGTTTTGTGTTCGAACCAACCCGGTTATACCAAAAGTTCTCCAAAACCTTGAGTTTAATATACCGAAACTACCTACTCGATCCAAGGATCACATCACAACTAACAGTGCGTCGATCGGAGGTCCGTAGCCCAAGATATTGGCAAAAGACCGGAAGTGGCCTGAAAATGGGGGGTCTGGGCCAGGACCAACCCGGCCCAACCCCCCCTGGGTCGGCCCGAACCGGGTCGACCCAAACCGGGTCCGGGTACGGACCATTAGGGCGCAGCCCATCCTGGGCGGCCCGGCCCGGTGTGGCCGGTCCGGCCCGGGGCGGCTCAGCGCTGGCCGAGCGGGTCGGCTCGGCGCTGGCCGAGCGGCCGCGCAAAGGGGGCGTTGCCCCCTTGATAGGAGCCGCGACCCCCGTGTGGGGGCCGCTCCTTGCCAGCGAATGCAGCCCGGTGCCATGTCGCCCACGGTCCCGCGTGGCCGCGGGACCAGCTGCCTGCCGTCGCGGCTGAAACCGCGGCGCCCTTCCTGGCGGCGCACCGGGCACCGCCGCCTCCTGGCGGCCGGCCGCCGGCGCCGCCGGGCCGGCGGGGCGCACCAGCGGGGTTTTCCGCGGACCACCGGACGTGCTCTGGTGGTCTGTTTTGCCTGCCGTCTTCTCCAGCGGTCCTCCCGGGACCGACTCTTCACTGCGAAGACCTCAAAACGCCCTTGTCGTCTTCTTCGTCGCCGCCCGTCGATCCGCACACCAAGAACAAATAAACGATGGGTTCGGACTTGTTTGTTGGTCCGCACCCACCGCGTTGGTGGTTAAAATGACTTCCGAAAATTAAAAACATGTTGAGGATAGAAATCACATAGATTTAAATAAACCAAACCCCCTACCTCAAGGTGTTGATGAACGAAGATCGTTGCGGGAAAAGACGTCACAGAAGAAGGCATCGCGGAAGGAGGATCGTCGTGTCAGGGAGAAAAGATTCGTCAGCCTCGCATCGTCGATCTCTGATGATGGTGTCTCTCACCAGCTACAAGAGGGAAGAAGGCAGTACGACGAACTCCCCTTAGCGGTGAAGGATCTCTTCGTCGAAGGCTCGGCGTTCTTCATGTTCTTCCTCAAGGAAGAAGAACTTCAAGACTTAGAGAAAATACTCTCCAAAATCCTCTCGCACAACCCAAAACAACACTAATAAAATAAGCGTTGCCTTATTTTATTACTTACACCAAACATTTTGAAATTCAAAATTGAATCATTTAATTAATTGAATTAATTGAGAAGTTTAAACCGCCCAATTAAAGAGGCGTTTAATATTCAGTTAAACGCAAGAGTTGACTTTCATTTAATGGGGGTGCGGGTGCGTTACCTAATTAATAGGGGTTGAGGAAGTTGAAAGGGTGGGGTTTGTGTGGGCCCCACCCCACAAATATCCTACCTAGTGGAGTAGGATATAGTGGGTCCCACTCCAACCACTTAGCTTAGGTTAAACTACTTTAAATAAAAAAAATTGGTTGCACCATTTTATTTTATTCTTTTACTTAACCCAAAAAAAATTAATAACCACACCCGAGCAAACGCAACTCCAGAAAAGGTGTTCCTAAGCAAATACCGGCGCTGCGGTTCCATCGGTTCCCTCTGATTTCGATTCCGAGCACCGGTTTAAAAGTTAGGGAAACCTGCTCGTTCATTTACTGAACGTACCCGAGCCAAACTTCGTAAATTGATTCCGGGCACACCAGGCCTCGGAATCAGGTGCCGTCAGAAACTGCGTTCTTGTAAAATTCAAAAAAAAAATTAAGAAAAAAATTTCCTTGAATTTTACAGGTCTTTACATTACTCCCACCTCAGGACTTTACGTCCCTATAAAGATACATCATAAACTAGGGGAACAAATGTGGGTATTGATCACGTATCTGAGCCTCCCGCTCCCAAGTGCTCTCCTGGAGGTTCCCGTGCTGCCATCTGATGCGCACAAGAGGCATCTAACATCCACGTAGGACCCGCTCCTGTCGATCCTAGATCTCCACCAGGACCTCCGCAAAGGTCGCCCCATCGTCAAGGTCTAGCTCCCCATGGTCGATGATATGCGTCGGGTCATGCACGTATCTCCTCAGCTAAGATACGTAGAAGACGTCGTGCACCTGGTGCAACTGAGGTGGTAGATCCAGGTGGTAAGACACCTTGCCTACCCTGCTAAGGACCAAGAATGGTCCGATGAAGCGCAGAGATAACTTGCCACCTCGGCCAAATCTCTGTAATCCACGTTGAGGTGAGACCCGCAAGAAGACGTGGTCGCCATCCTAGAACTACAGTGGCCTTCGCCTCTTGTCATCATAATACTTCTGCCGGCTCTAAGTTGTCCTCATCCACTCCTGGATGACCTGGACCTTCTCTGTCGTGGACTAGACCATCTCTGGTCCCACAAGTGCGGACTCCCCAGGGTTTGTCCAGCACAGGGGTGATCTGCAAGGTCGGCCGTACAATGCCTCGTATGGTTCCATCCCGATGGTGGAGTGGTAGCTGTTGTTGTACGCGAACTCCACCAAGGGCAGGTGGTCCTTCCTGCTGCGACCAAAGTTTAGGACACATGCACGGAGCATGTCCTCGAGAGTCTGAATGGTCCTCTCCATCTGACCATCCGTCTGAGGGTGAAAGGCGGTGCTCAGACGTAGCTGCGTCCCGAATGCCTCCTGCAACCCCTTCCAAAGCCGGGAACTAAAGCGAGCATCTCGATCAGAGACGATAGATGATGGAACACCATGAAGCCGTACAATATCCTGAACGTAGAGACGTCCCAAGCTCTCCACTGAGCCCTGCTCTCTGATGGGTAATAAGTGAGCCGACTTGGTGATTCGGTCGACAATCACCCAAATGGAGTCGTGACCTTTGGAAGTGCGTGGAAGTCCAGTCACGAAGTCCATAGATATGCCGTCCCACTTCCACTCCGGGACCTCCAATGGCTGTACCAAGCCTTCTGGTACCTGGTGCTCCGCCTTCACCTACTGACAGGTGAGGCATCGAGAAACGAACTCTGACACAACCTTCTCCATGCTCGGCCACCAGTGCTGTCATCTGAGGTCCTGATACATCTTCGCCACTCCTGGATATACTGCTAAAGGGGAAGTGTGAAACTCTCTTAGAACCTCCTCCCGTAAAGCAACTGGTACCAAGGTACGTCCTCTGAAAAGGAAATTGTGCTCTCCTCCTAAAGAGAATCCATCAGATGCATGTCCTGAGGATATCTTCACACGCCGCGTCTCATAGTCAGCGTCCCCATGTTGTGCCTCTCTGACCCGTTGCAGTAGTGGAGTGACTGTGAGTGACTGAAGAAAGGCTGCTCCATCTCTATCCATGAAGGATATCTGCAAAGTGGATAGCTGCTCCGTGGCCTCCTCGAGTGGCTGGATGCTCGTCCTCCTGCTGAGGGCATCGGCTACCACATTCCCCTTTCCAGGAGTATAGAATATCTCAAAGTCATAATCCTGGAGGAACTCGAGCCATCGCCACTGTCTCAAATTCAGGTCCTTCTGTGAGAAGATGTACCTGAGACTCTGGTGGTCAGAGTAGACTGTAAAGCGCTCACCCATCAGATAGTGTCACCACATCTTCAGAGCGAAGACCACTACTGCTAACTCCAGGTCATGGGTAGCGTAGTTCTTCTCATTATACCTCAACTGACATGATCCATAGGTGATCATGGCCCGCTCCTGCATCCGGACACATCCGAGCCCGGTCCCTGATGCATCGCAGTAGACTACGTACCCTACTCCCTCCTCCGGTAGCCTCAAGATAGGCGTGCTGGTCAATCTCTGTCTCAGCTCCTGGAAGCTCTACTGACATCTGTCTGACCACACAAAGGGTTTCCCCTTCTTCGTCAAAGCTGAGAGTGGTGGCTCAACTCTAGAAAAGTCTGGAATAAATCTCCGGTAGTACCCAGCTAGCCCCAAGAAACTCTACACCTCTGTCATGCTCCTGGGTGGCTCCCAAGCTAGCACTGCCTCGATCTTTGTAGGATCCACTGCAACTCCTGCCTCAGAGATGACGTTTCCCAAGAAGTGGACCTCACATAACCAGAACTGAGACTTCAAGAGCTTACAATAAAGCTAGTGCTCTCGGAGTGTGTCTAGTACAACCCGCAAATGGTAGGCGTGCTCCTCCTCAGTGGTCGAGTATATCAAAATGTTGTCGATGAAGACCACGACAAATCGATTGAGGTATGGCTGAAAGATCCTATTAATGAGACTCATGAACATAGCTGGAGCGTTGGTTACGCCAAAAGGCATAACCAAGAACTCATAGTGGTCATACCGACATCTGAAGGCCATCTTTTGCACGTCCTCATCCCGAACTCTGAGCTGATGATAGCCTGATCTGAGGTCTATCTTCGAGAACAATCGTGCTCCCTTGAGCTGATCGAAGAGGTCAACAATCCTTGGTAGCGGATACTTGTTCCTCATGGTCACCTGGTTCAGGCGACAATAGTCGACACAAATTCGCAAGCTTCTGTCCGCCTTCTTGGCGAACAAAATCGGGGAAGCCCAGGGTGAAACACTGGGTCAGATGAATCCTTTACTCTGCAAGTCCTCCAACTGTACCCGTAGCTCTCGAAGCTCAGCGGGGGCCATCTGATACACTGGAGTGGATATCAGGGTTGTCCCAGGGTACAGGTCAATATAAAAGTATACCTTTCTACTAGGAGGTAGTCCTAGAACGTCGTCAGGGAAAACGTCCTCATACTGATCCACCACTACAGGAAAACTAGGACTCTGCATGTCAATTGCTCCTGGGATGGGGCTAGCCAACTGATGAGTGATGGGCTATCCTCTCCTCTTCGTGAGTCTATCCTGTGCTGCAAAGGCTCCCTTCTCACCGGTGAAGGTGAACCTGCTCCCGTCGGTGCGTACACACCGTACCTTGCGCCTAATACAGTCGATCTGAGCATGAACTGTGGATAACCAATCAATGACCAAGATGACGTCATAATGCCTCAACGCCGCTACAAGAAGATCCCAGCCGAAGCTCTCACCTCCTAAAGTAAGCTCACACTACCGGCACCCGTGTGTAATCGTCAAGTCTGCTCCCGTAGGAGTCTCTAGCTGTAAGGATCGAGCCAACAGATCCGTCGGAATCTCCGAGCTCTGAACAAGGACAGTGACAATGAAAGAATGAATTGCTCCTGTGTCTATAAGAACTGTAGCAAGGGTGGAGTAGACACAGATCATATCTTGAATCATCTCTGGCGCACCGTGGTCGTAGGCCTCCGCTGCCTGAAGCTATGTCTGCCTCTGCCAGCCAGCTCCCTGTGGTCGGGGTGGACCTCCTGGTGGGGGTGGTGGTAGAGCCTCAAAGCATCGCCCACCACCTGCTGCTCGGCCAGCTCCTCCGCCTCGTCCACCTACTCCCTGCGGACTGCCATGGTCGACCCTCTACCTCTGCCTGGGTGGTCCCTCAATCGTCTGTTGCTCCTCCGCACGGCGGGTCGGGCAGTCACGAGCCATGTGGCCCTGCTCGCCGCATGCGTAGCACTGTCTGCCTCTCGAAAGATTGGATCTACGCTGAGTGACCCGCACCTCTGAGCCAGTGTCCTGAGGTCGTCCGCCTGAGGGTCTGGTCCGCCTGGACCCATGTGTCATCCGTCGACTGCTAACTGCAGAATACTATGCTACGTGCCGCCCTGCGGTAGGTCTCGCTGCGGGTGTAGGCTCAGCAAGAAAGCTCACAATGAGAAGGGCTCACTACAATACTCATGCCTGTGTCGGAATGCTGAGGGAGATCAGCGATGCCCTGATCTCACGCCTCAGTCCCTGCTCAAAGGTCCGGGACCAGAAGAATGGGTCCCGTCCCATGTCTGTCAAATAGCGTGAGAGATCGGTAAATCTCGCTGAGTACTGGGTGACCGTCAAGCTGCCCTGCCGTAGCTGTAGAAGCTCCTGGATGCGCACCGCACGGAGGGTGGCTGTGACAAACTCCGAGTGGAAGAGGCTCTTGAAGTCCGTCCAGAGGAGAGATGCCTCATCGTGCACCTGGAGCATCAGGCTTCACCATCTTCCTGATGTCACGTGCAGGAGGCTCGCTGCGAGGATCACCATGAGGTCGGTTGTTGTCCCCACTAACCTGAAAACTTGCACAACCGCCTCCAGCCAATCCTCGGCTGCCTGAGGGTCCGTCTCCCCACGGAACCTGGGCGGTCGCTGATGCTGAAACTCGTGTAGTGCACCAAGGTGACGTGCACTCTCAGCGGCTGGGGCTGGTAGCATCAGTGGCTCGGCTGGTAAAGGTACCACCATTGCCTCTACTGTCAAAGGGCCCTGCACCGAGGCCTCGTCACTCAGTGGGCTGTCATCACGTACAAAACTAGGAACCCTAGCTGGCTGTCTTCGTGGGGCCATCCTGAAAAGAGACAGGTGCGCCACAGTCAAAACAGTATACCTGTTGAGCTGACACAAAGTAATCACAAAGAAAACTTAAAACACACATGCAATCAATGTTTTTGTGCACTGAGTTGAAAATCAGAAGTCAGGGTCCTGGTGTACGGATACGTCAGCCGTCGCACCAACACTGGACTCCCTAGACTGATAACCACACTCAATACTCTTAACATTATTGCTTCACATAGAAAAAGATCAGAGTCCAGAGTTCTGCGGTAGAACCGAACTCCTCTGATACCAATTTGTCATGACCTATCCTCGGGGCTCGTACCGTGACTACCCCAAGCCCGCCTTCCATAGGCCAGGGGTTGGCGACTAGCACCAAGGCGTATATCCCAACAAAAAGGGAAGACATTGCCTTTAAAAGTAAACAAACACCACAGAGTAAGCCAGCAGAAGTAAACACTAAGTAAACTGAGTACAAGCAAGTGGAGAAAGTAAATGGGCCAGAATACAAACCCAAACTGAAAGTAAAGTACAACTGGAAAGAAAGTACAACAACTGAAAGTAAAGCAGCAACGTTGATCCATCCACTGGTACTCCCACCTGAAGGGTGGGTACAGATAGCCACCTCAGCTCCTCGGGTCCAGCCGTCCGCTCTGTGTACGTCCCACCCAGTGGTCCACCTCCAGGTGCTGACTGCTCTACTAGCCTCTACCATGATCAGCGATGTATGTCGTCTGCATCCAACACAATGTAGTGCGGGCATAGCCTATGCAGGGGTGAGTATAAGCTACTCTGTAGGGACCCTGAGACCCCCGAATGTCTCCCAGAATCCAAAAAGTATAATCCACAAAATAAAGATACAATCACGAAGTAACATCCAACACTACTTAGGTATATGCCCATACATATACCTAAGTCATCAATTCCAGTTCGGCTCCAGCATCCGAGCCCAAGTTTGATCACGTCCACACAGGATATCACAACACGATCCACATAGGAAAGCAAGTCAATCATATCAAAGGTAATGATTGAAAGTTAAGAATCAGCTCACACATGATATACTTCTTCGTAAGATGATAGAGATGATCAGATGTAGCCACTGATTCATCTAAGTCGTAGGACCCACACAGGATCGATAGATACTAACCCCCGTAATGACCCACAAAGGATCGATATGTAACTAACCCCTGCAATGACCCACACAGGATCTGACCCACACAGGATCGGAATGCGCTGGACCACACAGGACCGTTGAGCACTGACCCACACAGAATCGATAGCACTGATCCACTGAGGATCACTGAGTGTTGTAGTCGTCGCTGTCGAACCCACAGAGGATTCCCGTACTGTCTTCATCATTATCACAGTCGCAGCCCGCTCTAGGGTTCCCGCACACAGCAAGCTCATTCGGGGAGGGTCCGCTCCACGAGCCCAAGGGATGATACATCAACTGACACAAATCTTGGAGTTGATGTATCCAAAAGTTCTGTATCGTCAAAAGGAACTCAACGTGACAGACGGTGCGTCAATCGGACGTCCGGTCTGAGAGTTATTGGCTTTTTCAATTCAGGGGACCGGTTGGTATTTAAGTCAAAACCAACCTGACCGCACTCCAACTGCGTCCAAACCTCGAGCAGAGTAAGCCAAAAGGTCTGTCTCACTAAGATGAATCCAACAAAGTCTACGACACATCAATCGGACGTCCGAAGCTCAAGTTATAAGCGTTTCTGCTCCGAGGGCCTAGTTGGTTTCGTGTTCGAACCAACCCGGTTGTACCCAAAGTTCTCTGAAACCTTGAGTGTAATATTACGAAACGACTATATCGATCCAAGGATTGCATCTCAACTAACGTTGTGTTGATCATAGGTCTGTAGCCCAAGATATGGGCAAAAGACCGGAAGTGGCCTGAAAATGGGGGGTCTGGGCCCGGACCGACCCAGCCCAACCCCCCCTGGGTCGGCCCAAACTGGGTCGACCCGAACCGGGTTCGGGTCTGGCCCATTAGGGCACGGCACGGCCCGGCCCTGCTGGCGCGGCCCGGCCCAGTGCAGTCGTTCCGGCCCGGGGTGGCTCAGCGCTGGCCGAGCGGGTCGGCTCGACGCTGGCCGAGCGACCGCGCAAAGGGGGCGCTGCCCCCTTGATTGGAGCCGCATCCCCCGTGTGGGGGCCGATCCTTGCCAACGAATGCGGCCTGGCGCCACGTCACCCATAGTCCCGCGCGGCCGCCTGCCGCCGTGGCTTCAGCCGCGACGACCCTTCCCAGCGGCGCGCCGGTGGGGTTTTCCGTGGACCACCGGACGCGCTCGAGAGGTCCGTTTTTCCTGTCGTCTTTGCTAACAGTCCTCCCACGACCGACTCTTCACTGCGAAGACCTCAAAACGCCCTTGCGGCCTGCTTCGTCGCCGCCCGTCGATCCGCACACCAAGAACAAAGAAACAGTGGGTTCGGACTTGTTCGTTGGTCCGCACCCACCGCGTTAGCAGTTCAAACGACTTCTGAAAATTAAACACATGTCGAGGATATAAATCACATAGATTTAAATAAACCAAACCCCCTACATCAAGGTGTTGATGAACGAAGATCGTTGCGGGAAAAAACGTCATGGAAGAAGGCATCGTGGAAGGAGGATCGTCACGTCGCGGAGAAAAGATTCATTGGCGTCGCATCGTCGATCTCCGAGGATGGTGTCTCTCAACGAATGCGAGAGGGAAGAAGATATCAAGATGAACTCCCCTTAGCGGTGAAGGAGTTCTTCATCGAAGGCTCGGCATTTTTCGCGTTCTTTGTCGAGGAAGAAGAACTTCAAGACTTAGAGAAAATCCTCTCCAAAATCCTCTCGCAAAACCCCAAACAACACTAATAAAATAAGCGTTGCCTTATTTTATTACTTACGCCAAATGTTTTGAAATTCAAAATTGAATCATTCAATTAATTGAATTAATTGAGAAGTTTAAACTGCCCAATTAAAGAGGCGTTTAATATTCAGTTAAACGCAAGAGTTGACTTTCATTTAATGGGGGTGCGGGTGCGTTACCTAATTAATAGGGGTTGAGGAAGTTGAAAGGGTGGGGTTTGTGTGGGCCCCACCCCACAAATATCCTACCTAGTGGAGTAGGATATAGTGGGTCCCACTCCAACCACTTATCTTAGGTTAAACTACTTTAAATAAAATAAAATTGGTTGCACCATTTTATTTTATTCTTTTACTTAACCCAAAAAAAAATTTAATAACCACACCCGAGCAAATGCAACTCCGGAAAAGGTGTTCCTAAGAAAATACCAGCGCTGCGGTTCCATCGGTGCCCTCAGATTTCGATTCCGAGCACTGGTTTAAAAGTTAGGAAAACCCGCTCATTTGTTTACTGAACGTACCCAAGCCAAACTTCAGAAATTGATCCCGGGCACACCGGGTCTCGGAATCAGGTGCCATCAGAAACTGCGTTCTTGTAAAAGTCCAAAGAAAATTAAGAAAAAAAAATCCTTGAATTTTACGGGTCTTTGTATGAAATATGGCCCGAAGGGCATTCCCGATCCCCATGGGCTGGCAACCAGTGCCGAGCATCAAAATTTAACCATTGGGAACGCTTTTTCTATTGAAAAAAAGATAAACAGATAAAAAACTGATGATAAAAACTAGCAGCAGAAAGAAAATAAAACTAAATATACCTCTTTATGACCTTCTAGGTCACCACCCAACTCAGACTAAAGCCTGCTCCAACACTGAACAGATGAACTAGGAACCTGAATAAGAACTGAACCTCTAACTGAAAGAATATGATAGGTGTGAGCACCGAGATGATTAGTAGGGATTCCAAATATAACCACGAAATCCAGGTATTTCCTTTCCCAAAACAGTCCAATGACACAAGTTTGAAATAAAAATATAAAATTAGGGTTTTCACATCTTAAAATAAGAAACATGTTTTTCCCATTTAAAAACCCAACACACACTACATACCATTTTCAAAATCATTTGTTATTTTATTAATAAAATCCAAAAAAGAATATACCAAAGCTGGGATAGAGTAAAATAAGTAAAAATTCAAACTAAAAATAAACTACTTAAACAGAAAGTAAACAAGCAATGTAAATAATCTAGTAACCATGGGTGATCCTAAACATCCCTATAAGACCCATGGACGTACTCAGTTTTGGAACCACCTTTCGGTGTATGGTGAAGCTCCTAAGTCTATAACCAACTGTCCACCCTAAACTGACCAATCCAGTGGAAAAGCTTGCCTGTCCTAACAACCAATGCAGAGGGTACCAACCCATCTAATCAGGGTTGATCAGCAACCGTCACTCGATCATCTAAAATACGACCAAGAATCCATGGTGGTTATAATAATACTGTGTATGTAGGAGGCCCTCGCCCACGTGACTCGGCTCACCACACTTGCCTGCCCCAAACACGAACTCCAATATACAACAAAACATAAAAGAGAAATCACTCCTATAAAGGTGCCCTATATTTATATCCATAGATTTCATATCACAAGAAGGCTCCAACAAGGCCTTCACATCATACAATATTTAAAACCATTTGAAACTTTTTACAAAACAATTGAGTTGCCAAACTGGTACATGTTTTTCAAAACACCATCTTTTCAAGGAATCCACACAAACATCATACTAAATATGAAAGTTCCAAATGGGCCTTAACCTCGACGTAACTATAACATTTTCTAAACATCACATGAACACTATTTCATATTTAAAAAGCCAAACGATCCCTTATGTTCCAAAACACACACCAAATCATTTCATAACTACCGAACGAGCCCTTATCATTTTCAAACTCACATAAAAACAAGATTCAAAGGCAATGAACATGCTTCAAAGAAAATATTATTTTGGAAGCACAACTCATTACTTTAGAACCACCAAACCATTGCCTTATAATCCATAAAACCTTTCCAAAACAATTTAACACAAATAATAATATTGTCAAGAAGGTGTCCAGTTTTAAACGTGATATTTTCTAAAAGTTCATACAAACATTATTATTTAAGTTGAGGGTACCAAACAGATCATCACATTACTTAAAAAATTAAATCCCTTCATTGAAAACAAAAGTGTTTTCAATCAGACATTTAGCTTCACATGGCCAAAACATTACCCAAAATATCACGCAAAGACTACCTTTTCATTTTTAATGTCAAACAGTTTATTAAAAAAATTTATAAACAGATGAAACATTCTATAAATAATTTAATACACATACCAAACAATTTATAAACAATTTTATAAGGAACCCATCAATTTATTAAAAACATTTATAAATAGAAGAAACAATTTATGAACTATCTAATAAACAGACCGAAATTTTTTTAAACAATTCATTCAAACCAGAAACACTTTCCAAACCTATTTTAGAGTATATTAAAAGTGTGTTTCATTCTTAAAACATCATCAAAAAAACATTCAACATCCAAAGAACACATTTTTCATAAGCATACACAAATATTAAAAGAAAAATTACTTTAAAACTATTTTTATCAAAACCGACTAACATGAAAAAACTATAAAAAGTTAACTACATGAATTGATAAGGTGGGAGCTAAGTAAAAAATTTAATTAAAAAAATCAGGTATTAAGTGGACTTAATCAAAAAGGAAAACATGGATTCGCCTACCTCTAACTCATGCGAAAGTGAATCAACTTCGGAAAAGGCTTGAAAAACAACTCATGAATGATCCAAAAACCCAAAAAACCTAAGAAAATGAACTACAAAACAACCTTAGATTAAGGGTCCGGTCGAACGAGGAACACTACATGTGAAAACCTTAGAAACAAAAGTGTCCTTAGTGGAGAGAGAGATGGTCTCCTGAGACATCATGCCAGTAGGGAGTTGCGGACGGAGGAGATGCTGCCAGTGAGATGTTTGTGTCCGAAAGGGGACTGGGGCCGGCTAGTCGTGTGCCGAAGAGAAGGCCTCCAGACAAAATTTGGCTAAAAGAAGGAGTTCGGGTTCTCCAGAGGCTTTCCGATAAGGGGGAGTGTTGTGCCGGACAGGGGTAGGGTGCTGGAGTAGGCTAGACAGAGGGAAGGCGGGGCGTCAGATGTGGCTCACTAGAGGGAGGAGGTTGGCTAGTGGAGGGGGGGAAAGGAAGGGTGGTGAGGGGTGACCTGGAGAGGGTGAGTGTGGAGGGCTGAAGGTGAGGCGGATTACTGGAGGCGCGGTGTGGTAGGGGAGTCAGCAGGCGAAGGTGAGGTCGTGAGGCGGCTCCACAGGGAAGGGAGCTGGGCAGGCACGTCGAAAGGGGGGGCTGGTTTGCAAACGGGGAAGGGGGGGAAAGGGTATTAGGGTTTTTTTTCTTTTTCATTTGATAATAATAATAATGATAATAATAATAATAATTAAACTAGAAATAATAATAATAATAATAGTAATAAAACCATAAAAGTTATAATAATAAAAATGATAATAATAAAAATAAGAATAATAACAATAACAACATCTTATTGAAAATATTATTATTAATTGTGTAATAACATTATTACTATTACAATTTAAACATTTCACTCACTTTATTTAAATAAAAATTTATTTATTTTAATCGCTAGTCATTTGTGCGGGCACCCGGGCTCACCACACGACTATCGTGCACTGTGCGGTGACCGTGCATGAGTCTGAAACTCAGTAAAGTTATTAAACATAAAAAATTTAGACCCACGCTCAACCCACACCTCGATGCTATTGACTAAAGCCGTGAAATAATAAAATAAAAATAAATTAAAAGTTGGGGCGTCACTGTATTAGAGGATAGGTTTAGTTATTTTTGTGACTAGGATTAGAAAACTCTAGTGAAAGTCTTAGGTATAAGACTACGTATAATATAAACATCCCTAAATTTTGGTCAGTAAAGATTAAGTGGTTTATCAATAAAATGCATCCCTGTCTTAATAAGAACAAGTAGATGTTGCTATAGCACAAATATATCTAGGGGTAAAACACGAAAACACCGATTTGAGCTAGACTTGAATGGGAACTGGTTCACAATAATGAGTCTTGCTGCACTCTTGGTTCAACACTCCTGGGGGATATGATTTGTTAAATTCATAAGCTTAGTATGTACCATTATAAAGGGAATAAAAAAATGGCCCTGATAATATATTTTTGGAAGTAGACCATGGATAATATAGATTAAATCCTATAAATTAATAAGTTAAGGAAATAAATTTAATTTATAAGATATTCCTTTTTTCATTGGATTCCCCTTATGTGTTACACATAACATTCCTTTTATTCTAGCCAATGGAAAATAATAGGAGGACACAGGCTAACAACCTATGTGAAGATCAATGTGATGACTTTTCTAATTAGATTCCCAATACAATAGGAGTAGGAATAGCAAACATTGTCAAAATACTCTTTCAGTTAACTCTTGAATAGAAGAATGGGTCAAGAGGAACGTTCATCCCCCCTAAGAGAGAACAATCCTCAATTGAGAGCTTTATGAGACAAAGGTCTCCAGCTTTTAATGGATCATCTAATCCCTCAATCACTGAACAGTGGATAAACTCCATTAATAAGATCTTCTCCATCCTTCAATATTCTGAATAAGAGAAGGTTCTTCTGGATGCTTATCATATGGAGGGTGAAGTTGATTAATGGTGTACATTGATAAAAAATATGAAGGATGAGGAAGAGATCGATGCGTTGGAATGGAAGGTTTTCTATAATTTTTTTTTGATAAATGTTGTCCTTGCACCCTCTAACTTAAAATGAAAAGGGACTTCCTTTCCCTCAACAAAAAAGAAAAAAAATCCACTAGATCATATAGGGGAAAATTCACAAGCCTTGCATGATACGCCTCTAGATTTTTCATTACCACCGAATAAAAGGTTGACTGCTTATTTGGTGGGCTAAAACCTAGCCTACAGAAAGACATAGTGATCAATGACTTTGATAGCTATGAGGAAATTGTCTGATGTGACCTAAAAGTAAAAATGGAGATCAGGTAATCTCAGGGGTATCATGGGGATAAAAAGCAGAAAGTGGACTTTAATTCTGGTGGTCTGATGGATAAATCCAATGGTTCTGAGAAATTACAACACCCCACTTTCCAAAGTTGCGGAAAGAAGCACCCTAGAAATTTGATAAAGGTGGAAAGGAAATGATTTAGGTGTGCTAGAGATGAAAACTTGGCCATTAATTACTAACAAGAAAAACCCGTTGCTGCGATAGAGGATAGGAACACTTTGTTCGATCCTCAACACATTTTTCATTGCTTCAAATGCAGAGAACTAGGGAACTTTTCAAACCAGTTCCCTAAGACAAGGGTTTTCGGAGGCAACCAACAACCTCCAAGACAGCAAGGGAGAGATTTTCCTATCACAACCACTGAAGAAAACCCAGACAATGATGTGGTGAAAGGTACGCTAGTTATTCATTCAATAATAGAAAATGTATTTTTGATTATGGTTCTACACATTCTTTTATATCACGAACATTTAGTATAACAATCCCAACATCACCAAAAATCATGTAAGTAGAGATTTCAATGATAACATCAAATGGGGAAACTATTGCATCCCATGAATATAACTCCTCTCTTGTCACAATTTGTGGATTGAACTTCCCAACGAACCTCATTATACTCCCTATGGTTTAATTTGATGCATTTCTTGGCATGGATTGGATTTACCTATATAGATCCAACATAAATTTCTGTAAGAGGGAAATCACTCTCTATATGGAAAATCGACCCTTGATTCTTATAAGTTCAAGGAGGAGGATGAATCTTCTTTAGCACCATCATCTCAAGCATGGATATTACTGACCTATGAGCATGCATATCTTTTTTAGATGACTGCGTCTAAGGAAGGAATGAACCTTGAAGGCATGCCTATTGTGTGGGAATTCACTGAAGTATTTCTTGGGGAATTGTCTGGTCTTCCTTCTATAAGAGATGTTGAATTCTCGATTGATATTATGCCTAGGGCATTTCAAATATCCAAGACTCCATATAGAATAGTTGTTGTGGAGCATGAGGAGCTAAAGAAACAACTATAAGAGAATCTGGATAAAGGGTTTTTATGCCCAAGTGATTCACCATGGGGTGCACTAGTCCTCTTCATCAAGAAGGACGGGTCAATGCACTATTGCATTGATTATCGTGAGCTCAACAAAATCATGATAAAGAAAAAGCATCCTATGCCATGAATTGATGACTTGTTTGGTCAGCTACGTGAAGCAAAATACTTCTCCAAGGTGGATCTATGGTCTGGATATTACCATGTAAGGGTGAAGAAGGAGGATATCCCCAAGAAAACATTTTGTACAAGGTATGTGCACTATGAATTCATAGTAATGCCTTTCAGACTCACTAATGCTCGAGCAATCTTCATGGACTTGAATAATAGTGTCTTTAGAGATTACCTCAAAAACTTTGTGGTAGTATTTATAGATGATATTCTAATATACTTTTAAACCAAGGAGGAGCATGAGGAGCATCTAAGAACTGTACTGAGACCTTGTTAAAGGAGAATCTCTATGAAAAGTATAAAAAGTGGGAGTTATGGTTGAAAGAAGTCTAATTATTGGGTCATATCATCACAAGAAATGGGATATCTGTGGATCCCTCTAAAACAAATGAAATTTAGGCATGGATAAATCCAATATCTGTGATAGATATCCATAGCTTCCTTGGGTTAGCTGGATATTATTTCCGATTTGTGAGAAATTTCTCCTGATTTTCAAACCCTCTTACCATGATAACTTGGAAGGGATTCAAGTTTTCTTTGAGTGATGAATGCAAAGATATCTTCAAGGAGTTGAAAAGGAGGCTTATCACTACACCCGTGCTCACACTACCCACAAGTGGAGAATTTGTTGTTGTAATTAGTGATGATTCGAAGAAGGTATTAGGATGTGTGTCGATGAAAAATTAAAAAGTCATTATCTATTCTTCATGTCAACGGAAAGTTCATGAGAAAAATTATCCAACACATGATTTGTAGTTGGATACAGTAATCTTCACTTTAAAAATTTAAAGACATTACCTCTTTGGGGACAACTGTGAAATATAAATGGATCACAAAAGCCTCAAGTATATATTCATATAGAAAGAATTGAACATGCGCCAATGAGGATGGTTAGATGTGATCAAAGACTATGACTACTGAATTCACTACCATTTGGGGAAATTGAATAATGTGGAATACGCTCTAAGTAGAAAGGACCCCATGATTCTATCATTGATGAGAATTAAAAAGGATCCAATGTTCTTAGATTTTATGAATATGGACATGGGAATCATAAATAATGGAACATCATCAATCCTTTCACAAATTATTGCACAACCGCCTCTTTTGGAAATGTTAAAGTATCCTCAAAAGGATGATGTGAGAGTTCAGAAGAAAGTGGAAACTATCAGAAAAAGGTAAATCCTAAGAGTTCAATGTTAATGAAGAAGGAATTGTGAGATTTGTGTCAAGATTATGTGTTCCATAAAATCTTTAGTTAAAGAATAAACTTTTGGATAATGCACATAGTTTTAATTTCTCTATTCACCAAGGAAACATAAAGATGTATTGAGATCTCTGAGAGAATTATTGGTACAATAACATGAAGAATGAGATCACTTAGTATACATAAAAGTTCCTGGTATGTTAGCAAGTGAAGTCTGAGAGAAAAAAGTCTAAGGGGACGATGCAACCATTACCCATACCAACATGGAAATGGGAGAACGTCACCATGGACTTTGTCACCGAACTTCTAAAGACATCCAAAAGAAACAATGTTATCTAGGTTATTATGGATAGTCTTACAAAGACTGCACACTTCATTGAAATTCGAGATAATTTCTCATTGGATCAACCAGAATGGATATAAATTAGAGAAGTGGTAAGGATTCATGGAGTACCACAATCGATTGTATATGATTGAGATCTAAGATTCACCTCTAAGTTCTGGAAGAGTCTCCAACATGCTCTGAATACTGAGCTAAACTTCATTATGGCTTATCGCCCTCAATATAATGGCCAATCTAAATGGACTATCCATACACTTGAGGAAATGTTGAGAGCTTTCTCAATGGACTTCAATGGCGGATGAGATCAAAATCTTTCATTGGTGGAGTTCTCTTACCACAATAGTTTCCACTCAAGCATCCAAATGGATCCTTATGAAGCCCTTTATGGGAATAGGTACAAAACACCATCATGTTGGGATGAAGTTGGGGAGAGAAAACACCTAGGTCCAAAAATGGTCAAAGGAATTGTGGAGAAGGTTAAGACCATCTAGTAGCCCATTAAAGCTACTCAAAGTCGACAAAATAACTATGCTGATAATCATATATGAGATCCAAAGTTTTTTGTTCGAGACAAGGTATTCCTCCACATATCACCATGAAAGATAGTTGTGATATTTGGGAAGAAATTAAAGCTTATTCTGAGGCATATCGTCCCTTTTGAGATCCTTGATCGCATTGGAGAAGTGGCCTATCAACTAAAACTCCCACTAAACCTATCTCAAGTACATGATTTATTCCATGTATCACTCTTGAGGAAGTACATACGTGACCCATCACATGTACTCAATCTAGATGTGGTACCATTGGAGAATGACCTCTCCTATGAAGTGAAGCAATTGAATATCTTAGATCGTCGGGAAAAAGTTCTATGAAATAAGAAAATGCTCATCGTCAAGGTGTTGTGGTGAAACAACAAGTTTAAAGAAGAAACATGGGAATCAGAGTAAGTGATGAAGCAGAGTTACCCTCGTCTATTTTAGTGTGGGAAAAGGAAATTTCTAGGGAAAATTTTCTTAATGGGGGAAGATTTTAACAACCCAAACTTTTATTAATAAAAATTCCTCTTGATCTAATTAAATGTCTTATTATGTAGAAATGATATATAAAACATTTTCAATTCACTTGTTTTATGTTTTTAGATTTTAAAATATCTTTATGAATTTTTACCATTGATAATATAGTTTTTGAACAGTGATCACATGATTAGTATAAATATAGTGCTTTAACAAATCCAATTTACTTGGAAAAAGGAAGTGATGGACTCATCCAGTAGAATTGATCCATAAAAAGCCCATTTTTTGGAGCTCAAAAAGGAGGTAGCATCATTTTACTTCACTATTGACCAATGCAAATATGATATTCAATATTTTAATCTTGAATTGAATCACCTACAAGAGAAGTAGAAGTTAATAGATATTACCACCAGAGCGATGTTATCTGAGCTTCCCTAAGAGTCTGTCCCCATCGCACACCTTACCATTAGAGCTTATTTAGGTGTTATAAGGGGTTATGTAACAAGACCCTATAACTATTATTATGTAAATTATTTTTGTATAGAATAAATAATATACATTCTTTTTATTATTATTACTTTGTAAATGGTTTTTAAAGAACAAATAGTATTTTTAGTTAATATTCAGTTAAGAAATCTATTTTGATGAATTAATGTATTTTTTCAATTAAAAATATTTTAATAAAATATTATTACTAAATTAATTTTTATAAAATATAAATTATCATATAATTTTTATTCAATTGTAATTTTTATTAAGGTTTTAATGTTGGTTTTGTCAAAACCCATGAATTTTCAATAAATGACGATTTTTATTTTAAAAGTAAAAATTCACATATTTGTAAAGTTATTTAGATAAAATGAATATTATTTTTGAATTCAGGATGTTGAAATTATCTAACAGTGAATTTTTCATAATTTTCTAACACAATCGATTTTTTGGGAAAAATTAAATATCGTTTAAATATCTAATGTGTTTTATGACATCATAGTGACTCAATAGTGATCTAATAAAGTGCAATAAAAGAGATATTATTCCAATATATGTTTTACATTTAAAATAATGTGATTTTAAATTACTTTTATTAATTTTACAATTCCTTAGTGGACCCTCCGAGACTTATAAAATATTTTAACATTTTAAAATGATTTCCTTGAGAGTGTCACTCGCCTCCATGTAAGCAAGCCTAATATTTGAATACGTTCAAAAATTTTCCTAATACAAAAAAAAATTATAATCCCATTTTGTAAAAACCATGGGCAAAAATAATTGGATGGTTTGTGGTTTTGAATATTTAATTATATAAATTCCAAAACCTAAGTTTGTGAAATATTAAAGAATCCCCCTCTCTTTTCCTATATAAACCCACCCAATCTCCCACTTTTCTTTACTAAAAATCATTGGATAACGTCCCTAATATTCCCTCCTATCTCTATAATCCTCCCAAGGAACCCTAATCTCTCAAGAATCCCATTTTTAAGTGACACACTCAAGTAAAGGATCCTCACTTTCCTTCATTCTTTATTTATGTCCAAGTTTCCTTATATTGTTATGAACTTTTATTTTCAATTAAAAATGTTATTGTATGATTTCAAACCTCCACTAAATTACCCTCCTTATTATTTAATGATGATATACCCATTTATCTCTACTTAATTTCTCCCATGTACACTTGTTACCATGCCGAAATTCCATAATGGATTTCTCTCTCCTCAGTTACATTCAAGAAATTCGTTTATATTATGCATCTAAATTCCATTACATATATTGGGATATTATGTTACATGACCCCCTTACTATCGATTTCATGTATAAATGATGAGATACCCCTTTATCTCTCATAAAACCATTTTAATATTTCTATTTGATGTCGTTATGTTGTCGAAGTTACACCAAAATTTCCCATGCCAATATCATCATGTAAGTGAATACCATACCCATTTCTCTATCAAAGGTATTCACCTTTATCCACATGTACTTTTTTATTTAGGAATTACATTTATGTATTACACGTCTTTTATTCTTTGAAAAAAAGTGGATGTTTAATGAATCCATATTGTATGATCTATGTGGCACACTAATGCATGAAATGAAATGATTAAGAAGGGTGCAACCTGATAGCACTCCAATGCATTGGGTAAAGAATAATATCATGATACGTCATGTGAAATTAGTGTTGACTCATGATAATTCATGTGAATTTAAGGTTTAATCATGCTAATTCATGTGAAATGAGGGTTTACTCATGCTCCATGTGCAATGAGACTTGGCTCATGCTAATATCATGTTAAATGTTGTTTCCACATCTCCATGTTATGATAATCATGTTATATCATGCCTTTATGTTCATGTTTCAATCATACTTCATTGATATGACTATTTCCTAACATGTACTGTATTCTTCATGTTATTCCTTATTTACTTCCTTACTGGGCTTTATAGCTCACCCTTTTCTTATGTATCTCCTCAGGTTATCCCATGCATTACTAAGTACGAAAGAATTTTGTGGCCATGTAAAAGAATTTTTCTATAAATATGTTGTATTTTATGTCTTAAGTTTTCATGTAATGTTCCTAATTTCCCAAGACACTAGACCTATCGATCCTTGGAGTTGTCTTAAGTGAAATTATATGTAATAAATCAAGTTTAAATATGTAATAAAGAGAAAGGTTGTTATAAAAATTAATTGTACCATGTCCTTAATCTTACCTACCCTCTCTATATACCTCCCAAGGAACTGCCAAGCTCTCAAGAATCTCTTCCAAATCATTTGGAGACACACACTCAATTAGGGGATCCTTACCCTCTCTTTTTTATTCAAGTTCCTTTATTATATTATGTCTTCTATTTAAAATTCCTAATGTTGTGATATGTATTACCATTACACTATTACTACCCATTTTATGACCAAATTATTAGAGAACCATTTCACTCTCATCAAACCATTTTTTAAAAAATCATGTGACACAGTTTTGCTATCAAAATTTCAATGAGATTTTCCATTCCAAAACATTTATGTAGTGAATACCATACCCATTTCCTATCAAGGGTGTTAAAAATTATACACTTATACTTCTTTGACTTGGGACTTACATGTATTTATTAGACACTCCTTAATAATGAAATAGAATATAATGATAAATGATTCCATATTTTATGATCTATGTTTAATTCTTAATCTTGATAATGAAATGAATTCATTGAGTATTCCTTGAATTATATAGTTCTCCAATTCATTGGGTAATGTTTAGTCTCATGATATGTTAGGTTGTCATAGGGAGTGAACATGAATCCTTTATTGTATTTTTTCTACCATGATTTATTTGTAGTTATCCTTAACCTATGTTTATGATGTTGTGTTTTAGTATTTTTTCACATTTCTCATGTTTCCTTTGTGTTATCATGAAATATCATGTCTTATTATTCATGTTTATGATTCTCACTCTTTTTAGTCCTTATTGATATGCCCATTTTCTAACATGTATTTACCCATTACATGTTTATTCCCTTAATGTTATTTATATCTCACCCATTATTATGTATGTTCCAGGTTATCCCATGCATTTTTAAAAGCCATGGAATTTTAGAATCATGTTATGGAAGTTTTCAATAATGTTGTTGTATCCCATGCTCAATATGTTATGCTAGGTACCCAATTCCCAAATACACTAGACTTATCAATCTTCCATGTTTTATTATGTGTAATTTTATGTCATAAATCATTAATTAATTTGTAATAAAGATCATTATTGTCATAGTGGACCCTTTTGACACATAATAAAAGTGGGATCACTCAATTCACTTAAAAATTACAAGTGTGTCCCCTCCCTCACTTATTTAAGTCCACCCCATTTAAACTCTATAACACACCTTAAAAAATATTTAATCCATGAAATTATAAAATAATAATAATAAATCTATCCCATAATCCTATAATACTTATTTTGGGTATAAATACAACTTATAAAGGCTTTAGTGAAACCCTCATGATGATTCTTGAAGAAGGTCTAAAGTTCTTTAATGAACATTTTTATTGTTTTTATTTCTCCATCAATTATTATTAAAACATGTAAATATACTAAAATAATTATATTTAACACACTATGATATTTTTATAATAAGTTAATGATATAAAATCTACACTTCCCTCAAATGGGTTATGAAACCATCCTCTTTGTGTATGGCAGATTGATCACCTCGTGAACTGATGTAATTCATTATTCCATTACCACCTCTCAATGTTAGGTAAAATGATAGAAATAAAGTATATATATGATACTTATAACATATTTAACTTTTGAGTCACTATATCACATATATATTTGTACCTTCAATTCCATAAGAGTCATAATAACATCACTCGTGCGTTCAACTTACTACCGCCTCATGTAGCGATGTGATCATTCATTCACTAACGCTTCACATGGAAGGAGATAAAGATAAAGTTAATAATTATATGTTATATACATGAAATAATTATTATATTAATGAAATATTTAAAAATCTATAAAGATAATATATATCATTTTCTTTCTTTCTTTTTCACTCATATACAGATGATAACATCATTTTTTACATGTGCACTATCGCCTTCACAAAATGATGTGACTCTCTTATCATCACCAAACCACATTTATTATATATATAAGTATTATATATGGTATTTATGATATTATTATTATTTTTTAATTTTAAAATGTTACTTACCTCCTTTCTATATTAATCATTGAAAAATGGAAACGTTACACATGTGTATGTATAGACTACAAACTCAATTAGCATAATGTACTTATTTTTTCAAAACCATCATTCATGATTGTTTTTAAAATTAAAATTGATATAAAAATATCATAATTATTTCTTTATTTTTATTCTGTATAACATATAAATATTTAATATTCACATGAACAGGAACATTCAAGATAATGAACGATATAACAAGGCAATTAACACCCAAATCAATGAAATTAAAGAAACATTATTAATAAACATGTAATAAAATGTTATAAAAAGAACATATATGATATTATAAATATTAATATGGTTATATAATAAGTTAGTAACATGATTAAAACCACTATATAAGAGGTTAAATCATGTTCATCTAAAGGAAGTGTATGGTAAATGATTTAATCTAAATTTCATTTTATTGAGGAATTTTGTATTATATGTTTTCATTCAAGATATTTTCATGTATTAGTACCATTTTTTTACCTCTTTGGTAGTTAAAATATTTTAGAATATGTTTTCAAGTAATACCGATTTAAGTTCTATCATCAACCGGAAATTTTTTTTCCAGTTAAAGTATGTTTTATAAAAAATTCAAAACTATTTTTAAACTTTTAAGAATGATTTATTAATGAATTTTTACCCATTTTTACTTATTAAATTTTTTTAGTGGAATTTAATGTCATTTTCAAAATAATTCATGTTTGAATTTTAACAAAAATTTGAAAGGAATCTTCTAATCCTTTTTTAAACAATGAAATTTACTAACATTTTTTACAATGAAAAATGAATGTTATTTTTATTTTTTGTAGAAAGTAAATAATTACCCACCATCATGATATTTATTTATTTGAATCTCCCATCAAAATTTCTTAATAATAAATTTAAAGAAAATTCGTATAAAAATTATTTTCAACAAAAAGGATTTTCAAAGTTTTTTCCAAAATTAAATGTATATTTTCCTCGATAATGTTTCTAAATATATTTTAATAGTATTTATATTTATCAATTACAACAACCTTATATTAAAAATCTAATGGGTTTATGTTTACACTATACTTATTCTTACTCTAGATGTTTTGTGATCATTTCGATGAAGGATAGTATTGACATTCACATACTAATTTCATTTTTTAGTTATTAACTTTACCTTAAAATATTCACTTTCCTAAAATCCTTATAAATTAAATTTTGCATAAATATCCATGATATTTATCATGGATATGATTATTTCTAAACCATATATCATTTATATACATTGTTTTTTACTTTGAAAGTTATTTGACTTAATGAGAAATATAGATAAATCAGTATGATTTATTCAATAAGGATATTTGATGTTAAGGAAAGTTGGTTGATGAATAAAATTGGTTATTTCATATATGATGAATGTTGTTGACCTGTAGTGATGGTTTGGTATAGATATAATATAGACCCTTGATTCATTAATATATATCATGATACAAACAAGTTAAGATTTCATTAAATGAATTTTTACCTGTATATTAAATTGTCTTGTGAAAGGTCTTGATGGTAGATGTATCATGATGCCTGATATCATAGAATTAAATAATTAAGAATTTCATACACTATGAATTCAGGTATTATTATCCATGAAATTTTCACAATTATGTTATCCATGGATGCATTTATTTCTCATTTTATTAATTGAATGAACGTTTTTTAGTTATTTAAGTTTCCATTTTGTTTATGCTTTATCTAGTTATTTAAATGGGGTGTGATCTCAGTTATTTACCATGACATATTTTTTCCCTAATTAAATTATTTAAATTTAATGTGTGCTTAGTTATTTAACATTCATTGTTGATTATGCTTATGTATTCATGATAGCTTCTATTGTACTTAACCCTTACTGATCATTTGACATCACCTTTATTTTTCTTCCTTTCATGTAAATCTATGAAGATTACTACATTTGATATGAAAGTATAATCTAGGGTGAATAATTATATTTTCAAAAAATATATATACTATAATTTATGTACTCAAATTAATAGAAGAATAATGTATGTATCTATTTTTCTAAAACTACTAAACTATTTGAAACATTACGATTTGATTCCTTATAACATAAGTCAATATAATAAAGCATACATTGGCTACGAGATATTGGGTTTTGGTTCACTTAATTTAATATGACACTCACTTCTTTCTCTAATCTCATTTATTTATCCCAAAAACAAAACAAATACTCATTTTTTGATTAGTTTCTACCTAGGTTTCGAATTTTTAGGTTTAAATAATTCATTTTGATCAGTCAATATCTTTCCCATGGGTTTGATCTAGATTTTCACTATAGTAGTGTAAGTAAGAGATATAAATAACATTAATATTCCAATAATATGGAATAATTATCTCAGTAGATTAAAAATGGATTGAAGCCATGATTTTTGAGATGGATTCAGTGTACCATAACCAATATTTTTTATGATCAATACTCTTGTAGATGTAAATTCTATTAGGTTAAAACATTTATTCCTAAAGAAACATGAAATTTTAAGTAATATTTTTAACAATATGGAAATAATATTATCAAAAGGGTATAAAAAATCAAGGTATATAATATTTTTGAAACCATTTACCAGTTTTCTATTTTAAATTTTAAGAAGAAATTTTCTATTTGTAGTATCTTATATTGATTATGATATTTGACTGAGGAATGTCAATAAGTTTTCCCTTAATGGAGTCTTTATAGAATATGACCATATGAAAAAAACGGGGGGAATATAAATATAAAATATTCTAAAATGCTATCAAATTATTTAATATCCATTTATGAATTGAATCATGTATCCAGATCATAAAACATTCACTTTGATGATTTCGTAAGTAAATTTGGTTTTATAAAGAAAGACTTTTATCCAATGTTTATAAACTATTTAATGGAAGTTTATCTATTTATCTAGAAGAATTTTTTGATGAAATATTAGTAAATATAAAGGATATAATTTTCATAAGAGCAATTAATACTTTTTTTAACATATACCTCTCTATGAATGAATTAGGTTATTCATCCAATATTCCTAGGATTAAGATAATTTATGATTGATCCAAGAGTATTATTGTAAAAAATTCAATACACAAACATTGATAATTAATTAAATAGATTTAGTATTTAAAATTTCAAAATTGGATTGTTCCCAATGTCACATGGCATACATTTCTCCAAGAAAATGTGTCATCTAACATAACAGGAGAGACAAAGGGTGGCCACGTTTCATATTGAATCGTTTATATTATTATTTCTGTATTATATGATCTATATCATACTTTATGTTTCTTATAATTTTATGTTGTTAGGTAGATATCTTGTGGAACCAGGACCCCACATTTGAATGGTAATAGAGAATATCCTAAAGAATATTTGGAATAAAAATGATATGTTATGAGTTTATGGAGGAGGTGAGGTAATAGTCATCATGATATATGCATATTATAGTTTCCAAATAGTTCGAGATGATTTTAAATCACATTGATTATATTTAGCTACCCCTCAGTGGAAGATCTATGATCTAGAAGAGCACAAACTGGCCAATGATCTCTAATTATAAAATCGATCCTGAGTACATTGTACCTTATGATACAACTAAATAAGTGGTATTCATATAAAACTTTATTTAAGATCTTTATGTGGTTTAAAATAGTAAAAACCCTATCATATTGTGTTATGAAAATACTAATGTGGTGTCACTTCCCAAGTATTAATGATTACATTGACATATAAAGAATATAATTTATATGTATCACCAATTGGAGTATTTTTCTCAAATGGTTGAGGTCACATTATGTTGAGTTTTGGTAGAGTTTAATGTGGTGGACCAACTAACTAAATCCATATATCATAAGAATAATTAATGTCATATGAGAGATAGTAGATTCAATTCTGTTAGTATTTGGTTGTTGTGAATGTTGGATGTTGTTGTAGTTGGTTCCCTAGAACTAATTAATTTATAATTTCAATTAAATATATATTAATGGAATTTAATATTAATGGATATCTTATCACATTATGAGTGATCATTTCAATAAAATTAATTTTACAATTCCCTTAGTGTATCAATCATGTCGAATGGTTATATAAAATCCCATATATATTGAAAATATTAAAGTTCTATAATGATATTATTAAATATATTTTCTATAGAGGGATGATATCTAACTATTATTAAATAGATGAAGTAGGTTATCTAGTGTTGTAAGATCATAATACATTGAGACATATTCTCATTATGTTCACACATGGTAGTCTCCATGATAGGATTTTATGAGAAAAAACTCACTTATATGAATTCCATATGTTATTTATGCCACTGGATATTCCAATATACATATATCTGTATTGGTATATCAACTTGAGCTAATAATTGATTCATATAATTAATTTTTTACTAATATTTATTGATGAAATAAGTGATCAAATATGATCATTTTGAAGTAGTATATGTTGGATCTTTGATGAGGGATATGGATTTAATGAACAAGTCAAGAAATGATTTTTTTTCATTGGATTTAATTGAAGTATATATCTTGGTACATTTGATTAGAATGTAATAGTATCATTAAGAACATGTTTTGGTTCTTTTCCACCAATTTCAATTTAAGGATTTTATAGAATGATATATCAGTCATATAGTTTTATGATATTAGTGATGAATCTAATTGGATGAGATATAGTGATAATGGTTTTATATTACTCATTGATAATTTAAAGGAGGCTGTTTTTATGTGATTTTAACATCTTTCTAAAGGAGTGACATAATATATCACCAACATTGATCTTTATATTTTGTCCAGTTAGCCTAATTCCACTAAGAAATAGGCATTAAAGGTCACGAATAAAGTGTATTTAAAAAAATAGATTAATTATATTAGAAGTTAATATTATATTAAATATTTCACTCAATTTCTGATAAATAAAAATTATTCATGATATGTTGATCAAATAAATATTTATTGAAAGAATAATACATTGATATTTATAAATTTAAATAAATTTTTTTTATTCATAATTTAATAAATATAGAGTATAATTAACAGGATGAGTTTAGGGTTTGAAATAAATGTTTTTTAAATAATCATTATTTTACTTTATGTAAATGTAATAATAATATTATTTTTATTTTTATTAAAAATTGTGTTTTTTTATAATAATGATTTTAGAAAAGAACCATTTTAAGATAACTTATTAATATCCCTATGTATTAAACCATTATTATATTATTTCAAAAAATAATTATTTTTTGTGGACAACATTAATCTCAAGATAATTCTCTCAAGCCCTATAGAATAATTTCTCTAGAAATATCTGATGAATGAAAAATATAGATCCCCTTACTCCCTATAATGTATCTTTGATAACTAGAGAAATCATTCAATACTGAATTTGATTCTGATTTCAATCAAAAATGAGTGATTATAGTGGGGAAAATCATTTGAACTAACAACTGGTGATTCTACAATGATATTTTGAGGTTCATCAGGCATGTTTAGATTATAGAAAGATAGATTTTAAACTTCAATCAAACATCAAAAAAATTATACAACAAGTGTGGTCAACCAATTAAACATTGAATAAATAGTTATAAGTAATTTAAGATATTATATTTATAATTTAATTATAAGTTATTTGTGAAAAGATCCTCCTGTCAATTTGTTTGGGTGTCTATCATCACATTTGGAGGATTTATTAAAATAAATTGAAAAAATACATTATTGGGAAGTTACACAATGTGATTTTTATAAATCATAAAACCTTAAAATATAATGTGGAACATTTATAAAAATAAAATATAATAATTGAAGTCTCGGTTCTAAGATATTGTAACATGATGGAAAAGGCTAATTATATCATTTCAATGCATAAAATTACAGAGAAATTAAAATACATCATGTATTTAAATAATGATCTAATAAGATATAATTGTTTACCCAATACTTTTTATGGATGTATAATTTAGGTCTTCTCATCACATCATAACATTATAATAATCATACATTCTAAATAGAAAGGAAATGTACATCAAGTAAAGACTTGAAATAATAGAACAAAAAAGAATAGATTCTATAGAAATATCATAAATTATATGTCAATGAATAGAAATGGAGGTTCCCAGTTGAAGAAGTGAAATTTTTATTTCATACATTCAATCTTATAATCAATCAAAATATTATAGTTCATGAATTTAGTAAGAAACATCATATAAATAATCACTAAGAGGTTTTGAAAATATAGACTTCATCAACATTCTTGGAGGTGAATAAGAATTCATCACAATTAAATGAAAACATACATAGCCCTAGAATAATAAAACGTAAATTTTAGGTAAAATTCATTTAAATTGGATTTAACAAATATTTATAAGAATCATAGGGAAAAGAGAGACCTATTGAAAATAAAAAACCAAAAGAAAAAGAGAAAACTTGAGTGTACCCAAACCTTAGGTCTAATTTTTTTTATAACATTTACACCTATTATACAACCAAGTTATGTTTATTAAAAAATTATAATAGTCGTATATTACACTTACTTATGTGATTCATAATCAATTAAAATCATTATAATTTATTTATTTGTTTTCCTATAGAGATAAATGGGTTTGATAAAAAAAATTCATAATAATCATTTTTCATTTTGATTCAATAGTTTTGAGTCATTGTTATTTATCCAATAGTAAAATTACTTATAAAAACAATGAAAAATAGTAATTAATTATTTTTATGTTATATATAGGCTATAAAAACAAGTCATAATGGAATTTATAATTAAATAATTTACAATGTCCTCATAAATAATTAAACTGGTCATTAATGGGATTCTGAGATAAAGATAGAATGATATATATATATGTTATAAATAGTCTATATTTCATGTAAAATATTATAATAATTATTATATGTATATATATAAGTTACATTATAAGGTCATAATGGTATATATTCATAATAAATTAGAAATGTCCTCATAGGTGGATAAAATAACCATTAATAGAATTTGTCAATAAGAAGGGAATATAATAGATATATTATAAAAAGGTAATAATTATTTTAGTGGAATGATAAAATTAATATCATGTTAATATACACAATAATTAATCTTAGTTGGATTTTCTGAGAGATGAATAAGCGAATATGAGAATGGAAGAAGAAATTTTAATTGAAAAAAAAGAAAAAATGTTTATGCACCCATGATGTTTAATCTATTATTAAGGTGATAATACAATGAATGATTAGAGTGACATGATTTTAGAACATCATTGAATATACAAAGAGTATTATGAGGAAGTAATTGAGCATATATTTGGATGTGTTACAGATTTGTGAAGTGATTTATAATAAGTGTGACAAAGGGTATATGTACTTAAAGGGAAAACGTATTTTAGATTAGAAGAATGAATGAAATATTATTCTTGTTTGAGAATCACAATACTAGAATTCATTGATATTATACATATAATTCAGATAAATTTTTTTTATGAATTCTAATCCTTTAAAACATTTAATTTGTTATTTGAAATAAAATAATTCAAGAAAACAATATAATATAATTTTCGAATGTAATAATTTATCTTTTTAAACATTGAAATTTATTTTTTATACTTTTAAATTGATTATATTTTTTACAAGAAGATATATTACCTTATTAAACATGTTTTGAGTGAATAAAATAGTTTTACAATCCACTAGGAAATTATAACAAAAATATTATGTCATAAAACACAATGTATTTGTAAAACTATATTTTTACAATTCACTTAGATATTCACATTTTTCAGAAAATTACAAAAGAATAAATATTATAAACTTTTTAGACTTTGATTTCCAAAATCTCATTAATTTTATAAAAAATAACTTATTTAATTTTAATATTTAGTTATTTACATAGAAAATATTGTTTTTATAAAATAATTTAAAACAGTCTTTATTAAATGTGTGTAATTATAGCCAACCAGCATGGACTCGAGCGGTAAAAGGATCCTACATGGAATCATAGAGGTCTTAATATCAAGACTTATTAGGAATATGAACTATTATAGTATTATTCAGGTTGTGACATGGATAGTGATGTAGACATAATGCAGGCCTGGTGACACTGGCATGATATTGCACTAGACATTTGATTCATGTTATGGGCTTCACACCCACTAGGCCAACTAAACATCTAATAAATAAATAAGGCATGATGGGTGGGTCTCCCCTTGGGGGTAATGGAACTACTAGAAAATATGCGTTTAATAGTGCTAAAAATGGACCTTATAAGCACTAGAGAAGAACTGAATACTGGAGATAGATTAAAATCCAGAGTCTTTTATCAACACTAAAAAAATGATAAAGGATAATTTATCATCATTTCTATAAGCGCTGATAAATGTAACCTACATAAGCACTTTTAAAAAAACTGATAAAGGGGCATACTACAATGGGATATTGAAACACTCTACAGCACCAATGTAGTGTGATGTAACAACACACCGCAACACCAAAAACACCATAAAAGTAGAAAAATAAATTACAAATACATAATTTAAATGAAGAGAAAACAATCTAGGCTTGTTTTCTCAGTTTTGAGGATATGATGCCTGTTTAACTCTAAAATGATAATTACATATTGAAAAGATGCACTTCAAGCCATACTAGTCACACCATGAATTAGATTGAGGTGTGGCTGACTCTTACACATCTCAAATGACTTATGGATATTTTTCCTATAGTATCAAAACAATCAAAATGTGTTTGCTCAGTTTTGAGTATGTTGATTTTCTTTTTTACTAATATGTCATTTTAAACTGGAAACATGAAAATTGACTCATGCCAGTTATATAATGTTTCAATTTTACACGATACCAATTCCGACATGTCAAAAATTAATGATGAATCATTTTCCAAAATTATCAAGAAAATCCAACTACAGTTGATCAGTTTTTAGTGAGTTCCACCTTTTAAACTAAAATATTGACTTTAAACTGATAATGAACACATTGAATCATACCGGACACATTGTGTATCAGATTTTGTTACGCCTGATTCCTATACAAAAAAAATGACATATGGATCATTTTACTAAATTATCAAAACAATCCGAATGTGTTTTCTCAGTTTTGAGTAGGTTAGTGGTCCTTTTAATTAAAATTGATGTCATTTTTAAATAGAAAGATGCACTTGGGGTCATACCAGTCACACTGTGAATCAGATTGAGGTACTGTTGAGTCCTAAAAGTCAAAAATAAAATATGGATCATTCCCATAGATTATCAAAACAATCTGAAAGATTTTTCAACGTTTTGAGTTTGTCAGTTTTCCTTTTTATAAAATTTGATGTCATTTTTATTTAAAAAGACACATTTGGAGTCATATCTATCACACCATGAATCAGATTGAGGTACAGATAATTATTATATATCTCAATTGACTTATTAATTATTTCCCAAAGTATCAAAAGAATATTAATGTGTTACCTCACTTTTGAGTGGGTCAGTTGTCCTTTTTATTAAAATTGATGTCATTTTTAAATAAAAAGACGCACATTGAGTCATACAAATAATATCGTGCATCAAATTGAAGTAAGATTTATTCTTACACATCTCAAATGACTTATGTATTTTTTTCCTAAAGTGTAAAAATAATCAAAACCCATATTGATAGTTTTTAGTAGGTTTTTTTCCCTTTTTATTAATAATTGATGTCATTTTTAAATAAAAAAAATGAGATTGGATTCATACCGGTCACACCGTGTGTCGGATTGAGGTAATTTTGATTCCTACACATCTCAAATGACTTATTGATCGTTTACCTGAAGTATCAAAATAATCTAAATTATTTTTCTTGGTTTTTAGTATTTCAGTTGACCTTTTTATGAAAATTGATGTCATTTATAAATAAAATAACACATGTGGAGTCATACCGGTCACACTGTGTGTCGTATTGAGGTATGGATGATTCCTACATGTCTCAAATGGATTATTTATAACTATTATAATGTATCGAAACAATCTATATCCATTTTCATGACATTGATAATATCAATAGTTTTTTTACTAAAATGTCATTTTAAACTTAAAAAACAAACTTTGACCTATAATTATCACATTTTGTATCAGTTTGATATGAGTATTATTCCTACATATCGTAGATGACTAATGAATATTTTTCCAATATTATCAATACAATCCAATCATGTTTTATTTATTTTCTTTGAGTGACATTTTTTGAACTAAACTACCAATTTTAAATTGATAACAAAAACATTTAATCATAACTGTCACACTTTGCATCAAATTGAGGTGTGGTTGAATACTAAAAGTCTCAAATGACATATGGATCATTTCAATATAGTATATAAATATTCAAAAATATGTTTTCTGGGGTTTTTAGTATATCAATTGTCCTTTTCAAACAAAATTAGTGTTAATTTTAAATAAAAATAAGTACCTAGAGCCATACCAGTCAAACTATGTGTCAGATTGATGGTGGATGATTCTTACACATCCCAAAGTCACAAAAAATACTAACTGCCAATGTTACAACATTTAAATTTTCTTTCTATTCTAAACATCAAATACTACATATTGATTCTATATTTTTAGCAGAAAATTATTTCTCATTATTGAAAGTCATAAGATCATGGGCTTTCAACAATGAGAAATGTTTTTTGGATATGAACATAGAATAAATATGTAGTGTTGGTAGTTCAAGAAAAACCATTGAAAATAGAAATAATGGTAACATTGGTAGAAATAATGATTTTATCTCTTTTTTTCTTGGTGCAGATAATTGAAGGAAAAAATATGACTTCCCAAAAGATCTATGAAAAAACTAAATAAGTTTTATATATAAAAGATATAGAAATTAACATAATAATATTAGATAAAATTATGAAAAAATTAATTAAATAAGTAGTATGAATTTATTTTTTACTGATGGTTTTATGAATTCTTGATGCATTTCCGTATTTTCATTATCTTAGTTAGAGGCTGGAATAAAATAATCCACTTGTACAAGAAAACAATTGTTATATGGGTAATACTGAACATAAATAAGTTAAACATAAATATGAAAGAATAAATTACTTCCATGGATAATGATTTTATTGTTCAAACATTGTTGACCAAAGTGATATGCTGACAATAAATAAAGAATGATGATAAAAAAAGGAAAATATATATCTCCAAACAATCAATCAACAATTGAAAAGGATGAGGATAAAATAAGATACATTGGATTGTATCTTTGAATCGTCAGAGAGAAAGAAATTATCTCTTATTGGGTATATAAATTTTTATTTTGTTTAATAAATAAATAAATACACATGATATATTCATTATCAAAGGTGAATGTCTCCCATTTGTGAGAATTACATAGATGGTAATTAAAGATTCCTAAGGGGGGAACTAAAATGAAATGTTAAAGAATGATATTTTTTTAGCTGGATTAAAGTAAAACATACATAGTGTTTATTAGATGTGTGGTGAAATAAATGATGTGATTTTTAATAAATATTAATCAGTGGTTTATCATTTCAAAGATGGTTATATTTTTACTAACTGCCAGAAATACAAGCAAGGATGAAATCAATGAATAAAATATAATTGGTGATAAGAAAGTTCTGATGAAAAATCAAAGGTGTAAGACTTTAAAAAATACCTAATTTTTACCCAGTAGAGATTAAATCTATTTGAGAGGCTAACAAGGATGATATTTGGATCAAATCTACAAATGAAGAGCTTGGTCCAAATAATAACAATGTGACCGGAGGAGCTTGATCTGAATAAGAACAATCAAGGCTTCTTATGGATCAATTTTTTTCATATACTATTCCAAAAAATATTCATCAGTTTAAAAATACATGAGTTTTTTAGTTACTTTTTTGTCATAATTCTTTAAAACTCTTAACATAAAAGGTCATGGTAATGTAATGTAATTAAAAAAAAATTATGTCATGTAATTGAGATAGTAATATATGTGGGGAATCAAGTTACCACTAATATATAAAAAATGGATTTATGTTTATGTTAGTAAACCCAAAAAATAAATATAATTAAGAATCCACAGTAAACATAGCATGTCATTAAATTATTAAATCCAAACTAGAAAAGTTTACTTGAAGTGGGATTATAAAGGTGTAATTATATATTAATGAAAATTTATTTTTATTTCAACAAAATATATTCTATTAAAAAATATTTTTAAAATTTACATCAATCAATGTTAATATTTTATTTTATCAAAAATAGTTAAATCTAGTAGTATCAGATTTATTATTGAATGATTGAAAATATTATTTAAAAATTAAATAATAAAAAAAAATTCTAGTTAAATAAGTTACATTTCAATGATAATATAAAATTTAGAAAAAATTTGATCAATCCTAAAGGATTGAGAATATTAAATTCTATCAAAAATGCACTATTCTTCTACAATATTTAATGAAATAATGTTTTGTTTCTTAAAACTATGTGATGATGAAGTATTTCCTATAAAATGACTCATTCTAACTGATTATTTTTTGACTATATTTAAACAACCAAAATCAAAATATCAATTAAATTTTATCCCAAAATCCGTTTTTTCTAATATAATATAGTCTAAGGATTATAGAACCTTAATCATCTTTGAATTTTATTTTTATTGAATTTATATCATGTTATTTAAATAAAAAATGAAATATTTTAAAAATAAAAACAGAAAACATTATATTTTTTCAAGAAGTAGTTAAGTAAATAATACAATGAATAAAACATATATAATGTTCATCCAATTGATGTACAACATAATATAACACCCCAATGATATCAGATATTCCATCATCCAACAGATCTGTAATGTAATATTCCAAACCAATGACAATAGAGACTATTATATGGATGAAATTTTCAAATTTTGATGATTAAAAAGAGGTAAATTTAATGGAATATTGGTACTGTGAGCCTATTATACCTCACAACAATATGACCCAACATTGGGTTTGATATATTTCAAGTTGCATAATAAAAATGTTGTCCTAAGAAGAGCCACATGATATCGGGGAAGATGATACTTAAATATATCTAAAAAATAATGAATTTTGGGTTATTTTACTATAGTATATTGTAACTAGACTTGTTGGGATACACAGATGTGGGATGAGAAGTTATTGTGGATAAATAATGGAGATTATAGATATAAAAAAACTTGGATTTTGTTCGAGTCATGGTTGCATTCATCCCTTGAATCACTCAAGACTTGGATTCGAGCCATGGAATAGATAGAGCCTTGATTATAGCATAGATTTGAGCTTGGATTTGACAATAAGGAGCACCAAAACCAATTCACCTCAATAGAGAGGTTCAGATATCATGAGTTGGTTCGCAATAGTTAGGATTCTTAAAATAGATCATGACACTTTTATCTTCACTTTAAAAAAAGTGCTAATAAAGATAACTATTATGAGTGCTAATTTAATAAGTGTTGATAAATTCATATAATGCTTTTTAAAAAATTAATAGTTTTTATAAACTAATAATTTTATAATTATTTTAAAATATTAGTATTTATTTATAACTATATAAATACTTTTTTAAAAAATATTATTTATTTATTTATTATTTGAAAAGTATAAAAATAGTAAATATAAATTTATAATTATATTTATTTATAAATATTTTTTTTAAAAATTTATTTTGAACATTATTAATGAATGTTTAATCTTAAGTTAAAGCATGTTAAAAATGAGTAAAATTTATTAATCAAATGAGTATAATATTGAAATTTAGAAAACATTGATCAATATAAATCATTAAAAATGGATCTATGTTTTAATAAAGATCAATACATATATTGAAAATATTAAGACATAGTAAATTAAAATAAATATATAATTAATAATATAAATTTATTAAATTTTAAAAAAAACTATTTGTGTGTGTGTGTCTTTATATGAAAATGAATTAATTATATATATATGAAATCAATATAATATGTTTGATTATAAATTAAAAAATAAAATGACATTCAATTATGTCCATTATTCGATGCAATTAGTCAGTATTTGTAATTAATATTATTTTTTAATTATAAATCAGTATTCACTAAATATATTATAATTTAATGTAAAGCATAAAAATATTTTTTATTATATAAATTATATTAATATACATTAATATATATCTATATATTTAGTATATACATTTTATTAATGTTATCAATAATCAACTAATTAATAATTTTTTTAATATTTTTCTCAATTTAATTATTTTAAATTTTAATTTGTTTAAATTTCATTTTTAATATATCTATATATTTAATAAATACTATTTGTTAATATTTATAACTTATATATAGTATAATCAATTTATTCATTTTTATCAATAATTATTTAAGTGATAAAATTTTTAATGTCTTTTTAATAAATTATTTTTTTATTTTTTATTTGATTAGTTGTTTCATTTTATTTATTTAGACCTTTATCAGCACTAAAATGCACTTATAAAGGGTTAAATTTATCAACACTTTCTGTAGCACTGATAAAGATTCCATTTATCAGCATTTTTTTCGAACAGTGATAAATACTAGCGTTGTTAAATGTCGGTTTTGAAGTAGTGTGGACTACCTCTCTAGAATGTGTGTGCGGTGTGTGTGTTTTGGAATGTATTTGTCCCCCAAATCACCTAATATATATGTATATAATTATAATTTATTTATGTTTCCTAAATCGATCATTTATTTTAATCAACTAAAACATAAATATTAACTTATTTTATTCGTGGTAAATATTATTTACTAGTAATTTTACTATTATAATGGTTATATTAATATTTTAATGTTTAGGTTAATATTATAATAGTGGTTTTATAATTATCATGATCTAGTTATTATTCTAAAGGCCATGTTACTATTCAAATAGTCATGTTGTCTATACAATTCCTATAAATAACACTTATTCCTACCATTCACTATTCACTTTGTTTTCTCTCAATGTACTCTACATCTCTTAAAAATACAATTATATTTATTATGTTTTGTTTTAATTATAAAGTGTTTTTAATGGTTGTGACATTTCTACGTGAGCATGACCCTATAGATTTTCAAATTCTAATTTTGTTTTTTTATATAACCATTTTTTAAAGATATCATTTATTTTATTAAACTATTATATGTAATATTTTGTATTGATGAAATAATGTAGTGTTTTTTTATTAAATTATGCATGTGTACATAATATACCCAATGCCTAAAAATGATGTGAATATATGTTAACAAGAAAAAATTTAGATATAAAATTCAAAGTTTTAACATTATTCCACTTTTAAAATTTTTATTCTAAAAAATTATACTAATATACTTGGTTGATAATAGATGAGGAACCATCTATTTCATTGCATTATTTAGTTTCCAAGTTTCCTGTTTTTATTTATAGTTTCATCACAATACATTAACAAGGTGAGTTGTACTATTTTATACAATTTTTTCTATAAGATCCAAGATCATTATAGAAATATCTTCATAAAATAGGTCGTAATCAATTTACACCACCTCTGAATTCAATATATGTGAGGGATTGGGTATGTATTTCATCAGGATAGATACATGGAATAAATTATGTACTTAATTTATGTCTAGTAGAAGTATTGATTTATATTCCATTTACTCCACACAATCAATGATCTAAAATGGTATAATGTAACTATGACTAAGCTCTCAATTCCTTCCAACCTTAGAACTCTCTTCTTAGGAAACATTCAATGGAAAACATTATCTCCAATATCAAACTTCAGATCACCTCAATTATGATCATTATATCTATTCTATGGAATCTATATCACAATAATATATTCCCCCATGGATTTTACATTCTCTATAATTTTGAAGAAAAAAAGTTAAAATCACAGATGGTTCTATTCCCCAACATCATCCCAAGTTATATCTATTCATAGTTTATTTGATTGGTGGGACCTATATCACCCATCAATGAATTGGGTAGTGATTAATGTTATATTATATCAAAGGGTAAACATGAAGTCATTGTAAATACCTGTAAATTTCAAGGAAATTTTTTTATTAATTTTCTTTGGAATTTTACAAGAACGCAGTTTCTGACGGCACCTGATTCCGAGGCCCGGTGTGCCCGGAATCAATTTTCGAAGTTTGGCTCGGGTACGTTCAGTGAACGAACGAGCGGGATTTTCTAACTTTTGAACCAGTGCTCGGAATCGAATTCTGAAGGCACCGATGGAATCACAGTGCCGGTATTTTCTTAGAAACGCCTCTTCCAGAGTTGCATTTGCTCCGGTGTGGTTTTTAAAATTTTGGGGTTAAGTTAAGAAATAAAATAAAGTGGTGCGACAAACTTTATTTTATTTCACTTAAGGTCACTTAAAGACCACTTTAAGCTGCTTAAACTCAGTTGAAACGGATTGGGTGAAATCCAAAAATATCCTACCCACTTGGTAGGATATTTGTGAGGTGGGGCCCACATGAGCCCCACCGTTTCTTTCCCCTAAGTAACGCACCCGCGAAAACCCTTTTTAATTGAAAGTCAACTGATGCGTGTTTTAAATTCTTAACACCTCATTAATTAGGTTGTTATTTTGTTACAATTAATTCATTGAATTAATTGTTCGTTTCTTTTCTTTTGAATTTCAAACGTGTCGTGTGCGTTAATAAAATAAGATAACTCTTATTTTATTTCTGTTGGAGCTTGTGGCGTTGAGAGGATTGGGAGGATCTTGAAGAACTTCAGCCTCTTTCGCGAAGAACGCCGGCCTCCGACGAAGAACGCGAAGAATGAGAAGAACGCCGAACCCGTGGAGATCGACGACAAGAAGCCGTGTACCGCGACGCTGATGAATCTCCCTCCGCGACGCTTCTTCCGCGACGATCCAACCCCGCGACAACCTTCGATCGACAATGACAAGGTTGGGGGTTGCGCTCCTTTTAAATTCTTTGTGGATTATAACAACAACATGGATTTAATTATTTTAATTAAATCTGTATGTTTTCAATCCTTCGAGTTCGTCGACGTGACGCCAAGCAACGCGCGACAGCGACGCTCTTCCGCGACGCGACGATTGTTTTCTTCCGCGACAATCAATTCCGTGAAGAATTCACGTACGACGAGGTAGGGGTTTGATTCTTTAAATCTTTGTGATTAAATCCCCGTTCGTTTAAATATTGTTGGGTGAATATATTTAAGACCGCTAACGCGGTGGGTGCGGACTAACGAACAAGTCCGAACCCACCGCACCTTTTTGTTCATGGTGCGCGAAACGGTGAACGACGACAAGCGGGGCCGCAAGGGATATTCGAGGGCCTGGCAGTAAAGATCGGGTCCCGGGAGGACCACTAGAGAAGACCACACGCAAAATGGACCACCGGAGCGCGTCCAGTGGCACGCGGAAGCTTCCGCCGGCGCGGCGCCCGGCGCGCCGCCGGCAAAACCCGCCATGGATGAAGCCGCGACGGCGAGCCAGTTTCACGGCCGCGCGGAACCGGGAGGAGGGACACGGCCCGGCCACCGCGTCCGCTAGCGAGGCGGCCCCACCCGGGGCCGCGGCGTTTCTGCACACGGGGGCAGCAAGCCCCCCGCGGCTTCCCCTCGCTCGGCCGCTCAGCCGAGCCGAGCCGGGCCGACCCGCCGGGCCGGGCCGGGCCACTTTGGCTGGGCCGGGCCGGGTCGGGTCGGGTCGACCCGGTTCGGGCCGACCCAGGGGGGGTTGGGCCTGGTCGGTCCTGGCCCAGACCCCCCGATTTCGGACCTTTTCGGTCTTTTGCTCATAACTTGAGCTACGAGCCTCCGAACGACCCGCCGTCAGCGGTGATGCGATACTTGGATCGAGATGGTAGTTTTGGTATATTGCACTCAAGGTTTCGGAATACTTTGGGTTCGGCCAGGTTGGTTCGTACACGAAACCAACCGGGGCCTCGGAGCGGAAACGCTCATATCTTGAGCTCCGGACGTCCGATTGACGTGCCGTCGACTTTGGTGGATTCCTCTAAGTGAGACGGATCTTTTGGAATAATCCGCCCGAGGTTTGGACGCAGGTGGAGTACGGTCAGGTTGGTTTTGACTTAAAAACAAACCAGGCCCCTGGGACGAAAAAGCCAATAACTCTCAGACCGGGCGTCCGATTGACGCGCCGTCTGCGACGTTGAGTTCCTGTTGACGATACAGAACTTTTGGATACATCAACTCTGGACTTTGTGTCAGTGGATGTATCAGCCTCTCGGCTCGTGGATCGAACCCTCCCGAACGAGCTTGCTGTGTGCGAGAACCCTAGAGCTGGATGCGACTGCTACTGTGATGAATACTATCGTACTGGAATCCTATGTGGGATCGACGATGAAGACTATCGGACTGGAATCCTATGTGGGATCGACGATGAAGACTATCTTACTGGAATCCTATGTGGGTTCGACGATGAAGACTATCGTACTGGAATCCTATCTGGGTTCGACGATGAAGACTATCGTACTGGAATCATATGTGGGTTCGACAATGAAGACTATCGTACTGGAATCCTATCTGGGTTCGACGATGAAGACTATCATACTGGAATCCTATGTGGGTTCGACAATGAAGACTATCGTACTAGAATCCTATGTGGGTTCGACGATGAAGACTATCGTACTGGAATCCTATGTGGGTTCGACGATGAAGACTATCGTAATGGAATCCTATGTGGGTTCGACGATGAAGACTATCGTACTGGAATCCTATGTGGGTTCGACGATGAAGACTATCGTACTGGAATCCTACATGGGTTCGACGATCAAGACTATCGTACTGGAATCCTACGTGGGTTCGACGATGAAGACTATCGTACTAGAATCCTATGTGGGTTCGACGATGAAGACAATTGTTTCGGAATCCTCTGTGGGTTCGACGACGATGACTACAGTGCTTGTATCCTACGTGGGTCCCAGAAGATGAATCAGTGATTACATCTGATCATCTCTCTTACTTTGCAAATGATGTGTACGTGTGTGAGCTGAATCCTATGTTACTTCCTTTGTGGAATGTTTTATGCTATCCTGTGTGGGTTTACATTTTGATTTCCTATGTGGACTGGTTTGTACTTGGGCTCGGATGTTGGAGTCGAACGAGAATTGATGACTTAGGTATATGAATGGACATATACCTAAGCAGTGTCGGATGTTACTTCGTGATTGTATCTTTCCTTTGTGGATTATCCTTTGTGGATTCTGGGAGACCTTCGGGGGTCTTGGGGTCCCTACTGAGTAGCTTATACTCACCCCTACATGGGCTATGCCCGCACTACGTTGTGTTGGTTGCAGACGACGGACAACGCTGATCGTGGTGAAGGCTTGCGGAGCAGGACGGTACCTGGAGGTGGACCACTGGGCGGAATGTACTCGGAGCGGTCGGCTGGACCCGGGGAGCAGTGGAGGCTATTTGTACCCACCCTTCAGGTGGGACTTCCAGTGGACGGCTCGACGTTGCGGCTTTACCTTTCAGTTGTTGTTTTCCCTTTCGAGTTGTATTTTACTTTCAGTTTGGGTTTGTATTCTGGCCCACTTACTTTTCCGCACTTACTGTTGTACCAGTTTTTACTTACTGTTTACCTTTTACTCTTACTTACTCTGTAGTGTTTGTTGTTTACTTTACAAAGGCAATGCCTTCCCTTTACTGGGATTTACGCCTTGGTGCTAGTCGCCAGCCCCTGGCCTATGGAAGGCGGGCTTGGGGTAGTCACGGCACGGGCCCCAAGGACGGGTCGTGACAAATTAGTATCAGAGGGAGGTTCAGTTCTACTACAGAACTTGGGACTCTGATATTTTTCTATGTGAAGCAATAGTGTTAAGCGTATTGGGTGTGGTTATCAGTCCAGGGATTCTAGTGTTGGTGCGGCGGCCGACGTATCCGTACACCAGGACACTGACTTCTGATTTCCGACTTAATGCACGAAAACATTGATTGCATGGGTGTTTCAAGTTTTCTTTGTGATTACTTTGTGTTAGCTCACCAGGTACACTGTTCTGACCGTGGCACACCTGTCTCTTTTCAGGATGGCCCCACAACGGCAGCCAGCTAGGGTTCCGAGCGTTGTGCGTGGCGAGATCCCACCCAGTGACGAGGACTCGGTACAGGGCCCTTTGACAGCTGAGGCACCGGCGGTACCTATACCCACCGAGCCACCGATGCTACCAGCCCCAACCGCTGACGATGCACGTCGCCTTAGTGCACTGCATGAGTTCCAGCGCCAGCGACCGCCCAGGTTCCATGGGGAGACAGACCCCTAGGCAGCCGAGGACTGTATGGAGGTAGTTGTACGGGTTTTCAGGTTAGTGAGGACACCAGCAAACCTCATGGTGATCCTCGCAGCGAGCCTCCTGCACGCGGCGGCAGGAAGATGGTGGAGCTTGATGCTCCAGGTGCACGATGAGGCATCTCTCCTCTGGACGGACTTTGAGAGCATCTTCCGCTCGGAGTTCGTCCCAGCCACCCTCCGTTCGGTGCGCATCCAGGAGCTACTACAGCTGCGGCAGGGCAGCATGACAGTTGCCCAGTACTCGGCGAGATTCACTGATCTCTCTCGCTACTCCACTGATATGGTACGAGATCCGTTCTTCCAGGACCGGACCTTCGAGCAGGGACTGAGGCATGATATCAGGGCCTCGATGATCTCCCTCAACTTTCCGACACAGGCAGAGGTGTTGGAGAGATCCCTTTTAGTAGATAGTTTCCTCGCCGAGCAGGCACCAGCGACAGGACCCTCCGCAGGACGACCCGTAGCGGAGTCTTCTGCAGCTGGCAGTCGACAGGTGACACAGAGGTCCAAGCAGGCCAGACCTTCAGATGGGCAATCTTAGGGTGATGATTCAGTTGTGCGGGGCACACGAAGGAGAGCCAACTACTCGACGAGCAGGGAATGCTACGCATGCGGCGGGCAAGGTCACATGGCTCGAGACTGCCCGACTCGTCCTGCTGATGAACAACAGGCGGTAGAGGGACCTCCCAGGAAGAGGTTCGACCATGAAGGTCCCCAGGGAGCAGGCGGGCGAGGCAGAGGAGCTGGCCGTGCAGCTGGAGGTGGACAACGCTTCGGGGTGTTTCCACCACCACCACCAGGAGGTCCACCCCGACCGCAGGGGACAGGAGGACATGGGAGAGCTCAGCTTCAGGCAGCTGAGGCCTACAATCATGGAGCTCTAGGAGCAGGTGGAAAGGAGCGGTACTAGCTCCAGACCTGGAGACTTTTGTTCATGTTGCTTTTAGTTTTGTTGTTGTATGTTTGTAAATGTTTTGTGTCTTTGTACTTGAGCTGCAGTAATAAAAGACACCATTTTTGTGGCATTTACTTTCATGTCCTCTCTTGTGTTGTTAATAAGAGGTTCCAATTTAGACTGTTGACTTGACCCTCACTTGAGAGATACCTACTGGAGGAGACCCAGTTACCACACACTGAGGCCGACAGTGTGACTCAACCCTTGGAGGCGAGAGTAACGGTTGGATCTCTTGGTAGTAGCGTCAAGGCCTTATGACTTCATCCTTGGTGTGGGTTAGTATCATCCATGTCGAGATTGACTGTATTAGGCAAAGAAAGTGGTTCATCCATGGGATGAGACTAGATTTCTCTTATCGGCAAAGAAGAAATCACAGCAGCTCTTGTAGGACCAGAAAGGTCCAAGTCATCTAGGAGCGGAAGAGAACAGCTCAGAGCTGGCAGAAGTCTTATGCTGACAGATGGTGGAGGCCACTAGAGTTCGAGGATGGCGACCACGTCTTCTTGCGTGTCTCACCTCGACGTGGAATACGGAGATTTCGCCGAGGTGGCAAGTTGTCTCCATGCTTCATCGGACCATTCTAGGTCCTCAGCAGGATTGGCGAGGTGGTTTATCGCCTAGCTCTACCACCTCAGTTGCACCGGGTGCACGACGTCTTCCATGTATCTCAGCTGAGGAGATAAATGCATGACCCTCCGCACATCACTGACCATGGGGAGCTAGAAGTTGATGATGGGGCGACTTTTGTGGAGGTCCTGGTGGAGATCGAGGATCGACAGGATCGGGTCCTACGTGGATGGTCGATTCCTCTAGTGCGCATCGAATGGCAGCACGGGAACCTCCAGGAGAGCACTTGGGAGTGGGAGGCTCAGATGCGTGCTCAGTACCCACACTTGTTCCCCTAGTTTATGATGTATCTTTATGGGGACGTAAAGCCCTAAGGTGGGAGTGATGTAAAGACCCGTAAATTTCAAGGAAATTTTTTTCTTAATTTTATTTGGAATTTTACAAAAACGTAGTTTCTGATGGCACCTGATTCTGAGGCCCGGTGTGCCCGGAATCAATTTTCGAAGTTTGGCTCGGGTACGTTCAGAGAATGAACAAGCGGGTTTTTCTAACTTTTGAACTAGTGCCCGGAATTGAATTCTGAGGGCACCAATGGAATCGCAGCATCGGTATTTGCTTAGAAACGCCTCTTCCGGAGTTACGTTTGCTCGGGTGTGGATTTTAAATTTTGGGGTTAAGTTAAGAAATAAAATAAAGTGGTGCGAAAAACTTTATTTTATTTCACTTAAGGTCACTTAAAGACCACTTTAAGCCGCTTAAACTCAGTTGAAACGGATTTGGTGCAATCCAAAAATATCCTACCCACTTGGTAGGATATTTGTGAGGTGGGGCCCGCACGATCCCCACCGTTTCTTTCCCCTAAGTAACGCACCCGCAAAAACCATTTTTAATTGAAAGTCAACTGATGCGTGTTTTAAATTCTTAACACCTCATTAATTGGGCTATTATTTTGTTACAATTAATTCATTGAATTAATTGTTCGTTTCTTTTCTTTTGAATTTCAAACATGTCGTGTGCGTTAATAAAATAAGATAACTCTTATTTTATTTCTGTTGGAGCTTGTGGCGTTGAGAGGATTGGAAGGAGCTTGAAGAACTTCAACCTCTTTCGCGAAAAACGCCGGCCTCCGACGAAGAACGCGAAGAACATGAAGAACGTGAAGAACGCCGAACCCGCGGAGATCGACGACGCGAAGCCGTGTACCGCGACGCCGACGAATCTCCCTCCGCGACGCTTCTTCCGCGATGATCCAACCCCGCGACAACCTTCGATCGACAAAGACAAGGTAGGGGGTTGCGCTCCTTTTAAATTCTTTGTGGATTATAACAACAACATGGACTTAATTATTTTAATTAAATCTGTATGTTTTTTATCCTCGGAGTTCGTCGACGTGATGCCAAGTACCGTGCGACAGCGACACTCTTCCGCGACGCGACGATTCTTTTCTTCCGCGACGATCAATTCCGCGAAGAACGCACCTACGACGAGGTAGGGGTTTGATTCTTTAAATCTTTGTGATTAAATCCCTGGTCGTTTAAATATTGTTGGGTGAATATCTTTAAGACCGCTAACGCGGTGGGTGCGGACTAACGAACAAGTCCGAACCCACCACACCTTTTCGTTCTTGGTGCGCAAAATGGTGGACGATGACAAACGGGGCCGAAAGGGCGATTCGAGGGCCTGGTAGTGAAGATCGGGTCCCGGGAGGACCACTGGTGAAGACCGCACGCAAAACGGACCACTGGAGCGCGTCTGGTGGCCCGCGGAAGCTTCTGCCGGCGCGCCACGCCGGCGCGGCGGCGCCGGCGGCCGGAGGCGGCGGCCGGCAGCGGTCGGCCGCCAAGCGGCGGTGGCGCCTGGCATGCCGCCGGCAAAACCCACCGTGGCTGAAGCCGCGGCGGCGAGCTGGTTCCGTGGCCGTGCGGAACCGGGAGGAGGGACGCGGCTCGGCCGCCGCGTCCGCTGGTGAGGCGGCCCCACCCGGGGCCGTGACGTTTCTTCACGCGGGGGCAGCAAGCCCCCCGCGGCTTCCCCTCGCTCGGCCGCTCGGCCGAGCCGAGCCGGGCCGACCCGGGCCGGGCCGACCCGGGCCACACTGGCCGGGCCGGCCCGGGCCGACCCAGGGGGGGTTGGGCCGGGTCGGTCCGGGCCCAGACCCCCCGTTTCCGGACCTTTTTGGTCTTTTGCTCATAACTTGAGCTACGGGCCTCCGAACGACCCACCGTCAGCGGCGATGTGATCCTTGGATCGAGACGGTCGTTTCAGTATATCGAACTCAAGGTTTCGGAATACTTTGGGTTCGGCCGGGTTGGTTCGTACACGAAACCAACCGGGCCTTCGGAGCGGAAACGCTCATATCTTGAGCTTCGGACGTCCGATTGACGTGTCGTCGACTTTGGTGGATTCCTCTAAGTGAGACAGATCTTTTGGAATACTCCGCCCGAGGTTTGGACATAGGTGGAGTACGGTCGGGTTGGTTTTGCCTTAAAAACCAACCGGGCCCCTGGGACGAAAAAGCCAATAACTCTCAGACCGGGCGTCCGATTGACGTGCCGTCTGCGACGTTGAGTTCCTGTTGACGATACGGAACTTTTGGATACATCAACTCTGGAATTTGTGTCAGTGGATGTATCAGCCTCTCGGCTCGTGGAGCAAACCATCCCGAACGAGCTTGCTGTGTGCGGGAACTCTAGAGCTGGCTGCGACTGCTACTGTGATGAAGACTATCGTACTGGAATCCTATGTGGGATCGACGATGAAGACTATCATACTAGAATCCTATGTGGGATCGACGATGAAGACTATCGTACTGGAATCCTATGTGAGTTCGACGATGAAGACTATTGTACTGGAATCCTATGTGGGTTCGACGATGAAGACTATCGTACTGGAATCCTATGTGGGTTCGACGATGAAGACTATCTTACTAGAATCCTATGTGGGTTCGACGATGAAGACTATCGTACTGGAATCCTATGTGGGTTCGACGATGAAGACTATCGTACTGGAATCCTATGTGGGTTCGACGATGAAGACTATCGTACTGGAATCCTATGTGGGTTCGACGATGAAGACTATCGTACTGGAATCCTATGTGGGTTCGACAATGATGACTATCGTACTGGAATCCTATGTGGGTTCGACGATAAAGACTATCGTACTGGAATCCTATGTGGGTTCGACGATGAAGACTATCATATTGGAATCCTACGTGGTTTCGACAATGAAGACTATCGTACTGGAATCCTATGTGGGTTCGACGATGAAGACAATTGTTCCGGAATCCTCTGTGGGTTCGACGACGATGACTACAGTGCTTGTATCCTACGTGGGTCCCAGAAGATGAATCAGTGATTACATCTGATCATCTCTCTTACTTTACAAATGATGTGTACCTGTGTGAGATGAATCTTGTGTTGCTTCCTTTTTGAAAAGTGTTATGCTATCCTGTGTGGGTTTACATTTTGCTTTCCTGTGTGGACTGGGTTGTACTTGGGCTTAGATGTTGGAGCCGAATGAGAATTGATGACTTAGGTATATGTATGGTCATATACCTAAGCAGTGTCGGATGTTACTTCGTGATTGTATATTTCCTTTGTGGATTATCCTTTGTGGATTCTGGGAGACCTTCGGGGGTCTCGGGGTCCCTACTGAGTAGCTTATACTCACCCCTGCATGGGCTATGCCCACACTACGTTGTGTTGGTTGCAGACGACAGACAACGCTGATCGTGGTGGAGGCTTGCGGAGCAGGACGGTACCTGGAGGTGGACCACTGGGCGGAACGTACTCGGAGCGGTCGGCTGGACCCGGGGAGCAGTGGAGGCTATCTGTACCCACCCTTGAGGTGGGACTTCCAGTGGACGGCTCGACGTTGCGGCTTTACCTTTCAGTTTTTGTTTTCCCTTTCGAGTTTTACTTTACTTTCAGTTTGGGTTTGTATTCTGGCCCACTTGCTTTTCCGCACTTACTGTTGTACCAGTTTTTACTTAGTGTTTACCTTTTCTGCTTACTTTCTCTGTGGTGTTTTTTGTTTACTTTACAAAGTCAATGCCTTCCCTTTACCGGGATTTACGCCTTGGTGCTAGTCGCTAGCCCCTGGCCTATGGAATACGGGCTTGGGGTAGTCACGACACGGGCCCCAAGGACGGGTCGTGACAGTCATACCAAGCCCAAACGATGTTAAATGATATTTTATGTCAAGCCAAAAAGAGGGTACACAAGAGGTTATCTTAAACCTAAAATATGGTACATTGGAGGTTATCTCATGCCTAAAGTAGGTACATGGGTGGATATCCAAATCAAAATGTGTTATGAATATCTTGTTGTATAGACATGGAATATGATTTCATATGTTTATGTGTAATCCAAAAATAAATATCTTATGTGAATTTCATGGTATCATAACTCATTTTATTTGATTTTTATATGATTCGGGTCTTATGAATTACTATGATTTATTTCATGACTCTGGTTTAGGGTCTTCAATTTATGGTTATAGTTTTTAAATTTTATTCTCATTTTCTCATACCCTTATGGTCATTTTATGTTTATATCTTCCCTGTTTACCATTACTGAGATTCAAATATATACCTTTATTAGGTTTCATTTCCCAAGGCTATGAAGAATGGTATTATGTATGTTATTTCTATGTTGGGTAATAGTTTTGAATAAGAGAGTGGGAGTTGAGAAAACTCACTTACAAAGTAGTTATTTTTTTATCCATGTTTCCAAAGGCACAAGACCTGAACAATTTTGGTGTGGATCATTAAGTTATATAATTTATATTCATACATTAATATGTAATATTTATGTATATTGAGATTTTTATTTTAAAAATCATGCAAGTCTATACATAAAGGTGTTATGTTCATATAAACAAATGAATGTGAAGAATATTTTGAATAAATGAAGAGGATATTGGCCAATGCTCTGATTTTTACTCTACCATAAATAAATGATTGATTTAAGATATAATTTAATGCAACAAATATGGTAATCAGTTGTTTCTTTATGTATAATGATAATGTTACTTCTTATCCATCAAGGATGTTAGAAACTCATGAACAAAAAAAATCAATTTAAGATCTTGAGTTGGAATCCAAAAATATTCTCTTTGAAGATATGAAGGAATTATCTCTAGGGTGAAATATGTTAGATATAAAGAGGCCATAAGATCATAATATAAATATTCTCATACAAAGTGATCAACATGATGTAATGGTGATGGCACTAACTACTCATGTATTACTATTTCTCAACATACTATCACCCATGGAAAGAAAATAATGTAGCATATGCATGAGCTGGAAAGATCATAGAGTAATGAACAAAATTATGATTAAAAGGGGTATAATATTCTTTGATTTAGTAAATATAAATATGAGAATTACTAATGAAGGAGAAACATCACACCTTTTTTAAATATTCTTCAGACTATCTTTATTGGAAAAGGAAAATCATTCTCAACCTGATAACGAGAATTTAAAAAATAAAATTAATTACTTGAATCATGGAAAATTTTTAAACATTATTTTTGAATTTGAAATTATAAAATTTGTAAAGATACTACGAGTTCTATATATACCTAATATGATAAGTGAAATTTTGGGTTATTCTCATAGCATGAATTTCTCTATACACCCTGGTAGCACCAGGATGTATAGTTATTTGAGTTAATATTTTTTGTGATATAATACATAATGGGAAATTGATGATTATGTTTCAAGATGATTGGTTTTTCAATAGTTTAAGGCTGATGGAAAACAACCTAACTTATTCATGAAACCTCCATATATTCATATGTGTAAATGTGGTGAAATTATGGTGGACATTTTCATTAGATTACCAAGGATTCCTACAAAGAATGATGCAATATGGGTTATTTTCGATTTCCTAACCAAATATACACATTTTCATCCTATAAAATAATATTTACAACATTATTTCTGAGAATGTATTAACATAAATAAAGTTTTAAAACCTTATGTAACACCACATTAATTTTTTTTCTATTTTTATACATGACATGAATTGATAATTTGTAAAATTATTCAGAATTGTGTTGATATTAAACTTCATTTGAGCACCAAATTTCATCCTTAAACTAATGGAAAGTCCAAATTGAATACTCAAACAATATAATACATGTTGAGATCATTATAACATGACATTCAAGCTATGTGGTATAATAATTCATTGTTGGTGGAGTTTCCAAAAATGATAGATTCCATTCAAGTATTAAAATGACTATTTAGGTTTCATTATATTACAAGTGATGTTATACTCTAACTTGTTAGGATGAATTTGGTGAAATGAATATTATAGGTCTAGAAAAGTTTTAGACAATAAAATAAATACTATTTAGACTCGTATTAATTCATCTAAAAGTGGTAAAAATGATTTATTCTGATAAACGAAGGAAATATTTTCAATTTCAAGTGGGATTCACATTTTCTTAAAAGTATCTCCATGGAAGGGTGTTATATGGTTCAATATAAAAGTGTAACTAAGCCCCATGTACATCAGGACTTTTGAAATTATATAAATTATTTCATTTTTATCCTACCATATAGAAATTCTACCATGTCTATCTAAATTACATGTTGTGTTCAATATTTCATTGTTATGGAAGTACATTCCAAACTCAATGCATGTGACCACCAATGGATTAATAGAGTTGGATCCTTATCAATAATAATGTGAAGATCCCATATATATTCATGACACTAGAAATAAATTATTATGAAATAAAATAAATCAAATGGTAATAGTACATTGAAGATATCATAAAATAGAGGAATATATGTGGGAACCAGAGGATATTTTGAAAATGAACCACCCTCATTTTTTTAGAAAGTAATATCAATGAAAGTTTCATAGATGAAATTTTTGTTAGAAAGAAAAATGTAACACCTAAGATTCAATTATATTATGTGAAAATTATATTTTAATAAAACTATAATATAAATAAAAATTTTATATAACATGGTAAAAAAATTTAATTTGATGTGTCGAATATTTATTTTGAACTTACTTTTTCAAAATAAGCATAAAATGTGTTTTTTAAATTTTTCCCTTAAAAATAAGATCTTATAAACCATTGAAATTTTAATATTTTTTTATTACTTTTATTTAATTTATTAATGGGTTTAAATGTGTATAATTTACCATGTATTTAATATTGATTTGGTAGAAATGAAGATAAGATCATTTGGAGGTAAAATTTATATTTTATAGAAAACATTGTTTTAAAATACATAATGTCTTTCAATTTTAATTAATTAGAGTAATCATTAAATATAAATTATTTACATGAAATTTATAGATTATATATATAACTATATGGATTAATATCCTTATAATTATATTTATTAGTCATATAGTTATTGTTATATCATCTTACGGTTGAAAAATATATTTCTTGAAAAATGTTTTCTAAAAAATTTATAGGGTTATATTTAAATTAATTTCATCCAAATCATTGGATTAAATTTTATAAAAATTTCTTTTATATTTGGAAGCATCCTTTCAAAAAAATCATAATTAAAATTTCATTTTTCGTCATAATAAATATTAAAAATAGTAAAATTTTATTTTTCTTATAAGTCACTATGTGTATTATTAATGTTCTATTTATTGTAAATTATATATGATAATGTGTGGGTATTATGTATCCATATAAGAAAATAAAAATAAATATTTATTCTATGAACAAAATATTTTTTAATTTATCAGGCATGTTACCCATTTGTAATGTAAGGGTTCTTTTACAAGTGATAAAAAATGTCCCATGAAACATCATTACCAATATTTTTCATTTGTTATTACATAAGAGTTAATTTAAATGAATTATTTATATAATATTTTGAGTTTCATATTTTTTATGTTTTCATGGACCCTAATTATTAGTTTCCTCTTTAACACTCCTTTTACTCATTTCCTATGTCAAGAATCGTGTTATAAATCATAAAATATGATCCATGTTTTATTAGGTAAGATATATGTATTATATGTTGACTATATTTATTCTATTCTCATGATAATATCATCACCTTGTGATCACTTTTTAGTTTTAATTATTAATTATTACTTGTACCCATACTAAACATTTGAGCTCTCTATTATTAGATTTCTATTTCCCTAGGTTACAATGAAGAGTATTATATATAATATGTACGAAAGGATATCATGTGGGGATATTTTTTTGGATATATTGGTGAATTGATTTGGAATAATAAATTCAATTTATGGTGGTAAAAATTTCCCTCGGAAGATAAAGATATGGGTTTTTAAAAAAAATTACAATTTCTTGAAAATTTTAAACCAAAATGTTCTTGGGAATATAAATAATTCAGTATTGTTTATGAAAATAATAATTTTGGGCTATTAATTTAGGGTTACTTCAGTTAGAATTAAATACATTATATAATGAGCATATTTTTTATAGAATATCTAGTTGTATGGGTCAGGGAGATCATAATAGGTTTCTGAGTATTGTTTAGATAACATTGTAGGTTAGTAAGTTATTATATGAGAACAATATAAAGTTATGAATACCATTATGTGTAGGATAGTTTTAGTTTGATCATATGTTCAAATGAATTGATACCCCTTTTTAGTTATTATTTTGATGTTTTTAATAAACTTTTCTAAACATCTTATTGGGTATTAAGAAGGATTCACGAATGAGGTTTAAATAAAAAATTTTCTTGGTATCTAATTTGATGTTGATGTCAATATGGTTAATTGGGATAACAAATTATGTGATTTTGAGAAAATATTACTATATTATATGAGAACATATGATTAAGGTAAATCTCTGTTTGTTATGTGGAATAATGAGTGACTTTATATTATTTAAGTATAAAAATTATGTTTCTTTTAGGAGAATATATTATTGTGTTTTTTTTATTTTTGGGTTTCAAATTTGGTCAATCATGTGTTAAAGTGTTTTATAGTTCAGTTATTTATATAATTAATCAAGTTAAATATTAGTAATTATTATTATAATGTGGTTTTATAGATAAAATTATTACATTTTCACAGGATGGTATATTCTTATTTCATTAGGTGTTGTCTTTACTCATGTTAACCATTTTATTTTTCTCTCATGATAGAATAGAAATTGGAGGAATAACATGGTAAAATAAAATCCTTCCTATAATGAGGAACATTATCATTTATTCAATCTCATGACCCATTAAAAGTTCATTCTCAGGTTTTGGGCTTGAAAAAATTATCATGGATATTCTTATTTTAGAATATGAGATGAAACGTGGGTGGAAACTAATCGAAACACACACCCATTAGATGATATTTTTATTATGGAAATGAAATGAAATATATTAAGTATATTTTCTAATATTCTCAATCTTGGAAGTAAAATAATTCCTTAAAGTCCTGAATTTTTTTTAAATATATCAATATTTATTTCGAAAATATCAACTGACTATTAGGGTATTCATTAGAAAATCATTTGAAAGTATGAGTCTTATAAAAATAAAAAACAATTGTTTTAAAACAAAAACTATATATGATAAGTATCCAAGTAGTAACATTAAAATTAATGTTACTAATATTTATAATCAATTTCCAAAATATCTATTTTTTCTATAGATAATAGATCTTGAAAAGAATATGTTATGGTAATTTATGATGAATCCATGCTCTATTTTCTTCACTTAGGAGTTTATAATTCACATAACACATTCTTTAAAAGGGATTTTCTTAACTCAAGACATTTTTCTTGATTCAAAATATAAATTCATTGACAATGTTCTTCTATGATTGATATATTATTCAATTTTATTTCATAAATGGTATTTTAGTTTCTAAATTTAGAGAAATTACTCAAAATCCATTTTTTCATTTTTGAATAAACCACTTTTTGGTTAAGTTGGAACCTCGCAACTGCAACTCCTCAAATGACACATTTAACCCAATAGAAAAAATCACCATATCAATAATAGGAAAAAACAAAATTCAAAATCAATTAGAGATGAAAACTAATGTCATAAGAGTCAGACCAAACCATTGTCAAAAAATTCAAAAGGGAAACAACCAGATGCCCCATGATGAAAATTTCAAATTTGAAATTGAAAATTCAAACAGACCACTTTCACAGCACCTAGGGAGAAAAAAAATTAAACTATATTAGTTGATAGAACCTCCTACCTTGAACTAACTAGAGCTTACCTTGAGTCACCACCAGTACACATTTTTTGGCATGAACACTTACCAGAAATAGAACCTCCAAATAAAAATATCAAGAAACCATTAAATTACCTAAATATCAGAAGAATAACTCACAATGCATAAGAAACATGTTTCACCACCATCAACATCGCCAGAGGAAAACTGAAAACACCATAAAATATTAGGGGAGAATAAATTTTCATATTGAGTTATTATAATATGAGGACTATTTTGTAATAATGTTATAAATAATTTCCCTCTTATATGTTGATTGTTTTTCTCCTAAATTTCTATTTTCTTTATTACCACATATGATTTTAAATCTCATTTTAGAAGAAAAAATTGTATTATCTTTTGAATAATTCATATTTTTCATCATCACTATTCAGAATGAAATATTATTTTTCCTTTTCTATGTGAGTTTCTTCTAAAACCATTCATGATTACTAAGAAATATTTCTTTTTTCTTCTTTATATTTCTTTTTTCTCCCACTACACATTTATTATCATTAAATTTATTTACTATAATGGTGATATTATTGGGGTTTTAATTAGAAATTATGGTTTTCCAGGTCATATTTTACCCATTGAAATGGATTTTATAAATATTTACATTATTTCTTCATAGAAACCTTCTCTCTATACTCAATATAAATTTATGAGATTTCAATTTATTAAATGGGAAAGAATATGACATCCCTTATATTTTTAACAAGATAACGTGATTATACTTTATTAATTATAATGATTATCAATTTATATATATTATTTAAACACGCACACAAACACACACACACATATATATATATATATATATATGTTTATATCTTTCATAAAATGATATTAAATAATCAATTGGGTACTCAAAATACAGTTAAGATTTTTTATTTTTATTTTTATCGTAAGGTTTGTCTGAATTAAAGGTTATGTATCTTTCCATCACATAATTTCTAATTTGGTCTATTAAAAAGGTGATTTAATTATTAAATAAGTTATTAATGGACATTTATGTTAGTCATATAACTTTATATTCATATTTCTTAATGATAAATAATTTTATCAATGTTTGAATCAAGGATATGGTTTTTCATTTGAAATAATAGGTTTTATTTGAAATAAAATATTACTTGTTGTATTATATGGTTTATTTTAAGAGAAAATTTTTAAAATTTTAAAATTTTGATTTTATAATATATAATTATTTTTTTTATTCATCATATCAAAATTTTTGTTTTGGTATTTTTTGGGATGTGTCTAAAAAGGTTGATTTTATGGAGAATAGTGAAAAATAATGTTTCTACATAAAACTATAAATTTTCTAGCATCACCATTATATAAACATTAGATTAAAATTTATGAAACCTTTTTATCAACCAACAAATTATTTAAGGAGTAAAATAATTCTTTTATGAATAATATTTTTAATTTATGAACCTTTTCTTGATATTTTGGAACCTATGTTATATTTTCTAGATAAAAACTATTTTTGGGACCTTATCATTAAATTAATCACTCACAAGGTACCAATCAGTTTGGGATTAATTTGAATGTAAAAAAACTCTGCTTGATTTATCCGTAAACCAATAAATTTTCTTTGAATAATATTATATATGATTTTGGGAAAGATTCATTTTTATACATTAAAATGAATTTTTCTAAACAGGTTTTTGTTTGCGTTAATCATACTTTTATTAAAATTATTTTTAATCACCTCTAGAAATTGAATCCTATGAAAATAATTTCAAAAATGGAATAATAATTTTAATTTTTTTTGATAATTCTCAATTAATTTTTTTCATAAAAATAAGTTACAATGGTATAATTTGGCTGCCTCAGTAATGGTTAAATGGGATTAAAAGGGGGTTAAAGTAAGGGATAAATCCATAAACATCACAAAAACATGTATAAAATTCATTGTATTAGTCATTTTTATACATAAATTATTAAATATGTTAAATTGGGATAAATTTTATACATCGTAATTGAGTGCGAAATTTAATATATATTTATAAAACAAGTATTTTCAAGTGCATCACTCCTCTCACTTACAAAATGATCACTTCACAACTTCAATTTCTCTCACACATTAAGCACCTTAGAATGAACAAGATAAAAAATATATATCCTTTTAAGTATTTAAAATAATTATAGGTTATATTTGTCCCAAAATACTAATATAATAATCCTTATGGTGGAATCCAAAGGAGTATATCTAAAAAGAGTTAATTTTCATAGTCGAGTTCTTTCATGTTTCATTCTTCCTTTAAATAATAAATATATATTATAAAAATATTAATATAATTAAATATGTATCCTTAATATTAGAAAATATAATTATTTTTATGGAAGAACCAAATTCTACCTACCTTCAATCCATTATAAAATTAAAACATCGCTAGTGTTATGTAGAGACTACTACCCCTATGAACGATATATTTCCTTTTTCATTACCATATTAAATTTATAGTTTTAAAATGTATTAATTCTATATATATAATATTTATAACATTAATTTGTTTATTTATATAAATTTTTTCATTTATATTAGTAATATTAAAAATAAATGATCATCATAATATTCAGCTTCCTAAAACGAACACACTAGGACACTTTATAAGTAATAACTTCATACATTTTTCACTAATTTTTCATATTTATTTAGAAATTAAAAATTTTATTAATAATAATCAAAAAATTAAAAAATTTAATATTTGATAAAATTTATATTATCATTAAACAATAACATGTTCTTACTCATTCAAACATTATGACATGTTCTTGTTCTGATCGGTTTTACCACCTACTTGAACATTGTTATAATGTGGATCTCCTAAATAATTAGGAAACCAAAAATAATGCTAATAATATTTAATAATGAATATTTCAAGATGTTTTAATAATTCACTATTTCTACAAATCAAAATTATATTTAACAACAAACTCAAATCTTTTGTCAATTCAATAATCCCTGAAAATGGGAATTTTAAGTATTCTATATAAACTGTCACCATACCCGGTATGAAATGTATATGGGATATTTGGACCATATAAAAACTATGAAATTTACATGAATAGTTTTTATGTGATGAAGCCAAAAATAGAACTCAAGGATTAGAACCTCCAAACCAAAGCATGAAAGGGAAATAGAATGGTCAACACAATAATGTTAATTATTACTATAAACAATTAATATATGAGTGAAAAGAACTGATATATGGATGGTATAATGTAATATAACTATAAATAAGTGTCTTTATCACATTAATAATAAACACACATTTATTACTCAAGGATTTTATAATTTTTTCGACTAAGAGGATGTCCAAGGGATGGGGATTCATAACATAGTTTCCTTTCATTGGGGTATATCAATTCATAATTACCCATGTTATGAAAAAATTATTATTGTTGAAACCTATAATATTTTTATTTTGTATTTAATATTAATTTATTTGGGGTTTTATTTGATTTTAAAAATATATTTCTTGAATGATTCTTTCTTAATATTTTAGGATCTATATATGGATTTCATATTCTCAATTTCAATTCCATGAGACATTTCTTATATTTTACCAAATTTTTCCTTTTTATAAACTTTTATTTTTGATTCAATTCCATAAGAATTTATTATACTAATTTTTCATGTTATAAAGTTTATTTTTAAAGTGAACAAATCTTCTTATTATAATGTATTTTTAATTTAAGTGTTATAAAATCTAAAAGGGTTTCTAATCTCAAATTCCCTTATTTGAAACATGTTTTAAAATTTTCACATATTTTATATTATAGTGCATATACTACCTATTTAAAATTTTATATAATTTATCACTCTTTAATCATGATAACTAACCTTTTATTTCACGTTCTTTACTATAATGGGTTATAATTCAATGGTTTCTAAAGTTGAAAAAATTCAATCTCTCAATTTTCTTTCACTAACACAAAATTATTATTATAAAAATATATTAATTTATATGGTGTATATACTTACATGATGATATATTATATCATTTTTATATTTTATTCATGGTATCTAAAGATTCTTTTAATGTTCTTTATTTCAATGTACTTGGATTAAAATTTCCTTAAGGGTTTTTCCTTAAAACGTTGCTTTAACGATTTTGATGTATTTTACGTAATTGTTTTTACTTTGTATCCATATTCTATCAATAATTATCTAATATATATTTAAAAAAAATTAAGGTCATTTGGAGCTATATTTTACTTTACAATTTTTAAAAAAGGAATATTTTAAAATATTTTCATAAAAGATATTTTTTAACTTCATTTTAATAGTTTTAAAAGAATGTTTTATTAATGTTTAATGTATGATTGTATTTTCCCATTATCATGGAAAATATTTTTATTAAGAATAATTTCCATGATTACAAGGTTTTATATTGATCTATTAAATTTTCATTATTATATTTTACCAAATGGTGAGGTTATTTCATTTGGGTTTTATAAGAAAATATATAATTATTTTATAAAATTATTTTTTCTATATCAATATAATTTAATGATTTTTTTATTGAGGGTATGATATAATTTTACCATTCATCATCATATTTTGATAGATTATGATAATTTTAAATGAAATTATCATTAAACATATTTCATGTCGAATAGTAATATATGCTATGAAGTAATGAAGAATTTTTTAATGAGTTTTATGATGGCAATAAATGACCATAGGTGTTTTATACATTTTACAGTTCTTAGACATTATATATGAAGACATTTGGACCCTATGTATCCGTCCAATTCATTATGTAATGGTTTATTCACTAGATAAAATATATTTCAATAAACTATCTTAGTTATTATATTATAGGGGTGATTGTATGGGTTCTTTTCATAGTGATAGGAATATAAGGTTCCAATTAAACTTTATGTATGTTCTTTTGATTTTATTTTTTACTTAGGAAAATATTCCACTGAATTATTGATCTAATAATTTCAAATATAACTATAATTTTTCATGTCTCTTAATTATTTATTAATTATTTCACACTCCTTTTACTCATGTATTATGGTATGCTTCGTGATCTGACCCATGACTGATGATCAGTGTTTCATTGGTTTTGATTTCATTATTCAGTATTCATTATCTTAATTATATTCTAATACACATGTGACCATATTATTATCAGATATTATATTTAATTATTTATTCATATGTTTACCCATAATGGGATTTTGAGATCACACTTCATTTATTTCCATTACCATAGGTTATAAAGAAGAGTATTATAAATAATATCTCTAGAAGTTTATCAAGTTTAAATAAATTTATGGGAGATTTTATAGACCTATTATTGGATAATAAATTATTTTTATATTTGAAAAAAATTCCTCTGTATGAGAAAGATATGATTCTTTTTTATATAGGTTTTTTATATATCTCTAAGACTCAAAACCTAAAAGTTACTAGGTGTGTAAATTATAAGATATTTTTTATAAAATTGTTAATTGTGGTTGGTTATGTATGGGACCCTTCTATTGAAATCATATCCAGTATGTAAAGTGTATGTTTCTAGCACTCGATCTAGGTGTATAAATCATGGGTGTCACATTGATAGACCTAAAGTATTTTTAGGATAATTATAATGGATTTTAAATTGGTTTCCTATAAAAAAAAGTAAAATAGATACATTATAAATGGTGTTTTATAGGATATTCAATAGGCCTATATATCATAATATATTTTCTTTAACCCGTTGTTCCTATTTTCATTGAAGGATTTCCAAAAAAATCAACTATATTTTATTGTTTGAGTGATCCATGTGTTTAATTTTTATTGAATGGTATAAATTTATTATATTTCAGTGTTATTTATATTTATCTTGAACACCACATAATAATTTATTTTGAAAATGTGTTTAATGATCACTAGGATATCATTTATGAACTCCAAACCATGATAATATATTCTATTATAAAAGCTCTATAATCAACTTCATTGCTTTCATAGATGTAGCTTGTTTGAAATTATTTTGAAATATAGTTTATTAATATTAAGATATATTTATTATTTAAGGTATTTAGAAATGGTAATAAGATATATATTACCCATACATCGAACATATAATCTCACATGCTAGGTTGTTGTGGCATCTCATCATTTTTTCTTCTTTTTGCTGTATATTGGTATTTATCACAAGCTTGTACATCAATTATTAAATAACATATAAGTGTTAGATAAAAGAACCCACATTATTGTGTATTTTCTAATATGTTTTCGTTGATATATTTTTCTCATATAGGTGAGGAGTGTAAAATTACAATTATACTAAAGAATCAAGCACATATCAGTAGAATCTCCTAGAATCAAACAACATAAATAGTAATGAATCATAACAAAAATAGTTTTTCATTACAACTAAGAACCTATTCCTCTATTGATAGGTAAATTGGTATAAAAATGTTATGTGTCAAAAAAAATTAGTAATATAAACAAGATATAACCTATCAACCTCACGATAAACAAGTACTCATCTAATAATTCATCCCTTATCTCATCTTCCTATTCATCTATAAAATGTTTAAATTACATCCTTGATTAATGATCAGATAATTTATTTTTTATAATTTTTTTATCCTTTATTTCAATTTATAACTAAAAGATAACTATTATACACCAAATATTTTTTGGTTGTAATCTTTTATGTCGACCATATACATCATCCATGAATTATTGGTATATATAAACACCTTATATAGGGTAATATAGCAACAAAAAATATCAACATCATAGTCATTGATAGTTAATTTCTTAATAATAGTGTTGTAATTAAATTTATCCTCTATATGTGTTTTTATTTCATAGTGGATTATGTAAAAAATATCTATCTATTCTTCATCCAATAACCCCTTTAATAGTATAATCACACTCAATTCACATAAATTTGAAATATTCAACCCAATTTTCTGGTACTATTGTTGGATCTATGATTTATATCCTCTTTAGTGTCTCGAAAACATAATTATATCTTCTATTAAAAAAAGGTTTCCTCTATAAGACCTTGATATTTTGTGAAATTACTTCTTTCACATGAATTTAATTATTTTGATATTTTTTATTATATAAAATATATAGTTTATCTTTTATTACACAGAAAATTGAGTTTAGATTGTGTTATACACAATACCTAGTTTAGCATGTGTTACACACAACATGGAGCTCAACTTTCGGTATACGCAACACTGAGATTAAATGAAACATTCTATACAATTAAATTATTATTATTTAATATGATAGTTATCACCTAAAACTTGGAATAAGGGGGATTAATAGGCTTATATAATTTATGAAAATATATCATTTATACAAACACAAATATATAATGAATTATTTTTTGATTAATTAATTAGAAATGAAAATAAAACCCTTTTCCAAATATAGAAACTCAGTTTATGAAAAAATATTTTCATGCACATAAAAAAAATTACATCAATAAATTAAAATAATAACTTAAATTGAATGATTTAAATGAAATTTATTTGTAGTTTATTTAATCAAATTTTTAACTTTTATCATATTATTTTCCTAGACAGGATTTAATAATATACACAATATTAAGCTTGAAACTGTATTTTCTAAAAAAAAAGTTTTGTCTCCTTTGGTGTACTTATATTAAAATGAATTTTGAACACTTTTAGATAAAAAAAATATTTTAGAAAATGACTGTAAATTTTTAAATCATAATATCAAAATATTCTTAGTGTAAATTTTTTGTATTTTTCTGAAAAATTGAATATTTTTAATGAATAATGAAAAATACTAAATTTTAATTGAAAAATACATTTTTTTGTTTTATTTATAATGATAAATATTATTTTAAATTAATTTTAAAGTTAAATTAGTAGAATAATAAATATATTAATCCAATTTAAGACATTGGAATAAATTTTATATTGATTTCTGATATAAAAACATTATAATATTTTTAACTTTTTCTCTTTAAATACCTGCGTTCTCATCACCTTTGTGGGATTAACAATAAAGTAAATATTTACAATTATGTGAATGAAACGTGTAAAAATGGATTCTTTATTTTAATTATAAAAATTTATATTATCTAATAAGGTAAACTCAATTTTTGACCGAAATGAATAGTGAATAGAGTAAAAAACATATTGCGGTTAAAGTAAAAATGGGTTTACCGAGGGTCAAACTAAAATGATAAGGGTAAAAATAAACTATAAAAATTTAAAAAAAAACTATTTTTTCTAATATGTAGACAAAAGATCCTATAAATTTTGATAATAGACCATTTTTGAATCATTATGATATCAGAAAAACATGGGAGTACTCAATTCTTTTCAAAAATACCAAGTGTGTCATCTCCCCCATTTATAAAATCCACCTCATATTATCACTTAATCACACTACCAACCCCATTTGGTTTATACATGTCCTTCCCAAATAAAATTCAAACTTCCCTCCTCTCAATTAGAAGACTTATTCTGTAAAAAAAATCCTTCAAAGGAATTCTTTTTGTAAAAACATAAGGTGGATACCCGAAGAAGAGGTAACATTCATTAATGAGTGTTTTTATTTTATATATTTTCCCAAACCCTTAAATTATTATGATAAAATGATGATCTAATAACCTAATTATATTAAATATCCTTATCTATTTTAATTTCAAGGGAATTTCCTACAACCATCACCACTTCTATCAAATGGGTTATGAAATAATCATTCTTGTCTACGACGGACTACCGCCTTGCAAACTGATGTCATTCATTTTTCAATCACCACCTCTAAAATTTGGACATAATGTTGTTTATATTATTAATAAATTATATTTATGATATTTTTATGATTTTATATTTATTATATCACACATACCATCATGATTTATCTTTTTTCATAATATAATAATATCGCTCATGTTTACGGTAGACTACCACCTCACAAAGCGATTTGATTCGTTCATGTTTTACATGGAAGGTATTAAGGATGGGTTTAAATTTTTTTTCCATATATATGACATGAAAATTATTTTTTATTTATAATATAACATTCATATTCTTTATTTAAATCCAACAATAAAATTGAGATAGTGTTCAAATGTACGTACAACCTACCGTCTCCATAAACGGTCTATTTCATTTTCTATCACTAAATTTTGTAGATTAATATAAATAAATATATGTATATATACTGAATATATATGATATTTATATCATGGTTTTCATTCTATAGGTAATTTAACCATGATATAATTATGAGTAATGAAAATAAAAAAACAACACTTATAAGAAAAAAACGCAGTTATTACCTGAAACGTGACATTAACATGGAATTGTTAATAAGTGACTAATAAATGGTAAAAATAAAGAAATATATATTTATATATATATAAGTATTGTTCTATAATATTTTTATAATAAACATTTTTTTATTATATAGGAGGTTCAAACATGTACGAACGATTGTGTGACTTAAGGTAATGGATTTCTTGTCACTCTTTTATTTTTGTGATACGTATGTAAATTCACCACTCATTGAATTTTTGTGGTGTATATTATTATCATTTTGCATTTTATATCTTGAATAACATTATTTTAATGGTATATAAAGTTTTAATTTATTTCATTATTTAATATATATTATGGTCTAAAATATTACTAATGTTATTTGGGATTTATGTCGTACTATTAATTTTTTACGAGAAAATGTCATATTCGTCACATGATTATTTTATGTGGGGTATATACTTACCATCAATTTATTTTATCATGATTATACTTAAAATTATTGGTTTTTAAATATCATTTTTTGGATCTCTATTTCATGGTGTTTTCATATCATAATTTACCAAATCGGGAAGGGATTTTTGTCTCAATTTACTTTTTTTGAGACATATGATTATTTTATACACCTATACTCTTGAACAAGGTGTTCATACAACCAATTAGAAATGTAATATAATTAATTTAATTATCCTTATTATATTTTAGTATTAATTTAATTACATTCCTTCATGGTTCTTATGTTTCAATGTTTCCAAAGTGGTACAGATTTTATGTTATAATCTCATTGTTTATTGAGATTATTTGTGATCTTGTTCCCAATGATATAATCTTATGATCCATATCTCATGAAACACAAGAATTTTATTATCCTCTGTTTATGTCATAATAATAAAATTTTTCTATTCATTTTACTATCTTTATATACTCAATAGTTCAATATTAATGCTTTTAAGAATAAATTCTTTTCAATCGAAAACCTTTTTTCCAAAACTATATTTTTTAAAAATGTTTTAAAAAGTTTTTTTATTATTATCCTATAATTTAAAAAATAAATTTTTACTAGTTTTTTATTTTATTAAAAATATATATTTGAAAGGAATCATTATTTCACATTCTAATAAATTCACGTTTGGTATTTTTAAAATCTATAAAGAATAATTGTTTTAATACGTATGACACGAAAAAAACCTCTTGTCATCATAGCCATTATTTTATTTGAATATTCCCTTATAAATATTCAATGTTATATTCAAACAAATTTATTTTAAAAATGTTTTATTTTGTAACAAAAATTCAAACCTAAATGGATATTTTTCTCAAGAGTGGTTTTAATTGGTTTTTAATGCTTATTTTTTATGTTTTCAAGGTTATTTTCAATGAAAATGATTTCAAAAATTTATTAAGTTTTTAAAATTTATTTTTCAATGTAGATCAATTTTCCTTAAGAAATACCCCAAGTAGTCTTTTATAATTATTTTACATCTAATATGAAATCTATTTATGTTACCTATTCATTTCTAGGGATATATACCAATTATAACATTCTTACTCTTTCTCATAATTGTTTATTATAAAAAATTGTTAATAAATCGCATATCTCTTCAATAGGTTATACTATTATTGAATTCTTATGTAACACACTTCTTTTTTACAAGTGATAACATGAATGATTTTTTACAAAACCTTCATATTTTCATGGTTTATTCTATGATAAAATAATGAAATGATTATGAAACATATCTATTTTATACAAGTTATGAAATAATGAAATGTTTATGAAACCCATTTTGTTTTAGGTGTTATGATATGATGAATGTTTTTTGATATTTTGGAATACATTTTTGAAGGAATGGACCTATATCTCCCTAAAATTCATTCGGTAAATATTTATATTTCAGGAGGTAAAAATTGTAAACAATTAAACATGACTGATAAGATATAGGAAATAGGTGTGTCCTAATCCGCTATGGGAAATAGGTTTGTCGGAATCCACAATGGGAAATATTTGCATCCTGGTCCACAATATGAAACCAATGATAAGTCCTGGACCACTATATTGATAATATTAGTAGTTTACCTTGATATATGAAATCGTTTTATATAATTATGATGGTTTCACACTTTTATGACATATTTTTATGGTCCGTGATTGATATACGATGATTTATCACTCTTATATCCCATGTTTTCTGAAATTATGATGTTTTATTCCATGACTCTAGTTTATGTTTTATGACAGGATGGTTATGAACATGGTTATTTATTTTCATGACCACATACCCTTATTCTTATATTATTATTTCATATGATCATACATTGATATCTCTTATGTTTACTAGTACTAAGCATACGATCTCACCCTTTCTTATATTTAATTTCCCCATGTTATAAAGAAAGGTTTTATGTAGGGTATGTCTATGAAGAGTAATGAATGGGAAGATCATTGTGTGAAACATAGAATATATATCACCAGAATAGAAGATTGTGTTCTAAGTATCCAATTTCACTAAACTATTACAGTCCTCAGGCATGTGTTTGTGTAATGTAATGTATATTCATCTAAATATATATAATATCCATTTATGAGAAACCTAGTTTACTATAGTTGGTATCATGGGATATGTTCATTCAACCTTTGTAAACTATGATGGGAACACTTTATTAAGATCTCTAGGGAAATTTATTGGAATATTTATATGGATATTTCTAGGAATTATCTACAGATAAGTCTAAGGATGATTCATAGTATTATAATGTGTCCTTAAATTTTGGTAGATGATTGAGCAAGTGGTTTCTATGAAATTATATCCTTGTCAGGAAACTATGATTTTGTGTGACTCTTGAATAGACATACCTTGGGGTAACAACCCTAAAAACACCATATTGCGCTATATTTTAATGGGAACTAGTCCACAATAATGGGCCTTATTGTACATCTAGATGAACTCTTAGGGGATATTCTTTTTGAATTCAAAAACTCATTATAAACAATCATAAAGGATTTAAATAGATTGTGTTTATGAATGATTTATAATAAACATAAGGATTCATATATTGAAATTATGGTGTCATTATTTAGAATTCTATAAGTGGTTTTTCATGATTATGTTGTTTTTCATCATGATTAGAATTTCTCTCACTCTAATTTTTTGATTTTAGTCAATGGATGGAACCTAAAAGAATAGTGTTTATAAAAAATGTAATGGATAGTGTAATGATTTTACTTTTGGGAATCCAAATGATATGGGATATATAATAAAAAATATTATTGATATTCTCAAGGAACTTTCTCATTATAAAAAATATTTTTAACTTCCAAATTCACAAAGGAGGAAAAATGTTCTTTTCAGTCCTTCGTGAGACAAAATTAATTTTATTTTAGTGGTTATAATTATCTAATAGTTTAGAATAAATGTATTATTACCACTGAAATATTATTTTCAACTATTTAGTTTTCATAGAATGAAAAATTAATTTTCTTTGTTTATCATTAAAAAGGTGAATTTGATCAGTGGTGGAAACTTATTATGAACATGAGGGAAAAATAATAAATTAAATATATAGAATGGGATGTTTTTAAGGGGGTATTTTTTTAGTAAACACTACCCTAGTATTCTAAAAAATGAAAGAGTAGGAATTCATTGAGCTTAAGAAAAATGTTGATGAATTTTTTGGTACCTATGGAGCTAACTTTTCAAGACTTGTAAGGTAAGCTTGTTGATTAGTCATCATCCCTAAAAGAAAAATTCATCGATTATTTGGTGGCCAAGAACTAATTAATTAATATCCCTTTTCTATAAAATAATATTTTAGCTACAAAGAAGTTGTTCTATGTACACTGAACTTTTTAATGGAAATTTGATATTTCTAATATTCCTTGGGATTTCAAAAGAAAAAGAAGATCGAGTATCATGAAAACTCAAATGGTTGAATTGAATTACAAGAATGTGTATGCCATAAATGTGGGAAGAATCATCAAGCAAATTTCCTAAATGTAACTTTAAGGTGATTTAAATGTGTATTATAGGTCATAAAGTCCATGAATGATGAAACATGATTAATGGTACAGTTAATACAATTGAGGAGAAGATGACTCCAACTAATGCACCACACACACTATTGCATTTCAAGTGAAAGGAGTTTAGGTATTATGAGAATAAATTCCCCAATCCAAGGGATAATGTGGATTATATTCCAAAAAAACATATAAATAAAAAGGAAAGAGGGATATCTTATGAAATCACAAGGGATGAAGCTAATCATGATAATTAGGGAACACATATCCTCCCCTATTTGGTTGGGAATTTTATGTTTTAATTTATATGAATGAGCCATATGAAAATATTATTTTTCACCATTTAGTTAAATTTAATGTGATCGATTTTTATTAAGATTAAGGATATTTTGAAGAGACATTTTGTAATGAAAATTAATATGAAGTAGGAATATTGTATTCGATGGTGTGTATGACATGCCATACCAAGCACATAAGGGAATATAATATCCCCATAATTTATAAAATATTTACTATTTTAAATAAATTCAATATATTTTATAATTTTAAATTCACATGTCCCTGAGTGATATTATGTTTCACACAACAACGAGTCTCTTCAATCACTTATGTAACACAATTGAGTGAGTTTTAATGAACAATAATATATTATCAATATATTATTATATAATATAATAATACATAACTTATCCGTTAAATTAGTGGTTATGAATAGGATTAACTATATTATGAAAATATATGGTTTATAAAAATATAAAATTAATTCATTAGTAAAAAATAATTCAAAGATAATATAAGAAACAATTGAATATAAATGGAATATTTTTATAGAAAACAATTTTTATGCTCACAAATGTGTTTTATCCAAATAAATTAAATTAATTAAAATTAGTGAGTGATATTAATGAAATATTTATATTTCATATATTAAATAAAATATTTTTTAAATTTACCCAATAGATTCGGTAGACATAAGATAAGTACAATCCCAATAGTATACACAAAAACATATATTTTTAGAAATTCACTTTCACTGCCCTATAATGGAGAACCTATTTTAAATATAATTTTTTGAAATTATATATATATTATATGTAAAAATAACAATAATATTTGAAATAGTAACACAAAAAATATCTTAGGGTGAATTTGGGGTATTTTTCTTTGAAATTTTATTTTTTGATGAATAGTAAAAATAGTAAATTTAATTCAAAACTACTTTTTATCATAATTTATTTTAAGGTTAAATTCTCTTTCTTATAGGTTTTAATGATTAATTAAAATATATTTTATTCCATTTAATCCAATTTAGGTCATTGTAATCAATTTAACTTTGAAATTTGATTTAAAAACTTAGAAAATATTTGAACATTTTTAATTTAAAACCATACATTGTCGTCCCATATGTAGGATTGAATTTAAAATTGTTTCTTCCATTTATGTAATAGAAATTTGGAAAAATGGATTACATATTTGTAATAATCAAAAATTATAATTTATAATAAGGTATACATACATTTTTACCACAAAAATTATTGAAATAAATTAAAATTAATTACAACTATTAACAGAAAAATCATGTTAACAAAGGACTAAACCTTAAAATTAAGGATGAAAATGACCTCAAAACATGTAAAAAAGTCATTTTATAGAAATATTTCGACCCTATAATCCCTTTTACCAATTTTGGACCTTTATTAGACCCACTTGAAATGGATAAAACAATTGTGAAATTCCCTATCAAAAAATTTACAAGAGCACCACTCCACTCGACTATAAAAAGTCACTCAAACCTCCCACTTCCTCAAACCTCTAAATAGACTATTGATAGACCACGATCTTAATAAATATATCCTAAAAATAAATCTAATAATACTATAATCCTTCATTTGGGAAAAAATCCATCGAAGTAATGCCTTTGGTACAAACTAAAAGGAGTTACCCAAAGAAGAGGTAACATCTTTCCTCAAGATCTTTCATATTATTTTCATTCTCCACCGCCTTAACTCTATTTATTCAATGGTTATATACAAAAATTATCCTAAATAAATTGATATATTTTTAGGTTATGTTTTAGACCTAAACTTAAACACACTTTCTTCTAATGTGTAACAAACTTACCGTTTATATGTATAGTTAACTACCACCTCACGAAATGATGATTATTCCTTCTTCCTTTACCACCTCTCCTAGTGTCAATTATTATGGAAAAATTATTTATATATATTATATATTAGATATTTATAATGTATTCATGATTTTATAACTTTTATATATAACATAAATTTATTCTTTCCATTTTTTGTAAATATGATAACATCATTTGTGGAAGTGTGGACTACCACCTCCTAAAATAGAATTGATTCGATCACACGATACATTGAATGTATAAGGGATAGTTTTAATGAAAAATAGATGAAATATAAAAAATATTATATTCATGAAATAGTTACCTCTCTATAAATATAATATATATCATTTTCTTTATTACCCATTTACACACATAAATAGTGATAACGTCATTCATGGACGTGTAGACTACCGCCTCCTCGACACATTGTGATTCCTTTTATATCCCAAGAATTATATATATAAGTATAAATGATTAAATAATATGTTATTTATGAAATAATTATCATTTTGGAAAGATTAATATTATTTACCATCTTTACATAACGATCATTGAAAAATTGGGATGTTAAACATGCATACGTACGACCTACCGTCTCCATGATAGAAATATTGGTTCAATTTTAAAAACCATATTATATTATTCATTTTAAAAGTACTATTTATATTAAAATATGATAATTAATTCATGTTAATTATTCTATAGATGTTATATTATCACCCTTTTGACATTATTTGACCTACTAATGTTCTTCTTGAGACAAAAAATGAATTTGGTCCATATACCCAATGTAGACATGATTGTTTAAGTAGTTGTATAAAAAATGGGAATAAGTGAAATAAAATTAATTATAAAAATAAAAAAGGGTATTATTAAAGTAATTGATTATAATTTATTTATTATTCATGAATACAAAGACACAAGAGACAAGTTAGACTCAAGGTATAGGATTTTATTTTAACATTTTACATTAGTGAGATAAATGTAATATTCACCACTTAAATCTTTTGTGTGGTGTATACAATTTTACTTTTGATATATTATATCATTAATATTTTTATTATAATGGTAGTTAAATCTTTAATTTAATTTTATTCCTTCATGAGTCTTATGATTTAAAATGTTTCAAAATGGTATGGAACACTTTGGAATGTTTAAATATTATTTTCCTCAAGAATAATTTTTATGATATTTCATTTACATTTAAGGAAACTACATGACCATTGTTCAATAAACCCTTTAATTGTACTTTACTAATGTTATTCATGACCTTTTTCAATTATTAGTACCATTTTTATGACACTTCAGTACTCAAAATGTTTTAGGAATTTTTTTTAAGAAATCCCGACTTCATTCTCTCTTTAGTCTAAGAACCTAATTTATTATAAAAACCCTATTTTCAAAAATTGTTTTCAAAAAAAATTTAACCATTCCAAAATGATTTATTAAATTAATTTTTACCCTTTTCCTTTTAACAATGTTTTTAAAGGAATCTTTTTATCAATTTCAGAATAATTCATTTTTCTAACCTTTTTGTCATGAAAAAATAATGTTATTTTTACCTTATACGGCATATATATATATATACTCAATATCATTTCTTTGAATCTTATTTTTGATGTGAAAAATGTTGATTTTAAATTAAATTGTTTTCAAAATTAAATTTCAAGGAAAATAATTTTAAAAATGTTTTGCAATATAAAAAATATATTTTCAAAAATAATGTATTTAAAATAAATTTTATAATATTGGCATCCATCAATGTCAAGAAACATTTATTTTACTCCACTTGAGATATGTTTTATTAATACTATCCTCATTATTACTCTAGATGGTTTATGATTTATTTTCCAAGGATATTATTGATATTCACTTTCTTGATTCCTTTTATTCCCCTTGAAATATTCAATTATTTATGATCATTGGACATTGAATATACCTTAAATATCCATATAATGTTTCATGGATATGATTATTTCCTAAACTATATGACATTTTTCATACAGTGTTTACTTTGAAATTTACTTAATTGACTAGGGAAATATTGATAAATATGTATCCTTTATTCAATATAAATATTCGATATGGAATATTGTTTATTAATTAAATTGATTACTCGATATGAGGAATTATTTGGAAATTCAGTGATGGGTGGGGCCCAAAATTTATATAGCCCCTTGATGCAATGATGGGTTCCCATGAGAAAAATAATTTACTCAAAATAAATAAGTTTCTACCTGTAGTTTTAAATAGTCTAGAGGATAGATCCTGACAGTAGAGGTTTTCATGTGCCTAAGACATGACGTCCAATAATTAAGAATTTCCATCATTTTTATTTAGTATATATCATCAATGATATTTTAACTATGTTTAATTCTATAGATTCATTTCATTATCATTTCATTTATTAAATGGTATGTGTGTTCATTTATTCATCATGGAATACTTGTTATTCTCATTGATTCATTATTGCTTTCGTTATACATCACCCTTACTGGTAAATTGAACTCACCTTTATTTTTTCCTTCCCATGGAATCCAAGAAGTGTACTATGAAAGATATACAGGGATATACTAGATGGAATAAATTTATTCTCTAACAAAAAAATATTGTAATTAGTGCATTCATTTGTAATATAATACTCATGTATGTATCTATTTTACCAATACCACTAAAATATTCGGTCCTTCAATATTTGATCCATTTTAATCAAGCCAATATAATGGTATTTGACATTAACTCTGGGATTTATTGGTTCGGGACACTATAGTTGATATCAGATGAAGTTTAGTAGCAACCTTGAGAATTGGATTTAGGATAATATAGATTATATAACATAGACCTAAGTTATACATTGAGGATATATATATAATAGAACCATAGAATTTTGATATGGTAGAGATTATGTGGGTATTAATAGAAATAAATCCCTCTATGGATACTAAAATTGGATGTGATTCTGTTATAGATGTACCTAGAAGTAACAAATCCAGAATGGTATATAGGCCTGGCTAGACGTTACCTAGTACATGACCACGAGACTTATTTCACACCGAGTTTGACACTCCCAAGGGATATGATTAGGATAATTCACATTTTATTTACAAACAATTATGATATATTTGAAAAAAAAATGAAAATAAATTACCAAGGTTAAACCTTAGACCAAGTAATTATCTATCTCAAAATAAAGCAGTTGAAGTATTTATGTATTGGGGTTTGTATTTAAAACCTTACGAAAAAGTCTATTTTTTTATTAACCTTATATCAAAGATGTCCATCATATTTATTTTGGAAATTATATTAATATGGTTTTAGAAAAGGAAAACTTGTATGTTGTGTGATAACAAATCATTTTTGGTAAGTCTGCGAGTCTTAAACCCAATAATAAATGATGACAAGGGTTTTACACCAACCATTGACCTATGCAATGTCCTGGTAAATACATCATTGTTTTTATTTAAAAAAATTGATGAAGAAAATGTAATTGTGAACCACTAGTGTAAATTTTTAGTTTTAGAGATTAATTTCTTTAACATATTGGATTTTTTGAATATTTAGAGGGAAATGTAAATTCTTTTCACTCTTTTATGAGCCTTAGGCAGTAAAGTAATTTCTCATCATAAGGAAAAAGATCTTAAAACAAAATCCCTAATACCTTAATTAATGTTGAAATGATGGTCTTATAAATCATCATATATTTGTGGATTTAAATCCCTAAACATTTCATTGATCATTCACTTGTTTATTATTGATGACCTCAATCACTCCATATAAATATTTACACTTTTCCTCCAAGTAAGTATCTCTAATTTCCACTAATTTTCTCCTACTTAGAGACCTATTTATATGTTTTCCCATGTGACCTTTTCTCTTCCCATTATATCTCTTATATAGTATTTTTTAAAAACTCGTATCATGATGTGGGATTTAAAAAATTGAAAATATCAAACATTATATCACCAATAAAAATTTAAATTGTGATGATGCAATTTAATTAATGTGGGGATAATTAACACCCCAGAAATCTAAAGTATGAACATTTTATTCGATAGCGTGTATGAGACCTGATACAAAACTAATAAGGGAATATAATATTCTTAGAAATTATGATATATTTACTATTTTAAATAAATTCAATATATTTTATATCTTTTAGTTCTTGTGAAACTAATTTATCTTCTGTCTCATGCAACAATGAGTTTCTTCAATCAGTTGCATTACATGCCAAACTGAGTTTTACTAAACAACAATATATTATTAATATATTATTATTTTATATAGTAATGATCAACATAGATATTAAATTAGTAGTTATCAATAGGATTTTCTAACTTAATAGCATATTTATTTTACACAAAAATAAAATTAATTCATTAGTTAAAAATTAATTATAAATTAATATAAGACCCAATTGAATATAAAGGAATAATTTATAGAAAATAATTTTTATGATCACAAAGAAATTTTATCATAATAAATTAAATTAATTACAATTGTTGAGTGATATTAATGAACTATATATGATATATATTCAATAAAATATTTTTCACATTTATCCAAAATATTCGATAGACACATGATAAGAACAAACCCAATATTACACATAAAAACCAATATTTTGATAAATACTCTTTTACCATATTTTAATAGAGAACCCATCTTAAATAAATTTTATAGAACATTTAAAAATAGTATATGTCAAAATAAACGTAATATTTTAAATCAGAACATAAAAATTAGGTTAGGTTGAATTTCTCATATTTTTCGGGGAAGTGTCATTTTTTTATGAATATTGAAAAATACTGAATTTAAATTAAAAATTTATTCTTCATATAATTTAATAATAATGTTAAATTATATTTTTTATAGGTTTTAAAGCTTAATTAGATAAAGTTTATAACATTTAATCCAATTTATATCATTTTAATCGACTTCACTTTTGGAATTGTATATAAAAACTTAGCAAACTTTTGAACATTTTTACTTTAAAATCTTGCTTTATCATCTCGTCCACGGGATTAAATGTAAATTAATTTCTGACACTTTTGTGATTATATTTTGGAAAAATGGATTCCATATATTTAATAAGAATAATTTATAATTACTTATAAGATCAAATTATTTTAATAACAAAAATTTTAGGGAAATTAATTAAAGTTAATTTCAATGATTGGGAGGAAAATTATATTAACGAAGGACTAAACCTTAATTTTAGGGGCCAAAATGACCTAGAAACTTGTCCAAAAGTCAATTTATGGCCATATTTATACCTTATACTCTATTATCTCTATTTATTAAAATTGTTGGATCCACTTTACATGGTAAAAACATGGGTTGAATTCCCTTTCTAAAAATTTCAAAGCGTGCCACTCCTCTCTACTATAAAAAGGAACTCAACCCTCCCACTTCCTCAAACCTATCAAGATATTATTTCTAGAACATTCAATGAATAAATATATCTTAAAATTAAGTTCCCCCAACCTATAATCATACTTTTTTCTGAAATCCATCAAAATGATCCATTTGGTGAAAACCAAAAAGATTTGCCCAAAGAATAGGTAACATCATTCCTCAAGGTCTTTTGATTTATCTCCATTATCCACAAATAAACTCTCTTTATTATATGATTATATAAAAAAACTATCCTAAATATACTGAGATTTTTTTATGTTAATTTTTTTATCTAAACATACACACACATTCCTCTAATGGGTAAACAACTTACCGTTTATGTGTATGAAAAACTACCACCTCACGAAACGATTATTATTATTTATTCCTTTACCACCTATCAGGGTGTGAATTATGATGTATATTCTATTTATATTTGATATATATGATATTTATAATTTCTTTATGATTATTTAAAATTTATATATAACATACCTTTATGCATTCCACTTTGTGTAAATATGATAACATCATTTGTGGAAGTGTGGACTACCGCCTCTTCAAAGTGATGTGATTCGATCACCTGATACATTGAATATATAAAGGATGGTTTTGATTACAAATATTTGAAATATAAAACATATATATTATATTCATGAAAAAATTATCTTTATAGAAATATAATTTATATCATTTTATTTATTACCTGCTCATATACTTAAAAAGTGATGATATTGTTCATGGATGTGTGGACTACCACCACCTAGACATGATCTAATTACTTTTACATCCCAAGAATTATATAACAATATAAGATTAAATATTAGGTTATTTATGATATAATTATAATTATGTAAATATTAATTTTACTTACCTTCTTTTCATAACTATTATTGAACAATTGGAATGCTACTTAAGGGTACGTATAAGCTATTATTTGTATGATTGTAACGTTTGTTCATTTTTCATAAAAAAATTAATTTATGGTTAAAAAGTATAATTGACCTATAAATATGATAAATAATCCATGATTATTATTCTTGAGATGTTTTATAGTAACCATTTTTTCCATAGTTAACCTACAAAAGTTATTTTTGACACATTAAACGAATTTTCTCAAAACATACAATGTAAAATTAGTTGTTTAAGTAGTTGTATAAAACATGGTAATAAATACAATAAAATTAATTATAAATATGAAAAAGGTTCTAAAAATTTAAATAATTTTCATAAGTTTATTATTCAGAGATATAAGGACACACTAGACAAGTTAGACTCATGGTAAGATATTTTCATCTCACTTTTTACATATATGAGATAAATGGCATATTCACCACTTACTTATTTTGGGTGGTGTATCTAATTCCCCTTTTGATATATTATATAATTCATAATTTTATCTTAATGGTATTTAAAATGTTAATTTAATATTATTCCTTCATGAGGATTATGATTTAAATTGTTTCAAAGTGTTATGGAATACTTTAGAATATTTAAAGATTATTTTCCTCATGAATAATTTTAGTGATCATTCATTTCCATTCAATGACATTATGTTACCATTATTTAATAAATCATTTAATTTTACTCTCATATGGTTATACAATGCCTTTTTTCAATTATTAGTACCATTTTTCCCTCTTTAGTACTCAAAACATTATAGGGAATGTTTTTATGAAATTCTGAATTCATTCTCTCTTTAGTCAGAGAGCATGTTTTTATCTAAAAACATTATCTGATAAAAAGGATTTAAAAAATTAACCATTAAAAAATGTTTTATTAAATTAATGTTTACCCTTTTTTATTTTACCATTGTTTTCAAAGGAATATTCTTATTGCTTTCAGAATAAGGCATTATTCTAACCTTTTTACTGAGCAAAAAAAATTCTCTTTTTTACCTCATACGACATGTACGGATTTACTCACCATCATTTATTTGAAGCTTCATTTGCATTTTTAAAAGGTTAATTTTTAAATAAATCATTTTCAAAAGTTTTTTTCAAGGAAAAATATTTTCAAACTATTTTTCAAAATAAAAATGTTATTTTCCTCGAGTATTTTTTTAATATATCTTTTCAAAAAATTTAAATCCATCAATGAAAATAAACTATTATTTTACTCCAATTGGTGTATGTTTTATTGATACCATCCTTATTTTTTCTTTTGGATGGTTTTTGATTTATTTAGTTAAGGATATTATTGAAATTCACTTACTTGATTCATTTTATTCCATTTGAAATATTCAATTTCCTATGGTCATTTAACATTGAATTTCCCCTAAATATACATATCACTTTTCATGGATATGATCATTTCCAGAAATATATACCATTTTTCATATGGTGTTCACATTATAGGTTATTTTATTATTTGGGTAAATACTAATAAATATGTATCCTTTATTCAATATGTATATTTGATAAGGAATATTTTTTATTAATTAAATTTATTACTCAACATGAGGAATGCTTTAGACATACAATTATCGGTGGGGTCTAGAATATATATTAACCCTTGATACATTGATAAGTTCTTGTGAGAAAAATAATTTTCACAAATTATACATGTTTGTACATGTATTTCTAAACTATCTAGAGGGTGGATCTTGACAGTAGAGTTTTTCAAGTTCGTGACACATGATGTACAATAATTAATAATTACCTTAATTTTTATTTAATGTTTATTTTCCATGAGGTTTTCACTATGAAAAAGTCTATGGATTCATTTTATTACAAGTTCATTAATCAAATAGTATGTGTGTTATTTTATTTACCATGAAATAATTATTTTTCTTATTGATTAATTATTGATTCTATTATACTTTACCCTTATTGAGAATTTGAGCTCATACTTATTTGGTTTCCTTTCCCCATGAATCCATGAAGCATACTATGAATGATAAGAAGGCATATAATAGATGAAATAATGTTATCCTTAAAAGAAAAAATATATTTTTTAATTAGTGTATTCATTTTTAATATAGGAATCATGTATGTATCTAGTTTATCAAGACTACTAAACTCTTCAGTCATTCAATATTTGATACATTGTGATCATTCCAATGTATTGGTAGTAGACATTGGCTCTGAAATTTTTATGGTCGAGTTGCTACACATTTATGGTAATACGACCCTTTGGTTTTGTATATGTTTAAGTTGGAATGACATTTTAGGAGTAATTTCTAGACACTTCATGTACATATGATTAAAGTAACTAGAAAACATTAGTGTTTACCTTATCCTTGATATTGAGGTAATTATGACTTATAGTTTATCACCTTACAAATTCAACACAAATCATCTCTATCAGATAAGAGTTATCATTAGATCCACTTTCTAGAATATTAATTAATAAATTGGTAATGTGATAGGTGTAAAAAATTTAACTATATTTGATATGGATATAACCATTAACTCATTTTTTTGGTGAAATCTTGCGTAATATTTTGATATAGAGTTGTCTCTTAGCACTATGAGAATAATTCAAACCCTATAGGATATGTTATGATATTGTTTAATAGATTTTGAGTTGATTGGGGTCCCATGATCTTTTTGTTGATTTTCCTTACAATAATATATTTCACTTGATATTTTATATAGATCATTATAAATTCCATTATACAAACTGGAATGAAGTCATAGGAAGAAAGTTATCAGGACCTAAGCTATCTGATGAGATTGTAGTGAAGGTTATAGACATTCAGTAACATGTATGTACTGCTAATATTTGATCGATATGTTATGTTGATAATAATCTATGTGATATATAATTTTAAGTTGATGAGAATTTATTTTTATAAACTCTATGGAATAAATAAGTTAAATCTAATCGTTGGATATATCATTACCATTAAAATACTTGATCATATCAGGATAGTAGATTATCGTTTAGTGGTTCCACAAAACCACTACCAAGTTCATGATGTGTTCCATCCATGTATCACTATTGAGGGTGTGCATACATGATCTATAACATATACTAAACATAGAGTTCATACCATTGGAGAATTAGATTTCTTATAAATAATTACTAGTAGATATTATGGATCAAAAAGAGAAATTTCAACAAAATAATACCACTCACTTAGTCAAATTTTTGTGTGTATACCACTGGTTTATTGAAGCAACATATAATCTTGAGGTTCTAATGAGTTAGAGGTGTCCTCATATTTTGGTACTAATGTGATGAATTTTGAGGGATGAATTAATTTTATAATGGTAATATGTAACACCCAAAGATATTTTGAAATTATTTTTTCAAAAGAATTTTTTATTCTAAATATTTTATATTATATGTAGTATCTAGTTTAGCTTATATTAAATAAAACACAAAGTTTAGATTTATTTATACACAACACTGATTTTATCTTCTATTACACACAACACCGAGCATACCCTATGGTATACAAAACATGAAGTTTAAATGAAATGTGTCATATTATTAAAATATTACTATTTAATATAAAATTTATCACCTGGCCCTTAGAATGGTGTGTATGAATTTGTATTAAATAAAATTTAAAAACATATGGTTTACACATGTAAATATATTCAATTAATTCATTAGTTACCAATTAATTACAAATGAAAATAAAAAACTTTTGAATTTATTGAAAATCATTTATTGAAAGACTAATTTTAAGAACATTAACTTTTTTAACCTAAATAAATTAAAAAATAACTTTTTAGTGAATTATTTTAGTAAAATATATATAATATATATTCAATAAATTGTTTAAAATTAAACTTATGTGTTTACGACCCAAGAGATAAGAATAAATCTCAGTGTATGCTTAAAAATATATTTTTTTATAAAATAGTTTTGTCACCTTTGGTGCAAAAAAATTATATTTATTTTTTCCAAATTTAGAAAATTTATTTGAAAAAATTAAATGAATTTTTGAAATTTTAATGTAAAAATTATCTAAGGGTAAATTTTTGGGATTTTTCTAAAAAGTTATAGTTTTTATGAATAGTGAAAAATACTAAATTTTAATTGAAAATTTCATTTTCATTTAGTTTATTTAAAATATTAAATTATATTTTAAAAGGATATTAATGTTAAATTAGTTTAAATACATGTCTTTTAATCCAATTTATGTCATTATAATCAATTTAATCATCAATTTTTACATAAAAACATTATAAACTTTTGAACATTTTCAATTTAAAAACCTTCTTTCTTGTCACAACCATGGGATTAATTTTAAATTAAAATTTTGTAAATATTTGAATTTAATTTTGAAAACTAGATTCAATAATTTTAATAATAGTAATTTATATTAACTAATAATTTCAACTTAATTTTTTACTAAAATGAATAGTTGATGGGAAAAAAAAATTACCACAGGTAAGGTAAAAATACCTTTAGCAATGCATTAAATAAAAATATAAGCGTAAAAAGAACCTATAAACATGTATAAAAACTATTGTATTTCCTTTTTTTATAAAAAAAATACTCTTTTTTTTTAAATTTCCCATTCTGGACCCCGGTGACTTATGAAAATCATGGGAGCACTAAATTGTTTTCAAAAAAATGGTTATCCTCTCCCCTGCTTATAAAAGACCACCCATTATCTTCTCTTCATCACACTATAAGACCCTTTCGGCACATGAGCCTTAGACTGGTTGGCAAGGACTCCGTAAGTGCATCCAAGCGACCAGGGATAAAATCTAGGCGGAGGCAGAATTCCCGGGGGCACTGTACGAGGTATTGTAGCAGTACTGTAGTGGTACTGTAGAAGGAACTGTAGAAATCACTGTTTGACACTGTAGTAGCCGAGAATATGCCCCCATTTGGGCCTTCGGGCCACCTAGGCCTTCGGGCCACCCAGGCCTTCGGGTTAGTAAGGCCTTAGGGGCACCTCAAGGCCTTCGGGCCACCTTTAAGTGCAGATGCAAACCAGACAACCTACAAGGAACAAGCTCTACAAGGAGGATGAGAAAGGAGCTTTCACCACAGTAGAAGATAAACAGATTGCAATAATGAGAGGGTATGGAACCTGCCATCGGGACAAGCATGTGTATGCACGGGAATGCCTAGCCGAATAGCCATGCGAATGTGGAGAGCTGATTTCACAATGAAGATGCTAGGGAGGAGAAGTTCCAAGTAGTTAGTCTGGGTTGTATGTAATGTTTGAAGCCTACGGGCAATGAATTCCTATAAGGTCTACGGTCCATGTAATACTTACCTATATGGGCCTTGTAAGGGTTCAACCTCACCCCTTGAAAGGTGGATTATCAAAAATCAATAAAAAAATGAAGGCCTTCGAGCCATTAGAGGAAGACCCTTTTGGATCAAAAACTTCTGACCAAATTCACTTTTAAACTTTCCTCCTCTCATCTAGTAAGCCTTATTTGGGAATAATTCTAACAAAGGAAGTATTTTAGTGAAAAAGTAAAGAGGATACCCGAGGAATGGGTAACATTCATTGATGGGAATTTTTTTTATTCCTCAACCCATTAAATTATTATTATAGCATGATGATATAAAAAATTATTATCTTACATATACTAAGAGGTTCTTATTTTTAGTTCATTACCTAAAACCTTCTCCACTTCTATCAAATGGGTTACAAAATCATCATTTGTGTGTACGGTGGACTACTACCTCCTAAATCGACTTCGATTGTTTTTCCAATAAAAAATATCAAGGTTAAAATTAACTAGGGTTGTATTTTTATAATATAATATTTATTATATTTTTGTACTTTTTTAATTATTATATAACACATACCTTCATTATTTACATTTTTTTGAATACAATAACATTGTTCGTGCGTACGGTCGACTACCACCACATGAAGAGATGTGATTTGTTGATGCATTCCATGGAAGGTATTAAGGATTGTTTTAATGAACATATGTGATATATATAACATGAAGATTATTAAACAATGATAATATATCATTTTATATTCATTCATTCATTCCAAAAAGAATATGGAAGCAGCTTTCATGTGTACATATGACCTACCATCTCCATGGATGGTTTATTTGATTTTCCATCACTAAATTTCATGGATTTATATAAATAAATATATACTGAATATATATGATATATAGATCATGTTTATCATTTGGTAGATTACGGAACCACAATCAAATTAAGAGGACATAAAATAACAAATCAAAACATATAAGAAAAAAGAGGTCACTATATCAAATGTGACTTTATCATGGAATTGTCAATAAATGGGTAATAAAAGTTCATAAGTAAACCATATGTTATAATATATTTAAAATTAACTTATATTTATTATAAAGTTAGTTTGAACATGTATAAAGTAATTCGATACATAATGTAACATATATCTAGTCTCTCTTTAATATATGGGAGACATATGAAAATTCACAACTCATTTATATTATGTGGTGTATAGAATTAACCTTTTACATGTAATATCATGAATACCTTCGTTTTAATGATATTTAAGGTCTAAATTTATTTTATTATTCATTTCTTATTATAGTTCAAAATATTACTATAACGGTACGGTATTTTCGTCTCACTTTTACTTTATATGAGACAAATACCATATTTACCACATTATTCTCTTATTGGGTGTATATGTATCCCATTAGGGTATTTTATGATTCTTATAAATATAATTATTGGTATTTATATATAATTTTTTTTATATCTTTAATGGGTTTTATATATTAAATGTAACCAAATTGTAAGATACTTTTGTCATAATTTTCTTTTTTTGAGTCATATGATTATGTTATACACCGATATTATTATATGAGGTGTATATACATCTATTTGGAAATATAATATCATGAAATTAATTATCCTAAGGATATTTAATGTTTCATTTAAGGATATTATTTCAGGGAAAATATTTTTTGACGTTACCAAAGTGGTAAATATTTTATGTTCCAATCTCATCCTTTATCAGGATTGTTTGTGATCATGTTTTCAATGATAGAATCTTATGATCTATATGTCATGAAATGCATTATTTTTATTCTACTATTGTTATTTCATGAGAATACATGTTTTATATTTATTTTTCTATATTTATATACTCTAGAGTTAAAAAATACTATTTTTATGAAAAATTTCTTTTTTGATCGAAATCCATTTTTTCCAAAACCATGATTTCTAAAATGGGTTTCAAATTTTTTTATTATTTTCTGATAATTTTATAAATACATATTTACCCATGTTTTAATTTTAAAAAAATTGGACGTAATATTCTTGTTCTTCCAAAAAAATTATAATTTTCTTTTTATTGAAATTGTGAAAGGAATCTTTGTTTTAATGTGTACGAAATGAAAAAAACATATTGTCATCATGACCATTTTTTATTTGAAGATTAAATTATAATTTTTCAACTTTATTTGAAAATAAAACTATTTTTAAAAAAAATAGGATTTAAAAAGTTTTTTTCAAATCCAAAATGATATTTTCACCATAAAATGTATTAAATTATTTTCAAAGATTACCTTATAAATTTTCAAGGTTATTTTCAAATAAAATGGTTTTCAAATTGTTTTAATTTTAAAAAATTTATTTTCAAAGATGTATTATTTTCCTCAATAAATTTCCCTTCTAACCTTTCAAAATTATTTTCAATCTAAGATTTCATCCATTGGTGTTACCAATGATTTACAAGGTATACGAACCAAGGATACCATTCTTACTCTTTCTCTAAATTTTTTATTATAAAAACCTTTTATGAAGCCTATCTCTCTTTCATGGGTTATTTCATGATTAAACTCTTATTAAACCCACTTATTTTTCACTAGTAATACCATGATTGAATTCTTATGAAACTCGCTTCTTTTTAACATGTTATGATATGATGAAATTATTAAATAATTATGAAACCTGCCTATTTTCAACAAGTTGTGATATGATGAAATGTTTTTTGAAACCCATTTCAATTTATATGATATGTTATGATGAATATAATACGGTCTTATGGAACACATGTTTATTATTTTCATTATGTGATGGGTGGAACATATATCTATCTCTAATTCATTGGGTAATGATTTATATCTTATGAAATAAAAATAAGAAACAGGTCGACCTAATTGATCCGCTATGTGAAATAGGTGTGTCTTGATCCACTATGGGAAATAGGTGTTTCCCAATCCACAATGGGAAAAATGTGCATCCTACTCCACAATGGGAAGTCCATGATAATTAACAGTCTATTGTGTTTATGACATTTTTATTTTCTCATGACATATAAAATGGTTTTCTATATTTATGATGGTGAAACATTTGTATGACATGATCTTATGGTTCATGATTTAAGTATGATTATGTCTCACAATTATGTAAAAATTTTTATAAAATGATAATATTTTATTCCATGACTCATTTTTATGGTCTATAACATGTTGGGTATGAACTTTATATGTTACATTCATGACACATACCCTTTTGATTATCTTAATATTTCTTACGATCATATATCAATATATAGTATGTTTACCCTTATCGATCACCTAAGCTCACCCATTCTTATGTTCCCTTTCCTTAGGTTTTGAATAAATTTTTTATGTATAGTTTGTATATGATGATTATTAATTAGAAAAACCTTTATGCAAAACATTGAAGATATTTCACCAGATTTGAAGATTGTGTTTCACATTTACAAGGGCACTAAACTATTATGGTCCTCAAGTGTGTGTTTGTGTAATATAATTAATATTTATCTAAAGAGATGTGATATCCATGTATGATAATCTAGGGTCATTATATCCTCCTTTTCCAAAAATTTGAAACATGATAAGAAATATAAGATAATTATTTTATAAATCACTAATAAATACTATCTTGTTCTAACATTCATCAAATATATCACACCATAATGGGTTTATAATACTCTCAAATTAGCTTGATTTTTATTTTCCCAACTGTTATTCCATCCCTTGAAATCCAACGAATAATCAGTATACCATTTTTTACTATCAAATAAAACCATTTAAAATTTCATAATGGGTATGTCTCTATATATGTTTTCAAAGTGATATCATGATTTTCAGGAGATACCTTAAAACATCAACCATATATAGATAAATTATACATATATGACACTATGAATTATTTTTTTATACCAATAAATATATTTTTTCAGTACTATTAATTTATATCGAGTTAATTACACATACCTAATTACAAGAATATTTTAATGATTCTTGAGTCTCCATTAATCTTTTTCATTGATCCACTATTTTTACTAGAGTCTAGTTATAATTGGTGTATTAATCAAGAAAGAAGTATTAAATTTTGATAATCAATAAAAACTCTATAGCTAATCAAATATCTTGTAAATATCATCTTATAATACTTCTTTAATATTATAATTCTCTTTTTATTTAGAACTAATTAGAGAGGTATTATCAATTAATGATCATATATTGGGTATATGATTCCATTATCTAGGATTTTTATTTGATCCATTTTCATAACATGCATTAATAAGAGGTTTCACCCATCTTTATGGTCTCTTTTATAGTTTACTTCCTTCATTAAACAATTCCTTGTGAGTGGAAAGTGATGGAATTGTAACTTTGATATTATAAATATTATAATAAATAGTTTTATTACCTTTTTTAATAACTTTATTAAGCTATTGTTTTTGTTATTTTGATATTTCATCACTAATAATCACTAGTAAGACTTATTGAAATCTAATTAAAGTGAATCTTAGATTCCTATGGTTCTACATAATGTCCAATTTTAGTATCCTTACATTGGATGGAATAAAAACATTAAAATGTTCCAATGAAAAGTGTTCCACTAAATTTTATTACCCATATATGTTGTATTTTTCATTATTATCCTATATATTATTTCTACTTCCTAATCTAAGATCTCCATTATCTTTATTTATTCTTCCTATTTCATTTAAATATTTTCATACTCTTATTTATCTATGATGATTACATTATGGTTCATGGTTAAATATCTATATTTTATAGTATTTTCTAGTGAAATTTTTCTTATTACTCTGATACTTGGAATATTAACTTCTCTTGGTTTATATAAATACTCACTTTACCAATACTAAAGAATTATTGACTAAGATTGATTTATAAATACACTTCCTCCTCCAACTCGTTTATTATAAAATCATTTAGGAAAATAAACCACCCCACCCTTACTAATATTTGTTCATTCATTCTAAAAAAATATTTTATAGAAGGATATGAATGTTAAATAGCGATTTTTAAGGAATTTGTGTTATCTGGCTAAAAAAATTAAATTCATTCAATGATAAGAGAGTGATATTTTACAATAAATTTTAAATAGATTTACTAAATATTTAATATCTAATAATGTGTGTAATTGAAAATATACATAGATCTCATAGTTTTTTGGGGATATTTCGATGAACAATAGTTGAATTATCCTCTATGAGAGAGATTACTCTTATGTCATGTATTTTCTTCTCAACTATGTGGAGCCCAATAGAGAATTTAGCATACATTGGTTGTTTCAAAATTAACTCAAGTAGTTTATTTTTAATTTTCAACTACATAATTATATTCATATTCTTCTCATATAGATACAATATCTTATGTTTTCCCATCCACTCCAATAATGGGAGGGGTAACCAGTAAGGTATCACTTCAAACTTCATTGAACTGTCTTTTTTAGTCTTTATTTTATTTATCTTAGTTTCTTTTCGATCTTAACTTTGAAAATTCATATTTTTTTGACGACATAAATTTAATTCTTAGCCTCAATATATTAGTTAATAGTATTTACAATTAATTATCTTCAACTAATCATCTTTACAACCTATTCCTCCTCCCATGGAACCTCATTATTTTTTGTTAATATAATATATTATCTCTTATTAATATTTTTATAATGTTCTCTCAAATAACATTTGATGTTAAAAATAGAGGATTAGTTATTATTCAAGATTTTTTCATGGTTATGTAACTTCATCTAAACCATAGTGAAACATTACTAAATTTTTATGATGTATTTGGTTAATATAAATTTTAATGAGGCTTAATTCTCTTAGGATTTCACCTTAAACATTTAGGGAAATTGTTGATTAAATTAACCACTTTGGCATTGAAATTTTTCATTAAAAAGTAATGGGTTATTGTATCCTCAGGTAACCCCCCATGATACTTGGGGAAATTTTAACTTTTTTACCTACATTCTTTTATCATCCTTGGTTTTGGGTCATTATCCTATATTTGTATTTGTATTTTTCATGGGAAAAAAGATCAGGCCAATTATACCCAATTAAGAAAACTACCCCCATTTTATTCTCATCATTTATAGATTATATATCATATAAATGTATGGTCCTCTACACATCTTACATTATAATGGTTATTACTTAGGTAGTGCTTTGATAAATTTTAATGAAATAAATTACTCTAATTTCTTATATAAAGTTTTCACATGAGATGCTTGCTTAGTACTCACCTTCATCTAATAATTTCATCCGTATCTAAGTCTCATTCTTCTCGAAATAATAATAAATTACTTGGTTACCCATCAAAAACAACGTTATCAACTACTTTTTTCATTTTCAAATAAGCATCCTCTAGTTATAGAATCAATAAAAACTCTTTAATTGGGTCATAAAAAATAAGAAAATTTTAAATTGCTACCAAAGGATTAACTCATATTAGTATAACATTACATTTATTCCTTTAAATTATTACCAAACCTGAGTGGATGATTTTCTATATTATTGAGTAAATATCTAAATATCATTATATATTTTCATTATTTTTGATATTTGGAAATACTTTTCATAAAATGTTTTTATAATTTTTTCATATGTGATAGTCGATTAAACTGGTAATAATTTTAAAATATATTTGGATGAATTGTTTGATGAAAATCATAATCACATAATCCTATTTCATAATCTAACACACAGTTGTTCTTAAAATATTCAAAAATATCTAAAATTTTTGAATAATGTCTTCATAGATCCTCAATTTTCATTCCACCAACCTACCTAATATTATGAACAATCTATAGGTTTTTTAGTTTGATCTTAAATTTGATGGATTTAATTAATGGTATCATGAAAACCAAGTATGAACCATGAACTTATGGATGATTATATTCTATTATATACATCACTGTATTAATCCTTAGAACTTCCATGATGAGCACTCCTATTACCCTCACATTTTCACCAATGATATTTCTTTTATCCATCACTGATAGTTTGTTCATGAATAGGTATATCTTTATAATATGATATAAATATAAGATTTAAGTGAAATATTTACTTCATGATTGAGTGATAGGCATTCATAATATTAACTTACATCATGAAAAATCAAAAATAAGAAATTTTACATCAAAAGTGGAACAAAAATAAAAAACTAATTTAATTTAATTTAATTTTATCAATAAAATAATTAATTTCTATGTTATATTTTTCTATAGTGTTTTTGTCTTCTCTTGTATTGGTGTAAAAAAATGATTGGCCATCAGGAATAGTCATTCCATAACAATGGTCAAGAATTTTAAATTTATATTTCATATAAATAAAACCAAACTTTAATACTATAATATATCATTGACTCTATATTTCATCATATAGAAATTAAACAACAAAATTATCCTATATTTTAACAACCCATTGATTATTGAATCTTAAAATTTTATATTAATGGAATAATTACATAAAAATTAAAACTTAAGAATATTTATATATTATGATAAAATAGAGATATTAAATTATGTTCAAAATATTTTTTTTCATGATATATTATTTAATGTACATATGAGAGGAATTGAGTTAATATTTCTAATGTTCTATAATGTAATTGTCATCCATTTGATCAATTTCAATCAATACCATCAAAATTATTTCAATTATTATATATTAAAACCCAATGATAAACAAAAAATATGTATCAAGGATAATTTCATAAGCAATATACAGTTTTACCATATTAATATTCCTTATATATTAAACATTTTATCATAGAATTAATATTGAATGATTTATATAACATTATATCAATTTTTAATTAAAGTACATAAAATCATTTAGATGAAAAATCCAATCTTCAATTACATACCCATATTTATGTTGTTAATTCAATATATAATTAGGCAACTACTCACTCATGATTGACTGTGAGTAAACCATCAATGATTAATCCAACATAAAGGAATTTGAAAGAATGAATAAGAGGAATAATTTATTAATAATAGTACTTAAAATAATCTAGAAACTTTTTTTAAAAATATAACCAAATATTTATACGTCAAGTTACCAATGATTGAGATCTCATTATAAAAGTAAAAGTGATCAAGTTCATCCGATATTTGTAAATACAACTACAATAAATCTTAAATATAAAATCATATTATAATTTAATTCAATGTCTCATACCATATTAGTCTCTAGAGAATCAACTATCATTCCTATACTAGAGTTATATTTCCTTATTTTCAAAATATATATTTATCTCTATTATCGAATAATCTTTCTGGTTTCATGATAATGTTTCTAAATTTTCAAATAGATTAGGAATGTACTTATATCATTCAATTGGATCTTCCCATTAAAATTTTCAATATTTAATATTTATTCATTTATTTTTTGGAAAATTATATCATGTTTTCTTTATTATATCATGAATTATTAACTCATTTTCAATGTAAATTCAGTCAATCCTTTGCTTCCAAAAAAAATATCAAAATAGATTCATTTTCCAATACTCAATCGATTATTGTGTACTAATTTATTCATTATTTCTTCTAGTTCAATCTTAAATAATAATGTTTTAAATCATATTCCTGTTACACTATAATATTATCCATAAAGTTACTTCTTTATTCTATAAATAATCATGGTTCAATATTTATCATTATGGTGAATTTCTTTTCATTCCATCATCAAAATAATCCAACAACTTAAAAATTGACCCAAAAGATCCATTCTATCAAAAGTAAAAAAATGACTGGAATTAGGTAGTATTTCATTTATTTAAAATTAAATTTTAAGATGAAAATACATTTACAAATTATGGTTATTAATCAGTCAATATATTGGGTGAGTGCATACAATGATAAATAATAATATGTTGTCTATAGTGAATGGTTATATATTAATTTCTCAGAGTTTATAATGAAATTTATAGATGAAGTATGAAATCGCATAAATAACACATGAAAACAAACTAAATAATTTTTTATTCACTCAAAAGAAGATTAAGTATAATAATTTGAGTAAGAAAAAAATAATCTTAAGAATCTTATTTCAAAATTGAAATTTAAAAAAATCATTATCTAAAAATAAATGAATTCATTTTAACCAGTGTATTACAAATCTAAAATTAAATTATCATCTTATCATATAATGTTTATATATTATCATGATTACATCGATTTTATATAATCATAAATAAAATAAGTCCAAAGAGAATTTAAAATAACTAATACCAAAGTGAAAAAATAGGCATATAAGTAGTAGAATATTATCATGGTTTCTAATAAAATTATAAAAATTAGGATGCATGATTTTGAAGACAAAATTTATAATCTATAAAATCTGAAATAAATACATTTATTTTTCTAAAATATATATATACAAAGAATTAGAGATTTAGGATAAGTAAAATATCATAAAAATAAGGTTATTTAATAAGAAATATTCACTAGGATAAAGAAGGAATTGGAAAAATCTAAAAAATAATTAAAAATTTTAAAAAAATGGAGGAAAAAGTTTCTAGTTGACTATAATGACAATATAAGTTTGTATGAAGAAAAATACATTGCATGATATCAAGAGTTATGAAACTCCAACTATCTAATACTTAAAAAGGATGATTTTTGTAATGAACCAAAATTCTATTAATGGGAATTTCCTTCTTATAATTATTTCATATAGTAAAAATATATAAAATAACATAGAGAACACAATAAAAACTTTATAAATTATGAATTAATGATATGAGTGGTATTTCTAGAAGTTAAGGAACATATACCAATAGAATAGTATCTTGACCTTTAGAATAGTAATATGACCCTTATGAATAGTAAACCAACCAATAGAATAGTAACCTCTCACATAAAAGTATAAATAATATTTAGGCATCTTATAAATGGTAATATCATATAATTATATCATATTATAAGTAAATACATATTTTAGAAATTATTAATTAAATGTTTATATTTTTTACAAAAATAAATGTTTATTTTCAGATTTATAATTAAGATAATGATTTAAAAGAAACATTATTTCCATTAAATGTATTCATAAATTAATATTTTCTTTTATTAAGATTATAAGATAATTTAATGAGACATTAAATAAATTTTCAAATTGTTATAAAATAATATATAATTTCAAAATTAGTATTTTCCACGTAAATGATGAATTTAATTAAAAATTAAATTTATAATATTTAGAAAAAAAAATCATTAAATGGAGTTTATTTTTAAATTCTAAATGTTGAAAAATTATTAAGGTAATTTTTTTCTAAAATACTTGATTTTTTATTGAATAGTAAAATATAGTAATTTAAGGTATATATACATTATAAATTAAATCAACTATTCCCTAAGTCATGGTTGATGTAAGAACCCTAATATCTAACTCCACATAATTATTCTAGTATATTTAGAGATAATCCTCAAACTATTCAATGTCTTGAGGAAAAATAATAAAATAATGAATAAAATAATGAAAAAACACCCCTCTCTGTAAAGACCTGAAATTTCCATGTAATTTTTTTTATTATTATGGGAATTTTACGAGTTCGAAAAAATTTATGGCACTTGATTTCGAGGCCCAGTGTGCCTGGAATGAATTTCTGAACTTTTTTTCGGGTATGTTCAGTAAATTTTCAAGTGGTTTTTTGTAACTTTTGAACCGGTGCTCGGAATTGAAATTCGAGGACACTGTTGAACTCGCAGAGCTGGTATTCGCTTAAAGAGATCTTCACCTCGACCACAGTGGGTCAAGAGTGAAAAATAGTTTTTGTGTTTTTCGTGAAAGAATGAAATAAATAAAAATGTAAACATTTTTATTTTATTTGTTAAAACCCCTCAACATGGGTTATGGTGGTTGGGACCACCTGATCTTAAACCTCCCGTGTGGATGTTTAGAGGTGGGGACCACCTGAACTAACCCCCATTTTGAATTTAGGTGCGGGGACCACCCGACCCCTCTTAATGGGGGAGAAACCTCTCAACTCCCCATTAATCCTCCCCTCCCATTAAATGGATCCAATTAATTATTCCAATGTGGTACAATTAATTGTTCTAAGAATTAATTGTGCCAACCTTTTAATTTGATAAACTTAAATTAACAAGGGGCTATTTTCACATTTTGGTGGAATTGGGAGAGGAGAACCTTTTGGAGGATTACTCTCTCCAACGAAGAATGCATTCTCCAACGAAGAATGCGCACCCCAGAAAAGAACGCTCACACCGACGAGGAACATCTTCAATGACAATGAACAGACGATCGAGAAAATGTCGACGTCACTGACGTCCGTCTATCCCCCAATGACTTCGTCTCTCTCCTCGTGACTTCCATCGACAAATCTCGGAGTTAAGGGTTTAATTATGTGTGATTATTGCTCCCCATGTTATTCCCTTCTAAAATAAAGAACACGGATCAACTCTCTAACTAGATGATCTGCGGATGATTTCTTTTATGGGTTTGGGAATAATCAATTATGGGAGGGTGTAGGGTTTAACGTTCTTCATTCAAGATTTTGTTGAGCCTCTTGCTACCGCTCTAACACAGAGGGTGCGGGGTAAACAAAAATGAATCGACCCCTCCATCGTTCTTATTGAATGGTGTTTTCATCGCAATGGAAGAAGGAAGCTTTGTGCCATGGCGACAAATGGATGCGGCTGACAGCACACTGCCAGTCGCGATAAAGGCGACAAACAGAGGTCGGTCGGTCAAGCCGGTCGCCGGTGAAGGCACGGTGCGCGACTGCACCTCACGGCCAGCCATGGAGGACCGCCCCACCGCAGCCTTCACCGCCCAACATCCTCGCTGCCCTGCGGTCCTCCGAATCACCCGGCGGCCTCACCGTCTTGTGGCCCTCCACGCCGCCCCGCGGCCTTGCTGCCTTGCGGTGCCCCGCAGCCTCGTCTACCTGCGGCCTTTTCGTCTCGTGTCCCTTCGTCACCCTTGTGGCCTCCACCACCCTCACGGCCTCCGCAACCCTTGCAGAATCTGCGGCCCTCATGGCCTCTACGGCCCTCACGGCCTCCGCGTCCCTCACGGCCCCTGTGGCCTTCGCGGCCCCCGCAGGCTCGTCGCCTAGTTGCCCTCCCCCCATGGGCCTCGCACCGCCCTCGTGGCCCCCGTGGCCTCATGCCGCCCTCACGGCCTCCGCTCCACCCAGCGCAGGTTGGGCCGCCCGGCGCGGCTGTGCCGGGCCGGACCCAGTGGGCCGGGTCAACCCGAATCAGGTCAGGTCGCGTCGGTCTAACCAGGTCAGACCAGACCCGGGCCAACTTCGAACTTTTCGCCCTATCAAACATAACTTTGGCACCGAGCATCCGTTTGACGAACCTTCAGTGGTTCTGGAAACCTTGGATCAAGAAGCTTCCTTTTAGTATACCCCACTGGAGATTTGGATAAAGTTGGAATATGGTCAGGTGGGATCGAGCACGAATCCAACCGGACCCTCGATACTAAAAGGCTAATAAATCACAGACCGGACGTCCAATTGATGCACCGTCTGTTGTGTTGAGACCCCTATGATGTGGAGGTCCTTTGGGATACTTCTTCATGTGAATTTGTGGCAGTTGGAGTATTGAACAGTGGCTTGAAAAGCAGACCCTCTCAGAGACGAGCAAGCTTAGTGCAGGAACCCAGTAGATGGCTGTGACGTGAAGAAGTAACATCGATCCTGTGTGGGTCAGCAACGAGTGATCCTATGTTGTTTAGCACTGAGAGATCCTATGTGGGTCAGCACCTAGAAATCCTATGTGGGTCAGAACCGAGCTATCATGTGTGGGTTAGCACCAAGCAATTCTGTGTGGGTCATCACTGAGCGATCCTGTGTGGGTCAGCACCTAGAGATCCTATGCGGGTCTGTAGATGTACTACAATCCTCCGTGGGTCTGATGATGATTAGGGATCCTTCGTGGGTCTGCCTCTTAACAGAGTAAGATGATTCAGTAGTTACATCTAATCATCTCTACTACTGTACCTAAGAAATACTTGGTGTGAGCTGAGTTCGTACCTGAGCGGTACTTTCCTTCGTGGTAATACCTTGGTGGTATTCTTCTATATAGAGTACCTATTTGGTACTTACCTTTATGGTATTCCTTCATTTGTGGAATAGTTGAGCTTTGGGCTATTGGGTTGGACCCTGTGTTTCCTCATGATTGAGATGGGTATACTTGATAACTTAGGTATATGTATGGGCATATACCTAAGTAGGGTTTTCATTTGATTTCAATCTTTTTGGTTTATCCTTTTTGGATTTTGTGAGACCTTGAGGGTCTCGGGGTCCCTATTGAGTATCGTTACACTCGCTCCTGCATGGGTTATGCCCGCACTTCGTTGTGTTTGGTGCAGATGACAGACAACGCTGACAGAGGACGAGAGTACTAGGACTAAAGGTAGCTCGGAGGTGGACCTTGGACGAGGCGTACCGCAGAGACGACCGATCGAGAGCTGCACCTACCCTTCATGTAGGATCCTTGGTGGGAGTTCACAGGAGCTATTCCAGTTTACTTGTACTTTCAGTTTCTTGTACTTTCCAGTTGGGCTTGTATTCTATCCCCTTTTACTTACTGCACTCACTCTGTTTACTATTCAGTCTACTTGAGTTCGTATCTTGATGTTTGCTTAGTTGTGTGTGCTTACAGGTTATAAAGGCAATGCCTTCCCACTTTTAGGGAATATGCCTTTGGTGCTAGTTGCCAGCCCCTAGCCTATGGAAGGAGGGCTTGGGGTAGTCACGGTACGGGCCCCAGGGGACGGGTCGTGAAAAATCGGTATTAGAGGAGTCAGTTCTACCGTAGAACATTGGACTCTGATCTTTTTAACAGTAATAGTGTTAAGTGTAGTGACTGTAGTTATCAGTTTAGGGAATCCAGTGTTGGTGCGGTGGCCGAAGTATCCATACACCAGGACCCTGACTTCTGATTTCTGACTCAGTTCACAAAAACACTGATTTTATGTGTGTTTTGAAGAGTTTTCTTTGTGATCTCCTTGAGTCAGCTCACCAGGTATAACTTATTAACCGTGGAGCACCTGTTCCTTTTCAGGATGCCTCCACGCAGACATTTATCTAGGGTTCTGAGAGTAGTACGCACTGGTAGCCCACCGAGCGATGAGGCCTCAGTGTAGGGACCTCTTCTAGTAGAGGCACTAGTGGTACCATTAATCATTGGGCCACCGATGCCACCAGCCCCAGTAGTAGAGGGTGCATGACTATTGAGCATGTTGCGTGAATTCCAGTGCCAGAGGTCACCCAGGTTCAGGGGAGAGATGGACCCACAGGCGGATGAGGATTGGTTGGAGGCCATGGTGAGAGTTTTCTGATTGGTAGGGATACCAGCTGATCTCATGGTGATCCTTGTTTCCCGCCTTCTATAGGCAGCAGCTGGCAGATGGTGGAGCTTGATGCTCTAGGTTCACAATGAGGTAACGCTTATCTGGGTAGACTTCAAGAGCCTATTTTGGGCAGAGTTTTTCCCAGTGACTCTTTGCGAAGTGCGCATACAGGATCATCTTCATCTGTAGAAGGGTAGCATGATTGTGGCACAGTGCTCAGTGAGGTTCACTGACCTATCACGCTACTCCACAGATATGGTACGAGACCCATTTTTCAGGGCCCAGACCTTCGAGTAGGGGCTCAGGAAAGATATCAGGTCTTCGATGATTTCTTTTAGCATCCCGACACAGGCGGGGGGTGTTAGATAGAGCCCTATTAGTGGAGAGTTTCCTTGCTGAGCAGTCATCAGCAGCGAGACCCACCACCAGTCATCACGTAGCGGAGTCTTCTGCAGCTGGCAGCAGACAGATGTCGTAGAGGTCCAAGAGGACCAGACCTACAGGTGGACGACCGCAGGATTCAGGGTCAGTTGTGCGGGGCACCTGAGGCAGAGCTAGTCATGTGAGGAGCAGGCAGTGTTACGTATGCAGAGGGCAGGGTCACATGGCTTGTGACTGTCTAACCTGCCATATGGATGATCAGTAGATGGTCAAAAGAATGCCTAGGTAGAGATAGAGGTTCGACTGAGGAGGTCCGTAGGGAGAAGGCGGACGTGGTAGAGAAGTTGGTCGTGCAACTGACGATGGGCGGCGATTCGAGATGTTACCGCCACCACCACCAGGTGGTCCACCCCAACCACAGGGAGAAGGAGGACAGGGGTGAGCACAGCTCAAGGTAGTTGAGGCCTATGATCAAGGTGCTCTGGAAATGATACGAGGTACGATTTGTGTCTACTCCACCTTAGTTGCAGTACTTATAGACACGGGTTCCAGTCATTCTTTTATTTCCACTTCCCTCATTCAGAGCTCGGAGATTCTGAAAAAGCCTTTGGCTCAATCCTTACGGCTAGAGACTCCCACGGGAGTAGATTCGATGATTACGCACTGGTGCTGGCAGTGTTAGAATACTCTAGGAGGAAAGAGTTTCGGCTGGGATCTCCTAGTAGCGTCGTTGATGCCTTATGATTTCATCTTGGGTATAGACTGGTTATCTACATTCCATGCTAAGATTTACTTTATTAGGCACAAAGTGCGGTGTGTCCGTACGGATGGGACCAGTTTTACCTTCACCGGTGATAAGGGAGCCTTTACAGCACATGATGGACTTACCCGGAGGAGGGTGCAGCCGATCACTCATCAGTTAGCTAGCCTTACCCTCAAAGCAATTGATGTGGAGAGTCTGAGCTATCCTATAGTGATAGACCAGTACGTGGATTTTTCACCTGATGATGTTCTGGGTCTACCTCCTCGCAGATAGGTGGACTTTTACATTTACTTGTACCCCAGGATGACACTGATATCTACACCAGCGTATCGGATGGCTCCCACAGAGCTTTGTGAGTTTCAGGTACAGATAGAGGAATTATAGGGGAAGGGATTCATTCGGCCCAGTGTTTTACCTTGGGCGGCTCCAATTTTTTCGCCAATTGATTATCGATGCCTGAACTAGGTGACCATGAAGAACAAGTTCCCACTCCCAAGGATTGAAAATATCTTTGATCAGCCGAAGGGAGCATGGTGGTTCTCGAAGATAGACCTCAGATCAGGCTATCATCAGCTCAGAGTACGAGATGAGGATGTGCAGAAAATGAATTTAAGATGTCGGTACAGCCATTATGAGTTCTTGGCTATGCCATTCAGTGTGACCAACACTCCAGCAGTGTTCATGGGACTCAGGAACAGGATATTTCAGCCATACCTTGATCACTTTGTAGTAGTATTCTTCATCAAAAACATTCTGATCTACTCAACTACTAAGGAGGAGCATGCCTACCATTTGAAGGTAGTACTGTACACACTCCTAGAGCACTAGATTTATGGTAAGATCTCTATGTACCAGTTTTGGATCCGAGAGGTTCACTTTCTGGGACATGTCATATCGGAGGCTGGAGTTGCAGTAGATTCAGTGAAGATTGAGGCGGTACTTTCTTGGAAGCCACCCAGGAGTGTGATGGATGTACAGAGTTTCCTAGGTTTGGTCAGATACTATAAGAGATTTGTGCCAGATTTTTCCATATTTGCAGCACCACTATCAGCATTAACGAAGAAGGGGAAAAGATCCGTTTGGCCAGAGAGATGCTAGCAGAGTTTTAAGGAGATGAGGCAAGGGCTGACTAGTGCCCCCATCTTGAGGCTACTCGAGGAGGGAATAGGGTACGTAGTCTACTATGACACATCAGGGACCGGGCTCGAATGTGTCCTGATGCAGGAGCGAGAAGTGATCGCATATGGTTCTCCACAGATGAAACGGCATGAGCAGAACTATGCTACCAATGACCTGGAGTTGGCAGTAGTGGACTTCTCCTTAAATATGTGGTGACACTATCTGATGGGCGAACATTTTATAGTCTACTCGAATCACAGGAGTCTTAGGTATATCTTCTCTCAAAAGGACCAGAACTTGAGACAGTGGCGTTGGATTGAGTTCTTACAGGACTATGACTTAGAGGTAGTCTATACTCCTAGTAAGGGGAACGTTGTAGCAGATGCACTCAACAGGAGATCTGGTATACAACTACTAGGTGAGGCGATAGAGCATCTGGCTGCTTTGAAAATATCCTTTGTGGATCAGGATGGAGCAGATTTTCTTCTGTCTCTTACAGGCACTCCCCCACTTCTTCAGTGAGTCAGGGAGGTGCAACGTGGGGACACTAACTACAAGACTCAATGTTCTCAGATATCCACAGGATAGAAACCTGATGGATTTTCTAAAGGTGGGGAGCACACTATCCTCTTCAAAGGGCATACCATGGTACCAGGGTCACTTCGGGAGGAATTAATGAGGGAGTCCCACACATCCCCTCTAGTGGTACATCCAAGAGTGGAAAAAATGTACCAGGATCTCTGATGATAGCACTGGTGGCCGGTAATGAAAAAAGCAGTTGCAGAGTTTTGTCTCTCGGTGCCTCACTTGCCAGCAATTGAAGGCGGAGCATCAGGTACCAGCAAGCTTGGCTCATCCCTTAGAGGTTCTATAGTGGAAGTGGGATGGGATATCAATAGACTTCATGACAGGACTTCCATGTACATCCAAGGGACATGACTTGATTTCAGTGATCGTTGACTGACTCACCAAGATGGCCCACTTCCTACCTATCAGAGAGCAGGGTTCAGTAGAGAGCTTAGGACACCTTTATGTTCAAGAGATCGTGCGGTTACATGGAGTACCCTCAAATATTATCTCTGATCATGATGCATGTTTTACTTCCCGACTATGGAAGGGGTTGAAAGAGGATTTCTGAATGCAGCTTCGTTTGAGCACTGCCTTCCATCCTCAGAATGATGTCTAGACAGAGAGGACCATTCAGACCCTCAAGGACATGATGTGTGCTTGTGTCCTCGATTCTAGTCACAGCTGGGAGGATCACTTATCTTTAGTAGAGTTTTCATACAACAACAGTTATCACTCCACCATTGGGATGGCACCTTTTGAGGCGGTGTACGAGCGACCTTGCATATCACCTTTGTGCTGAACTGACCTAGGGGAGTCATCACTAGTGGGACTAGAGATGGTACAGGCTACCACAGAGAAAGTGCAGATCATCCAGGAGTGAATGCAGACTATATAGAGTGGGCATAAGTCTTATGTCGATAGGAGACAGAGACCTCTAGAGTTCGAGGATGGGGACCATGTCTTCTTACGGGTCTCACCCCTACGAGGATTACAGAGATTTGGCCAAGGCAGCAAGTTATCTCTGAGGTTCATTGAACCCTTCTAGGTCCTCATCCGAGTTGTAGAAGTGGATTACCACTTATCTCTTCCACCTCGATTGCACCGGGTGCACGATGTCTTCTGCATATCCCAGCTGAGGAGATACGTGGATGACCCTTCTCACATCATCGTCCATGGAGAGTTGGATGTTGACGATGGGGATACTTTTATGGAGGTTATAGTAGAGATTGAGGATCAACAGGAGTGGGTCCTTAATGGGTAGTCGATGACTCTGGTGCACGTTCGCTGGCTTCACAGGAACATCCAGAAGAGCACATAGGAGCGGGAGGCTCAGATTCGTGCTTAGTAGCCCCACTAATTTTCCTAGTTTTGTGATATGGCTTTCGGGGGTGCAAAGTCCTGAGGTGTGGAGAATGTAAAGACACAAAATTTCCATGTAATGTTTCTTTATTTATTATAGAATATTTATGAGTCCGCGAAAATTGACGGCGCATGATTCTGAGGCCCGGTGTGCCTGGAATGAATTTCTGAACTTTTTTTTCAGGTACGTTCAATAAACATGCGAGCGGGTTTTTGTAACTTTTGAACTGGTTCTCAAAATTGAAATCTGAGGACACTGTTGAACTCATAGTGCTGGTATTCTCTTAAAGAGACCTTCACCTCGACCGTAGTGGGTCGAGAGTGAAAAATAGTTTTTAGTTTTTCGTGAAAGAATGAAATAAATAAAAATGTTAACATTATTATTTTATTTGTTGAAACCCCTCAACATGGGTTATGGTGGTGGGGACCACCCAAGCCTAAACCTCCCATGTGGATGTTTAGAGGTGGGGACCACCTGCACTAACCCACATTTTGAATTTAGGGGTGGGGACCACCCAACCCCTCTTAATGGGGGAGAAACCTCTCAACTCTCCATTAATCCTTTCCTCCCATTAATTAGAACCAATTAATTATGCCAACGTGGTACAATTAATTGTGCCAACAATTAATTGTTCCAACCTTTTAATCTGATAAACTTAAATTAACAAGGGATCTATTTTCACATTTTGGTGGAATTGGGAGAGGATAACCTTTTGGAGGATTACTCTCTCCAACAAATAACGCGTTCTCCAATGAAGAATGTGCTCCCCAACAAAGAGCGCTCACGCCAAGGAGTAACATCTTTAATGAAAACGAACTGACGATCGAGGAAATGCCGACGTTAGCGACATCCGTCTATCTCCAAAGACTTTGTCTCTCTCCTCATGACCACCGTCGACAAATCTCTGAGGTAGGGGTTTAATTTTGTGTGATTATTGTTTCCCATGTTCTTCCCTTCTAAAATAAAGAACACGGATCAACTCTCTAACTAGTTGATTCGTGGATGATTTCTTTTGTGGGTTTGGGAATAATCAATTACAGGAGGTTGTGTGGTTTAATTTTCTTCATTCAATATTTTGTTGAGTCACTTTCTATCACTCTAACGCGGAGGATACGGTCCAAACAAACATCGCCCGACCCCTCTGCCATTCTTCTTGAATGGTGTGTTCATCGCGATGGAAGAAGGCATCTTTGTGCCATGGTGATGAATGGATGTGACAGTCGGCACACCACTGGCCACGATGAAGGTGACAAATGGAGGGTTGTCGGTCAATCCAGCCACCGGCGAAGGCATGGCGCATGACTACACCACACAACCATCCACGGAGGACTGCCACACCATGGCCTTCGCCGCCCCATGGCCCTCTGCGCCGCCCCGTGGCCTCGCCGTCTCGCGGCCCTCTGCGTCGCACCACGGCCCCACCGCCTCACGGCCCCCTGCGGCCTCGCCGCCCTGCGGCCCTCTGTATCGCCCTGCGTCCTCCCCGCCCCACGGCCCTTCGCGCCACCCCACGGCCTTGCCGTCTCACTCCCCTCTGCCGCCCTCACGGCCTCCACGACCCTCATGGCTCCCGCAACATTCATGACCCTCGCGGCCTCACCACCACATGGCCCTCACCCCCCCCCCCCCCATCGTGGCCTCGCGCCGCCCTCGTGGCCCCCATGGCCTCGTGCCGCCCTCATGGCCTCTGCGCCACCCAGTGTGATCGGGCTAGGCCTGGCAGGCCAAAACATACCCAACGGTCCGGGTCAACCCAAATCAGGTCGGGTCGTCCCAGGTCGGGTCGGGGACCAGACTCGGGCCAACTTTGAAATTTTCGCTCTATCGGCCATAACGTTGGAACCAGGTGTCCATTTGATGAACTTTCAGCGACGCTAGAATCCTTTTAGCAAGATAGTTCCTTTGAGTATACCCCACTGGATATTTGGATAAAGTTGTATTATGGTCGGGTTGGATTGAGCGCGAATCCAACTAGGACCTCGGGACTAAAAGGTTAATAACTCATAGATTAGGTGTCCAATTGACGCACTGTTTGTTGGGTTGAGACCCCTATGATGTGGTAATCCTTTGGGAAACTTATTCGTGGGACTTTGTGGTAGTTGGAGTATCGACTGGTGGATTGAGGAGCGGACCCTTCTGGAGATGAGCAAGCTTAGTGCGGGAACCCAGTAGCTAGATGTGATGTGAAGAATTAATAGCGATCATGTGTGGGTCAGCACTGAGTGATCCTGTGTGGATCCTCATAGAGTGATCCTATGTGGGTCAACACCTAGAGATCTTGTGTGGGTCAACACTGAGTGATCTTATGTGGGTCAGAACCGAGCGATCCTATGTGGGTCAACTACTAGACATTCTATGTGGGTATGACGACATACTGACGATGTACTACGATCCTCCGTGGGTCTGATGATGATTAGGGATCCTTCATGGTTATTCCTATTAACAGAGTAAGATGATTTAGTAGTTAAATTTAATCATCACTACTATTGTACCTAAGAAATACCTGGTGTGATCTGAGTTCATACCTGAGCGGTACTTTCCTTCATGGTAATACCTTGGTGGTATTCTTCTGTGTGGCGTACCTATGTGATACTTACCTTTGTGGTATTCCTTCCATTTTGGAACAGTTGAGCTTTGGGATTTTGGGTTTGACCCTGTGTTTCCCCATGATTGAGATGGGTATACTTGATAACTTAGGTATATGTATGGGCATATACTTAAGTAGGGTTATCGGTTGATTTCATGCTTTTTGGTTTATCCTTGTGGATTTTGTGAGACCTTGAGGGTCTTAGGGTCCCTACTAAGTATTTTTATACTCACCCCTACACGGGATATGCTCTCACTTTGTTGTGTTTGGTGAAAGCGACGGACATCGCTGACTAATGACGAGAGTACCAGGACTAGAGGTAGCTCGGAGGTGGACCTTAGACGAGTTGTACCACAGAGACGACTGATTGAGAGTTGTACCTACCCTTCTGGTAGGATCTTTGGTGGGAGTTCACATGAGTTGTTCAAGTTTACTTTTACTTTCAGTTTCTTGTACTTTCCAGTTGGGCTTGTATTCTGGCACCTTTTACTACTGCACTCACTCTATTTACTATTCAGTCTACTTGAGTTCGTATCTTGTTGTGTTCTTGGTTGCGTGTGCTTATAGGTTATAAAGGCAATTCCTTCCCAGTTTTAGGGAATACACCTTCGGTGCTAGTCCCCAGCCCCTAGCCTATGGAAGGCGGTCTTGGGGTAGTCACGGCACGAGCCCCGGGGGACGGGTCGTGACACTCTCTTCTACTATAAATACCACCCCTCACCACTTATTCTCCTCACACCACATAATCCTTGAAGCTTGTAAAAATTCTACCCAATACTCTTCCCAAGTCCCTACCCCGCATCTAGGATCCTTTTTTTCAAAAAACGATCAAAACAAATTCCCAATGGAGGTTCTCAAGGTGGAGAATTCAAGAGGTAAACCCCTCTTTCTTTTTTATTTTAATTTCTTTTCAATTTATTTTCTTTTATTATTCTCACCTAACCTACCCTTATCCAAGTGACATGATAACTCTGTTATCATTAATATAGTATAATTATATTGTTTTTATAGAATAATTCATAATCATTTCTCTTCCCCTTAAATTTTATTATAAAAATGAAAACATCATTCGTGATGTGTTAATTTATCACATTCAATGATTACAGGTTTTCAATTTACATTACCACCTTAAAGGCTGGTCATAAAACCATTTTTATGGTTAAAACAAATTATAATATATGTACTAATTCTTATTTAATGTTCTTGAACCATTATATATAAATGATATTGATTAATGAAGCAAAACTATTTTGTGAGGATCAAAAAATGCCAAAATAATCTAAATGATTATCACTAAAGTATTATCTAATAATTCATCCACACACCAAATAACCAAATGAATAATATAACCATTTATTCTCTTAGATGTTAATTAAAACCATATAACTTAAATTCTATATATCTATTCCCATTTTCATGAACACTCATACTCATATACAAGCGAACCGACCATGAAAACCTAGAAATTGAACACTCCTGAATGATAAAATTAGACACTATAACCAATCATGAAGGCCATAAATGAACTTAATAAAATTATAATAAAAAAACATCGATAAATGTTTCTGAATTAGTTAATTAAGTGATTTAATATGATTATATAGGACATTGAGATCAAGTGTGAAACTGTTTCAGACATAAGGTAAGTGATTCTTTTCAAACCTCCATTTTTCCTTCGAGTTATGATTTCTATATATTTACCCCAATGTAAAAATTATTTATTTTTATATAATACTTATAAATTCAATTTATATGATCCGAAATAATGTATCTAGATTAGAATATTCTTCTTTGACTGGGAAATATATGTAAAGAAAGGTTCCCCTTCTCAATTCTTCGTGATAAGCAAGCCCGAATAAAGGGAAGTTCCTGATTTCTCACTTGTTTCCAAGTGCACTCCACCATCTATTTTAAGCCACTATTATTATTCTATAATAAATAATTCTATCATGATAATTAAATCAATCTCATTTATTATTTTATTAAAACAAATATTCATTCCTCTTAAATTGCTCTTTAATATTTTCCTTAAACCGTACTAAAATATTTTATTTATAATGTCTCTTAGCCACTCTTTTTACTTGTTTTCAATTAATTTTTATATAAATTATCATAATATATTCCTATTTTTAATTATTAATTTTGATATATGTTTTAAATTGTTTCTTTAATGGAAAAAATTATGATATGATCATTTTTATTCCTTCTAACATGATTTCAATACCCATTTATTTCCATGGGAAACTCTTATGTTTATGTTTGATTATTCATATGGAACACATAATCATGAAAATTTTATGATGGGTGCACCTAGATATCACTCCAATTAATTGGGTAATTTTTAGTCTCATGAGATGTCATGTTCGGTTAGGAAGTAAACCTGGTTGCTTTATGGAACTTTTTCCACCATGTGATATAGTCTTGGTAGTTAGCCTTGACTAATGTTTATGTCATGCTATATGTTATTTCCAAATTTCTGTAATTATATGATTATATTTTCCCATTTTATTCTTCCTTTTTTATGGATGTTCCATACCTTTTATTTCATCATGATATTCCTTCTAACCCATTCGTTATTTTTTATTCCTATACTTACTCCCTTACAGGGATTTTTAGCTCATCCCTTTGTTTATATATTACCCATGTTATCCCATGCAGATGTATAAACTCAATGGAAGTTAGGATATCATTATAGAGATTAAATAAACGATGTTTTAGATCAGTTATATGGTTTCTAATTATGTAACTAACATCCAAAGACACTATAATTTATGTTCCTTAATTGTATTTGGTGGTTAATTATGCTTAAAATAATGTAATGTTATGTGTAAAAGGATAGGGTCATTATATTTGGTATCAAACTTATTCATAGTTATTTTTAGAGATTAGGATTAGATTAATTTAGTAATAACCCTATGGGTAATTATATCACCATTGGTAACCTATATTTAAACTTCCTAAATAAAAATTTAGGATGTACTTTCATTTACATATTTATCCTTATATATTCAATGTTTTCTTTTTATATGATCATTAGCTAAGTATTAAATCCCCCTAATTGCACATTAATTTTCTTAGATAATGGATGGATATATAATAACTCATTACAGAAATAAATGTGATAAAAAATGTGATGTTTTCCTAATTATATCCTAAATATGATGGGAACAGTGTCTCAAAACATCATGACAGTACTTTCTCAACTGGCTCATGTTATGAAAAATAACTTGAAAACATGTAACTCTATCATTCCTCTAATAAATAATAATTTTTAGTAAAATATTTCATGATATAAAATCCTCTCATGTTTAGTGGGTCTTCTGATCCCCTCCTCATAAAACAATGGATTAACACTGTTGATAATATATTCTCTACCCTCTAGTGCTTAAAAGTAGAGAAAGTTGTGCCGGGGGTCTATAGTTTTGATGGGGATGCTAATTAGTGGTAAGAATGGATAAAGAACATAAATTCTGAAGAAGAAATTGATTCCATGGATTATAATGAATTCAATAAAAAAATTAAATAGTTATTTCCCTCAAACCTTCATCTCAAGATTGAAAGAGTATTCCTTGGACTAATGAAGAAGGAAGAAAATTCTATTGGGGTGTATATAGAAAACTTGAAATGAATTTATGATATGCCTCTGATATTTTCATGAACACTAAAAGCAAGGTGGATCTATTATTTAGTGTATTATAGATGATTCTACAAAAAGTATTTGTGATCTGAGACTTTGATATGTAAGAGGATATTGTTATTTGTGCTATTAAGGTTTAAATGGAGATCAAAGACCCTCAGTAGTCTCATGTTCCTAGAGATATAAAGAGGAAAATGGAGTTTAATATGGGTGGATCAACAGATAAATACCAATGATGGAAAGAACACCCATCATCCCATGTGTCAAAACTATAGGAAGAAGCTTTTTGGAAACTGCTTAATGGGAACCAAGATCTGTTTCAAATTTGGAAGATAGGGACATATGACTAATAACTACCAAATGTATATAAATTATCATAGTAATGAGGAAAAATAAAGAAAGTCTCTGATTGACACGAAACTAGTATTGCAGTGTTGCAACTACAAGAAACATGGGAATTATGAAATACATTACACTAATCCAAGGATTTTTTGAGGTAATCAATAGAAAAAACCTCCAAGGAAACAAGTAAGGTAATATAATATCACTACTGCTAAGGTGGGTCCTGAAAATAATGCATTGAAAGGTTTGCTGGTTATTCATTCAAGAATAGTGAACAAACTATTTGATTCTGGTTCTATGCATTCTTTCATATCTTGTATGTTTAGTGGTAGAACTATTCAAACACCACCTCAAAATAAGGATGTTTAGTTACCTGTGAGAATAGAGAATGGGAAAATTATTGCATCCAATGTATAAAAATCATCCCTGGTTAATTTTTGTGGAATGAACCTCCCAGTAAATATTGTGTTACTTACTTTAGTGGAGTTTGATGCTATATTTGTCATGGATTGGCTATATTTATACGAAGAAAACATTGACTATCGAGAAAGGGATATCAATTTTTACATATTGAGGTATCCTCCAACTTTGTACATGTGTAAGGAGGAGAATAAATCTCTATCATAATTATTATCTCAATTGTGGATATTAATTCCTTATGAGTGATCATATCTAGCTCAAAAGATTGATACAAAGGAGACAATCATGCTTGAATACATGCCCATTTTGAGGGACTACACTGATGTTTTATATGAATAATTTTCGAGTCTTCCTCCAGACTGAGAGGTTGAGTAATCAGTTGAACTTATTTATAGATCATTCCATATATCAAAGACACCTTATAGAATGGAAATAATTGAGTTGGAAGAACTGAAGAAGCATTTATAAGAGAGTCTAGACATGGGTTTTATATGCCTAAGTCTTCACCATGGGGTATGTCAGTCATCTTCTTCAGGAAGAAGGATGGATCAATGTGCATATGTATTGATTATCACGATCTCAATAAATTCATGATAAAAAATAATTATCCCCTTACATAGATAGATTAATTATTTATTCAACTACATGGGGAAAAGAGTTTCTATAAGGTGGACCTTCAGTTGGGATATCACCAATTAAATGGGAGGAAGGTAAAAATTCTTAAGACTACCTTTAGAATGAGGTAAGGACTCTATAAGTTAAAACTGATTTCATTCATACTCACTAATTCCCCATAAAAATTTATATACTTAATGAATAGATACTTTTGAGATTACCTCGAAATGTTTTTGGTAGTCCTTATAGATGATATTATAATATACTCCAAGAACATAGAGAAACATGAGGAACATTTGAATACTGTGATAAAAACCATGTGATGGTAGAAGTTATATGAAAATTATAGTAAATGTGAGTTATGGATGGAGGAAGTATCATTCTTGGGGAATGTTATCACTAGAAAAGGAATATCTATGGACCCTTCCAATACAAAGGAAATCGAAGAGTGGTCTAGTCAAAAATATTTAATGGAGATACATAGTTTCCTTGGTCTAGCTGGGTGTTATAGGTGGTTTTTAAGAACATCTCATCATTTTCATTCCCATAAACCAAGATGACTCAGAAGGGGGAAAAGTTTTTTAGGACCAGTGAATGTGAAGACTGATTCAAAGAGTTGAAAAAGAGGTTTATCACCTCACTCGTTCTCACACTACCTACTAGTGGAAAACCCATTGTGGTGTATAGTGATTCTTCAATTAATGGAATAGTAATTTACTGGTGAAAAATGATAAAGTGGTAGCCTATTCCACAAGGCAGTAGAAAATTCATGAACAAAACAATCCCACGAATGATCTAGAGTTCACTGTTGTGATCTTTCATATAAAATATAGCAACGTTATCTATATGGGGAGAAGTGTGAAATATATTATGATCATAAAATCCTCAAGTACATATTCACACATAAGGAGGATAATATGTGCTAGGAAATATGGTTAGGACTCATCAAGGATTACGACTACTCAATCCACTACAATCCTAGAAAATAAAATAAAGTAGTATATGCTCTAAGTAGAAATGATTATGCAACATTATCAATAATGAAAATTGAGAATCATAAAATCTGCTTGGATTTTCAATATATGGACATGGGAATCATTAAATAAAGAACATCATTAATCCTTTATCAAATTATTTCTCAACCATCCCTTATATAGAAAATAAAATATGCTCAAAGAAATGATCAAAAAATTCAGAAGAAGGTAGAATCCATGAGAAAGGAGAAATCCATAGAGTTCAAAATAGATGAGGAAGGAGTCATGAGCTTTGTGTCACAACTATGAGTACCATATAATACAAGGATAAAGAAGGATATTTTAAATTACTTACATATCTCAACCTTTTCTATTCACCTAGGGACCACAAATATGTATCGACATCTTCGAGAGAACTTTTTGTGGGAAAATATAAATAATGAGATCACTGAGTATAAATAAAAGTATGTGGTATCTCAGCAATTAAAGGTTGAAATGAATATTTCTAAGGGGTTTATGTAACCATTACCCATACCAATATGGAATTGGGAAAACAACACCATAGAATTTGTAACTGGACATACGAATACATCGAGAGGAAATAATTCTATATGGATTGTTCTGGATCATCTCACAAAGAAAACTCACTTTATCCGAATTCGAGAGGACTTATCAGTGGATAAAATTACACTGATATATATCATATAAGTGGTGAGGTTTCATGGAGTACCAACATCGATTGTATCTGATCGATATCCAAGATTCACCTTGAGGATCTAGAAAAGGATCTGACATTATATAAACACTTAGATGAACATCAGTATGGATTATCATCCTAAAACTATTGCCCTGTCTAAAGGGTCTATTTAGACATTGTAAGACATGTTGAGAGTGTGGTCTATGGACTTCAAGGGAGGATGGGACCAACTCCTACCTCTGGTTGAGTTCTCCTATAACAACAGTTTCCACTAGAGTATCTAAATAGATCCATATGAATCCCTCTATGGTAAAAAATTCATAACACTGGAATTTTGGGATGATCTCAGTGAACAAAAGCTGTTGGGACCTGAAATGGTCAATGAAATAGTGGAAAAGGTGAAAACCATTCACAACACATCAAGATATCCCAAAGTTTAATGAATTTCTATGTCAATAATCATCGACGAGACCTTGAGTTTATGTTTTGAGACATATTATTCCTCCATATATCTCCATGGAATAGGATCATGATATTTGGGTATAAGAGAAATTTGAGTCCAAGGAAAATTGGATCCTTCTATATTCTTGATCATGTCAGAGATGTGACTTATTGACTATCTGTCACACCCCAAAATATCTAACTAATTTATTTTATTATTTATTTGGATTTTAAAAATTTTGTGTTGTGGTTTGGGTTGAATCTTGAACCAAACTTTTGAGTTATGTCAAAAAAATGTGTGTTTTTGAGTTGACGTTGTTGGGCGCATGGGCGGAGAGCGTTTTGGAAACCCCGCACGGCTTCTCCCAGGCAACGGCTCGATCCACATGTCTTTAGAAAATTAAAATGAGTATCTTTTGTAGCTTGTTTCATCATTTATAATTTTTATTATTGTTAAATAAATTTCATTATTATTAAAATGATATCAATAATTTTATTATTTTATTTTTACCATCAGATTATTATTACTATTATTATTAAGGACGAAATAGGTGTTATTACTATTTTTTATAATGATATTAATAATATTATCATGTTTATTAAAACTATAACTACAATTGTTATTATTATTATTCTCATTACTAATATTATAATTATTATGGTCATATTTTATTATAATTATTGTTATAACTTAATTATTATTATTATGTTTCTATTTTATTATTATTTTCATTTATAATAAGGTTTTTTATCCTAGTTGGCATATCACCCTCCACCCCCCCTCTTTTGTTGTAGTACGTAGTGCACACCCCCCCCCCCCACATCATTCCCTCCTGCTAGTTCAGCATAACCCCAACCTGATGTGCTGGTCTCCCTTCCATCTTTGGTCATCCAGCTCGGGCGACCCCATGTGCACTCTACCCTACTCTCCACCTCCATCTAGAACCCCTGTAGTGGTGTGACCCATACTCACTCCAGCTACCCTGTTTTGCATACGATGTGATCCTACCCTTTCTGACATTTTCTCTGGTGGCTGCAGCTTCTCCAGCGCACCCCACTCTGGCGGAAACCTTCCTCGTTTCCCCTATTGGTGAGGTGTTTTCTTTTTATGGATCTCCCTTAGAGGATTTTTGGTTTCTCTATACCCTAGACATTAGAGTTTAATTTTTTAGGGTCTTTTTCTCCAAATTTTGTGTTCAAATTTTGCTGCATAGGCTAGTTTTAGATTTCAGAGTGTGCGGTTAGGGAGCAAATGAGGTTTCGCACCAGTTTCAATAATTACATCGATGATTTAGGTTTGATTTCCCTGTGTTTCCCTTTAAATTTAGAACTACATTGTTTTCTTGAATTTTTATCGTTTCTTGATGATTAAATAGTTACCCATGACATTGTTTAATGATTTTTGTATGCTTGTTTTGATTTTTTTTATGTGTTATGGGCTGTATATGAGGTGCGATATGTTTTTTTGAAAGAGGCGTAAGGTGTTCATGTGTTGAAAAGTGTTTTTTTAGATGGTATATGTATCATGTATGAACCCATGATGGGTCTCTTAATTGTGTCTTATAAAGGGTATAATGTGTTTGATAAAATATTTAAGTCATGTGAAAAATGATTTGAAATAGATTTGTGGTGTGTGTGGCTTAAAAGTTGGTTTTCTAAAAGGAATTGGGTTAGGTTTTAATTATATCGCTTCTATTATGCCCATAGAATGTATTTTATAAATTGTGTATGTGATTTTATAAAATGTGTGAATGGTGTGATAGGTGTTTCTAATTAGTTTTGTTGTCTGTTGGATTTATAATGGTTTTTGAAGGGGTTTTGGGTGTGTAAAGTTGTGGGTTTCTCTTTGGAATTGTTTTATAAATTTTAAAATGGTTTATTAAATAGTGCAGACAATGCGAATTATGTTTTGAAAATATGTTGAGGTGATTTTTTGTGCGGTTTGGTTGTTTGGATTGTTTTAAGTCTGTGGTTATGTGTCTTTAGTTGTTGTGTGGTTTATTACAGCGCATTGGTGAGGTAATTCCGCGATACTGAAATCTTCAGCACGCGGATGCTTGTGTGCCAATGTGAGACAAGTCAAGTCATCATTATTTGAACTGAGATTCAAGGTAGGTCCCCCACTACATTCATCTTTAAATTTAAAAGTTATTAATTTCTTGATATTTCATTGATTTTTGATGAATGAGATATAATATTAGATAATTATTTTTAGAATAAATATTTGATGTAAATGAAGCTTTTTATTTTATACATAGCACCTGAATTATTTTCTCGATGAATTGACTCACAATAATGAAATAATTCACATTTGGCCTTTGAATATAATTCACAAACATTCAAGTGTGGTTCTGGTTTGATTTAAAATGTTTTCTTTTGATTTGTGAACAAATGTTTTTCTTTCTTTAGAGAAATGATGTTTATTTAAAAGTTCCATAAGGCCCGTTTGGCACTTTGAAAAAATAGATTATTTTGAAAAACTCTATTTGGGGTGACTCAGGGTTGATTATGTTGTGTACATTGATTGTGTGATTTATTGTGTGTGATGTTTGTGCATCATGACTGGTTACTTGATTGACATTGTTGAATCACCCCCTTTTTATTACATGTATTGACATGGGAACCTGGCATAGTAAGTGAATCTTATGAGAACGATTGTTGCACTAGTTTAAACCATGCACTGTCTAGTGTCCCTTAGTATGGACATTGCTCTTCTAGGGGATTGGGCCCCTCAGATAGGCCAGGTAGGGAATCACCGAGCATTTTGGTGCTATGATGTCATTTAGAGTAGGCATGCCTTCAGGATGAGTCACACGTATAGTACATTATGGATTTTTCACGAGCTCTTAGGTTCAACCCATGTTTTTCTTTAGTGCTTATTTGTATGTGTCAAACGATTGAGGGGCCTATTTCGGTTGATGGTCCCAATTTTCTACTTTCCCATTGCTCTTATTGTGTGTTGTGTGTGTATATGGTTTTCCTCTTGACTAAAAACTAAATTTTTAGATTTTTAAATTGTCAGTGAAAATTTTCTAAAATTTAATGCACCTTTTCCATTCAAACATTAAACTTGTTTTTAAATTAAAAAGGTCAATTGACTGTTAATTTTTAAGAAATGATAGTGTGTGTGGAAACCCATATTTTATATAATTTAGTTTAAACTTGGAATTAGTAAATTATTTATATAAAGGTAGTGATTTGGGAATATATATTTTTTGGGCATGCCAACTGAGTTTTAATACTCATTCCTATAGTGTTTTCCTACTTTTAGTTTCTCTTATAGGTTCTAGCTCTTGTTTGGATCACCTTAGGAGACATTTGGTTTGGGAGTTGTAGACTGACTCTCACGGTCACATAGAGTTTTTGTCACGGTCAGTTTAGTATATGTTGTTGTTCGTTCTTTCTCTTTCATGTCATTTATTTATTTTTCGTTGTTCTATAATATTTCTACTTCTTGGTTCCTTTTTATTAGGTGAAATCATTCCCCTGTTCTTCTCTGTTGATGCCCTATCACTTTTCGCTAGCCTAGAAGTATCAAAAAAGCCTCTCGGGCCTTGCCGTGGATTGGCTCGGGTGACCGGTCCAGGGTCGAACCGGGTTGGTTCATGAAAAAATGGTATTAGAGTAGGTCGACTCTTGAACAGAAATTTCTTTTCATAGTTCTCATCATTTTTTGGTGATCTTAAGATAGAAGGAGTGAAATTTTTGGGGCTCAAGGTGTAAGAACAGGAAGGATGTCATGAACCCTTTCTTGTTCCGAAACTCGGGTTACCATTGGATGTCCGGTTTGTTGGTGTATTTTGGGTTCCTTCTAACTGTTTTATGTTGTGAAATGAAAAGGGAGTTGGGAAAGTATCCCTGTGAGCTCATAGGTCCTGGAAAACCATGTGGATCAAGAGACATTTCCCTAGATTTCTATCTGTGATGGTGGCATTTCAAGTGTATGGCTGACAACCATATGTTTGAGGCACCCATCGGTACTAGATTTCCCTTGTGGATCATTTGGGTCTTCATTAATTCTAATAATTGGTTTGTAAAGTTTTATTTTGGAAATTTTGAAAAATTTAATTTGAAATGGAAATGACCATGTTTTGATTAAATGATTTTTTCCTTGTTCCTTAGTGTTTTCCCCTGTGAAGGTTTGATGGATGCCTAAAATGCAGCTTCGGGTGGTGCGCCCTAGAAAATCCTCTAGTTGATCAACCTATAGACTATGTTCTGGAATTCCAGAAGTTGAACTCTCCCCTGTTTTATGGTCAATAAGATCCTCATGAGGCGGAGGAGTGGTTGAAAAATATTTAGAGGAACTTATTTTTTCCTATGTTATCTGAGTCATTAAAGGTGAAGTTGGATACCTTTATGCTTGAAGGTCCAACCTGGAAATGGTGGAAGTCTGTTTCTAGAATCAAGCCTCGAGAAGATCTCACATGGGAGTTCTTAAAGTCTTCTTTTATTCAACAATATTTCTCTGAGTTAATGAAAATGAGGAAGAGGATAGAGTTGTGTTGTGTTCATGTGGGCATTAAATTGATATTATAATTATATCAACGCTTCTAAGACCTATTTCTATAGGACCAATGGTTTGTTTCAAATGATCACGAAAATTCTAGTCAATTTGAGTTGGTATTTGACCTAAACTGCAGTCGAAATTGGTAGAGCTCAACCTAACCACATTCTTGGATGTTGTGGGGAAATCCTTTCTCATTGAAGCTGAGTTAGCAGGAGGACTTGAGGTAGTGAATCCTCAATCCTTGGGAAGTAGTTCGTAGGAAAATGATAAGAAGAATAGAAAGTGACCTAATGTTGGTGGTGCTAGTAGAGGAATCAAGAGGCCTTTAGATCTTTAGTGATCTTCTCCATAGCACAATGTCATGATCTTTCATCAGTGTGGTAAGCAGGGACACAAGAGGCTGATGTGCATAAGTGTTCCGAAACCTGGCCACACCTATGGATGCTTGGGTCACTTGTAGTGATTCTTATGTGGTGTTTCCAAGAAGCATGTTAAAGCCAGACCTGACTCGTTGAAGGTCACCTCAGCCAGTCAGCAAAAGTAGGGAAATGTTTGGGGATTAGTTTGAGGTTTTCTCTTTGTATTGTTTCTTGGAGGTAGTAGTCATCTTTTCTATATTTTTTTGGTTTTTCCTTTCCTTCAGTTGTAAGAATGGTTACTAACTAACTTCTTTGAAACCCTTGTTTTATTGGAAGTGTGTTTGGTGGAATTATGGTTTGTGTGTTATGTTTAGGAATTTATGAAGCTTGACTACGAGGTAGGAGATGCTTCAATCATCGGTGCTCCAGCCATAGGTCCTGGAGTGAAGTTGGCACATAGTTAGGAGAACCCCAATAGTGAAAAAGGGCCTTGGTTTAATCTTTGTCCTTAGTGTGACATGGTTTGTGTTCTTTTGAGGGTGAGATGTTGTTGAGATGGTGATGGTGGTAGTTTTGATGCTCTATCAGTTAGGCCCTTCCCATTCTCCCTCATAGTTGGGGTTTTTGGTCCATATGGAGAGTTTTCAAGTTCGGTTAACCTCGTCAGTTCTTATGGTGGGGATACCCACAGTGGGTCTCGCAGGGTTACACTTGAAATAATTTAGTGTTATCCTGACCCTTATGGTGGGTATTCTGTTTGTGCCACCCCATGACAGTATCCGATTTTTATTTCATGTATCGTTTGGTGGCGGGTGGTTTCATGTGGAACCACCTAATCCTAAGTTCTTACTCTTGGTTAAATGTTGGGATTGGAGTACACCCAATATTTCTATTGGACTAATATTATAGTAATAAACATCGGAAGTGGTTTAAATTCGTTTATTCCTTGGTTGTAATGGATGGTTTGGGTTCTACTTGGTGATGGTTAAGGTGATCCTTTTTTAAGGATGAGTTGTGTGTCATGGGTTTTTTGGGTCTGTTTGGATTGATCAACTGAAGGATCTTAAACTTTTGGATGTGGGTAATACTTAAGGAGCCTCATATTTGGGTCTAGACCTTGTTGTGGCTTTCTAGGTTTAGAAAGCAATATGGTGGGGAGAATTGTCACACCCCGACCTATCTGGCTATTTTATTTTATTATTTCTTTGTATTTTAAAAATTTTGTGTTGAGGTTCGGGTTAAATCTCGAACCAAAAATCTGAGTTATTTCAAAAAAATGAATGTTTTTTAGATGATGTCGTTGGTCGCATGGGTGGAGCACGTTTTGGAAACCCCACGTGGCTACGCCCACGCAACGCCTCGATCTGCCTATCATCGGAAAATTAAAATTTGTAACTTTTGTAACTTGTTCCATTATTTATAATTTTTATTATTGTTAAAGAAATTTAATTATTATTAAAATGATATGAATAATTTTATTATTTTATTTTTACCATCATATTATTATAATAATAATTATTATTATTATTATTAAGGACAAAATACGTGTTATTACTATTTTTTTAACTTGATATTAATAATATTATCATGTTTATTAAAATTATAACTACAATTATTATTATTATTATTATTCTCATTACTAATATTATAATTATTATGGTCATATTGTTGTTATAATTATTGTTATAACTTAATTATTATTATTATGTTGCTATTTAATTATTATTTTCATTAAGAATTAGGTTTTTTTATCCTAAGTGGCACATCACCCTCCCCCCACTCTTTTGTTGTAGTGCGTAGCGCACCCCCACCCCCCCCCCACGCGATTTCCTCCCGCTGGTTCATTGCAACCCCAGCCTGGTGCACTGGCCTCTATTCCATATCCATACATCCATCTCCGGCGACCCCATGTGCGCTCCACCCTTCCCTCCACCTCCGGCTAGAACCCCCATCGCGGCGTGACCCAGACTCATTCCAGCTACCCTGTTTGGCGTGTGACGCGATCCTTCACTTGGTAAACTTTTCTACAGTGGTCGTAGCTTTGTCAGCTCACCCCACTACAGTGGAAACCTTCCTTGTTTCCCCTTTTGGTGAGGGTTTTTATTTTTAGGGATATCTCTTAGTGGTTTTTTGTTTTGGATATACCCTATATATTAGAGTTTAATTTTTTATAGGCTTGTTTTCTCTAAAATTTGTGTTCAAATTTTATTGTGCAGGATGGTTTTAGCTTTCTGAGTGTGCAGTTGGGGTGAAAATAATATTTCTCACCAGTTTCGGGAAGTCCATCGATGATTGAGGTTGGATTTATTTGTGTTTCACTTTAAATTTAGAACTAATTTGTTTTCTTTCATTTTTCTCATTTCTTGAGGATTAAATAGTTACCCATGACATTGTTTAATGAGTTTATTATGCTTTTTTTCTTCTTTTTTACATGCTATGGGTTGTATATAAGGTGTGAGATTTGTTTTCGAAAGGTTTGTAAGGTGTTCGTGTGTTGAAAAGTGTTTTTTTAGATGGGTTGTGTATCATATATGAACTCATGATGGGTCTCTTGATTATGTCTTATAAATGGAACAAGGTGTTTGATAAAATATGTAAGTGATGTGGAGAATTATTTGAAATAGATTATGGTGTGTGTGGCTTGAAATTTGGTTTTCTAAAAATAAATGGGTTGGATTTTAAGTATACCCCTTTTATTAGGGCCCTTGAATGTATTTTATAAATTGTGTATGTGATTTTATAAAATGTGTTAATGGTGTGAAAGGTGTTTCTAATTATTTTTGTCATGAATTGGATTTAAAATTGGTTTTGAAGGGGTTTTGGGTGTGTAAAGTCATGGGTTTCTCTTTGGAATATTTTTTATAAATTTTAAAATGGTTTATTTAATAGTTCAGATGGTGCGAATGATGTTTTGAAAACATGTCGAGGTGGTTTTTTGCACCTTATGGTCGTTTAAATTGTTTTAAGTCAATGGTTATGTGTCTTTAGTTGTTGTGTGTTTTTTTTTTGCATCACGTTGGTAAGGTTATTATTCGATACTGAAATCACCGGCACACGGATGCTTGTGTGCCAATGTGAGGCATGTCGCGTTATCGTGATTTGAGCTGCGAGCCGAGGTAGGTCCCCCACTACACTCACCTTTAAATTTAAAATTTTTGAGTTGCTTGATATTTCATTGATTTTTGATGGATGAGAGATAATATTAGATAATTATCTTTGGAATAAATATTTTATGTAAACAAAGCTATTTATTTTATGCATGGTACCTGAATTATTTTCTTGATGAATTGATGCACAATAATGAAAGAATACTCGTTTGGCCTTAAAATATAATTCAAGAACTTTCAAGTGTGGTTCTGGTTTGATTTCAAATATTCTCTTTTGATGCATGAACAAATGTTTTGCTTTCTCTCTAGGAATTATGTTTATTTAAAAGTTGAACAAGGCTTGTTTAGCACTTTGTTAATTAGATTATTTTGAAAAACTTTCTTTGGGGTGAATCAAGGGTGATCATATTGTGTATGTCAATTGTGTGAGTTGTTGTGTGTGATGTTTGTGTGTTGTGAATAGTTACTTGATTGAAATTGTTGGCTCACCCCCTTTTTATTACACATGTTGACATGGGAACCTGGAATAGTAAGTTAATCTTCTAAGAACGATTGTTGCACTAGTTTAGACTATGCACTGGCTAGTGGCCCTTAGTACGGACTTTTCTCTGCTAGGGGATTGGGCCCCTCTGTTAGGCCAGGTAGTTCAACACCAAGAATTTGGGCATTATGATTTCATTGAGAGTAGGCATGCCTTTAGGATGAGTCACAGGTATAGTATGTTCTGAATTGTTCACGATCTCCTAGGTTCTACCCATGTTTTTCGTTAGTGCTTATTTGTATGTGGCGGATGATTGAGGGGCCTAGTTCAGTTGTTGTCCCCTATTTTCTACTTTATTATTTCCCTTATTGTATTTTGTGTGTACATATGGTTTTCCTCTTGACTAAAAACTACTTTTTTTAATTTTTAAATTGTTTGTGAAAGTATTTGTTGGGAAAAAATCACTCAAGGTAACATTGCAGTATTTTTGGGCTGATTGTGTTTGTTGACAAAGCAGGTTTCCATGGAGAATTGTCGAGTTCCCGAGAAGTTGTTGACATTACATGTAGACAAAGAATTATGACAAAGGAATGGACGATCTGGAGGTGGTACAAAAGAGCAGTACAAGGTGGCGCCGTTTCCCAGTGTTTGCCAAATTTTTGGGGTCCAAAATTTGGAGTTTGGTGAGCATCGCGAAAAGTGGATTTCCATGAAGATCATAATTCAATATGGAAAAGGCATGAATTTCGCGAAGATAGGATGCATGGTTTGGAAATCGTGAAGACCAGAAGAATGGAGGCGGTGATGCTTCGCGATTACGTCAAGCTTCGCGAACGGCAGAGGCTGAAGCGCATCGCGGCGGTGAAGGGATTTGCGAGGGAGCTTCGCAGCGAAGGCGCGAAGGAATGTTGGGCTTCGCGAGGGAGCTTCGCGGAGAAGTCATGAAGGTATGTTGACGGTGATTCTTCGCGACTACATCAAGCTTCGTGAACGGAAAATTGCCGTGGTGCTTCGCGATTTGGACAGAATTCCGACAGAATCTTTGGAGCTTCGCGATTTGAGATGATGTGGCGTTGACTTCGCGCGGAAGGGACGAGGGTCGGTGGAATTGCCTATAAATAGAGGCCGACCCCCTTGAGAGAAGTAGAGAGAATTTTCAGAGAAAATACTTTGCTCTCGATTTGCGAAGGTGGTTCGCGGAGCCAGTGTGCTTCGCGAAAGAGGTGCTTCGCGGTGGCTATTGTAGCTTCGCGAAACCTGCGAGCTCCGTGTTGTCTTACTAAGCTTCGCGAGGGTCGTTGATTTGCAACGGCTTGAGCATCGCGAGAGTGCTTCACGAGGGAGCTTCGCGAGAGAGCTTCGCGAAAAGGCAGGAGCTTCGTGAAGGCTTGTTGAGCTTCGCGAAATTGGGAGCCTAGCGAAGTTGAGTGCTTTGCGAAGGTCATTCCAAAGGTTGTTTGCCCAGTGGATAGTGGCAAAGGGGTATTCATCTACGGGTGAAAGTTGAACTTCAACAGAGCATCTACATACAGAGAAAGATGCATTCCTTAATGGAAATGAAGATACCTACAGGTCTATAAACTGTGAGTAAATCCCTTCCAAGAGCAGTGATCTTAGGAAGAGGAAAAAGGTGATCCTCTCCACCGGCAGTGAGCCAGAGAGAGAGAAACAGGGATTGACCCTTGGGAAAGTAGTGAGATGACCCTAAACATTATATAGGCAGTGAGCCTGGGCATAGAAGTGATCTAGCCCGAACATTGTAATCCACATCTAGTGAAGTTTAGTGGACTTGGTACGACTGGAAACCTGTCGGCGTATACTCCTTGGACGTATCCCTTAGCGGTGAACCAAGTAAAATTGTTGTGTCCTGTTCTTTCTTTACTTTCTGTTTATATTGTGCAGCAGGAAAGAGAGAGAAGAGTGTTTTTCTTAACAGCGAAACAAGATCAGAACAGGCTTTAATTTTTAATTAGTCATACCCTGATTCACCCCCCCCCTCTCAGGGTATTCAGCCTAGTGGACCTAACAGTATTTTAAAATATAATGCACCTTTTCCCTTTAAACATTAAACTTGTTTTAAAATTAAAAAGGGAAATGGAATATTGCATGTTTTAGAAATGAAAGTGTGTGTATAAAAACATATTTTATGTAATTTAGTTCAAACCTAGAATTATTAAATTATTTATTTAAAGGTAGTGCTTTGGGAATAGTTTTTTTTTGCACGCCTTCTAAATTTTAATACTCATGCCTATAGTGTTTTCTTGTTTTCAGTTTCTCCTGTAGGTTCCAACTCTAGTTTGGATTTCCTTGGGTGATGTTTGGTTTGGGTGTTCGATATTGACTCTTAGGGTCACATGGAGTTTTGGTTGTGGCCAGGTTAGTATGTGTTATTGGCTATTCTTTCTATTTCGTGTCATTTATTTATTTTGCATTGTTCTATTTTATTTATGCTTCTTGGTTCCTTTTTATTGGGAAAAATCATTCCCATGTTGTTCTCTGTTAATGCCTTGGCGCTTTTTGCCAGCCCGAGAGGATCGGGAATGCCTCTCGGGCCTTGCCACGGATGGTCTCGGGTGACCGGTCCAGGGTTGACCTGAGTTGGTCCGTGACACTATCACTTCCACCAAGATTTTCTAAAGCACATGACATATTCCATGTATACCTCTGGAGGAAGTACATACTATATCCCTCACATATACTGAATTCAAAGGTGGTATAGTTGGAAAAAAATTATCTTACGAGGAGCTTCCAATGAAGATCTTGGACCATAGAGGTAAAGTTCTATGTTACAAGACTACTCACATGGTCAAAGTACAAATGGAGGAGCGCTAAGTATGAAATGGAAACATGGGAACTGGAGGAGGCGATGAAGGAGAAGTACCCTCACCTCTTTTTACCATAGTATGTAAAATGAAATTTTGAGGATGAAATTTTATAAGGGGGGAAGAATGTAACAACCCAAAATTTTATCAATTGAAATTACATTATTATAACTATGTTATATGGTATAAATAATATAAAATCACTTAGAGAATACAATACAAACTTTATAAATAAATAATGAATGGTATAAGAGGTATTTCTAGACGTTAAGAAACATATACCAGTGGAATAGTAACATTGACCTATGGAATAGTAATATTACCCTTACAAATAGTAAACCAATCAATATAATAGTAACCTCATCCATAAAAGTATAAATAAACTTTATGCATCTTATAAATGGTAATATTATATAATTATATCATGGTATAAGTAAATAAATGTTTTAGAAATTATTAATTAAGTGTTGATATTTTTATAAAACATAATTGTTTATTTTCAATTTTATAATTAATTATATTATTTATAATAAAAATTATTTCATAAAATGTATTCATAAAATAATATTTTCTTGTCTTATGATTACAACATAAATTTATGAGACCATAATTAATTTTTCAAAGTTTTATGTAATCAGTTATAATTTTAAAATAAATATTTTCTAAGTAAATGATGATTTTAATTAAAAATTAAATTTCTCACATTTATAAAATTATTTTCATAAAATGGTGTTTATTTTGGAATTTTACTTATTGAAAAATGGTTAGGGTGAATGTTTGGGATTTTTCTCAAATACTCGAATTTTTGTGAATGGTAAAATATGTTAATTTATGGTATATGTACATTATACATTAAATAAACTATTTATTGAGTCTTTTCTAATGTAAGTACCATAATCTCAAACTACACTTCATTATTTTAATATATTTAGAGATAATTCTAAAAATATTCCTAGTCTTGAAGAAAAATTACTAACTAATGAATAAAATAATGAGAAAACACCCCTCTCTTCCATTATAAAAACCACCCCTCACCACATCTTCTCATCAAACCTCTTAATCTTTGAAGATTTTTGAAATTATTCCCAATAATCTTCCCAAGAACCTACCCCAAATCTAGGATCCTTTGGTCTCAACAAAATACAAAAACCAATTTTCTTAAGGATGTTCTTAAAGAGGATAACTCAAGATGTATAACCCTCTTTGTTTTTCTTTTAATTTCATTCCATTTTATTTTCTTTTCTTATTATCTTCTCACCTCCCCTTATCCAAGTGACATGATAACAATAGTATCTTTAATATAATGGAATTTTATTATGTTCATTGAATAACCCATCATATTTTCTCTTACCCTCTTTTATTCTAAAAATGAAAACATCGTCCATAATGTGATAATTTATTCCATTCAAGCATGATGAGTTTTCAATTTCCATTACCACTATAAATGATGGTAATAAACCAATTTTTACGGTTAAAGTAGATTAAAATATTTTTATTATAGCCTATGTAATTTTCTTGAACATTATATATACATGATATTAATTAATAAAACAAAACTAGTTTGTGATGATCGAAAAACCACCAAAATAATCTAAAGGATTATCACTAATGTCTTATCTAATGATTCATCCTCATCCAAAATAACAAACTGACTTATAAAAACCATTTAATCTTCTGGATGTTAATTAATAACATATAAATTTAATTCTGGATATCTATCCCCATTTTACATTAACATCTATACTCTTATACAAGCATACAATTCATGAAAACCGAGAAAACAAACACTCCCAAATGACGAAATTGAACATTACAACCCATAAAAATGACATAAATGAACTTAATAAAATTATAATGAACAATATACATGTATAAAAGTTTATTAATTAATTAATTCATTAATTTAATCTTATTATCCAGGACATTAAGATCAAGTGGAGAACTATTTTAGACATAAGGTATTTGATTCTTTCTAAACCTCAATTTTTTCTTTCAGGGTATGATTTATCTCTATTTACCCCAATGTAACACTTATTTATTTTTTATATAATTCTTATAAATTATGTTTATATGTTCCAAACTCATGTATCCATATCATCACATTATTTGTTTATGGGAAAATACATGTTCTAATAAGGTTTCCTTCTCAATTATTCCTGATTAGCAAGCCCGAATAAAGGGAACTTCTTGATTTCTCACCCATTTTCAAGGTCACTCCATAATCATTTTGAATCCGCCATTATTTTTCTAAAATAACTCGTTTTTTAATGAACAAACTATCTTGTTTCATTTCTAGTTTTATGAAAATTAAATTTCTTTAATCTGCAATAAAATGTTACATTTATAATGTCTCTTAAACACTATTTTTTTCATGTTTTAACTTTAGTTTTACATAAAATATAATTATATATGCCTATTTTTCCTTATTAATGTCCATTTATGTTATAAATCTTTTATTTTAAGGAAATATTTATGATATTATCATTTCTGGTTCATTCTATCATTATTAAGATACCAATTTCTTTCCCTGGGTAACTCTTATGTTTATGTTTGACTCATCATGTGGCACACATATGCATGAAGATTTTATGATGGGTGTGCATAGATAGTGTTCCAATGCATTGGGTAATGTTTAGTCTCATGATATGTCATGTTGTGATGGGGATTGAACCTGATTCCTTTATAGAACTATGTATACCATATGATATAGTCTTGGTAGTTAGCCTTGAATCATGTTTATGTCATGTTATATGTTGTCAAGAAATTTCTATGATGCCATAATTATATGTTCCCATTTTATTATTACTTGTGTTTATTCATGTTCCATTCCATTTATTTCATAATTTTATTACTTCTAATCAATTTTCTATGTTTTATTCCTATGTTTATTCCATTACTAAGATTTTTAGCTCATCCATTTATTAATTTATTCCCCAAGTTATCCTATGCAGATGTAAGATCTCAATGGAATTTATAATCTCATTATATAGATTACATATAATATATTTTTAGTTTGGTTTCATGTTTTCTAATTTTATACCTAATCTTCAAAAGAAACATAACTTTATAATCCTTGGTTGTATTTTATGGCTAATTATTCTTAAAATAATGTAATGATATGTGTAAAATGATAGGGTCGTTATATTTTTTGTCTTATTGTCCAACAAGATGAAAATAATGAATGTTAAAGGTTGAAATTACCTTGAATATACTAACAATTCTATCCTAAATGAAAATATTTAAAAAATAAATAATTATATAAAAAAGGATGGTGTATTGAATAATAAAAACACCATTAGAGGAAAAAGGACAATAAAAAAGTGATTTAAGATTCAAATTGGTAGAAACAATCTCACATTACAAATGAGGTAACACAAGATGCCAGAATAAGGATCACAAATTAGAAAATGAATAAAAATAATAACAAAATGAGAATGAAAAATTCTCTTGATGATTGTCGAAAAATGAGATCCACCATTGTGGAAAACACATGTTAAATCAAAAATCACAAAATATATTTTCTATATAGGATCATTTAATCATGGAATTAATCTAAAGAAATATATGGTTAAATCATAAAAAAAAATTATGATATAGGGGTGGAAATGTATAAGTTCATCAAATAACGTTTCCACTTGATTTAGAACTCTAAAGATGCCTCAAAACAGTATAAAAAAGTAGTTTATACAATATTGAAATACTATTAATCCCATAAATAATAAAATATTTAATGCATTTTATTTGTTTTAATTTGTATATGGACACTTATCTAAGGTTTTTTGTAATTTTATTCTAATTTTTTAGATGAAAATGAACTACATATCAAGATTTAGATAATATATTATGTGGTTGGGAGTTAGAGAAAATATAGAGTAGAAGATAACTATGTCTATTAATGTCATAAGAATTTATGATAAATAAGTTGATAATTATAAACATGGTAATATGAATTCATCCATGTATTAGGTGTTTCAATTAGTATCATTGGTGTTCATTGAATTTTGGAAGGAATTTTAATTTGGATATAACATTATATCCAATTATAGAAAGTATTTTATTAATAATCAACTTGAAATAGTCTAGCTAGATAGTCATATTTATCTTATGGTTCCTATAATTCATTTTGGTAGGGCAAAATTCCCCTTAAATCATATATCCAATGGACAGATAAATTAAGGAACATTTATATAAAAATGATTATATTTTCTATATGGTTATTTTAAAAATAAATTACCTAAAAGGATCTTAAATCAGTGGGATATTGATTTCATTGAACTAATAATATTTTTTAATGTGCTTAATCTGTACAAATGATTCAATATGAAACCATTAGATGATGAAGAGTAAATATTATAAATGATTAGAAGATAAAGAATTTAAAGATTTAAAAAACTCCATAACAATGATGATTAACCCATGAACATGGGACATGAAATCATTATAGAACTGTTAGATGAGAAGATCTAATGAAGTATCAAAATCCATGAGAAAATCCAAATAGAGATTTTATAATCCAAACTAGATCTCACATGTTGAGTAATATATATTTATAAAAAATTTACTCAATCAAGTTAAGTGGTAGTGAGATCACCAACTAGGAGTAATCCATGAGTTTCTTCCCTTAATGAATTAAGTAATAGGATTCTACTGACATTCTCATCATAGTAATGTTAATAACCCATATTTAATATCATTTATATTTTAAATGGTTTATTATAGGTTATTCAAATTTTAAATGGATGGCATAGAATTAAAATTTATTGATTGAGGAGTTTAAATGCATGTGGATTTCTCTTTAAAGGATATTTAGATAATGTTTCCAAACTCATATTTCTCAATTATGAGAGGATAAATTTTTACCTATCTAATATGAATAATGTGAATGAATCTATATATTGTGGATGAAATTATTTTCCTAAATGTGTTCAATATATTTGAATATTTTATAGGATGATGTAAATAATATTGTATACTAATGTGATATGGAGTTTCAAAATTATAGAAATATAGACTCTATGAAGTATTAGTATATTTATATCATATATTATATATATACATTGGATAAATAGTTCATATACATATAAGGTTTAATCATGATCCAATGAATTGATTTTAATACACTAAAAATTGAATCCAATTTTTTTTTATGATAGAATAATCCCATTTAGGTTGAAAATGTATTATACTCATGTGCTAGAATACATGACATATACGAATCAATAAAATGATGTCATGAAATCTTTTTAAAGCTATTGAAAAGTTAAATTGAATATAATTAGACTAGAATAATTAAATAGTATAGTGTATAATTAATATAAACATTTGTTATATGCTTCCAAATTATATTGGTTGTATAAGATAAAGAATAGGAGGTGAACAATTTCAATGCTCGAGAACCAAAACTCTAATGTACACCTGTATAAAAAAATATACTATGGGTTGTTTGGGCTTAAATAGTAAATATAAATCCTTACATATTAAAAAAATATTTATTTCCACTAAATTAATATTTCTAGGATATGTTAATGAACCCCAATAACAATAATGAGTCAAAATATATCTTCCTCAGAAGCCACGTGATAATACTGTTGAATGCATAAAATAAAAAATAAATAACAAATATTATATAACAATGAAACATATATTACAATGATTTTAGAATGTAAATAATATTTTTCAATATATAATTTGATTTATCTATCATATTCATCAATTGTTGGCTCAAAAGACGTTTTTTAGCAAATGTTATGGCTCCTAAAATTTGAGATCATAGATAATATTTTAAAGAGTTATAAAATTCATATCATATATTCAATAGGCTATTTAAACCTCAACATGGAATAATAAGGTATATAAATAATCTTGGAAATATTGTTTAATGGATTAATATCCATTTCTATCATTAAATCACTCTATTTAGAAGTATGGGTCAAATAATAGGGCTAAAATGTATTGTTGTAAAATAAAAACCTAAGTCCTGATGACATGTCATCCAAGATGACTTTCCATAAGGTGGAGGTCAACACATAAACCACAAAGAGTCTCATGTATATCCAAAACGGTATAAAAAAATTAGTTCAACATGGATAAAATGGGTACATATACTTGAAGAATAAAACCAAATCAATAGGTTTAACCAACAACAACTAAAACCAATACCTAAGCTAAAACCAAAACTCGTTGTGTACATCTATCATAGCCATCCCAAACTAGTAATAAAGAGACAAAAATCAAGAGAAATTGGGGAGATACATGGCTCCCTTTCCTTTACCCATACCCTATAAAGACAAATCTATATATTCCCAAATGAATGTGTAGGTTTTGAGGAAAATTCTTAATAGCATACCACTATGTATCTATAAAATTACTATAACCATGTATCTATTAGATATTAATTTTAAAAAAAAACTAGTTTATAAATCTATTTCATTGAAAACATTCTATATAAAACAAATTTTTATTTCCATTAAAAATATTTCATAATCAATCCATAAGAGGATGACATTAAACTATAATTTCAATATAGAGGAAAGTATTCCAAAATAATAATATATCAAAAGATAAACATATGTGAAATCAAAACATGACATATAAATTAAACCAAAATAATGAACCTTAGATGTGTAGTAGAATATGGAAATATATAAGAAGGATATAAAAGGAACACTAAGCTAGAATAAACATGAATCCCTATGATACTGAGTTATTCAATAATCTATTGGTATCATAACTATACCCCTAGTATTTTCATACTCACTATAGTTTACATACATCCTAACCCAAATTTTCCATATACTATGATCTCATAAAAAATCATAAACCATGCTCAAAATTTTAAAAAACATTTTCATTGGTGAAGAATCACCTCTCCCGTGCATGAAAATCCATTTTAGTGTCAAAACCTGTTTTAGGGCATTTTATCAAGTACATAGTGTGTAAAAACTTTTTTAAAAGAAAAAAACTTTAAAAACTATTTAAAAAGACACTAAAGATGTTATTTCATAAAACATCCCTCATATATTTCTAATCCATGAATTTCATAAATCAAACCAAATGATTTTATAAGAACACAATGTAATTAAAGGGCTTAAACCATTATATAGAGATGAAAACTTTGAAAAAATAATATTGCCACCATCAAGAACAATTATTGGAATTAAATAGATCTCATCCTCACATTCCTAAAACTATAATAAAGATCATCACTTCCACATAAAACTAAACATATCTAGAAAACAAAACCCTCTTGGGTTTTAACATATCTAGGTAAATAATTATAATGATATATCTAAGGAAAAGAGAATAAATCAAGGGAAAATATGAACATCACTCAAATTGATCCTCCCAAATCGATTAAGAAACACCAAGGAACCAAGGAGTGAAATCTCTTCAGTGTCAAGGAGAGGATGGATAGATATAATTATATATTAGAATTACATTATGTTTAAATATGACTAATTTAATATTTATAGTTTAAAAATTTTAAGAAACTCATATGGGATTCTTGGTAGAGCCACATGGTTAGAAAAACCATGCACAAATCATGTGATACATACTACCCCTTGAAAGCAATAGTGCATGGTTTCTTCTGAATTGATGAATGGTTGGGAAAGATTTCACAAGCCATTAGGTAGCTTCTTTTCTAAACCCATTTATCTATATGGTTTTCCTAGTTACTCATACAGTTAGAAAAAATATTCCAAAACCATTAAAATCCCTATTGGAACCAACAGAGAAAAAATTTTGTCACTGAATGGTTACACAAATAATGTACTTAAATCGTACTCCTAATATTTTTCCACCAAAACTCAAAACAATTGACCCCCAACTCTCCAATGTTCCTAATACCTAAAAATAGATAGATTATGTACAATATTTGAAAAAACTTTGACCTAGAGGTAATCGTAATTCTCAACACCATGAAACTATATTCCCCCATAAAGTATTCAAAATTATAGGTTTTTAAAAAGATAAGTCAAATTCTATCTCATCAATGGTTCCACCTCCTATGTCTCATGGATATGTCACCTAGGCTACCACATTACATTGAATAAGTAATTTTTTTACCATTTAGTGCCTTATATTAATGATCCATAATATAAATTGGATGATCAACCACAGAGTTTTCTAGATCAAGGTCAATATCCTCCCATTATATCAGATGGGGAGGATCCATTTCATAACTCATCAATTAAAAAGTATGAGACACATCATTATCTGATGTCAAGAGAGATAGAATGTGTAATAGATTATCCACCTATCCATGTCAATCAATGATCTTGAAAGGGACAAAAAATATTGGTGCCTTCAAACCATACATAACCAAATGATGTCAAACTATAAAAAAACTCATTCATTTGCCTCAATCTACAATAAGAGATGATGATAGTCTTCAAAGGATTTATAGCCACTATTTTCTATTAATAAAATCTTTTTGATCATCTGATCTATTTATGTTGTTAGTTAAACAAGACTCAGTCCAACCAAGGATCATTTTCTCAAATCCTCCGAATAAAATGGAGATCTAAAAGGCCTCCCATGAAACACTTTAAATAAATCCCTTTTAATTGTGTATATATAACTATTTTTATAGGATAAATTGACCAAATGAGTATTATTTTCCCAAGAATCACTAAAATCAAGCACTCATTCCCAAATAATATCCTCAAGAATCGGAATGGATGGATCAATATTCCCATACATCTATGTGTGATACACTATGCTTGATGTCCATTGGGTACACACCATATATTGTAAAACATTCCAAATCATGGATTTATACATAGGTCCCTTTTAGAAACAATCATGTAAGGAACTCAATGGAGCATCATGGTCTCTCAAAAAATATGTACCAGAGATCTTCCATAATAATATTATCTTTTATAGAAAGAAAATGAGCTGATTTTGTGTGTCAATAAGTATTCAATAAAATAACCTTTATCCCACTAGGTTTCCATGGTAAACCAACAATAATGTTCATGTATATCTCATCTGAGATCCACTCTAGAATGGTAAATTGATTCAATAAATTGTCAATCCCTTGGTTCTCTATAATAATATTCTGGGAAGTAAGGCATTATAACATAACAGATCGAATCTACCACCTCATCCATGGAAAACAATAATGATATATCATATCATAATATATATTGGCAGTCCTATAGTGTAGGGAACAATGAGACCAGTGACCACGATCCATGAACTCATGCCTCATATATATTTGAATTTACATTCTTCCTTGAAAACATATGACACTAGTAGGAGATTGAGACCAATCACATGTGGTCCCAACACTATTTAGGATTTCAATAGAATCCTGATAATTAACTTTTATTAATTTCCCAAGGAAAATATTATAATTATGTGATTAATAATATTTCACAAAAACTAATAACACTTTATCATTAGCCTCTATCATATCCAAGATAATATCTATGAAGCGACTCATCAAATATAACTCCTTCACTATTCCTTAAAGTTTTTAGTTGGTTACTTCATTCTCAATGAATCAGGGACCACTTTAACTTTCTAAGTGTTATATTTAATATCAATGTCAATATTACAAATATATTCAACCCAACTTCACTATCACAGGTTCAAGTGTCTCCAGGTGAAAATATATTTCCATATCTTATGATATAAATACATATTAAACCTCTCATTGAAGAGGTCATGGTGAAAATTATTTATTACATGCATCATTGCATCCAATTTGAGATCATGGGTAGAATAATTCTTCTTCTTATGATGTTTTTTGAGAGATTTATAGGCCAAAACCTATTTCCCCTTCACCACAACACATCCAAATCTGATGCGTGAGGCATTTTAGAAAACATCAAAGCCCAAATTGGGTACCAAGGAGCTAAATTCAATATCACATCCAAATTGTCAATTGATCTTTGAAAAATATCCTTCCATTTAAACTTGAAACTATAATGGGTTAACTTGGTGATCATATATTCAATCTAGTAGAAGTACTTAACAAAAAGTCTATAATAATCAGTTAAACCCAAAAGCTTCAAACCACAAACACATATCGAGGTTGTTCCCAATACATATCCACATTGATATTTTTATGATTAAATAACATTACACATCTAGATAAAACATATCCTAGAAACAGTACCTATTGGATCCAGAACACACATCTAGAAATATTTCTATATAGATTAATTATTTCATAGTTCTATGAACAAGATCTAGATGACTTCTATATTCCTCCCACAAATTATAGTGCATCAAAAATATCATCCCAAAAAAACAATAACAAAACTAAAAAATAACTATTAAAATATATGATTAATCAAATACATAACTACCAAAAGAGTATTATTATGACCAAATATAATAACCAAATACTTATACCGCCCATATATACTCTAGAATGTTGTCATAGAAAAATAATCCACTCATACCATAAATTGATGATATGCTAAAGGAAGATAAATATTATAAAACCATTTGGATCCCATGAGTATATGAAATATTTCTCCAATTATAGGAAAAGAATAAATAATCATAATTTTAACCTCGTTAATATTTTAGTAGTCAATATAAAGTCAAATTAATCCATCTGACTTCTTTATAATGAGAATCAGTGGATCCCAAGGTGACATATGGGGATGAATAAATACTTTAACATCAATATCCTTAGTATAACCTTTATGATCATATAACTTAGTGGTTTTCATATGATAATATGGAAGGGAAATGTCACTTGACCTCAAAAGAGGCTTAATGGTAAACATAACCTATCTCTAGGGTGGCACCCCAAAAAAGATCTGTAAAGACCTCATTTTAGTCATTCAAAAAAATAGGGATAAAAAATATTGAACACTATTCAATTATATCTAGAATTATCACTAATTAAAGGCATGATATAATTTGATATGAATTAAAATAGGCACTTCCCTCTTGGATCTAATATTGTAATCCCCCTAACAAACATGATTAACCCCATCTGATGATAGGATTTGAATTTGATAATTATGTGAATCGATATGGGATTTTAAACTAAAAATACATTCTACTAAAATGATGTTTTTTAATATTTAAAATAGGAAAAAGGAAATCCCACACTATCTCATAGTCGATGATCATGAGTGTGCACTTGGTATATTTGAAACACTAATCTTTCCTCCTTCCAAAGGGAGTGAAAATATCAATCCTAAATTGAATAATATCCTAGTGTAATACCAATAAATCAGTCAACATATATGATATTAAATAATGTGATTCAATTGTATCAAACAAATCCATCACAATGAGGATGAAATACACATTGTACCTCTCAAGCTAGTTTTTTGTGATTCAGATTCTTCTAGTACATACTACACTGTATAAAGCCTTCCAGCCTTAGATCCTCCTTGAGTTTTTATCCTTACGTCGGTATCCCCCTCTGCATTATAGTGATAACTAATATCATATTCTATGTTATAATGTTGATGAGAGACTTTTTTAGGAGTGTATATAGCTCTAATATGCTAGATACACTTCTGAAAAAATACTAAAGATGGTCATATTAATCAAAATGATTGAAAGTATTAGGTGCTACTATATAATCAAGAATAATATGGTTAGTTCTCTTACACTAATAGTATACCATTTGGTAATAAATCAAATAATCCCATGAAGGTTATCCTAATACAAACTATAAACCCCCATTATGCTTCATTTTCTATTAAGATGATCAACCATGGCTATAACTAATGCTACCAAACTCCACCTAAAACTATATTCCCATATATGTCTTCTTCATCCATAACTATTTTTGTCAAAAAAACTCTGGAAAACATGTTGGCACAAGAGGATCTATATCAATGTAATATCTTCCCTCAAACCCATCTTGAACCTCTAAAATTTCAGATATTCAATAGAAATTATCACAGTTGATATGCAAACTAACATGACAATATGTGTAGTAAACTTCATAACGAAACAGTCACCTCACTGAATGTTTATAAATTCATGATTATTTAACACTCAAAATGATTCAAGTTTAAAAAAATATTAAATAACTTCTTGAAATTTGTGTAGGTATTATCTTTAAGCAATATAGCTTAGTTAATGGAATCCCCCAATTTCATTCCCAGGCCTTTAAATGTGTAGGTTGTGAAACCCAACTTTTGTTCATCAATATTATTCAATAATTGAAAGATACATTCAATCTATTAAAGAAAAATTTCATGATTTTTGGGTCCCTAGTCATCAAAAATTATATCTAGATTCTACATGGTAAATTCAGATCCATTGTCCAATGTGCATCCCTAGTATCAAACACCCATCTAACCAGATTCTGGATTGTCCAAATAACTAATTCCATTAATTAAGAGTATACTAGAGATTGTTCTTGTAGAAATTTCCATATAGATTACTCTACCTGAATCAGAAGATCTCTTTTAGGGGGGTTTATCTTTTAAGCAAAAGAAATAAAACTTGATTATCTTATAAACACACCTTAAAATAAAAGGAAATATTCAAGAATAATCCCTTAATAATATTAATTTAAGTGGTCAATAGATTTAATTAGCATAAAAATAAGACAGTAAATGGTTTATCTAAATAATACTAAAAGAGAAACATTATCTAAATAACCCAAAACGAGGCTCAAAGCTTGAGTAAAGTCACTTGACCCCATATGTTAACTTGAATTCACACATGAATGTGTGCTGGCCAGCCACCCATCCGTACTTACCACCCAAATTCTAATACTCTTAAATCTTGATTATAATAATCATCAATATAATCAATGGTAATTTCATCACACATCTAGTATGGTATTCCCTATGATAGCAATGTGTAATGAACCAACCTGAGTAGACTTGACATGCCACCCAGGAAGACATGACACATGTTAGAGATTATCACATAAACTATAAAGAGTCTCATATATAGAAGAAAATAGATAATAAAATAAAGTACAATGTATAAGAAAAGTGTAAATATCTTTGATACATACAAACCAAGCTACAATGGTAAATTGGAAACAACCAAAAGAATTACTTAATACAAAACCAAAACTCAATGTGAACATTTTTCACCACCATCCAAACAAACTTTTTAGGAATCAACTACCAAGGGGTGTCAGAGAGAAACATGAATCAATTCTCTTTACCTATATCCTGAAAAACCAAATCTTTAAATTCCAAAAGGAATATATAGGGTGTGAGGAAAAGTTCTTATAGGATACCACCATGAATATATATAAATTGTGTCACTATTTAACCATTATTTTTAGATTTAATAAAACATAACTTGTTTACAATGTGATTTCATTAATAATTTTACATAAAATACCTTTTTATTCCCATTTAAAACATTCCATATTCAATACACAATAATATATCAATAAAAAATAATTAAAATATATATTTATTTATTAAAAAGAATTTATATCTCAAAATATAAAAATGTGAGCAATCAAAACATGGTACTTAAATGTAACCAAGAGAAGAGAACGTAATATAGATCCAACCTATGGTAAAATGTAACTAGGACATGCAAGGAACACTAAATTGATAAAAATGTGAATATTATAATATTAGGTCCCTCTACATTCTATCAATATCAATAAAATATCCCCTAGTGGTACCATACTAACTATGGTTTTCATATATAATGTCCCAAGGTTCCCATGATGTTCTCATGTTCCATGTTTTCATAAAACATAAAATAAACCAAGATCATAATTTTATGAAACATTATCATAGTTGAAGCATCACTATTCACATGCTTTAAAATCCATATTGGATTCAAAACAACTTGAGGAATTTCATCATGTACAAGGTGTAAAAAACTACTTTAAAAGAAAAAACCTTTAAAAAAAATTCATAAGCCACTAAAGATGAAATTTCATAAAAACCCAATATATATTACAAATAAACGAATTTTAAAAACCAACCTAGGGGAATTTTCAATTAGTCATTATAAATCATGGGATATAACTATTATACATAGAAACCTACAATGACAATTATAAAAACCTAGTATCCTTTGAAAATGAAGAAAATAATCTAATAGACTGAGTCCACACATGACTATATCCATATAAAAAATAATTAATTACACATCAAACCCTCTAGATCTAAAAAGCACAACCCACTTGGTTTCTAATGGACCAATGAAAAAAGAAATCAAGAAAAATATAGAGAAAAAATAATTAATCAACTAGAAATCGAAACATAACTTGAATAGATCCATCAAATTGAATCGAGAAACAATATAGAACCATGGAAATAATCATATAGATTTTTTAGGATAGTATTGTTAGAACAAATTAGGGATTAGAGGAATATTAAAGTTAATAATGAATAAGGGAATCAATATTATTTTCTAATTTTAATACATTCTTATAGGAAGCATGGTTAGAAAAAATTTATGCTAACTTTGTTGTAGTTGATTTCCCTTAAAAACCATAGCACATGCTTAGATAGAAAAATATACACATTTAAAAAAAATGTAGTCGAGTCATGCAGAATCCTCCACCTCAATCCTATTCATCTTCATATTTTTCCTGGTGAATTTAAATATTGGATAAACCTTGTATAAACTTCAAAACAATTCATTGGAACCAAATGATACACATTTCATGATTCAAGATTAGAAAAATCATGCAATTAAACCATATAGTTGGCCTATTTCTCCCAAACTCCAAATTATTTACCCTCATTTTCCAAATGAATCTAGAACCTCAAATGAGATAAATTAAGCTAAAAATGACACATACCTCTGACCTAGAGGGAATAACCATTTTCATATAGCTATATGGAAACAACATGTCATAAAAAAATTATTTAAATTATGATAATTTTTAGACAATAAAATACGATCATTTAGCTTCTAAAAAAACTAAGAAATATGTTTTATTTTTTTATAATTTTTAAAGACCTAAATTCAATATAAATTATAAAATTTATGTTAAAAAATGATGTTCCCATAAGATTCTGATGAAGAGTGTTGTAATTATTTTTAATAACCATCGTAGTCAATGTGGTTGAGTGATAAAAAAGTTACAATGACTGAGGATATTTAGGAACCCATTAGAATGTGATACATCATAGAGTTTTTATTGATTCATATATTCTATAGTAAAATTATGAGTTGTTTTCTTTATTCATGTGGTAAGTTAGATATTTATCTATAGAAATTTTAAAAAAGATTACATTATTATTTCTTCTATTTATTAGGTATCAAAATATATTTTTATTTAATACTATTATGAGTTAGAAGATTAATTGTTGGTTGATGACTAATAATATTTTACTTGAATATTGGGTATATTCTATAAAATTTATGTTCATAATTATATGGTGGGTTTGAGTCATGATAAGATTCATTTAGTTTGGAGACCATTCTAAATAATAAATTAAATGGGAAATATATAATGATCTAGACTTCCAATATGATATTTTCTTGATGAATATATATATATATATATATATATACGATATCTATGTATAGAATAAAAAATAAAAGTCTTAAACTAAATAATACAAACCATCAATATTTTTGTTTAATTAAAAAAATAACATTATATAATATGGGAAAATAAATTTCTTAATATTATAAATATTAAAAAATTGAAAAAAAAATAGCATAAGTAAAAACTAGAAATCCATTAGTTCATAAAATCTTAAAAACACCACAGTTATGAACACCATCATTAGATGAATGAAAATGATTACAAACAAATTAATAATGGTAAAAATAAAATATAGAAAAGCTTGAGAGAAACTATGTATGTGTTATGTGTAGACATAATGGGTATATATATGGATATAAAATATGATAGTGGGAAATAGGATTGTTTAGAATAGTAAAGTTTCCATTAAGAAATGTAACCTGGATATTAAGAATAATAATTCTACTACTATAATAGTAACGTTACCTATAGAATAGTAAAATAACTTCAAAATGTATTTAATATAACTAAAATGAGTAAATGAAAAGAACGGGCAGCCTTAAAATAAATATACAAATTAGGGAACACAAACAAATAGTTAGTGTATATTTTTACTAAAGAGTATTTTAACATTAGTTAAAAAATTAGTATTAATAATTATGAATTAAAATTAACTATGTTTGAAAGATATTTTTATAAAATGGAATTAATTTTTGGAATAATCTTGTATAAATTTTCCAATTCTAAATTTTTTAATTTTAATAAAAAACATAATAGTAAAAATAATGTTTCCAAAATACCAATTTTGTGACATAGTAATGATGTAATAATTCCATAATAAATTATAAAATAGTTAGAGGGAAAATCTTATTATAAAGAAAATTTTATTTAAAGATAATAAAGTTAATTTTAAAAACTAAAAAACAATTTCTAAACACTAAAAAGACAATGTTTATCATAAAATATTTTTTCCAAATTATTCTTTTGTTTTACATAAACTACTAAATTTGGTTGTGAAAATATTAAATAATCGTAAAATCATGTAATTTTATTCAAATGAACTTCATTATATCATATATTACCATATTTTCATTTTTTATGTTAGAAATAATACTTTATTCATTATTTTTAACTACATTACCCGTCCCATGAAGTATAAACCCTTCTCTATCCCTTGGAAAATCACTTACCCTATACTAATAACTTCCTAATAACTATTGAATACCATCCTCTAATGTCTTTTTATAACCCTAATGTTGTTTTTGTTTTATTTATCTCCATATCATGTGACTTTCATTCCATAGATTAGTTAACATCAATGAAGAGGTAACCATGAAATCCTATTGTTTTCAATTATCTCTTTCCACTGCCCAAATATACATTATTTTTCTACATTAATAAAAACTTTAATACATAACTATGTAAAATAGTAATATTATTATGATATTATTTGACAATTTGAATCAATTAAAAATATATATTCTCCAACTTTCAGAGTTTTAGAAATTCCATTTAATGGTTGATTTTATCCCCCAGAGATGATAATGTCAATGCTTTACTTATCAACACCTAAAAGGATAGTTAGTGTAGATTATGTATTATAATTATAAATTTATTTTAATAAATTCTGAAATTTTTAAATTCATTTGAGAAAAATTAAAAAATTAAAAAATTCAAAAGAAGAAAATCAAAATGAAAATTGGACTATTCAAACAAACACATTGGAAAACAATTTTGTATATTATGAAATGTTAATCAATAAATTAAAATGATCATAATTTTACAAGAATAACATAAATTCATGTATCACATTTCTACATTCATATTATAATAATATTAATTTCATAATATAAGAGGATTTAATGTGATAAAATAAAATGAGACTAAAGGTAAGGGTATGTTATGCTCTTCTATTTTCATCGGGTATACCCCCTTTTATGTTTCATTTCATATTGTCTCTTCTAAAAACATTTCAAATTATATTTTATTTCACTTTCAATCTTACTATTTTATGGATATGCATATATTTAATTCATTGAGATTCATTCTTTCATAATATGATAATTATTGAAAAGGATTTTTTTTAAATATTATAGTGATTTTTGTTGTTTTCCTTATTTCTCACTACTAGTAATCCAACCAATATGAAAAGAACTATACCAATGATGTGTAGAACCATTAGTATAGGTCCTAAAATTTTTTGGTACCTATACCAACGTTTCTCAAGAACATTTTTTATAGTTCACAAAATATTAAGATACATATATCAATAGTTCCTTAAAACCATAAGAATAGGGTTATACCAGAAATTTTATCGAACTATTAGTATACGTTACATTATTATTTATAAATTATATTTTTTAATAAAAATAAATATTTCAAAATTTAAAATACTTATAATTATACACACATATATATATATCTAATTATCTATAAAAAGTGGTTCTAGGTTGATGGATAACTCGTTGAAGGGTAACTAAGAGGTCCTGGGATCAAATCACGTTGCTATTTTTTAGCATGATAAATACATATACATTGGGAAAGAAATTGGTTTAAGTATTTCAAATTATATATACTAATGGTTCTAAAAATATTTCAATATACCACACATACAAATGGTTTTCTCAAACCATTGGTATTGGTCTTTTTGAATAGAAAAACAACCAAAAACTCTTGAAACTGTCTAATTAGGCTAGACAAACGTTTTCATGCCCATACCAATGGTTTCAAACCTTTTGTATAACCATTATTTAAATTAGTGTTTATATATATATAATATTATCACTTCCTTGTTACCATTGAACATATGAAATTATTTATTCCCTTTTTCATTTTGGAAACACCCGGTTTATTCTTAAAATATTCATTGAGACATCACTAAGAAACCCATTATTTTCTCACAGGTTCATTGCATATTTATAACTGGTGTGTTTTTTCCTTCTTATCTGGCATGCATGATTATGATCATATTATGTTGTGATGGGAAATACTATAATAATTGGGCCAATAATGCATTGGATAAATTGATATATCTCATAGGAATATGTATGTTATGTGTGCACACCATTCTCCCTTTATACAAATTATATAAATTATACATTATACATGTATTTTACTCTTTAACATGATTCACGCTTTTTTCAAATTCTATGTGTGGAAAATTTCTCAAATGTTTATGATGCTTTATTTTTATGCTTGTTCCACATTCCAATCCTTCCTCATATGATTAAATACATCTTAAGGTTCATGATATTTGAGAATTACTAAATAAATTGTTCATAGTACCCATCTATAATAAGAAACATTAAAACTTAAAAATGATTACTGGGACTTTTTAGGTCACAAAAAACTCCACTTATTTAGGATCCATGGAAATAAAAAATTAATATATCACAGTCTCATTAAACATGACCTCTGAAATCCCAATGAAATGTTAAAACCATTTAATATAAAACTAATGTTTTCTACATGTTTATTGATAAACATGAAGATATTGACTATTAAATGCTTAAAAAATTAACTAAATATGAAAATAATCCACAAATACTACCATGAAGGTGTCCAAAAATTTATAAAAATCATGTTAATTTGGGACATCAACACATTATAATCATTAAATAGACTATAAATAATTATTCAATATTCAAAATTCATAAACCTTCTTTGGAAATCAATTTTAGGAGTATAATTTTACCTAACTTATAATTGATGGTAATAAGATAATATATCAATTTTTTTGAAACCTAGTTACCCCCCTTCAATTGATAAAAAAGAAAATAAAATCTTGGAAAAGGTTATTGAATTTTAATTTTGACCTGATTATGTTTTTCATAATCCCCACAAAATAATATACTTAAAATAGAATTCCAATAAAGAAAAAATGTTCACCCTATAGTGATGTTCTCAATCAAATAAACTCTTTAGATTCAAGTTCCTATAAAGTGTTATTTAATTCCATTAATTTATTTGATTCCATATGATACGATAAGATAGATTTTGTTTCCATTTCTAGAACTAAGTTGATAGTAAAATATAGGTTCATTCAGGATAAAGTTCTTGAAAATTATTTAGGAGACATATCAGGGTATAATTTCACTTCATGACGTAAGGCATACTATTCTATAGTATAAACTACTTCAAAAAAAAGATAATAAATATTTGTTGTGATTACCTCGACCTATCCTTGTTTAGGACTTTCTAATCCCGATGGAGGCTCATAATCCACATGGAGAGTTCATTGGGTGCTTTCAGAAGATAAAAACAAAATTCTAAATTTATAACACTTAGTAAAATAATGTATTTTAGTTTACCAGTCCATTTATAGGATTATTTCAAAAGTATCAATGCTAAAAAATAGGAGATCCCAAATATTCATGAATAGTACTACAACTTGAGAAAATGATGCTCACATATTAGTATCAATTATCATATTCGCCAATGGTGTGTCAAGGATCATATATAATGATAAATATTTTTCATTAAGATCATGAATCAGGGGAAGTTTCTCATAAATAAATGAATTTAATTCCCATATATTAGAAAGATCATGTGTTAATGTAAAATCTACTAGGATGGTACCTCTAAAAGTTGATTTCGCTTCTCCAATATTAAGTACCATCTTCTCCATTATATACACTCTTCCCGCATTATTATACCACCCATGATATATAAATCCCAACCTAAATTATTGAAATATATGTATTTAATTCTAATTTATATTTAGACACCCATATTAGTCCCTCCAGATGGTGGTTAACATCCACCAGCAGACCACATGATCAATTATACCTGAGACTCCAAGGTCTACTAAGGATTATAAAACTCTTTGTTATACACCAATAGTATAACAATTGAAGGTTATTATAATATATATGATAGTGTAGCTTCTTTTCCTCAAAGGTATAGTTTGTATTGAGGTAGACAGACTGCTGTCACTAATCACATAATACAAAGGGTCTTATTGCTCTTAGTCTTGTGGGGATAATGCCACCTTGACTTCCCTAGTAAGATCCACATCAGTTTTCCTCATCTCATCATTGATTCTGACTGTGTAAAATATTCCCAGCTAAAATTCAAATACGTAATGTAATTTTAGATATAAAATACCTTTTAGAACTAGTCTTTAAAAGGATAGTCTTCTTGACAACTTCAAAAAACAAATAAATGTTAAAATGAGAACCCTTTGTTTACAAAGCCTTCTGAACCCTTTCATAAAACACCTAGCCTTTAACTACTTATCCTTACCCAGATATGAAGTGAAGTTTGGATGGACATTAAAGTGGGTGTTGTGTTATATAATTGATATCAATCCATGTGGATGGTTCATAAACTCCATAAAATTTATCCAATACAAGGTACGATAGAAGAATTATGCACATAGGATTTCTGGAAATCTAGAGTAGATGAGACACTAGTATTTACATGACTCAAGCATTGAATCCCACCATTTATATTCCAATCCATCAAGAATAATGGTGGAAAAGTGAAATTGGTTCTTCTCATTCCTTTCAATACATTTGAAGATGTAGTGTAAATGTTTAATCCACTCCTCGGACTCCTAACTGACACATCACCTAGGAAAGTAAAAGTGTGGTGAATACATAAATCCCTCAAAATATTCAATTACATAATATATTTTAATGGATATACCTAAAGAACCTAAGGAATCTATGTAACCACCTTTAAGACTCGATGGTCATCATTAGTTCATTCTAGTAGCACATGCCCTTCCACTTGTAGTGCATGATCATCGGCCACTTTTTGATTATTAGAAGGTAGTATTCTAGATAGAATAATATGTAATAAAATATAGAGTAATATCTATATCCCCACAAGTAATAACCCTAAGGATTTAATACATTTTATAATTTGGGTACAATCCATTATCCTTGTCACACTCATATTCATGTCCAAATCAAATTTCATTGTTTAATACATTATAAACTAATTTAAAATAGATTCATATAATCAATGAATCTTGTAAAGGAAAATAAAATCATTTTATAGGTATAACATTGAATAAAACTAGCTACCAATGGAATATAATGAAACCATAAATCAAATGAATTGGTTTGAAACCTTTATTTACTTTCTCATTGATAAAAATATATATAGAAAATACTATTTATTTATCATAAATTTTTTAGTTAATACAATTAATCAATCATCCTGAAAATAATTTACTCGACATAGATAAGAAATAACATACCATAGAATAATATCCTACTCATGAAAGCCTATAAATGCATAATTTGATTCATGGTTGATAATTAATTAATAAAATTAGTGAGGGTATATGACAAGATAAGGAGTCTTAGACTACCCCTACTGACTTATTATTCCACTATAATATATTGTTGAACTATAAATATGTTTTACATCCTATGTAATAATGTTTTAGTCTTCCATTATAAAATAAAACCCCAAAACTAATATTTATTAGTCTTATTTTATAAAACTTTTTAATATTTTTCTGCCAAATAAAAATTTGTAACCTACTCCTTTGGCTAAAACACCTCAATTTCACCTCCTATTAACTATTGGATAGCATAAATTCTAGGGTTCAAGTGGTACACATGTGAAAGTTAGGCTTTCCACTTTACAACATGTAACAAATATCCATGGTACATACCTCGGGGTTTCATAACCTATTCTGCATCTAGGTTATATAAGATATATATACCCAATCATCCACAAAAATGGGAGAAAGTATACAATAGGGAAAAGGTATATTCTATAACGTAAACATGTATCACCCATAACAAACGAAATCATAAATATCTAACCATATATAAGGAGATTTAAATGATGGTAAAAAACCTATATATACATAAATTATAGGCGAAAAAGGTTTAAATATATCATTATGGTATCCCAGGTGAGAATCAACGTCGAAATAGCATTGGGGAAATCATATGTATGTCCAGTATACCCATAGAGAAAAAGTCCCAAAAAATATACCAATGAACCATGATCTTTATATGGATATACTTCCCATAATAAAATTACTTTTACCTTACATAGATTACAAATAAGTGAGTCTTCATGCATTTTGAGAGGGTCTTGTGCAAGGAATGAGTATGACAACTCATTATGTGGTCCCCACCCCACCCCTAAAAATCCTTCACAAACTATAGAGTATGGGCATCAAAATATAAATCTTAAAGAACTTGTAAATAAAAATCAAAAAGAATATCATATAGTCTGGTAGATATAGACTTGTATAAAGAAAAATAATCCCTAATAGGGTAATATCTATAAATTCTTAACTACTTTGAGTTGTATAATATGATTTGAGAATATCTTCTGGGACCATCCCCAATAAAAGACTTCTCAAGTTCCATAATTAACTTAATAATGTCCCCATATGCACCCACACATATGGGAATATGTGTCTAATAAAATCAATGACCTAGTAACAAGTATTATTGAAAAATGTGGTGGTCGTAACAGTTAGTGAAATATTTTATCCTGTACCATGTAATAAGGGAATGAGTATAATGAGTTGAGGCATTGTGATCCAACCCCAAACCATCCACTTGAAAAATCTATTAAGGCCAACATCCATCCCATATATCTAATAGAGATTCCATTTAGAGTGTTTTTTACTCATTATCAACATGATATGTACAAAAATAACAAGTCTAATATATCTAATAAAGTAATAAATATTAAAGTATAGTTTTTTATGTAAGAATGTCAATAGAAAACATCAAACATGTCCTTTTATAAATTAAAACCAATAACAAATTATAACATTAAATTACACCAAAATGCATTAATAATTATCATTAAAACATTTAAATTAGAAAACAAATAACAATATATGAACCATATATTAAAAGTGTATCAGGGAACCAATATGTGCTAGATATATCCAAGGAATTCATAGTAATATTCAATATCCCAAAAAATATTTAAGGAAAACCCTTCATTATATTTAGATAATTTATTATTATTATTATCAATCAGACCAAAACTATTTTTAGTCTAACTCTATTTGGGTAGGAGAGAAAGAAGGGTTATTCTTAAAAAAATTATTTTACAAGGTTCTTCTAAAATACCAGAAGTGGATATATACCAACAAAAATAAAAGACAACCACCTAAAAGTTAATTTATATATAGTCCATAATAAATAATTTTGGGAAAATAACTGGGGAATCAAGACTATAATCTTACCATAAATTAACCCAAGATAAGCCTATACAAATACTATCTCATATGAATATGGTGAAATATTGAAGGTTACACCAACCCTATATTAGGTATACCCAAAATTATAATCATTATTGTAAAATAAAATTATAAATAAGGTGATTATATGAGGGTTACTTCCATACAATGTATAGATTTAATGTCTATGTCCATGTAGAGATACTTGTTTAAAGGGTGGATAAGATAATAATTTGCAGTTCATATAGTAGGATAGATCACCATAGAGAGAGTAAAAATGGTGTTATTAGGAGTGAAAACCTGAGATAACCAAAGATAGAGTAATAATATTGAGTTGAAAATAAGTAAAATTCCCTTTTTGTAAATAATTCTATAGGGGGACCTACTAGTTTTATGGTACTAAGAAACTAGGTTCCATGATTCTCATACAAGACAACATGTAACATATTATTTTCTATTAGATACTGAATACTAATAAACTGAGTATTTAGTACTTGTAACATCTTAACCCTGTCACTTTTCATTCCAACTCCATCAAAAATCTCTCAAAAACATCATTAAATCACATTAAAATCAATTTAAACTAGAGTTACACTAAAAAAAAGTAAGTTATATAGAATTACCTATCCATGGGTAACATATTTATATCTTATTTAGCAAAAAATCATGAAAAACTCTATACTATAAAATATTATCAAGATATAACAAAATACTGACTCAACTTTACTCAAATGAGTCAACCCAAACATACAAATCCCTTTAATCATAATCCCCCCAATCATAAATACAATTTGAAATGAACATTCATATTTTCCTTATATCTTATTTCATATCATGGTAAACCTATCATCTATACCGGTATCATAAAAAGAAAATCATGTAATATTCATGAAACATAAGTTAGCATCCACTCATATCAGAATTAGAAATACAATTATCCTATGGTGATTTGAATGATTATAAGCATATTTATACCTAACCAAATTTTAATAATGTCGAATAATCTAAAATATAAATAAAAATCAATCCATTATTATATATAACCCTTAATGATACAATCTAGTCTATATAAGGCCTCTTGATAAAGGATTATTCCTTAGCATACCATGAGTTTCACTTTTTGAGATTTCATTCCCAAGAGAAACCATTTCACCACTTTTCTAAACCATAGTGCCTCTAGGAGGGACCATGATGAGTTATTTCTCTGTAAAACTACACAATGAAACAAAACCATAAGAAAACCTTAATTCGATTAGGCTAATAAATGTTCATTTCACCTTCCACCATCAATATATCACCTTAAAAGCAGTTTCAATGTCCCTGTACCTTTCTTAATTCCTTACCTATGTAATTCCCAAGGATAACCACATGATAAACTAACTAGTTAATGAAATACCCACTTGAGATTAATCTAATCATCCCATTAAAGAAAAACTAAAGAAAGTTATAATTAATTCCATATTCTTAGAAACTTTCAAGATTTATCATATATAGAAAGTGGTCACTCCAATGTTGAAATAGTTCTTCAAGCATCCCTAAAAAACATTAAAAAAACAAATTATATATGTAGAAGGATCTACCGAACCAAACTCTTAATTTAGAAACCTTTTAACCCATATTCATGGTTCTCGAATATATATCCCCATGAGAACACAGTCTTTGAATATAAATGAATATGGAATGTTTTTTAATATTAATAGTTCAACTATCTCATTATTATTAAATTTAACCCACCCATAATTTTAACATGATTAACTAAACTTTACTGAAAAATAATGAATATGGTAGATATAAACTATTTTCATATTTAGATTTGAATAGTGGAAATATGGAAGAAACATTGAGTTGATACAAAATACATACCTTAGCCTCATCTATAGAATTTTACTACCATAAATAGATAAAATATTCAGAGTAGATAGTGATCTAAGAGAAGAGATGAGGTAGAAGGAAAAGGTTAAAGTAAAGGGGATGTTTGTTTATTGGTTATGTAGTGATGAGATGAGGAAGGGGGGATTTTTTTTCAAAAACAAATATGAAAAATTAATTTCATAATTTTTTAAAAAAATATCTCAGAAGGCTGGTCAACTATTAGTATTCTTCCATAAAGATTGCAGTTGTCTTACACCAAGTTCCCAGTGGCCTAGGATGTTGTAAGTTTCCAATACCCTTCCACCCAAACTCATGGTGGGAACCCATTGAGAAACCTATAGGACCTTCTATAGGTTAATCGTGAACATTTAATTCACATAAACCTAGATCCTAAACCAGTATCCCTTCTAACCATTAGGATACTTGAAAATAACACTATTAACACCTCAAAATATTAAAAATAATATTTTTTCAATTGAAACATCCAATTAAAAATTTTCATTATCTCTAATTATATTATAGTCAAACACATTCTGTATTCTAAAGACCCAACTAGATAAATATCATAAAAAACTCCATAGTATATGGTTTTCATCCATTATCATCTCCCAACTTCAAATTCATCTCGAAATTTTAGTACCACAACCATATAATTTAAAAAATAAATAATATTATGGTTTCTACTTACCTATTCTATCCTAACATAATTTTAAATAAACACTCTATCTCAAATCCTTTATACTTTATAGTCATATTTTAAATGATGTTTTGATGTCAATCTCATCTCATCATACTTAATCCTGGGTGATAAATTCTAATTATTAAACCAATTCATTGATGAAAACTATAATATTTATAGTACACCCACCATGACACCATATTCCTTGTACAAACTTATTATTTTATAAAATAATTTTTCCATTAAATTTAATCTTTTTATATTTTTCATAAAAAAAATTAGTTTTAATAAAATTGTGATATATTATTAAAATAGTTTTTTAAACATGGAAATTATAACCTAGAAATTAAACATATAGATATGAATAGTGGAAAATAATTTTTAAATATTACTTATAATGGTTTTATATAATGAAAACATATTGAAAAAAAGGTACTTAACTTTTAGAAAATCCCTTATAAGTTTCAAAAATTATATTTTCTCAAAAAATTATTTTTGATTTCTTTTTGTGAAAAATAATAAAATAAATTTTTAACACTCTTAGATAATTATTTTAGAAAAATAAAATTCATTTTTTAAATCATAATTTCAAAATTACCTTATGGTGATGTTTTGGGAAATTGGTACAAAGTTTCTTTTTTTTTTGTGAATAGTGAAAAATACTGATCTATAATTGAAAACTTCCTCTTCGTTTTAAAAATTTATAATGTTTCAGAGTATTTTGAAATGGTTTTAAAGTAAAATTAGTTAAATTCTATATCCATTAATATAATTTAGTTCACATAAAAAATCATAATAAATTCAGATATAAAAACATTTCAAATTTTAGATCTTTTATTCTTTACAAACCAACATTCTTATCGCATCTGCATGATTAATTTTAAATTTATTTTGACAAATTATATGAATTTAATTTAGAAAAATGTAATTAATATTTTAAATAAGGGTAATTTATAATTTCTAAAAATTTTAACTTAGTTTTTGACCAAAATGAATAGTGAATGCAGTAAAAATTAATTATCATGGTTAATGTAAAAATGGATTACCATTGGGTTAAACTAGAATGATAAGAGGGAAAATAACCTAAAATTTTATATTAATTTTATTTAATACTTTTATTTAGATATATTACATTATATCAATTGTAATATGGAAATTCATTTACACTTTCCATTGAATATGACTCATATAATATGTTATATAATGAAAAATACATAAAAGATACTTTTCTTTCTTTTAATATCTATAATGATTTAAGATAAGTATAAAAACAACATTTCTTTAATTATATATATTATTTTGACTTATAAATGAGTTAATGTAATCATAATAATTTATCATTAATTTTTAGAGATGAATTTGATACTTAAAATGCTTATAAAATGCCAACATGGTAATTATTTAATTAACAATAAAATAAAATAAATGATACTAAATATATTAAAAGTAAACTAAATTTAAACATTTATTGTGTTCCATTATTTTTTATATGATTATATCATGTTTAATATTTTTCAACATAATATATTATAATTCTCTCATTCTATTGTTATTTTTAAAATTCAAATTAAATTAATAATGTCAGAATTTACATTAATGTTATTTGATAATAAATGAAACCTTATAAAGCGATTTAAAATTACTTAAAATACATAATTATGTGAAGTTTTTTTAAAATGTTAATATATATATATATATAATATTTTACACTAAATTACTAATTATTCTGTCCAAATTATTATATTGACCATTAAATAAAAAAAAATCCAGAGCTTGAATGGAATAGGTTAAAGCTGTGTTTTTCGCATTACATGCACTTTTGTTAAATTTAATTTCAAAAAACTTTAGGATTTATATTTTACTAATTTTATATCATATTTATAATAAGTAATTATAAATTATCTATTAAGGGTAACTTTAATTTTGTTTTAAATGAAGAATTACCAAGTTCATAATACTAGTTATCATAGTGAAAACCCAAAATGGTTAAAATAGGGAAAATAAAAGTTATAGAATTAAATTTTTAAAACATCTATTTGATTGTGTATTTGAGGTTTATCTCGACCATATCATCCATAAAAACCTTTAATTATCATATTTAAATCAAATTCAGTTAATATTGACATTCTAATTGTGAATACTTTTAAGTATTTATAAGAACTCTACTCCTACTCAACTATAAAAGGGGACTCACTCTCCCAACTTCTTCAAACCTCTCAAGACATTGGGATAGAAAAATATATAAAAAATAAATTTAAAACATACCTCCTATGATACTATAATTATTATTTTTTATATAAATCTAAATAACTAATAACTTAGTGAAAAAATAAGGAGGATACCTGAAGAAGAGTTAATGATCATCAATGAGCACCTTTTTATTTATATCTTCCTCACCACATTAAATTATTATTATATCATGATTATATAATAAACTTAGTATCGTAAATATATTTATATTTTGTTATGTTTAGGTAATTACCTACATTCATGTCCACTTCCATCAAATTGGTTACGAAATTGTCATTTGTGTGTACACGGACTACCACCCCGTGACTCGTGTCATTTTTTCCATTACCACCTATAAATGCTAGTAAAAATGATAGATTTATTCTGTATATATTATATATATATAATATTTATGATTTTATTATTATTCTCTAATTTTTATATCACATATACATTCCTGGTTTTGATTCTGTGGAAACATGATTACGTCGTTTGTGAGTACAGCAGACTACCACCTCACGAAGCGATATGATTCATTCACTCTTTACATAGAATTTATTTATGATGATTTTAATAATAATTTGTGATATATATATATGAAATAATAATTATTCTAGAATGATGATATAGTTCATTTACACTTCTTTCATTCAACCAACAAGAAAATAAAAAAACAATGTTCATTAGTACATTTGGCTTGCCATCTCTATAACCGTTGTATTTCATTTACTATCACTAAATTTCATGTATTACAATAAACACATATATAATTAATATATATGATATTTATATCATGGATATAATTATGGAGATTATGGAACAAGGATCATATTAAGAGGAAAAAATATAACAAATCAAAACATATACAAAATACAAAGCGGTTATTACCTGAGACGTAACTTTAACATGAAATATTTAATAAATAGGTAATAAAAGGTCATAATAAAAACATATGTGGTATGATATATATGAATATTGTTCTATAATATATTTATAATAAACCTATATTTATTATAAATGAGGATTGACCAAGTATGAAGGAAGTTAAGACTTTAAGATAAGGGATCTTTGTCTTAATTTTCCTTCTTTAAGATATATATTATGTTGTGCACCTATATTCTTTCATGAGGTGTATATATAGCTAATTTTACATTTAATATCATGAATTCATTCATCCCTGTGATATTTTATCATTCATTTTATGTTACTACTTCACCGATATTATGATTCAATGTTACCAAAGTAGTAAATATTTTATGTTACAATCTCGTTGTTTATCAGGATTGTTCATGATTAAGTATCCAATGTAGAAATATCATTATCTAACCCTAAATAATTCTCATTAATTTTAATATCATATTGTTATTCATGATATATTCAAGTAATGATATAGTTTTCCCATTCATTTTCACATAAATAATTTGAGAAAATATTTTTAAGAAAATCTAACTTTATTTCTCCCATTGGTCTAAATTACATTTTCTTTGAGGACCATGTTTTATAAAATTGTTTTGAAAATTGTTTTATTACTACAATATTTTTTTTGAAAAAATAAAATTTTACCCATGTTGTATATTTTGTAATATTTTTTTGAAATTAATCTTCATGTCATTTTCCAAAACAATGTCTACTTGTATTTTTTAAAAAATGTGAAAAGAATGTGTGTTTTTAAAAAGTATGACATGAATAGTAATTCCCACAGTCATGATTGGAAAAATATTAACTTATTATTTGTTGAGGTTATTTTCAATGAAAATAATTTTCAAATTTTTTATGTTTTAAAATGAATTTTTCAAATTAGAAACGACATTTTCCTCAAAAAATGTTCTAAATGAGTTATCAAAATTATTATACATCTAAGATGATTTTTTTTCCATTACCTATGAATAATGGGGATATGATCCAAGGTTACCATTTGGATTCTTTCTCTAAATTTTCATTCTTTATGATGAATTTTTTTTACAAAACTAATTTCTCTTCCATAGGTTATACCATGTGGAAGTTCTTATGAATCCCACTTATTTTTATGGGTTATACTATGATAAAATCATTATGGAACCTATATATTTTCTACAGGTTATGATATGATTAAATTCTTATTAATATGGGTTGATGTGGCTTTCCAAGTGATTGTGTGCTACTTTTATGAACTTTCATTATTTTTGGTGGACACTATTTTTCTTTTGGACCAGTCTTTGTCACACTATTACTGCTAGCTGAAGTCACTGGCTCAGTCATTTCTAGGATGATGTGGTTTTTTTGGCTCTTCATGAAGATTTTAGTAGTCCAATTTGACATTTTTTTAGTTTTTCTTACTGATGTACCGGAGATCCATTGTTGATTTTTCTTATTTCAAGTGAAGAAATATAATCTGTAAAAGCTATTCATGGATTTCTTAGCCTGCCTTTAACTTCTTAATGGGTCTTGATGATGATTTCCCTAATAATATAAACATGTAAGGACTACTATCATGGGTATGAAGACACCTTTTTACTTCCCTTTAGAGTTTTTGGATGCTTTCCACATTTCATAGAATGGTTGTTTTCAAGGCATTTTGTTTATTTTATGCTTCTTGAGTTGTCTGTCCTCTTCTTATGTTCTTGAATTTTATCTCCCTTCACTCCCTACTAGTGTAAACTATTTACACCTCGTGACTGTATTGATAATTTTTATTTTAATAAATTTCTTGGGGCATGAATTGGGCTACCGATTCATGCCACCACTTTTATTAAAAAAATTATTATCAAAACCATTTCATATCATGGGTAAAGATATAATGAATGTTTTAGATCTCATGGCACACATATGTACAATTTAATTATGTGATGGTGGTTACATTATTACCAAGGATGGTGGTTGAGTTTTAACTAAAAATGGTTGGGACCTATATCTCTCTCCAATGCATTGGGTAAATATTTATATCTAATGATATAGACAAGAAAATAACATTTAGTGAACTTCATTTAGTAAGACATGACTTAAATAGGGAATGAACTAAATTTAGTAAGAGAGGGCTAGAACAGAGAGTGGAACCAAATCAGTAAGATAAGGATGGAATGGGGATTGAACCCAATTTAGTAAAGAAATTTTCTAATATGGTGATCTTAAAAGTAATCCTTGACTAATGTTGAAATAAATTTATATGATTATGTGTATGAAAAAAACTACATGTCTTATGCTAATGTTATTCTCTCATGGATTATGTCCTTACATTCCCTAATGATTCATGTCTTATTAACTACCAATATGTATTCCATAATTCAAGATTATTATATTTGATATGTTGGGTGTGCTTTTAAAATGTTATGCTTATGTTCTCATAGCCTCATGTTAATTTTATGATTATGTGTCTTCTATGTTTACCCTTTCTAAGAATATAATCTCATCATTTATTATATTTCCTTTCCCTAGGTTATGAAGATATGTATTATGTATGATATTTCTTATAAGGGTGGTAGTTGGAAAGATTGTATTAGGGGATGATTTATCACACTTATGTAAAGGTTGTTTATGTTTACAAGTTTCTAAAGAAACTAAACTATGATGATACTTAGAAGTGTGTTGGTGTAATGTAATGAATATTCATAAAAAATTATGTTATTTCTATATATGAAATACCAAGTTCACTATATTTGGTTTCAAAGGATAGGTTTAGTAACCCTCTATAAACTAGGATGAGAAACCCTTAGTGAGATCCCGAGGGATATTTGAAATATATTTCTATGGATGTCGCTAATTGTAAATTTAAGGATGAGTTATATTTTAGGAAAATGTCCTAGTATTTTTGGCAAATGATTTAGAGAGTGGTTTCAAATCAATTACATCCATATCTAGATAACATAATTGTATGTGGATTTTTCATAGATAAACCTTGGGTAACAACCTTGAAAACACTATATTGAACTAGAATCAATCATGAACTGGTGTATAACAATAGGCCTTACTGCAAACTTTTTTTGACACTCTTGGGTGATATTGTGTGAAAATTCACAAACTCTTTATAAATCATCATGAAATATTTAAATATATGATGAATATTAGTTACCTATATTGATCCTAATGGTCCATAGATTTAAAATAATGGGTCATGATTTAGACACCATATAAGTGAATTTCTCATGATTATGTGGTTTCCATGTTTGATTAGTGTTTCTCACACTATGCTTTTGGTTTTATTCAATGGAGGGAACCATAAGTAACTGGGTTAATATTGAATTTGATTGATGAATTTTTGATAAGCATCTAAAATAGATGATGATTAGAGTGAATTATATTATGATTATTCCAAAAGTTTCTCATAGAACATTATTAAAAACATGCACCTTATCTATCTCTCGAACTCACTAAAGAATAAAATGAATGATTCAGTTGAGATTTTTGGTAGTTGAGACCATATAGAAAAAAATATTCAATTTCCTTAATGTTTATAATGTGGGAAGAATCACCCAAGTGGATGTCTTAAAGAAATGTGAATATGTTTTGGTAGTGGATAATATAGACACAAATAAAGTAACTACAAAGGGAAAATGAAAAGTTCAGTTAATGCAATGGATGAGAATAAATTCCTCTATAAGTTTTCATTGACTGTTGAATGTTTTAAATGTGTAACGTATCGTTATTATGATAATCAATTTCCTAAGAGGAATTATGCAGAAGTGAATCAACAAGGTGATACAAGTATTGGTTACATTGCTAATGGTGAAGATACTAAAAATGACATTTGAAAGAAAATATGTATTAGGAAATAAGATGAGGAAGCATACTTAATATATTAAGGATGAGGTTGATTAATCAAATTATTTATCTGTTGGAATTATATAATTTTCTTATATGAATATATATGTGGATTTTTTGTAGAATTTTTTCATTATAGATTTTCATGAATATTTTAAATGATATCGATGGACTAGAAATGTTTTTTTAATTTTAAGATGAGCACTTGCCCAAGAGGGAAAGCCTCTTTTATTAGAAAAAAATAATGTCAAACTTAGAGAAGTCTAAATAAAGGTAGTTTACATTGGTCCCTCTGAATAAAAGGGATAAGGTCATTAGGGATCACATCACACCATAAGAAGTCAATTCCATTAACGCCCTTATTTGCAAGACCATCTGCCACATAATTCGCCTCCCTGTAGACATGAGTGATGAAATAGTTCATGGATAAAAGAAGATCCAAGAATTTGGTCAACCGATTAGTAATATTCCAAGATAGGTGAGAGGAACCATTCCTAATGGCGAGAACAATAGTGGTGGAGTCGCATTCAATCTAGATATTGTTCCAACCATGATGATAACCATTCCTAAATGTGTTTTTTGATTAAGGTAATAAAATGCATAATTTTTTTCTAGATGTTGAGATAATGATGTTGTTATAAAGAGATATTGGATATAAATAAATAAATTGTATAGTTATAATGAATTTAATGTATTATTGAAAATTTGGTTTATGAAATAATAAATGGATTTTACAAAAAATTTGGAATTGAGGAATCAGACCAATGATCTATGTTTTATTAAAAAAATTATGAATCATGTATGTTCTTTATAAGGTTTTATGGTAATTTAGGTTATTACCATGTTTCAGGAGAATATAGGATGAAGGTATTCAGATGTTTAGAATTTGAAAATAAAGAGATACTTGTGATATATGGGGGTTCAGTGTTAATCTATTTTTAAGGAATTTAGTGCCCTTCTTTATAATTTTTTATTTTTGGAAGGATCATAAGGATAGCCATTTAGGAAATGGTTTTTGTTGATTTTTGAATAAGGATTCAGATTAATTTATTGATTCAATATATGAAGATTTATATATAATGGATAACATTTTTTAACCAATAAATTATGACGATAACTAAATATGGATGGAATGAATTATAATTCTATGATCCATTATTTCTTTAGGCCTAAATAATTCACCTTCATTACTTTGAGTAAGAGATGAAGTTTAAATTAATCAAGGCATAACAAAGGGTAAGATTATAATTATGTATTGGAATGAAATAAAGAAATTATATATTCTCATGAAAACTATCATGTGATTATCATTTTGACAATATCAATAACCATTTCATGCCAATTTGGTTTATGGTTTTGTGGTCGTTAACCTTCTTTGGATCACCCACTTTCTTGTGATCAATGTTCTCCATTGACCTTTATCTATATTTGGGTGTTTTTTATCTCTTCTATGTCAATTTTTTCACATTCCACCTATGTTATCCTATTTAGAAACCTATTATGTGTTATTCCTGATGTCTTTTTCACGTCCCTTTATCTTTTTCAAGAGGTTATTTTATTAATTCCTTTTATAATGTGGGTTTCTATGAATGAATTTTCAAATTGTAACCCATTGATGACCGATATGAATTCTGAGGGTGAAATTCATTTTATGGGGGTTAGAATATAACACCCTTAGATTTTTTAAAATTTATTATTTCAATTAAATTTTAACTTTTTTATATTTTGTACTACACACAACATTGAGTTTTCACAAAACATGATATATTCTTAATATAATAATTTAAACATGACCATTATAACATTGAAATTAAACTTAGAGATATGAATAGTAATTATTAATTATTAATTATTAATAATATTGGTTTTATATAAAGAAAAAATATTGATACAATGGTACACAATTTTTAGAAAAGCCCCTATACGTTTTGAAAATACAATTTCCTCAAAAAATGATTTTAATTTCTTTTTGTGTAGAATGATAAAGTTATTTTTTGGAAGTTTTAGAAAATAAAATTTAAAAAATAAATTTAATTTTTGAAATAATAATATCAGAATTATCTCAAGGTTAATTCTTGTGTTTTTTCTGAAAAGTTTCATTTTTTTGGTGAATACTGAAAAATACCAAATTTAAATTTAAAACATCTTTTTTTAAGTAATTTATAATGTTGAATTATATGTTTAAATTTTTTTACTATAACAATAGTTAATTTTTATATCAATTCATCTAACTAAGGTCATTGGAATCAATTTGACATTATGTTTTTATATAATAACATTTCAAACATTTGAAATTTTTCTCATTAAAAACCAACTTTCTCATCACTTCTGAATAATTACTTTTAATTTAATTATTTCCAATTATGTTAGTAGAATTTGAAAAAATGGATTCCATATTTTATATTATAATAATTTATAATTTATAATAATTTCAACTTATTTTTTGACCAAAATGAATAATGAATATATTAAAAATTAATTACTTCGGTTAAGGTAAAAATTGATTTTCTAGGGGTAAAACTAGAATGATAAGAGTAAAAAAGACCTAAAATATTCCCTTAATTTTATTTAATGATTTTGTTTTGAAATTTTAAATCTGTTTTTATGAAATATGGAAATTCTTTTCAACATTTTGTTAAATATGACCCAAATAATAATGATAATAAAGAGAAAGGGATAAAATATAATTTTCAAACATTTAATAACTATAATACTTTGGGATAGGGATAAAAACAACATTTATTCAGTTAGACATATTAAATTTATATATAAATGATTTGTTGTTATTATAATAATTTATCTTTAATTTATATAGATGAATTAGTTACTTAAAATTCTTATGAAATACCGATATATTAATTATCTAGTTAATATATAAATAAAATAAATCAGTCAAAAAATGTTATATCTGAAGTAAATTGAATGAATTATTATGTTCTATTAATTTTTTAGATGGATATATCAATTTACACATGTGTGGACATAATTGATTTGAATTCCATAATTTTCATGATATTTTTAAAATTATAATTAAATAAATAATGTCAAAATTAAAATTAATGTTATTTTATATTAAATCTAAATTTTTAATTGATTTAAATTTTCTAAAAATCCTATCAACATCCAAATGATTTTTAAATTTTAATAAATATCATATATGGTCCATTAATGAACCAATTTTTCTATTATAATTACTATAGTTTTCCTGACCCGACCCATGTTGGGGATCGAGACGCAACTACCCCAAACCAGCCTCCATAGTCCAGGGGGTGTTGATAATCATTGAAGGCATAACTAACTTAGGGAGACCATTTTCTAAAAACCTATACACAAGCACATAGCCCACTCAATGAAAAAGTGCAGAGGAAAATAAGAAAAGATGAAACAGTGTTATAGAGTAAACCAAATATGCATGAACCTCTAGAAAGTATAAGAAGTACGATAGTGTATACTAAGAATTAAAGGGAAAAATTCAATCCCAAACCAGAAGTATGTCCCAATCTGAAAAACTATAAAATTAAACAACTGAAGGAGAGCTCTAGTTTTGAATTCCAAGCTATGGACATTGTGTGTGGTCCAAGAACCCAGTATCCCTAAGCTCCTCTAAATTCATGATTGAGATTCCCACAATCTGTGAAATACATGAACCTTGTGGGAAAATCCCATATAGGGGTTAGTATATACATAACCAGTAGAATACCCTAAAAGTGGAGGAGGGGGAGCAGTAAGAGATACAAACAGATAGGAAAGTAGTAGATATAACAAGGTATAATGAAATAGTATAGATCAACCCAAAAAAGAGTGAAAGTAAGCTCATCCAAGCACAAGGGGATAAACATGGTGAGTAGATGAACTAACCATCGAGACTTCACCACCAATATCAAAAGAGTAGACTCATTCAATCATGAGAATCTAGACACAGAAAGAACAAGGCATACCATGCACATCTTCACCTCTCCTGGAAGGAGAGTAACTAAACCCAAGGAGTGGGTACTGAAGAAGGATACATACATACATACATATTTACATATATATATATATATATATATATATATATTCTTAGTCAAAGAATCCCAAATGTGAGAGTAAGGGGATCTATATCTCACAGCTTAGCCCAAGAAGAAGAGTCACTAACAGTTCCAAAATAATTCCATCAACAATTCCCAACATCACACATGTCTTCCCTAAATAGAAAATTATAAGGGACTTAATCACCAAACATTGATACTATCTACCTTTGGTGGAACTTACTCACACGCATGATTTTAGGTTGTTCCAAAAATATGTCTTGGTGTGGAAATAATCCCTCTTCACTCTAAGTCCAAAGGTATGTCAAATCATGTCTCATCACTGTACCACATAGTTGAGGGGAATAAAACTCTATTCAGGGATATCATTCCATGGTATGACACTCTGATAGTCACTGAGGAACTCCACTGCTCGGCCCTTCTAGAGGGTAATGCTCTGGAATGTCATTATGGAAATCCACTACCCAGACTTACTAGAGGGTAATGTCTGGGAATGTCGTTGGTGAATTTCACAGCCTAGTCTTACTCGAGGGTAATCCTAGAACATTGAGGTCCTCCACTACCCATCCCCATTGGAGGGTAACTCAGAAAGATCATTGGGGAACTCCACTACCCATCCCTACTGGAGGGTAAGCCCAGAACATTAAGGAAATCCACTTCCTAGATCTACTATAGGGTGGCTAGGAAAGAGGTCATTTTCAAGGAAATCTACTGCCCATCCTTGTTAGAGGGTTACACCCAGTAATACCTATTGATTATTTTTTTTCGTTTCTCTCATCAGGTATCACACCTATGTGTGCCAAACCCAAAACATTTCACATTGCAACTCAAAAGCCACATACAAATGGACTATTGCATCATATTCTAAAAAAAATAGGATAAGGTTATAATTTTATAAAATCCATGTTCAAATGAAGGTGATACATAAGTTTTAAGTTTATAGAAAAGGAAAAAAGGGGTATATGGCATGTAAGGGGATCCACATAGCGTGCGGTCTCACTTCACCAGATGCCCGCGTCCATGGTCAGCACATGGCCTTGACCCCATGTTGTAGGACATGTCTTATAGGTGGAATATATGGTGTGAAATGGATAACTCAGTCTAGAGGTTGTGTCGTATGGTCGTGTCTATGTATCGGACACCGTGTCTGTGTACTCTGGTATATGACGTGTCGGTCCACACAGGATGTCACTCGTGTAGTCAATTGATGTCCATGAAATTCAACACATGGAATGTACCTATCTATGTGGTTTGTCACATGGATCACTCATGTGTAAAGGAGTTAGATGGCATGTTAGGGGAAGTATATGTTGTTTCATCCTTATTCGTTTCCAAAACCATAGTGTCGTTGCTTGAAAGGGCTACACACCATCTGTCCTTTATTATGAACGGAGTGTGGTTTCTATTTTTTAAGAAAATCTAGATATGATTTCTATGCATAAATTTTCTCAAATCGCTTATAATTGATATAAAATATTCAAATCAAGTCAAATCTCATGCTCACCATCCATCGTTCATCTGAAATCATCCACCGCTCATCATGGGGGGTTTGGTTGTTCATTATACACACCATTATTTTTTCCAAAAACAATTTATTGATCTCAAACCAATATATCGAGCATCCTTGAGTTGTGATAATTATAGATCTATGCCTCTCTCACAAAATTGTTCCCATTTCATCAATCTTCCATGATTTTGGGTGCCTGATCGAGCTCAGGCCACCAAAAATTTGTCAAACTGAGAACTCAGGGATCCGACCAGTGATGAATGCGATGAAACGAGGAAGAAAATCACAATAACAAAGGTCAATTGATCAATACCAATCATTTTTATTAAATCTATCAAGAATGGGAAATTTAGATTAGAAAATAACTAATAAAGTACTATTTCAATACATAGGATCATGCAAAGGGTTGTAACAGGGGTGAAAATCAAAGAAAAACTATCGATCCACTCAAACATTTAATCCAAATGTGTGAAACACCAAAATATGATCCCTACCTCTATTTTTTATCAATATATGGTGAAGAATTAACTCATGAAATGATTGAAGGAATTCTATGTGTCTGTTTCATCCTGATATGATCTGATCTAACATTTCATTGTCATTCCTCTAGATTCTCCAATAGGAAGAGGGAGGATTCATTGCTAGTAGATTGCATAATTTGTGAGTCAAACCATGGAAATTTCCTTAAAATATATATTTATATGCATATTTTTTAGGTGAAATTAATTATTTAATTTAATAATTAATTAATTAAATCCACTTAACACACTTCCAACAAGCGAGGGGTATGAACGTCCTATGCCGACTCATATTCTGTCACGCATAGGGAAAACACCATGTTATGAACCCAACAGTGGTCTTAGATTTCTGATCCAATCAAATTTTTAAGAGTGATCCCATTTTATATAAGATTATTCAAGCACGCAATATAAAATATATTTAATATGTTTATAAAATTAATTCCAAACACATTGGGCCTCAGAATCACACAATGTCTCGGCACCTAGTTATGGAAATATATATTGAAATATTTCAAAGTATTAAAAGAAAAAATATGGGTCTCTACATCATTCCCTCCTTTAATATTTTTGTTCGCAAAAAGAAAAAACTAGGAAAACAAATCAGAATATTGAGCCCACTTCTAGCTCTGGGCTATCCTCATCCGCTCCCAAAATGACCTAGACTTTATATGTTGTCAACTACACCATCTCTAGGCCAACTAGAGAAGTCTTTGTGATCTCTATCCAACACAAGGTTGACCTTTAGAGTATCCTTTTTAGGACCTTAAAATTTTCCATGTCGATGGTAGAGTGGTAGTTGTTTTTGTACACAAACTCTAACAAGGACAAGTGATCCTCCCAGCTCCAGATAAAGTCAACACACAATCTATCAACATATCCCCTAGAATCTAGATAGTGTGCTCAGTGTTCCCATCAGTCTGGGGGTGAAAGGTTGTAGTAATCTATATCCGGGTCCTGAAATTCTCTTGTAGGCCTCTCCATAATCATGATGTAAGTCATGCATCATGATCAGAGACAATCATCAGGGTACCTTGTGAAGGTGTGCAATCTACTGTATGTACATCTGCACCAAAATCTCCATCAAAATATTCTCTCTGATGGCTAGATAGTGTGCCGAAATCATGAGTCGGTCAATTATCTCCTATATGGAATGGTGACCATTAGTTGTATGTGTAAGCCCTATGATTAAATACATGGATATGTCATCTCATTTCTACTCTAGGATCTCAAGGGGTTATAACAAACCTGCTAGAACGTGGTTATCATCCTTCACATGCTAACATGTGCGGCACTAAGAGATGAACTTAGCTACAATTCATCACATATCAGACCACCAGAACTACCGTTGAAGGTCTCTATGCATCTTTCCCACCTCGAGATGTACATGTAAGGGAGAAGTGTGGAACTCCCGCATCACATCCTCCCACATCATGAATAGAACCACTGTTCTCCCTCGGAACATGATAATGTGATTCCCTCCTTTATAATATCCATTTGGTGAGTTACCTATGGATATCTAATCATGAAACACCTCACATACATTTTCTCCTATCTCGGACTCTCTCACACACTCAAGGAACGAAGGAGTCAAAACCATTGTTTGAAAGTTGTACCCTCCTACTCCCCTAGGTTCAGCCATAGGGAGAATAACTGCTTTAAATCTTCCTATACTAAGATATCCTATGGATTCATCCTAAGGGAATATGCTACAACATTGGCCATCCCTAGAGTATAAACTATCAAGAATTTATAATTCTGTAGGAACTCCAACTAGTGTCACTGTCTCATGATTAGGTATCTTTGGGTGAAGAAGTACCTGAGACTCTATTGGTGTAAGTAAAACACAAATCATTCTCTCAAAAGATAGTGTCTCTACATTCTCGGGGTGAATACTACCATTACCAGATCATGCTAGTGAGTTGCATTATTTTGCTCATGGGGTCTCAACTGCATCAACCCTTATGCGATAACTTCCTTCCTCTAAATCATCATAAAATTGAGCCCCATCTCCTGTGTCATCGCAATACACAATGAACTGAACACCTTCCTCTGGTAGTCTCAACATCAGAGCACTCTTCAACCTCTACCTCAACTACTAAAAGTCCCTCTGGCACTTCTCAGACCAGATAAATGGATACCCTTTTGTGTTAGGGAAGTCAAAGGGTATGATATCCTAGAGAATTCTTCCAAAAATCTCTTATAGTACCCTTCTAGGCTAAGAAATATCTGCACCTCTGACACATACTTAGGTGGCTCCCAAAAAATCACTGCCTCGATCTTTGCTGTATCAATGACTATACCTTGTTCAGAAAAGAAATTCCCCAAAATTTTAACCTCATGTATCCATAACTATCACTTCGAGAGATTTCCATAAAGATGGTACTCTAAAATTAAATCAAGAACCATCCTCTAGTGTTCTGCATGCTATTCCTCTATTTCAAAGTAGACGAGTAAGTCTTTGATGAAGAAAATGATAAATTGGTCCAAGTACAACTGTAAAAACTAGTTCATCAATGAAATAAATATGTTTGGGGGATTTTTCACCCCAAATGGAATCCCTAAGAACTCATAGTGTCATTAGCATCATTGAAATTCCATCTTTGGAATATTACCCTCAAGAACTAGTAACTGGTGGTAACCAGACCTGAGATCGATCTTTTAGAACCATATAGCACCTCGTAACTGGTAAAAGAGGTTGTAAATCCTTAGTAAGGGGTATATGTTCTTTATCGTGGACTAGTTTAGGTGATGATAATCAATGAAAATACGTAAGCTTCTATCTACCTTTTTTACGAAAAACAATGGAGCTCCCCAGGGGGACACACTGGGTCTGATAAAACCTTTCTCTTTAAGGTCTTTTAACTAAAACAACAACTCCCATATCTTGGTAGGTTCCATCCAATTTTCCACAAATGATATTGAGACCATACCTGGATAAACTTCAATGAAAGACTCCATCGAAAACCTCAGAGGTAGTCCTGAAACATTATTGAGAAGTCATATATATAATCCTACACAATTGAAGGAACCCAGATGGTTGAAGAGACTTCTGCACCAAGGGATACACAATCCAACTAATGGGTGGTTGGATGAATCCTCCTACTCATTTAACCCATATTCCCTTCCATGAGATCTTTCTTGCTAGAAAAGAAGAATCTTGTCCCATCAATGCATAAGAATTAAACTAGTTTGTGAAGGAAATAAATATGGGATCGTAACATGGAAATACAATCCATACCCAAAATAATTTCTTAGTGTTCCATCATGATGAAAAAAAGGTCCCACGTGAACCTTTCCCCTCCAAGTGATATCTCGCACTACTGGTAGATGAAAGATACCGAAGAATTGTTCCATATAGGAACCTCAAGTTGATGCTTCTATGCTAGAGCCCCTACTGTGAGATCCAACTCTCACACTAGGATTATCGAGATAAATTAATGGATAGAACCTATATCTACTAATAATGAGGCATGATTATAATAAACAAATTCATACCTTGAATAATCTCATGTACTGCGAGATCGTAGACATCCATGGCATGTAGCAGTCTGTGACCCCGACCGCCAGCTCCCTAAGCCTGATGTGGGCCGCCTATTGGTGGTGGTGGAAGGACCGCATAATTCCATAATATACCTACATCTCTTCCTATTCCTCTACTAGATACACCCCCTAGGTATCACCATGTCCATACTTGTGAGATCATGGATCATGGTGCAACCTCTGTAATGGTGGTCCATCAGCTATCTACTTGTGCTACTCAGAAGACTGATCGGGTAGTCTCATTCCATGTGACATTACCCATAACAAGTAAAATAGTGACCCTATCTATACTTCTCTAGTTCTCTGTGTTGTCTCGGTCTTATAAGACCATGTGCCTAATCCTTCTTGAAAAAGGGTCTCTTACCCCAAGATCTCTGGCACCTTCTAGGTGCTGCAGACGACTCACCTCCATAATGCCCACTACAAGATCCATCTATGTGGAATCCCTCTGACAGAAATATCTCTATCATCAGTGCTTACTCTAGCACCCTAGTATACTTGGGGATTCACAGGGACACAATACTAGCACAGATGTCTTAGAAGAGTCTCTCCTCAAGCTTCTGTTCTTGGAAGTATCCATCCTTGATCATGTAAGGAGAGTAGCGCATAAGGTCTATGAACCTCATCGTGAACTTAGCCACCATCATCCATTCCTATTGCAATTCCAGTAGATCATGGATTTGAACTAAGTGTAAGTAGGAGGGGTATTACTCCTCACAAAACAACTATTTGAAGATGTATGATGAGAGTATCAACTCATCATGCATCTACGTAACTAGGATCCACTAACACCCATCTAATTTGTGGAAAAGGATGGATACCAAATCCACAAACTGATCTATATGAGTCCAAATAATACTGAATATATAGACCAACAATTCTAGAAAATCCTCTACTACTTAAGGATCTAGCTCTCCATGAAACCTCAGTGGGTCTCTGATGTTGGAACTTATAGAGTGTGCTAATCCTGCGCACATCCTCAACCTACTCGGATGGGATGATCTGCTTCTCAATAGGTGGAGGTGCAACTACCTATCCACCTGGAGGAAGGGGATAATAGGATATACTTTGAACTAAGTCCTCATCTATTATAGGGTTTCCATCACTAACTGAATTTGGTATCCTGATTGGATGTCATCACAGAGGCATCCTAAAAGTTATCAAGGAGTATTGGGGTTAGATGATCATATATGTATATCGATAACAATAATGGGGAGATAACTCAAGAAGGATAGTCAAATACATCAATCCTATATGATGTATGTATCATTTATCGCTGAGAAAAATTCCTCAGAATGTCGATTTGACAAAAAAGTATTCAAGGTCCTTGTGAATGGATACGTTGGCCACTCATACCATCACTGGACTCCCTGGCCTAAGATCCACCCTCAAATCACTTTAACATTGTTTCCCTAAGCCCAACCAATCATGTTAAGGGGAAATGTCTGAACAACATCCAAAGGAATGAACTTTATTTGATAATATCCTTTAATGACTCGACCCATGTCGAGGCTTGAGCTTCAACTACCCCAAGCCTGCCTCCATTGTATAGGGGATGATGATAAGTGTCTAAGGCATAACTAACTTAGGGAGGCCATTGCTTTAGAACTGGTACAACTGCACATAACCAACTCATTTCAAAAGTGCAGTGGAAAAGAAGAAAATATATAGCCAAGATATAATGTAAACCAAATATGAATGAACCTCTAGATAGTATAAGAAGTAAAGTAGTGTATACAAAAAAGTAAAGTGTAAAAATACACACTGAAACCAGAAATATGTCCCAACCTAAAAAAACTAGAAAATGAAACAACTAAAATAGAGCCCCGATCTTGAGTCCCAAGCTACGACCATTGTATGTGGTCCAAGCACCTAGTATCTATATGATCCTTTGAAGTCACGGTCAACATGTCCGTTATCTGCAAAAAATGACATGTGTGAGAAAATACCATGTAGGGGTGAGTATATACATACCCAGTAGAATGCCCCAAAAGGGGAGTATGGGGGGCAGTAATAGATATAACTAAAAAGGAAATTAGTATACAGAACAAGTTACAATAAAATAGTATAGCTCAACCCAACAAAGAGGGAAAGTAATCTTGTCCAAGTATAAGGGAATGAACACGGTGAGTATATGAACTACCCATCGAGCCTTAATAACCTATAAAAGGGGAGTAGACTCATCCTACCACGTGAAGCTAGACATGGAAATCATGTGGAATATATTGCATGTCTTCACCTCTCCTAGAAGAAGAGTAACCAAACCCATGGAGTGGGTACTGTATAAGGATATATGTGTGTGTGTGTGTGTTCTCAGTCCAAGAATCCCAAATGAGATAGTAAGGGTATCTCTATCTCACAGTTTATCCCAATAAGAAGAGTCATGAAAAGTTCCAAAAGAAGTCCATTAATGATTCCCATCATCTCATGTATCTTCACTGGACACACAAGTCTAAGGTAATCAATCACCACACATTGATATTATCCACTTTAGTTGACACTGACTTACCTACACGATTTTAGATCACGTCACAAAAACGTGTCTTGGTGGGGAAATCTTCCCTCTTTTTTGTGAGTCCAAAGTTCGGTAAAACCACATCTTGTCACTATGCCGCATAGTAAAGGGGGATCAAACTTTAGGTAAGGATCCCATGCCCTGGTACTATAGAAGGGTGATTCTCTGATCATCATCAAGGAACTCCACTGCCCAGCCCCACTAGAGGGTAATGTGTAGGAATGTCATCAGGGAACTCTAATGCATATCCTTGCTGGAGGGTAACCCTCGAGAATGTCATCTGAAAACTCCACATCCCATCCTTACTAGAGGGTAAGCCTGACATGTTGATGAACACTACTTCCTAGCCCCTATAGAGGGTAACATAGAAAGATCATTGGAAAAATCCACTCCCTAGACCTACTAGGGGGCTAGCCTGGAATGTCAAGGAACACCACTAACTAACCCTTATGGATGGTAACCTATAACGAGGTTTTAATTAATGAACTCCACTACCCAGTCATGCTGGAGGGTTATGCCCGATAAGCCCTACTGATTTTGTATGATCGCAACCATCATTGTGTGTCTCCAAAGTGCATTTCAAACCTATAAAATTTTACATCTAAACTGAAAATACTCTTCTAAGGAAACCATCTCATTCTATGTAGAAAAAACTCATGATAGGCTCCTCACGGGACAAAATCTGAGTTTAAATAAAGGATATATAGACATTCAATGTTTCCATAAAATAAACCATGGGTTTCACAGCATGTAAGGGGACGTACACAACATGTGTTCCTGCTTCACCACCCACCTGTGTCCATGTCCGACATATGGCCATGACCCCATGTAGTAGGACATGCTATGTAGGTGGACTACATGGCATGCCCTAGCTAACTGGTTCCAAAGGTCATTTTCATGTACCAAACACAATGTTCGTGTACTTCGGTACATGATGTGTTGGTCTATAAGGGATGTTACCAGTGTGGTCAACCCATGTCCATGAAATTTTGAACATGGTGTATTTCTATCCATGTGGTCCATTACATGGGTCACTCACATAGAAAGGTTGTACATAGCTTGTGAGGGTAATTACATGTTATTCCATCCTTATGGGTTTCAAAAACCCTATCATCGCCACAGAAAGGGGATACATGTCATGTGTTCTTAATTAAACATGATGTGTAGCTCTGATTTTTTCAGAAACTCCTAATCTAGTATATGTGCCTAAATCTGCTCTAACCACTATAAATATCACCTAGATTCAATCTGAAATCTTCTGATCTAAATGAATCTTGCACTTGTCAACCATCATTCGATAGAAATCAACCATTATTCATAACAGGGGTTTGTTCGTTCATTTCACAATGTCATATTTCACCCCACAATCAATTTCTTGATCTGAAACCAAAAGATAGAGAATCCTTTATTCTTTATGATTCTAGATCTATGCCTTGCTTGAAAAACTATTCTTATTTCATTGGTCCGTCGTGTATATTTAGTACTCGATCGAGTTCATTCCATTGGGAAATTTTCAAATTGAGACCTCAAGGACATTAATAGTGAATAACATGAAGAAAAAATGGAGAAAATGCATAAGAAAAAAGGTTAATTGATTGATTCTAAGCATTCATAACCAATCGATCAAGAATGGGTGTTTCATATAAGAAAATAAATGATAAATTAATATTCCATTACTTGGGCTCATGAAAATCATTTTAACAGGGGAACATATAAAATAACAAATATTTATTTTCTAAAACATTTAATACAAATGTAGAAAACATCAAAATATGTGTCTTTCCTCTATTTTTGATCAATCATTAGTTAAGAACATGCTCACTCAATGATTGGAGGAAGTTGATGCATTCGTTGTATCCTAGTGTAATCCGATCTAAAGTTCTATTGTCATTAATCTAGAATATCTAAATGTAGGAGGGAGGTTCTCTCACTATCATATTCTAGAAATTTTGAGGCCAACCCTAGAAATTTTCATTTAACAATATATTTATAAACATCAATTTTAATTCAAATTAATTATTTAATTAAAAAATCTACTTAACGCACTACCAGCGTGTGAGGGGTCCAAACATCCCATGCTAACACTTTTTATATCTCTTATAGGGTAAAAAATGTGTTTTGGAACCAACTGTAGTCTCATATATTTGATCTAATCAACCATTTAATATTTATTCCATTTTCTCTAAAAAGTTGTGTGCGCAATATAAAATATATTTAATGTTTATATAAAATTAATTATGGGCACATCGGGCCTCACAATAACACATTGTATCAGAACCTAGATTTGGAAATATATATATAAATATTTTAAACTCTTACAAGTAAAAAACCAGGTCTCTATAATATTGACCATTAAATAGTTTAAAAATCCATTTAGAACGGTTAAGGTTGAAGTGATGTTTTTTCATATTACATTCCCTTATGTTAAAATTAATTTCAAATATGTATAGGATTTATATTTTATAAATTAAATATAATATTTTGAATATATGGGTATAAATGATCAAGTAATTCTCATATTAATTTTATTCTAAAGGATGAATTAGTATAGTTAGAAAACTAGTTACAATAGTGAAAAACGAAAATGCTAAAAATAAGGAAACTTATATGTTAAGGAGAAGAGTTTAAAACATGTGTTTAATTGTGTTGTGGTGGTATAACATGACAATATCATCCATAAAAATATTTAATTAACTTATTTTGATCAATTTGGGGAAATATTTAACTCTTTATAGTTTATTATCTTGAGTATTTACAATAATATCACTCCTCCTCAACTACAAAAGGGAACTCACTCTCCCCACTTCTTCATACCTCTAGATCCATTTTACTCAACCAATATATTCTCAAATTACATCCAAACATCCCTAATCTCATCATATATGCCTTAGTTTTGATATAAATTCAACCAAAGAAGGATTTAGTGCAAACCTAAGGAGGATACCTGAAGAAGAGATAATATTCATAAATGAGCATTTTTGTTTTATATCCTCCTACACCTCCATCAATTCATATTATATCATTATTATATAATAAAATAAACATATTAAATATACTAAGATTTTATTATTCATATTTAGTGACCTAAAAACATTTCAACCTCTATCAAATAGGTTATAAAACCATCATTTTTGTGTATGGAGAACTACCGGCCCGAGATCTGATTGTGTTATTTTTTCTATTAAAACCTATAAAGGATAGTGAAAATGATTGATTTATTGTTTATATATGATATATATATAATATTTATGATATTATGATTCATTAATTTTAATATCATAAATATCTTCATGCTTTACTTTTTGTGGTAATATGATAACATTGTTCATGTGTATGATGGATTACCGCCTCGCAAAGTGATGTGATTTGTTCAGGCGTTACAAGAAATGTATTAAGAATGAATATAATAAAATGATGTTATATATATGAAATAATAATTATTCTAGAATTATAATATATATCATTTACTTTTCTTTCATAAAATCCAACAAGAAAATGAATAAAAAACATTCAGGCTTGCATATGGAATGTCGTCTCCATGAATGGTTTATTTTATATCCTAACACTAAATTTAATAGATTACTATAAATAAATATACATTGAATATATATGATATTTATATCATGGTTTTAAATATGGATATTATGAAACCATGATCAAATTTTTAGGGCCAAAAAAATAACAAATCAAAGTATATATGAAAAATAAAGTGATTATTAACTAAGACGTAACTTTAACATGAAATCATTAAGAAAATGTAATAAAAAAGTAATATATCATATGATATATTTGAATATGTAGGATCGAAATATGATATGAGATGCTCAATATACAAGAGGGGGGGTGAATTGTATACTTTAAAAATTCCTTTGGAACCTTTAAAGTTAGTTATGAACAACTAAAGTTTCCTTAAGAAAAGGAAAGGACTAAGTTTAACAAAGTTAAACTAAGTAGATTCACAACACCTCTAACACCGAACTGAACTTAACAAAAGTTACAATATAAGATTCTACCTTAAAGCGTATAGAATCTAAACTAATCAGAGTAAGGAAGTATAAGAAAGTTATACTTTCCTTAAGATACAAATTGCAGCGGAATAACAACAAGTAGTAAAACTACTAGTAACAAGATAATAGTCTTTTAACCCAAAGAGAAGGGTATCCAACAACCTTGGATAAAGGTCCCTTGATTTATACTTTCAAGCAAGTCTGTCTTACCCACACCAGGGTAAGCCCTCGATACGAAGATCGGTGTCTCTGTCTTGCTATCCCCGCAAGCCCTCAACTTTAAGGTAGTTGGCAACCTCTGTCTTCCTCAGCAAGGAAGTCCTCGATCTTTAAGGTAGTCGGCAACCTCTGTCTTTCTCAGCAAGAAAGCCCTCGATCTTTAAGGTAGTCGGCACCTCTGTCTTCCTATCCCCGGAAGCCCTCGAATGTAATCACCAACATTCGGAGTCGCACGAAGCTTTGAGAGTTAATAAGAGACTCTCTCTCTAGAAATCACTTCAACAGCATGTAAGCACTTTTTCAGCAATCAGCTCTGAGCTCTTTCAAATGAGCTCCTATTTATAGGTAAGGTCGGCTCCTTCTCCAACGGTCATATTTTCCTTAAAGTTCGGAGGGACCTGTACACGTGTCACTTAGACAACGGTTAGTTTATAACAAAATGGACGACATCGTTTTATAACAAAACAAGTGTAACAGAAAGTACGACATCGTTTTAAACTCTAACATAAAGGTTCGGAATAGAAATTTCGGAGTGAAAGTTCGGAGTGAATAAATTCAGAGTGTATAAAACAATGATAATCAGATTCTGTTTAATAGGTGAATTCGGAATGAGAATTCGGAATAGGAATTCGGAATAGGAATTCGTCATCAGAAATCGTAATGAGAATTCATCATTAGAATTCGTAATGAGAATTCGGAATGAGATTTCTTCATTAGAATTCGTAATGAGAATTCTTCATTGGAATTCGTAATGAGAATTCTTCATTGGGATTCGTAATGAGAATTCTTCTTCAGAATTCGTAATGAGAATTCGGAATGGGATTTCTTCATTAGAATTCGTAATGAGAATTCTTCTTCAGAATTCGTATCCTGAATCTGGAATAGAACTAGGTCAGAATTCATATCCGGAATTCGGAATGAAACTTCCTTATAGTTTTTGTCCAGAACCGAATCCTAAAAACAGAATACTTTTATATCAAAGTTTTTATGATTCCGAGAAAGTGAATCCGAATTTCATACTTAAGAAAAATATTAATGAAAATATGATAAGGATAAATTTTTCTTATAAAAGCGTTTTTCCTTAAGAAAGCATTTTTCCTTATAAAAGCAATTTTCCTTAAGAAAGCATTTTTCCTTACAAAAGCGATTTTCCTTAAAGATAAGGTGTTTGTGATTTTCAAAACAAGAAGGAATGGAAAAGTCATAAGGAAAACCTTATTGACTCAACAATCTCCCCCTTTTTGGAAAGCACAAACATCCTTACGAAAAAGCTATTCTAAGAAGAAAGAAACATATTAAAGCTTATCTCCCTTGGTTTAAGAATATAGATGAATACGACTAACTCCCCCTTAGGCTTTGAGTCTCTAAGGATCGTATTCATATTTCCGGAGTGATGTTTCTTTAAGAAAAACTCCCCCTTAAACAAACTCTTATTAGAGTTCTATATCCTTGGGTATTTTTCTTTCTCCCCCTTTGATAAGCACTTATTAGATTTCCTCTTTTTCTTAAGGATCTTTTCCTTCTCCCCCTTTGTGATTTTCAAAAAGAATTGGAGGGAATGGAAAAAAATAACAAAGTACCTGAAAAGATTAGTAACGACAGCAATAGAAACAACAAGCACAATTTTCATTATATTTGAAATGTCAGCAACAACAACAGATTACAACAAAAAGATCGGATTGGTCATTTCGGATCTTTCTCCTTCGACATGAGCCCCTTGAGAATTGTCTTGATCTTCTTGAGATCCTTATGATCTTCCTCTGCTTGCTTTTCTAAGGCAACTATTCTTGCTGACTGAGCTTGAATGATTTCTTCCTGAGCCTTCAACTTTTCTTCCTGAGCTTCCATTTTCTCTTCCTGAGACTTTATCCTTTCTAGAAAATTGATCCGATGATCCCTTTCAAATTTCCAACTTTGATTAACAGAGTTGAGCTTTCCATTCAGATCTCTTACTTCCTGACTCCGAATGTTCTTTTCCTCTGTCAATTTCTCATCGAATGATGCAGACATCTCATGAAACTTCTTGTCCTCGGTTTGAAATGCATCCTTAACATTCTCCTGAAACTCATCCAGCAACCTCATCTCTTCCACATTCTTCTTCGACCAGCTAGTCATCCTTTTGCACGATCTTTTATGGGCTTCGTAACCAATAAAGAAATTTTTGAACTGGGCTTCTATCTCAACACATTTATCCATAACCATGGATACGGAGTCGGTTTTCTGATTCATTGTATGTTGGAGCATCTGGCACCGAGAGTCAATACTGGAGAAGGTCGGAATTGTTCCCACCAACTTCTTCAAGGACTGTACAACAAAATCGTGCCCCAACGATGATGACTCCGAATCAGAAATCTTGCTAGGAGAATTTTCTTCCTCGATAAGCTCCAACTTCCTCTTAGAAGAGCTACCGGCTTCCTTCCTTAAACTTTTTTCTGAACTCGGGGTATCAGCAAGAAATTGCTTTCCCTTTTGTTTTTCCGGAATTGAAACCTGTTCCGGAGATCTGTTCTCACTATCAGAGACTTGAACAATTTTATCTTCCTCATCAGCAACTTCTTGAACATTGGCTTCCACATTTCCCATCTGAGCAGCATCAAGTAAAATATGTTCTTGACAAGTAACTTCTTCTTCTCCCTTTTCTTCTTCCATTGCAGGAGTAGCAAGCTTTGAAGATTGAGCTTCAGATGTTCGGAGTGAAAGGTGTTCCGAAGGAGTTCCCTTATATTCATCTACTTGTTTGAGCACATCTCCTGTCTCACCACTTCCTTCAGCCGCTTCTTCAACCTCTTCCACTTTCTCTACTTCCTCAGTAGCAACAGCCTTTTCCGGAGTTACAAGATTTCTTCCTGGAGTCTCAGGTAGAGATTCCAGAAAAAAAGATCTCGGAACGGGAATGGTTGCTGAAACCATTTCATTAAACTTCAACAAAGCTTGCACAGCCTCAGCTTCTGACAACTTCTTCTTCAGCTTCTTTTCCTTAGCTTGCTTCTCAAGCTCATCAGCATCCTTTTCTTTCAGAGCCTTAGCCTCTGCAGGATCCAATCCGAACTGCGGATCTCCTTCCTTCCTCTTTTCCTTGTCAGCTCTCCACTTCGCTGCAACCTCATCAGTATATGTCTTCTTCTTCTTAGGCTTAGGAGGTGCGGAATGGACTTCCTTAGACTTGGGTTCCTCAGCTTCACCTACCACTTCTTTCTGTTTCCTCTTCCTTACCGGCTTTGATGATTCCGGATCAGCCACTTTCGGAGTCACTTCTGCTTGAGGCGGTAGATCAATGAATTTCCCTGATTCCTTGTTAAAAGCTATATTCATCCTTTTAAGAGTTGCATCACTGAGCAACATGATCTTGCAAACTTTCGGCTTAGAACTACAAGCAACCTTGAAGGATTCTAGGCACCGAACTATCAGCTTCGATAATATTGCCGGGTACATCACTATCTGAGCTCTCAGATTCCCCTTCTTCAAATTATCAATGTTGAGAAGAATATGCTTCATCAGGTTGAACTTTCTTAGATTTATCAGAAAATCCAAGATGTATATCTCACTCTTCTTCAAGCTGTCCTTGTCTCCTTTTCTTGGTACGATAAGCCCTTGCACCCATAACTCCAGAATCCGGAAGTTTGTAGATAGGGTTGCAATTTTCGGAGCCTTATCATCATCCAGTCCGATAATTTCTAAGGCTTTATCCTTGTTGAAACTACCCAAGGAGTCTGGCAGAACGTGCGAGATAAACTCAGCTTCCCCTTCATAACTCAGCCCTACCAAGCTTGCAGCCTTGGTGTAAGATAGCTTATATGTCTTGCCATACGATTTGAAGGAAAACTTCTCTCTATTATCTTCCACGAAGAAAGCAACTGTCTCATAAAACTCGACAAGCAAGTCAGAGTAGACTTCATCTTGGTTGCCGGTTTTTGATATTGCAACATCCTCCCAGCCATTCAGCTTGATATTCTTCGAAATGATAGAATCATAGTTGCTGATGAAATTCGGATGAACTAACCGCTCTCTGTAGACTAACCACTGAGAAATGGGCTTAGTTGAAGACATCTCTTGAGAAGCTAACTCTGCAGACATTCGGATCTGAAATCTCTGAGAAGATCGGAACTGAGAAGACTGAAGTTCGGAACTGGAAAACTGTAGTTCGGAACGGCCTTAAATCGGAGAGTCAGAGCTTCAGCACGCAAAAGCTTGAAATAGATGTGGGACGAGAAAATAGGATCCCCTTTATATAGGCATTGGGATGACGGTTCAACTTCCTCGGTTGATCTGACGGTTTAGAATGATCTGAGATCAGATCTAACGGTTGAAAGCTTGAATCCGATCTTTTTGAGGTTTTATTAAAATAAAGAATTAAGAAATCCAAAAACCAAAAACAAACTATAAGAAATTGCCAGCAAGTAAAATATGATTACGAAAACTTCAGTAAGGAAATCATACCTTTCGGATTAGCTTAGGAAAGTTATTCGTAATGGGTAATATAAAGACGACTACGAAAAATTCAATACGAAAAACTAAGTACGAAAACTTTAATACGAAAAAAATCAATACGAAAAAGTAAATACGAAAAAGTCAATACGAAAGACTTAATACAAAAAAGTAAACACGAAAAGTCAATACGAAAGACTCAGTACGAAAGTTCCGTTATGAAAATACCAGTACGAAAGTTTTCCATTCCGGAAATTTTCAATACGAATACTTCCATTCCAGAAGTATTCTGTGCGAAAATATCCTTTCTGGTAAATTGTTGTTCCGGAAATTCCATTCCGGAAATTTTCGTTCCGAAAAGTTTGAAAACAAAATTTTGAAAAACTTTGTTAAATAAACAAACAAATGTACTCCCCCTATGAAAAGGAGTTTATTACTGTAAGGAGATTTTTCAACAGAAAGTTAATTGGGGAAGATTACCTTACAGTTATCATTCCTAACTTCTGTTTAATATATTCAAATCTATCAGAAGGTAAAGATTTTGTGAAAATATCAGCAAGTTGATCTTGCGTTCCGATAAACTGAAGAATAATGTCTCCTTTAAGTGTGTGATCTCTAAGAAAGTGATGCCTAATATCTATGTGTTTTGCATGGGAGTGATGTGCAGGGTTTTTACTTAGGGCAATGGCACTTGTGTTATCACACAAAATTTGAGTTTTAGTAAAACTCAAGCCATAGTCTGTGAGTGTGTGTTGCATCCACAACACTTGTGCACAACAACTTCCAGCTGCTACATATTCAGCTTCAGCAGTGGAGAGTGCAACAGAATGTTGCTTCTTGCATGACCAAGAAACTAATGAATCTCCTAAGAAATGACAAGTTCCGGATGTACTTTTCCTATCCATTCTACATCCACCAAAGTCAGCATCAGAAAAGCTTTTTAGAACAAAATCATTTCCAGAAGTATAAAATAATCCTAGATCCATGGTTCCTTTAAGGTAGCGAAAAATTCTTTTTACTACCTTTAAATGAGATTCCTTAGGATTGGATTGATATCTTGCACACAAGCATACAGAAAACATTAAGTCTGGTCGACTAGCTGTTAAGTAAAGTAGACTTCCGATCATACCTCTAAAAGATGTTTGATCTACTGGTTTCCCAGCTTCATCAAGATCTAAAGAGTTTGAGGTACCAATGGGAGTACTTATACTCTTAGTGTTGTCATAACCATACTTTTTAAGAAGATCTTTAATATACTTATGTTGGGATATGTAGGTTCCTTCTGGTTTTTGAGAAATTTGAAAACCAAGGAAAAATGTTAACTCACCCATCATACTCATTTCAAACTCAGATTTCATTAGACTAGCAAAAGAGTCAGTCAAAGATTGCTGAGTTGAACCAAATATAATGTCATCAACATAAATTTGAACAATCAAAACATTTTTCTTATCTTTCTTTATAAAAAGGGTTGGATCTGCATTTCCCTTAACATAGTTATTTTGAAGCAAAAATCCAGTAAGTCTATCATACCATGCTCGTGGAGCTTGTTTAAGGCCATACAAAGCTTTGGTAAGTCTAAAAACATGATCAGGATGTTTTGTATCTTCAAAGCCAGGAGGTTGTTCAACAAAAACTTCCTCTTAAACATAACCGTTAAGAAAAGCACATTTCACATCCATTTGAAATAGTTTGAAATTAAAGAATGCTGCAAAGGCAAGTAGAATACGGATAGATTCAAGTCTAGCTACTGGAGCATAGGTTTCTTCATAGTCTATTCCTTCTTGCTGATTATAGCCTTTAGCAACAAGTCTAGCTTTATTTCTAACAATGACTCCATTCTCATCGCATTTATTTCTGAAAACCCATTTTACTCCAATAACAGAAGTTTCCTTAGGTCTCTCAACCAAGGTCCAGACTTTATTCCTTTCGAATTCATTTAGTTCATCTTGCATTGCTTTGATCCAATCATCATCACCTAAAGCTTCATCAGTGCTTTTAGGCTCTAATTGGGAAAGAAAAGCTAGATGTTCTACTTCATTTCTTAAGGAACTTCTAGTCCTTACAGGTTGATTTACATCACCAATGATACTATCACTGGGATGATTCTTAAGAAACACCTGATTTGGGTTTTGTAAAACCTGTTCATCAACATAGGATAGAAAATCTTCTGGGGTAAATGTTTCAGAAGTATCTTCTAGAACAATTTCCTTATCAGAAGGTTCTTCTATTAAAGGTTGATAATCAGTTTTTGAAAACACATCCGAGGATGTAGGTTGGGAGGTTTTAAAAACAAAAGGATCTGACTCATCAAATTTTACATGTACTGTTTCCTCAACAGTACAAGTATTTTTATTAAAAACTCTATAAGCCTTAGAGGTTGTGGAATATCCTAAGAAAATTCCTTCATCAGATTTTGGTGCGAATTTATGTAAGTTATCTTTAGTATTCAAAATGAATACTTTGCAACCAAAAACCTTGAAGTAGGAAAGTCTTGGTTTTCTACCATTCCATAACTCATAAGGAGTTTTATTAAGAAAAGGTCTAATCAAAACTCGATTTATAGTATAACAAGCAGTACTTACAGCTTCAGCCCAGAAATGTCTAGCAATAGAGTATTCACTCAACATGGTTCTAGTTATCTCTTGAAGAATTCTATTTCTTCTTTCAACTACACCATTCTGTTGAGGAGTTCTAGGTGCTGAAAAGTTGTGAGTAATACCTTTCTTACTACAAAAAGTTTCAAAATCAGAATTTTGAAATTCTCCTCCATGATCACTATGAATAGCTTTCAATGGAAGGTTTTTCTCATTTTTAACTTGAGCTCTAAAACTTTTGAAATACGAAAAAACTTCAGATTTCCTTGCTAGAAAATAGACCCATGTAAATCTAGTGTAATCATCAACAAGAACAAACACATAGTATTTTCCTCCAATGCTTCCAGTTTGTGTTGGACCAAAAAGATCCATGTGCACTAACTGTAATGCATCGGTTGTTGAGACTTCACCGATTGACTTAAAACTAGATTTATGTTGCTTGCCATATTGACAAGGATCACAAACTTTAGAAGAATCAAATCTAAGCTCCGGTAGATCCTTAATAAGTTTCTTCTTAGAGAGTTTACATAGGTTCCTAAGATTACAGTGTCCTAATCTTCTATGCCATAACCAAGAATGATCTTCCATTGCACTTAGGCAAGGTAAATCTTGGCTTCTTAGGTCTTCTAAGTTTAACGTGTAAACATTCTCTTGCCTATTGGCTGAGAGAATAAATTCCTCCTTGGAATTGTGAACTAAGCATTTATCATTCCTAAAATTCACAAGGTAACCTTCATCACATAACTGACTTATGCTTATGAGGTTGTGCTTAAGACCTTTAACAAAAAGAACATTTGAAATCAAAGTTTTACCTAAAAGAACAATATTACCAATACCAACAATCTCTCCCTTAGCATTGTCTCCGAAAGTTACCTTTCCTCCTTTCGTTTTGATAATCTTTTCAAAAAAGCTTTTGTTACCAGTCATATGCCGGGAACATCCACTATCCATGTACCAAATATTGTTGCTGGAACTTTCTTTATTTTCCTGAAATTAAGAACAAAGTTAGACTTTCGGAATCCAAACTTGTTTGGATCCGAGATTTCCAGACAATAAAATTTTTGGTACCCACATTTTCTTAGAAAAATAAGCTTTATGAAAACCTAAGGATTGGGTTTTGTTTAAGGAACAATTTCTTGCCCAGTGACCACCACATTGACATTTAGTGCAAAATGGGGCACTTTGAGGAACAAAATAATTGTTGCTGAAAACAGGTTTTGCTTGGGTATAACCAAATCCGGATTTATTTCTTAAAGGTCGTATTTGAGAATACATCTTATCAAAATTTTCCTTACCATGGGTAAAGTTTGATAAACACTTCTTTAAGGAAAAAATTTCGGACTTGAGTTTTACAACCAAGTTTTTATCCTCAAAATCATTAGTTTTTGAACTAGAGTTAAGCTTGAAAACTTTTTTATTAGAAATTACTTTTTCTAATTCTTTAGAAAGTTTGTTCTTCTCAGAACTTACTTCCTCAAGATTTTTTGAAATATTTTCAAAATCAGCGTTTTTCTTATCAAGATCTTTAGAAAGATCTGATATCTCTTTAGTAAGAATAGAATTCCTAGAATTTGCCTTATCAAGTTTCTTGTTGAGTTTGGAATTCTCAATCTCAAGAAGTTCAGCAAACCTAGAGACTTCTTCAAAAGTAGGTAAAGTATTTTCCTCATCAGAAGATGATTCTTCATCAGAAGAGTTATAATACTTACTATCATTAGGATTTAAAGAAACATTGGTCAATGATTCAGCATTTCGTACCTTAGCCATAAGACAATGATTTTCAATAGGTAATCTGGCTATAAGACCAAGATTCTTCTGTCCTGAAGATTCATAATCAGAAGATTCATCTGAAGAGTCACCACCACTGGCACTCCAGGTGTCATTAGCTTTCAGAACTTTCTTATCTTTGGCTTTGTAATACTTCTTCCTGTTCTTTTCTGAATGTCTTTCCTTCCTTTCTTTCTTTCTGAGCATAGGGCAATCTGGTCTAATATGTCCAGCTCTTTTACATTCATAACAAGTAACTTCTCCATCTTTCTTATCTTTCCTATCCTTTTTCTTATACTTGGATTGAAAGTTTCTTTGCCCAGCTATCTTGTTCATCCTTCGAGCAAGATTGGCTAATTCATTTTCTGAAACTTCACTCTCACTAGATTCGGATTGGAAAATGACTTTCTTAGATTTGGATCTGGTTACTCTCTCAGGAGTCTTAGCTTTCATCTGATTAGAAGTTGTAGTAAAAGCAACAGTACCATTTCCATTCTTCTTCTTGATGTTGTCAGCATCTCTCTTCATTCTAGTCTCATGTTGTAGAAGAGTTCCAAATAATTCATCAAGAGTAATTTGAGTAACCTCCCTGTTCTCATCTATAGCTGTTCTCTTGGATTCCCACTCATTGGGCATAATGTCAACAATCTTGTCCACAAGAGCTTCATCATCTAATCCTTTATCTCCCATAGATTGTAGACTGTTGACAATTGTCATAAATCTTTGTTGAACTTTACAGATAGGTTCTCCATAAGGAAAATTGAATCCATGATATTCAGCTCTAAGCATAGCTCTTCTAGTCTCAATCACCTTAGAAGTCCCAAAGTGTGTAACCTCTAGCTTCTTCCATATACAGTTAGCTGCTTCACAAGAAGAAATTTGGCTATATATATTTCTAGTCATTGAACATAATAAAGTATTGCGTACCTTATAATTGAGTTGATATTCTTGCTTCTCCTGGTTAGTAAAGGTTCTGACTTCCTTGTCAGGAATTTTATAATCACCAGTAAGCATGAAAAAGTTATCTACTCCAGTATTTATAACAAAAGTCTTCATACGATCTCTCCAGTATTCATAATCATTACCATCAAAGATTGGTGGTCTTGTAGGATTCAGATTGTCAATAGAACCAACGTTCATTCCTGCCATACTAAAAATAACTTTGCACACAAACTAGTTAGTAGCAAAAGTTCGTAATCAAAATGTTCGGAATGAGAAAAGTTCGGAATGGATAATCCGGAATGACAAAGTTCGGAATGGAAAAATGAGCAAGAAAAACTTGTATGTGAGTACAAGTATTTCAGTAACCTTAGCTCTGATACAAATGTAAGAATGGTATAGAGTAAGAGGTTTCCAACCTCTGATACCAATTGTAGGATCGAAATATGATATGAGATGCTCAATATACAAGAGGGGGGGTGAATTGTATACTTTAAAAATTCCTTTGGAACCTTTAAAGTTAGTTATGAACAACTAAAGTTTCCTTAAGAAAAGGAAAGGACTAAGTTTAACAAAGTTAAACTAAGTAGATTCACAACACCTCTAACACCGAACTGAACTTAACAAAAGTTACAATATAAGATTCTACCTTAAAGCGTATAGAATCTAAACTAATCAGAGTAAGGAAGTATAAGAAAGTTATACTTTCCTTAAGATACAAATTGCAGCGGAATAACAACAAGTAGTAAAACTACTAGTAACAAGATAATAGTCTTTTAACCCAAAGAGAAGGGTATCCAACAACCTTGGATAAAGGTCCCTTGATTTATACTTTCAAGCAAGTCTGTCTTACCCACACCAGGGTAAGCCCTCGATACGAAGATCGGTGTCTCTGTCTTGCTATCCCCGCAAGCCCTCAACTTTAAGGTAGTTGGCAACCTCTGTCTTCCTCAGCAAGGAAGTCCTCGATCTTTAAGGTACTCGGCAACCTCTGTCTTTCTCAGCAAGAAAGCCCTCGATCTTTAAGGTAGTCGGCACCTCTGTCTTCCTATCCCCGGAAGCCCTCGAATGTAATCACCAACATTCAGAGTCGCACGAAGCTTTGAGAGTTAATAAGAGACTCTCTCTCTAGAAATCACTTCAACAGCATGTAAGCACTTTTTCAGCAATCAGCTCTGAGCTCTTTCAAATGAGCTCCTATTTATAGGTAAGGTCGGCTCCTTCTCCAACGGTCATATTTTCCTTAAAGTTCGGAGGGACCTGTACACGTGTCACTTAGACAACGGTTAGTTTATAACAAAATGGACGACATCGTTTTATAACAAAACAAGTGTAACAGAAAGTACGACATCGTTTTAAACTCTAACATAAAGGTTCGGAATAGAAATTTCGGAGTGAAAGTTCGGAGTGAATAAATTCAGAGTGTATAAAACAATGATAATCAGATTCTGTTTAATAGGTGAATTCGGAATGAGAATTCGGAATAGGAATTCAGAATAGGAATTCGTCATCAGAAATCGTAATGAGAATTCGTCATTAGAATTCGTAATGAGATTTCGGAATGAGATTTCTTCATTAGAATTCGTAATGAGAATTCTTCATTGGAATTCGTAATGAGAATTCTTCATTGGGATTCGTAATGAGAATTCTTCTTCAGAATTCGTAATGAGAATTCGGAATGGGATTTCTTCATTAGAATTCGTAATGAGAATTCTTCTTCAGAATTCGTATCCTGAATCTGGAATAGAACTAGGTCAGAATTCATATCCGGAATTCGGAATGAAACTTCCTTATAGTTTTTGTCCAGAACCGAATCCTAAAAACAGAATACTTTTATATCAAAGTTTTTATGATTCCGAGAAAGTGAATCCGAATTTCATACTTAAGAAAAATATTAATGAAAATATGATAAGGATAAATTTTTCTTATAAAAGCGTTTTTCCTTAAGAAAGCATTTTTCCTTATAAAAGCAATTTTTCTTAAGAAAGCATTTTTCCTTACAAAAGCGATTTTCCTTAAAGATAAGGTGTTTGTGATTTTCAAAACAAGAAGGAATGGAAAAGTCATAAGGAAAACCTTATTGACTCAACAGAATATATTTCTTTAATGGATGTATAATAAAATTATATTTATTATATAATGTTTTTTATTGAGTATGATAGAATTCAAGACAAAAGGTAAGTGATTTTTGTCTTACTTTTCCTTCTTCAAGACATGTGTTATGTTTTGTGCCTATATTCTTTCAAGAGGAGTATATACAACCCATTTTACATGAAATATAATGAATTTAATTGTCTTTATTATATTTAAATTATCATATTATAATATTCTTTTATGGGGATTATGATTGATTATTACCAATTTGGTAAACTTTTTATGTCACAATCTCATCATTTGTTGGGATTGTTTGTGATCAAGTATCTAATGATGAAATTATATGATCTACCTCTCAATAATTCTCATGAAATATATTATCCTCTAGTTATTAATGATATTTTCAAGTACTTATACCATTCTTACACTCTTGGTACTTAAAGAAGATGATAAAATTTATTTAAGAAAACATGACTTTATTTATCTATTCGGTCAGAAATCTATTTTCTTTAAAAACCATTTTCCTAAATATGTTTTCAAATAAAATTATTACTCCATTAAAAAAAAATTATTTCAAAGGAATATTAATTCCATTTTCTAAAATAATTCATGTTTGGATTTTATAGATAATTTGAAAAGAATCTTTGTTTTTATGATAAATGACATGAATGGTATTTCACATTTTCATGATTTTTTAAACATTCTTTTATATTTTTTCAACAAAAAATGTTTCCAAAATGTTTTATGTTTTAAAAAATTATTTTTCAAAGGTAAAATGATATTTTCTTCAAGAAATTTTTTAAATGATCTTTCGAAATCATTTTCCATTTAAGATGACATCTATTGGTGTTACCAAGTCCTTAATATGGATATGATCCAAGGATACTATTATAATTTTTTTTTGAATATTTTATGTTTATAATGAAAATTTATTTATAATACCTATTTATATTCCATGGGTTATACCATAAGGTAATTATTATGAAACCTTATTCTTTTCATGGGTTATACTTTGATGAAATGATTATCGAATCTGTCTCTTTTTCATAGGTTATGATATTATGAAATTTTTATGAAAACCATTTCATTCCATGAGTTATTATATGATGAATGTTTTTTGACCTTATGGCACACATATTTATGATTTTTATTATGTTATGGTGGTTATGTTATAAAAAAGGATGGTGGTTATGTTATAACCAAATATGGGTGGGACCTATATCTCCCTCTAATAATTTGGGAAAAGATTTATATATCATAAGATAAGAAGGAATGGAATGAGAAGTGAACACGGTTTAGTTAGATAGGACTATAAGGAGGAATGAACACAGTTCAGTAAGACATGGATGTAATAGGGAGTGAACCTGATTCAGTGGTACAAGGCCAGAACAAGGAGTGAACCTGATTCTATAAAATAATTTTCTAATCTATGATGGTCATGAAATTAATAATTTACTAATATGAAAATAGTTTTCTATTCTTATGTTTAAACCAAAAATTTCATGTCTTATGAAAATGTTATGATCTCATGGATTAGGTTCTTATTTTCTCTTATGATTCATGTTTTATGAACTTAAAATATTAATTCCATGATTCAATATTATGATCTTTGATATGAAATGTATTATTTTCAAATGTTATTCTCATGTTCTCATACCCTTTTGTTTAGGTTATAATTACATATCTCCCTTGTTTACCATTATTGATAATTTAATCTTACCCTTTATTATTTTTCCATTATCCAAATTATAAAGATATGTACTATGTCTAATATGTATCAGAAGGGAACTAGTTGTGAAGAATGCAGTGATAGATGATACAACTCACTTATAGAACAATTTTTTGTGTTTCTATGTTTCCAAAGACACTAAAATATTAAAATAATTAGGTGTTTGTTTGTGTAATGTAATAAATATTAATAAAAAATTACGCAATATCTATGTATGAATATCCTAGGTCGATATATTTCTAATAAATTTAAAGATGTATCGGCACATGATAACTCTATAATTAATAAATCTCTAAAAAAAATTTCCTTATGAGCAAAAATATTACCCAACACCTATGATATTCTTTCTATAATCATTGATTCATTTCCCATATTATTTACTGAATGTACTGACTATATCTACCGATATATATGAATCCTCAAATCTAATGTTTTCAATAAAAACTGATATGATTCACTATACCTCCTATCAAATAATATATATAAAACTCACTTTCTTACCAAGTAGGTTCACTTTACCCATCAACTCTGATATTATTAATGATCCACCCAACTTATTGTTCATACTCAAAATGAACTATCTAATGATCCTCATCGTAATACTATCCATAACGTCTTCTAACTAGAACTAATACACTTATTCTCTAAAATCCTATGAAAATAAATATTCTTAAGACTATACCAAATAATCCAAGATACATATCCCACATTATAACCACAAGTCTTATATATCCGCATCAAAACCAATTTAGGTAGAAACAATTAAAAAATATTGATCAAAAAACAATAATATCATGAATGACCAAATCATTAAAGGAATTCCTCAAATTTGTGACGTCTCATACATAACAATCAAATCATAATATAAATAGTCACCCCATACTAAAAAACATATTTCTATTACTCATCATACCATATTAATGGAATCTATTTGGTTTACTTGGACACTAGGAGTGCACATGACTATTCTGCCCACTTTGGAACACTCCACATTGTGTTTCCTTTATTGTTGTAGTAGTGATGGGATACCCCCCCCAGATGACTCCAGTGATATCACATTGGTTCTCATTGTTATATTTTAATAATTTTCCTAATTCCACCTATATTTTCATAATATCTTAAGAAAATGAAACCTTGACCTCATTCCTCAATACCTTTTAACTATCTCTATAGATAAATATGAGAAGAGGCCACACATACCAATAGTGAATAACTTGGTCCTATATCAATGTAAAGTACCTTTAAGAACACATTTAATGTCTAGGTATACATAAATAGAGTATAATTTCATAATCAAAATCATCCTCTATCCTTTAATTTTCATGATACTTTAGCTCCATAATTCTATAGAATATCACATAGTTCACACTCTATAGATAGAATCCCTCCTAAAAGTGTGGAAAAAATAAATCCAAGAATTCCCATCACACTTTTTTGCTCCCATTAGTGGTCCACTATCCACCTTTATCACCCTTAAATTTAGAAACAACCATCCTCATCTACATCTCCCTTAAAAATCTTATTTATTTAAAAATGTGTTGAATGTTCTATAAATATTTCTTGCATCGTAGGGTCCTGGTCACTTAAAAATTATATGTAACATTATGCATGAAATTCATGGATGTACTAGAAAACCATCCATTATCCTTCTATAAGTCCCTACAGATAATCTTGAAGGACCTGTAATGAGGTTTCTATATAGATAAAAACCCATCATGTATAAACATTCAGATATTTCTCTCTCATGTATTTTCAGTACGTTGCTAAAATTGATGATTAAAAATCATCCTAAAATAAATAATCACTAAATTCCAATTCATTATGATACATCTATTACAATAATAAATCAATATTCAAAATTTAAAGAATAATTTATCACCATGTATGTATAATGTTTCCTTTAATTCTTACTTAACAATGTTATGACTATTCTAATGGATAATATACCAATTGGGTATTTATATAAAAACTCAAATTATGTCATCCATCACACATCACAGATCAATAAAAATATACTCATTTTCTTCCATTTAAAGTGTGAATTAATTTTCCCACTTACAAAAAAACTCATGACCTCCCATATACCAAGAAAGCTAGGAGATAGGAAAACCTGCTCCTGAGGAAATCAAATAAAAATAAAACCAAAAGTATAGTACAAGACATCACGGAGTCACCTTACAAAGACGAGAATAAACCTCACCACAATAATTCACATGAACAAGATTAGCACAGTAGTCAGGTGCTAAAAATGACCAAACGGAGGTGACCTCATTGATTTCCTTTTTCGCAAGGGCATCCGCCACTTGATTAGATTCAAGGTAAATATGTGTGACTTCAATGGAGAGCGAGCCAAGAAGCCGAAGACAATCAATTCAGGCTGGAAAAATCCTCCATGGCACATTCCTAGAACGCTCTTTCAAAATTTTAACTGCAACAGTCGAATTCAATTCTACCCATAACTCATTCCAACCAAAATGGACAACATACCTGATTGCCTTAATAATGGCCTAGAGATCAGCTTCAATGGAAAATCCATTTCCAATAAAATAAAAGAATCAGCCTTTGACAAACCCCTGATAGGTACGGAAAACCCCACCACATTTAGAGGGCCCTGGAGCACCAGAGGCATCCCCATCAACATTAACCTTTATCCACCGTGGAAGCGGCAGAATCCATCGAATGGATTTCACCATCAGTGGATTCTTTGTACTGCCATTAAGACCAAGAGATATCAATAAAACCATGTCAGAAACATCATTTATCATTTATCCGGTTTGGATATTGGAAGCCATGTGAATGGCACGATGCATTGTCAGAACACCATTGTGAAACCGAGGCTGTGTGTTATTAAACAACAGGTCATTTCTGGACTTCCAGATGAAGTCAAAAACAACCGCCGTTGCAGCCAAAACAAGAGCATAAACTTGCTTGCTGAAATTGGTTGTGCCAATGGCCTGCATTAAGCCATCAACCAAATGAAAATTCGAGCAACATTGAAAAATATGCTGCATATAACACCAAAGTTTGCGAGCAAACTTGCAGGAGAGAAAAATATTTGAGATGGTTTCATATGCTTCCAATAAGATATGATAGACCGAGGAAAGGGACATCCCAGTGCGCTGCAACAAGGACTGCAAGGGCAGCCTACCTTTCCATGTTTTCCATAAAATCAGAGAGCGCACAGGGGGAATAAAGTGCTTAGTGAAGTCTGCAACCCATCTAGGGGGTGAATCAAGGCACCATAAAGAGACTTATAGCATTCCTTTATGCTTAAGAGTCCATTCAAATATAGATTCCACACCAGAATGTCATAATCAGTAAAACAGTACCTCATAGTTTCCATTCTCAGGTGGCTGGGCAGAATTTCAGACAGATCTGGGTCTGCAACAAAGTTAGCAATTGATTTGAGCTTAAGAGAGTCTGGAATGATAACCTCATCACGAATGGGCCGTGATAGCCAGGTGGATGTCCAGCAATTCAGATTGTACTGCTTATAGACCATCCATTTCGAACGAGCCATAAGATTAGAATAGGCCAGCTTTAGAGCAGACCATACATAGGATCTCATATAGTTGACATACCCATTCTGCAATTTTCCATTAAATCTAATAATCAAAAACTCCATGGAGGGATTATGATTTGAAAAAATATTCCATACAAACTTTTCAATCAGGGTGTCATTGAAGATTTGTATGTCTATAATACCCAATCCCCCCATTTGTGCCAGCTTAATACAATCTTTCCAGGAAACTGTAACCAATTTCTTCTCATTAATTGAGCCAGTCCAAACAAAGTTCCTAATTCTTCCACTTAAATCTTTAATCAGTGATCTCAGACACTTATACAGAGAAAATTAATAAACAAACATTGAAGTAATCACTGAGTTAACCAAACAAATTCTCCCAGCTTGGGACATATTTTTCCCTTTCCAGCCTGAAAGTTGATTGGTGATTCGCAACGCAATATTCTCTAAGTGAGATCTTTTAACTCTGCCCCAAAAAAGCGGTACACCAAGGTATGTAAAAGGAAGGGAGCCCCTTTTAACCCCCAGCTTCATCGTAGTTCTGTTTTACCTTGATGTAGAAACTCCATCACCAAAATACACATATGACTTTCTCCAATTAATGACCTAACCTGCAACCTCCTCATAGTGGGAGAAAATGCCTTTAATACAAGAAATGGTAACATTGCTTTCCTTCCCAAAAATTAGGATATCATCAGCATAAAATAAGTGTAAAGGGGCACACAGGTCCCTTCCAATTCTCATTTGTTGATACCATCCAAAATTAGAAAGATCAGTGAGGCACCAACTTAAATAATCTTCAGCAAAAGCAAACAACATACCAGAAAGAGGGTCACCCTGCCTAACACCTCTTGAGCATTGAAAAACCCCTCTAGGAGAACCATTGACCAAAATAGACAGTCTTGTACTGGATAATATGGACCCAACAAGATCAAGAAACTTTTGAGAGAAGCCATTCATCCTGAGAATAGTAAACATAAAACTCCATCTTATGGTATCAAAATCTTTTGAAATATCAATTTTAACGGCCATATGTCCATCCTTAACCTTTCTTTTCATAGAGTTCACACACTCAGAGGTAGTAAATAGACAGTCTTGGATGTTTCTCCCTAGTACAAACCCAAACTGATTCCTAGATATGAGATTTTTGGCAATTTCACCCAGCCGCTGAGCCATAATCTTACTAATGATTTTTGGTATTGTATTCTCAATGGAAATAGGTCTGAAATCTTTAATGTCCAAGTCATTCTCCTTTTTAGGAATTAAGGTAATAAAGTTTGAATTAATCCCATATGACATATAAGATGACCTACAAAATTAATTCACGGCATTGGTAACATCGGTGTGCACAATATCCCAATAGAACATGAATAATTTATTAGTAAAGCCATCTGGGCCTGCAACACTATCAACATTCAGTGAAAAGATGGCATCATGTATCTCCTTTGCACTTGGTATGTCAATGAGTCTTTTATTATGGACATCTTCAATAGAGGGGTCAAAACATTGAATAATTTTATCAAAATTATCATTTCTAATATCCGAGTACAGCTTCACTAAGTAGTCTGCCACAACATCAACAATCTCACTCTCTGAGTCAAAAAGCTTCCCATCAATGCTAAGATCATTAAGACTCCTCCTGGCCTCTTTTATTTGTGAATGCAGTGAAAGAGTCTTGAGTTCCTGTCTACTTCCTTTAACCACTTAACATTGAGTTGATTCTGAACCAGATTTTCCTTAAGGGCCAACAATTTGTCCAGTCTTGAAGTAGCTCATGACCTCCCATATAATATACATAGATAATAACCAGAACCTATTACCAACTCAACTAAAATAATAGAGAATCATATCTCATTATCCTATGAAAATCCACCTACCAACTAAACCAACTTGATGGTTTACACACAACCTCAATAATCCATTCCAAGACTAGTTCATATCCCAAGAATAAATGTAATTTTTTTAACCTTGATCAAGGAATCTAAGGTCTAAAACTACCAAATATATAACTATCATATTCCAAACATGAATAACTTCAATTTAATAATATTATAGAAATACCAAGAAAAATATTTCACTATGGTTGATGCCAAATAACACACAACTAATAACTTATTCAAGATAACATCTATTAAATTTTTTCTACATTTTAATTTACCAAAACATAATTATAATGAATTTTCCAAAAAAATTATTTTATAAAAATAGTTTTCCAAAACCTTATTTCTCTAAAAAATAATTTTTCATTCACATGTAGTAATAAACATACCTAGTATACATATATTCCTAATATAATTATTGAACAAATTCTATCTTAGCATCATAGGCCAAGTGTGAAATAATAAATAAATAAATAAATATACATTATAATTACATTAATAAATCATCTATATCCATGAAATGTAATAACCACGATCTCAACACCCTGATAACATAGATTTTCACATAACATTTCTTTATAAAGAACATGTCCAGTATGTTCTTCAATCTTTTAATATTTATATCTCAAGAAATAATATCCAAAATAAAAAAATTGAAAAATACAATGACATGATTTTATAACACTGTAACCTAGATAACTTGAATGATGGCATAGTCAATGGATACATTTGACATCTAGTGTACCTTTCCTTATTTAAGATGTCTTTTAATAATGGTAAAAATCTATAAACATTTTTGGGAAGACTATACACTCAGTATCACTACATATAATAGCCAACATGTAACTGAAAAATTAATCAAAATATAAAATAAAAATAGAAAAATGGAATTTTAGTTAGAATCTAACTAAGGAATGAAATATGCATCAACATTCTAGAAAAATATTAATCAATTTTTTCATAAAAAAATTCATAAAAATGGTTCACCCAATGGGTTTATCATATATAAAAAAATACCAATGTGAACAAGAAGAAAAAGAATGATTACCTACTTAATCATGTCTCTATCATCCATAAATATAATCTATCCTAATCAAATTCCTAACCTATGCATATTCTTGTTAGAAACTCGTAAAATTTATATGTCTACCAAATTTTACATGCAAAGTGAGAGTATAAAATCTAACAAGGAACCAAAAATGTGGCACATATTATATAAAATAATATATTAAGTTTATGTATACATTATAAACTAAAGGAATAATTAACACATAATATGTGAGCTATCGTGTAAGGTAATTGTTTCCTAACCAAGCCACAACAAAACTAAATCTACCCACTTAAAAAAAATTAGTGATTTCATCTGTCATTCAATTAGAAAAGTTGGGTACATGGATTGATTTAATTACCCTAACATATATAGAATATATTTAAGTAAAATGTATAATATATCCATTTCTAAATATATAGTAATCAGATCATAAAAATGTATAAGATGTCCAATTCTTAGAGTATAGGAATCACAATAGGGAGAAAAGTGACATATTTGTTATTGCATATATAATAATTGAATCATGGAAAAGGTATAACATAACCAATTCTATGAATATTATAACCACAATAGGGAATGTAATAACATATATAGTCTCATGTAAATAAGTGTGTGGGAAGTGAATCAGAACATAATGATACCACTAGAAAAATTAATATTAATTAAAAGTATAACAAATATGTAAACCCATATTATATAAAAAATAGTAAGGAAAAAATAGTACTATGCATGGAAGACATTTCCCATGTACCTGATCAAGACATGTAATAAATCCTCACATATCTCTATAGTTGAAGATAAAATTAAAATTAAATCAATCCTAACTCACCATTATAAACATAGTAATCCCAAACATAGCCTATCGCTATAACTATAGTACCTCTAAATCCAAAATTCTATAATCCATGATCAATATAAAAAATTGGACATAATAGTTCTTTCATACAGAAGAAATTAGTTATACTATTCACATAATTATTAATATATGTATTAGGTAGCCTACACTTATTTCTTATTATATCACTATTACCAAAAAAAAATATCTTATGGTGATTTGAATACATATAAGATGCTCTCCACCCAACCATGATTAAATAAAATGTGAAATAACCAAACATAACCAACACCTCTATTCATCATTAATTATCATCCAAACTGATTCTATATAATACATGAATATATTTGTACTAAAGGAAAATGACTTATTATACCTTGAGTTCTACATAAAGTGATTTTAAAACCATGATAAACCATGTCACCACTTTTATATTATTTATTTCAAATAGTAAATACAATAATGATTGAGTACTATTTTGGGACCACTTTATGGGATTAAAACACTATAAATTTTCATTCCAAGAAGGATAATCATGATTCAGTATGCAAACCAGTATCAATATTCCACCTCATAAGAATTTCCAAGTTCCCTAGATCATTTCTCTTATCCTACCATATCAATTAAAATGGATAACCACTAATTGATCTAACTACTCAAGGACCTTAACACTTGTTACTCCTTTGACCAACCCTCAATGGTTAATCCTACCCTATTTACAATTTATTCCATGGTATAAGACCCTCCCAAAGTTTTATATATATAACTATTAACCATGCCTATGGATTGATTATTCTCTTGGAATCTATAATATCACTAAACCTAAAACAAGACAATTATTTTATTCATGGGATGATATTTCTAGCATAAATGAAAATTAAAATATTTTAAGACACTATTCAAGTTTCATAAAACTAATCCCACATACATACACACACACCATACATAATTACATGATATATATTGCCTAATATTAAAGGGATCACTTACCTCATGTTTATCTATGTTAACCCATCCAGTATAACATCTTGATTAATCCATTTTCACATAAAATAAATTAATAATAATATAAGATTTATTTAGGTATTTAAATGTTAATAGTGTCATGATGAGATAAACAATAAGAGAAAAAAGAGGTTCCATTAGCCTCATCCATAGAAGTCTACTATCATAGATAGATTGATGTTCAAGAGACAAACGATTATTTAATAGGAGAGAAGAAAGATGTTATATTAGACAATATAGGGCAGGGGTTTGTTTTTCATGTAGAGAAGAGAGGGTAAATAGGGTGAGGACCTTTTAAAGAATTTAAATGAAAATTAATTAAAATATTTTTTATATAATACATCCAAAATGTCTGTACACATCCTTATCCCTCTATCGAGAATATTGTGGGAAGCTAACATCTCGGTATCCTCTCACTGGATTCATGGTGGCTTTGGTAGTGGAAAATTTCCATAACCCTTTCTAATAGAATTATGTTGGAATCCCACCAGGATTCAACTTGTACATGGTGTACATCAATAATGATATTTTAATTCCATTAAACATAAAAGTTGATATGGGTTCCCATTCTTCCATTATTCTACCTCCAAAATCATTGGTTTAATAACATAAATATTTCTAAATATTCCCTATTCCAAATACAAATTTTGAATCAAATTTTCACTAAAACTAATTCCACTAGTGTCCAACTAAATTTTTAATTCCACTAATCCATCGCAATGTTGTTCATCATATTTATAATGGGTGTTCATCCCATAGGACTAATAAAAAGATATTTTTTGATAAAAACTAATAATCATGTGAGTATGATAGTTCATCTTTTAAATTATGTATCTTTAAAAATCAAGTCTAGAGAAAATAGAAGTCAATTTGGAGAAAAGTTCAAAAACAAGTTTATACTCTATAAGGGTGGTCTTTGATATAATATCATGAGTGTGAGTCAACTTTGTAACATAGGATATGTTGTTATAATAAATTTCATGTTCTATATTATGTATGAAATGGATATAGATTCATTGATTCAAGTATTGATTACAAATGGTATCCTTTACCAAGTAAATTGTTATGGTAACTCGTGTTTTTTATTGATTAAAAAGTAAAATAGATTTTTGTTCTATTGGATTTACCACATTCAACAACAAATAATGAAATATATTTCAATTATTAAATATTTAATAGATATTCAAAATAAAAATAGATATATGTAAAAGACCCAATATGGTTGTGTGAGAGGAAAGGTAGTGAAAAATTCATATATACCCTGGAAGAAAAGAGTTTCAAATTGTTTTTTAGTTCTCATTGAATTGGTTGGTTGATGAAACATGTTTGGACATGAGGATAAAAGTATTTAATGTTTTGTAAAGATGATTATAGGTATAAATTTAATTTAAATAAATAAATAATTTATGGGGTTAATTAAGAGATGTTAATGTCATGAAAAAATTTAAAATAGAAGGATAAACAAAAGCTTATTCTTGAAAAAATTTATGGTGTAAAATTTGATTGATTCAAAATATTATTTATAAAATAATAAAATCAATACAAGGCATCATCGATAAGTACCAAAGATAAAAAAAATAATTTTTTAAAGGTAAAATATTGTGGTGAATAACATGGTTGAAACTAATTATTAGGTGTGGTATGTTGAGGAATTATTATAATTAGGTGGAACAACTAATTTCTATATATGATATAGGATTTATTATGTTCAATTGGGGAAATTACACTATATATAGTGTATCATGGAAGGAAACTAACATTAAAAAAATTATTATGTTTAGAAAAAAATTGGAATGAATCACTCGAGGAAAATATAGTGAAATTGTAGATCAAGGATTCTTTACTTGTTACATTAAAGAATTATTAAAATCCTGATGTAGTTTATAATGATTATTCCTGACATTTTGTATGAAAAAATCTTGATAACATGGTTTTAATTAAATCTAAATAATATAATCAAGTCGTAGTTAAATGAATCAAGAGGTATGTTTCAGGTACCCTTGATTACATGAATATATATTATATTGGAAGAGTGTAATAATTGATGGAATATTCATACATGTATTAGGCTATAGGTATTTTTTAGAAAAACCCCATAAGTGGGGGGTCATTCATTATTGGAAGTAAATGTTTTAATTATCTTATAATGTAATAAGAAATAACTTTTCTTATCATAGTGGAACAAAATTATATCTCAAAAACAAAAGTTTTTTATAAACAACTTTAGATAAAGAAATAGTTAGAATATCATAGTGAAGAAGTGATGATATATATGGTGATATTATGTGATAACCATGGTTATATAGATTTTATAAAAAAAATTGGCAAAAAATTCATCTAATAAACATAAATTTAGAACCACTTTATGAATTAAAATTTGGAATATAAGGTTTTTAAATTAAATCATATTGGAAGCAAATAATAAGTAGGTTACATATTCATGAAATGATGATCCACAACATTGTTTGAAAAATATCAATTGAGTCTCGATGTTCAATCACCTACCAAAACATGAGAAGGTTTTATTGATTCCTTATCACCATTTCTATATTAAAACTTTAAAAAATTCTCATTAATGATAGTAAACCATACCCTTTGGTTTTATTGTTAAAGGGGATAAATTGGTAAGTATAGATCAGTGAATGTAGAGAATGTGAATCTGGTGAAATAAGATAATGTTTCTTAACAAGGTTATAGATATTAAGAATACTCTAGTTTAGTGAAATCTACTTTTAAGTGTGATTTTTTAGTTTAACAAGGAGGAAGACATGAAATACATATGATCTAATGTTTAAGGATTGGTAAAGATATGGTAAGTAAAATAAAATAATCCATTTATAAAGCTGAAGGTTTGATTTTAACATATATTTCTTTCTATAAATGTTTTTTCTATACCCAATATTTCTCATATAAACATAGTGTAATAGATGAGTTGTTATGATTCCAATTTTAGTTACTAGTCATTGAATATTTATTGAATTGATATAATATTTCCAAAAAAACAAATGTGAAAAAATATTGAAACATAGATTATTCAGGAAGGATAAATACGAATAGATTTTGATCAATATATGATATTGTTTTAATGTGATCAATGGTGGTTTTTTCTCAATATTAAAAATAGATGATTTATGATTATGGTGAATATGGGAATATATTTAGAAAAATTTGGTGGAGTTTTAGAGGATTTTTGAATGAAGTAAAGAAATCATAATACGGGGTTATTACTCATTCTTCAATTATTATTATAGGATTTTAATAGTTGGAAGATAAATATTCCACCATGAATAATATATAATACATACTAATATGGATAAAGAAAAAAATAGTTGATTCATCATAATTCATTGAGGTTTAAGGATCACACTATAATATAAACCCAAAATGAGAGTTGTGTTCAAGTTATTCCTCCCAATTAATAACAAAGTCGAAATCAGAGATTGTTATTTGGTGTTTTATAAATCAAACCATATTGGAATCCTATAATGTATGCATAAAAATATTTTCAAGAAGGAAATGTGTGAGGTTATTCATTATATCTGAAGTTATAGGTAGTAATACAAGTTGTTTATTTAGAATGAATTCAATGATTATGACATAGTGTCTTTGGTTATGTCATATCACATTTTTTCAAAGATATTTTTAGAATTAAAAACCCGTGTTTTTTGGTTTTTTAACTGAGGATAAGGATTTTATTTTCAATTTTATATGGTAATTGAAGGATATTATTCTATAATAGTGATTGTTACACCATGATTTTTAAATAACATTAAAACTTATAGGTTTTAGTGGTTTTAAAACAGTGTAAGATAATATTGATTAATTAAAGATTTAATTTGACCCTTATAGATTGTTTTAAAATATATTAATGTTTTCATGTGTCTCACTAGATGTTGAAGATTTTTTTTGAAGAGATTAAAGAGGTTTTTTTGAATATTTTCTAAATAATATAGGAATTATGAGACAGGATACATAAAACTATGGAAAAACTTATATCAATATAGAATTCCAGAGAACATTATATGATATTATTTTATATATTTGACATTGTTAATGATATAGATATTTTATTCAAGATTGAGATTGATAGAAACGAAATTATTATTTCTTATGTTGATTTTTTACAAAAATAGTTATATTAAAAACCTTAAATTCATTTTAATTATGAATCTAACTTAAAATATTGAGTGGGGAGATTCAAGGAGGGGGTATCCCATGGAATCAGTGATGAGATGATATTAAATATTGAAATCATAATAATGCATCAGTGGTTTCTTGATACAATGATACATCCTCATTTTATGCTTCTTTTATATAGCCCCTTTGGGATAGCTATGTAAAATCAATTTATCATTGCACTTCAATTTTTATATTTTGAAATTATTCATGTCTTTATTTACCTAACATGATCGTGTTTTCTTGATAATATGAGAATATGATCCATTCAATGAGAGATTTTGGAAAACCTAATTTATCCCCCTATGTGTTTGATGTCATGTAGTTCTAACAAACATAGAATATGTAAATATGGTATAATTTTACACACATATTCTTTATTATCCAATTTATATTTACCATATTAAGTTAATATATCATATTTTATTCATCTAAATATATAATAACATAAAATTAAACTCAATTAAGTCTTGAAATACATTTATTTATTCTAATTAAATCAAGGGATCTTGTGTCATACATTTCATAAAATTGTAAAAACTATATATTTTTTAACGATTACCAAAAAAATGATCAACTACATACCCAATAACCTATTTATTAGATCATCCTAAAAAACTAAAATAATAATTTCATCAAAGTATAAAGGTTTAAATGTGAGTTAACATGTTTTCCTCAGGATATTGGGATTCATATAAATCAAGAAACAAAACGTATATAATAGACTATACATATAATATTCTAGTTGATGTATATATATGATTTATTCTAAATAAAAATCCATAAGTATTATATCATGATTCTACTTTAATTTTTTAATATCAACTACTCACACTATTCTTGAACCATCATCAACACCAGTAATACTTAATAATGATAAATAAATATTGATAAATCAAGTTCATATTTTTAGGTTTTTTTATAACTCCATTGTCATGGAAAGTGTGAAACACACATAAATATATGATATATAGAGGTTGAAAATATAATAAAAATGGGATATATTCACTTTAATAATAACCATTACATCTAGTTTCCCAAGTATATAGTACCAAAATACATTACATGATTCACATGTTTTTTACATTAATTATTATTTAAATAAATCATATATATTCTCCCTTATATCTAATCAATAAATATTTACATTGGCCCCTCTCAATAATTTCAAAAACGAGATGGTATTCTTGAATGATGGGTTTAGTCTTCTAGTGAAACTATAGTTCCATGGAAAGATAAATTCCTCAATTGATGTTAGAATAGAGATCCATTACTCCTAATATACAAGTAACCAAATAAATTTAATCAATGAACATATTTCCTAAATAGATTCATTTATTGAATTTGATATAAAAATATTCCCTACCTTTATAATTGAGTATTGTGAGGTGGGTTGCTCAGAATTATTCCAACTAGTATTTATACCATTGAGGAAAAACACAAAACCAAATTGATATATTGAGTCTTAATTTTCTATTTGTAAAATAGTATCATTCTAACCAATTATTGTGAGCTCATTATCACCACCAATTATGATTAAAAATCATTTTTAATTCTCAAGTATTTAAGTGTGTTCCTCAATATAATCTAGTGAATCTCAACAGAAAAGGATTAATATCTATAATTTATGATCAAAGATTATGATATGTCAGGATGAGTACATAACAAGACATACATTAGAGGTTTAATTATAAAATAATATGGAATTTTATTCATGTGTTTCCTCTCTAACACATTATAATTATATGTAGCCATTACAATACTTTCTCCATGTAACACTAGTAAAAAATCCTTCTTTGAGTTCTCCATGATAGTCTTTATTATCACATCACTGATTAATGTATTTAAATTAGAATATAGTATCTAATTAAATTTATATCTATTTATATTTACACCCAATATATTGGTTTAATCATCCATGTCTCTCAATGAGAAACCTTTTCATAATAAGAAATGTTTATAATTTAACTATTGGGATATCATATCTAATAAGTATTATTTAATTCACATACAAAAAATAATAATACAAAAAACCCCAAAACCTCTTTTATATACAAGACTCATCCATGTATTTGATGAAACTAAAATATGTTATTTCATTATTAAATTAAATTTTCCTATTATTTGTAGCATTATTTCATCCAAAATTTAATCAATGAATCGTATATACCTTAATAGCACCATTTAGATACTCAAAACCTTATTTGTATCATATTCACTTTATTGAGTAATTTCCAATTGAGGAAAATAGTTTTTATATCCATTTGATATATCTAATAACCATAATGAATTGGAACGTGAATAAATTCATAAAATTGATTTATCATTCTTATTGGTGAAAATAATTCGTTATAGGCAATACAATTCTTATGGAAATAACTATATGCCACCAAGAGAGATTTATATGTATAAATTCAAACATGTATATTATATTTTATGTGGAAAAAACACTAGCACCCAATGTGTAACATCCCAGGTAAATAAAGAATAAAACATTTTTATATTTATTAATATTTATGAATTAAATATTAATTTTACTTTAAAGGTGTTGATATGTTCGATAGCGTACCCGATGCGCAACAAAGAGTTTCTTTGAAATCTTACGTTGTACACTAGTAATAAAATAATATTATTTTAAATGGTAGTTAACACGTAGCTGTTGTTTTGGAGGGAATGAATAGAAATAACTAAAATATGATTATATATGTTTTTTAAATATTTATACATTTATCCAATAAAGGATAAAGGCTTAAAATACGAAAAGAATTCAATTTTAGGCATAGATACTCTAATATTCACTAAAAGGTCGAACTATCGCCTTTTTATGGCGAACCCTCTTTAAATATAGTTTTGGTCACTCTTATACATTCTATTGGACCAAATATGTCACGACCCGTCCTCGGGGCCCGTGCTGTGACTACCCCAAGCCTGCCTTCCATAGGCCAGGGGCTGGCGACTAGCACCAAAGGCGTAAATCCCGATAACTGGGAAGGCATTGCCTTTATAAAAGTAAACAAACACTACAGAGTACAAGCGGAAGTAAAACACTAAGTACAAAAGAAAGTGCTGAAAAGTAAATGGGCCAGAATACAAACCCAACTGAAAGTGCAGCTACAACTGAACGAAAGTACAACAGATAAAGACAAACAGCTGGAAGAAGGAAGCAGCTCCTGGGTCATCCTCCTCGGATCCTACCTGAAGGGTAGGTACAGATAGTGCAGCTCCTGGATCGTCCACCACGGATCCTACCTGAAGGGAAGGTACAGATAGCCTCCTCAACACTCTCACCTGTAAACCTCCTCTGTGTGTCGTCTCGCCGTGAAGTCCACCTCCGGATACTGACTCGTCGTGTAGTCCACCTCTGGGTACCGTCCAGTCCTCGAACACTCGGCCTTCGTCAGCACTGTCCGTCGTCTGCAACCAACACAACGAGGTGCGGGCATAGCCCGTGCAGGGGTGAGTATAACGATACTCAGTAGGGACCCCAATACCCTCAAGGTCTCACTAAAACCAACAAGGATAACCACATAGAAGATCTCAACAGATAACCTCTACTTAGGTATATGCCCATACATATACCTAAGTTATCAAGTAACCCATCTCAATCATGAGGAAACACAAGGATCATGAAATCAACGGATAACCACTACCCAGGTATATGCCCATACATATACCTAAGTTAACAAGTGACCCATCTCAATCATGAGGTAAACACAAAGGTCAAAAGTCTCAGCTCAAACCAGGATTTTCATTATCGAAACTGTAACTGCTGAAGAGCCCCGTCTCTGGAGTGTACAGTGGTCTTGTCATGACTCTGAGGTACTGCTCACTAACCGAAGACTACTGAGGTACTCCTCCTGTCGAGTACCGCGTGCCTGCCACCTCACATAGTAGTGCTTCCCGCCAGGGTCTGCCACCCAAACACAGTAGTGCTCCCCCCTCATAGCCTACAGAGGTACTCCTCCTGTCGAGTACCACGGGTCTACCACCCAAACACAGTAGTGCTTCCCACTGTGGGTCTGCCACCCAAACACAGTAGTGCTCCCCACTGGGCTATACAAGTCTCTCCGACTCGAATCGGACAAGCAGTCTTCAGGTCCCAGCCAGCTACACGGTCTCCGTACTCCGTACGCTCGTCTCTGGGAGGGTCCGATCCACGAGCTACTGGTAGATACTCCAAGTATCTCAAAGTCCCAAGAAGAAGTATCTCAAAGGACCGCCTCGTCATAGGGGTCTCAACGCAACAGACGGCCCGTCAATCGGACGTCTAGTCTGTGAGTTATTAGCCTTTTCGTCCCAGGGGCCCGGTTGGTTTCGTGTGCGAACCAATCCGGCCATAACTCAACTATAACCCGAACACTCATAGGGTATACTCATAGGGACCGTTTCTCAACGTGATCACCAACGCCGCTGACGGTTCGTCAAACGGACGTCTGGTCTGAATGATATCAGCTTTTCCGTTCCAGGGGCCCGGTTGGATTTTGGGTACAATCCAACCCGGACACTATCCAACAGCAACCAAAACTCGAGCGAAGTATGCCAAAAGTTCCGTCTCATCAAGAGGAAAGCAACGAGACAGACGGCACGTCAATCGGAAGCCCGGTCTGTGAGTTATTGGCCTTTTCGTTCCTGAGCCCCGGTTGGTTTCGTGAGCGAACCAACCCGACCGCACTCCGACGGCATCCAAACCTCGAGCGGAGTAATCCAAAAGATCAGTCTCACTAAGAGGAATTCAACAAAGTCGACAACACGTCATTCGGACGTCCGGAGCTCAAGATATGAGCGTTTTCGCTCCGAGGGCCCGGTTGGTTTCGTGTACGAACCAACCCGACCGAACACAAAGTATTCGGAAACATTGAGTGCAATATACCAAAACGACCGTCTCGATCCAAGGATCGCGTTGCCGCTGACGGCGCGTCAATTGGAGGTCTAAAGTTCAAGATATGGGCATTTGACCGAAAGTGGTTCGAAAACGGGGGGTCCGGGCTCGGGCCGCGGCCGAGCGGTCGCCGCAGAGCGGCGGGGGTGCGCGCGGCCGCCGCCGCCTTCCGCGGACCACCGGACGCGCTCCGGTGGTCCGTTTCTCCTGCCGTCTTCGCCTAGGGTCCCCCCGGGACCCCACCTTCACTGCGAAGGGATTCAAACGCCAAAACGGTCTGCTTCGTCATCGCCTGTCAATCCGCACGTCAAACGATTAGTGTCGTCTTTGTAGTTTTCCAGCGCGACCCGATGGCGCCGTGCCCCTTCGCCGCGGCCCGACTCCGACCGCGGTTCTTTGGTTTTCTTCGACGCGGCGCGACGACGTCGCGTTCTTAAACTTCCTTCCACGGTGCGGCGTGACGGCGCCGCGCATATCCTTCCGCATGAAAACCGCATGGTGCGACGGCACCACGCCTTCCCGTACCAACCACAAAAGAACCATCACGAAAAAAAATAAGGAGGAGTGTCGGCCGTGTTTGTGCGGTCCGACCCCCTCGCGTTATTCGATAAAAAATGGTTTAAATCCACGAAGATCATCAAGTTGGTATTCACGAATCAAATAAATAAATAAAACCCCTACCTTGGTTCAGGAACGGTGTTCGTCAACGAGCCGCGGAAGACGAGCGTCGCGGAGGTCGGGCGTCGCGGGAAAAGAACGTCGATGTCGCGAAGCGAGGATTCGAAGTCTTTGACGGAGATTTCGTTGCGGAAAACCGTCACGGAAGAGACGACGCGGAAGAAGAACGTCACGTCGCGGATACGGCGTCGCGGAAGAACCGTGTTCTTCGGCGGAGAAGTTCTTCGTTGAAGAATGGTGTTCTTCGCGTTCTTCGTTGAGGTTGAAGAAGATGAAGACTTCACACTTCCCAATCCTCTCAAGGTGGAAAAACTCTAACAATAATAAAATAAGACCAAGTCTTATTTTATTAACACAACCTAACCATTTGAATTTCAAGAGTTTGAAATTCAATTTAACCACACACAACTCACCTCATTAAACTTATTACATTAAATTCATAAGTTATAACTTAAGTTAACAAAATTAAAGTGGGAGTTGAGGGGGGTTTTAGAGAATATGAAGGGGTGGGGTTCGTGTGGGCCCCACCACCCTCATAACCTCCCAAGGGAGGTTGGGTGGTTACCCAACTTCCATCAAGAACTAAACACTTAGAGTAAAAACAATAAAAATTGTAGATTAATTATAAAATAATCTTCCACAATTTTTATCATCAACACTCATGTAAACGCATCTTTGGAACAGGAGTTCCTAAGCAATTACCAGTGCTGCGGTTCCATCGGTGCCCTCGGAATTCGATTCCGAGCACCGGTTCAAAAGTTAGAAATTCCCGCTCGTTCGTTCACTGAACGTACCCGAGCTAAACTTCGGATAGAAATTCCGGGCACACCGGGCCTCGGAATCAGGCGCCGTCAAAAACTGCGTTCTTGTAAAATCCCAAAGAAAATTTAGGAAAAATTTCCCTTGAATTTTACGGGTCTTTACAAAATAAAATTCTTCTTTAAAATCGGGACATCAAAATTTACTTTGTGTAAATTTTTGGTATTTTTCCGATAAAGTTCATTTTTTAATGAATAGTGAAAATGTTGTATTTTAATTCAAAACCTCTTTTTAATCTAATTTTTTTATATGATTAGATTATATTTTTAATTGGTTTTAAAGTTAAATTAGAATATATTTTTACCATTTAATCCAATAGTGGTCGTTGGAATTAATTTCACTTTGAAATTGGACTTAAACTAGTGTCAATCTTTTGATATATATTATTTTATAAAAACACGCTATTTGTTCAGACAGCGGGAATTAATTATTAAATTAATTAATGTAACTTATATGATTTGAATTTTGTAAAATAGACATCATTTTTGAATTTAGAATATCAAATATATCTTAGGGTGAAGTTTTGGTATTTTTCTGAAAAACTTCAATTTTTAATGAATAGTGAAACAACTAAGTGGTACTTAAAAAACTGATTTTTCGTTTAAATGAAATTTTACCACCTCTGTGTTTTGAATTTCAAAAATCTGACATACATGGTTTTCATTAAGAAGTAAAATTCGGTTCAATGGGATTAAAATAATTTTTTGGTGAATAGTAACTTTTAAGTTTTTAATCGCGATTAGAGGTAATTAGTGTAATTTAAGGTAAAAATAATGTTTTAATAATATGAAATGACCTGGAAACATGTCCTACCCTTATTGGATGTGTTATGTCCGACCAAGACAATCCATGGGTCAACTTGGGGACCCCATGGAGCCACTTTGGTAGGAAAATGACATTAATAACTTTTTATTTAATGTTAAAATGAAAATGTCACAAACATGTGTTGTTTTACTAAAATAATTTTTACATGGGGTTATACAAGTCATATTTTTTACTATAAATATTCATTAGAAAGCTAAAACAATTTCCTACATCATGATATTTTTTTATAATTTTTATACATTAAATAAATTAAATTATTTATGACACCATGATGATGCAGTGATTACCTCATTATTTAATGATTTAAATAAAATGAAAAGATAATGTAAAATCTAAGACCTACACTTGTCAAAAAACTATTGTATGTGTGGATTTCGAACTCTTATCACCATATCCTAGAAATATATAATTTTGGGACCTTTAAAATCCAAAAATAATTTTATAATAAAGTAACCTTTTATAACTTTCCAAGAGTTCCCATCCTCTCCTCTTATAAAAGGCCCCCACCTCTACCACCTTACCCACACCTCTCAAGACTTTGGATCGGCCAACCTCTGCCCATTTTATCTCTCCACATCCCTCTCTTACTCCTAGAAGCCTCACTTTGGGCATAAGTCTTTCCAAGGAAGCCTTTGAGCTCAAATCAAATAGATTTACCCGATTTAAAGGAGATTAAAGAGTAATCGAGTCCTGTCGGACACGAGGTAAGGGACATCGTCTCAATATCCTTTCATTGAGGCATATTTTGTTTTATACACAACTTAATTTTATATTTTGTATAAAAACTTTTTACTTTTATGTTTATTCAAAAGTAATATTTTTATACGAAGCGTTTACTAAATGACAAAAGGGAATGTTTTTTTGTCGTACGTATGCGGTGACAACGACTTCTCCGCTGCCGTGACCATTATTTGAGTTTCATATTCCTCTATAATCCATAACTTTTTTTGAATGAAAAATAAATACCATGTTTTACTTTTATTTTATTTTGGTATTGAAAATGGTTTTTATAATGTTTTTATATCAATGTGTTGTATTGATATCTTGTGATTGAAAAGTGGAAATGTTATGTTTCCTTTATGCATGTTTTATGTGATACGATTATGTTATGGTTCTTGGGAACTGTTATGAAGACGGGTGGTTTCGTGATAAACTAAGGGAGGGTGAGCCCAATATATCTCTCTAATGCATTGGGTAACGTGAAGGAGTTAAACGTTAAGGTTTCTCCGAAGAGATTTAGGGAATATACTGTGATGGGTATTCCAAACGTAACTATGAGGGTTACTCCCTACGTAAGAATGTTATGAATTCCTCAAGTTACCTTTATGTCTTATGATTTCTATGATTTATTCATGATTTGATGAGGTATGTGATTATGTTTTATGAGTAAAGTATGATTCCATGCATGGACTAATGTTTTCATTTCATACTTTTATATCCCTTACTGAGCTTTTTATGCTCATCCCATGTTTTTGAAATGTTTTTCACAGGTCAAGGGAAAGGCACATGATGTGATGATAGTGTCAAGGAAGTGTCAAGAAAGAATCCATGTTTTATTTTAAATATGATTCTGTTGATGGGAAAAATGAGTACTATCTTTTATGTAACTACTTTGTTTAAATGTGGAATGTAATGCATGTTTTATGATCTAATTCTCTAAAACTCTAAACCTGAAAAGATCCTCAACGTGTATTCTTGAAGTAAATCAAGATTAAGTAATGTTTAAGGCTAGGGCCTTATACAATGGGTATAAACAGGTTTTTTGATTCCACTAACATCCAATCGTGGTTATTTTAAATATAATCTTTATTATATTTCATAGACTTTAACCATTACTTCGAATAAAGAATATTAATTTTCACTGGTTTGGTAATAGGTTTATCTTCTATAATCATTATATCACCATCATTAGCTATAATAAATCCATATCTATTAGTCTTATAATGAATCTTACTAGAAAATTGAGGTTTTTATATAACCTGTTTTTGTGTGTTTCCATAACCTCTCATGGAACTAAATCACTTTCCATATCAAAAACTATTTATATTATGGGTCTTGAAGTTACCTATGATCAATTTTTCCTCTCAAAAACTCCAAGATTGATATATTATTTATTATAAAAAATCCATTAAAACCATCAAATAATTTACTTAATAGTATTATGGAAATAAAATCCCTTAATATCAATGGGATACTAAAAAATATGTACTTTATTTATTTAGGGTTATGTTTTTTAAAAAATAAGCATCAATTATATGATTGACAACCCCAAATTCTAAAATCAAGAGAAATTATGATTCCTCCTTATCTATATATCATATGGTAGAATTATTACTAATTTTGATGGAATGTGGTTAAGAAGGACTAATTTTATTTTTATATACTTTTACAAAGGAAGGTAACACTGAACAATCATTGATCAAACTATGGATAATAATGTATGATACCCCCCTCAGAAATTTCATTCCATTAGGGTGTTTTAGGACAACTTATTTATGAAACTATTCTACAATCTATCATATGATAAATAAATCCCTTCATCAATTATCCACTACACTCATCTAATTGAAAAATATTAATAATTTCTCATTATTTTTTCTATACATTATTCACGAACGCTTGGAAAATTTTAAATGTTTTAAAATTTATCCTTATAAAAAATTCATATCCATAACTACCAAATTCATTTGTAAATTATATAGAATAATTATACCCACCACAATCTTGTTTACCCATTGGTTCATATGCATCAATATATAGTGGGTCTAATAGTCCATTAGCCCACTTAAATTTTCCACGAAAAGGAATTTTGTAAATTTAATTCAATTAGAAAAGATGTTCATTTTCATGTGATCCATAGTCAAATGATTACAACAATCCATATCAATGGATTCTTTGAATGAATTTCTAGTATTTATTACCAACATGATAATAACAATGATATGAGTTGTTAGAATCAATTATCATAACATTCTTATCTTGAATTATATATATTGGTTTGTCCATACCTATAATGTGTAAAACATCACCATATTCCCATTTTGATAAAAATTTATATTATTATATATAAAAAATCAAATTATTAGTCATGAATTATTATCCATTCTTTCTCAAAAAAATGATATACGTACTCAATGTCTTTTCAAGGATGGAATATAGTAATAATTTTCCAATTTCAGAATTAATACACTAGGAAACAATATGTGATATGTTCTTACCCCCAATTTAGTAATAGTTTATCTATTTATAAAAAACAATTTTTATCCTTTCATAAACTATAACTTATTTTTTATTTTTTACACATAAGAAAAAATGTGTGACACACATTCATTATATAAGAACCATGAGTTAGAATTAGTGAAATTAACTACTATAATATTTATATCATTATACTCAGAATTGTAATCCTTGAAAACATCTCCTTAACATTGGTATCAATATAATAAAATAGATTTCTATCAAATAATATATTATAAAAATGTTTCCATGATATCTATCATAATATACAACAAGGTGTATTTTTTGAGTGAGTGTCATATTGAATATCAATTAAATAAGATATTTTGTTAAATATATAGTCACTATAATAACGACCCCATGTATCATATATATTAGTTGGAAAATATCTATTTTTAATTAAAAATTTATTCACTTTTCTGTTTCTATTGAAATTTATTTATTTAGGTGGTTAATGATATAAAATATATAAAATATGACTCTCATATAGTTAGTTAGACAACACCTTTCCCAATTCATCATATTAATTATCCTAGATCCACGCCTCTAGGGACCTAGTCCTATTAGGATCACCAAGATGTGTTTTACCCAAAAACCATAATATAATATTAGAACCTTAAAATATTAGGATTATTTATATCTAGAATTTCATATATAAGATATTATGTGGAAACCAAGATATAACATGACCATTCCATTTGGTCAATCATTATATTAATATGTATTCAATTTGGAAGGAGTCCAACGTTTACTATTTTGAGAGTCTTTTTCAGTTTCTCAAATTCCTTATGTATCTCATTCATATCATTAAAGCTTATATAATCCCTATAATTATTTATTATTCTAATGATTATATTTTTTTATCTTAAACCTTCAACCAAAATAAATTGTTTTTAAAATGTAATAATATATAACACATTATAAAAATATCAACTAGTGTATCATATCAAAAAAATAAAAGATATTTATATCAAAAAATATATAAATGTAACCCACACATATGGTACATGAAACCCTGCCATGTAAATTCATAAAATCATATGAAACCAAAACTTACTCAATAGAAAGTATGGTGTGATAAATATCCAAACTTCACCATTCAAGAGAAGATCCTAAGCTTCCAAACCATTGGGATGATTGACTAAAAAACACACTATAGTGACTCATACTCTAAATTTTTTATTATTAATCCACTTTAATATATAAAAAAATTATAACCCCCAAAATTGATAATCTTAGTGTCCTAAGAAAATTAATATCATAAGACATTAATAAATATAAAAATTTAAACAAAATTTAAATCCTTCAATATATTCTTCCTATAGGTTTCATTATCTAATTAAAACATGTGATTTCCTTTGGATATACATCAATGAAAGTGGGAGTAAAAAAGCATAGTAATGGGAGTAATAATACGAAGAATCCTGAAATATTAATCAGAATGAGTACTTGGATGATTAAAATAATCAACAATAAATCATAATCATAATGTCAAAATCTAAATCCTCAGAAATTCATTTGAAGGATAAATAGTGTTGGAGTTGGTTCCATAAAACCAAATAATTTTTACTTTGAATTAGATATATATTCATGGTCTTGAATATTAATAAATAACTTATCACATGTTGAGTGGTATTCTATATAACAATAAAGTTATAACTCCCTTGGAGTATTCATCACATTATAAGGTCATAGTAGTTTCCATCTATATTGATAAACATAAATGTTTTTCATGATATTCTCCAATATATGTTCTATATATGGATAAAATATACCTTATGAGACACTAATGATACAATGCATCAAGTTTTACCATCTCACAAGAAATTGGGACATCATATCATTATGTTCTCACTTCGTAATATCAATGAGAGGAGGTTATGAGGAAATACTCCCCCACAAGAATTCCTCATATTATATGTGTCATTGAATATTATTTTATGTAGATGTGTGCAATGGATCTTAGAATTCTTATTATTATTAATTCCTATCTTGAGTTGTGTACTTAGATGTAATTATGAAAACTATGTTGACATATTCTCATAGCGAGTTAGGATAAATCGAGTATGTTAAGAGTGATATGGAATTAATGTGCTTATCAAGAAAGAATTTTCCCCTCTGAGATAATGAAATTATATATCTCAGGATCTTTGATTGGAATTGAATTTTTTAATTAAGTCCATTTTTATGGAATATTTATTTACAAGTTCATTTCAAGAAATTAAATTAATGATATACTAAGAATATATAATGAATACACTCCTAATGAAGCCTTATTGAAGGGATATTATGAAAAATGTATTATATTACAATGTGAGTGTTCATACGAGTTTTTTTCTATTTCAACATTAACATTGTTCTTTAAGGGAATGTTGACATATTACTAGATGTTGATATTGGACTTTAGTCCAGTTAATATGGTTCCTCTGAGAACGAATCTGAGAAGGTCACACAATAAGTGTATCTCGAATATCGGTGTAATTCTATTTGAATTTAATATTAGAATAAGTATTTTTCTCATGTTTTTAGAAATAATAATTACTTAGTTTACATTAATCACATAAATTTTTATTTAATGAATAATAATAATTTATTTATTTATTTAAATAAATTTATTTTATTCAAGGTTCAAAAAATACCTAGGATGATTAACAGGATAAGTTAAGGGTATGGTGGAAATAATATTGAAATATTTCTTAGTTTAGCACATGTCATATATATAATAATAATAATAATTTTATTATTATTATTATTATTATTATTATTATTCAAGATGAGGTTTTCATAGAATATATATTTTTTCATAGTGCCTTTGTGAAATTAATAATATCCAAATCTAGGAATAAAACCCAAATTATATCATTTATATAGAGAAGGATTAGTTATTTACAACATTTCTCTCAAGAGAATTCTCTCAATCCTATAGAGAAATTTATCTTCAATGATCTCAAGAATAAATAGCATATACCCTCCTCTAACCTATCATGTTATCGATAGAACTAGATAAATACTTCATGATTGGATGATATTATTATTGTGATCAACATTGAATGAAACAACCAATGAGAATAAATTTCTTGAGCACATGGTGATTCTGTGGTAGAATCCTAAGGTTCAAGGGGAATTATTGGAATAACACTATAGGAATTCTACCTTTGAATCATTCATCAAAATTTTGGATTGTTAAGAGTGGTCATCTGATTCAAAAAAAATAATGAATTTTAAGAAAATGTAATTATTTTTCATATAGTTTAATTATTAATTAAATGAAAAACATATACTCTCATGGATTAATCAGGGGTTTCTATCATAATGTTATATGGATTTATCTAAATAAACCAATGAAATTATTTATGGGGATGTGTCTTTGTAGTATTCTTTTATACCCACATACCTTCAAGTGGTATTAAATCTATGTTCAATATAAATTTATATTTTTTTAATATTTTTTATCAAATTATACATTTTTTTATTTTCTCTATTTTTTTCTTTCTTATTCCAAAATTTGAGATAAGAAGGTTATTAAAATTCTTATGACTATGAATAGAACAAGAATATATGAATAACCATTGAAGAACCCATCTTACAGTGTCAGATATTTTGGTCAGAATACATAATTATATAGTATGTAACATAAAGGTACACATTATGTACCATTATTTACTACACCAGGATGAGTTGTGAGAGTCACAATACATCATATGGGAGAATAATATGTGGTACAATTACCCACCACATATTGATGAGCTAGATCAAACATGACATGATGGGTTAAACAACTTGTATTTGGCATACATGCAATGTAACTCTCACAGTTTCACCACACAGGAATCGCAGATGCCTTGTGGTAAAAGTACACAACATTTACTGATTACACATCATTTATTGGCTAATAACCAATAAACACTTGTGAAGTTTGATTACATGACGTGTTTCTTGAATACATTTGATATAACTCATAAATGTTAATGAAGAATACACATTGATTCCTTAGGCATGTGATGTGGATGGTCCCAAAATGGAGTGCATGGAATATATTGGGGATGTAAAAACCATTTAACTCATATCATTCACATGGTGTAAAAACTAAGGCAATATTAACTATGAATGAATTGATCACATGAAAATGAAATTAATTCCATCATTAAATAAAATTACATTGTGCGTAGTTGGAGTACATGTCATGTGATAGGGATTTTGGAGTATAAAATTCTTAATTAATTATTTTCATTGTCATTTTGAATATACACTTCTTGTATGGTCATCATAGACATTGTGTACTTTAGAATAATTTCTAGTGGTACATGTCATTTATATAAATGGTGTGTTGTGTGTCATAAACGTTGTGTTCACAATGTGGCTTCCCTCATAGAACTACATATTATGAAATATCATGATATGATTTGTATGCTATATTTCATTTATGTATAGAGTACATGAAAAGGACCATATAGTGCACAACCACATGCCATATGAGTGATAATGCATTCTCTATAGATAGGAATAAACCATGTTTCCCCTAGTACAAGATGTGTTAAATTTGGGACTGAATTTTACACTTACCATGAGAGTATAGGCAATGTCATTGTTATTACCCATTGTGTACTTGTTTATTTTTATTTAAATTAATGTATTTGATTTATTTAAAATTATAGAATATGGTAATCTCAAAGATTGTTCAGATGGAAAATTATGTCAAATGAAAGAACTAATTAATTAATCAATATAGAAAATATTTCTTAATAAAGATCACATTGAAATGAATGATAGCTATATTTAAATGCATATTTGTTACACTTTTTGATGATAATGAGATTCACCGACCTATATATGTTTTGGGATTATTTTAATTTATTTATTATTAAATAAAAATGATGATTTTTGAATCATACCCTCCAATTGATATGTATAGTCCTACATGTCCACAATTTTTTTTATGTAACCACATACCCTTAGCTCCACTCACTTGTGTGTGAGTAAGACAATGTAGAGGAAGGAGTTCCTAGTCAAGTAGTGAATGTTAAATATGGGACTGAGGAAAAAACAACCAGGGAGACACATAAGTGAACTTTTGGAGTGCTACAATCTAAACCAAGCTTGGTTCCAAGAGTTATTTCACAAGTTCCAAATGTTAGATTATCATTCTACCAATCAACCAACCATTAGAAAAGATCATGATCATTATATATAAAATTATTTCAATTATTTTGAGTGCATAGTTATTTATTTATTTTTAAAGAATTCTTATTTTCAATCACATAAAATAAATAAATAAATGTGACTGAAATATGGAATAAAATAAAAAGATCATATATAAATAATTTTATCTGTACAAGGTTAATTAATTATTAGAAAATAAAAATATTATTTACAAGAATGTAAAATATAAAATAAAATAAATTTATGTATGAGATGAAAAACAATAAAATAGTATATTATGTTTGTATGGTCTTTTATTGTATGGGTTAAAATGAATCCATAGTTCAACAAACACATCTGGCCATTTTCAAGGTAATTTTAATTATCTAATAGATTTAATGACTGTTTTGTGTTGGTTTAACCTAGTTTCTATCAAGGTCAGATAGCCTAAATGGGAAATGGTGAAATTAGGAAGAATGTTTCAAGGAAATTTGAGTTTAGGATTTCTATTCTTAGGATTCCACTCAACAGATCGAGGAGCTAAGAGTTAATGTAGTTGGAAAAACAACCTTCCAAAATGCCATTGAATAACTTATCAAGCCTTCATTTGGGTTATGAAAAGAGAAATATTTATTCTTTAAAATAGAATATTTATATTATTTGATATTCAAAATATAAGGGTAAAGGATATTTTGATTTTATAAAATAGTATTACAATAATAATTAAATTAATTACAAAAAAAATTGGGATAAATAAAAAATACTAAAAAATACATTATATTTTCATATAGAAAATAGAAAGTAATGTGAACTCAACATTATTATTATGATCAATATTTTGGATAAGTAATATCTTGACTGGAAGTAACTTCTAGGATTGGTATATGATCTTATGCGTCCCACTACACAATGAGAGTAATTATTATGTGATAAAGTCCCTTATTCTTGATGTACATTATAAAGAGGTGATTGAGGGAGTACTATTTATTTACCATAAACACATGTTCATGTGCTAGAAATCATGATATTAATGTCATGATTCATTAGTAGTGGGATATATAAGCTACAAGATAACATTAATGGGTACCCCATGTTTTATATCCATCAGGATCTCTATTAAGATACATCTGGACAAGAGTGGTATGATATCTCTAATGAATTCATGATGAAAAAGTATAGAGAATGCATGTAATCTATACCTCATCTAGTCAAAATGATTAACAATATTATGCATTTGGACATCATTGGTTTTTCACAACTTAGTTACTTACACACTGATCTCATTGACTCTTTACTCCCTCATAGATTCTCTAGTATTATTATCAATTATAATATAAATAATATTGAGAAGTCACTCTCAACTCTTCTGAAACCAATTCTCTCATAATGTAAGTATGGTATGCATGAAAACCCAACATTCCATTGGTGGACATGTGTAAGTGTAAGTAAAATATCCCTAAGACTCATTCCAAGTATATGACCTCTTCATACATCCCTAATAAGAGAAGAAATATCCAACGGAAGGCAAACGAACCTGATTTGTAATGATTTTTATGTAAAAAGATGGGTCATTGGAAGAAGAATTACACTATAGTGAGAAAATAAGGGGAAGCTTTAGGTGCATTCATTATTGAATAAAATTTCTTCATATCGACCAATTTGATATTAGATAAAGATTTTTTTCACAAATTTTTATCCAAATACATGAACTAAGTTAGTTCTGTAAGGTTTCCAGAGGTGCGGTGGATCTTCCAGTTGCTAGAGGAGCAATAACGACTACCATAGTTACAGGAGACTACCACCTTACTTTACTGATGACATTAATTTTAATCCTAAAAAACTATTATTACATTCCTAGTGTTAAAGAACATTTTATATCAATGCCCATTTTCATCTTGGGTAGATTTGAATTAATTTTTGGGAATATAAGATACTACATTTATAAAGATATCATTTTTTATGGTATGGAACATAATAATAATTGTCTTTATGTATAAGAATACAGAAACCAGGTGTTGGAAATCGATAATGATTCAAGTTCACATGACTCATTTCACACCCAGTTATGGAATCATCATCTTGGTTATGTAATTGATAAGTGTTTCAAAAATATATATCAAGAAGTTTATTTATATTCATTTAAACTAAAACCACTTGGTATATGTCATGGTTTTTATGAAGAGAAATGATCAAACCATCATTTGGTGGAAAGGGATAAAGGGCTAAAAGCATATTGAATTTGTTCATATAGATGTGTGTGGACCTTTTCTACTTTAATCTAGAGGTGTATCTTCAAACTTCATTAATTTTACCAATTACTTTATATAGTGTATTGGAATGGTTTCAAATAATGGAGGAACCACCCCATGGTGTACATGGTGAGATTAATGATTAGTCTTGTAGATAATTTATTATCCTATTAAGGATATTAATTAGAGACTATAACACACATACTAAATTGAGTGATAACTGATGTGGTAAACAAAACTCCATATGAGTTAATGTATGAGAAGAAATTAATGTTTTCACATACTCACATATGTGGTTGGGTATTGTTTATTAGAAATTCCTCTATCAGCAAACTATAACCATGGGCCCAAAGTGTATCTTTATAGGATATTCTATAGACAAAGAGAGATATTATCTATATGACCACTTTAGACAAGTATATTGCAGTGGAATGATAGAGTATATTATTTGAGATGGATAATATCCCCAAAAAAGATAGTCGGAGAAAGATTGACTTTGATGGTGTTAATGATCAAGGTATGAAAGCGTCGTAACATGAATGAAATTTATAAGACCCCATGAAAGAGGTTATTCTAGAGGCATAAGTATAACATAATCGATCCAAATTGTTTAGATAACCAGAGATATATGATTTTCTAGTTACCAAGGATGGTGACTCGTTATTAGTGGATAATGAATAACCTCTATGCTATAAGAAAGTATTGAGTAGCTAATGTGGCTTGATATTCATTCATGTTTTCAACATCTATTCTAATAAATACAAGTTTTTAAATACCAAAATATACTTTTATTGAGAAATTACTGAATATAGAATAATTTTAGTGGAAATATCATTTCTCTCTCTATATATATTTTTTGAAAATGTATGTTTTTTGTGCTCAAGTGGAAGATCTATAATATTCCTCTAGAATTATTGTAATATGGTGATGGCGAGCGCTTCAGCTGTAGCTGGTTCCTGTGTTCCTGTGGCTGGACCTTCTTCGATTGATGGGGGCCTTCCTTCATTCCTCGGGTGCTCCTCCGGTGGCTGCCCTCTCGGCTGGCGGTCCCAAATCGTTCAAGGAGGCTGTCATTGGGGCTCCGACTTTGGTCGCGAGTTCTCTGCCCAGTATTCCGGCACTGAACCCACTTCAGAATTTTCAAATTCAACTTTTGTCGCCAACGCGTCGTCGCTATTTTGAAACCTAATCAAGACCCCATCAAGATTGACGTCTTTTCTATGAAAATGGGTTACAATTGGTATGTGCATGCTTACCCTGGGAACAAACACGATAAAGGATTTGTAGGTGGATATGGTTCATTTGTTGGACCATTTTATGATGGTTAGGATCTCTCTAAAGGGAGCTATTATTTTATTTTCCTTTATATATGCCAGTGGCGATGCGCCAGGAAGAACATCACTATGGGCGTATTTGGATTCAATTGATTCGTTGGGGATGCCTTGGTTTATAGGTGGCGATTTCAACACTATTGTTGATGCTTCGGAGAAAAGAGGAGGGGTTGGTGTTATCAACAATGGTATGCTCGATTTTAGAAACGGCATTACTAGCAAGGGTCTTCTGGAGCCGGGTTTTAAGGGTTGCAAAAACACGTGGTGCAACTACAAGGGTTCCAGTCGCATTTGGAGTCGCCTTGATAGGACATTGTCTCATCTTCAAGGTTTAGTTTCTTTATTGAGGGCTTCTATTACTCATCTCTCTCGTTCTCTCTTGAATCATGCTCCGCTGCTGGTGGATTTGAAAAGAGGTGATTCTGATAATCTTCCTTTTTTATCTTCCTCAAATTGGCATCGGATTGATGGTTTTATGCAAATGATGAAGACATCTTTTGGAGCAAGACGAGGTTGAGAGGGCGTGGGATGGTTTGGCAAGGCATTTAAGGCGGCTTAAGCCGGACATTAGCAAATGGTTTCTAAACAATCCTTTTGTTGACAACTCGGTGGAATCCTTGCAAGCAGACATTGACAGGTTGGAAGAGGAGCTTCAGAACAATTGGGATGAAGGTAATTTCATGAAATTATGTAATAAATGTAATTTTCTAGCTGAATGTTTGTTAGAGATCAAGAGGTCTTACAATCAAAGATCCAGAATTAGATGGCTTAAGGTGATCGTGACAGTGCATATTTTCAAGCTTGCTTAAAGGAGAGCAAAAACATGAAAATCAATCTTAGGCTTGAAGACGGATCATATTCTTCTGATGTGAATGTTTCAGGGAAGTTGGTTTTAGAACACTTTGAATATTTGCTTGCAGGAGAGTCATCTGTTAGTAATCATGGTCTTTTAGAGGAAGATATGGAGTTTATGGGTTGCTTACCAAGTTTGATTGATGAGAGGATAATGCGGTACTTATGTTTATTCCGTCTAGAGAGGAGATTTTGGGAGCACTCTGCTGCATGCCTTTGGACATTGCTCCAGGCCCAGACAGTTTTCCAGGAGCTTTCTATGTAGCCGCTTGGGACTTTGTGGGGTTTTTTGTCATTGAGGCGATCCAGGATTTTTTCTGGGGTGGTTCTATCAATCGAAGTACTTGTTCTTCCAGAGTGGTTCTTATCCCAAAAGTGAAAGATCCTTCAAGCATTAACCATTATAGGCCAATTTGCTTGTGTAATGTCTCTTATAAAACTTTGGATAGTTTTCTTACTATGAGATTAACTGGGGTTATTCCTCGTATTGTTTCCCAAGAACAACATGATTTTGTGAAAGGGATAAGTATCCAAGGAGTGATTGGAATCGCTAAGGAGTTAGTGGAGGACATTAATAAAAAATCTATTGGATCCAATGTCTTCATCCAAGTGGATTATGGATAAAGCTTATGAAAAATTGGAATAGAACTTCATTATTCAGTCCATGAGGAGATTTGGTTTTCATGATTGGGTCATTGATCTTTGCTTCAGGTGTTACTCTTCTCCTTGGTTATCTATTTCACTTATGAGAAAAGGGCATAAATTCTTCAAAAGCATGCGAGGTGTGCGGCAATGGGACCCTTGGTCCCCCGTTATTTTCATTCTGGCTCAGGATGCCTTGTCCCGTAACCTTCATAGGAGCATGAGTGATAGAAGTATTCTTTCATATCATAATCAAACTAGGGATGGCGGTATTTTTCATCTCATGTTTACTGAAGATATTATTATCTTCATTAATGGCAGGTGAAATTATCTTCATAACTTCTTGAAGGTCATGTTGGTGTATGGTGATTTAAGCGGCCAAAGAATTAATGTTAGGGAGAGCAGCATATTTATTTCCAATAAGTTTTCTGCTAGAAGATTCAAGGCCATTCAAGACATCCTTGGGATTCAGAGGAAACAGTTTCCAATGATCTATCTCAGGGAACCGATCTCCATTTGCCGAATTAAAATGGCTTTCTTTGATGATATCCTAAACAGAATGTTGGGGAGGATTGTCAATTGGAAGAGAAGATTCGCGTCCTTTGGCGGCCGGGTTACGTTAATCAATAGTGTTCTTTATTCCATTTCATTTCACATTCTCTAAACTGTCACTCCTCTGAAAGAGGCTATTTATAAGATGGAAAAGATCATGAACAAGTTCTTGTGGGACGCCAACTCCTTGGGCCATTGTCACTGGGCTTCCTGGAACCTCATGGCTAAACCGATAGAGGAGGGAGGTATTGGTTTAAGGGGCGTTAAAGTAGCCATGCAAGCCTTACAGGCGTGGCTTGTATGGGACTTTATAGTGGGGGAATATATATGGGCCACTTTTCTCAGAAACCATTACGGTAGGCTTTGGGAAGACTGGGAAAGTTGTAGTGGCAGGCTTTTGAAGCTGGAAAAATGTGTACTTTTGGGAGACATTCAGGATGTTACCCGATGGGTGGTTGGGAGAGGAGCAGTTAATTTATGGAGGGATAATTGGGTGGACGAGAAGCTGTTTTTTTCTGGGATGTCCGTGGCCTGATATGTCTGTTAAGGAGGCAAGCATTTATCCCTCCCTGCTAGAGGCCATTCTGAGTAATGAGCAGATAGACATCTTCAAAAGTACTAACTTCATTGAAGAGGTGGATAGATGCTATTTTACCAGGTCATCTTCGGGTTCCTTTAATGGTCACGATTATAGAGCAGTGCCACATGCTGTTCCTTTTCGAGTTGAGTGGGCTTCACGGCTATGGTGCAAGGTCATTCCCATGAAGGTGATTTTTCTAGTCTAGAGGCTATGGAACCGGTCAATCCCAACTGAATATAATATTTAATCAAAGGTAATTCTTTGTCCTCTCGCTGATTTTGCTGTATTAACCCACAGCCTGAAACTGCTTTTCATTTATTTTGTTCGAGTGATTGTGCTGTTAGCCTTTGGTTTTCTACGGGTCTTCGAGCGTTTTCCAGGTGGGAGTTATGATACGTTTTAGGACTCCATCGCTAACCGGTTCCTGGGCTCAGAGCAGTGCATGATGGAGAGTAAAATTCGTAGCGTCACTTTCAGCAACATTTGCTGGACTTTATGGGATTCTCAGAATATGGCCAGATTAGATAAGCGGCTGTCGATGTCATTTATTAGGGTAAGGGAAAAGGCACTCATTCATGAGCAGGCTTAGATTTTAAAAGGCGGACAATGGTCGCAGGTGCTTGGAAGATTCCTCAACAGGCCAATTGTTGCTGCCAATTCCCCCGGTTGATGGGTTACATGGCTTCCTCCATCTACTGGTACAAAATTGAATGTGGATGGCTCATTCTTGGATGGGAACATGAGAGGGGGTGGTCTGCTCAGGGACACAAATAGGTCAGTTCTATTGGCTTTCAGCACATTTTAGGGTCCGGGTAACTTCCTGTGTGTGGAGGTGAGAGCCTTGCATACCGGATTCACTCTTTGCAATAGGTTTGGCTTGCAGATCTCTAAATTTGAGTCAGATTCCGAGGTTTTGGTGCGGTTTCTTCAAGGGAAAGCCGATCCTCCTTGGAATCTGGTCTATCTTATTAGAAGTTTCTCAAGGGACGTCAATGAAAGGCGTACTGTTCACCATGTTTGGAGAGAATCCAACTTTGGTGCAGATGCTCTTGATCGTACAAAAATGGAAGGAGAGTCGTTGATTGTTTATTCTAGTTTAGCTTCTCTTCCACATGAATTTAAGGTTGTGGTCCAGGGGGACGCTCTTTGGCTTCATCATTTCAGACCTCCGTGAACTGTTCTGATTTTTCTTTTGATGAGTTTCTTTTCCCATCCTTAATAAAAAATTAATTTTTGATCGTATGTTTTTTGTGATTAATTGATAAAAGTTTGGTTCACTAATTTCCAGATATTTTCGAACCAATATTTTAGTTGTTTTGGTGAATTTTTAATTTGACAAAATTTTCAATTATGTGTTGATGAAATTATATTTTGGAATGAATAATTTCATTGTTCCGTGTTAATATTTTTGAGGGAATCTATCGGAACAATTTTTATTTAGGTTATGATGTTTTGAATTTCATTTCTATTAATTTTTCACATTCAATTGAGAGTGTTCACACTTAATTTTGTTTTGTATTTTGAAGTGGAAAAAGGTATTTATTCTTTAAAAGTATTGGTGTAATGTTTATTTTGCTCCTGCATCAAGATACTCAATGATTTTGAGGGATATATAATAGTTTTTGAGCTCACATAAAGTAGAAACACACCCACCTAAGGGTGAATCAGTACTCACATAAGGATCAAATAGACACTTGCATAAGGGTACCATATGACAACTAGGCTTTGTAAATGTATCTCTATACTCTAGCCATCAATGTCTTATGTATGAAATGAGTGTGTAGATGATATTTGAGTCAGTGAATTTCATGACTTTTGAGTTTGGTGGATAGCTTGATTTAAAATCCATGTGTTGGATCAGAAATTCAACAGTTCGTACATCTTAAAGACAAATATTTGGAATTATTTTTAGGCCCCGGAGGTTTCTTGGGTTCATGGATAACTATTAGGATCATTGAGGTTTGAAATTTATATTTTGGGATAGCAGGCCAAGGAACACATATTAAATATAGTTAGTGCTAACCATGCACCCTAACAATATATCATGGTTTTATAGGCACATAATTTTATTAAACAATGTGAGGAACTCCAAAAACCTGTTAAAACTATGAGGTAAATTGTTGAGACATTATGCACGATTAATGCATGGATTTTAAAACCATGTGGCAAACTCATGCAAAATAGAGGGTTATGAAGAGTGATATTCACATAGTTTGTAAATAACATGCAAAATATGCGGCCAAACCATGTGTCTCTTAAAAAATCTTAATTTTACAAAAAATAATCCCTCTAAATGCTTGAGTTATTAACCCTTTTTCTTCAACATTTCATGAAATATACCTTCACGAACACCCTCCCCACTTCTCTTATACTCTTTAGTGGGGATCCATTATTTTTTGGCTTAATTAAGTGTTTTCTCCTATGTTAGAGTGCTTAGGGTGAGTTTACCTCACCTATTACTCTCTTTGGTGATTTATTTTAAATTCAAGTGGTGTTCATCTTGGTTAAGATAATATGTCATATTTTCAAGGATTTTGTCTGGTTTCTCATTTATCTCGATTCATACTAAACAAGTAGCTGATATTGAATGAGTGGGATTCAATAAGCACAAGTTAAATGGTTATTTTAGCATAAACCATAATATCATCATTCGTTTGAGGTTGTTCATAGTTTGTTCAATTTGGATATACAATGTTTCACCATGTTTCAATTAAATTGTTTAAAAGTGGGTTTTTCTTAGTTAATTTCCATTGTTTCATTCCATGAACTTCAAAATTGATGATATCTAGTGGAGTCCCTTTGGAGTGCGTGGGACCTTGGAATTGTATAATTTGACTGGTCGTTTGAAATAGAATAATATTTAATATAAGTTAAATGGATAGTTATGTTTGAAATTGTTAAACTGGTGATAATTTATTACTTCGATGGTTGTGAAAGAGAATTTCATTGCCATCGATGTTGTTAACAAAATTGGAAACGTAATATGGGAAAATATGTTGGTAATTTTTTTTATCATTAATGAATTAAAAATAGTTTTGAAATGAAATTTGGGAAAAGGAAATTAGTTTTGGCAATTGTTTTAAAAGGGGGAATGTGTAATACTTTAATATAATGGCATGGTGTTTATTAGAGGGAATATCCCTTATGATAGTTATGAGAAATGGTATTCAATGGGATCATGGGATTTTGTTATTGTTTAATGATATCATTTTTTTTGGAATTTTTTCCTTGATAAATAGAGAACTGTTAAAATTATATTACTGAATATGAAGAAGGGTTTTATTTACATGGGAGTATTAATTGGTGTTTTTATGGACCTAAAACTATGTGGATTACAAAGAGAGGGCCTTGGATTCCACCATGCTACTTGCGTAAATTACATGTTGTGATGAAACCCTTGGATTTATGGAGGTCAAATGTTTTGGAATGCCTTGGTAAAACCATTGGATTTCATTAGATTCATTATTATTAATGCATTGTGGAAGCTGAGCCGTGGATTATGGTGGGGTGCATATCATTTTCATAACATGGATTAATTTCATGGATTCATATGATGCACCTTATTGAATGTCAGGAGATGCACTCCCTGGATCCGGCCAGGATACATTGAGTGGAATGCCTCAGGCATAAGTTGGGGATTACAATCAGGCCATTTTTCTAAATTTGAAGGACGGTTTCCTGAGTTCAAATTTGTAGTTTAAATTTTTGGAATAATAATTTTCACTCCTTTATTGGATTCCCTATTTTATTTTTAGAGAGAGAGTTTATGGTGGATCCATGTGGGTTCCCACTAGTTGTTACAACTATTGTTGCCTTAGTAGCATATTGTAAAGACTCGGATTTTCCATGTATTTTTTTAATTATATGGAATTATTACGAGTCTGCGAAAATTGACGGCGCGTGATTCTGAGTCCCGGTGTGCCCGGAATGAATTTCTGAACTTTTTTTAAAGTACGTTCAGAAAACACGCAGACGACGTTTTCTATCTTTTGAACTGGTGAAAATGTTAATTTTGCGGACTCGGGGAGAGGTTTTGGCACAGCTTCACCAAGCGACGAAGCTCTGACAAAGTACCACGACGCCAACCACCTGAAGGACGAGACCAGTTTCAGCGAGCAGTGACGAGCGCCACCGAATCACGAACCGACGACAACAATGCAGGAAGTTCTGTCGATTGTTGTTCACGGACGTCTTATCCATGTAGAGAGACTGTTGTTAAGTTCATTTTTATGAGATAACTTGTTGACTGCATGATACGATGCTAACGCGGAGAGCACAGGCCAAACGAACAAGACCCAGACCTTCCGCCTCTTTGGTATTTGTCTCGTTTTTCTGGAACGGTTTTCCAAACGGAGCGGCAGGATGAAACTAGAGGACACGTAGCGGCGGCGGTGACCCGAGAGCCTCGTAGGTGCTGACGACACAAAACACGAACCACCGGAGCGCGTTCGATGGCCCGCGAAAGAAACTGCCGGTGCGCCATGTTGGCGGTGGCCGGAGGAGACCCGCGGCGACCGGCCCCGGGCGGTGGGAAGCGACACGTCGTCGCGCGCTGCGACAACCATATACGACCACACAAGACAAGGGCGGCAGCAGCCGCAACTAGCAAGTCGTGACAGGAGGGTGCGACGCGGCCCCGCGCCGCGTTGGCGGAAGCCGATCGGCCAAACGACCGACCGTTTCATGCTGTTGGGCAGCGCCCCACCGGCTGGGCGAAACGGCCTTGCAACCGTGGGGCCAGTGGAGAAGGCGGTCCGCCTTTTGGCGGACCGGGCCGGCCGAGCGGGCTGGACCCGCCGCCCAGCGGGCTAGTGCGGGTGGGCCGACCCCGACCCGACGGGCTGGGCCAACCGTGGCTCGGGCCTGCGAACCAATTGGCCGACCCCGACGGGCCAAACCCAGTGAACCGGGCCGATCCTTAACGGGCCGGACTCGGGCGGGGTCAGGTAGACCCCGGGAACCGTTGCGTCGGGCCGGTCAGACCGAGTCGGACTGGGCCCAGACCCAACCGGCCCCCGAATAAATAAACGCCCGTAACTGACGAACCAAGTGTTTGTTTGACACACCGTCAGTGGCGTTGGGACCCCTTTTGGGAAGCGGTCCCTTTGGCATACTCCGGCGGGCCTGACCGAGCCGGGCCAGATCGAGGTGCGATCACTCCTATTCATGGAAAGGGATGTAACTAACAGATCGAGCGTCCGATCAACGTGTCGTCTGTGGCATAAGGACCCTTGTGACAGGGCGGTCCTTTGGAGATACTCTAAGTGAGTTTCGACGGAGTTTGACGTGCGACTTGAGTTGGATCAGACTTGAATCCAACCAGACCCTTTTTACAAAAGTGCCCATATCTCACAAATCGGGTGTCTGATCGACGTGTCATCTGTCATGTTGGGACCCCTATGACGGGGCGGTGCCTTGGGTATGCTTTTTGCGGGACTTCATACCGGTTGAAATATGACCGAAGGCTTGAGCGGTTCTCCCAGAAACAAGCGTGCTATGAGCGGGAATCCTGTGACCAGCTATCTTGGAAGTAGCGACCCTGTGTGGATCAACATTGTAGCTACCCGATGAGGATCTGTTTTAGAGCGGCCCGTCAAGGATCTGCAACTAGCGACCCTGTGTGGATCAACATCGAGCGACCCTGTGTGGATCAGCCTTCCAGCGACCCTGTGTGGATCACCATTCCAGCGACCCTGTGTGGATCCGCAGTATCGTGACCCGACGAGGACCTGCCTTACAGTGGCCCCGTCGTGGAACACCGACTTTTGTCCAAGAGTGGATCGGTAATAGAAAAATTTCTTTTTGGATCAGTTGTGGAACTTCTAAATGGAATAAAATGATATAGCTTAAGACTAATCATCTATATTCCTGATCTCTGAGTTGCACATCTGGTTTGAGTTGAGTCTTTTGCTTTGTGCTTTGTGATTGAGGTCATGCTTTGTGGTTTTCCTTTGTGGAAATCTGAGAGACCTTCGGGGGTCTCGGAGTCCCTACTGGGTATTGTTATACTCACCCCTGCACGGCTTTCGCCCGCACGTTGTTGTGTCTTGTGCAGACAGCAGGCAACATGACTGAGACTTGGGGGAGCCAAGACCAGGCGGTACATGGAGCTGATTGGCTGACGAGGAGAGCATTGGAGACGAGTTGTACCTACCCTTTAGGTAAGATCCTCGGTGGGCGATTCTAGGATCTGTTTTCTGTTTTTCAGTTGTAGTTGTACCTTTTCATTTGGACTTGTATTATGGCCCCTTTACTTACAGTACTCACCTTTTTCACTTTCAATACTCATCTTTTTTACTATTGCAGTTTTACTACGTGGGTTGTGCTCATTGTATTCTTGGACTGTGTGTTTGCATGTTTAAGGCGATGCCTTCCCGTTATTCAGGGATATGTCTTTCGGTGTTTGTCGCTAACCCCTGGCCTATGGAAGACGAGCTTGGGGTAGTCACGACACGGGTCCTGGGGGATGGTTCGTGAAACATACTTTTGGAAATGGTCAAGAAATGATATGTACGATGATCATATACTCACCAACTTTTGCCAAAGAAGGTATAAAATGGTGTCGGGAGTCACTACGGATCCTTGGAATCAATGAAAATTGTTAAATGGATAAATTGGTTATCAATGTAAATTAATATGTGTAGAACTCCTGCATGAACTTTTTTGTTAACTGGTTATCTTAGGGAAATTGTGGGTGGATATCAGATTAGTTTTAATCACACCCATCTCAGGACACCATTGAATATGGGCACCCATGAAGAAGACTATTTGGTTACAAGTTATATGTTTTGGGACATGCCCCATTGATTGATGAATAGCTTGGAACACATTGTATAATGATGATGGGACTGGGTAAGACCCGAGGAAAATTTATTGATTAGTTTAGTTCTGTTTTTATTTTATCTTGTTTATTTTCATATATTAACGCCCCTCGAGGGGATTTTTCCAAAAATTTATATAATTAATCATTTCATTATCATATGATACTATAGTTAATTTTCATATTTTCCTTAACCTTTATGCGATGTACTTTATTCTTGATTTTTTATTGTTATTATTTCTACTACTGGATATTGTGGAATGGGGTAATATCCTCTCTACTATATCCTCATAGGATGTTATAGCTAGCTAGTAGCCCCTAGTATATGATGAGGAGAACCTGAGGCTTTCTTGCACACTAGTCGAGACCACCAGTTCATTGGATCTTGGGGTGGTGCATTAAAACATTAATAAAGGTATCTATCATGGTTGATGATCTACGTAATAGTTATCATAGAGTTTTGATGTATTTAAACATGTAGAGACCTATTTAAAAATGATTTTAAATTTTAAAGAATAGGTCCTGACCTCAAGCTAAAGGAGAGGCTAAGAACTTCATGAAATATTTCCAAGGAATCTTGACTGAAGAATCTAGAACCCACATGGGAGTAGAACAATTTACTATAGGGATTTAGATAGATTCCTATGAAGAATATGATTCAATGTAACATGTGAAATGTAGCGACCATGAATTCAACGGGCGATAATAACTGTGTGCTATAAAGCAAGGAGTCAGTATATGACTACTTTCAAAATTGGGAGGACCTATGCATTTGAGGGGTATCTATCATTCAATGATCAAGATAGATATTATTCACAAATCAGATAGGGTCCATAAATTTTTTTGAGAGATATGAGTTGGAGTGTAGGTGTGACTCATTCTTCAAGGATGAATAAGGTATGGAGATGGACAATGTAGTGATATCTCCACCATTACATGGATGGATCCTACTTCTTCACTATTGATATTCTACTATATTTTATATTTTTCTTATGATTTTCTCTGGTCTAAATATTCTCTGTGAATAAATTCACTAAGGAAATTTAATTGATGTATTTTTATAATTCAATTATGTTCCTCCTTTCATTATGGTATTCATTATGATTCATTATTCTTGTTCATTTTCCAATTAATTATATTTTATTTCGATTGATCTATTTCAAAATAAAAATCATTTCAAATACTATTTTGAGATCTCTACACACTATGAAAACCACATACCTTTTCTTAGGATAAAATAATGTACTTTCATAGAATAAACTGTAGTTTATTATTTGAATAAATTCTTATGTTTTCAAGTATTTTAGAATTCATTTTTCTTTATCATTTGGAATCCTCATGCTACTTCAGTCAGTTTCCCTATGAACCATTTTTAAAATTTCTTCTGCAAATTAGCCACAGGTTAGTTTATAAAACACTTAATGTAGCACCCAAAAATTATAAAAGAATAAAATTTTATTCGATAGCATATGTGACATGCAACACTAAGCTTATAAAAAATATAACACCTAAAGACATTATGATATATTCATTTTTAAATAAATTAAATATTTTCAATAGCATGTGATACATGGAATGATACATTAATATTCAATTACCTATAACACTAATTTGATCATATGTTACAGACAACAACTAGTTTCTATGACTGCTTGTGTTACACACAATATCATGTTTTACCGAATAATAATATATTATTGAAATACTATTATTTAATATGATCATTATCACCTAGATGTTGGAATTAAGGGTTTAAAAAGATTAAATAAATAAGGAAAATATATAGTTTAGACAATTTTATTAATTATCTATTGACTGTAAATAAAATAATAATATTTTAAAATGAAATTAAATGTTTTTTGAAAAAAACAATATTTTTTCTAAAACGCGGTTTAATTTCACTTTGTGAAAATAATTTAAAATTAATTTTTACCAAATTTATTAGATTTATTTGAAAAAAAATTGATTTTTTGAAATAGGAATATCGAAATTATCTTAGGGTGAATTCTTTGGATTTTTATGAGAAGTTTCATTTTTTGAGGAATAGTGAAAATTACTGAATTTTAATTGAAAATCACCTTTTAGTTTAAAAAATATATAAGGATAAATTATATTTTCAATTTTTTTTCAAGTTAAAATTAATCCAATTGTATATTATTTATCCAATTTAGTTCATTGGTATCATTTTCTTATTGAATTTAGATATAATATCTTTTTAAAATTTTAATCATTTTTCACATTAAAAACCGTCTTTCTCGTCATGTCTGGGATTAATTTTAAATTAAAAATTTCCACCTATGTGGATTAAATTTATAAAAATGGATTCCATATTTGCAATCAGAATAATTTTTAATTTCTAGTAATTTCAACTTAATTTTTGGCCAAAATTAATAGTGAATGCATTAAAAATTAATTACCACGTTTAAGGTAAAAATGGGTTTACCAGGGGTTAAACTAAAAGGATAATTGTAAAAATTATCTATTAACTTTACTAAAAACATTATAAGGACATAATTAGACCATATAACTTCTAATGTCTGATAATGTTTCATTTTAGACCCTTTTGACACATGAAAAACTTGGGAGTACTTGATTCTTTCCAAAAATACCAAGTGTGTCCCTTCCCCAACTTATAAAAGGCCACACACTCTCCTCTCTACATCAAACCTTCAAAACTATTTGGTTAATCCAATACCTAACCAAATAACTTCCAAAAAAACCCTCTCCTCATCCTAGAAACCTTATTCTATGCAAAAAAAATCAACCTAGGAAGGCTTTTATCCAAACCTAAGTAGGATACCCGAAGGCGAGGTAATGTTCTTCAATGAACATCTCTATTTTATTTATTTCTCATTAAATTAGTTTTAAAACATTATGGTATAATAAAATCAGTATATTCCTTATACTGGGATGTTTTTATAATAATTTCATGACCATCAACCATCTCCACATCTATTAAATGGGTTACGAAATCATTATCAATGTGTATGGTGTATTATCACCTCGCAAACTGATGTCAATCATTTTTCCATTTCCACCTCTCATAGTTGGGTATGATGATGGATATAAAGTATATATATGATTTTATAACATATATATAACTATATAGAAACTATATCATATATATATATTACCTTACATTTTGTAGTAGATATGATAATGTCTCTTATGTGTACGATGGATTACCACCTCACGAAGCGACATGATTTGTCTTTCACTAATGCTTCACATGGAAGATGATAAAGATAAATGTAAAGATTGTATATTATATATATTAAATAATTATAATATTAATGAAATTTTTATCATTTTTTTAATATAATATATATCATTTTCTTCATTACCTTTTCACTCACTTAAGTATGATAACATCCTTCATGTACCTGTGGACTACCGCCTTCACGAAGTGATGTGACTCTCTTCTCTTCACCAAACCACATGAATGATATAAAAAATTATATAATATTTTATAAATGGTATTATGGTCATTCTGTAAAGATAAAATATTACTTACCTACTTTCTATAATGATCATTTAAAAATGAAAACGTCACTCATGCGTATGTATGGCCTTCCATTTACATGATCATAACATAATTCATTTTTCATAACCTTCATTAATGTTAGGATTTAAAATTATAAATTATGTAAACATATGTTAATTATTTCATGATTATTATTCACAAGATGATATAACTATAAAATATTCACAAGAACTGGAACATTAATGATGAAGAAAAATGAGAAAACAAGACAATTAACAACCGAAACAATGAAAATAATGAATTATTATTAACGAATGGTTAATAAGATGTTATAAAATGATCATATATGATTTTATGAATATTAAAATGGTTTTGAAATAGGTTAATGAAAATTTTAGAACCACAACTCTAGTGGGTATATTTTGATACCAACCTTATTCTTATTGTGGATAGATTTATTATTTTGTCCAAGGATATTATTGATATTCACTTCTTTGTATAATTTTTGTAGTCATTAACATCCCCTTCAAATATTCACTTTCCTATAATCATTAAACATTAAATTCCCCTCAAATATCCACACTATTTATCATGGATATTCTTATTACATAAATTGTATCTCATTTCAACATACAATGTTTTACATTGAAAGTTATTTGACTGACTGGGAAATATTAATCAATTTGTATCCTTTACTCAAAATAGATATTTTATGTTAAGGAATATTAATTCCTAAATTAAATCAATTATTAGATATATGATGAATTATTTTGACCAGAAATGATGGGTGGGGACTGGTATAATATAGCCCATCAATGAATCGGTAGGTCTCATGATTCAAATAAGTTAACTAGTATTAAATGGTTATTTACCTATAGACTAAACCATATTGTAAAAGGTATTGATGGTAGAGGTATCATGACACCAGATATCCGAGAATCTAATAATTTATCATTTCATACATTAATAATTAAGTTATTGTGTTCCATAATATTTTTATAATGTAAATATCTTTTGATTCATTTTATTCCCAGTTTATTGATTAAATGCCTTGAGTTTTTATTTATTTAACTTTCCATATTGATTATTCCTTATTTAGTTATTTCAATGGAATGCGTGCTCAGTTATTTAACATTCTATATTGATTATTCCTTATCTAGGTATTTAAATGGGATGTGTGCTCAGTTATTTATCTTTCCATATTGATTACGCTTATTGATTCATGATAGCTTCCATTATAATTAACCCTTAATGAGAATTTGATCTTACCATTATTTTTCTTTCCATTATCAAGAATATTTGGAATTTACTATATTTGAAATGCATGGATATTTGAGAGGGAAGAATTATATTCATAAAAAAATTATGTTGTAATTTTTGTATTCAAATGTAATGTACGACCCTTGTATGATTGTATTTTACCAAGACTAATAAATTTCTCTATCCTTTGGATATGATTCTTTGTATCTTATATAAATGTAATAAACCAGACAATGATATTGGGCCAGTGTGGTCTAGGTATCAATAATTTCTATCAGAGGAAGTTTAGTAGAAACCTTAGGAACTAGATTTAGGAAAACATGTATTTGGGTTATAACCTTATGATAGATATTGAGTATAAGTGTAGAAGATCATCCTAATATTTTGGTAAGGTAGAGATTATATGGTTTTTCTAGACAACACATACCTATATAGATACAATAAGTGGATGTGGTTCTAGTCTAGATGTACCTAGGGGTAATAACTAAAAAAAGCGTGCATTGGGATACACTCAATGATCACATGGTGTATCAAAAATAGGCCATACTGCACACCTAGTTTAACACTTCTATTATATATGATAATGATAATGATAATTTTATTTATAAACCATTATGAAGGATTTTAATTGATGATGATAATGAATTAACTAGGTTGAACATAAAGTGTATTAGATTGAAAAGTTGGTTTCTCAGTAGAATTAGAAAATTTTTTGTGTGTGTAAAATAAGGGCATAAGGTAATGAATTACTGAGGAAAAATGAATAATACATTGAATGGAAATAAATCTCCTCCTAGAGATCCATTTATAGTTCTTTTCCTTAAATATAGAGAACTTGGGAATTATCTGAGACAATTATCTATTTTAAAGTTTGACACCTAGACTAAGTAATGACATGTGTTTAAATAAAATGTATGAATTATTTGTGTATTGGGATTCAATAAATAAATTGTAGAAGTGTTTTTACCAATATTATTTTTGTATAATAATCATGAAATGTTTAGGGATTGTGTTAAATTTTAAAAGAATATATGTCTTCATTAACATAAGTTCTATGGATACCATCATAGGTTAATGAGTTTAATGTTGATCATATTTTCAAACTCAAAAACAACCTTTTAAGGTTTTATGTGATGATAGTCTACCAAGAATAAGTATATTTTGGATAAATTTATGGAAATTGTATGTTTGTGAGGAAAATTTATTTGATGAATAATGCCTAAAATTTTATTGACTTTTGTTTAAAGGTATTAATAACCATTGGGATTAATATTATCATTAATGAAATTATAATAATAGTCAAATAAGATATTAAACTTCTAAAAAAATATGTATTGAAAACCATAGTAAAAATGTTATTTAGTGATTATCTTTATTTCAAGGATGTACATCACATTTTTTTGGGAATGATATATGAATTATACTAATATAGTTTAGAAAAAGGAAAATACGTGTGTTGAGTGGAAACCCATCACATCTTGAAAGGCTGTGGGTCTTGAACCCATGAATGATTTATGATAAGGGTTTAGCACCTACCAATGGCCTACGTAATGTATTAGTGAATATGTCATTGTATTTAGTTAAATTATTTGAAAAATAAATATTAATGATGAACCCGTAGTTTACTTTTGAGGTTTAGAGATTACAATATTGGATTTCTTATTCTAATGATATTGGTTTTGGAAAATAGTTGTATGCAAACATAAATAATTGTTCGATGGATATTCTGATCAATTAAAATAGAATTTTAGTGATATATGAATAACAAATAAATGTTTGGATATTATTTTCTTGGAGTAAGGGATTAATTTGAAATTGATTGAAGTAAAACAAAGGGATGCAATTTTGAGTAAGAAATAGGAAAATATAAAGTAACTCTATTTCCTTATATTCTTATATAGTAAAATATTCCTCAACTTTAGGAAAAGGATCTTGAAAACAAATTTATTCCAATTACAGTCAAATAAGATGAATCATATGGCCTTTTATATTATCACATATTTAGGGTTTTGAGGTCATTAACATTCCATTGATCATTCACTTCCATGTGATCAATGACCTCAATCACTCTCAATAATTATCTATGATTTTCCTCTATGTCCATATCATTAATTTCCACCAATTTTATCCTACTTGGAAATGGAGTTATGTGTTATTAAATATGAACCATGTACATCCCATTCTCTATTATTAAGAAAATTTATTATTAACACTTCTCAAGATGTGGGATTTCAATAATGTTATTGTTACTGAGATAATGTATAAATTTTATTGAAACAATTTATCTACAGTGGGGAGAATATAACACTCTAAAATTCAAAAAAAACACCACAATTGACTGCATATGTGGTACAAAATACCAATCATGGAAGAAAATATAACACTTTGATTCTTTAAGATATATTTTTTAAATAAATTAATACTATTTAATATAGTGTATTACATGCAATAATGAGTTTATCTTGTATTAAAACCAAACAACAATATATTATGAAAATATTAATATTTAATATGATATTTTTCACCTAGCCATTGGAATGGAGGGTATGAATATTATTTAAAAACTTAATAAATAATATATTTTACACTTGTTTATTAATTATATATTTATTAAATGTAGAAGAAGAATAATTTAAAAGAAAAAGAAATGTCTACTGAGAAACATTATTTTTTCTAAAAGATAGTTTAATCGAGATTTGTGCATATAATTTAAGATTAATTTGTACCACTTTTCAGAAATTTATTTTAAAAAATAAAGCTTATTTTTTAAATTCTAAAATAAAAATTATTTTATGGTGAATTATTTTTATTTTTCTGTGAAATTTTATTTTTTGACGACTAGTTAAAAATACTGAATTTTAATTAAAAATTAACTTTTTCATTTAAATAATTTATATGATTAAATTATATTTTGAATTTGTATTAAAGTAATTTTTTAAAAATTTTATCAATTAATCCAATTTAGGTCATTCTATTTATTTTTATATTGAATATATATATATATAAACATTGTATACGTTTGCTTATTTTTCACTTTAAAAACCTGCTTTCTTGTCACATCTACAAGACTAACTTTAAATTAAAATTTTCCACTTCTATGAACTGAATTCTAAAAAATAGATTCCATATTTGGAATAATAATAATTTAGTTTTTCTAATGAGGACAACTTATTTTTTTTACACAAACGAATATTGAATGCAATAAAAATTTATTATCATAATTAAGGTAAAAATGGGTCTACCGTGGGGTTAAACACAAAAGATAAGGGTAGAAATGGATGATAAAATTTTCTAAAAACTATTTACTAGAACTATTTCAACCATTATACCCCTAAACTCGGATAATGGTTCATTGTGGATATAATGACCCAAAATGTTATAAATAAAATTCCCCTTATGATTTAATTAAATGTCATATTATGTAATATGGTTATAGAAAACACATTAAATTATTTTTTTGAATTATATCTATTCAGATTTAAAGGATAATTAATTATCATTCCCATTGATAATATATTCATTTAAAAGTGATTAGATTTTTAGTATAAATATTGGGTTTTAACAAATCCAATTGACACAGACAAAGGAGGTAATAGCCTCAAGCAGTAGGATTGTACCATATGAAGCCCGTTTATTAGAGATTATAATAGAGATAACATCATTGGTATTTTCCTTTGAACAAGACTAAGCTGATATCCAATAACATAAGCAGGAGTGGAACTGTTTCCAAGAGAAGTTCAAGCTCATTGAGATCAGGGACCAAACCATGTACGCAAAACCACCCCATAAATGTCTCACCGCCACGCTCCTTACTCTTAGAGAGTTTTCTGGTGTATTAAAAGGATATGTATAAAGACCATATAAATGTTATTATCTACATTTTTCATTGAATAACGAATATATTTTAATCCTATTATTGTTACTTTATAAATGATTTATATTTTCATATAATAAAAAATAAATAGTATTTTTGGGTAATTTTCAAATTAAATTAAGGAACTTTTTTAGATGGATTAAAGGATTTTTGAAATAAATAATATTTTAACAAATATAATTATTAAATAATTTTTATTAAATATAAATGATCATATAATTTTAATTAAGTCAAATGTAAATTTTAAAATGGTTTGAAAACTGTTACTGTAAAAAAACCCAGCATTTTCAATAAATTTAGGTTATTATTTTGAAAGTGAAAATTAAAATATTTACAAAATTATTTTAAAAAAATAATATTATTTTTTTAATTAAAACAAAAAAACTATACAATGCTGAATTTTTCATTATTTTATAAGGTAGTTAAATTTTCGGGTAAAAATTAAATACCGTATAAATATACTTTGTGTATTATGACATCATATTAACCCAAAAGTGATGTAATAAATACTATAAATGGGACACATTTCCAAATATATGTTTTAACCTTAAAATTTTTTATTTTAATTATATTTGGAAAATTTTATATATCCTTTAGGAATCCTCCAAAACAATTAATATATTTTACGGTTTTAAAATCATTTCTTTAAGAGTATGACTCAATTCCACATAAGCAAGGGTCTTATATTATTAAGTTCATCCCTAGCCCTTATAAAATAATTAAATATTCTCACATTTGGTCAAAAACATGTGCAAATACCATGGGAAGGTTTGTGGTTTTGTTTATTTTATTATATAGAGTCCAAAACCTAAGTTTGAGAAATATTAATGAAATCCCCACTCATTTACAATATAATCCCACCCAATATCTCACTTATATTCACTAAAAATTCATTTATCATGTCCTTACTCTTCCCACCCATCTATAGAGAACTCATAAGTCACCCCCAATATCTCATGAAGCTCCTCCCAAGAATTTAGAGTCACACACTCAAGTGAGGGATCCTGACCTTCTTTTCTTTATTCAAGTTTCTTTATTATCTTATGCATTCTATTTCAAATTCCCAATGTTGGGATATGTATTTCCTTGACTTTATTACTTCCCATTTGACATAAATATGGTTAGATACCCCTTTTACTCTCATTATTCAATTTTATTAATTTTCAAGTGATGTTGTTATGCTATCGAAATTACACCACGACTTCCCATGCGAAAACATTTGTGTTGTGAATACCATATCCATTTCTTATCAAGGGAGTTAAACCATTATACATCTATAATTCACTGACATGGGACATACATTTATGAATTCCACACTCATTAATCATGGAATAAAATATTATGACAAATGATTCCTTATTTTATAATCTATGTGGCACACTTAAGCATGAGAATGAAATTAAAGTGACATGTGTTCTCAGAATTATATAGCGCTCTAATGCATTGGGTAAATTTTAGTCTCATGATATATCATGTTGGTATAGGGAATGAACCTAATTCATTTTTATTAATTTTTTCATCATTATGTCTTGGAAGTTAGGATTTACCTATGTTTATGATGCAATGTTTTATGTACACTACAACAAAATCTCCGTTTAGCGGCGCTTCCTAGAACCGCCGCTAAACCTTTTTTAAAAAAGGGTTCACGACGGTTTATAAAAAACTGACACGAAACATTTTTTTTAATATCCCCGACCCTTCCCCCCCACCCCGACCCTACTCTTTCTCACCCAGGGACCGCGATTCCCCTGGCCCCCCGCTTCCCCCGTGACCCCGACCCCCCGTGACCCCGACGACCCCGCGACCCCGGCGACCCTGCTTCCCCGACGACCTATACGAACCCTAGGGTTTGATTTCTAATTGTTATTGTTGTTTTGATATTATTTATTTCTTTATTATTATTGTTTCTTATAATAATTTTCAATGTTGTATTTATTGTATTGTATGCAGATGTTTTCGTTTATGATTATTTGTTTTTCTACTTATTGCATGTGATTTTTTATATGTGTTTGTTAGTTTTTATTCTTAAGTGATTGTTTGTCTATCTGCTTGATTGTTTGTGGTTGTTTGATACTATACTCATGGGTTGTGATGGCTCATGGTTACAATACATGCTTATATTATGGGTTATAATGGATTAAGGTATAACATGTACAAATTTCCCTAGGTTGTGATGGCTTTAAGGCTATGTCATGTTTTTGGTTGTGATGGCTCGAGGTTATAACATGTGTCATTGAGGTAATGATGTGGAAATTTAGTGGATGTTGGGATGGTTAACACTGGTTGAGAGTTGGAATTTCTTGTTATGATGATGTGATGATGATGAGATGATTGACATAGGTTGAGAGTTGGGATTAACTATTTTCTAGCAAATATAATGATGTTACAATGATGATTGACACATGTTAAGAGTTGGGTTTTCTGTTTTGTCAAAAATATTGATGGTTTCCATATTATGGAAATTTTTGTGAAGTGGAATAATTATTTGATGATGATGTTATAAATATGGAATCTATACATTATTGTTATAATTATATGGAAATAAAAATCCCCATTGCTTAATTTATTTTGATAATACATTGGTTTAATATGATAATACCTTTACAGGTGATATGGTTAAAGATAGAAAATATATAATGTGTTACATTTCTTTTTAGCATAACCCATATTCTAGTATTGCTTAGTTGTTTCACATATGTTTATTCTCGCACATATATCTTACATGGATATAGAACTACTTAAAAATATATTCCTACTGAGTACTCCCAAGTGTTCACCCCTCTATAGTGTTCTTGAGTTGTTTTTCTGGACAAATCGATAGAGATTTTAGATGCTACTATTTGGGAAGCCATATTAGATCTTAAGAGGTCTTTGTTCATTGTTCTTGATGCATTATATTTATTATTATATAGATTTTAAGTTGTATGAAAATTTTTATTTATTTTATTATATATATATAAATATATATATTTTAAGTTGATTGGAGGTTCTATTTTTATACCTAGGAAATTAAGAAGGTGATTCCTCTCATACGTGTTACCCCCTCTAATAATTTTCTTGTTTTGATGTTATATAATGTTCATTGATCTTTATTTATTAAATATTTCATCATGAATTTCCATGAACACCACCACTTATCATGCCTCAAGACTATCCCTCATGTGGTTCTTTCCACTAAAAATTAACAATGTGTTGAGTTTTGTAAGCATCATAAGGTTTTCCCTAAACATTATTTATAATAGATTTATTCGATATTAGAGTTTTATTTGAAGACTCTATAGAGAACTTAGGTTGGGGTTATTCCAAATTAACAATATGATTTGGTTTTCATGGTAAAGTAGCTACCACGTTGTTAGCACACTGTTTCTCTTTACCAAAGAAACTTCCCCTATCCCAAACACCAGAGGGTTCATATCTAACTCAGGGGCTCATCTTTATTATATTATGTTTCTACAATGTTACACTATCATATATATGAATCTCTTTCTCTATTTAGTAGTAACTATGTGTTTTAATTATTTTTATTATTGTGTAGGCACATTGTGATATACATGGATAAAAGCTGGATCACATTACCGAGGAACACACCTCAGTATGTTAAGGGTTTGAATGAGTTTTTAGATTTTGCAATTTCTAATCGATCCGTTGAAGTGAGAATAAAATGTCCATTTCCTAAATGTAAATTTAGAACATGGTTGAAGAGAGATGAGGTTTATGAACATTTAATACTGAAGCAATTCCCTAGTCAATATTTGTGTTGGATTTGGCATGGAGAATCGAATGTTACAGAAAGATTGAGCACTGATGTTAATCCACAGAATGAGGTCCCAAGTTCGTCGACAATGGAAAATGAAATGAAAAACCTCATAAATAATGCATTCGGCACTGCAAGACACCACTATCAGCATCAAAACATATCAAAACAACCAGAAGAGGGTGCTACAAATTGCAACGTGACAAGTGATGTTTTTGAGACTATAACACAGGAAGCATATCATTGGATACTTCTCTTGATTTTGTGGAGACAAATGTAAGAGAAAACTTCACTGAGGAAAATGTGTTTCATGATTTAGTTGATGATGGAAATCAAGATTTGTATAGTGGGTGTTTAAAATATTCAAAGATTTTATTTCTACTAAAGTTGTACCATATCAAATGTCTATGTGGAATTACAAATAAGTCAATGTCCACGATATTGGAATTGATTCGTGATGTATTTCCTGAAGAAAAAATCCCAGAATCTTTTTATGATATAAAAAAAGTTGTTAACACGATTGGTCTGAATTATACAAAAATACATGCGTGTCCCAATGATTGTATGCTTTATTGGGGAGAGGATTCAAGTAGATAGAATTTCAAGAAATGTTCTTCTTCTAGATGGCAGGCAAAGGGTGATGTTGGAAGTCTGAATGAACATAATTTCATGGAGAAGAAGAAAAGGAACACACCTGCAAAGGTTTTTCGTTACTTTCCTTTAAATCCTCGATTGTAAAGATTATTCATGTCATCGAAAACCGCTGAATACATGAAGTGGCATTCTATAGATAATAACAATGATGGGTTAATGAGACATCCACGAGATTCTCAATCGTGGAAGACATTTGATTCATTACATCTTGATTTCTTAGCTGATCCTAGGAATGTTCGATTGGGATTGGCTGCTGATAGATTCAACCCATTTGGGACTTTGAGTACCAGTTATAGCATTTGGCCAGTTGTTTTGATCCCTTATAATATGCCTCCTTAGATGTGTATGCAAAAAACATATTTTATCCTTTTGATGATTATTCCTGGAAAACAAATGCCTGGAAATGATATTGATGTATACTTTCATCCTTTGATTGACGAATTGCAGGAGTTATGGAGAAACAGTGTTGAGACATTTGATGCTTCTTCTAAAACATTGTTCAAAATGCATGCTGCTTTAATGTGGACCATTAGTGACTTCCCTGGGCTTGGGAATTTATCTGGTTGGAACACTTACATGGGTTTGGCTTGTCCCATTTGTAACTTTGTTTTTGAGCCCAAACGGTTACCTCACAGTAGAAAATGGTTCTCCTTGTGTCATAGAAGATTTCTTGATGCATCTCATAGATTTCGGCTGAACAGATCAAAATTTAATGGTTCCATTGATCGTAGAACACCTCCAAAGTTGTTAACTGGTTCGGAAATATTGAAACAGCTTGAAAATGTTGAAACATAATTTGGGAAGGTTCATCATTTTAATGAGAGCGGAAAACGGGTCCGAAGTGCATCGTCAAGTGAAACCGGAACGCAACAATGGAAGAAAAAAAGTATATTCTTCAAACTTTCGTATTGGGAATTTAATTTGTTGCGGCATAATCTTGATGTGATGAATATTGAGAAGAATGTATGTGACAATTTGATATTCACATTGCTTAATGAGCATGGAAAGTCGAAGGATCATCTCAATGCTTGCAAAGACTTACAAGCAATGAACATAAAATGCAATCTCTGGCCAGATGAGAATGAAAAGTATCCTCTGACAATTTTTGCAATGAAAAATAGGGATAAAGATACATTCCTTCAAATATTAAAGAATGTTAAGTTATCTTATGGGTATTCAAGTAACATCTCGAGGTGTTTTGACTTGAATAATCGTAAGTTACATGGATTGAAAAGTCATGATTCACATATTTTGTTACAGTAGTTACTACCATTGGCATTGCATACATTATTACCTGAAAAAATTACTGCTGTTGTACTCCTGTTCTGCACATTTTTTAGACAACTATGTGAGAAATCTCTACATCAATTTTATCTTGACAACCTCCATGAGAGGTTTGTATTGACCCTTTGTGCAATGGAGATGATATTTCCTCAATCATTTTTTACTGTAATGATGCATTTAACTGTGCATTTGGTTCAGGAAGCTAAATTAGGAGGCCCCGTTCATTATTGATGGATGTATCCAATTGAGAGGTACTTTATTTATATGTTTTCCAGTTAAGTAAACAATTTTTTGTACTTAATTAAATGCATAATTATGTTTATTTTATTTCACAGATATCTTGGGCATTTGAAATCATACGTGAGAAATAAAGCTCAACCAGAAGGCTCTATTGCTGAAGGCTATTTGGCTGAGGAGTGTCTGAACTTTTGTTCTCGATACTTAGATGATATTGAGAAAATATTTAATTGAGTTGGACATGTTGACGACACATCGACTCAATCTAAAATACATCAGAAATCCAAAATATTTCCTGCTATTGGCCGATCAGTTGGGAGGACCTCAAATGTGACATTGACTGAATTGAAATTATTACAGGCACATAGATATGTGCTGCTGAATAGTGAAATTGCAGATCCATTTATTGAAGAGTTGAGGATACAAACAAAGAGATGAATGAGAGGCCGAACATGAAATGAGAAAGATATAACGAAAGCTGTTAATAAAGATCTTGTAGAATGGTTTGCACGATGTGTAAGTTCATAAATATTGCAATAAATACGAATATTATTTTGACACATAGATTTTGTAAATCTAATAAAGTATATTTCTTTTTTCAGATCATGAATACTGATACTCGAGCATAGGTGTTAGAAGATTTGATTTTTCTTGCTATAGGTCCTCTAAAACAAGTTAGAAAGTTCGACGCTTATAATGTGAATGGATTTAGATTTCGTACAGTCGATCGAGAAGTGGGTTTGAAAACACAGAATAGTGGTGTATTTACATTTTCTGAAGTAGAATACTATGGAAAGATGCATGATATTATTGAATTAAAATACCACGGACATTTTTCGGTTGTTTTATTCAAATGCAAATGGGTCAATTTTATCAGAGGTGTTAAAAGAGATTCCTTGCAATTTACTTCTATGAACTTCTCTCGCTTGATGGATGTTGGTGATCGTGAACTGCATGATCCATATATCTTAGCATCATAAGAAAAAATGGTATATTATGTGAATGATGTTGCTGATGAATGGTGGAGTGTAGTTGCTCATGTAATACAATGAGATTTGTATGATATGGGTGATGAAGTGGAAAATTTGACCTCTGAAATTGAAGTTAATCAACAACAGGAAGCAGGATTATTTGTCCATCATGATATTGAAAATATTAGTCTAGAAAGGATGAATGAAGTGGATGAAGCAATGGAGCAGGAAACCGACATGATTGAAGGGGAAAATGATTGTATGTACAATTATTTATTTATTTAGCAACCACTTGTTTCATTTCTGCAGTCATTCATTATCATTGTTATATATATTTTGTCTGTTAGTACTCGGCATCTATTATCATTTTTTATTTTTTTTATGCATAATTTTTTTGAAATATATATTCTGAACTTAATTTTATTTGATTAAATGACAGGAATTCCAAGGAGGAAGCAGTACACTATTTCATCTAGTTATGCGATAGATGGCGATCCATTTGGCTCCCTCCCCACGACATCTGAGGCATCACCTAACGACACCCCTACACCATCTCCCCTTTCACCATCTCTCACACCATATATGGATGTCCCATTAGAGGGTGAGTCGTCGAATCCCACTTCAGGAGCCTCAACAGTGGGGCAGCAACACGCCCCTTCTAGTTCATCCCGGGCATACTGGAGTGTCACTGTCATACGTACAAATTTTAATTAAATAAATTTATTGCATTTTGTTTATACTAATTTTTTGCTCATTGAAGATGACAAAAATGCAACCATGGAGAAAAACATAAAAAGTTCAAATGTTTGGAATATGACTGGAGAGAAGATAGTCGTGCCATTTGATTCTTATGGGGTCCCTACGGCTGACGCCGCGGGGTTACTTGACCAGCTGGCAGCAGAGCCTGTTTCCCTTCCCATTTCATATGACAATTGGATACATATGCCTCCAAGCTGGTAAAACGAAGTTTATGATTCTCAAATAAAGGTAAATTTATTACATTATGGTTTAATTGGATGTCATGTTACTAATATGTTCAAAATGAATTTCTCTATACATATGTTCTTCCACTTTACCGTTGCTGATGTGATAGCACGGAAGTGGACGTTGAAAAATCTAGGTAAGAAGTGGAAAGATTTAAAATGGATATTGTGGTGTGATGTCAACGATACTTCATTGACCGCGCATCAAATTTATGAGAAGCTACCCAGTGGGGTACCGAAAGAACAATGGAAAGTGTTTGTTGAAAGACATCGTGATCAGAAGCGGATGATATTGAAATATATATTATTATATTATCCTCATTTTACATTTATACTTGTATATGAAAAGGACATGACATTCAATACATTAGTATTAAATTGCATTTTATTTATTTCAGGATCTCTCAAGACAGAATGCATTAAACCGGGCTAAACAAGTCATCCCGCACACTGCGGGCTCAAAAAGTTTTTCTAGAAGCCGAACGACATTGGTAATCTTTTAATTAGTATAAATATTTATAAGACAATATTATCTGTTTAATATATTGAATTGTTGATTTATATTTGCTTAATTCAGTCCCAGAGTTTAGGGCATGAAGCATCTAGAACTGAACTGTGGTTGGATGTTTACAAGAAATCAGATGGAAGCTTTGTTAATGAGCCTGCTAAAGAAGTTGGGATAGGAAGTCAATTTTTTATCATAATAACTTATTATCAGTTTTTATTGTGTTAATATATATTGATATTTGATTTATAGGTAAAAATTAAAGAACTATGGTATGCCAATCCTGCGCAGTCCTACTCAGTCTCCCAGGACGACCCAGTTGCTAAAGTCCTTGGGAAGGAGAATCCTGGGAGAGTGCGTGGGATGGGTTTGGGACCCGTACCATCTGATGTTTTTAGCAGGCCACCGGGGATGGCAGCTGCATCTACTACTGACTTTACTCATCCCATACCCAAATATGCTAAGAAATATATTGTTTCTTTACGAAACACAGTTCACCAGCAGGGGGATCAGATATCTGCTTTGCAGAAAGAGTTGACTGAAATACGTCAGCAGATGAGCAGATATGCCCTTGGTGGTAGTGCATTGACTGGTGGTATGTAGGTAAATCACAAAAAATAAATTTCATTTAGTTTTCTAAATTTCATTGGTTTTAAGTTTTAATATAAATATGCAACTGTATTTAATTTTCAATATAATGTTCTTACAGGTGACAACAGAAAGTGGAGATGAAAGTGGAGAGGGTAACGATGCATCATCGGACCCTAAGTAGTTGTATTGTTGATGTGTTGAACAAATATGGGAAAAATTGGTTTGTATATATAACATTTGTGGCACATAGTTTCCACCACAAATTTTCATGTCCTAAAATTTCCTTGATTTCTCATGTTTCTATTTATGCATTTTATTGATTTCTGATGTTTCTTTTTATGTCTTGATTTCTCAAGTGTGGTATACATCCTTCCATTTAGGCCTGTGTTTGAATTGGTAGTTTCCACCACAAATTTTCATGTCCTAACTTTCACCCATACTATCACACATCAATGACTTCTACATCCTCCCTCAACAGTAGAAGTAATAATGGACTCATTAAACACTAAATACTTTGTTATTCAAGAGGGTTACTGGCTGCAATGAATGATCTATGCCTCAATGTGCATTGTGTGCATCAACTGAGAGGGTTACCAACTCTATGAATGGATGACCCATGTACTATCACTATGATAGGGTTACGTAATCCAAAAAATAAATAGAGGACTCATTCCTTGGATCCATTATGCTACCAGGAGGGTTATCGACCCGATGGATGCTCCAATTGTCCACCCACACCTATCATAATCCCTACAAAGCTATAGAGAACCATCTACTTGTATGTTATCAATATAAACCTCAGATTATGAATTCATGTGTAGCATCATGTTCTATATAGAAAAATTATTAGAATGGACTACTCATATGTCCCAAACTAACACTCTAGTGAGAAGATATATAAATTACTAGAATATATCTAGCACACAGGACCCGATGGTTTTTTTTGCAAAAAAGGTACCACCATTAGTTATAAATCTATCATATATGATTCATTCTAGTTGTACTAAGTGTACACCCCAAATATGTCATGATAATATATTAGAAACACAATAAGAATCAAATGGTCTCATCCATCCCAACAAGTGATTCATAGGTGTCCTAAGTAATGAAAATTATGTCATACCCAAATAGAGATTCTAATGAATCTTGTTAAATATCATGAATCAAGACTAAATATAAATATAAATAAAACCATGGTTAACCGAACACCCATTCCCATCATTATCATCTTAGCTCCATCAGGCATCCACATTGGTTCAGGTTTTATAGTAACACCTGTAACCATCTCTAAAGAAACACATGCACCTGTTCAGGGTTGGTCTATCTACTGGGAACCCACATGGGTCCTCTAGGTCTATATGTATGTAGAGGAATCTCTCTTGAGATCCTTGTTCATGGAACACTATCTCAATCTAGTACTTTTCATTCGATAAAATCACAATTTCTAGCAGTGTCAATATATAAAATAACATCTCATCCTCAATGAGAAAACCAAATAATGGGTTTTCCAGGAATATGGATCATGTACCATCATAGTTAGAAGGTTCCAATTAGATAGTTCACTCAGCAAACCCAATCCTAGTCCATCCTATGTTCGTCCACCTAGAGTAAATCACAACTAATGGAAAAGGGCTTGGTCAATACAAACAATTACTATGATTGCATAACTTGATGGTATACCCAAGACACATTCTAGACTAGATAGGCCATGGTTTCTAAGTCAAACATTACTTAATTTTTGGAGGTGTCTCAAGGGTCTTAGCTAGCCAACATTGGATGGTCATCTTATGTCACAAAACACCTCCATAAAAAGGTATACAAGGCTCATCCTCTAGGGAAAAGACATCTCAAAAGGTCCCCCCCCAATGAAGGGGTCAGGAAGTCACTTGATATCTCTAAGTTAAATGCCTCATCCTTTAGAGACCGAGGAATCAGGCCAATACACAAATTTATATTTGTTCCCTAGCACATTGTTTAGTTTTCTCATGGTCTTCAATCACCTTAACATTTTAATTTCAATTAACCATTTAATTAAAAAATAATAATTGGGTTTATAGAAGGAGAATGGAATCCAATGGAAATCTTACACACCTCAAACCACACAAAATAATAATAAAAACAATAGGTCTAGAACATTAGAGAGCCTAACTCATTTTGAAGCCCCTTTCCATTGACACACCACTTAACAACTCATGGACAGACCTCACCCCCAAGCTTTCTATGGACCAATCTTTCACCACCCATTTTCTTAGGTCCTATAGCATACAAAAGAATAATACATAATTAATTATAATATTTTATCATCAGTTATAATTAATTAATCTATTTTAACCAAATATGAATAATATATAATTTCTTACCAAATGATTTTTTGTGGAAAGTAATCTTTTGGTGTGTGATTGTCATGTTGTTATTTTTGATATTGAGGAAGTGATTGTGAGAATGTGATGTAGTGAAGTAGGAGGGATAGTGATGATAATACATGATGTGGGTTATGCATGGAAGGAGGGCTATAATGTATCTCAGTTGGTTTATATTTCTAGATGGATTTGTTTTTCAGGGCAGTGGTGAAGAAAAAGAAGGTTTTTTTTTCTGGGCAGCTTTTAGCGGCAGTTTTAACCGCCGCAACATTTATATGGGCGGTGTTTTAAACCGCCGCTAAACTGTGAAAACCGCCGCGACATAACCGAATCATTGCTTCCTCGTTCCGTGGCAGTTCCCGTGACTTCGGCGGCGGTTTTACGGCCACTGAATTTGAGTTTAGTCGCGGTGGTTATAACCGCCGCGAATAAATTGATATCCATGGATCATAAAAACCGCCGCTAAATTCAGGAAAACCGCCGCGAAATGAGGCAGCTACGACTCTTTCCTTAAACCGCCACAAAATGGAAAAGAATGCCGCGAATAGATTGGAGATGCCGTATTAGGTGGCGGTTTCTGTAAACCGCCGCCAAACCATGCCGCGGCGGTTTAAACCGCCACGAAACGCAAAAACAACCGCCGCTAAACAAAGATTCTGTTGTAGTGGTAGTTGCCACGTTTCACAAGTTTCCTTTATGTTATCATGATATATCAAGTCTTATTATTAATTTTTATTCTTATAGGTCCTTTATTCATAGTTATTATGCCTATTGTATAACATATATTACCTCATTCCATGTCCATTACCTTACTGGTCTTTATAGCTCACCCCTTTCTTATGTATGTTCCCAAGTTATCTCATGCATTTTTAAAATCCATGGAACTTTTGAAGCGTGTTAAAGAGGTTTTCAAAAATGTCATTATATCCCATGTTCAAGATGTTATGATATGTACATAATTCCCAAATACACTACACTTCTTAGTATGTTGGGTTATATTATGTGTGATTTTATGTAATAAATCATGAATTATTGTGTAATAAAGAGAAGGGGTTTCATAGTCGGTATAAAAAGAAAAGATTAGTTATTTTTTGGATTAAGATTAGAGAACTCTAGAAATATCCTTAGGGATAAGACTAAATATAAGAAAAAACCTTTAAATTTTGGTATTTATAGAGTATGTGGTTTATCAAGAAAATACATTCTATTTTGGATAATACAAGTGGATGTGGTTCTGGCACAGATGCACCTAGGGGTAAGAACTCCGACAAGGTGTGTCAGGCCTAACTTGGCGTAACCCGGTACATGAAAATGGGCCTTACTGTGCACCTAGTTTTACACTCCCAGGGGATTTACACTGGTAAATTCATAAGCTCATTATTAACCATTATTAAGGGAATAAAAAATTTACTATAAAAATATATGTCAGTAAATATATCGTGGATAACATAGATCGAAGACTAGAAAATAATAAATTAATATAATACATTTAATTTATCAGATATCTATTTAATGTCATTAGATTAATGCTTATTTTTTTAATAGTTTACTCATCCATAATTTTCTCCTTTATTATAGTAAATGGTCAGAAATAGGAGGATCAAGTAAACAATCAACGTGAAGGGAAATGTGATGACAACCTCAACAAAATACCCAACCTAATGGGAGTGAGAACTAAAAACATTGTGATAATAATCTCTCAAGTGACTTTGGTTCTGAATAGAAACTTGGATCAGGAGGAGTTCCCAAATCTACCTAAGAAATAACAAGCTATAATTGATAGCTTTATGAGACAAAGGTCTCCAACATTCAATGGATCATCTGATCCCTTAATCATGAAACAATTGGTCAACTCCATTGAAAAGATATTGTCCATACTTCAATGTTATGAACAATGTAATTTTTTACTAGATGTTTATCGTATAGAGGGAGAAGGTGATCAATGTTCTACATTGTTCAAGAATACAAAACCTAAGGAAGATATCGTAGAGATTGGGTGGAAGGAATTCTAGAAAATGGTTTCAATAAATATTTTTCATTCACTGTTTGACATAAAATGGAATGGTATTTCATTAAATTCATGAAAAAATTAAACAAATATATTAGTGTGTATGAGGAAAACAACACAATATATCCACAATATGCCTATGGATTTTTCATTACCTCTAAATTCAAGGTTGACCACTTCTTTAGTGGTCTAAAACCTAGTCTATGAAAATCCATGGCAATCTGAGACTTTGATTTCTATGAAGAAATTGTTCGATGTGACCTAAAATTAAAAATGGAGATTGAAGAATATTAAGGTTATCATGGGAATAAGAAGTGGAAAGTGGAGTTTAATTCTAGATGTATGATGGAGAAATATAACTGTGTGAAAAAATTTCAATATCCCACTTGCCAAATGTTCAGAAATAAGCACCCCCTAAATTACTTAAGGGGGATGAGAAAATGATTTAGGTGAGGGACATAAGGTAACCTAGGTAATGATTGTATATAAAAGAAAACCTATAATACGAAATAGGAAAGGAATACTCCAGTCAACCCTCAACATATTGTTCATTTCTTCAACTATAATAAACCAGGGCACTTTGTAAACCAATACACTAAGACAATGGTTTTTTAAGACAACCAACAACCTCCAAGGCAACAAGGGAAATCTTTTTCGATCACAAACACTGATGTAAATCCCAAAAACGAAGTGGTGATAAGTATGATACTATTAATTCAATGATAGTGAACATAATTTTTGATTCTGGATCTGTGTATTCATTTGTATCATGAATGTTTAGTAAAACTATTCAGAAACCATCACAAATCATAGAAGTGCAGTTATTAGTGAAAATTGAAAATAGAACAATTATTGCATACCAGGTATATAACTCACCCCCTATCAAAATTTGGGGGTTTAACATCCTAGAGAACCTCGTCATAGTCCCTCTGGTGAAATTTTATGAAATTATGGGTGTGGATTGGATTTCCCTATAAAGATCCAACAAAAATTTCTGTGAGAAGAAAATAACTCTCTGTATAACAAATCTACCTGTGATTCTGTACAAGTGTAAGGAAGAGGATGAATATTCTTTAGAAATAAAATCAAAATAATGGATATTACTGACCCTTGAGAAATTGTATATAGATCAAATGATTTGGTCTAAAGAAGGAATCATCCTCAAATACATTCCTTTTATGAGGGAATACAATGATGTGTTTTCTAAGGAAGTTCTCGGTATTCCTCCTAGTTGAGAGCTTGAATTTTCATTCAATTATAAGCTTGGGGTGTTATCATTATCCAAGAAATCATGTAGAATAGTTGTTATAGAACATAGGGAGATGAATAAGCAACTATAAGAGAATTTGGATAAAGGGTTCATATGCCCAACTGCTTCACTATAAGGTGTAGCAGTCCTCTTCGTCAAGAAGAAGGATGGGTCAATGCGCCTTGGATTGATTATCATGATCTTGAAAAGATCATGATAAAGAAAAATTAACCACTAATTTAGATTGATGACTTGTTCTATCATCTATATGGGGAACAATACTTCTCCAAGGTGGATCTACAGTTGGGATATTACCATGTTAGGGTGAAGAAGGTGGATATCCCCAATACTTATTTTCCTAAGACAAATGGGCAATATTAGTTCATAGTGATGCCTTTCGGGCTCACTAATTCTCCAAAAATATTCATGGACATGATGAATAGAGTACTTAGAGATTACCTCAATAATTTTTTTGGATTATTTATAAATGATATTCTAATATTCCTCAAAACCAAGTAGGAGAATGAGAAGCATCTGAGCATTATGCTAAATACCTTATGGAAAGGGAACCTCTATTCCAAGTACATCAAATGTGAGTTCTGGTTGAAGTAAGTCTCATTCATGTGGTATATAATCAAAAGCAATGTGATATTTTTGGACCCTTCAATGATAGAAGTAATTGATGGATGGTTGATTCCAACATCTGTGATAGATATTCATAGTTTCCTTGGATTATCTGGGCACTATAGTCAATTTTTAAGAAATTTCTCTAAATTATCAAACCCTCCATCCAAGATAACTTGGAAGAGACTCATGTTTTATTTGAATGGTGAATTTGACGAGATCATCATAGAGTTGAAAAGGATTCTTATCAATACCCCTTTACTCACACTACCCACAAGTTGAGATCTTTTCTTAGTATTCAATGATTCATCAAAGAAGAGATTCAGTTGTGTGTTAATATATAATTACAAAGTCATAGTCTATGCTTCAAGGTAGTTTAAGATTCATGAAAAAAACTACCCAATGCACGATCTATAGTTGAATTTAGTGATCATTGTTTTGAAAAAATGGCAACATTATCTCTTTGTGGATAAGTGTGAAATATATATGGGTAAAAAAATCCTTAGGTATATATTCACACATAAAAAGATGAATACACACCAACAAAGATGGTTAGAGATGATCAAGGACTATGAATTCTCAATTCACTACTATCCTAGAAAAGTGAATAAAGTGGAATATGATCTAAGTATAAGATATCTAGTAATTGTATAATTTATGATTATTGAGATGGATATTATCTTATTATATTTGGAAAATATTTCCACAGTAATCATAAAGGAATGAACATCAAAAATCCTTTCATAGATGATTTATCAACTGCCCCTTCTAGAGAAGATAAAGGATAATCAAAGAGATGATGTGGGATTTCAGAATAAAGTGTATACTATATGAAAGGGTAAATCCTTAGAGTTCAATGTTAATGAAGAAGGAGATGTAATATTTGTGTCAAAAGTGTATGTACCATCAAATCCCAAGATAAAGAAGGAGTTGTTGGATGATTCACACAGTTATACCTTCTCTACCAACCTAAGAAGAATGAAGATGAATTGAAATCTTAGAGAGATCTATTGGTGGGGAATATGAAGAAGGTGATCATAGAGTATACATTAGGATGTATCTTATGTCATCATGTGAAGGAAAAAAGAGAAAAACCTAATGGGATGATGCAACCATTACCCATACCTACATAGAAATGGGAAAAAATCAACATGTAATTTTTCACTAGGCTTTTGAAGAAATCAAGAGGGAATAATGATATCTGGGTTGTGGTGGATCTTCTTATAATGACTACACACTTCATTGTGATTTGAGAGGATTTATCACTGTATAAACTTGCACAGATATACATCTGAGAAGTGGTAAGGATGCATAAAACACTACTATATATTATATATGATTGAGGACAATGATTCACCTATATGTTATAGATGAGTCTACAACAAGATTTAAATAATGAGTTGAACTTCAGTACAACTTTTCACCCTAAAAATGATGGAAAATTTGAGCAGACTACCCAGAAAAGTGAGAAAAAAATAAGAGCATGCTCAATAGACTTAAAAGTAGGATGAGATCAACATCTTAGTCTAGTTGAATTCTAAAAAAAATAGATTCACCTCAAGAATCAAAATGGAACCATATAAAGACCTTTATGGGAATAAGTTTAGAATAATTGGTTGTTTGGATGGATATGTGGAACATAAACTGCTAGGTCCTAAAATGGTTGATGAAATGGAGGAAAAGGTTAAGATCATTCGGTATCACATCATGATTTTTCATAGTCAATAGAAGAGTTATGTTCATAATCATAAAAAAGACCTAGAGTTTGATGTTGGAGACATCGTATTCCTCTACATATCCCCATGGAATAAGTTCATGAGATTTGGGAAGACAGGAAAGATTAGTCTAAGATACATCGACCCCTTTGAGATCCATGATTTCATTGGAGTGGTGACCTATCGACTAGCACTCCCACCTAACCTATATTAAGTACATGATGTATACCATGTATCTTCTTTGATAAATTGCATACCAAACCCCTCACATTTCTTCAATTCAGATGTGGTATCATTGGAGAGTGATCTCTCATATGAGGTGCATCTGGTGATGATCATTAATTGTAGAGACAAAGTTATATAAATAATACAATTCAATTGGTCAAAGTGTTATGGAGAGACCAAAAATATAAAGAATAGATGTGGGAACCGAAGGAATTGTTGAAACATAATTATCCTCATCTATTTTAGTAATGGAAATAAAAATTTTGAGGGTGAAATTTCTTAAGGGCTGAAGATTGTAATGACCCGAACTGTTATAAATAAAATTCCCCTTATGATTTAATTAAATGTATTATTATATAATATGGTTATAAAAAACAAATAAAATTATTTTTTTGTTATATCCAATTGAATTTTAAATACTATTATGTATCATTACCATTGATAATATAGTCATTTAACAATGATCAATTGATTAGTATAAATACAGGGTTTTATGAAATCTAATTAACACACACAAAGGAATCGATGACCTCAACAAGTAGGATCATGACCTATGAATCCCATTTAATGAATCATCCAATAGAGATAATATCATTTGGATTTTCAATTGACTAGGCCCATGCTAATATCCAACTACTTAAGAATGAGTGAAACTATTTATGAGGGAATTTCAAGCTCAGCGAGGTCATGAACCAACCCATGTAAATTGAACCACCACTGAAAGTCTCACCATCATGCACCTTACACTTAGGGTGTTCTTTGGTGTATTATAGTGATACGTATCAAGAACCTAGAAACATGAGTATGTACATTATTTTTTATAGAATAATTAATATATTTTTATCCTATTATTTTTAATTTATAAATGATTTCAATTTCAATATAATAAAATACAAATAGTATTTTTGGGTAATATTAAAATTCAATTAAGGAATTGATTTTGATGAATTAAAGAATTTTTGAAAAAAGGTAATATTTTAATAAAAAATTATTATTAAATAATGTTTATTAAATATAAAATGACCATATAATTTTTATGAGGTTGTATGTAATTTTTTAAGGGTTTAAAAACTTTTATTATCGAAAAAATGCATCATTTTCAGTATATGTTGATTATTAGTTTAAAAGTGTAAATTAAAAAAAATTGAAAATTATTTAGATAAAATGAATTGTTTATTTGGAATCAAAATATTGAAATTATCAAATAGTGATTTTTTCATAATTTTCCAAGTTAATCAAATTTTCAGGTAAAAATTAAATATTGTATGAATATACTTTGTGAATTATGATATAATAATGACTCAAAAGTGATGTAATAAATACTATATATGGGATAAAATATCAAATATATATTTTCACTTTAAAATAATGTTATTTTATGGTTATTTGGTTAATTTTATAAATCCACTATGAAGCCTCCAAAACCATTAATATATTTTAATGTTTTAAAATCAATTTTTTAAGAGTATGACTCACTTCCACCTGAGCAGGGTTATTATTTTATTATGTTCTACCATTTTACCTATAAAATAATTAAAACCACTCCAATTTTTTAGACACCATTGGAAAAATCCATGGTATGGTTTTTGGTTTTTATTATTTTATTATATAAAGTCCCAAACCTATGTTTGAGAAATATTAAAGAAATCCCAACACATTTCCTATATAAACCCAACCAAGATCCCAATTAACCTCACTTAAAATAGTTTTACCACGTTCATAATCTTACCTACCCTCTCTATATTCCTCCCAAGTAACCCCCAATATATTAAGAAGCTCCTCCCAAGCATTTGGAATCACACACTCAAGTAAGAGATCCTTACCTTATCTTCTTTATTCAAGTTTCTTTATTATATTATCCCATCTATTTCAAATTACTAATGATGGGATATGTATTTCCATTTAACTATTACTACCCATTTTATTAAAAAATTATTATAGAACCATTTCACTCTTATCAACCCATTTTATGAATTTTCAAGTGATGCAGTTATGCTGCCGAAATTTCATCACGATTTTCCATTCCAAAACATTTTTGTAGTGAATACCATACCCATTTTCTATCAAGGGTGTTCAAAATTATACACTTATACTTCTTTGAATTTGGACTTATATGTATTTATTCCATACTCCTTAATCATGTAATAATATATAATGATAGATGATTCAATATTTTATTATCTTTCTGGAATACTTAAGTTTGATAATGAAATGAATTTTAATGGGTATGCCTCAAACTATATAGTGCTCCTATGCATTGGGTAATGTTTAGTATCATGAGATATCATGTTGGTATAGAGAGAGGACATGATTACTTTATTGGACTTTTTCTATCATGATTTCTTGGTAGTTATCCTTGACCTATGTTTATGATGTTGTGTTTTAAGTTGCTTCCATATTTACCATTTCACCTTTATGTTATCATGCTATATCATGTATTATTATTAATGTTTATGATTCTCACTCATTTTATTCCCCATTGATATGCCTATTTTCTAATATTTATTTCCTTATTACATGTTTATTCCCTTAATTTTATTTATATCTCACCCATTTCTTATGTATGAACACATGTTATCCCATTTGGTTTTAAAAGCCATGGAATTTTATAAGCATGTTAAGAATGTTTTCAATAATATTTTTGTATCCCATGGTCAATATGTTATTCTATATACCCAATTACCAAATACACCATACTTATCAATATTACAGGTTTTATTATGTGTAATTTTATGTTATAAATGATGAATTCATGTGTAATATAGAGCAAGGTTTTCTTAGTGGACCCTTTTGACACATCATAAAGGTGGGGGCACTCAATTAAATTAAAAATTACTAAGTGTGTCACCTCCCCCACTTTTATAAGGCCAACCCATGTACACATTATAAAAAACCTTCAATTTTTTTTTCAGATATAAAATTATAAAATAACAACAAAAAATATATCCCCTCATCATATAATACATATTTTGAGTATAAATCCAACTTAGGAAGGCTTTAGTGCAACCCTAAGGATGATACATGAAGAAGGGGTAAAGTTCTGTAATGAACATCATTATTTTTTTCTTTATCCCAAAATTATTATTAAACCATGTCAATATAATAACATAATTACCATCCATATAATTTGGTTTTTTATAATAAGGTAATGACCTAAAAAAACTACCCTTCCCTCAAAAGGGTTACAATACCATCCTCTGTGTGTATGACGGACTACCACCTCGTGAATTGATGTCATTAATTCTTCCATTATCACCTTTAAATGTTATGTAAGATGATGTAAATAAAGTATATATATTATAATTATAACATATATACTTCTTGAGTCACTATATCACACATATATTTCTACCTCCAATTCCATAGGAGACAAAATAACATCACTCGTTCATATAACTTACTACCACCTCACAAAACGATGTGATATGTCTTTCACTAATGCTTCACATGGAAGAAGATAAAGATAAATTTTATAATTATATGTAATATAAATGAAATAATTATTATATTAATGAAATATTTATCAATCTATAAAGATGATATATATCATTTTCTTTCTTTCCATTTCACTCATGTAAAGATGGTAATATCGTTTGTTTACGTGTGCACTATCGACTTCACAAAGCGATGTGACTCTCTTATCACCACCAAACCACATTGATGATATATATAATAATTATATATGGTATATATGATATTATTATTATTTTATAAAGGTAAAATTTTACTTACCACATTTACATAATGATCATTGAAAAATGGAAACCTTATGCATGTGTATGTACAACCTACCATCTCCATTAGCATAATGTACATTGTTTTTCATAACCATCATTCATGATTGTTTTTTAAAGTATAATTTAAATAAAAAATATGATAATTATAACTTAATTATTATTTAAAAGATATAACAATTTAATATCCACATGAAAAATAACTTTCATGATAATGAATAAATAGTAGAATAATCCAATTAACACCCAAATCAATGAAATTAATGAAATATTATTAATTAAAGGGTAATAAGATGTCATAAAAGGAAAATATATGATATTATAAATATTAATATAATTATATAATAAGTTAATAACATTTTTAAATCCACTATAGTGGAAGTTAAATCATGTTCAGCTAAAGGAAGTGTATGGTAAGTTATTTTGTCTCAATTTCATTTCATTGAGGTATATTTTAATTTTATACACCTAGTTTCTTTTATATGTTGTATATACTGCCCATTTGACATATAATATCATTAATAACTAATTACTCATGGTATTTTCTGTTTAAATTTTAATTATTTCATCAAATGGTATTTGAATTAAAATTTACCAAGGGGTAAAGTATTTTATTACTAAATTATTTTTTCATTTGTTTATATTACTTATTCATTGTCATTGATATTATAAAATTATGTGAATAATGAATTTTTATTATATTATGATGTATTTGCACTTATTTTATTTATATTTACAATTGATAAACATAATCTATTGCTTCTTGGAATTTCACTTCAATATTATTATCTTTGTGAGGGTTTACTTCACAGTATCATTTTAATAGAAATTGTTTATTCATAAATTTCAATTGAAGGAAATTATTTGATCATTCTCTAATAGGAACTTTAATTTTCTTCTACTCTAGTTATACGTGAAATTTTCATGTATTAGTACCATTTTCACCTATTTGGTAGTTAAAATATTTTAGAAAATATTTTCAAGAAAGTCCGACTAAATCTCCCTTTTCAGTTGGAAATTTATTTTCTTATTAAATCATCTTTTCTAAAAAAATCCAAACTATTTTTGAACTTTTGAAAATGATTTATTAAAGAAAATTTTAGCCATTTTTACTTGTAGAAAATGTTTTCAATGGAATTAAATATCTTTTTCAAAACAATGCATGTTTTTATTTTAACAAAAATGTGAAAGGAATCTTCTAATAATTTTTGAAACAATGAAGTTTCCTAACATTTTTACTATGAAAAAGGAATGATATTTTTATTTTTTATGTAATGTACATAATTACACCATGTCACGACTGTTATTTATTTTAATCTTCCATCAAATGTTCTTGAGAATAATTTTAAATAAAATTATTTTAAAAATTATTTTCAATGAAAATGATTTTCAAAATGTTTTTCAAAATTGAAAGGATATTTTAATCAAGAATGTTTTTAAATATCTTTTTATAGTATTTATATTTACCAATTAAAAAACACTATATTAAATATATAATGGGTGTATGTTTACACCATGCTTATTCTTACTCTAGATGTTTTATGATCATTTTGATGAAGGATAGTGTTGAACTTCATATCCTCATTTCATTTTATAGTTATTAACTTTCCCTTAAAATATTCACTTTCCTATAATCATTTTATTTTAAATTTCCCTTAAATATACATGATATGTATCATGTATATTCTTTTTTATAAAACCATATATCATTTCCATATATTATTTTTTACACTGAATGTTATTTTATTGAATGGGAAATATAGATAAATTCGTATCGTTTATTCAATAAGGATATTTGATGTTAAGGAATATTGATTCATGACTAAAATCAGTTATTTCATATGTGATGAATTTTGTGGACCTGTAGTGAGTGGTGGGTCTAGATATAATATAGACCATTGATTCATCAATAGATATCATGAGACAAATATTATATGATTTAATTAAATGAGTTTTTACATGTATATTAAACCGTCTTCTAAAAGGTCTTAATGGCAAATGTATCATGATGCCTGAAATCATGGAATTCAATAATTAAGCATTACTGAAATTATGAATTCAACTATTATTATCTATGATATTTTCACAATGATATTATCCATAGATTCATTTCTTTCTCATTTTATTGATCGAATGACCTTTTTTAGTTATTTAAGTTTCCATATTATTTATGCCTTATCTAGTTATTTAAATGGGATGTGTTCTCAGTTATTTACCATGACATATTGTCTTCCCCTAATCTAATTATTTAAATGGAATGTGTGCTCAGTTATTTAACATTCTATGTTGATTATGCTTATAGATTCATGATAGCTTCTATTGTACTTAACCTTTACTAATCATTTGACCTCAACCTTATTTTTCATCCTTTCTTGGGAATATATGAAGTTTAATACATTTGATATAAAATTATAAGCTATAGGGAATACTGTTATTTTCAAAAAGAGATATATTATAATTTTCGTGTTCAAATTATTTTAAGAATCAAGTAGGTATCTATTTTTTTAAGACTACTAAACTATTTAGAACTTAAGGAAGCGATTCCATGTATCATATGTCAATCTTATAAAGTAGTCATTGGCTATGGGATATTGGGGTCTAAGTGACTTCATTTAACACGACACTCTCATCTTTCTTCCACATCATTTATTTATCCCAAAACACAATAATTACTCATTTTTTCATTAGTTTCTTCTTGGGTTTCAAAGTTTTAGGTTTAAATAATTCATTTTGATCAGTAAATAGCCTTCCCATGGGTTTGATATGGATTTTCACTATACTAGTGTAAGTAATAGATATAAATTATTTTAATAGTCCAGCAATATGGAATCAGTAGCTCAGTATATTTAAAATGGAATGAAGCCATGAGTTTTGTGATGGATTTAATGTACTATAACCAAGATGTGGTTTTGATCAATTATCTAGTAGATGTAAATCTTATTATGTGAAAACATTTTTTCATAATGAAACTAGACATTGAATGTAACGATTTTATCAATATGTAATTAATATTCTCTTAAGGTTATAAAAAATCAAGGTATATAATATTTTAAAAACATTTCAAAATTTTCTAATTTGAATTTGATAATAATTTTTCTATTTGTAGTAGCTTACATTTATTATTATATTTGACTGAGGGATGTCAAAAAAATTTCCCTTAATGGAGTCTTTATGGAATATGACCATATGAACAATAAAAGGGGAATATAAATATAAAAGATTCTAAAATGCTATCAAAATATTTGATATCCATTTATGAATTGAATCATGCATCCAAATCATGTAACATTCACTTTTATGATTCCATAAGTAAATTGGGTTTCATAAAGAATGAATTTGAGCCAATGTCTATAAACTATTTAATGGAAGTGTATCTATTTACCTAGAAGTATTTGATTGTGAAATATTACTAATTATAAATGGTATACTTTTCATAAGATCAATTAAGACATTTTTTAACATATACCTCTCTATGGAGGACTTAGGTTATTCTTCATACATTCCTAGGATTAAGATAATTTATGATGGATCCAAGAGGGTTATTGTAAAAAATTAAATGTACAAAAATTGAAAATAAATTAAATATATTTAGCATTTAACATTGCATAATTGGATTGTTACCAATGCCACATGGAATAAATGTCTCCAAGGAAATGTGTCATATAACATAAGAGGGGAGACAAAGGATGGCCATTTTTTATTTTGAATCGGTTATATGATTATTCTTTTATTATATGATTAGTAACATACTTTAGGTTTCTTATACCCTTATGATGTTAGGTAGATATTCGGTGGGATTGGGACACAACCTTTGAATGGTAATAGAGAAGATCCTAAATAATATTAGGTATACTAAGGATATGTTCCTAGTTTATGGAGGAGGTGAGGTGTTAGTCATTAGGAGATATAAATATTCTAGTTTTTAGATAGTTTAAGATGATTTTAATTCACATTGAATATACATATCTAACCCTCAATAGAGAATCTATGAGCTGGCGAGCACAAGCTAGCCAGTGATTTCTGATTCTAATATATATCCAGAGTATATTGTATCTTATGATAAAACAAAATAATTAGTGTGCATAAAAAACTTTATTTAGTATCTTTATGCGGTTCAAAATAGTAAATAGCTTATCATATTGTGTTATGAAAATACTAATGTGGTGTCATTTACCATTATCAATGATTATATTTATTGATAAAGAATATTCTTTATATGTATCACCTATTGGAGTATTTTTCTCAAATGGTTGAGGTCATAGTAAGTTGAGTTTTGATAGAGGTTAATGTGGTGGACCCATTAACTAAATACATATACCATAAGAATAATGAATGTCATATTAGATCTATTAGATTAAATTTAATTAGAATTGGGCTATTTTGAACGTTGGATGTTGTTGTAGTTGGTTCCCTATAACCAATTACATTATAATTTCAATTAACTACATATTCATTTTATTTACTATTGATAAATATCTTATCATGTTATGAGTGGTCATTTCCATAACATTAATTTTACAATTCCCTTAGAGTATCTATCATGTCAAATGGTCATAGAAGATCCCCTATATATTGAGAATCTTGAAGTTATATAATGATATTATTAAATATATTTTATATAGAAGGATGATATAAAAATAATTTTAAATATATAAAGTAGGTTATCTAGTGTTGGAATATTATAGTACATTAAGAGTTATTCTTATGATGTTCACACATGGTAGTCTCTATGATATGAGGTTATGATAAAAAAAATCACTCATAATAATTCCATATGTTATATGTGCCACTGGATATTCCAATATACATATGTGTGTATTGGTATATAGACTTGAGATAATAATTAATTTGTCACGACCCGCCTTCACCAAAAGGAGGGAAGGGTCAACAGATTGCCAGGCCCTTCCTTCTTTAAGTTGAAGGAGAGATAATGACCCCCGAGACCCACCTTCAATAGGTCCCGGAGTGACGACTAGCACCAAGGGTATAGAAATTTCTCACAAATGGAAGGCATTACCCCTTTTTGTTTTATAAGATCGAGAGATGAGATGATGAAACCCAACAACACCAGGGTAAAAGAAAAGTAAAACCAAAAGAAATAAATCATTCCCACATGCATGTTCTAAAAGTAAAGCCACAAAGTATAAAGGGCGACTACAAAGGTAAGTACCAAAGAAGAAAAATAGCAACTGCAACTGCCCCAAAGGTCCGAGCTAGTAAGGTCCTATGTGATCCCTGAAGTCCTCCTGGAAACCTGAAAGCAGTTTTATATACATAGGGTGAGCATACAAGTATACTCAGTAGGGAAAACCAAAGACTCTCGTGCACAAGTGGGGGAAACGTGCTAAAGTCGCGTGAGAAAAGGAGTAAACCAAACACCTATCAAGGTAAACTATCCACCCAGGCCTCACCAAGGCACACTCCCCAAATAACACAAGTCAAGTAATATATATATTAAGAGCACATCGATGTTTGGGTACCCCGCGCCACTTTCCCACTGGTTATTGAGACATCCTACGCATCAGACCAATCCCGCCATTGTCACCATAGTCCCACTACCACACCCGCCCGCACACACCTGGGCCACAAACACACGCAGTCCCACTGCCGTAATCCTGCCCGCACACACCTAGGCCACAACTGTCAAACGTAACCACGCCTGCAAACACCTAGGCCAGAACAACCACCACCACGCCCGAAGACACCTGGGCTAGAAAATCCACTGCCACTCCCGAAGACACATGGGCCTCATCCCGAAGACACTTGGGAAACCACCTGCCACACACACCTGGCCAACCACCACACCACCCCGCCCGAAGGTTCTTGGGCTAATAATGGACCTCATGCCATCACAGCCTGCCCGAAGATACTTGGGCTATCCGGGAAAGGGAGCAGAAAACGAGATAATAACCAGCCACTAAGAATAGTGTTGGAAAAAACACCCTCCCCCATGAAATGGGGGTGTTTGGCAATAAGTGATCAACTTGGGTGGGGCTAGAATAAGAAACACAAAGCTACAAGTATATATATATATAGTTAACAAGCACTCACCCAAGCTAGGTTTTTCTTCAGACAGCCTACAGATCACAACAACACTCAAGTCCGAGTCACGACTCACGCTAACAACCCATTTGTCCCCTTTATTATTTCACGTTCAGTAATAATGTTTATGTTGAAGTACTACTGGGCAACTAGTAGGCATAGGCATAAGTCCAGGAAGGTAAAAAATCAAGCAACAACCATAACGCCCATACCTGGTTCTCAACAACAGAGGATTCCACCCCAATTCGTGATATAAACAAGTATCCACCCGGTCTTAAAAATCACAACCACCGAATCCATACCAATAGGGGATCCCATCCCCAGTTTTATAACCACCGAAAGCATAAAATAACAGGGATCCCATCCCCTCCCACATCTCCAGCAATCGACTCGTAAAAGAAAACCACCAGAACACTGTCACCAACACTAAGCAAGGTCAAGCCTGTATTTTCAGATTTAAAAGATTTTACACGTTCCATGATTTCAATTCCATTTTGACCAGGGTTAGCACAGAAGGGATTGATCCTGGTGCTTTCAATTTATTCAGCTGGGTATACGTGATTAACCAATTTCATAGTAGGAGTTCACATTTACAAACAAGCCATTTAAAACATTAGCAGGTTCATTAGTGCACAAACAACGACCACCAATGGCCTCGATTTTCAGGAGGCATAAGCTAGAACAACTCAACAAGATGATCATAAAAGAAACAACATCAAAAATATAGGACAACATCAACGATAACAACCCCCCCTCCTTTATTTAAAGAATTCGTTTATTATCTTCATTTAGGTCTGGTTTATCCAATTCTACAGAATCAAAAGCACGCCCACCCCGCATGATACACCAAAAGAGAGAGAAGAAGGAGAAATTCACTACCTGTTGGATCAACGATCTACGCTGAGGCCGGGGGAGGAAGTTCACGGATAGCGATTCGGCTCGCCTGAACGAAAATCACTTCGTCTATCAATGATTAGGACGGGCGCAGAACTTTACGGATAACGATGCGCCCGATGAACCAGAAGATGTTTGTGAAAATCCATGATCTAGGAAAGGAGAAACCACAGATAACCCTTAGTTTATAAGATCCGCAGACGGTTGAGGTGAGAACGCGTAACCGCGTAAGGCGCGGGGGTCGTGGGTTGACCACGCGGCTGGGAAGTTACACACGGAGGTCTCTCGGGATTTTTAGGAATTAATTATGGGCTTTTAATGGTTTTAAAAGGAGTAAAAGAATTAATTTACGTCGAAACTTACGTTGCGGGAGCGGAAAAGTCAGGTACTGTAAGATTAACGAGGGGACACGGTGCCACCATCACGGTGCACCCTCACGGTGTCACCCTCACGGTGCCACCGTCACGGTGGCACCCTCACGGTGCCACCATCACGGTGCCACCCTCACGGTGCCACCCTCACGGTGCCACCATCACCGTGTCACCCTCACGGTGCCACCGTCACGGTGCCACCGTCACGGTGCCACCGTCACGGTGCCACCCTCACGGTGCCACCCTCACGATGCCACTATCACGGTGTCACCCTCACGGTGCCACCCTCACGGTGCCACCGTCACGGTGTCACCCTCACGGTGCCACTGTTTTGGTGAAACCTCACTTTTGGCAAAGTAATGGGCCAGGAGGGTCCATGCCATTACATTAGATACCTCTTAAACGATTCTCATCCTCGAGAATCAAAACAAACCAAGAAGTAAAGAGAGGGTCCGAACAACCACCTCGAAAGATACCTCTTAGAAGTGAACCCATGCTAACCAAAAACACTTCTCTGTCAAGAACCAAGAAACATACCATGCCAAACTTCCCAGGCATGTGGGTTGGGGAGTCTCCTCCCCCATTTCAAGATATTATCCGCTTTGGGTGGCACTGACTCGCCCGCACGGGTTTAATCGCATCCACCTTAATGCGTCTTGATTAGGGGTCCGGCTCTCTCCTCCCTCATAGCCAGGGCTTTTCACACACATCCAGAGGAAGAAAAACCAGTACATTTCATAGCCAAAAGACAAAATGTTCTATCACAACAGGTACAACAAGGAACAAAACTTAAAACAACTCTGGGTACTGGGTACGCATATATTCTTCCCTCTCCCACGTACTCTCCTCAAGCCCACCATGTCTCCACAACATGCGAACCAAGCGAATGGTTCGCCCACAAAGCACCTTCTCCTTGCGATCCTCGATCATCACTAGTCTCTCCACAAAGGTCACGTCATCCTCGATGTCCATCTCACCCCAATCAAGGACGTGTGAATCATCATGCAGATACCGACGGAGCTGGGACACATGGAAGACACCATGTATCCTCAGTAGCGGCGGTGGAAACGCTAGCTGGTAAGCCACCTCACCGACCCGCCACAATACTTCGAAGGGTCCGATGAACCTAGGGGAAATCTTACTCCCCTTTCCGAACCTCCGCTGCCCACGCCGAGGGGAGACCTTCAAGAACACGTGGTCCCCAACCTCAAACTCCAAGGGCCTCCTCTTGGTATCAGCATACGACTTCTGTCGGTCCTGGGCCGCCTTCATCCTTTCCCGTATGAGCTGAACCTTCTCTGTTGTGTTCTGCACCACCTCCGGGCCAAGGATGCCTGCCTCTCCTACTTCAGCCCAACAAATAGGTGAACAGAATGGCCTCCCGTACAAGGCTTCAAACGGGGATATACCGATGGTAGAGTGATAGATATTATTGTAAGCGAACTCTACCAGGGGCAGGTGTCGCACCCATGATCCCCCTGAGTCCAGAACACATGCCCGTAACATATCCTCCAAGGTCTGGATGGTGCGCTCTGTTTGTCCATCTGTCTGGGGATGGAAAGCAGTGCTAAGGCATAACTGGGTGCCAAACGCATGCTGCAATCCTCTCCAGACTCGCAAGGTAAACCGTGCATCCCTATCCGAGACTATAGACCTCGGAACTCCATGCAACCTCACCACCTCATCCACGTACTTTCGTGCCAAGCGTCCACAGTACTTGACTCCCTGATTGCCAGAAAGTGAGCCGATTTCGTCAACCTGTCCACTACCACCCAGATGGCGTCGTACCCTCCTTGGACCTTGGGTAGTCCCATGATGAAATCCATCGAGATGTCATCCCACTTCCACTTGGGGACATCTAGAGGCTGCAGTAGGCCGCCTGGAACTCGGTGTTCAGCCTTCACTTGCTGACACACTAAGCACTTGGCCACAAACTCTACCACCACTCGCTTAACTCCAGGCCACCGAAACTGCCTCTTCAAACCCTGGTACATCTTGGAAACTCCTGGGTGTACCGCCAGGGGTGAGTTGTGGAACTCAATGAGAACCTTGCCGTGCATTGCCTCCGGGACAAACAACCTTTTCTGGAAAAGCATCCGATTCTGACCATCCTCTGTCCATCCTTCCGGAGCATTGCCCTGGTCAACCCGGTCACGCATAACTTCGCACCCCGAGTCTCCCCACTGAGACTCCTCCACCTGTCGAAACAGAGATGACTGCACTATCATCTGATATAGGCAGCCTCTTCCTCTATCCATCCTCGCATCTAGGTGTAAGGCAGCCAACTCTTCCATTGCCTTCCAGGCATCCGCCGACTCTCGGACCACATCCTTATGCGTCCTCCTGCTCAAGGCATCGGCCACCACATTTCCCTTGCCTTCAGTACAAGAGATATCGAAGTTGTAATCCTGGAGGAACTCCACCCATCTCCGCTGTCGCAAGTTTAAGTCCCGCTGGGAGAAGATATACCTCAATATTTTTTGATCCATGAAGACCACAAAGCGTTCCCCGATGAGGTAGTGCCGCCATAACTTTAGCGCAAAAATGACCGCTGCAAGCTCCAGGTCGTGGGTGGCGTAATTACACTCATGGGAACGCAGCTGCCTAGACCCATAAGAGATCACCCCTTATCGCTGCATCAACACGCATCCCAGGCCCTATCCCGAAGCATCACAGAACACCTCATAGGCCACCCCTTCTTCTGGCAATCTCAGCACTGGGGAACTGAACAACTTCTCCTTCAGATAGCTGAAGGCTGACTGGCACTGCTCACTCCATATGAAAGCCTGGTCCTTCTTGGTCAGATCCATCAAAGGGGCCACAACTCGAGAGAAGTTGGGTATGAATCTCCGATAGTAACCTGCCAGCCCAAGGAAACTACGGACCTCTGCCACATTCTTGGGTGCTGCCCAAGAAACAACTGCCTCAACTTTCGACGGGTCCACCGCTACCCCCTGCTCAGACACCACGTGCCTGAGGAAGTGCACTTCTTGTGTCCAGAACTTGCATTTTGAAAACTTCCCATAGATCTGGTGCTATTAGAGGACCTCCAAAACTATCCTCAGGTGCTCTGCATGGTCCTCCTCTGATCTAGAGTAGACCAGGATGTCGTCGATGAACACAACCACGAACCGATCCAGGTACTCCCGGAAGATGGAGTTCATAAGCCCCATGAACACAGCCGGGGCGTTCGTAACACCAAAGGGCATGACTATGAACTCGAAGTGTCTATACCTGCACCCAAACGCTGTCTTTGGGATGTCTCTCTCTCTCACCCTCAGCTGGTGGTACCCAGACCGCAGGTCGATATTCGAGAACCATCCTGCCCCTCTCAGCTGGTCGAAAAGATCATCTATCCTTGGAAGAGGGTAGCGATTCTTGATCGTCACCTGATTCAGCCTCCTGTAGTCTATGCACAACCTAAGACCACCATCTGCCTTCTTTGCAAACAAGACCGGAGCACACCACGATGACGCACTCGGACGAACATAACCCCTCTTCATCAGATCGTCAATCTGTATCCGCAACTCCCGTAGCTCCGAAGGTGCCATCCGGTAAGGAGCCATCAAGACTGGACGAGCGCCGGGCTGCAGGTCTATCCCGAACTTGATATCACGTCGAGGGGGTAGAGTCGTCACCTCCCCAGGAAATATGTCCATAAACTCACGGATGATCTTTGGCACTTACACCATTTTAGCATCTACTGATTCAACTGTCATCTCAATCAACAAGGAGAGGAGAGGTTCCTCTCTCCTGTTTCCCTTTGGACTGCTCCGCTCGCCGGTGAAGGTAACATACCGGTTGTCCAAGTCTGAGAACACCACCCTTCTTCAAAAACAGTCGATGACGTCGCACACATAAAATATCCAGTTGATGCCTAAGATGACATCGTATGGCTGAATTTGTAGCAGAAGAAGATCCCTAATTTACTGATGTGGCCCTAACATCAGTCTACATCCCCGACAAACGAACAACAAGTCGGTCTGACCTCCGACTGGTGTGCTCAACACCAGGGGAACTGGAAGTCTCTCGGCATCTAGACCCAAGGCACGGGCTAGACTAGGTGCAACAAAGGAGTGTGAAGCTCCGGTATCGAACAAAGCATAAGAAAGAGTGCTAAACAAACTGATCGTACCTCGAACAACCTCTGGCCCTGCTGGAACTGCTACCTCTACGGCGTGCAACTGTCCACGCCCAGCTCCCCTACCCCTCGTCTATTGGCCAACTCCCCAACCACGCCCAGGTCGAGGTCCCTGTGGAGTGCCCTGAGGTCGGCCTCCTCCTCCTACATCTGCCCTCGGAGGAGCGGGGGCTCGCTGTCCCTGCTGCTACTGCTGGAAAGGTATGGCTGGAAGCTGCTGCTGGGGAGGGTTCTGGGGATGACTGACACTGCTGTACTGCACCCAGTCGGGGAACTGACTTTGGAGATGCCCACGGCTCCCACAGATGAAGCACCATGGTCCCGGGCCCGTAGGAAAAGGGCGAGGGCTGGGGGATCGAAACTAAAACTACTGCGGCCTGCTCCCTGCGGGTCGGAACCTAGAGGGTCCTGACGCTGGAGGCCTGGTGCTGACGACCTTCCCCTTTGATGGTCCCACCTAGATCCCTTCTCGCGACACTCCTCCTAGAGCATGCATCCTCTCTACCACTTCGTCCTTATTCTGGACCCCCAAGTACGTCGGCAGGGTAAAGGGGGTAACAACATACTGGAGGGAGGGTCGGAGTGCCTCCTCTAAACGTCTTGCCTGAGACTCCTCGTCGGGAAAGAGGTCCGGAGCAAAACGTAGGAGTTCCTTGAACTTGATCCCTAGACCCCTCACGGATATACTCCCCTGCTGGAGGGAGAGTAGTTCCTGCCTCTTTTCTACCTTCATCGTCGAGGAGAGGAATTCCGTCTGGAATTCCCTCTCGAAATCCACCCAAGCCACCTCAGACTCTCTCCTCTCCCCCAGGTAAAGCATCCACCACTGACGTGCCGCTCCCCAAATCTGGCTAACGGACAGAGGAACCCAGTACTCGGTCGGGGCCCGAATCAGGCCAAAGGCTATAAATAGATCCTCTAGCCAGCCTTCAGTCTTCATATCGGAGGTGCTTCCCTCATACTTCTCGAGGGCCTGTCGCTGGAAGGCTCGAAGAGTCTTCTGCCACTGATCTTCCTCTTCCTCTCGATCATCTCTCTACTGATCGGCCAAAGTAGTCTCCGGGGCCTCGATCGCCTATACCACATGTGGTCGCCTTCCAGGTGCCATAGCTGCAAGGTAAACAAGGAATGCCTAAGCCCAAGTAGTGCAGAATACTGTTCTTAAAACTTCTTAAAATTTAATTTATTCTTAATCCCCAAGACATCCCAGAGACACAATAACACAAGTCATTTATGATGCATGTACCTTTCCTAGGGTCTCTACCCTGCAATCAGTGTGGCCTCACTTGGTGGTTCGGCAGGTCCAGAGTCCTTGCATCGGATCACGGGGGGCCCTAAAATCCCGTGTCCAAGCTGGTCTTCCCTGGCCTAATTCACGCGCCAAGGTCACCCAACACTGTTGCCTTACCATCCCATGAAATCCTCACTGTTCCTAACTCCAAACTCCATCCTATCTCTCAACCATCTCCTCTGATACCATTCTGTCATGACCCGCCTTCACCAAAAGGAGGGAAGGGTCAGCAGATTGCCAGGCCCTTCCTTCTTTAAGTTGAAGGAGAGATAATGACCCCCGAGACCTGCCTTCAATAGGTCCCGGAGTGGCGACTAGCACCAAGGGTATAGAAATTTCTCACAAATGGAAGGCATTAACCCTTTTTGTTTTATAAGATCGAGAGATGAGATGATGAAACTAAACAACACCAGGGTAAAAGAAAAGTAAAACCAAAAGAAATAAACCATTCCCACATGCATGTTCTAAAAGTAAAGCCACAAAGTACAAAGGGAGACTACAAAGGTAAGTACCAAAGAAGAAAAACAGCAACTGCAACTGCCCCAAAGGTCCAAGCTAGTAAGGTCCTGCGTGATCCCCGAAGTCCTCTTGGAAACTTGAAAGCAGTTTTATATACGTAGGGTGAGCATACAAGTACACTCAGTAGGGAAAACCAAAGACTCTCGTGCACAAGTGGGGGAAACGTGCTAAAGTCCCATGAGAAAAGGAGTGAACCAAACACCTATCAAGGTAAACTATCCACCCCAGGCCTCACCAAGGCACACTCCCCGAATAACGCAAGTCAAGTAATATATATATTAAGAGCACATCGATGTTTGGGTACCCCACGCCACTTTCCCACTAGTTATTGAGACATCGTACGCATCAGACCAATCCCGCCATTGTCACCGCAGTCCCACTGCCACACCCGCCCGCACACACCTGGGCCACAACTGTCACATGTAACCACGCCTGTAAACACCTAGGCTAGAACAACCACCACCATGCCCGAAGACACCTGGGCTAGAACATCCACTGCCACGCCCGAAGACACCTGAGCCTCATCCCGAAGACACTTGGGAAACCACCTGCTGCACACACCTGGACAACCACCACACCACCCCGCCCGAAGGTTCTTGGGCTAATAATGGACCTCAGGCCATCACAGCCTGCCCGAAGATACTTGGGCTATCCGGGAAAGGGAGCAGAAAAGGAGCTAATAACCAGCCACTAAGAATAGTTTTGGGAAAAACACCCTCCCCCATGAAATGGGGGTGTTTGGCACTAAGTGATCAAATTGGGTGGGGCACGAATAAGAAACAAAAAGATACAAGTATATATATATATATATATATATATATATATATATATATATATATATAGGTAACAAGCACTCACCCAAGCTAGGTTTTTCTTCAGACAGCCTACAGATCACAACAGCACTCAAGTCCGAGTCACGAATCACGCTAACAACCCATTTGTCCCCTTTATTATTTCACGTTTAGTAATAATTTTTATGTTTAAGCACTACTGGGAAACTAGTAGGCATAGGCAAAAGTCCAGGAAGGTAAACAATCAAGTAACAACCATAACGCCCATACCCGGTTCTCAACAACAAAGGATTCTACCCCAATTCGTGATATAAACAAGTATCCACCCGGTCTTAAAACTCACAGCCACCGAATACATACCAACAGGGGATCCCATCCCCAGTTTCATAACAACCGAAAGCATAAAAGAACAGGGGATCCCATCCCCTCCCACATCTCCAGCAATCGACTCGTAAAAGAAAACCACCAGAACACTGTCACCAATATTAAGCAAGGCCAAGCTTGTATTTTCAGATTTAAAAGATTTTACACGTTCCATGATTTCAATTCCATTTTGACCGGGGTTAGCACAGAAGGGATTGATCCTGGTGCTTTCAATTTATTCATCCGGGTATACGTGATTAACCAATTTCACACCAGGAGTTCACATTTACAAACAAGCCATTTAAAACATCAGCAGGGTTCATTAGTGCACAAATAACGACCACCAACAACCTCAATTTTTAGGAGGCATAAGCCATCACAACTCAAAAAGATGATCATAAAAGAAACAACATCAAAAATATAGGACAAAATCAACGATCATAGCCCCCCTCATTTATTTAAAGAATTCTTTTATTATCTTCATTTAGGTCTGGTTTATCCAATTCTACAGAATCAAAAGCATTCCCACCCCGCATGATACACCAAAAGAGAGAGACGAAGGAGAAATTCCCTACCTGTTGGATCAATGATCTATGATGAGGCCGGGGAAGGAAGTTCACAGATAGCGATTCTGCTCTCCTGAACGAAAATCGCTTAGTCTATCAATTCTTAGGCCGGGCGCAGAACTTTACGGATAACGATGCGCCCGATGCACCAGAAGCTATTTGTGAAAATCCACGATCGAGGAAAGGAGAAACCACGACTAACCCTTAGTTTATAAGATCCGTGGATGGTTGTGGTGAGAACGCGTAACCGCGTAAGGCGCGGGGGTCGTGGGTTGACCACGCGGCTGGGAAGTTACACACGGAGGTCTCTCGGGATTTTAGGAATTAATTATGGGCTTTTCATGGTTTTAAAAAGGAGTAAAAGAATTAATTTACGTCGAAACTTACGTTGCGGGAGTAGAAAATTCAGGTACTGTAAGAAGAATGAGGGGACACGGTGCCACCGTCACGGTGCACCCTCACGGTGTCACCCTCATGGTGCCACCGTCATGGTGTCACCCTCACGGTGCCACCGTCACGGTGCCACCCTCACGGTGCCATCGTCACGGTGCCACCCTCACGGTGCCATCGTCACGGTGCCACCGTCACGGTGCCACCCTCACGGTGCCACCATCACGTTGCCACCGTCACGGTGCAACCGTCACGGTGCCACCCTCACGGTGCCACCGTCACGGTGCCACCGTCACGGTGTCACCCTCACGGTGCCACTGTTTTGGTGAAACCTCACTTTTGGCAAAGTAATGGGCCAGGAGGGTCCGAGCCATTACATAATTCATATAAATAATTTGTTTACTAAGATGAATTGATGAAATCAGTGATGAAATATGATCACGTTGAAGTAGTATATGTTGGGTCTATGATGATGGATATTGAATTAATGAAAAAGTCAAGAAAGGATTTTTTTACATAGGATTTAATGGATGTAGATATATTGGTCCCTTTGATTAGAATGGAAATGTATGATTAATACCATGTTCATGGTTTTTTTTCAAAAATTTTATTTCAGGAATTTTATAGAATGATATATCAATCATATAGTTTTATGACACTAGTGATGAATTAAATTTGATGAGATATAGTGATAATTGTATTATATTACACATTGATTGTCATGACCCATCCTACGGGGCCCGGACGTGACTACCCCAAGCTTGACTTCCATAGGCTAGGGGTTGGTGACTAGCACATGAAGGCTTTTACCGAACAGGGAAGGCATTGCCTTAGAGATCTGTACACACCCAAAAAGGGAAACTGAAGTAAAAAACCAACAAAAGTAAGGTATAACCATGAGAGTAAAGTACAACCACAAGTACAACTGTAGACTGAAAATAGTGGTCGAGAATATAATCCCTAGAAACTGAAAAGAAATTAAAAAACTCTGGAATCTACCCTAGAGCTCTACCTGGAGGGTAGTAGCTGTAATTCTGAATTCAAAGAAGAGGATATAGACTTCTCCCATCGTACCAAGCTCCACCAAGTCTCGAACCTCCAAAGTATTCCTGAGAGCATCAATAGTCTCCACCAAACACACACGTGTGGGCATAGCCCGTACAAGGGTGAGTATAAAAACTCAGTAGGGGACCCTGAGACCCCCAAAGGCCTCTTAATAATCCACAAAGGAAAACATCAAAAGAAATTCCACAAAGGTAATATCACAAGCATGATTTAAATCATGAAGCATAAAGAAAAGGAGACATCTCACTCTAACGGTAAAACTTCAAGGTTACTGGGATAGAGATGACTAATCATAAATACATATCATCCTATCTGTAGTAACTCTACTACTGAACCGTATAGATCACTGTATGCTGACCCGTATTGGTCACTAGATGCCGACCCGTATTAGTCACTGGTGCTGACCCGTATTGGTCACTGGTGTCGAACCATATTGGTCGCTGGTGCTGACCTGTATTGGTCACTGGTGCTCAACCGTATTAGTCGCTAGTACAGAGGTAGGGATGATTAGTCGTACAACTAAATCATCCCACTCCAGAGTTTCTGATGCTGGTCCATATTGGTCGCTCTTCTTCTTCATGTCACAGCCAGCCTGATCTCCAGAGGATTCTGCTCTTCAAGACATCAGTCATATTTCAACCAGTATGAAGTCCCACAAAAAGAATATCTAAGGGACTTCCCCATCATAGGGGTCCCAACATGACATACAGTGCGTCGATCGGACGCTCGGTCTGTGAGATATGATAACTTTTGTAAAAAGGGCCCTGTTGGAAACAAGTATGATCCAACCCAGGTCACATGTCAAACTCTATAAAAAACGTACCGCCTTGTCACAAGGGTCCTTATGCCACTGACGACGTGTCGATTGGACGCCCGATCTGTCAGCTACAACCCTTTCCGTGAAATGGGGGTGATCGCACCTCGGTCCGGACCGGCTCGGTCGGGCCCACCAGAATATGCCAAAGGGAACGATTCCCAAAATGGGTCCCAACACCACTGACGATGTGTCAAACAAACACCCGGTTCTTCAGTTACGAGCGTTCCTTTATTCGGGGGGCGGTTGGGTCTGGGCCCGGTCCAACTTGGTCAGGCCAGCCCAATGCAATGGGTCCCGGGGTCTACCTGACCCCGCCTGGGTCTAGCCCATTAAGGGTCAGCCCGGTTCACTAGTTCAGACCTGTTGGGGTTGGCCCAGCTGGTTCACAGGCCCGGGTCGCGGTTGTCTCGGCCCGCCGGGTGGGGCTTGACCCACCCGCACTGGCCCGTTGGTCAGTGGGTCTAGCTCACTAGGTGGGTCCGATCTATTCGGTCGGACCATGTCCAGCTCGGTCTGTAACAACCCAATGTTTTTCAATGGAAATTAAATTCTTGTAAATATTTCATAAAATCACATGAAAACACAATATAATGAACTACTAAGTGCCAAGTAACCTTTAAACATAAGTTTTTCACTTATGTGTTTGGAATTTCGAAAATCTGACACACACGGTTGCAATCAGTAAGTTATTTGGAGGCTGATAAGAAAAAACTTAATTTTTGGTGAATAGTAACCTACCCTTATGAATAGTAACATACCCTTATGAATAGTGATATACCCTAATGAATAGTAATATTACCTATGATATTATATAAATAATATTCATGTTGAAAGTACGATGTACCTATATTTTAGAATAAGCAAATGAATGTTTTAAATCTGGTTTTTGATAATAAATTATGATTTTAATTAAATATTAAAATAATCATATTTATAAAATTATTTTTGAAAAAATGGACTTCATTTTTTGATTTTACACATTGAAAAATGGTTAGAGTGAATTTTTGGGAATTTTCTGAAATACTTGAATTTTTTGATGAATAGAAAAATACGATAATTTATGATAAATGCTAAATAATGGATTTTTTGAGTCATTGATGATGATTTGATAATGTAATCCTAATTGGTTTGAAGTAAAATGCATTTATTACTATTCTTGGTCATGGAATAATTACTATTCCTTGTCTTGTGAAGAAATAATAAACTAATGATTATAATATTATGAAATCCCTCCTCTCCTCCACTATAACCCCCCCTCACTCCCTCTTCTCTTCACTACTCTCAAGCCTTGTGCCTTGACAATATTCTACCCAAATATCTCCCCAAGCTACTCCCCCATGTCCAAAATCCCCTATCCTCTTCGAAATACCAAAACCTTTCCCCTTAAAAGGTTCTCAAAGGAGGAAGTCTCAATAGGTAAATTCCTCTTTCCAATTCCTTCATTTCTTTTAAGTTATTTTCTTTTTGTTTCTTTCATCACCTCCCTTCACCCAAATAGTATGATAAATCCAGTAAAATACATGTACTAGAATGTTTTTATGCTAATGGGATATTTCATTATCTTCTCTCCTTTCCCCACCTTTTATTTGAAAGAAAAGAAAGCACCATTTGAGATGTGCTAATTTAGCACATTCAAGGACAACAATTTATCAATTTCTATTATTATCTTTAATTTTGGTTATGAAACCATTTGTGTTATGGTTGAAACAGATTATTTTATAGGTAATATATCATATTTTTGGTTCTTTAATCCTTTTGTAAAGATGGTATTAAGTTATAAATCAAAACACGTTCTTTGTAATCAAACCCACCGATTAACAAAAAACGGTTGTCACTATGGTTTTATATAAAGATTCGACTTCACTATAAGAAACCAAATTAAATTTAAAACCATTTAATCTCATGGATGTTTACTAATATCATCTAACTTAAATTTTGTACAACCACTTTCATCTTACATGTTTATCCAAACATGAATTTAAGCGAACCAGTCATTAAAACTAAATAAACAAACGAGCCCGAACAATGAAATTGAACCTCATAACCAATCAAAATGGTTATAAATGAACTTAAAATGATTATATGAAAACAATTAAATATATAATAGGTTCTGGACATATTAATTAATAAACCTAATTTGTTAATTCATGTCTTTAATAACAAGTGGAGAACACCAATGGATTTAAGGTAATGGATCCTCTCCATTTCACTCTTAAATCAAGATTGTCCTTTATGCTATGAAATTTTATGTATAATCCATAATGATGGGGTATGTTTATGCACGTCCCCCATACTTCCCTCTTGATGCCTAATTAATGAGAAACCCCTTTTCTCTCTCATCAATCCCTCTTATATACACCAGGTACCATGCCGATAAACCAAAACAAATTCTACCCGAACCTTCTTTATTCTTTCAGGTTGCCTTATCTTCCTTTATATCAAAATGGAGTTATTTTATCTATTTATGAACATATTATAAATTCTTTTTAGTTTTACAAAAATTCATTTATGAATACCCTTTCATCACTCTCTTTTTGGGATATTCATGTTTTTAAAAGATTCCCTCCTTAGAACTTTTCGATAAGAAAACTCGTTTTAAAGGAACTTCTCAAATTTTTACCCAATTTCAAGTGCACTATGTCCTCTATTTTAAGACACCATTGTATTTATAAAATCAGTATTTTTATTATGAAAACCTTCTTGGTTCAATTCTGGTTTTATATAAAAGATTTTCTTTTTTTCTTTTTTAAAATCTCTATAGTATTTTCCTTAAACCCGCACAAAAATGTTTTAATGTTTATGTTTCTCAAATACATTTCTTATATATTTTAACTTCTGTTTGACACAACCTACCATGTTATATGCATATTTTACCTTATTAACTTCCATGTATTTTTTAATCTCTTTCTTTTATGGACACTTTCATGACACGATCATTGGTTATGATTTATGACATGATTGTGGTACCCAACTCTTCCCATGGGTACCCTTGTATTTATGTATGGTTGATTATGTATGATTATTTATGTGGTAAGAATATTCATAAAATTTTTAAGATGGGTGCACCCAGATAGCACTCCAATTCATTGGGTAAAGTTAGGTATCATGAGATGTGATGTGAAATGGGATTGGTGGTTAGACTTGACCCGTACTAAAATGGGAAGCGGGATTGGCGATTAGCCTTGACCCATACTAAAATGGGAAGTGGAATTGGGGGTTAGACTTGACCCGTACTAAAATGGGAAATAGTATTGGCGGTTAGACTTGACATGTACTAAAGACATGTTTTATGCTTCTTCCACATTTATATAATTCCATGTTTATATGATCACATGATTATATGATACAACTTTATATGTTCCATGCTTTGGATATCATTATGTCATGCCTCCTAACTCATGTGCTTAAGATTTATCCTTATGTTCATTCCCTTACTGGGCTTTTCAGCTCATCCCTTTGTTCATGTGTTCCCTAGGGTACCCTATGCAGATGTAAGGGCTCAAAGGAAGTTAGGATCTCTTTATGGATATTAAATAAATTTTTTTTAGCCCCATGTTTTATGTTTTATGTACCCAGTCTACCAAGGAACTAGAATTAAATATCCTTGGCTTGTACTCTGATGTATAGTTATTCTTAAAATCATGTAATGTTTTATGTAAAAGGCTTGGGTCGCTATAGTTGGTATCAGAGGATGATCTAGTTATTTTTGGAGATTAGGATTAGAGAACCTTAGTGAGAACATTAAGGATGAGACTAAGTATAAAAAAAAAATTCGAAATTTTGGTTAGTATTGAGTAAGTGATTTATCAAGAAAATACATCCCTGTCTGGATACGAGTAGGTAGAGGTAGCTCTGGCACAAATGTACCTAGGAGTGAAAACTCCGACAAGGGGTTTTGGGCTTGACCCAGGGTATCTTGGTACATGACAATGGGCCTTGCTGCACTCTTGGTTACAACACTCCCATGGGATATGCTTTTGTAGATTCACGATCTTAGTAAAAACCATTATTAAGGGACAGAAAAAGCTCATAAGAATATAAGTTCATAAATAGATTGAGAATAACCTAGATATAAACCTAAGGAATCACAAGTAAGGATATAATTCCTCTTTATAACTTTATCCTTTTATGTTCAAAGTTTCCTTTTTATGATCAATGGATATGTATTCAAGACCTCTAATTATATGTTATTTTTCATGGTTAATGGAAGGAAATAGAAGAACACGTTCCAAAAAACATTGTGATAGGCAATGTGAAGATTGACCTAATGATATGCCTGATGTGATGGGAGCGGGTTCTCAAAACTTCATGGAAGTACTTTCTCAGCTGGCTCGAGTTATGAATAATAACTTGAATCATGTAGAATTCCATTATCCTCCAAGGAAAGAGAAAGTTTCCATAGAATCCTTCATGCGACAAAGGCCTCCCATGCTTAGAAGATCTTGTGATCCCCTCCTCGTGGAACAATGGATTAACTCCATTGAAAAGATATTCTATATCCTCCAGTGATCAGAAGAAGAGAAGGTTGTACTGGAGGTCTATCATTTTGATGGGGAAGATGATCATTGATGGACACTGATCAAGAATACAAAGTCCCAAGAGGAAATTGATTCCATGGATTAGGAGGAATTCAAGAGGATGTTTTTCAACAAATATTTTCCTTGAACCCTTTATCTCAAGATGGAAAGAGAGTTCCTTAGACTCAAGAAGAAAGAATATGAGTCTACCGGGGCGTATAAAGAAAAATTCACAAGGCTTGCAAGGTATTCCTCCGGCTTTGTCATGAACACTGAAAACAAGGTGGATCACTTCTTTAGCAGAATAAAGTTGAGTCTACAAAAAGCGTTGGAGATTCGAGACTTCAACAGTTATGAGGATATTTTCTGTTGTGCCCTCAAGGTTGAGATGGAGATTAGAGACTCTCGGTGGTCTCATGGGCCTAGTGACAGGAAGAGGAAAATAGAGAACAACATGGGTGGTTAATCAAAAAAATCCCATGATGGAAAGAAGCCTGAATTTTCCCCTTGAAAAATTTGTGGGAAGAATCATCCTAGTAAATGTATGAAGGGAACCAAGAATTGCTTCAAATGTGGAAATTTTGGTCATCTAGCCAAGAACTGATAAAGGGATATGAAAAATCCTGCTAATGTTGAAGAAGAAAGGAAGGTTTATATCAACACACAACCTGTAGTGTAGTGTTCTAACTGTAAGGAGCATGGGAATTATGGTAACAATTTCTCTAAGTAGAGGGCTTTTAGAGGCAATCAACAACAACCTCCAAGGTAACACAGAAGGGATTATGCTATCACTACTACTGAGGTGGAGCCGGAAAACTATGTGGTGACATGTATGCTAGTTATTAATTCAAGAATAGCAAACGTACTATTTGATTCTAGTTCTATGCATTCTTTCACATCTTGCAAGTTTAGTAGAACTATTCAAACACCACCTCAAAATTTGGAAAAAAATTTATCTATGAGAACAACAAATGGGGAAATCATTGCATCAATGGTTTATAACTCCTCCCCGGTTAACATTTTTGGACCGAACCTCCCAGCAAATCTCATCATACTTTAGTAGATTTTGATGCTATATTGGTCATGGATTGGCTATCTTTATACAAATACAACATCAACTGTCAGGAAAGGGAGATCACTTTTCACATCCCAAAGCATCCTCCGATTCATTAAAAATGTAAGGAGGAAGATGAATCTCTTTTAGAATCATCATCTCAAGTGTGGATATTGTTGCCTTGTGAGTAGGAATATCTAGCTCAAATGATTGAGAAAAAGGAGAGAATCATGGTTGAAGACATGCCCATCATGAGGGATTACACTGATGTATTCCTTGAAGAGTTTCCTGGTCTTCCTCCTGACCAAGAGGTTGAGTTCTCAATTGAAATTATTACTGGATCTATGCCCATCTCAAAGACACCTTACAAAATGGCCACTGTAGAGCCGGAAGAGTTGAAGAAGTAGTTACAGTAGAATATGGAGAAGGGTTTTATATGCTCGTGTGCTTCACCATGGGTTGCACCAGTCCACTTCATCAAGAAGAAGGAATGATCAATGCGACTCTGCATTGATTATCGTGAACTCAATAAAATCAAGAAAAGGAACAAGTATCCCCTGCCACTAATAGATGACTTATTCTATCAGCTTCGGGGGGCCATTTATTTCTCTAATGTGGACCTTCGGTCAGGATATCACTAATTAAAGGTGAGGAAGGAAGATATTCCCAAGACTACCTTTTGAACAAGGTATGGACACTATGAGTTCAAAGTGATGCCTTTCAGACTCACTAATGATCTAGAAATTTTCATGGATTTAATGAATAGAGTCTTTAGATATTAACTCAAAATTTTTTGGTAGTCTTTATTGACGATATTATGATATACTCCAAGAGCAAGGAGGAACACGAGGAGTACTTTAATACCGTGTTAAAGACTTTTCGAAGGGAGAAGTTGTATACAAAGTATTGTAAATGTGAGTTATGGATGGAGTATGTATCATTATTGGGGCATGTTATCACTAGCAAAGGGATATCTATAGACCCTTCCAAGACAAAGGTAATTAAAGAGTGGCCCAGACCAACTTCTGTAATGGAGATCTACAGCTTTTTAGGTATAGCTGGGTTTTATCAATGATTTGTGAAGAAATTTTTATGATTTTTAAACACAATGACCAAGCTGATACGGAAGGGGGTAAAGTTTTTATAGACACAGGAATGTGAATACTATTTCAAGGAGTTGAAAAAGAGGCTTATCACTGCATCAATACTCACACTCCCTACAAGTGGAGAACTCCTTGTGGTGTAAAGTGATGATTATAAGAAGGGATTAGGTTGTGCGCTAATTCAAAATGATAAATTGATAGCCTATGCCTCAAGGAAGCTGAAAATACATGAGAAAAACTATCCTACACATGATTTGGAGTTGGTGATGGTGATCTTTGCATTGAAAATCTGGAAGCATTATCTCTATGGAGAGAAGTGTGAGATATATACTGACCACAAGAGTCTCAAATATATATTCACACAAAAAGAGATTAATATGTTCTAATGAATATGGATAGAGCCCATCTAGGATTATGACTTCTCAATCCACTACCATCCCGGTAAGGAAAACAAGGTGGAAGATTCTCTAAGTAGAAAGGATCTTGCATCTTTATCAATGATGATAATTGAAAAGGATACGATCATCTTAAATTTGAAAAGGATGGAAATGGGAATAATTAAGGGAAGAAAATCATAAATCCTTTCTCAAATGATTGCTCAACCATCCCTCTTGGAGAAAATAAAGGATTCTCAAAGAAAATATGTGGAAATTCATAAAAGGGTAGAAGCTATTAGAAATGGGAAATCCTCTGATTTCAAAATTGACGAGGAAGAAGTTGCAAGATTTGGTACACGATTATGTGTACCATATAATCCAGAGTTAAAGAAGGAGATATTGAGTAATGAACATAGCTCAACCTTCTCTATCTACCCAGGGAGCACAAATATGTATCGAGATCTCCGAGAAAACTTTTGGTGGGACAATATAAAAAGAGAGATTGCTGAATATACATCAAAGTGCCTAGTATTTCAGCAAGTGAAGGCTGAGAGGAAAAATTCTAAAGGGATGATGCAAACATTACCCATACCAACATAGAAGTGGGAGAACATTAGCATGGACTTTTTCACCGAACTTACAAGGACATCAAGAGGAAACAATGCTGTATGGGTCATCGTGGATCGTCTTACAAAGACAACTCAATTTATCGTGATTCGAGAGGACTTATCATTGGATCAACTTACACAAATTTACATCAAAGAAGTGGTAAGGATGCATGGAGTACCACTATCTATTTTATACTATCGTGATCCGAGATTCACCTCAATGTTCTGGAAAAGTCTCCAACATGCTCTAAGCACTAAACTGAACTTCAGTACGGCCTATCATCATCAAAATGATGGCCAATATGAGCGAACTATTCAGACACTAGAAGACATGTTGAGAGAATGTTCTATGGAATTAAAAGGAGGATGGGACTAACATCTTCTACTGGTTGAATTATCATAAAAAAATAGTTTCCACTCAAGCATATGAATGGCACCATATTAAGCCCTTTATGGGAAAAGGTGTAGAACACCGGTGTGTTGGGATGAAGTCGGTGAGAGTAAGCTTCTAGGACCTGAAATAGTCGAAGAAATGGTGGAGAAGGTGAAAATCATTCAGCAGTATATCAAGGCAGCCCAAAGTCGATAGAAGAGTTATGCAGACAATCGTCGATGATACATTGAGTTCAAAGTTGGAGACATGATATTTTTATGCATATCTCCATGGAAGAAGGTCATGAGGTTTGGAAAGAAAGGGAAGTTAAGTCCCAAGTAAAACCGCCCCTTTGAGATCCTTGATCGAGTTGGAGTTGTGGCCTATCGATTGGAACTTCCACCTACCATGTTGAAAGTACATGATGTATTTCATGTATCTCTCTTAAGGAAGTACATACCAGACCCTTCACATGTACTCTCTTCAGAGGTGGTACAGTTGGAGGATGATCTTTCCTATGAGGAGCAATGAGTGAATGTCTTGGATCGTAGAGACAATGTTCTATGCAACAAGACTACTAATTTGGTAAAGGTACTATGGTGAAACCATAGGTACGAAGAGGAAACATGGGAACTAGAGTAAACAATGAAGGAAAATTACCCCCACCTGTTTTTGGATTAGAATGTAAAACAAAATTTTGAGGGAAAAATTTCTTAAGGGGGGAAGAATGTAACGACCCAATTTTTTTCAATGGAAATTCGCTTCTTATAAATATGTCATAAAATCAAATGAAAACAAAACATAATGAACTAATAAGTGCCAAGTGAACTTTAAACTTAAGTTTGTCACTTTTGTGTTTGGAATTTTAAAAATATGACATACACAGTTGCAATTAGTAAGTTATTTGGAGACCGATAAGAAAAAATTAATTTTTGGTGAATAGTAACCTACCCTTTTGAATAGTAACATAAAATCATGAATAATGATATACCCTAATGAATAGTAACATTACCTATGATAATATATAAATAATATTCATTTTGAATTTATGATATACCTATATTTTAGAATAAGTAAATGAATGTTTTAAAACTGGTTTTTGATAATAAATTATGATTTTAATTAAATATTAAAATAATCATATTTAAAAAATTATTTTTGAAAAATGGACTTCATTTTTGGCTTCTACAGATCGAAAAATGGTTAGGGTGAATTTTTGGGATTTTTCTGAAATACTTGAATTTTTTTGATGAATAGTAAAATACAATAATTTACGATAAATGCTAAATAATGGATTTTTTGAGTCATTGATGATGATATACTAATGTAAGCCCAATTATTTATAAGTCACATGTATTTATTACTATTATTGGTCATGGAATACTTTCTATTCCTTCTCTTGTGAAGAAATAATAAACTAATGATTATAATATTATGAAATCTCTCCTCTCCTCCACTATAACCCCCCCTCACTCCCTCTTTTCTTCACTACTATTAAGACTTGTTCCTTGCCAATATTCTACCAAAATCTCTTCCCAAGATCCTCCCCCATGTCCAAAATCCCCTAGGCTCTTAAAAATACCAAAACCTCTCCCCTTAAGAGGTTCTCAAAGGAGGAAGTCTCAAGAGGTAAATTCCTCTTTCCAATTCCTTCATTTCTTTTAAGTTCTTTCCTTTTTGTTTCTTTCATCACCTCCCTTCACCCAAATAGTATGATAACTCTAGTAACAAACATTTACTGTAATGTTTTTATGATAATGGTATATTTCATTATCTTCTCTCTTTTCCCCACCTTTTATTTGAAATAAATGAAAGCATCGTTTGAGATGTGCTAATTTAGCACATTCAAGGACAATAGTTTATCAATTTCTATTTTTATTTTTAATTCTGGTCATGAAACCATTTGTGTTATGTTTGAACCAAATTATTATATAGGTAATATATCCTATTTTTGGTTCTATAATCCTTTTGTACAAATGGTATTAAGTTATAAAGAAAAACATGTTCTTTGTAATCAAACCCACTGATTTACAAAAACGGTTGTCACTATGGTTTTATATAATAATTCAACTTCACTCTAAGTAACCAGATTAAATTTAAAACCATGTAATCTACTGTATGTTTACTAATATCATATAACTTCAATTCTGGACAACCACTTTCATCTTACATGTTTATCCAAACATGATTATAAGCAAACCGGTCATTAAAACAAAGTAAACAAACGAGTCTGAACAATGAAATTGAACCTCATAACCAATAAAAACGGTTATAAATGAACTTAAAATGATTATACTAAACCAATTAAATATAGAATAGGTTCTGGACTTATTAATTAATAAACCTAATTTGTTTATTCAGGTCTTTAATAGAAAGTGGAGAACACCAACAGATTTAATGTAAGGGATCCTCTCTATTTCACTCTTAAATCAAGATTGTCCTCTATGCTATGACATTTTATGTATAATCCCTAATGATGGGGTATGTTTATGCACCTCCCCCATACTGCCCTATTGATATCTATGTGATGAGAAACCCATTTTCTCACTCATTAATCCCTCTTAGTTACACCCAATACCATGACGATAAACCATAACGAATTCTACCAGAACCTTCTTTGTTCTTTCGGGTTGCCTTATCTTCCTTTATATCAAAATGGAGTTATTTTATCTATTTATGAACATATTATAAATTCTTCTTAGTTTTAAAAAATTCATTTATGAAGATCGTTTCATCACTCTCTTTTGGGGATATACGTGTTTTCAAAAGATTCCCTCAGAACTTTCCAATAAGAAAACCTGTTTTAAAGAAACTTCCCAAAAGTTTACCTGATTTAAAGTGCACTATATACTCTATTTTAAGCCACAATTTTATTTATAAAATCATTATTTTTATTATGAAAACCTTCTTGGTTAAATTCTGGTTTTATATAAAAGATTTTCTTCCTTTTTATTTTAAAATCTCTATAGTATTTTCCTTAAACCCGCACATAAATGTTTTAATGCTAATGTTTCTCAAATAAATATATTATTTGTTTTCACTTATGTTTAACACCACCTACCATGTTATATTCCTATTTTACCTTATTAAAATCCATTTATTTTATAATCCCTTTCTTTTGTGGACACTTTCATGACACAATCATTGGTTATGATTTATGACATGATTGCGGTACCCAACTCTTACCATGGGTACCCTTATGTTTATGTATAATTGATTATGTATGATTATTTATATGGAAAAAATATTCATGAAAATATTGAGATGGGTGTGCCCAGATAGCAATCAAATTCATTGGGTAAAGTTAAGTCTCATGAGATGCGATGTGAAACAGGATTGGTGGTTAGCCTTGACCCGTACTAAAATGGAAAGCCGGATTGGCAATTAGCCTTGACCCATACTAAAATGGGGAGCACGATTGGTGGTTAGAATTGACCCATACTAAAATGAGAAATGGGATTGGTGGTTAGCCTAAACCTGTACTAAATACATGTTTTATGATTCTACCACATTTATATGATTCTATGTTTATATGATCACATGCTTATATAATACAATTTTATATGTTCCATGCTTTTGATATCATTATGTCATGACTTCTAACTCATGTGCTTAAGACGTATCCTTATGTTCATTACCTTACTAGGATTTTTAGCTCATCCCTTTGTTCATGTGTTCCCCAGGGTACCCTATGTAGATGTAAGGGCTCAAAGGATGTTAGGAGCTCTTTATGGAGATTAAATAAAGAATTTTTTTAGCCCCATGTTTTATGTTTTATGTACCTAGTCTACCAAGGCAATAGACTTAACGATCCTTGGATTGTACTCTGATGTATAGTTATACTTAAAATCATGTAATGTTTTATGTAAAAGGCTTGGGTCACTATAGTTGGTATCAGAGGATGGTCTAGTTATTTTTGGAGATTAGGAATAGAGAACCTTAGTGAGAACCTTAAGGATGAGACTAAGTATAAGAAAACATTCCAAAATTTTGGTTAGTATTGAGTAAGTGATTTATCAAGTAAATACATACCTATCTAGATACGAGCAGGTAGAGGTAGCTCTGGCACAAATATACCTAGGAGTGAAAACTCTAACAAGTAGTTTTGGGCTTGACTCGGGGTATCCTGGTACACGACAATGAGCCTTGCTGCACTCTTGGTTACGACACTCCTGGGGATATGCTTTGGTAGATTCAAGATCTTAGTACAAACCATTATTAAGGGACAAAAAAGCCTATAAGAATATAAGTTAAGAAATATATCGAGCATAACCTATATATAAACCTAAGGAATCACAAGTTAGAATATACTTCTTCTTTATAACTTATCCTTTTATGTTCAAAGTTTCATTTTTTATGCTCAATAGAAAAGTATTCAAGACCTCTAATTATATGTTCTTTTTCTTGGTTAATGGATAGAAATAGAAGAACACATTCCCAGAACCAATGTTATTGGAAATGTGAAGATTTCCCTATTGATATACCTAATGTGATGGGAGAAGGTGCTCAAAACTTCATGTAAGTACTTGTTTAGCTAGCTCGAGTTATGAATAATAACTTGAATCTTGCAGAATTCTCTCCTCCTCCAAGGAAATAGAAAGTTGCCGTAGAATCCTTCATGCGGCAAAGGCCTCCCATGTTTAGAAAATATTCTGATCCCCTCCTCATGGAACAATGGATTAACTCCATTGAAAAGATATTTTCCATCCTCCAGTGCTCAGAAGAAGAGAAGTTTATACTGTAGGTCTATCGTTTTGATGGGGAAGCTAATCAGTGGTGGACACTGATCAAGAATACAATGTCCCAAGAGGAAATTGATTCCATGGATTGGAAGGAATTCAAGAGGATTTTTTTTAACAAATATTTTCCTTGAACCCTTCGTGTTAATATGGAAAGAGAGTTCCTCAGACTCAAGAAGTAGGAATATGAGTTCATCGGGGTGTATGAATAAAACTTCACAAGGCTTGCAAGGTACACCTCTGACTTTGTCATGAACACTGAAATCAAGGTGGATCACTTATTTAGTGGACTAAATCCGAGTCTATGAAATGTGTTGGTGATTCGATACTTTGACAATTACGAGGATATTGTTCGTTGTGCCCTCAAGGTTGAAATGGTGATTGGAGACTCTCAGTGGTCTCATGGGCCCAGTGACAAGAAGCAGAAAATGGAGAACAACATGGGTAGTTCATCAAACAAATCCCATGATGGAAAGAAGCATGAATTTTCCCCTTGAAAAAGTTGTGGGAAGAAGCATCCTGGTAAATATATGAAGGGAACCAAGAATTGATTCAAATGTGGAAAATTTGATCATCTGGATAAGAACTAATGAACAGATATGAAAAATACCACTAATGTTGAATAATAAAGGATGGTTCAAATCAACACTTATCCTATAGTGCAATGTTACAAATGCAAGGATCTTGAGCATTATGTGAACAATTACCCTAAGCTGAGGGTTGTCAGAGGCAATAAACAACAACATCCAAGACAACACATAAGGAATTATGTTATCACTACTTTTGAGGTGGAGCCAGACAACAATGTTGTGACAGGTACGCTATTTACTCATTAATGAATAGTGAACGTACTATTTGATTCTGTTTCTACGCATTCTTTCATATCTTTCAAGTTTAGTATAACTATTCAAACACCACCTCAAAATTTGGAGGAAAAGTTATCTATGAGAACAACGAATGGGGAAATCATTGAATCCATTGTTTATAACTCCTCCCCGGTTAACATTTTTGGATTGAAACTTCCAGAAAATATCATCATACATCCTTTAGCAGAGTTTGATGCTATCTTGGGAATGGATTGGCTATCTTTATACAAAGCCAACATCAACTGTTAGGAAAGTGAGATCACTTTTCACATCCCAAAGCATCCTATGATTCATTAAAAATGTAATGAGGAAGATGAATCTCCTTTAGAATCTTCATATCAAGTGTGGATATTTCTGCCTTGTGAGCAGACATATCTAGCTCAAATGATTGGGACAAAGGAGAGAATCATGCTTGAAGACATTCCCATCAAGATGGATTACACTGATGTATTCCCTGAAGAGTTTCCTGGTCTTCCTCTTCACTGAGAGGTTGAGTTCTCAATTGAAATTATCCCTGGATCTCTACCTATCTCAAAGTCACCTTATAGAATGTCCACCGTAGAGATGGAAGAGCTGAAGAAGCAGTTACAGAAGAATATAGATAAGGGGTTTATATGCTCAAGTGCTTCACCGTGGGGTGCACCAGCCCTCTTCGTCAAGAAGAAGGATGGATCAATGTACCTATGCATTGATTATCGAGAACTCAATAAAATCATGATAAATAACAAGTATCCCTCCACAGATATATGACTTGTTCTATTAGCTTTGTGGGTCCAGTTATTTCTCTAAGGTGGACCTTCGGTCAGGATATCACCAATTAAAGGTGAGGAAGGAAGATATTCCCAAGACTACCTTTGGAACGAGGTATGGACACTATGAGTTCATAGTGATTCCCTTAGGACTCACTAATGCACCAAAAATTTTCATGGATTTAATGAATAGAGTCTTTAGAGATTACCTCAACAAATTTTTGGTAGTCTTTATTGATGATATTATGATATACTCCAAGAGCAAGGAGAAACATGAGGAGAATTTGAATACTGTGTTAAAGACTTTGAGAAGGGAGAAGTTTTATGAAAAGTATAGTAAATGTGAGTTATGGATGAAGGAAGTATCATTCTTCAGGCATGTTATCACAAACAAAAGGATATCTGTAGACACTTCCAAGACAAAGAAAATTGAAGAGTGGCCCAGGACAACTTCTGTAATGGAGATCCACTGCTTTTTGGGTCTAGATGGGTATTGTCAATGATTTGTGAAGAACTTTTCATGATTGTAAAACCCAATGAACAATCTGACATGGAAGGGGTAAAGTTTTTCTAGACACAAGAATGCAATGACTATTTCAAGGAGTTGAAAAAGAGGCTTATCACTACACCAGTACTCACACTCCTTACAAGTGGAGAAATCTTTGTGGTGTATAGTGATGCTTCTAAGAAGGACATAGGATTTGTGATAATGCAAAATGATAAATTTATAGCCTATGCATCAAGGAATCTGAAAATTCAAGAGAAAAACCATCCTACACATGATCTGGATTTGGCGGCGGTGACCTTTGCATTTAAAATCTGGCAGGATTATCTCTATGGGGAGAAGTGTGAGATATATACTGAACAAAAGAGTCTCAAATATATATTCACACAAAAAGAGATAAATATGCACCGGTGAATATGGATAGAGGTCATCAAGGATTATGAATGCTCAATCCACTACTATCCCAGTATGAAAAACATGGTGGAAAATTCTCTAAGTAGAAAGGATCCTGCATCTTTATCAATGATGATAATTGAAAAGGATCCGATATTTTTAGATTTGAAAAAGATGGGCATGAGAATCATTAAGGGAGGAACATCATCAATTCTTTCTCAAATGATTTATCAACCATCCCTCTTGGAGAAAATAAAGTATGCTCAAAGAAAATATGTGGAAATTCAGAAAAGGGTGGAAGCTATCAAAAATGGAAAATCCTCTGATTTCAAAATTGATGAGGAAGAAGTTGTAAGATTTGGGACACAGTTATGTGTACCATATGATCCAGAGATAAATAAGGATTTATTGAGTGAAACACATAGATCAACCTTCTCTATCCACCGAGGGAGCACAAAGATGTATCGAGATCTCTGAGAAAACTTTTGGTGGGAAAATATGAAAAGGGAGATTGTTGAATATACATCAATGTGCCTGATATGTCATCAAGTGAAGGATGAGTGGAAAAATTCTAAGGGGATGATGCAACTACTACCCATACCAACATGGAAGTGGGAAAACATTAACATGGACTTTTTCACTGGAATTCTATGTACATCCAGAGGAAACAATGTAATATGGGTCATTGCAGATCATCTTACAAAGACAACTCACTTTATCGCGATTCAAGAGGACTTCTCATTGGATCTACTTGCACGGATTTACATCAAAGAAGTGGTATGGCTACATGGAGTACCAATATTTATTGTATCCGATCATGATCCAAGATTCAACTCAAAGTTATGGAAAAGTATTCAACATGCTCTAAGTACTGAGCTGAACTTCAGTACATTCTATCATCCTCAAAATGATGGCCAATATGAGCAAACTATACAAACACTAGAAGACATGTTGAGAGCGTGTTCTATGGAATTCAAAGGAGGATAGTACCAACATATTCAACTAGTTGGATTATCCTACAATAATAGTTTCCATTCAAGAATCCTAATGGCACCATATGAATCCCTTTATGGGAAAAGGTGTAGAACAAAGGTGTGTTGGGATGAAGTTGTTGAGCGTAATCTTCTAGGACTTGAAATGGTTGAAGAAACGGTGGATAAGGTGAAAACCATTCAACAGAATATCAAGGCATCCCAATTTCAAAAGAAGAGTTATAAAGACAATCATTGATGAGACCTTCAGTTCAAAGTTGGAGACATGGTATTTTTACGCATATCTTCATGGAAGAAGGTCATGAGGTTTGGAAAGAAAGGGATGTTAAGTCCCAAGTACATCGGCCCCTTTGAGATCCTTGATTGAGTTGGAGCTATGGCCTATCAACTGACACTTCCACCTACCATGTCTAAAGTACATGATGTCTTTTATGTATCCCTCTTAAGGAAGTACATACCAGACCCTTCACATATACTCTCTTCAGAGGTGGTACATTTGGAGGATGATCTTTCCTATGAGGAGTAGCCAGTGAAGATCTTGGATCATAGAGACAAAGTTCTACTCAACAAGACTACTCATTTGGTCAAGTTACTATGGATAAACCATAAGTACGAAGATGCAACATGAGAACTGGAGGAAGAAATGAAGGAAAAGTACCCCACCTATTTTTTGGCTTAGAATGTAAAACAAAATTTTGAGGGTGAAATTTCTTAAGGGGGGAAGAATATAATGACCCAATGTTTTTCAATGGAAATTCCATTATTATAAATATGTCATTAAATCACATAAAAACACAACATAATGAACTAATAAATTCCAAGTTACCTTTAAACATAAGTTTGTCACTTCTGTGTTTGGAATTTCTAAAATCTAACATACATGGTTGTAATCAGTAAGTTATTTAGAGGTCGATAAGAAAAAATTAATTTTTAGTGAATAGTAACCTACCCTTATGAATAGTAACATACCCTTATGAATAGTGATATACCCTAATGAATAGTAATCTTACCTATGATAATATATAAATAATATTCATGTTGAAAGTACGATATACCTATATTTTAGAATATGTAAATGAATATTTTAAAACTGGTTTTTGATAATAAATTATGATTTTAATTAAATATTAAAATAATAATATTTAGTAAATTATTTTTGAAAAATGGAATTCATTTTTGTTTTCTAAACATCGAAAAATGGTTAAGGTGAATTTTTTGGTCTTTTTCTGAAATACTTGAATTTTTTTATGAATAGTAAAATACGATAATTTATGATAAATGATAAATAATGGATTTTTTTGAGTCATTGATGATGATCTACTGATTTAAGCCCAATTGGTTCAAAATCACATGCATTTATTACTATTCTTGGTCATGAAATACTTAATATTCCTTGTCTTGTGAAGAAATAATAAACTAATTATTATAATATTATGAAATCCCTCCTCTCCTCCACTATAAAACCCCCCCTCACCCCCTCTTCTCTTCACTACTCTCAAGCATTGTGCCTTGCCAATATTCTGACCAGATATATCCCCAAGATCCTCCCCATGTCCAAAATCCCCTATCCTCTTCAAAATACCAAAACCTCTCCCCTTAATAGGTTCTCAAGGGAGGAAGTCTCAAGAGGTAAATTCCTCTTTCCAATTCCTTCATTTCTTTTAAGTTCTTTTCTTTTTGTTTCTTTCATCGCCCCCTTCACCCAAATAGTATGATAACTCCAGTAACATACATGTATGAGAATGTTTTTATTCCAATGGGATATTTCATTATCTTCTCTCATTTCCCCACCTTTTATTTGAAATAAATGAAAGCACCGTTTGAGATGTGCTAATTTAGTACATTCATGGACCACGATTTATCAATTTCTATTATTATATTTAATTATGGTCATGAAACCATTTGTGTTATGGTAGAAACAGATTATTATATAGGTAATATATCCTATTTTTTGTTCTGTAATCCTTTTGTACAAATGGTATTAATTTATAAAGAAAAACATGTTCTTTGTAATCAAACCCACTGATTGACAAAAACGGTTGTCACTATGGTTTTATATAATAATTCGACTTCACACTAAGCAACCAAATTAAATTTAGAACCATGTAATCTAATATATGTTCACAAACAGAATAAAACTTCAATTTCGGACAACCACTTTCATCTTACATGTTTATCCAAACATGAATATAAGTGAACCAATCATTAAAACCAAGTAAACAAACGATCCCGAACAATGAAATTGAACCTTGTAACCAATAAAAACGGTTATAAATGAACTTAAAATGATTATAATAAACCTATTAAATATATAATATGTTCTCAACTTATTAATTAATAAACCTAATTTGTTTATTCAGGTATTTAATAACAAGTGGAGAACACCAACAGATTTAAGGTAAGGGATCCTCTCTATTTTACTCTTAAATCAAGATTTTCCTCTATGCTATAACATTTTATGTATAATCCAAAATGATGGGGTATATTTAATCACCTACCCCATACTTACCTCTTGATGTATAAGTTATGAGAAACCCCTTTTCTCTCTCATCAATCCCTCTTAGTTACACCTGATACCATGCTGATAAACCGTAATGAATTCTACCCGAACCTTCTTTGTTATTTCGGGCTTCCTTATATTCCTTTATATCAAAATGGATTTATTTAATCTATTTATGAAAATATACTAAATTATGTTTAGTTTTAAAAAATTAATTTATGAATACCCTTTCATCACTCCCTTTTGGGGATATACATGTTTTTAAAATATTTCCTCAGAACTTTCTGATAAGCAAACCTGTTTTAAGGGAACTTCCCAAATTTTTAATCAATTTAAAGTGAACTATATAATCTGTTTTAAGACAAAATTATCTTTATAAAATAAGTATTTTTATTATGAAATCCTTCTTGATTCAATTCTGGTTTTATATAAAATATTTTCCTCTTTTCTATTTTAAAATTCTATAGTATTTTCCTTAAACCTGCACAAAAATGTTTTAATGCTAATGTTTCTCAAATACATTTCTTATATGTTTTCACTTTTGTTTGAAACCAACTACCATGTTATATGACTATTTTAACTTATGAATGTCCATTTATGTTCTAATCCCTTTCTTTCATGGACACTTTCATGACACGATCATTGGTTATGCTTTATGACATGATTGTGGTACCCAACTCTTTCCATGGGTACCCTTATGTTTATGTATGATTATTTATGTGGAAAGAATATTCATGAAAATTTTGAGATGGGTGAACCCAGATAGCGCTCCAATGCATTGGGTAAAGTTAAGTCTCATGAGATGCGATGTGAAACGGGATTGGAGGTTAGCTTTGACCCATACTAAAATGGGAAGCAGGATTGGTGGTTAGCCTTGACTCGTACTAAAATGGGAAGTGGGATTAGTGGTTAGCCTTGACCCATAATAAAATGGGAAACAGGATTGGTGGTTATAATTGACCTATACTAAAGACATGTTTTATGATTCTTCCACATTTATATGATTCCATGTTTATATGATCACATGCTTATATGATATGATTTTATATGTTCCATGCTTTAGATATCATTATGTCATGTCTCCTAACTCATGTGCTTAAGAAACATCCTTATGTTTTGTCCCTTACTATGATTTTCAACTCATTCCTTTGTTCATGTGTTCCCCAGGGTACCGTATGCAGGGCTCAAAGGAAGTTAGGAGCTCATTATGGAGATTAAATAAATATTTTTTCACCCCATGTTTTTTGTTTTATGTACCTAGTATACCAAGACACTAGACTTAATGATCCTTGGTTTTTACTCTGATGTATAGTTATACTTAAAATCATGTAATGTTTTATGTTAAAGGATTGGGTTTCTATACGGTTTGCCTGATGATGGACCGTTTCTCCAGCTGACCCTATGGAAGCGGGGCTGTTTCGTCCGACCAGTGGGGTGTTGCCCCACCTCGTGCAACGGTCAACCAGATGGCCAACTGGTCTCCAACCAATAAGGCACAACATGAGGCCAGGCCGCCCCCTCCTAACGTGGCTCACTGGCCGCATCTTCTGCCACCGGCGGTGCCTACGGGCGCTGCCTTTCTCCCACACGACTGGATCAGGCTGACCTCCTCTAGCCACCGCGGCGCACGACGACACACCGCCTTCCCACCGCCCACCACCGGTTGCTGCGGGCCTCCTCCGCCCACCGCCGACCACCATCGACATGATGCGCCGAAAGTTCTTTCTGTGGGCCACCAGACGTGCTCCGGTGGTCTGTTCTTGGTGTTGTATGTTCCTTCGAGCCTTTCGGGTCACCGCCGCCACTGCACGACCCCTATCTCTGCCTTTCCATCATATTTCCTAGCCGTGCACAAAGAACACAAGAACAACAAGATCAGAGGAGTGTTCGGTCCTTGTTCCGATTGGCCCGCGACCTCCATGTTAGCGTTTTAACAAGGGGTGTTAGCAACAAATAGAGAATTTAGAAATAACTCCCAACTTATAACCCCACATCAACCTCCCGTGTTTAAAGAAAGATTCGTTGATCAACCCGTTGGTCGGTTGATCCGCGTTCTTCATATAAATCAATAATAGGGAAGGAGGAAGATTACAATAAAAAAAACCCCTTCCTGGATGAGACGCCTGCTGACGATGATCGATGGAACCTCCTTTATCGTTGCCATCGGTTCATGATTCGATGGCGCTCTTAACTGCTCGCTGAATCCTATATCATCCTCTAGGTGGATGTTGCTATGGGACTTCGCCAGAGTTTCCTCGCTTGAAGAATCCATGCCAAGACCCCACCCCGATCTCCATTTAAATAGTAGGAGAAAAAAGTGAGTAACGTGTGGAAGAATTAATAAGGTTCATTAAATGAATTAACGAACCTCTTTTAATTCACAATGGTGGAGTTACGGAGTTGATGAGTCAAGAAATTAAATGGCTTGACAAGTCACTGGCCCCACCACCGCCGCTCATCCATTGGAGAAAAAGAAAATAAAATAACAATTACATGTTATTTTACCTTTTTTTAAAAAAGTCCAAAAACAAAATTTTTCTCCCAACCTACTGTGGTCAAAGTTAAGATTCCCTTAAGAGAATCCCGACACTGAGGATTCAACAGTTCCCCTCATATTTTTAATCCAAGCACTGGTTCAAAAGATAGAAAACGCCGCCCATGTGTTTACTAAACGCACCTAAGAAAAAGTTCCAAATCCGGGCACACCGGGCCTCGAAATCACACCCCATTAATTTTGGTAGACTCTTAATAATCCCAAATAATTTAAAAAAAAATTACATGGAATTTTCAGTTCTTTACATTCTCCCCACCTTGGGGATTTACGTCCCCAAAATCCAAATAAGGCTACACAAATAAAGAGGGGGTATTGGGCATGCATATGAGCCTCTCGCTCCTATGTGCTCTTCTGGATATTCCCGTGATGCCACAGAATGTGAACCAGAGGTATCGAATGCCCATGAAAGATCTTCTCATGTCGATCCTATATATCCAACGGGTGCTCTGCAAATGTCACCCCATTGTAAATATACAACTCTCCATGGTCGATGACGTGGGAGGGGTCATGCACGTATCTCCTCAGCTAGGATACATGGAATATGTCGTGAACCCCCTCCAACTGAGGTGGCGGTACCAAGTGGTATGCCACATTTCCAACCCTCTAAAGTATTAGTAATGGTCCAATAAACCTCATTGAGAGTTTTCCGCCTCGGCCAAATCTTCATAGTCCCTGTCAAGGGGAGACTCGCAAGAATACATTGTCCCCCTCTTGAAACTCCAGTGGTCTCCATCACCTATCAGTATATGAATTTTTTCAGATATGTGCAGTCTTCATCTACTCTCGAATGGCCTACACCTTCTCAGTGGTATCATGTACCATCTCTGGGCCCATGAGTACTGGATCTCCTGGATCCATTTGGTATAAGGTTGATATGCATGGTCGTCTGTAAAACACCTCAAAAGGGGCCATACCAATGGTGGAGTGATAGCTATTGTTGTACGCGAGCTCCAACAAGGGTAGCTGGTCCTCCCAACTATGACAAAAAATCTTGGACACATGCACGAAACATGTCCTCTATGGTCTGGATGGTCCGCTCAGTCTGACCATCTATCTGCGTGTGAAAATCTTTACTCAAGAGAAGATGATTCCTGAAAGCCTCCTACAATCCTTTCCACAAACGGGATGTGAAGCGTGTGTCACAATCTGAGAGTATCGTCGAAGACACCCTATGAAGTCGCACAATCGTCTGAACATAGACACATCCCAAGCTCTCTACCGAACCCTTCTCTTGAATAGCTAAGAAGTGGGACGACTTAGTGAGTCAGTCAACAATCACCCATATGGTATAGTTCCCTCTATATGTATGTGGTAAAACCATCACTAAGTCCATTTATAGAGCACTATCATGGGTGCTCTCAAATGATTAGTGTGATTTTGGGGTACTTAGGTGCAGCAGAGTGGCTGACCAAGGTCGTCTCTCAAAAGAGGAAGTGAATTAAAATAACTTTTTAGAGGTATTATAGAAATAAAATAAAAGAGAATAAAAACACTACTTTAAAGGATGGGGGTGGTTGTTTGTCATTTATAAAACTTTAAGAAGTTTTCTGGAAGAAGATTGTATTTTTTTTGTTTTTAGTTTTGAAATGAATTTCGATTAAAATGACACAACAAGATAATGTTTTTTTAGAAATCTATTTTAAAAGGAGTAATAGGTATAACTCTACCTATTCATTCACTTATTAATCATTATCATTTAAATCAATATATACTTAATTATGATCCTCTAATTTGTTAACCCTCTAACCCTACAAGAGTTAACTTAACCACAAATATGGAATTACTTAAACCCTAGGCTGGCTTCGGAACACGCAATCGCAACACCCTGCTTTGATTGTTGTTATAAGGTTAGATTATGGTCAGTGGTTAATTAGAGCACATATACATTATGGAAATGAGTATGAATTGTGTTTAGGGATTATATTTTAACTCTATAAATTTATCCCGTGTGGTCTTGTATTACCGATTAAGATTGCGCTCTCACAATTTACACAAAATCCCGACCTCACGTATTTTTGTGTTAATTGTTCAATTGCTTGCTTAGTTTATTAAAATTTAAAAACACAATTCATGGATCATATTAAGTGAATTAAAGTATCTCAATGATTCAAAATAATTTAATGAAGAGGGTAGAAGATAGATCGATCACTAAAAACTACTTTTCCATGGGCGGTGTGGTCATCGTGGAGACGTTTTGCATGAAAAAAAGATTGAAAGGGTAGAACCCTATCTTATCTCAAATATTAATTCTAACACAATTAAGAATATTAATAGAAGAAAAAAATGTAATAATACAGAAGATTATTTGAAGAAAAATTCAAGATACAAAGATGAAAGAAAAGAAATACAAAGAGGAGGTGGGAGAGGAGAACCTTTTTGGAAGAGAGGTTTTCACAAAGCCTTACTTCTTCCAAGAGTTTTGAGGGGCTCACAAAAGACACCCTTTCGGAAAAACCTTCCCAAATCCTCTAACATACCTCCTAAAGAGTGAAAACCCCCTTTAAATAGAGTTTGTGAGGGCTAGGGTTACATGACTTTTTAAGTGTGAAATGAAAAACTCGGCCATATATTTTATTCCAAGTTGCAACGCATAGTTGACCTTTAAAACGCATGAATTGTCTGGACTTATAGAAATATGATTTGTGGAAAATCATGTCCCCGAGTTTTTCTCAAAATTTGGCCTCACTCTAAGTCCTTATGAATAAGATATGGCCCAAATACAGAATCCATGTCCATTCTGCCGAGTCCAGACCACCATTGACTTAATGGACCATTTACTCTATCAAAATGCACTCTTTAGCTCTAGTGTCCTGAATAAAAGTTGTAGAAATTTATGTTATTAACAATATTACAAAATATTAAGTTCAAATGATAAATATTAAAATATTTATCTTCAAAATACTACATAGAATTTTAAAAGGTTAAAACTGGAATTTTCATCAAATTTTTAAAATGAATGATCTAATCCCAAATATTTCATAAATGAATATATTTAGCACAATATGAGGAAATTATATCATTTATTATCTGTAAAATATTCAACAAAATAGTGTTTTATCAACTCCCCCACACTTACCCTTTTGCACTCCTGGGCAAAACCTCATATCAAGTAAACATCAATATCAAATCAAAACCAATTTTAAAACACATACCCTTGAGATCAAACAATTACACACCAAAAAAAAAATATCATGCCTCATAAAAACCATCTTTCAAGTTCTCCATTTATATCATTAAATATTTTTCCATTTCATTTATCCTCCCATGCACAAAACACTTACCTCGCTTGAATTTTCTCTCATCACACAAATATCAATTTTTTTTGCAATGTCTTTCTCATACAAACTCATAAAAGGGTCACCATAGGCTTGATAAATTCCTACATCGCCACCCGATGTGAGTCAAGGACGTATGTTTATCATGAGAACTTTTCAGGGTTGTTCTGTGGCTTTCGGTTGGTAGGATTTAGATGTGAAAAATTATGAGGCTGAATGAGGAGGGCTTGACTCTTTTTGAAGAAAAATTGCATTAATCTAATTTTCACTTAAATATGATCTCTTCCTCAATCCCCATAGTATCAATTAAGCTCCATCATCATGAAAAATAAAGTAATTTTCACACCATTCAACAATTCTGCAGTAAAAATGTCAATCTTCTCGAACATGATTTTCTTAAAAGCTCTAGATAGGCACAACTTTCCCCCTCTATTAGAAGCTCCAGAAAGGCACAACTTCTTTTATCATGAAAGCTCCAGAAAGGCACAACTTTCAGTATAATGATTTTCTTTAGTAGAAAACACATCTCTTTAGAATTTAATTTTCCACCCAAATTATCACAGAATGTGGTAGCACAACACAAGATAGATCCCCCCACACTTAAGCTCAACTAGATTATGCAATTTCACTTCAAGAGTTGGTTGGATAGGGAAAATTGGCTTGTAATGTGGCTAACCTAACAGGCTATGCATGGATTCTAAGGGCTACAAGGATTAAATGTTCAAGGTAGTCCATTATGAAAAAGTATTTTTTGAAATAGGGGCTTTAATACCAAACAAATGCCTCAATCATTTAAACATAAGTACCTAAAACCCTCAAGTTTTGACAGGAATAGATCAAATTCTGGTTAAATCAAGAATGAGTTGGTTCTCTCAAGAAGTGATGTGAATGTAAAGAATATGAAAATAATGGTTCATAAGCCTCACATGAAAGTGATTTCAAATATAAAGATAGTGAGATGTGGCCTGGGATTCAAAATTCAATGTACTTTTCAGGAAATTACTAAATATTTGAACTTGAAACAAAGTCATTTCATCATTTATTTAAGCTTATTTTCAAGGGATTAATTTTTTCTCTCATTGATATGCATTTAAAAATTGTGATGAGAATTATTTCAGCTCAAAAATTTCAAAAACACAAAGAAAATTGAAAAATAAACACACAAAATTTGAAAAACACAAAATTTTTTTGGTTTTTTTTAAATAGGAAAACAATTGAAATTACTAAACTAAAAGGTTCCCCCCCCCACACTTAAAATATTGTATTGTCCTCAATGTAAACCCATGAGATGATATAAGCACATGAAATGCAGAATTTTTAAATAGGACAAATAATATAAAAGTGAAAGGGTTAGGAACAGCTTGATGTGCTCAAGTGATGATGGGGTCATGCAGTGTGATAAAATCCACTACATTAATAAGAAGTCCCTCAATGTATCTCTTCAAACGTTTCCCATTGACTGTAAAGATCCTTCCAATGTTCTCTTGTGTGATCTCTACTGCACCATAAGAAAAAACATTAGATACAATATAAGGACCTATCCATCTGAAAGGCAACTTACCAGGCATCATCTTCAATCGTGAACTGTAGAGAAGGAATTTCTCTCCAACAGGAAACTCCTTTTGTTGGATCATTCTATCATGAGATACTTTTGATATTTCCTTTTAGAGCCTTGAGTTATCATATGATGATAGTCGAATCTCCTCGATCTCTTGAATTTTCAACTTCCTTTGAATTCCAGCTTGGGCCAAATCCATGTTGCATTTCTTTATAGCCCAATATGCTCGATGCTCAACTTCCACTGGGAGATGACATGATTTTCCAAAAACAATCCGAAATGGGGACATACCAATGGGGGTCTTGTATGATATCCTATAAGCCCACAATGCATCATCTAAGTGCTTTCTCCAATCCTTCATATTTGGATGCATGGTTTTATCCATGATTTGTTTCAACTCATGATTTGAAACCTCAGCCTAACCATTTTTTGGGGGTGGTATGGTGTTGATGTTTTCTGTGTCACCCCATACTTTCGAAGGAGGGAAGCAAAATTTTTATTGCAAAAGTGTGTCCCTTTGTCACTGATGATGGCCTTTGGTACTCCAAACCTGTAGAAAATTTGAGCCTTGACAAAATCCACAACAACATGAGAATCATCAGTCCTGGTGGCCTTAGCCTCCACCCATTTACTCACATAATCAACAGCAACCAAAATGTATAAAAATCCAAATGAACTAGGAAAAGGACCCATAAAATCGATTCCCCATACATCAAAAATCTCACAGAATAGTATGGGTTGTTGGGACATCTCATGTCTCCTAGAAATGTTTCCAGTGTGCTGGCAATGAGAGCATGAATTACAAAACACATGAGCATCATGGAATAAGATAGGCCAATATAATCGAGAGTCCAAGACTTTCCTAGATGTCCGTTGGGGTCCAAAGTGTCCACCACAAGCAAGTATATGACAAAAATTTAAAACAGACTCAAACTCATGATCGGGAACACACCTCCTAATGACTTGGTCACTACACATGCACCAGAGGTAATGATCAAACCACACATAAAACCTAGACTCAATTTTTAATTTTTATACTTGATGATTCTTCAAATTTTCTAGGATTTCAGAGGAAACAATGTAATTAACTAAATAAGAATACCAAGGATGCATACCTAATATGGTATAGAGATGCTCATTGGGGAAAGTGTCCCGAAGTGGTACCTGGTCCAAGGTGTCACCCTCTGGTGTGTGAGTAAGCCTACTCATGTGGTCTGCCCCCAAATTCTCTGACCCCTTCCTGTCCTTTATCTCGAGTTCAAACTCTTGAAGAAGGAGCATCCAACAGATAAGTCGTGGCTTTGAATCTGGCTTCTTTAGGAGGTACCTCAAAGCTGCATGGTCAGAAAAAACAACTACTTTAGATCCCAATAAATATGAACGAAATTTATCTAAAGAAAATATAACAACAAGAAACTTTTTTTTCTATTGTGGTGTAGTTTTATTGGGTAGAATCCAATGTCCTCGATTCATATGAAATCACATGTGAACGTCCCTCCTCACTCTGAGATAAGACAGCTCCAACCGAGAAGTTGGACGCATCACACATAAGCTCAAATGGAAGGTCCCACCGCAGGGGCTGTATGATCGGTGGAGTGGTCAGACACTTCTTTAGATCATCAAATGATACCCTTCATGAATCATAAAAATTGAAGTCAATATCTTTTTGAAGCAATCGAGATAAGGGTAGAGCGATCTTACTAAAATCTCTGATGAAGCGTCGATAAAATCCAGCATGCCCAAGGAATGATCGAACATCACGCACACATGTAGGATATGGAAGAGATGAAATAATGTCTACCTTAGATTTATCAACTTCAATGCCATGTTGTGAGACTATATGACCTAATACAATTCCCTTTTCGACCATGAAATGACATTTTTCAAAATTTAAGACCATATTCTTCTCAATACAACGATGCAACAAATCACCCAAACTAGAGAGACATTCATCAAATGAGGATCCATAAACTGTAAAATCATACATAAATACCTCCATGCAGGTCTCAATGAAATCTGAGAAAATACTCACCATGCATCTATGGAAGGTACCTGGGGCATTGCAAAGTCCAAATGGAATCCTTCGGTAAGAAAAGGTACCGAATGGGCAGGTGAATGTCGTATTCTCCTGGTCCTCTACTGCAATGGGAACCTGAAAATAGCTAGAGAAACCATCCAAGAAGCAATAATGTGTCCTACATACAAGTCTCTCAAGCATCTGTTCAATGAATGGAAGTGGGAAATGGTCCTTACGTGTGGATTGATTTAGTTTCCTATAATCAATACACACTCGCCAACTGTTTTGTACTCTCACAGGAACTAACTCATCATTTTCATTTTTTATAACAGTGAAACCAGTTTTCTTTGGTACAACCTGGACAGGGCTAACCCACTGTGAGTCAGAAATAGGGAAAATGATACCTGCCTCAAGTAAATTTTCAACTTTATTCTTAACAACTTCCAAAAGTGTTGGATTAAGTCTCCTTTGTGGCTGCCTAATCGGTTTAGCCCCATCCTCCAAGAGAAACCTATGCATGCAAATAGAGGGGCTAATAACTGATATGTCTGCCAATGTCCAAACAATTTCCCTAATGTTATCTCTCAATAGATTTAAAAGTTTTTCTTCATGTTCAAAAGAGATATTGTTAGCAATGATAACAGGTAATCTATCATCACTCAGCAAGTATCCATATTTAAGATTTAGGGGCAATGGCATGAGTTCCAATGTAGGGGGGTGATGTATGGATGGAGAAATTGATGAAACAAACATATCTGCACAATGAACATCAGTATCAGAATAGAAATCATCACAATCAGAGAATAAAGCACCAAATCCTTCAGCATACTCAATAGCCATGTCATAATCAGAGTTCACATGATCAAGATTAGAATATGAATCCATTTAAAAATAAAATCTTAGAGAGTCTTGTTTATTAGAAACAAGTGTGGAAGTTCTCTTAGACATTAAACCAGAACCAATACTCATACTCTCCCTAAGCATAGGACAATCCAATTCCATGGTGTTTTTACTTGGTGGTTCAAAATGGAAGATAACAAATGCATAATGATCCTCTGAGGGGTACTTCATGGAATCCATAACATTAAATATCACAACTTCATCCCCAAATTCCATGGAAAGTGTACCCTCATTGACATTTATGATGGTTTTTTCAGTTTTGAGGAAGGGTCTACCTAAGATAATGGAGGCATGAGAACTTACTGAATCATCCTCCATGTTAAGCACGTATAAATCTACTGGAAATATCATGTCTCTTACCCGGACAAGTACACCCTCAAGGACTCCCACTGGATATGCCGTAGCTCTATTCGCCAACTGCACCACTACTCTCATCGGCTTCAACTCACCAACCTGTAAAGAAGAAAATACAGAGTGAAGCATCACATTTATTGAAGCTCCTAAATCACAAAGAGCATCAGATAAGTGAAACTCCCTTTTGGTACATGGGATGGTGAATGTCCCGAGATCCTTGCACTTTGTTGGAATTGCTAGAGTTGGTGTAATGAGTGCTGAGACATTCCTTCCAAGATTGATCATCTCATTTCCTTTGAGCCCTCTTCAATTGGTATAAAGTTCTTATAAGAATTTTGCATACCTTGGAATTTTCTTAATGGATTCAAGTAGAGGAATGTTGATCTCCAGACGCTTGAATGTGCCCAAAACCTCCTTTTTCATCACTTCTTCAGCCATATTATTGGTTTGAACAACCCTATTTAGAAAAGGAAGGGGTTTAGGAAGAACATAATCAATATTTTTCTTACAATTATCTTTCTCCTTGGATTACTCATTGGTTGGTATGGAATGTGGCTTCTCTGGAGTTGAGGTGAATCCCGGTGGAATGGTAGGTACAGATGTATCATTCATTTGCTTCCCACTTATCAATGTGATGACACTAACATTCCCCTTTGGATTTGGAGTGGGTTGGGAAGGTAGATTTCCAGAATTCTTACTTACAAGTTCATGGAGGGCGGTGGAAATCTGGCTCATTTGAGTCTTCAACTCCATAAACTCTAAACCTTAACTCTTCAGCTCATTCTGTTGATTAAGAACAATTTGTTTCAAAATATCATCTGTTTTGGAGTCTACCTTGTGTTGGAGATTCCCTTGTTGCTGACTTGTTGATGTTTGAGCTTCGAATCTCCTTTGGGGTTGTAGGAAACCCTGTTGGTAAGGTGGAGGCTGTTGGAAGTTTGGTTGAAAAGGGGGCCTTTGTTGTTGCCTAGATCCATACCTCATGTCTGATTGATCTTTCCACCTTTGGTTGTATGTTGGATCAAACTTCTTTTGGGGATATGGTTGTTGTTGTTTTTGCTGATATGGTATCCCAGGGAACACTGCTGCACAATCTTATGTTTCTTGGAGTTGTGGGCAACAGTCAGTTGGGTATCTTGTCTCAGTGAAAATACCACAAGGCCTTGAATGAGGGGGTTGGGATGTCTTTTGTGCCAAAGAAATCTGTCTCACCATAGTTGTCAATTCTTCCAACTTGGTATCAATCAAATGAATTTCAAGAGAAGATAGACTTACCTAATGTACTCCCCTGACATGTGGTGTACCTCGATCGCCATATTTTTGGGAGTTTTGGGCCATTTTGTCGATCAACGCACGTGCAGCTATTGGTGTCTTGTCCACCAATGCTCCTCCAGCTACAGAATCCACCATGCTTCTCTCCATAGGTGTGAGTCCTTCATAGAAGTACTGGATGAGTAATTGCTCACTGATTTGGTGATGTGGGAAGCTTGCACACAACTTCTTGAATCGCTCCCAATACTCATACATTGAATCCCCTTGTGCTTGATTGATCCCCAAGATCTCCTTACAAATGGAAGTGGTCCTCGATGCTGGAAAAAATATCTGCAAGAAAAGATGTTTCAAATCGTTACAACAAGTTACATCTTCGGGTTGTAAATAATACATTCAGTCTTTCGCAGCTCCATCAAGTGAGAATGGGAATGCTCTTAGTTTGATTTGATCTTCAGAAACATTTCTTGGTTTTAAAGTTGAGAAAACCACATTAAATTCTTTAAGGTGTTTATTGGGATCCTCATGAGAGAGGCCATGAAACTTTGGAAGTAAGTGAATTAACCCAGAATTTAGTTCAAAGTCCGATTCGAGATTTGGGTATGCAATACAATTTGGTTGATAGTTAATATCAGGTGCAGCCAATTATCGAATGGTTCTATTAAGTTCATTTCCATTATTTTCAGCCATTGGTTCTTGTTTTATGGTTGAATTTGAATTTCTTCCAATTTCAATGTTTTGATATTGGAGTAATTCTTCAACTGGTTGAATGTTGAAACTTCCCGTAGACTAAGAATGTCTGATTCGAGCTTGAAGGCTACGTTCAATCTCAGGGTCAAGATCTAAGAGATCCTCGGGATTAGTTCGTGTCATAAATCAATGAAAGATGAAAAGAAGGAAATTGGACCATAGTAAAATAAAAATAATAAGTTTGAGTTGATGGTCCAAAAAGAAGTAGAAGAAAATAAAAGAAGAAGAAAAAAACAGATTGGGTAAAGAAGGAAGAAAGAAGAGAGGAAGAGAATAAAATGTAAAATAAAATAAATACCTCTAATTGGTTGAAATAATTACTTGAATTCCTGGCAATGGAACCAATTTGTAAGAGCACTGTCATGGGTGCCCTCAAATGATTAGTGTGATTTTGGGGTACTTAGGTGCAACAAAGTGGCTGACCAAGGTCGTCTCTCAAAGGAGGAAGTGAATTAAAAAAAATTTTTAGAGGTATTATAGAAATAAAATAAAAGAGAATAAAAACACTACTTGAAAGGATAGGGATGGTTTTTTATCTTTTATAAAACTTGAAGAATTTTTCTGGAATAAGATTGTATTTTTTTTTGTTTTTTGTTTTGAAATGAATTTCGATTAAAATGACACAACAAGATAATGTTTTTTTAGAAATATATTTTAAAAGGCGTAATCGATATAACTCTACCTCTTCATTCACTTATTAATAATTATCATTTAAATAAATATCCACTTAATTATGATCATCTAATTTGTTAACCCTCGAACCCTACAAGAGTTAACTTAACCACAAAGATGGAATTACTTAAACCCTAGGCTAGCTTCGAAGCACGCAATCACAACACCCTGCTTTGATTGTTGTTCTAAGGTTAGCTTATGGTTAGTGGTTAATTAGAGAACATATAAATTCTGGAAATGAGTATGAATTGTGTTTAGGGATTATATTTTAACTCTACAAATTTATCCCGTGTGGTCTTGTATTACCAATTAAGATTGCGCTCTCACAATTTACACAAAATCCCGACCTCGTGTATTTTTGTGTTAATTGTTCAATTGCTTGCTTAGTTTCTTACAATTTAAAAACACAATTCATGGATCATATTAAGTTAATTACAGTATCTCAATGATTAAAAATAATTAAATGAAGAGGGTAGAAGATAGATCGATCACTAAAATCTACTCTTCCATGGGCGGTGTGGTCATCATGGAGACGTTTTGCATGAGCAAAGGATTGAAAGGGTAGAACCCAATATCATCTCTACTCTTGATTCCAAAACAATTAATAAGATTAAGATAAGAAGAAAATGGAATAATACAGAAGATTATTTGAAGAAAAATTCAAGATACAAACATGAAAGAAAATAAATACAAAGAGGAGGTGGGAGAGGAGAGCCTTTTTGGAAGAGAAGTTTGCACAAAGCCTTACTTCTTCCAAGAGTTGTGAGGGGCTCCCAAGAGACACCCTTTCAGACAAACCTTTCCAAAGCCTCGACCATCCCTCCCAAAGAGTTAAAACCCCATTTAAATAGAGTTTGTGAGGGATAGCGTTACATAACTTTTTTAAGTGTGAAATGAAAAACTCGGCCAAATATTTTATTCCAAGTTACACCACATAGTTGACCTCTAAAACGCGTGAATTGGCAGGCCTTTTAGAAGGATGATTTGTGAAAAATCATGTCCCCGAGATTTATAGAAAATATGGGCTCAATCTAAGTCCTTATGAAGAAGATATGGCCCAAATACATAACCCATGTCCATTATGCCGAGTCCAGCCCACAATTGACTTAATGTCCCATTTACTCCATCCAAATGCACTCTTTAGCTCTAGTGTCCTGAATAAAAGTTGTATAAAATTAAATTAGGAACACTGTTACAAAATATTAAGTTCAAATAATAAATATTAAAATATTTATCTTCAAAATACTACAGAACATTTTAAAAGGGTAAAACTGGAATTTTCATCAAATTTTCAAATGAATGATCTAATCCCAAATATTTTATAAATGAATATATTTAGCACAATGTGAGGAAATTATATCATTTATTATCAGTAAAATATTCAACAAAATAGTGTTTTATCATCCATCGATATCCCTTCCCAGTTCCACTCTGGTATCTCGAGGGGTTGGGTCAAGCTAACTGGTACCTGGTGCTCGGCCTTCACATGCTGGCAAGTGAGGCATCTAGAAACAAACTCCGCCATATCTTTCTTCATCCCTAGCCACCAATACTGATGTCGGAGGTCCTAATACATCTTCATCACCCCTAGATTTACTACTAAGGTTGATGTATGGAACTCCCTCAACACCTCCTCTCGTAGCTCCACTGGTACAACTATACGTCCTATAAAAAAGATAGAGTTCTCCCCACCTTCAGAATATCTGTCAGGTGCATGGAATGAGGATATCTAATCATGTGTAGTCTTTTAGCTACTATCTCCAAGTTTTTCCTTCCTGACACGCTAAAGGAGTGCAGGGGATACTACCATTGACTAGAGGTAGAATGTCTCATCTCTATCCATGTGGGATATCTGAAGTGAGGCTAACTGATCTGAATCCTCGTTCAGTAGTTGCGAACTCGATCTATGGATAAGTGCATCTGCCACTATGTTCCCCTTCCCAGGATTATAGACTATCTCAAAGTAATAGTCCTGGAGGAACTCTAGCCAACATCGTTATATCATATTCATATATTTCTGGGTGAAAATATATCTGAGACTTTTGTGGTCTGAGTAAACAATGAACTACTCGCCCATCAAGTAGTGTTGCCATATATTTCAGTGCGAAGACTACTACTGCCAACTCTAAGTCATGAGTCACATAATTCTGCTCATGAGGCCTCAACTGTCGTGATCCATAAGCAATCACTACATCATCCTGCATCAGGACGCAACTGATTCTGGTCCCTGATGCATCACAGTAAACCACATAGCTAGTGCCATCCTCCGGCAACCTCAGGATGGGAGCACTGGTCAAGATCTGCCTCAACTATTGAAAGCTCTGCTGGCCTGTCTATGACCATAAGAAGGGTTTCCCCTTCTACATCAAGGCAGTAATAGGTGCTACTACTCTAGAGAAATCGGGTACGAACCTCCGATAGTAGCCTGCTAATCCAAGGAAGCTCCGCACCTCAGTAACACTCCTGGGTGGCTCCCAAGTAAGTACGGCCTCGATCTTCGGTGGATCCACTGCAACTATAGCCTCTGAGATGATGTGTCCCAAGAAGCGAACCTTCCTTATCTAGAAATCACACTTCAAGAGCTTCCCATATAACTGGTTCTCCCGGAGTGTGTCCAGAACTATCCTCATGTGTACAACATGCTCCTCCTATGACACTGAGTACACCAAGATGTCTTCAATGAAGACCACCACGAAGCGATCAAGTTATGGTAGGAAGATCTTATTCATGAGTCCTACGAACACTGCTGGAGCATTTTTCATGCCAAAAGGAATCACCAAGAACTCCTAATAGCCATACCGACATCTGAAGGCTATCTTCGGTACTTCCTTGTCTCATACCCTGAGTTGGTGATAGACTGATCTAAGGTCTATCTTTGAAAACCAACAAGCACCTTTCACCTGGTTGAAGTGATCATCGATCCTCGACAGAGGATACATGTTCTTCATAGTCACCTGGTTTAGGCACCAAAAGTCCACGTATAGCCTCAAACTTCCATCTACATTATTGGAAAACAACATTGGGGATGCCCATGGAGAAACACTGGGCCATACGAATCCATTCTTCTATAAGTCCTCCAACTGTACCCTTAGCTCCCGGAGCTCTGAATGGGCCATCCGATATGCTGGTGTAGATATCAGTGTTGTTCTTGGGTACAAGTCAATGCAGAATTATACCTCTCTATGAGGATGTAGTCCTGAGACATCTTCTAGAAAGACGTCCTCATACTCATCCACCACTGCTGGGAAATGTGGACTTGCCTCATCCACCATGTCGAAGGTCATGCAAGCCAGCTGATATGTTGTAGAGACACAAAGCTTGACATACATGGACATTACATTACTTTTGCGGAATAATTAATACATAACAAACACATACACACAAGGACTGTAATAGTTTAGTGTCTTTGGAAACTCAGAATTTAATCTTCTAATCATGGTGAAAGATCTTCAACTTCTCCCCTAAAGGTCTTCCCCTTTTGTTTTCTTACCTAAAACCTTTCTTTATATCCTGGGGAAAAGAAAACATAAAAAGGGTGAGCTCAAATGCTCATTAAGGGTAAGCATAGAGAACATAACACAATCCATAAACATTTGAATGCAAAAACTTGAACATGAAATTTAAGAATCAAAATCTTGAGCAAAGACATAAATCGTGGAAGTACGTAAGGCATATATCATAATGGAACATCAACCATGATAAAATATAATGGGAATAAAACATGTAATTGTGGAAACCATTCAGCAAATGTTATGATTTCTATAGTAGCCAAGGCATTGCTGCCAAGACCATCTTGGTGGACAAAGTCCCTTTCTGAATCGAGTTCACTCCTCATTTCAGTCCTGTAACACTGAACCGGATTAAATTACTGTTCCAGCCATGTCTATCTCATGAGATATAAATCTTTACCCAATGCATTAGAGGGAGATATAGGTCCCACCCATCTCATAATGATACCATTCTTATGTGTGCCACAAAATCATAAACCATACATCATAGCATAACCCATGTAATAAAAATGGGAATCTTAAACATCATGCCATCATAACATAATCCATATAAAAGGATATCATAAAAATAATTCCATCATAACATAATCAAATCAATGTAAAAATAGGGATAGAAACATAACCCTATATTATCTTATATGGAAAATAATTTTGATAAAACACTTAAACTCCATTCTTGAGGAAAATATCCTTTCTACTTCAATTTTTTTTCCTTTCTTAACATGTCATAAAATTTTAAACTAAAAGAAGTTGATTAAAAATAAACTTGAAAACTTGTAAAGTAAGCTTCTTGGAAATAATGTTTTAAAAATCCATTCATGCCGTATAAGTTAAAAAAAACATTCTTCTCGTACTTTTGTTGGAAAATTCAAAAAGTACCTCGTACGAAAAACGACAAAAGATTCCTTTCATATCTTTTACTAAAAACTCACCGAAGGGTAAAATTGGATTTAAAAAATTGTAGGTGGATGGAAATAATATTACATATTGAGGAAACATGGATGTGGATGATAAAATACACCCCAGTAAATACCAAAGTATAAATAATCTCGGATAAAATGAGATTGTGATATTTTCCCTTACCTTAGGTCTGATATGCTTCATACGTATCCGAATATTTTGTATAATGATTTAAATAATGTAATTGACTTATTACAGAATCATATTAATTGTTATGATATCATATATGTTTCACTTATGACTTTATATTACCCGTTCTTTTGTAAATTCCATGTTAAAGCAGCGTTTTGGGTAAAATCATTTCATTTATCGTATGTGTTTCGACTTGTCGTTCTTGATATTATTACTTATATCCAGATTTAAATTATTACAGAATGTAAAACATGATTTATATATAATATATATTCATCATATACACATATATATTATAGATCTATAAAAGGAATGAAATACACCATTCATGGAGACGGTAGGCCGTACGTACACATGAACGTTGTTTTTGTTTCCTCATTGAATTGAACGGAATTAATTGGATGACATACATATATATATACACATACATACAGTGTCATATATTTCATGATTACTTATTATATATACTTTTTAATCATTCATGAATGGTTAATCATTAAGAATGAATCTCATCGCGTCGTGGAGACGGTAGTCCGTACGTACGCACGAGCGATGATATAGTTCCCATAATTATTGAATTGAATTGGAGTGGATGATGCAATATATCAGAATCATTATGATGTTATAATAACTATGTATAGTTATTCTTTACACCATTATACCCATCCAAGTAAGGTGGTGTTGGGAAAACAGATTACACCACGGCGTGGAGACGGTATTCCGTACGTACGCACGCGTGGTGATTTCGTTTTCCGTAGGATGGATAGATGGTGAAATGGGGTTGTTTCATATTTATAATAAAATATCAGTATATGAGTTATACTGATGTTATTGCTTCATAATGAAACAACTAAAGAAGAATAAGTGGAAGAAGAAATAAAGTTGAAAGAATCGGTAACGGACATTACCTCTTCTTTGAAGCGCCTCTTTGAGACCTCCTCTTAGGGCACTAAAATTGGTCTTTGAAGATGACAAGAACCTCTAGGATGTTTCTATGGAAGTGGAGAAGAGAATTTGGCAGGGTTTGGCCGAGATTTAAGGCTCAAAGTGGTGTGAGGAAGAGAGGGAGGAGGTGCCCTTTTATAAGGGAGGAGAGGGGCACCTTTGGAAAAACTAAATATATTATTTTATTATAAAGTCATATTCGGTTTTTAATAGCTCCAAATTGGTTTATTTTGAAGCTAATGTGAGGATCGGTCGAAATTATCTCATAAAATAGAATTTAGACAAGTTTAGGTTTCTATTTTAACCTTATCATTTAGATTTAACCTTAAGTTAAATAATTTTACTTTTACCGTGTCTTCTTGTTTTCTTACACTATAAGGTTAATAAACATACTATAACAAGCCAAAAGAAACCCAAGTTGTTTATTATTAATATATATAACCTTATCTAAGTCATTTGGCCTAACTTTAGATTTTTAGGAATAAAATAACAATTAATAATATAATATTTGTTTTAAAAACTATTTTATGTCAATTTTGACACTATTTGGTAATTGATTTTTTTGAAAATCATAACAGAATGATTAGTTCTAAAAAAGTTAATTAAATCAAAACTAAAATGTCATATTAACCTATAAAATTATTTAAATTCATAAAAAGTCGCAAATTACATTTATTTGGGTATTTATAACATCAATTATGTCAATATTTCATTAATAAGATAATTACTACATCATCTTTGTGTCAAAAATAAATTAAATTATTTAATGTCTAAAAATTATAAATAAAATACCATTATGTAGGAAATCTATTTATATTTATAATGAATATTTATAGTCGAATTTATCTTATGTATGACCCTATACTAAAAATGATTTACTTATTAAACTTTGATTTTAACTATTTTAACCCTTCTTTAAATAAATTAATATTAAATGTCCTAATCTAATCCAAGTGGGCCTAAATGGTCATATTTTATTCCTAAGGTTTTTTTTGGTCGAATTAAACTTATCCACTAGAATTAGGACATGTGTTAGGGTAATATTAATATCATTTGTACCCTTAATTACTCTATTTACTTTTAACCGTGGTAAATAAAAGTAAAAAGTTACTATTCACCAAAATTTTTTTCATCTCATTGAACCACATTTTAGTCATTGATATTAACCGTGTTTCTCAGATTTTTGAAATTAAATTCACAGAAGTGGTAAAATTTCATTTAAATGAAAAAGTCAGTTTTTTTAACTACCACTAAGTGGTTTCACTATTCATCGAAAATTGCAGTTTTTCAGAAAAATACCAAAAATTCAGCCTAAGCATTATTTGATATTCTGAATTCAAAATTGATGTCTATTTTTCCAAAATCAAAACATAAAAGTGGAATTAATTAATTTTAAAATTAATTCCCGTTATCAAAACAAATAGCGTGTTTTTAAGAAACAATAACTATCAAAAGATTGATACTTGTTTATATCCAATTTCAAAGTGAAATTAATTCCAATGACCAACAATAGATTAAATGGTAAAAAATATTCTAATTACACTTTAAACCCAATTAAAAATATAATCTAACCATATAAATTATTGCGATGAAAAAAGTTGTTTTTAATTAAAATATAGCGTGTTTTTACTATTCATTAAAATATGAAAGTTATCAGAATAATATGAAAAATTTGTCCAAAGTAAATTTTTATATCCTGATTCCAAAGAAGAATTTTATTTTGTCAAATTGAACTTATATACATTTCAAAAACAAGATTTAAAGTGGGTGCGCCATCAAAAGGCATCAAAACTACATTTTTTGAAAAATACTTATTTTACTCGAAAAATTGATTTTGTTCTCATACCATGTTCTAGAAAATGTGTAAGATGAATAATAATGTTATAAAATTAAAAATGTAGTTGATACTATTCATAACGGCTAGTTCATAATAAAATTATAACCATATATCGTTGTTTAGTGAAACCTGGTATTGCGTACAACACACGCTATCAAGGAAGGTCACGATTGCGTGTAATGCAAGCCAAGTCAGGGTTGCGTGTTGTGCAAAAATCCTCCGTTGTTTCGTATAACATAATCCAACCATATTTCATTTATACATTGAATATATATATATATATACACACACTCAATGTTTCGTAGAATAACTACTATCAAAATTGTGTGTAACATGATCCAAGAATAGTGTTGTGTATACTGAAAGCTCATACGGTGTTGCGTATAGTGCAAGGTAATCTTGTTGTAGCTTAAAACATAATACATCAATGAAATTAAAAGAATATTTTTCATAAAATCTCGGGGTCACTACTGGAAATCCTAGTTTTACCAACGGTTATATCCCAACGGTTTACTAAACCATTGGGAATAGCCATCTATACCAACGGTTCTCAGAAACCGTTGGTATAGATGGTTTTATAGACACTTTTACCAACGGTTGTAATGAACCGTTGGTATAGAGGAGTTTTTACCAACGGTTCAATGAGAACCGTTGGTAAAAGTTGGATTTTGGTGACCTTTTACCAACGGTTCTCCTTGAACCGTTGGTAAAGGTTTGGGCTGAATGTATATACCAATGGTTTTTAAAAACCGTTGGTAAAAATTTCCCCCAGATTGGCAGCAGCCCGTCCTCTCCCCCATTCGCGATCCAGAGCCCTAAACGGGAGCTATCAGCGATTTTGGAGGTGCTTCCGGTTCTCTTCCTCTATCCCATCCAAGGTGAGTTATTTTCTTTAACTTTCAGTTTTTATTTTTGATTTTGATGTGTATATGTTTCTATTTAGGATGAGACCAATTTCTATTCTCATATTCCCACCCAATTTATGTTCCAACCCTATTTATGTTTCAGTTCTTTATTAAATTCCATGCATATTCCAGCCCATATAGATTGCATTAGACGGTTGTCTAATTTTTTGATGTGCCTTTCATGTTTCATTACCAAGAAATTTTTATTATATGTTATAAAATTCAACCACATGTTTAGTTTTAACATTCATAGTTACTTTATTATCTTGTGTCAATAATTTATATTAATAATCTTTTCATATATTCCATCGTTGAGTGTTTTTACTTGTGCAATAGAATTCCAAGATCATGTTACTTCATAGTGATTATTTAGATTTCAAAGTGTTTTATTTTTCATGTTAAATTTATTAAAAAGTTTTGGGGACTGATTAAAGTTATTAGATTCCAATTTCCATGCTTCTATGCTTGTTAAGAATTAAATGAAATATGATGGTTGTAATTAAATGAAATTCAATGTTCAATTTTTATCATGTATGGGTGATTAATAAATTTGAATGTGATGAACCATATAATTGAACCATTGTTGATGCAAATTATATACCAAAAGGTTACTGAATAAAAGTTATTCTTGTGAATTTCGTTACATCATAGATAAAATGGTTGTGGTTATATGAGAGATACCTTCGATGGTTCTTTGATCATTATTTTATAGAGAATGAATGGTTTAGGTCCGGTATTAATAGTAGCTTCCAGTGAGACCATTTTAGTATAAGGGGAAATGAGATTATGATCTACAAGGGGGTGATTGAGTTGGTAGAGACCAAACATTGTTTGTTCCTTGTGTTCAAGAACCATAAATAGAGTGTTCCAATTAGGTGGTCATCAGTAAAGTCGTAGGTAGGATTTCCAAGTCCTGTTTCATGAAGTTGAATATGTGGTGCTATAGTGGTTTTGGATTGTTTGAGGTACTCTTAGTGTATTATAAACCCTCATTTGTTCCATATTCATTTAAATTGATTTAATATAATTTTTTTCACACACACCATTATATCCTCTCAAACTATATTTAGAGTGTATTTTAATTCGTATGGTGTTAAATATTTTAGTAAATGTCCATACTAGCTTCTTTTATGTGTTCTAGGGGTTTAGACTAATGACAGGGTTGCATGATTATTGTGGGGGTATTCTTTTCATATAAATATACCTATACACCCCGACCCCCTTGGACAACCTGACCACCCCCACGGACAGCCCGCCCACCTGGACACCCCGACCCCCCTAGACATCCCCCCACCCCCTGGACACCTCCGACCCCCCGGACGGCCCCACCACCCCCTAGACACCCTGCACCCCCCTGGACACGCCACACCCCCCTTGGACAGTCCCGCCACTCCCATGATCCTCATCCTACTCCTCATCCTGATCTACTTGAAGAAGCTAAAGTATAAAACTCATATACTCCCAACAGGACCCTTAAGGATTATGTATTCCTTGATCCACTTCCAATATCTTACTGGTCAATCCTTGAATATAGGCATTAGAAATTTTGTATCTTATTTTCTTATATACACTGTATTTTGTTTTATTTCTTAATATGATTCTCATATAGAGTAATGTGTCAGTTATGCTTTTATATAGAGTAAACAATTGTCATTTACATAAATATTTTTTTGATTAAACTTTAATATTATTGAATTGCTTTGAAATGACTTATTGAGATTTTTTTACAGAATGGATAGAAGTTGGATGTACGAAACTGATCGTATTTCAACCGATTTTCAAAATAATTTGAACAGATTTCTAGATTTTTCATTTGACAAGGCTTCAGATAGTGGTCGAATACACTTCCCATGTTTTAATTGTGTTGGAAGACCTTGGTTGAGCCATGAAGCAGTTAGATATCATATAACCAAATATGGTTTCCAAAAAAACTATTATGTGTGGTATCACAATGGAGAGAAAATGGAATCTCAAAATGTTGATGATCCAAATGATAGGACTGAATTGGAGAGTTTGATATATGATCAGTTTCCATTTATTCGACATCATGAGAAGGAAAGGATGTCCAGCCAACAAGATTTCGATACAAGCACACATGATGCGTCTAATGAAAATGATGATGTTGATAGGGTGAAAAAATTGAATGATGCTGCGATGACTCCAGTATATCGACAATGTGATAAAATGAAAAAGTTGGAATTTTTAATCCTATTGTTTCATGGGAAAACTATGTATGGGATTTCAACTACTGCAATTGATTATATTCTTACCTTCTTGAAGGACTTACTTCCAGATGATGCAGATATTCCCTCAAACCACTATATGGCATGGAAGTTGGTTGATGAACTTGGATTCTCAAAAAAAAAATCATGCTTGCCCGAATGATTGCAGCTTATTTTGGGAAGAAACTGCTGAAAGAAATGATTGTATAAAATGAGGAACCTCCCGATGGAAGACAAAAGATGATGAAACACCATCTCGTGTGCCACAAAAAGTAATGTGGCACTTTCCATTGATCCCCAGATTACATAACCTTTTCATGTCTGATGAAATATCCATAAAAATGTGATGGCATGACACCGAGAGAGAAAAGAATAATGAAGAGTTAGTTCACCCTGCAGATGGATTTGCATGGCAGAGATTTGATGCTCGATATCCTGAATTTGCAGCCGACGTGCATAATGTGAGACTGGGTCTTTCATGTGAAGGTTTTAATCCATTTGGGCAGATTCTTACTTCGCACAGCACATGGCCGGTTTTCATACACATTTATAACCTCCCCCCTTGGTTGTGTATGAAAAAGCCTTACACTTTCTTGAGGATACTAATATCTGGCCCTTCTGATCCCGACAATGATATAGATGTATACATGAAACCTTTAATAAAAGAGTTGAAACTTCTTTGGGATGTGGGTGTGCCCACATACGATGCATGTTCGAAAGACATATTTCAGATGCATGCTGCACTTATGTGGACTATCAGTGATTTTCCTGCTTATGCAATGATGTCTGGATGGAGCACAAAAGTGAAATTGTCATGTACTATTTGTATGAAGAATACTCGATCGAGAAGACTGAAATATCGTCGTAGTTTTAGTTTTATGGGACATCGACGATTCTTGCCAATGAACCATCCATATAGAAACAATCGTCGAAGATTTGACAATAACATGGAGAATGATGATCCACCTCAGCGTATGTATGGAACTGATATGCTTAATGAATTGAAAGATTTCAGTTATTCATTTGGGAAGAGTGTAATGAAATCTAGAAAGAGAAAAAATGTTTCCAATGATACCTGTTACAATTGGAAGAAGAAGAGTATATTCTTTGAGTTGTCATATTGGTCAACCAACTTGTTACGTCATTGCTTAGACGTAATGCACATTGAAAAGAATATATGTGAAATGTTGATTTCGATTCTTCTAAATGTCAAGGGGAAGACAAAAGATGATTTACGATATCGGCGCGACTTGGTAGATTGGGGGATCAGACCAGAATTGCATCCTGTCTGTATCAGTGAAAATAAATGGCAAGTTCCATGTGCTTCTTATGTGATGACTCCTACTGAAAAAAATCAATTTCTGGAAGTGCTAGAGACTATTAAAGTTCCTGATGGCTATTCAAGCAATATATCAAAACGGGTCAACAAAAAAGAGTTGAAGTTGAAATCTTTGAAGACTCATGATTATCACGTCCTTTTTCATGAGTTGATTCCAATAGCAATCCGTCATATCTTGTCCAATAATGTTAGAGTCTCAGTTATTCGGTTGTGCTATTTGTTTAGAGATCTTTGTGCTAAGAGGTTTTCCAAATCCCTCGTGCAAAAATTGTTGGCAGAGACACCATTAATTTTGTGTGAGTTAGAGAAAATATTCCCTCCATAATTTTTTACATGCATGTTGCATCTGACTGTCCATATTTCAACTGATATACTTCTTGGAGGACCCGTTGCTTTCCGTTGGATGTATCCAACTGAAAAAAACATGTGCACATTGAAATCATATGTTCGGAACATGAATTATCCCGAAGGTTCTATTGTGAACGGTTACTTGGCTCAAGAATGTATGGATTTCTGCTCAATGTATTTGTCTGATCATACTACGAGAATAAACAAACCAATGAGAAATGAAGAAGAACAGTATGGGAAAATTGAACCCAGTTTTCCATCACTTCCTCAGACAGGAGGAATTCCGGGATCATATACATTGACAACATTAAGCCTTGAAGAGCGAGAGATGGCACATCGCACAGTGTTTTTCAATTGTGATTTGTTCGATGAGTATATCAAGTAAGTTAATTGTACATGTATCTCTTATCTTATCTCTTGTAATTTTAAATATTTGTTAAACTATTATTATTTTTATCTACAGGGAACATAAAGAATTGATATATAGAAAGCATCGTTCTTTATCTTTGAGAAAGAAGGAGACTTTGCATAGCAAAGGGTTTTCTGCTTGGTTGAAATTGAAGGTAAAAATATTTCTGTAATAACTAAATAAAAATAATATTTAATTAAGTTTACTATTTGTTTATATTTCAGGTATCGAGTTTTCCTACAGACTCTGTTTCTGAGGAAATAAGAGCTTTGGCTTTTGGTCCTAATACCATGGTTCGTGCTTGTAAATCACTTGTGATCAATGGATACAAATTTATTATCACTGAACGAGCAAGAAACATGAGAACACAGCATAATGGTGTTATGCTAACTGCCACAACAGACTGTTATGCCAGTTCATCAGACACTAGACCTCGTTCTGAAAATGTTTCTTATTATGGTGTCGTGGAGAAAATAATAATTTTGGATTATTACTCGCATGGTCGAGTCACGATGATGAAATGTCAATGGTTTGATTCAATGACGAGTCAAGTCACCTTTATTGATGATTGTGGATTTCGAGTTATTGACATGACTCGCACTCTTGCCACCGATGAACCATATGTATTGGCATCAATGGTGAAACAAGTTTTTTATGTCAAAGATCATCGTCATCCTAAATTCGGTGTAATTATTGAAGTAAATCCCAGACATGTTTTTGATGATGGTGATAATGAAGTTGACACTATCCCTACTGCAATTGGAAGCAATCCATTTATTACTTATGATGACCCCAACAACTCAATTGTCAGAGTTGATTGTGAACCCGAAGTTGTAGTGGGAAATATATAGAATCATACAGTCGTGTTCTCACCTACATGTTTCACCTACATCATTCAGAGTGTGTATCCTTGTACTTACATTCATAACACCATAAATCTTCTGTTTCATTATGTTCTTTTTATCATAATGGTTTTTCTATATTTTGTTTTTTGGGTTACACATTAGTTATCTGTTTCTAATTACTTCCATATTTGTTTTCACTGCAGGAAATGACACCCATTGAAGAGAGGCGGCAGGAAAAGATGACATATAATAATCGTCGCATGGTACAGATGGGTATTCCTCCACTCATCCCTGTTGTGAGTATTTTATTTCAAATATAAATATTTCAATAACTTATAATATCACGTGTTTACTTTTTTGTCAAACTTTTTTTTAGGTTCCACCCCCTAGACGATAGATATCTGACGAGGAGCCTGATATTGCTCCCAGTAGAGAGGTTGGTGGTAGGAGGGGGGGGGGTGGTGTTAGAGATGGACGATCATCTAGTGGTCCCGGTACTGAGGCCGGTGGTACGAGGGATCGTGGGGTGAGAGTTAGATGACCCACTACCACAGACGTGTCTTCTAGGCCTTATTTTGATCCTGGCATGTCATCAAGGACATATGAGATATTTAGACCTCCGATGTTTACACTACCAGCTGGCCAGACGTCTATGACATCATCTTTTTCTTCTGGTTCATTATCTCCGAGCTATTATATTCCACCTTCTTCGACTCCTACTGCGACACAATATGTGGCTGAGGAGCATACACTGAGGGACACTCCACCTGTATAGGATATTCCTTCAGCTTCTGTACCCATTGATCCGACTACCACAGGTATATTTATATAACTCTATCAAATTTTTATACCAAAATTTATTTTTATTATAACTTGTATTGATATTATTTTTCTTTAATAACAGATTCATCTACAGATAGGAGGCGGGGGAGGGGGCGTACTCGCTTGCGTGCGGTATGGAACCGCCAGACATAGTTGATGGTTGAATATAATGTTGATGGACAAATGATTGAGAAATCTGGGTAGCAATGTCGGGGTTTTTTGGTGACGCTATCCAAATACTCCGATATCATTCCGGTCATCCCTCTCTCTTGGAGAGATATGCCACCCGAAGTTAAGGATAACGCGTGGGCACAAATATGGGTAAAAAATCTATTGGATTTAATGTAGTATATTTTTGTATTTAAATGAACTAATCAATTTGGTTTCAGATTCGGTTAAACTTCCCTGATGGCGAAGGTGCACGACCAGCGCGTTTAAAAGAGCTAGGAGAGCTTTAGAGAGCTTATAAGCATGAGCTGTATGTTGGATGGTGTGATAGAGTGGGCACAGAGTTAGAGACATTACCTATCGTGGATGACTGCACGATAGAGCAATATCGCCAAATGATTACCCATTGGGCGACTGCCAAATTTAAGGTATTAATCTCATTTGAGTTATTTAAATAAGAGTTTTCATATTTTGCATTAATATAATCTTATTAATTATTAATCATTATTTAGTAATCTTCGGAAAAAAACAAAAAAAAAACATTGATTCAAAGCAATACCTCCACACTTTGGGGTGCACAACTATGTCAGATCATGAGAGGCAGTAGGTACGATATAGTTGTTTATAATTTTTCTTTAGGACTTTCCATTTTTAGTGGATCCTACTTAAATTATGTGATTTATTGAATAATGAATATATGATTATACTTTCACTTTATATTGTTTCAATGTCATTACAGAAGCACAAAATGAATATTGAAGGATGTATCCCTTGAGCAAAATTGTTTTGCTCGAGTAGAAGAAAAAAAGATGGAACTACGGTAAATGAACCGACCCAAGAGAAGATTGTAAGTTTTAATTTGTTTATTTCAAAGTTTAATATCTAATTTGAAATTTAATAATCTATTAATATTTTTTACAGGCTGCTTTAGAGGCTCTTGATTCCCAGGAGCCTGACAATTTTGGGCCACACGATCATTTATATCAGGTTTTGGGAGATGAGCACTCTGGTCGAGTACGCTGCCGACCTGGTAAAAATATAGTCCCGACGAGGTATTGGTCGTCTCCAGGTATCCATTCTAGTACCACCGAGTTGGAACAGGTCAAGGAGCATGCAAGAAAGTCTGATAAAAGGGTCACAGAGTTGGAAGTACATGTTCAAACAAGAGACAAAGAATTTTTGAAACTGATGAAAGTATTATCTTCATCACTTCCACCAGAGGCTAGTGCAACTTGTCAGAAATTTATGTCGTCGATGGGTGCATCATCCAATGCACCAGGCAGAATCTCTAGTGGCGATCGAGATGATGACGTTCCTGGTGATGATGAGGATGCTGAAGAGGAAGAGGGCGGGGATGAGGATGTGGATGAGGGCGAGGATGGGGCCGAGGGCGAGGATGGGGCTGAGGGCGAGGATGATGCCGAGGAGGAGGATGAGGCCGACGATGAGCATGGGGACGATGACGAGGACGACGACGATGATAGAGACGGCGGCGAGGATGAGGCTGATGATGATAGTGGTGATGGTGATGGTGATTAGAGGTAGAATGATCCATTACATTTTTGAATTCTGTATAACTCTTTATTTTTGAACATGGTTTTCCACTTTGGGGTTTTCCTATGCTTCATAGGGACATTGCATTCAGATTCTGTTTTTTGCACTTGATTCTTATTGTATGATTAGTCTACTACCTATACCTTTAGTATTCCTTGGTACTGTGATACTCATTTTTCTATTTTTTTTACTTAGATTTCTTAGTTAGCCATGTATTTCATGTTTATGAATGTGGAAAATGATATGGAAAATGTGATTTGAAGTAGTGGCCTACACCACTCAAAGTGTCTAACTTTTATTTGAAATGGACAGGATTTTAAGTGAAAACAATAACTGGCATACGGAAAACAGACCAAATGAATTCAGATTCTGTTTAAACTATAGGTCAACGATCCATGGGTCATATGTGACATGTACGAGTCAACCCCACCTCAATCCGAGGGCCGGTGTGGCTGGTACCACTCAAAGTGTCTTTCTTTTGTTTAAAATGGATGCGCTTTTAAGCAAAAAAAACCACATACAGAAAATGGACCAAACACATTCGGATACTGTTGATACTTTAGGACATGTATCCATGGGTCATATGTGACATGTACGAGTCAACCCTGCCTCAATCCGAGGCGCGCTGTAGCCGACACCACTCAAAGTGTCTAACTTTTATTTGAAATGGACATGATTTTAAGTGAAAACAACAACTGGCATACGGAAAATAGACCAAACGCATTCGGATTCTGTTTAAACTATAGTACAACGATCCATGGGTCATATGTGACATGTACGAGTCAACCCCGCCTCAATCCGAGGGCCGGTGTGGCCGGTACCACTCAAAGTGTATTTCTTTTGTTTAAAATGGATGCGCTTTTAAGTAAAAAAAAACCACATACGGAAAACGGAACAAAGGCATTCAGATACTATTGATACTTTAGGAAATGTATCCATGAGTCATTTATGGCATGTAGGAGTCAACCCCGCCTCAATCTGAGGCGCGGTGTGGCCGACACCACTCAAAGTGTCTAACTTTTATTTGAAATGGACAAGATTTTAAGTGAAAACAACAACTAGCATACGAAAAATAGATCAAACGCATTCAGATTCTATTTAAACTATAGGACAAGGATCCATGGGTCATATGTGATGTGTACGAGTCAACCCCACCTCAATCCGAGGGCCGGTGTGTCCGGTACCACTCAAAGTGTCTTTCTTTTGTTTAAAATGGATGCGCTTTTAAGTAAAAAAAACCACATACGGAAAATGGACCAAAGGCATTCAGATACTATTGATACATTAGGAAATGTATCCATGGGTCATTTGTGACGTGTACGAGTCAAACCCGCCTCAATCCGAGGTGCGGTGTGGCCGACACCACTCAAAGTGTCTAACTTTTCTTTGAAATGGACAACAGTTTAAGTAAAAACAACAACTGACATACAGAAAACCGACCAAACCCATTCAGATTCTGTTGAAACTGTAGGAAAATGATCCATGTGTCATTTTTGACTTGTACGAGTTAACTCCGCCACAATAAAAGGCACGGTGTGGCCGACACCACTCAAAGTGTCTAACTTTTCTTTGAAATGGACAACAGTTTAAGTAAAAACAACAACTAACATACAGAAAACCGACCAAAGGAATTCATATTCTGTTGAAACTTTAGGAAAACGATCCATGAGTCATATGTGACGTGTACGAGTCAATCCTACCTCAATCCTAGGGCCAGTGTGGCCGAAACCACTCAAAGTGTGTCACTTTTCTTTGAAATGGACAACAGTTTAAGTTAAAAAAACAACTGCCATACGGAAAACGGACCAAAGGAATTCAGATACTGTTGATACTTAAGGAAATGTATCCATGGGTCATTTGTGACGTGTAGGAGTAAACCCCGCCTCAATCCGAGGGCCGGTGTGGCCGGTACCACTCAAAATGTATTTCTTTTGTTTAAAATGGATGCGCTTTTAAGTAAAAAAACCACATATGGAAAACTGACCAAACACATTCGGATTCTGTTGAAACTTTAGGACAACGATCCATGGGTCATTTGTGACGTGTAGGAATCAACACCGCCTCAATCCGAGGCGAGGTGTGGGCGGCACCACTCAAAGTGTCTAACTATTTTTTGAAATGGACAACAGTTTAAGTAAAAACAACAACTGACATACGGAAAATGGACCAAACACATTCAGATACTGTTGATACTTTAGGACAAGGATCTATGGGTCATTTGTGACGTGTACGAGTCAACCTTGCCTCAATCCGAGGCATGGTGTGGTTGGTATCACTGAAAGTGTATTTCTTTTGTTTAAAATGGATACGCTTTTATGTAAAAACAACCGGCATATGGGAAACCAACCAAAAACATTCGGATTGTGTTGATACTTTAGGAAAATGATCCATGGGTCATTTGTGACATGTACGAGTCAACTCCGCCTCAATCCGAGGCGCGGTGTGGACGACACCACTCAAAGTCTCTCTTTTATTTCAAAAGGAAATCATTTTAAGTGAATACAACTGAAATTTACACTCATCAACGATAGTCGCAAACTATTTTTCATGAGTTGGGTAGTTTCACTAATGGGGTCATAAGTGACGAGACTCCTAAGAAAATACCTTTTCACCATATATTATAAACAATACAAGTTCAATGCAAAATTCATCACAAATCATTACATACCCAAACCTAGGATCACAAAAAAAGGGATTTTAGCCAATTTGAAATTATTATTCAACTCTAATAGATATTTATCAAACTATTCTACCTATTAGAATTTGATGGGGAGGTGTGCTGGTTGGGGGGTTGTGCATGGGTGAGGTGAATTACCACCGGATGATTGTTGTCATATGTGTTTTTTGGGCTATTTTCGGTGTTTTTTATACTGTTTGAAATATGTATGTGGTTTTTGTGATATTTTTTATACAGGTGTATAGTCGAGGGTATATTGAGGGCTGTTGTGCAATGTTTTTTTATGCAGGTGGATGGTAGGGCTACTGGAGGGTCTGGCAATGGTTATACCAACGGTTCAGAACCGTTGGTATATCTTTTTCCAGAATTCTGGAAAAGGCTATAGCAACGGTTCTGAACCGTTGGTATAAGATTTTCCAGAAAAAGCTATCCCAACGGTTTAGAACCGTTGGTATATCCTTTTCCATAATTCTGGAAAGCTTATACCAATGGTTCAGAACCGTTGGTATAGAATTTTCCAGAATTCTGGAACACCTATACCAATGGTTTAAGTGCAACTGTTGGTATAGGTATTTCCTCACGGCTTACTAGCCAACGGTTTGGAAAACCGTTGGTATAGTCTATAACAATGGTTTTCCAGCCTATACCAACTGTTTTAAACCATTGATATATGCTCCTTTTCCAGTAGTGGGTGTTTCATTATACCCCCCTTAAAATGAATTTCGCCCTCGAAATTCATCGGGGTTATAAATCGTTTACTATTTATAGAAACCCACATCGTAAAAAGGAATACTAAAACTTAATCTTAAAAACTAAAGTATGAACTATAACAATTACCTAAAGAAACTCATCACTAGGTTTCCATATAGGAGAACATAGGTGAAAATATGGATATGGAAGAAAAATATAACCATCAAGTTCTGATGGAGAGTGGTAGAGAACATGGCTATGAAAAAGATATCAATCACAAAGCCATAGATTTGTGATGATCTAAGGTACCATCTGATTCATCGGATATAAGGGCACTAGGACAACATTTTTGGTTTTCAAGATCATTTCCCTAAAGTTGATGAAATTGGAATTAGAAGAAATAATTTCGTGATTTTGGTATAGTCTCACCGTTGGTCATTCTTTGGACAATTTCCACTTCATCACTTAAAAAAATGAAGTTGAATTTGTCATTCGTGAAGTGTTAGCAGATCATGTGATAGAATGATGAGTCATTCCATCTGTCTCAAACAAAAGGTTATAAAAGTTATCAAAAATACATAAGTCCATCTATAGTGAGATTAATCATATATGGTTCCTAAAATGGACTTATACTTCATATATCATACTGCTTAATAAAACTAGTTTCTATTAAACAGGGACTTCCTGTAGGCCAGTGGTAGGTGATAAAGGCCCGTCGCACTTCGGTTGTGGGTTCGATTCCCACAGCCTTGTTTGACGCGATGGGTTGTCGCCCATCCTGAAGGTTGTCCTTTTTCTAAAACTACATAATTATAACATTCCATCAATAATATCGAAAATAGTTCCAGCCTTAAACAATACTAACTTATGTCCAACATAATCCATTTCAAATCTTTAGGCTTATCCAAAATACTTCTATCCGATTACTAGAAATGTCATCTACCGAGCATCTGAATTCCTTCATTTGTCCCCCATATATCATAAGATATATCCTATTTTTGGTCACATTCCAAACATTTGAATATCTTAATAATGTATTCTCTTAAAGAATGAATACTCATTGAACCTTAGTGAAAAAATTAATGATGTAAAAAGTTAACTCTTTCCACATACCAAAATCCAAAAATTCTTTATACTCAAACCATGATATAACTTTTTCCTTATATCAGTCATGAGATCATGAATACTTTCAAACATTTAATTTTCTCTTTATCTCTTCATTATGCGCATATAATATTCTTTACAAAATATTTGAATCACTTTTCATGGTTACTAGTACCATAAAATTATTGAAAACAACAATAGACTAATACAAAAATATTCCAATACACCATAAAAGTACCTCAACAACATTATTCTTGAATACCAATACATAAACACTTCAATCCATCCTATTCATTGATTGTCATGGAATAAGCCCTTCCTTGATTTAGAAGTAACCTCTTAGGTCAGGGCATTGAGTTGGGTAATGCCCATGTTCTCCACAAATAAGACATTGAACTCCATAACAGTCTGTCACTCTATGACCCTTTTCTCCACACAGATAACATCTTCCCCTCCATTTGAGATATTCCTCAAGGTTCTTCTTTCCTTCTTTAGAAATCTCAATCATCCTTTCTCTATGCTCCTCACCATGCGAACATGCATAAAATTTCATCTTCCTCTTATTTGATGACTTAGGAATACCACCAAAGTTCACCTTGTTAATCATATATCGTGATGACTGATTCGACATAATAACAATTTCTTTCTCTCTAGGCATTACACAATTCTGTTGATCACATTCAGCAATTTGTCCATCAGAATCAACGTTAACTGAATTCCTTCTCATTCCCTCCATTGACTAAAACCAGAAACCATAGTGTAAGAAATAGTTAAAATAACGAGGAACCACATAATCATTAAAAGTCACTTATGGGATGTCTAACTTATGACAAATTATTTAATCCATGACACCTTAGTTTCACCCTAGGTTATTCATGATCGTCAACATAATTCTAGTAATGTAACCTATAGTTATACTAAACCTTAGGGACATCCCTAGACATACCTTAGAAATATCACTAGGGATCTCACTAAAGTTTTCACATCCTAGTTTCCAAAGGTTGACTAAACATTTCCTATGATACCAACTGTAGAGACCCAAAGCTTGACATACATGGACATTACATTACTTTTGCGGAATACTTAATACATAACAAACACAGACACACAAGGACCGTAATAGTTTAGTGTCTTTGGAAACTCGGAATTTAATCTTCTAATCGTGGTGAAAGATCTTCAACTTCTCCCCTAAAGATCTTCCCATTTTGTTTTCTTACCTAAAAACTTTCTTTATATCCTGGGGAAAAGAAAACATAAAAAGGGTGATCTTAAATGCTTAGTAAGGGTAAGCATAGAGAACATAACACAATCCATAAACATTTGAATGCAAAAACTTGAACATGAAATTTAAACATCAAAATCTTGAGCAAAGACATAAATCATGGAAGTACGTAAGGCATATATCATAATGGAACATCAACCATGATAAAATATAATGGGAATAAAACATTTAATTGTGGAAACCATTCAGCACATGTTATGATTTCCATAGTAGCCAAGGAATTGCTGCCAAGACCATCTTGGTGGACAAAGTCCCTTTCTGAATCGAGTTCACTCCTCGTTTCAGTCCTGTAACACTGAACTAGATTAAATTACTGTTCCATCCATGTCTATCTCATGAGATATAAATCTTTACCCAATGAATTAGAGAGAGATATAGGTCCCACCCATCTCATAATGATACCATTCTTATGTGTGCCACAAAATCATAAACCATACATCATAGCATAACCCATGTAATAAAAATGGGAATCTTAAACATCATGACATCATAACATAATCCATATAAAAGGACATCATAAAAATAATTCCATAATAACATAATCAAATAAATGTAAAAATAGGGATAGAAACATAACCCTATATTATCTTAGATGGAAAATAATTTTGATAAAACACTTGAACTCCATTCTTGAGGAAAATATCCTTTCTACTTCAAAAACATTTTCCTTTCTTAACATGTCATAAAATTTTAAACTACAAGAATTTGATTAAAAATAAACTTGAAAACTTGTAAAGGAAGCTTCTTGTAAATAATGTTTTAAAAATCCATTCATGTCGTATAAGTTAAAAAAAACATTCTTCTCGTACTTTTGTCGGAAAAGTCAAAAAGTGCCTCATACGAAAAACGACAAAAGATTCCTTTCATATCTTTTACTAAAAACTCACCGAAAGGTAAAATTGGATTTAAACAATTGTATGTGGATGGAAATAATATTACATATTTAGGAAACATGGATGTGGATGATAAAATACACCCCAGTAAATACCAAAGTATAAACAATCTCAGATAAAATGAGATTATGATATTTTCCCTTACCTTAGGTCCGATATGCTTCGTACGTATCCGAAATTCCTGTATAATGATTTAAATAATGTCATTGACTTATTACAGAATAATATTCATTGTTATGATATCATATATGTTTCACTTATGACTTTATATTACCCATTATTTTGTAAATTCCATGTTAAAGCAACGTTTTGGGTAAAATCATTTCATTTATCGTATGTGTTTCGACTTGTTATTCTTGATATTATTACTTATATCCAGATTTAAATAATTCCAGAATTTAAAACATGATTTATATATAATATATATTTATCATATACATATATATATTATAGATCGATAAAAGGAATGAAATACACCGTTCATGGAGACGGTAGGCCGTACGTACGCATGAACGTTGTTTTTGTTTCCTCATTGAATTGAATGGAATTAATTGGATGAAATACATATATATACAAACATAAATCCAGTGTCATATATTTCATTATTACTTATTATATATACTTTATAATCATTTATGAATGGTTAATCATTAAGAATGAATCTCATCGCGTCGTGGAGACGGTAGTCCGTACGTACGCACGAGCGATGATATCGTTCCCATAATTATTGAATTGAATTGGAGTGGATGATACAATATATCAGAATCAGTATGATGTTATAATAACTATGTATAGTTATTATTTACACCATTATACCCATCCAAGTAAGGTGGTGTTGGAAAAACAGATTACACCACGGCGTAGAGACGGTATTCCGTACGTATGCACGCGCGGTGATTTCATTTTCCGTAGGATGGATAGATGGTGAAATGAGGTTATTTAATATTTATAATAACATATAAGTATATGAGTTATACTGATGTTATTACTTAATAATTAAACAACTAAAGAAGAAGAAGTGGAAGAAGAAATAAAGTTGAAAGAATCGGTAACGGACATTACCTCTTCTTTGAAGTGCCTCTTTGAGACCTCCTCTTAGGGCACTAAAATTAGTCTTTGAATAAGAACAGAACCTCTAGGATGTTTATATGGAAGTGTAGAAGAGAATGTTTCAGGGGTTGGCCGAGCTTGAAGGCTCAAAGTGGTGTGAGGAAGAGAGGGAGGATGTTCCCGTTTATAAGGGAGGAGAGGGGCACCTTTAGAAAAACTAAAAATATTATTTTATTATAAAGTCATATTCGGTTTTTAATAGCTCAAAATTGATTTATTTTGAAGCTAATGTGGGGATGGGTAGAAATAATCTCATCAAATAGAATTTAGACAAGTTTAGGTTTCTATTTTAACCTTATCATTTAGATTTAACCTTAAGTTAAATAATTTTACTTTTACCGTGTCTTCTTGTTTTCTTACACTATAAGGTTAATAAACTTACTATAACAAGCCAAAAGAACTTCAAGTTGTTTATTATTAATATATAAAACCTTATCTAAGTCATTTTGAATAACCTTAGATTTTTATGAATAAAATAACAATTAATAATATAATATTTGTTTTAAAAACTATTTTATGTCAATTTTGAAACTATTTGGTAATTGATTTTTTTAAAAATTATAACAGAATGATTAGTTCGAAAAAATTTAATTAAATCAAAAATAACATGTCATATTAACTTAGAAAATTAGTGAAATTCATAAAAAGTCTCAAATTACATTTATTTGGGTATTTATAACATCAATTATGTCAATATTTCATTAATAAGATAATTACTGCATCATCTTCGTGTCATAAATAAATTAAATTATTTAATATCTAAAAATTATAAATAAAATACCATTATGTAGTAAATAGTTTTATCTTTCTAATGAATATTTATAGTCGAATTTATCTTATGTATGACCCTATATTAAAAATTATTTACTTATTAAACTTTGATTTTAACTATTTTAACCCTTCTTTAAATAAATTAATATTAAATGTCCTAATCTAATCCAAGTGGGCCTAAATGGTCATATTTTATTCCTAAGATTGTTTTTGGTCGAATTACACTTATCCAATAGAATTAGGACATGTTTTAGGGTAATATTAATATAATTTGTACCCTTAATTACTCTATTTACTTTTAACCATGGTAAATAAAAGTAAAAAGTTACTATTCACCAAAAATTATTTTCATCTCATTGAACCAAATTTTAGTCCTTGATATTAACCATGTCTCTCGGATTTTTTAAATTCAATTCACAGAAGTGATAAAATTTCATTTAAATGAAAAAGTCAGTTTTTTTAACTACCACTAAGTGGTTTCACTATTCATCGAAAATTGCAGTTCTTCAGAAAAATACCAAACATTCAGCCTAAGCATTATTTGATATTCCGAATTCAAAATTGATGTCTATTTTTCCAAAATCGAAACATAGAAGTGTAATTAATTAATTTTAAAATTAATTCTTGTTATCAAAACAAATAGCGTGTTTTTTAAGAAACAATAACTATCAAAAGATTGATACTTGTTTATATCCAATTTCAAAGTGAAATTAATTCCAATGACCAAAAATGGATTAAATGGTAAAAATATATTCTAATTACACTTTAAACCCAATTAAAAAGATAATCTAACCATATAAATTATTGTGATAAAAAAAGTTGTTTTTAATTAAAATATATCATGTTTTTAATATTCATTAAAATATGAAAGTTATCAGAATAATATGAAAAATTTGTCCAAAGTAAATTTTTATATCTTGATTCCAAATAAGAATTTTATTTTTTCAAATTGAACTTATAGACATGTCAAAAACAAGATTTAAAGTGGGTGCGCCATCAAAAGGCGACAAAACTACATTTTTTGAAAAATACTTATTTTACTCGAAAAATTGATTTTGTTCTCATACCATGTTCTAGAAAATGTGTAAGATGAATAATAATGTTATAAAATTCAAAATGTAGTTGATACTATTCATAACATCTAGTTCATAATAAAATTATAACCATATATCGTTGTTTAGTGAAACCTGGTATTGCGTACAACACACGCTATCGAGGAAGGTCGCGATTGCGTGTAATGGAAGCCAAGTCAGGGTTGCGTGTTGTGTAAAACTCCTCCGTTGTTTCGTATAACAGAATCCAACCATATTTCATTTATACATTGAATATATATATATATACACTCAATGTTTCGTAGAATAACTACTATCAAAATTGTGTGTAACATGATCCAAGAATAGTGTTGTGTATACTGAAAGCTCATACGGTGTTGCGTATAGCGCAAGGTAATCTTGTTGTAGCTTACAATATAAGACATCAATGAAATTAAAAGAATATTTTTCATAAAATCTCAGGGTGTTACATATGTAACCTGGTGCACCCTCCTAAGCACAAGTCCATCTCATGCTTCTCTATTTTCCTTCTCATAAACAAAGGAAAACTGGCCTTCATCTCTATGCGTACATCGTATTGTACATCTCAAGTAGTCAATCTGTGCGTGAACTGATAACAGCCAGTCAATGCCTAAAATAATGTCGTAGGGATTCAACGCCGCTATTATAAGATCCCATCTGAAACTCTATCCTCTAATAGTAAGATCACACTGTCGGCATTAGTGTGTGATCACTGAATCTCCTACAATAAGAGTATCCAAATGAAAAGATCAAGCTAAAAGCTCAGTTAGAATCTCAGAGTCTTGAAAAAAGTCCACAACAAGGAAAGAATGGCTATATCTTGTGTCGATAATCACTGCTGATAAAGTAGAGAAGATATAGATCGTACCTCATATCATCTTAGGGACATCAGGATCATGAGTCTCTACTTCCTGTAGCTGGGCCTGTCCCTATCCACCTGCTCCCTGAGCTTGTGGTGGACCGCCTGGGGGTGGTGGTGGTAGTGCCTAGTGACCCCGACCACCTCCTACTGCACGTCTTGCTCCTCTGCCTTGTCCACTGCCTGGATGACGCTCATGCTCCTGCCGTTGCCGCTGCCTTGGTGGCCCCTCCACCCTCTGCCGATCCTCTACATGGGGAGTTGGATAGTCACGAGCTATGTGACCTTTTACCCTGTAGAAAAAATAGATCATGCCTCACTGGTGGCTCCCTCAGCCTCTTGATCCTCACACCTCTAACCCTACATCCCTAAGTCACCATATAGAAGGTCTAGCCCACTTGGTATTCTGTGTTGTCTTTTGACTTCTAGCTATAGATGACTCTGCTACCTATCATGTAGTAGGGGCTCTCACTACCGGTGCCTTCTTGGAAAGGAAGATCTCTATCAGTAAAGCTTTCTCTAGCACCCCAGACTGCATCGGGATGCTGATAGAAACTTTCATATCTCTAATATCTCATTGGAGATCCTGATCAAAGATCCAAACCCTGAAGTAAGGGTCTTATACCATGTCGGTGGAGTATCGAGAGAGGTCAGTAAATCTCGCCGAGTACTAAGCCACAGTCTGGCTACCCTTCTGCAGATGCAGCAGCTCTTGAGTATGCACAGAGCATAGTGTCAATGGCACAAACTCCGCCTAGAAAAAATTCTCAAAGTCCGGCCAGGTGAGGGTCATCTCCTCATGCACCTGGAGCGTCAAACTTCACCATTGTCCTGCCTAGCCCTGAAGAAGGCTAGAGTCCAAGATCACCATCTTCTCGGCACGTGTATCTACTAAGTGAAAGACCTGCAAAACTGCCTCAAGCCAGTCCTCTGCTGCCTGGGGGTCTGTCTCGCCTTGAAACCTAAGAGGCCTATGTCTCTGAAAATCATGCAATGTGCTCAGCCGGCGTGCATGATCCACTGGTAGAATCTATTTCTCAACGGTTGGTGGTGTTGCTGGTACACCACCTGAAGGTTCTATCACTATGAGTGGTCCCTGTAGCAACATCTCATCATTCGGTGGGCCACTATAATGATCTCTAATTTGAATCCTAGATGGCTGTCTTCGTGGAGGAATCATTTAAAAAATAGATGTTCCACGGTCAATAAGTTATACCTGGTGTGCTTACTCAAGAATGATCAAGAAAAATTTTCAAAACACTAGCAACCAGTGTTTTCATGTACTGAGTCGGAAAACAAAATTTAGGGTCTTGGTGTATGGATACATCAGCCTCCGCACCAACACTAGACTCCCTATACTAAAAACCAAACTCAAGACACTTTACATCATTGCCTCATTAAAAGTAGAATCTTAGTTCTTCTGGTAGAACCGACCGCCCTTTGATACCAATTTATCACGACCCGTTCCACGGGGTCTAGACGTGACTACCCCAAGCTTTCCTTCCGTAGTCTAGGGGTTGGTGACTTGCACATTAAGGGTTTTCCCAAATAGGTAAGGAATTTCCTTAGATATCTTTACACACCCAAAAAATGAAAATGAAGTAAACAACCAAAAAAAGTAAGGTATAACATTGAGAGTAAAGTACAACCACAATTATAATTGTAGACTGAAAACAGCGGGCCAGAATACAAGCCCTAGAAACTAAAAAGAAAGTAAACAGTTGTCGCATCTTCCCTGGAGCTATACCTGGAGGGTAGTAGCTATAAGTCTGAATTCAAAGAAGAGGATATCGACTGATCCCATCACACCAAGATCTAACAAGTCATGAACCTCTAAAGTCTGCCTCAGAGTGTCAATAGTCTACCCCAGACACACACGTGTGGGCGGATCCCATGCAGGGGTGAGTATAACAACTTAGTAGGGGACCCCAAGACCCCCAAAGGTCTCTCAGTAATCCAAAAAGTAAAACATCACAAGAAATACCACAAAGGTAATATCACAAGTATGATCTAAATTATGAAGAAAAAAACAAAAGAGACAGCTCACTTTAATGGTATAACTTCAAGGTTACTGGGATAAGAATGACTAGTCGTAAAGCCAGATCACCCTATCTGTAGTAACTCTACTGCTGACCCATATAGGTCACTGTATGCTTACTCGTATTGGTCTCTAGATGCTGAACCGTATTGGTCGTTGGTGCTGACCCGTATTGGTCGCTGGTGTTGACCCGTATTGGTCGCTGGTGCTGAACCTTATTGGTCGTTGGTGCTGACCCATATTGGTCGCCGATACGGAAGTAGGGATGATTAGTAGTACAACTAGATCATCCCACTCTGGAGTTTCTGATGCTGACCTGAAATGGTTTCTCTTCTTCTTCATGTCAAAACCAGCCACTGGATTCCCGCACGAAGCACGCCTGATCTCTGGAAGATTTTGCTCCTCATCCATCAGTCCTATTTAAACCAGTATGAATTCCCACAAAAATAATATCCAAGGGACCGCCTCATCATATGTGTCCCAACGTGACAGATGATGCGTCGATCAGACGCCCAGTCTGTGAGATATGAGCACTTTTGTAAAAAGGGCCTGGTTGGATTCAAGTCTGATCCAACCCGGGTTGCTTTTCAAACTCCGTGAAAACTACCTTAGAGTATCTCCAATGCACCTCCGTGTCACAAGGGTCCTTATGCCATAGAAGGTGCATCGATCGGACACTCGATCTGTGAGTTACACCCCTTTCCATGAAATGGGGGTGATCGCACCTCAGTACGACCTAGCTCGGTCAGGCCTACCGGAATATGCTAAAGGGACTGCTTCCCAAAAGGGGCCCTAACGCCACTGATGGCATGTCAAATGGACACCCGGTTTGTCAGTTACGAGCGTTCCTTTATTCGGTGGTCGGTTGGGTCTGGGCCCGGTCCGACTCAGTTAGACTGGCCCAACGCAATGGGTCATGGGGTCTACCTGACCCCGCCCGGGTCCGAACCATTAAGGGTCGGCCCGATTCAATGGGTCTGGCCCATTGGGGTCGGCTCGACTGGTTCGCAGGCCTGGGCCATGGTTGGCCCAGCCTACCGGGTGGGGCTTGGCCCGCCCGCATTGGCCCACTGGACCGCGGGTCCGACCCACTCGGTGGGTCTCGCCCGTTCGGCCGGCCCGAGTCTGACCCAGTCCGCCTGACGACAGACTGTTTCTCCAGTTATCCCTACAGACGTTGGGCCGTTTCATCCAGTCGGTGGGGCGTTGCCCCACCGTGTGCAACAGTCGACTAGATAGCAGACCGATCTCTAGCCGACGCAGCCCAGCACGGGGCTACACTGCCCCCTCCTACTGTGGCTGCTACTGCCGGCGGCGTCTGTAGGCGCCGCCCTTCTCCCGCACGGTCGACTCGGTCCGACCGCCTCTGGCCACCGCGGCGCGTGTCACCTTCCCACCACTAGCGGCTGGTTGCCTCGGGCCTCCTCCAGCCACTGCCGGCATGGCGCACCTGCGGTTCTTTCTGCCGGCCATTGGACGTGCTCCGATGGTCCTTTCTTGGTGCCTTATGTATCTACGAGCCTCTCGGGTCATCGTCGCCACTGCATGACCCCTATCTCTGCCTTTTCGTCACATTTCTTGACCGCGCACAAGGAACACAAGAACAAAAAGATCGGTGGAGGGTCTAGGCTGTGTTCGGATTGGACCACACCATCCAAATTAGTGTTTTAACAAGGGGTGTTAGCAACAAAAAAAGAAATTATAAATAACTCCCAACTTGTAACCCCACATCAACCTCCCATGTTTAAAGTACAATCCGCATATCAACCCGTTGGTGGGTTGATCCTCATTCTTCGTATAAATCAAGAATGGGGAAGGAGGAATATTACAATATCAAAAAAAAACCCCCTACCTGGATGAGACGTTTGCTGACAATGATCGACAGAACCTCTTTTGTCATTGTCATTGGTTCGTGATTCAGTGGCGCTCGTCACCGCTCACAAAATCCAATCTCGTCCTCCAAGTGGATGTTGCCACATGACTTCTCCAGAGTTTCCTCACTTAAAGAAGCCGTGCCAAAACCTCACCTCGAGCTCCATTTAAATAGGAGGGGAAAAAGATGAGTAACGCCTGGAGGAATTAATGAGGTTCATTAAATGAATTAATGAACCTCTTTTAATTCACAATAGTGGAGTTACATAGTTGATGATTCAAGGCATTAAATGTATTGACAAGTCATTGGCCCCGCTATTGAGTCAATAAGGTTTTCCTTATTAATTTTCCATTCCTTCATACTTGGGGGAGATTGTTAAGTCAATAAGGTTTCCTTATGACTTCATGGTTCCTCTTATTTTGAAAATCAAAAACACCTTATCTCAAGGCCAATTTCTTTTTACCCTTATTTTACTTCCTTAAGGAAAATTTCCTTACCCAAGGAAATTTACCCTTACTTAAATTTTATTGTTCAAATCATAAATCTTATAAGTGTAAAATTAGGATTGAAACCAAAACCTCGGAATCCTATAATTACCTAGATATGAAGCATTCTGTTTTAGGATTCGAATTCTCAGAATTCTGGTTACGAACTTTTCTAAGTTCTAACTCTGAATTCTGAATAAGAATTATGGTTATGAACTCTTCTAAGTTCTGAATCTGAATTCTGAATAAGAATTATGGACATGAACTCTTCTAAGTTTTGACTCTGAATTCTGAATCAGAATTCTGGTTATGAACTCTTCTAAGTTCTGACTCTGAATTCTGAATAAGAATTCTAGGTATGAACTCTTCTGAGTTCTGACACCGAATTCTGATTACGAATTCTGGATACAAACTTCTCTGAGTTCTGACTCCGAATTCTGATTACAAATTCTGGATATGAACTTCTCTGAGTTCTGACTCCGAATTCTGATTATGAATTCTGGATACGAACTTCTCTGTGTTCCGACTCTGAGTTCTCTGAATTCAGACTCTAAACTCCTATGAGTTCTGACTCTGAATTCTCATGAACTCCAACTCTGAACTTTGTAAGTTCAGGTTCCAAATTCTTGTGAATCTAGACTCCAAATTTCCTTGAAATTCAGACTCCGGAATTCTATAGAATTCAGGTTCCGAATTCCTTGAAAACAGAATCCGAATATCCTTTTATTATAGTCTCCGAATTAATTTTTGGATAGACTTCGAACTTTCATTTACATACATTCAGAATATCAGTTTTTAGTTATACTTACACTTGTTTAGTAATAAAACAATGTCATGATTTCAGTTACTCACTAACCATTGTTTGAGTGACATGTGTACAGGTCCCTCCAAAACTCAAGGAAAAATATGACTGTTGGAGGAGGGATTTGACCGTTGAAGCCGAGCCTATAAATAGGGGCTCATTTGAAAGAGCTCAGAACACACTGGACAACATCTTTGACAACTGTGCTTACATGCTGTTGAAGTGATTTATAGAGATAGATGATCTTATAAACTATCAGGCTTCGTGCAGAAAGTTTGAACGACTTGTTCAAACTTTTCTTCGTACAGACTTGCTTCGTGCGACTCCGATTGTTGCTATGTACAATTGAGGGATTCCGGGGAAAGGAAGACAGAGGTTCCGAATACCTGATAGTTGAGGGCTTTCAGGGATAACAAGACAAACTCCGATCTTCGTATCGAGGGCTTACCTTGGTGTGGGTAAGACAGACTTTCTTGAAAGTATAAATCAAGGGACCTTTATCCAAAGTTGTTGGATACCCTTCTCTTTGGGTTAAAATATTTACTACTTGTTACTTGTTTTGTTTCAAGTTTTCCACTGCATTTGTTTTGTTGAGAAAACTATAACTTTCTTATACTTCCTCATACTTTTACTTTGATTTAGTTAGATTCTATACGCTTTAAGGTAGAATCTTAGTTGTTGTAAACTTTTGTTAAGTTTCATTTCCAGAATCACTTTTCTGGATTCAAGCAAGTTGTTAGAACTTAGCGGTCTTGTGAATTACTTTGTTTAACCTTGTTAAACATAACTATCTTTAAAAGTTCCAAAGGAATTTTTAAAAGTACAATTCACCCCTCTTGTATTTTATAATCTCATGTTTACATATTTGATCCTAAATTTGGTATTATAGAGTATATCATACTCACATACCATCTAACAATTTGTATCAGAGGGTTGGTACAATCTAAATTAATCTCACGATTAGATTCAGAAGAGAATTCTCAGAATCATATTTTCCGGATTCATAATTTTTCAGAATCTGTTGTTTGGAATCACATAGTTTGGATTCATTTTTGATTAAAGATACTTTTGTTCTATATTTTCCTTGCTTAAGATATTTTCTCTTGTCTACAAACACATACTACTAACAAGTTTGTGTGCCAAAGATTATCTTAAGGATGATAGGTTTAAATGTTGGTTCTATTGATAATCTAAATCTTACCAGACCTCCTGTTTTTGATGGAAATGATTATGAGTACTGGAGAGATAGGATGAAGACTTTTGTTATCAATACTGGAGTTTATAACTCTCTAATGATGACTGGATATTATAAGATTCCAGATAAGGAATTTAGAACCTTTACGAATCAGGAGAAATCAGAATATCAACTAAACTTCAAAGTCAGAAATACTTTGTTATGTTCCATGACTAGGAAAATCTATAGTCAAATATCATCGCATGAAGTTGAAAACAGTATATGGAAGAAACTTGAAGTTACACATTTTGGTACATCTAGAGTCATAGATACAAGAAGAGCCACGTTGAGAGCTAAATACCATAGCTTTAACTTTACTTATGGAGAACCTATAAGCAAAGTACAAAAAAGGTTTATGAATATTGTGAATAACTTAAAATCTATGGGAGAAAAAGGTTTGGATGATGAGGCTCTTGTAGACAAGATCATAGATATTATTCCAAATGAATGGGAGTCCAAGAGGACATCTATTGATGAAAATAGGAAAGTCACCCATATTTCCTTAGATGAGTTGTTTGGAACTCTTCTTCAGCAAGAAACCAGAATGAAGGGAGATGCTGAAAATGTTAAGAAGAAGAATGGGAATGGAGGAGTTGCTTTTTCAACCACTTCTAAACATATGAAAGCCAAGAACCCAGAAAGAGTAACTAGATCAAAGACAAAAAAAGTTGTTATTCAGTCAGAATCTAGTGACACAGAAAATTCTGAGAATGAATTATCCAATCTTGCTCGGAGAATGAACAAGATTGCATCTCAAAAGAACCATCCGAATAAGTATAAGAAGAAAGACTGCAGAGATAAGAAAGATGGAGAAGTTACTTGTTATGAATGTAAAAGAACAGGTCATATCAGACCTAATTGTCCTTTGCTGAAAAAGAAGGAAAAGAAGGAAAGGAATTCAGAAAGGAACAAGAAGAAATTCTATCAATCAAAGCACACGAAAAGCCTTAAAGATAATGATACTTAGAGAGATAGCTATGGAGACTCTTCATAAAGTGAATCTTCTGAATATGATTCATCAGCACAGAAGAATATGAGATTAATTACTACTACTTCTTTCCCCAATACATATCTTATGGCCAAGGTACGCTCTGCTGAGGCTTTAACAAAGTTATCTCTTGATAATAATTACTATTCTGAAAATAGTACTTCTAATAAAGATACTTCATCCTCAAAAAATGAAGAAATACCTTCATATGAAGAAGTTTCTAGATTTTCCAAGTTACTTGAAGCAATAAATTGTAAAATTTCTAATAAATTAGACAAGGAAAATACTAGGGAAGAAATTATTATAAAATAGATTTCAGATCTTTCTAGAGATCTTAGAAATAAAGAAGAGATTTTAGAAAAACTTTCTAAATACCTTAAGAAAGCAAATTTTGTTAAGGAATAACTTTCTAAAGATCTTAAGAATGCTATCTTAGAGATAAAATTTTTTGAGGAAATATCTAACTCTAAGGAAATGATTCCTGTGGATAGGAATTTAGTCATCAGACTGAAATCTAAAATATTTTCTCTTAAGAAGCTCATTGAAAACTTTACCTTTGGGAATGAAAATTTTGACAAGATGTATTCTCAAATTAAACCACAAGGAAACACTACTGAAGTAGGTTATGCTCACCAAAAAACCTGTTTTCAAAAACAACTATTTTGTTCCTTTTAGATCCCCTTTTTGTACTAAATGTCAAAGTGGTGGGAATTGGAAGAAAAATTTCTCCTTGAATAAAGTTCAATATCTTGGGTTTCATACAGCATATTTTTCTAAACAAATCTGGATACCCAATTTTTTTTTGTCTAAAAATTCCAGATCCAAGAAAGTTTGGATTCCAAAAGTCTAACTTTCTTATTTTTAGGAAAATAGAGAAGGTACCAATAACAATATGTGGTACATGGATAGTGTATGTTCCATGAATATGACTGGTAACAAAAACTATTTTGAAAATATTATCAAGACGAAAGGAGGAAAAGTAACTTTTGGAGATAATTCTCATGGAGAAATTATTGGTATATGTAACATCATTATTCTTGGAAAAACTTTGATTTCAAATGTTTTATTTGTTAAGGGTCTTAAGCGCAACCTCATTAGCATAATTCAATTATGTGATGAAGGCTACCTTGTGAATTTTAGGAATGACAAGTGCTTAGTACACAATTCCATGGAAGAATTTATTCTTTATACCAATAGGCAAGATAATGTTTACACACTAAACTTAGAAGAACTTAGGAGCTAAGAATTACCTTGCCTTAGTGCAATAGAAGATCATTCTTGGTTGTGGCATAGAAGGTTAGGATAATGTAACCTTAGGAACTTATGCAAAATTTCTAAGAAAAAAATAGTTAAGGATCTACCAGAGCTTAGATTTGATTCTTTAAAAGTTTTTGACCCTTTTAAATATGAAAAGCAACATAAATCAAGTTTTAAATCCGTAGGTGAAGTCTCAACTACTGATGCATTACAGCTAGTGCATATGGATCTTTTTGGTCCAATACAAACTGGAATCATTAGGGGCAAGTATTATGTATTTTTCTTGGTTGATGATTACACTAGATTTATATGGTTCTATTTTCTAGCAAATAAGTCTAAATCTTTTTCTTATTTCAAAATTTTTATAGCCCAAGTGAAAAATGAGAAAAGACTTCCATTGAAAACTATTCATAGTGATCATGGTGGAGAATTTCAAAATTCTAATTTTGAAAATTTTTGTAGTAAAAAAGATATTACTCACAACTTCTTAGCACCCAGAACACATCAACAGAATGGTGTTGTTGAAAGAAGAAATATAATTCTTCAAGTGATAACTAGAACCATGTTGAGTGAATATTCTGTAGCCAATTTTTTTTGGGCTGGAGCTGTAAGTACTGTTTGTTATACTATAAATCGTGTTTTGATTAGACCCTTTCTTAATAAAACTTATTATGAGTTATGGAATGGTAGAAAACCTAAACTTTCCTATTTTAAGGTTTTTGGTTGCAAGGTATTCATTATGAATACTAAAGACAATATATATAAATTCACACCAAAATCTGATGAAGGAATTTTCTTAGGCTACTCCAAAACATCTAAGGCATATAGAGTTTTCAATAAAAACACTTGTACCATTGAAGAGACAGTACATGTTAAATTTGATAAAATTGATCATTTTATTTTTAAACAACCCCAACCTACATCCTCATACGTGTTTTCAAAAACTGCTTATCAAACTTTGATAGAAAATCCTTCTGATAAGGAAAATGTTTAAGAAGATACTACTGAAACATTTACCCCGGAATATTTCCTACCCTACGTTGATGAACAGGTTTTACAAAACCCAAACCAGTTGTTTCTAAAGAATCATCCCAGTGATAGTATCATTGGTGATGTTAATCAACCTGTAAGAACTAGAAGTTCCTTAAGAAATGAAGTAGAACATCTAGCATTCCTTTCCCAATTAGAACCAAAAAGCACTAATGAAGCTTTAGGTGATGATGATTGGATTAAATCCATGCAAGATGAACTAAATGAATTCAAAAGGAATAAAGTCTGGACCTTGGTTGAAAGACCTAATGAAACTTCTGTTATTGGAGTAAAATGGGTCTTCATAAATAAATGTGACGAAAATAGAATCATTGTAAGGAATAAAGATAGATTAGTTGATAAAGGATATAATAAAAAAGAAGGAATAGACTATGAAGAAACCTATGCTCTAGTAGCTAGACATGAATCTATTCATATTTTACTTGCCTTTACAGCATTCTTCAATTTCAAACTTTTTCAAATGGATGTGAAATGTTCTTTCCTTAATGGTTATGTTCAAGAGGAAGTTTTTGTTGAAGAACCTCCTCTCTTTGAAGACACAAAACATCCTGATCATTTTTTAGACTTACCAAAGCTCTATATGGACTTAAACAAGCCCCTCAAGCTTGGTATGATAGACTTACATGATTTTTGCTTCAAAATAACTATGTCAAGGGAAATGCATATCCGACCATTTTTATAAAGAAAGATAAGAAAAATGTTTTTATTGTTCAAATTTATGTTGATGAAATTATATTTGGTTCAACTCAGCAATATTTAACTGATTCCTTTGCAGATCTAATGAAATCTGAGTTTGAAATGAGTATGATGGGTGAGTTAACATTTTTTTTGGTTTTAAAAACTTTAAAAAACCAGATGGAATATATATATCCCAACATAAGTATATTAAAGATCTTCTTAAAAAGTATGGATATGAAAACACTAAAAGTATAAGTACTCCCATTGGTATTTCAAACACACTTGATCTTAATGAAGCTGAGAAAACAGTAGATCAAACATCTTTTAGAGGTATGATAGGAAGTATACTTTACTTAACATCTAATCGTCCAGACTTAATGTTTTTAGTATTCTTATGTGCAAGATACCAATCCAATAGTAAGGAATCTCATTTAAAGGAAGTGAAGAGATTTTTTTCGCTACTTAAAGGGAACCATGGATTTAGGACTATTTTGTACTTCTGGAAATGATTTTGTTTTAAAAAGTTTTTCGGATGCTGACTTTGGTGGATATAGAATGGATAGAAAGAGTACTTCCGAAACTTGTCATTTCTTAGGAGATTCATTTGTTTCTTGGTCCTGCAAGAAGAAACACTCGGTAGCACTTTCCACTGCTGAAGCTGAATATGTAGCGGTTGGAAGTTGTTGTGCTCAAGTATTGTGGATGTGACACACACTCACAGACTATGGCTTGAGTTTTACTAATACTCAAATTTTGTGTGATAATACAAGTTCCATTTCCCTTAGCAAAAACCCTAAACATCACTCTCGTGAAAAACACATAGATATTAGGAATCACTTTCTTAGGGATCATACACTAAAAGGAGATATCATTCTTCAATTTATCAGAATGCAAGATCAACTTGCTGACATTTTCACAAAATCTTTACCCTCTGATAGATTTGAATACATTAAACAGAAGTTAGTAATGATAACCATAAGGTAATATTCCTTAATTAACTTTATGGTGAATCAATCTCCTTACATTAATAAACTCCTTTTCATAGGGGGAGTACATATGTTTTTGTAGTTGGTTTTTCAAAATTTTTCATAATAAAGTATTAAAATGTTTTTGTAATAAAGTTTTTAAAATTTTTTGTAATAATGTTTTCAAAATTTTTCGTAATGAAGTTTTCAAAATTTTTGGTAATGAAGTTTTCAAAATTTTTTATAATGAAGTTTTCCAAATTTTTCATAATGAAGTTTTAAAAAGTTTTCATAATGAAAATATTCGGATCTAAAGTTTTCGTAATGAAAATATTTAGACCTAAAATTTTTCGTAATGAAAATCTTCAGACCTGAAATTTTCGTAATGAAAATATTTGGACCTAAAGTTTTCGTAATGAAAATCTTCAGACCTGAAATTTTCGTAATGGAAATTTTCAGATTTGAAAATATTCGTAGTAAAGTTTATTTTTCGTATTCAAGTTTTTTTTTGGAATCCAATGTTCTTCGAGAAGAATATTCCTCAATACGAATAATTCTCATGAACAATCTGAAAGGTATGTTTCTTTCTTGAGTTTTCGTAATAACTTTTTACTTACTTTTAGTTTCTTTTGTTTTTAAAATTTCTGGGTTTCTAGTTTCCTTAAATCCGATTGTTTTCCTTTAAAAACCTTAAAAGATCAGATCCTACCAAATTTTTCCTTATGACTATAATTTCAACCGTCAGATCAGATCTGAAGAATTCTCAGCCATTGGATTCAAATGGGAAGTTCAACCGTCACTTAAATGCCTATATAAAGGGGACCCCCGATGGTTATCCCACATCGGGTTTCAAAACTTTTGCGTGTCAAAGCTCTGTCCCTCTACAAAAGCCCGTTCCGAATTCTTCAGAGTTTCTCCAATCCGAATGTCTGCAAAAGTTCTTTCTCAAGATATGTCTACTGTCAAGATGATTTCAGAGTGGAAAATTTATAGGGATAGGTTATTTTATCTGAAATTATTTGACAAGTATGACTCTATTATTTCAAATAACATCAAGCTCAATGGATGAGAAAGTGTAGCTATTTCAAAGATAGGAGCTCAGGATGTTTTCTATCCAGATCTTCTCATAGAATTTTATGAATCTGTTTGCTTCTTTAAGGAAGAAGGTAGAGAAACATTCTCCTTCAAGAGTTATGGAAAGACATATAAACTCTCTTACACCAAGGCTGCTAGCTTGGTGGGGCTCTCATATAAAGGAGAAGCCGAATTTTGCTACCAAAAGCTGCCGGATGTTCAAGGAAGCTTCATCAACGTGAAGGCTATGGAATTCCTTGGACTTACTGATGTAAAGACAACAAAGATTTTCCATCTATCTACCAACAATCGAATTCTACAGTTATGGGTTCAAGGTCTCATCGTACCGAGAAAGGGTGACAAGGACACTCTTAAGAAAAGCGACATGTATATCTTAGATTTTTTGGTAAACCTAAGGAAGGTGAACCTCATGAAGCACATTCTCATTACGATTGAGAATATCAAGAATGAGAATCTAAGAGTTTAGATTATTATGTATCATTCCCTTCTCTCCAAGCTCATTGTTTAGTGTCTTGAATCATTCAAGATCCCTTTCAGTTCCAAGCCGAGGAATTGCAAGGTGATGCTTATCAGTGATGACACCCTCAAGAGAATGAAGGATGGTTTCTCTAAGGAGACAGGAGAATTTTATGATCTGCCTGAGGATGAGGCATAAGACATTCCGAAAAATACAGAAGAAGCTGAACCTTCAAAGAAGGCTGGGAAGAAAAGAAAGTTGAAGGAAGTAATAGCTGAAGTTGAAACCCCTAAGGCCAAAGAATCCCAATCCGTACCTCCAAATCCTAAGAAACAGAAAGCCTATCTGGATGAGGTGGTAGCAAAATGGAGGGAGGATAAGAAAAATAGAAATGCAGGGGAGCCATAGTTTGGTTTGGATCTTGCTGAGGCTAAGGCCTTGAAAGAATCAACTACTGAAGAGCTTGTGAAGCAAGCCAAAGAGAAGAATCTCAATAAGAAAATGTCTGAGGCAGAGATTATGCAATCTCTTTTAAAGGATACTGAAGTAGCATCCGAACAATTTCCCGTACCAAAAACCTTTTTAGTTGAACCATTACCTGAGACTCCAGGTAAGAGTTTTATGACTCCGGAAAAAACACAAGAGAATACTATGGAAGAGAAGAAAGCTGCAGAAGAAGTACAAGAAGCTGAGAATAGTGGTGGATCTAATGATGTGATAAATCAAGTAGAATAATTTCATGAAAAGGAAAGTGCTTCCAAAAAATTGTCAATCCATACTTCTCAAGCCGGATCTTCAAAACTTGCTACTTCGGGAACCGATGATAAGGTTGAAGAGGAAGTAAACAAGTTATCTAAGGAAGAGAGTCATAATCATGACTTCATTATTCCTAAAGACATTGAGGCAGGAGCTGAAAAAGAGAAATTTGATGAAGATAAGATTTTACAGTTATCTGGAAGTGAGCATGAGTATCCTGATGAAGAGGCTATTCTGAGAATCAGTAAGGGGAAACACGTGGTTGCTGATACCCCAACTAAAGAAATTTTGAGGAAGAAGGAAGCTGGAGGAACCTCTAAGAGGAAGATGGTAGAGATAGAGGAAGAACCATCTCCAAGAAAAATATCAGATTCAGATTCATCAGCTTTAAGACATGATTTTATTGTTCAGTCCCTGAAGAAGCTTGTGGATACCATTCTAATATTTCCTAAAATTGATTCTAGATGCCAAATGCTTCAGCATAGTATGAATTAGAAATCAGATTCCATATCCATGGTCATGGATAGATGTGTTAAGATTGAGGCTGATCACAAAAACATCCTTATTAACTATGAATCCCACAGAAAATCCTACAAGAAAATGACCAACTGGTCGAAGAAAATCATTGAAGATCTGAGATATCCTGATCAATTTCAATAATATGTCAAAGAATCTTTTTATATCGAAGAAAACAAAATCAAGGATCTTATAACAAATTTCAGGAGAATCTAAATCATGAACAAAATTCTCAGTTTCGGGATGTCAAAGATTTGAATGTAAAGTTGAGTTATGTTGTCCAAAGTTTGAAAAATAGAGGGATCTCTAGATTGAGATGGAAGAAAAGCTTGTGAACCAAGATGACTTGCTGAAGGCTCAGGCAGAGGCCTTTAAGGCTCAAGTGGATAGGATCACAGCCCTATAAAAGCAAGCAGAGGAGGATCAAAAAGAGCTGAAAAAGCTAAAGATAATCGTGAAGAAGCTGATGCCCAAGGAAAAAGAAACAAAATAGACCCAAATACGATCTTTTTTGTATTTTTTCCTTGTACTAATTCTTTCAATCATAATGGAATTTTGGTTGCTTATTTTGTTTGGATGTCTATACTAATATTCCAGGTACCATATTTTTTTCCATTCCCTCAAAATCTTTTTGAAAATCATGAAGGGGGAGAAGGAAAAAGAATTCTAAAGGGGAGAAGAAAAAATACTTATAAGTATAGAAGAAATATTCCTAAGTAATAAATATCCCTAAGTAAGGGGGAGTTTATTTAATGGGGACTGCCCATTACGAAGATTTCCATACCCAAGATAATGAAAATCCAATTCCGAAAATCTAGAATACGATCCTTAGAGTTCCAAATCCTAAGGGGGATTTAGTCGTATTCATCTTTGCCAATGTGAAAAGGGAGATACGTTTTATTTTCTAAGTCAAGAAAAGTTTTTCTAAATCCTTATATTCTTTTTCGTAAGGATGTTTCTGCTTTCCAAAAAGGGGGAGATTGTTGAGTCAATAAGGTTTTCCTTATGAATTTTCCATTCCTTCATACTTGGGGGAGATTGTTAAGTCAATAAGGTTCCCTTATGACTTCATGATTCCTCTTTTTTTGAAAATCACAAACACCTTATCTAAAGGAAAATTTCATTTTACCCTTGTTTTAATTACTTAAGGAAAATTTCCTTACCGAAGGAAATTTACCCTTACCTAAATTTTATTGTTAAAATAATAAATCTTCTAAGTGTAAAATTAGGATTGAAACCAAAACCTCGGAATCCTATAATTACCTAGATATGAAGCATTCTGTTTTAGGATCCGAATTCTCAGAATTCTGGTTACAAACTTTTCTAAGTTCTGACTCCGAATTCTGAATCAGAATTATGGTTACAAACTCTTCTAAGTTCTGACTTTGAATTCTGAATAAGAATTATGGATACAAACTCTTCTAAGTTCTAACTTCGAATTATGAATCAGAATTCTGGTTACGAACTCTTCTAAGTTCTGACTTCGAATTCTGAATAAGAATTCTGGATATGAACTCTTCTGAGTTCTGACACCAAATTCTAATTACGAATTCTGGATACGAACTTCTCTGAGTTCTAACTCTGAATTTTGATTACGAATTATGGATATGAACTTCTCTGAGTTCTGACTTTGAATTCTGATTACGAATTCTGGATACGAACTTCTTTGAGTTCCGACTCCGAGTTCTCTGAATTCAGACTCCTAACTCCTATGAGTTCTGACTCCGAATTCTCATGAACTCTGACTCCGAACTTTGTATATTCAGGTTCCGAATTCTTGTGAATCCAGACTCCAAAATTCCTTGAAATTCAGAGTCCATAATTCTATAGAATTCAGTTTCTGAATTCCTTGAAAACAGAATCCGAATATCCTTGTATTATAGACTCCGAATTCATTTTTTGTGTAGACTCCGAACTTTCATTTTCTTAAATTCCGAATATCAGTTTTTAGTTATACTTACACTTGTTTATTAATAAAACGATGTCGTACTTTTAGTTACTCACTAACCGTTGTTTGAGTGACATGTGTACAGGTCCCTCCGAAATTCAAGGAAAAATATGTCCCTTGGAGGAGGGAGACGACCGTTGAATCCGCGCCTATAAATAGGGGCTCATTTGAAAGAGCTCAGAACACATTGGACAACATCTTGGACAACTGTGCTTACATGCTGTTGAAGTGATTTCTAGAGAGAGATAGGCTCTTATAAACTCTTAGGCTTCGTGCAGAAAGTTTGAACGACTTGTTCAAACTTTTCTTTATGCAGACTTGGTTTGTGAGACTCCGATTTTTGCTGTGTACAATAGAGGGCTTTTGGGGATAGAAAGACAGAGGTTCCGACTACCTGATAGTTGAGGGCTTGTGGGGATAACAAGATAGACTCTGATCTTCGTATCGAGGGCTTACCCTGGTGTGGGTAAGACTGAATTTCTTGAAAGTATAAATCAAGGGACCTTTATCCAAGGTTGTTGGATACCCTTCTCTTTGGGTTAAAAGATTTACTACTTGTTACTTGTTTTGTTTCAAGTTTTCCGCTGCATTTGTTTTTTTGAGTAAAGTATAACTTTATTATACTTCCTCATACTTGTACTTTGATTTAGTTAGATTCTATACGCTTTAAGGTAGAATCTTAGTTGTTATAAACTTTTGTTGAGTTTCATTTCCAGAATCACTTTTCCGGATTCAAGAAAGTTGTTATAACTTAAAGGTATTGTGAATTACTTTATTTAACCTTGTTAAACATAACTATCTTTAAAAGTTCCAAAGGAATTTTTAAAAGTACAATTCACCCCCATCTTGTATTTGAGAATCTCATTTTACATATTCGATCCTACATTTGGTATTATAGAGTATATCATACTCACATACCATCTCACACCATCTATCACCGCTCATCTGTTGGAGAAAAAGAAAATAAAATAACAATTACATGTTATTTTATTTTTCTTTAAAAACTCCAAAAACTAACTTTTTCTCCCAAACTACTGTAGTTGAAGTGAAGCTTCTGTTAAGATAATCCCAGCGCTATGGATTCAACGAGGCCCTCATATTTCTTATCCAAGCACCGGTTTAAAAGATATAAAATTCCACCCGCGCGTTTACTGAACTTACCTAAAAAAAGTTCAGAAATTCATTCTGGGCACACCAAGCCTCAGAATCACACGCCGTCAATTTTCACAGTCTGATAATAATCACAAATAATTAAAAAAAATTACATGGAATTTTCAGGTCTTTACATTGATAATTTAAAACATCTTTTTATGTTATTTTAACATCTTTCCCCCAAGGAGTGACATAATACATCACTAACACTGATCTTGATATTTTGGAAAGTTAGCCTAATTCATCTAAGAAAGAGGTTTGGTGGGTCACACAAAAAGTTTATCTACAACCATAGATTACTTATATTATAATTACTGTTATAATAATATATTATACTCAATTTCAGAGAAATAAAAATTATTCATGCTATGTTAATGAAATAAATATTTATTGAGTGAAAAATACGTTGATATTTATTAGTTTAAATAAATATTTATTATTAATTATTAACTAAATACAAAAGAGAATTAACAACCCAAGTTAAGGGTCTGGAAGAAATGTTGTTTAAATAATCATTAATTTACTACATGTCAAGGAAATAATAATAATAATAATATTTTTATTGAACATTTAGTTTTATTAGAATAATGATTTTTGAAAACGACCACTGTAAAATGACTTATTAATATCCCTAAGTATGAAACACTTATTATATCATTTCAAAAATAAGGAATTTTTGTTCACAACATTTACCTCAAGATAATTCTCTAAATCCCTAGAGATTTATTTCTCTAGAAATATCTCAATAATGAATAATATCGATCCCCTTACTACCTCTCAAGTATCTAAGAAAACTAGAGAAATCATTTAATACTAAATTTTATTCTGATTGCAATCAATATTGAGTTATTCTTATAGTGAAAATAATTTGAACTAACACCCAATGACTCTACAGTGACATTTTGAGGTTTATTGGGCATGTTTGGATTATAGAAAGAGGGATTTTACCCTTGAATCATACATAAAAAAAATTATACAATAAGTTTGGTCAAATGATTAAACATTTATGAAAGTGTTACATGAAAATTAAGATATTATATTTATAATTTAATTATAAATTATTTGTGAAAAGATCCTCCCAACAATTTTTTGGGGTCTCTATCATCACCTTAAGAGGATTTATTAAAATAAATTGAAAAAAATACATTATTAGGAAGTTACAAAATATGATTTTTTTGAATCATAGAACCTGAAAATAGAATGTTGAATATTTATAAAACTGAAACATAATAATTCAGATCTCAGTTCTAATATATCGTAACATGATGGACAAAGCTAATTATATCATGCCCATGCCTAAAATTATAGAGAAAGTAAACTACATCATGTATTCAAATGATGATCTCCTAAGATATAATTGTTCACCCAATCCTTTGTATGGATATATAATTTTGGTCTCCTCATAACATCATAATATACTAATAATTATACATTCTAAGTAGAAAGGAAATGTACATCAATTAAAGACCTGAAATAACAGAAGAGAAAAAATGGATTCTATAACAGTATCATAAATCATTTGTCAATGAATAAAAATAGAGATTCTGAGTCAAAGGTATGAAATTATTATTTTGGACGTTCAATCTTATCATTAAATAAAAGACTATTGTTCATGAATTTCATAAGAAACAACATATGACTAATTACTGAGAGGTTTTAAAAATATAGAATTAATCAACATTGTTGGAGGTGAATAAGAATTCATCACAATTAAATAAAAACCTGAATATACCTAGAATAATAAAAGGTAACTTTTAGATAAAATACATTTAAATGGGATATAATAAATATTTATAAGAATCATTTGGAAATGAGAGACCATATGAAAGAAAAAAACCATAAGAAAAGAGAAAAGTTGAGAGTCCCCTAACCTTAGGTCCAATTTTGTTTTATAACATTTACATATCTTATAAAAACCTATTATGTTTATTAAAAAATTATAATTGAAGTATATTACACTTACTTATGTCATTAGTAATCAATTAAAATCATTTTAATTTATTTATTAGCTTTCCTTATGAGATAAAATGGTGTGATAACATGTTTTTTTAATTATCCTATTTTCATTTTGATTCAACAGTTTTGAGTTATTGTTATTTATCCAATAGTATAATTACATATAAAACAAAAAATAATATAAATTAATAATTTTTATGTTATATATAAGATATAAAAACAAGTAATAATGGCTTTTATAATTTAATAATTTATAATTTTATCATAAGTAAATAAATTGATCATTAATGGAACTTTGCGATAAAGGGGGGAGGATATATGAATATGTTATAAATAGCCTATATTTCATTGAAATTATTATAATAATTATTATATGTCCATATATAATTTACACTATATGTTCATAATGGTATAGATTCATAATAAATTGGAAACATCCTCATAAGTGGATAAAACAACTATTAACTTAATGTTTCAACAAGAGGGGGATAAAATATATATATATATATATATATTATAAATAGGTAATAATTATTTTATAGTGGCATGATATAATTAATATCAGGTTAATATACTCAATAATTAATATTTTTAGGATATTTTTAGAGAGGAATATGTGAATATGAGAATAGAAGAAGAAATTTTAAATGAAAAAAATGAAATAATGTTTATGCACCCATGATGTTTACTCCATTATTAAGGTGATAATACCTTGAATGTTTGGAGTGACATGATTCTAGAACATCATTGAATCTCCAAAGAGTATTATGAGGAAGTAATTGAGTATATATTTGGAAATGAAATAGATTTGGGATGTGATTTATAATAAGTGTGACAGAGGGTATATATACTTAAAGGGATGAAGTATTTTGGATTAGAAGAATAATGAAATATTGTCCAAGATTAAGAATTACAATAATGGTATTAATTGATATTAGAAATATAATTTAGATAAAAAATTGGTTTTTATGACTTATAATCCTTTCAAACATTGAATTTGTTATTTTAAATAAAATAATTCAAGAAAAAAATTAAATATATTTTTAAAAGTAATAATTTATCTTTTTACACATTGAAATTTAATTTTTAGATTTTTAAATTGAATAAATTATTTACAAGAAAATTTATTTATTTATTAAACAAATTTTGAGTGAATAAAATAGTTTTAAAATCCATTAGGTCATTGTGGAAAAAATATTATGTCATAAAACAAAATGTATTTGTAAAACTATATTTTTACCGTTCGCCTAGAAATTCACATTTTTTAAAAAAGTACAAAATAATAAATATTATATAATTTGTAGGCGTCAATTTTAAAAATGTCATAATTTTTTTAAAAAAATTAAATTATTTAATTTTAATATTTAGATATTTATAGAGAAAATAATGTTTTTAAAAAATAATTTAAAACATTCTTTATTAAATGTATATAATTATAGCCAACCAGTATGAACTCAAGTGGTCAAAGGATCATACATGGAATCCAGGAGGTCCTAGGATCAATCCTTGTTGGGCATAGGAACTATTATTGTACTATGCAGGTTGTGAAACAGATGGTGATGTATGCATGATATGAGCCTAGTGATGCAGGCATGATGCTCCACTGGGCTTTAGATCCATGTTATGGGCTTCATACCCACCAGTTCAATAGAACATGTAATAAATATATAAGTCTTAATGGGTGGGATTTCTGCTTGGGGGGAATGACACTACTAAAAATATGCCTTTAACAGTTCTAAAAATGGACTTTATCAGCACTTGAGAAGTGCTGAATACTGGAGAGAGATTAAAATCTGAAGTCTTTTATTAGTAGTGAAAATGAACTGATAAAGAATCCATTATTATAACTTTTATAACTACTGATAAACAAAACCTTTATCAGTGCTTATACAAACATTGCTAAAGGGCACACTATAGTGTTCTATTACAATGCACTGTAGCACCAGTGTAGTGTGCTGTAACAGCACACCATGACACAAAAAACCCCAGGAAATCAGTAAAATAAAGTAAAAATATATAATCTAAATGAATAGAAAACATTCTAGTCTTATTTTCTTGGTTTTGGTGATGTGATGCATGTTTAAAAAAATAACACTTAAATTTTGAAAAAATGCACTCAGAGTCATAATGGACACACCATGCGTTAGATTGAGGTGAATATAATTCTTATAGGTCTCAAATGAATTAGGGATCTTTTTATTAAAGTATCATAACAATCTGAATTTTTTTTATCAGTTTTGAGTACATCGCTTTTCAATTTTATTAAAATGTCATTTAAACCGGAAACGTGCCCTTTGACTCATACCGGTCATATAATGTTTCTGTTTGATGTGATACAAATTCCTAAATGTCACAAATGACCTATGAATTATTTTCCTAAATTATCAATAAAATATGAGCTTATTTGATTGTTTTTCAATGAGTGCCAGTTTTTGAACTAAAATGTTGATTTTAAACTGATAACAGACACATTGAGTCATACGAGACACAATGTGTATCATATTGAGTTACAACCAATTCTTACACATCAAAAATGACTTATAGATCATTTTAAAAAAGTATCAAAACAATCTGAATGTTTTTCTCAGTTTTGAGTATGCCATTTGTCCTTTTTATTAAAATTGATGTCTTTTTAAAATAGAAAGTCACACTTTGAGTCATACCGGTCACACCGTGAATCATATTGAGGTACCAAAAAGTCCTACACATAAAAAATTACTTATGGATTATTTAAATACAGTATAAAAACAATATGAATGATTTTTCATAGTTTTGTGTTGGTCATTTTTCCTTTTTGTTAAAGTTCATGTCATTTTTAATTAAAAAGACACACATGCAGTCATAACGATCATACCGTGCATCATATTGAGGTAAAACCGATTCATATACATCTCAAACAACTAATGGATCATTTCCCTAAAGTTTCTAAACAATCTTAATGTTTTTTACTTTTGAGTAGGTCATTTTTATTTTTTGTTGAAATTAATGTCATTTTTAAATAAAAAGACGCACATGGAGTCATATTAGTCACACTATGCATCATATTGATTTAAGACTGATTACTATGCATCTAAAATGATGTATGGATCATTTCTATATAGTATCAAAGTAATATAGATGTATTTTATTAGTTTTGAGTAGGTTATTTGTCCTTTTTATAAAAATTGGATGTCATTTTTAAATAAAAAGATGTAATTGGAGTCATACCGGTCACAATGTGTGTCAGATTGAGATAGGGCTGATTCCTAAACATCTCAAATGACTTATCAACCATTTTAATAATGTATGAAAACCATATAAATGCATTTTCTTAGTTTTTAAAAGGTTAATTGACCTTTTTATTAAAATTGATTCATTTTTTAAATAAAAAGACACACTTTGAGTCATACCAGTCACATCGTGCGTCAGATTGAGGTATGAATGATTCCTATACATCTCAAATGACTTATTAATCATTATTTTAAATTATCAAAATAATCTAAATCTATTTTATTGGCTTTGAGTATGTCACTTGTTTTTTTACTAAAATGTCATTTTAAATTGGAAACACGCACTTTGACCTGTACTTATCACATTTTGTATCAGTTTGATGTGAGAACAATTCCTACATGTCATAGAAGACTTATGAATCAATGTCATACATTATCAATAAAATCCATGTGTGTTTTCTATATTTTTAGCGATTGATATTTATTGAACTAAACTATCGGTTTTAAACTGATAATGAACACATTTAGTCATAATGGTCACACCGTGTATATAATTGGGTGTGGTTGATTACTAAACATATCAAATGAAATATGGATCAATTTCCTAAAGTATTAAAATAGTAAAAATATTTTTTCTCACTTTTGAGTATGTTAGTTGTCCTTTTTACGAAAATTAATGTCAATTTAAAATAATAATAATCATCTAGAGTTATATCGGTCACACTAAGTGTCGGATTGAGGTGTGGCTGATTCCTACACATCCCAAAGTCTCAAAAATTTACTAACTTCAAATTTTATCACATTTCAATTGTCTTTATATTTCAAAATTCCAACACTGCATATTGATTCTATGTTTTTACTGGAAAAACATTTCTCATTGTTGAAAGTCAGAAGAGCATATGATTTCAACAATGATAAATGTTTTTCAACTATGAACATAGAATTAATATTCATTATTGGGAGTTTGAAAAAAAAAACCCAATGAAAATAGAAATCTTGGTAACATTGGAAGAAATAATTATTTTATTTCTCTTGTGGATTGTTGTAGATATATGAAAAAAATATGAATTCTGAAAAGGTCTATAAAAAACTAAATAAGTATTAGATAAAAATTATAATGAAATTAACTTAAAAAATGTAGATAAAATGATGAAAAAATTAATTAAATAAGTAGAAGTAATTTACCTTTTCTTTATGGTTGTACAAATTCTTAATGCAATTCCTTATTGTGATTATTTTAGTTGTTGTCTTGAACTAAAGAATTCACTTGTACAAGAAAACCTTTTTTATATGGGTAATAATAAAAAGAAATAAATTAAACATAAATATGAAACAATAAATTAATTCCATGGATAATGATTTAACTATTCAAACATTGTTGACCATAGGGATATGCCGACGATAAAAAAGGAATGATGGTAAAAAATGAAAATAGATCTCACCAAATAATCAATCAACGAGTGAGGAGGATGAGGAGAAAATAGGATACATTAGATTGAAGCTTTGAATCATCTGAGACAAAGTAAATATATCCCATTGGGTTCATAAAATATTTATTTTTTACAACAAATAAATAAACATTACATATTCATTATCAAAGGTGAATTTCTCCCATTTGTGAGAATTACATGGACAGTAATCCGAGATTCCTAAGGGTGGAACTAAAAGGCAATGATAAATAATGATCTATTTTTATATGGATTAAAGTAAAACATACATAGTGTTTATTAGATGTGTGGTAAAAGATATGAAGTGATTTATAAGAAATATTAAAGAGTGGGTTATCATTTCAATGATAAATATATTTTTATGAACAAAGAGAAATACAAGAAAGGATTAAATCAATGAATACAATGTCATTGGTTATAAGAAAGTTTTGGTGAAAACTCAATGGAGTATGACTCTATAAAAGACCTCATTTTTTCTTAAGTAGAGCCTAAATCGATTAGAGAGGCTGACAAGGATAATAATTGGATAAAATCTACACATGAAGATATTAGTACAAATAAAAACATTGTGACATGAGGAGCTTGATCCGAATAAGAACAATCAAGGCATCTTATCTATCAAGTTGATGCATATATTGCCTGAAAAAATATCCATTAGTTTAAAAATACATGTAATTTTTAGTAACTTTCTTTTCATAATTTTTTAAAATATCTAACATAAAATTTTGTGGTAATGTAATGTAATGAAACATTTTTTATGTCATGTAATTGAGATGGTCACATTTTTAGGGAATCATATTACCACTAAGACATAAAAATAGATTTAAGTTTATGTTAGTGAACCATAAAATTCAATAGAATTAAGAATCCACAGTGAACATAGCATGTCATTAAATTATTAAATCCAAACTAATAAAGTTGACTTGAATTGGGATTGTAATTGTGTAATTATTTTATCTATGAAAATTTATTTTTATTTCAAAAAAATAGATTCTATTAAAAATTATTTTTTAAATTTACATCAATCAATGTTAATATTTTATTTAATAAAAATTAGTTAAATCTAGTGGTATAAAATTTATTCTTGAATGATTTAATATATTTTTTAAAATTTAATAATAGAAAAATTTTCTTGTTAAATAAGTTACTTATCAAATAAAATATCATATTTATAACATTTTTGATTAATCTTAAATGATTGAGAATAATAGATTTTATCAACAATGTACTCTTCTTCTGCACCATGTAATGAAACAATATTTTTTTTTCTTAAAAGACCATGATGTTGAGATATTTCATAGAAAATGATTCATTATAATTATTTATTTTTTGACTATATTTCAACAACCAAAATCAAAATATCAATTATATTTTATCTAAAAACCAATTTTTCTTGTATAATATTGTGCAAATATATTTAAGTTAAAATTGAAATATTTAAAAAATTAAAACTAAAAACAATATATTTTTTCAATATATAGTTAAATAAATAAGATAAAAAATAAAAAATATATAATGTCCATCAAATTGATTAAAAACATAATATAAGACCCCAATGACATCAGATATTTCATCATCCAACTGATTTGTAATGTAATATTCCAAACCAATGACAACACTGACCACTATGTGGATGAATTTTTCCAAATTTCATGATTGCAAAGAGGTAAATGCGATGGAATATAGGTATTGTGAGCCTATTATACCTCACAACAACATAACCCAATGTTGGTTTTGATATATTTCAAGTCTTACAGTAAAAAAGTTGTCATAAGGAGACCCACATGATATCAGGGAAGACGATACTTCAATATATCTATAAGACAATGAATTTTGGGTTTTTTTACTATAGTATAGTGAAACTAGACTTATTGGGATACACTGATGTGGGATGAGAAGGTATTTTGGATAACTGAGGGAAATTAGAGAAATCAAAAACCTAGATTTCATTCGAGGCATGGTTGTGTTCAACCCTTGAATTGTTTGAGACTTGGATTTGAGCATTGGAATATTTGGAGCCTTGATTATAACATAGATTTGAGCTTAGATTCAACAATGAGGAGAATCAGAACAGCTAACCTCCATGGAGAGGTTCAAATATTGCATGCTAGTTCACGATGGATAGGGTTTTTAAAATAGATCACGACACTTTTATCAGCGCTTCAAAAAACATTTATAAAGATACTTATAATCAGTACAAATTTAATAAACGCTCATAAAATTAATCTTTATCAGCACTAAAAAAGCACTGATAAATCTCTATCTCTATCAGTGTTAAAATGTGCTGATAAATACATATAATTTTTTTTAAAAAATTAACACTTTTTAAAAAATAATAATTTTATAATTATTTGAACATATAATTATTTATTTATAATTATAGAAATAATTTTTAAACAAATATTATTTATTTATTTATACTTATAAATATATAAAAACTGTAAATATACATTTTTTATTATATTTATTTATAAATTGTTTTTACAAATGCATTGTTAGCATTATTAATGAATATTTAATCTTAAGTTCAAGCATGTTAAAAATGAGTAAAATTGATTAAATAAATCAGTACAGTATTGAAAATTTAGATAAGTCTGATTAATATAAATCATTAAAAAATAGATATATATTGTAATAAAGATGAATACATATATTGAAAATATTAAAAAATAGTAAATAAATAAATAAATAAATAATAAATAATATAAATTGATTAAATTACAAAAAAAATATTATTTATGTGTGTGCATATGTATATAAAAATGAATTAATTATGTATTTGTGAAATAAATATAATAAGTTTGATTATAAATTGAAAAGTCGAATAACATTCAATTATGTCCATTATTCGATGCAATTAGTCAATATTTTTAATTCATACTACTTTTTAGTTATAAACCATTATTCACTAAATATATTACTATTTATTGTAAAGAATAAATAATATTTTTTGTTATATAAATCATATTTATATAAATTAATATATATATAGTATATACTATTTTTTAACATCAATAATAATAATCTAATTAATAAAATGTTTTAAAATTTTCTTAATTTAATTTTTTAAATTTTAATTTGTTTAATTTTAATTTTATATATATCTATATATTTAATAAATACTATTTATTAGCATTTACAATTCATATGTAGTATAATCAATTTATTCATTTTTATCTATAATTATTTAATTGATAAAATTTGTAATATTTTTTAATAAACTAATTTTAATTTTTTATTTGTTCAATTATTTAATTTTTTTATTCGGACCTTTATTAGTGCTAAAAAAGCACTGATAACGTATTCTTTTATGCATGCTAAAAATATAGCACTAATAAGGGGCACCCTTTATCAGTGTTAAAAATAAAGCACTGATAAAGGATATCCTTTATGAGTGATAAAAATAATGCATTGATAAAGGGTTAAATTTATCCGCACTTTTTTTAGCACTGATAAAGATTCCATTTATCAGCACTTTTTTCTAATGCTGATAAATACCAGCATTGTTAAATACCAGTTTTGTAGTAGTGTGGCATGTCTCTCCGTCCTGTGTCTGTGTTTTTTAATGTAATTGTACCCCAAATCACCTAATATATATGTATATAATTATAATTTCTTTAATTTTCCCAAATTGAACATTTATTTATTCAATTAAAATAATAATATTTACTTATTTTATTCATGCTAAATATTAATTACTAATAATTTATATATTATTATGGCTAAGTTAACATTTTAATGTCCATGATATTATTATAATAGTGAAGTTATAATTATAATGATCAAGTTATTATTCTAATGGCCATGTTACTATTCAAATAGAAATATTTTCTATACACTTCCTATAAATAACACTTATTTCCACCATTATTTATTCACTTAGATTTCTATCAATGTACTCTACATCTATTAAAAAATTCCAATTATATTTCTTATTTTTTTCATTATACAGTGTTTTTAATGGGTGTGACATTTCTAGGTGAGCATGACCCTATAGGTTTTCAAATCCTAAATATTTTTTTTATTTAACTATTTTTTTAAATATTTCATTTATTTTAGTAGACTATTTTATGTAATATTCTATATTGATGAAATGATTTAGTGTTTTTTATTAAATGGTGCATGTGTACATAATATAACTAATACCTAAAAATGATGTTAATATATATTAAAAAGAACAATTTTAGATAGAAAATTCAAAGTTTTAACATTCTTCCCCTTTTAGAAATTTTAGTCTAAAAATTTAAACTCATATACAAGGTTGAGAATAGATGAGAAAACATCCATTTCATTTCATCCTTTGGTTTCCTGGTTCCTTTTTTTTATTTATAGTTTCATCAAAATACCTTAATAAGGTGAGTTTTCCTATTGTATAGAATGTTTTCTATAGGATCCAAGATCTTTATAAACATATCTTCATAAGATAGTTCATACTCCATTTACACCACCTCTGGATTCAATATATATGAGGGATTGGGTATGTATTTCCTCATGATAGATACAAGGAATAAATTATTTACTTAATTCATCTCTAGTGGAAGTATCGATTTATAGTCCATGTATCTGACACAATCAATGATCTAAAATGGTATAATTTAACTATGGATAAGCTCTCAATTCATTCCAACCTTAGAACTATCTTCTTGGGAAACATTCAATGGAAAAAATTATCTTTAATATCAAACTTTCGATCTTTTCAATGATTATCATTATATCTGGTCTATGGACTCTAGATCATAATAATATATTCCATTGTGGATTTACCATTATCTATAATTTTGAAGAAAAAAAATTCACAGCTAGTTCTATTCACCAACATCATCCCAACACATTATATTTCCACATATATTCCTATATGGGGCTTCATATGGGTTTATATGATACTTTAGTGGAAATTATTGTTGTTTGAAAACTCAAACTAGGAAATATGTTGACCCAATCTTTATTTTAAGTCCATATAGAAAGATATTAATATATACTCAATTGAATAGATATTATTTTAAATGTAACCATCTATTTATAAGTGATAGGTGATTGAGGGCCTATTATAGAGCCTAATATATAACTTGCATAGTCTCTTGTAAAAGAAGCTTAGGGTATTATCATGGTCATATCCTATGAAGTTTTTGTATTAAAATCAAAGTATTGTATTTATTTTCACATTTATTTAACATTAAATGAGCTAGAGATCATGTAAAATTGTGGGTTTTTTGGTGGTGTAATATAAATAATGAAAATGTAAAATTTATAAGCATAGAATAAATATTATTTAGGGAGAAATGGTATGATCATACATTTAGATAAATTTAATCCTTTATAGATATATTTTTTCTTCTAAACACTATTTTTTCTAATAAAATCGATATCATTCATCAGTCACCTTTCTCTACATATTTTTTTGAAGACTGAGTACACTTTGGATACATCTTCATCACGTCAAATTCCCATCCTTCATAGTGTGGAGTTATTGAAAACCCACAATCATGGAATGTAACCTCCCCAAATCCCAACTCCATTGTACATTTTTCATCACTCAACTTCCTAAATCCCATCATATAATTGAGAAGATAAATTAATTTAAAGAGGAATAAATGTGGATGAAGACATGTAGAGATAGATTATAATCATTAAAACAAACTTCTCCCATCCTCACTTCCACATTGTGAAATAAAATAAAAATTATAGAAATCAAGAACAAAACATGGGGAATATACTACCTTACTGAGGATCAAGTCCTAGAATTAGTCCTCCACTACAATAGAGTTCGAAGATCATAGTGTAAAAAATAGAGAATGCATTGAGATGATAAAAAAACAAAATATTATAAAATTATTAATGTAAGAAATAAAAAAAATAAAATATCAGGGTTGGGAATATTTTTCATGGTGGGATCCCACTTTTATTTATATGCATCTCTCCTTCCTTCCATTCAATATCTTGGAAAAAAATGGAATCAGTTCCCAATATATTTTTATCTTCCTCGCATATATTCTTCCATGTGGAACTCTTGTTAGGGAATTACCTTGATTGGTTATGCAATGTGTACGAGGAATCCTAAATTTTCCATGATAAAACTCTATTTTGTCACATGGATTAGAATGTGTTAAAGTAAAATACCTCAGGGAGAAGAAAAGAAGACAAGACAAGGATACCAAAGGCCACACCCCTACTACAATGGCCTTCAACACAGGTACCCCACATATAATCCACACATAGGGTACCTGTGCATCAGTCTGGATAGAGGGCCAACGCATAAGCCCATGAGATACACCTATGCAAGCACCCCCCCTTCATCCAAGTTCCCAAATTTCTTTATAAATAGGAACATAAGGATCTTTATTTGTATGGATGAAACATCATGAAGAACTCCTGATGCTCTGCTTGTAACGACCCAAAGTTTTTCAATGGAAATTCCCTTATTATAATTATGACATAAAATAACATGAAAACATAACATAATGAACTACTAAGTGATAAGTGACCTTTAAACATAAGTTTTTCACTTATGTGTTTGGAATTTTGAAAATATGACATACACGGTTGTGTTCAAGATGATTTTTGGAGTCTAATAAAACAAAAATATTTTTTGGTGAATAGTAACCTACCCTTATGAATAGTAACATAACCTTATGAATAGTGATATACTCTAATTAATAGTAATATTACCTATGAGAGTATAAAAATAATATTCAAGTGAAAGTATGATGTACCTATATTTTAGAATAAGTAAATGAATGTTTTAAAACTGTTTTTTAGTAATAAACCATGATTTTAATTAAATATTAAATTAATCATATTTAGAAAATTATTTTTGAAAAATGGACTTCATTTTTGGATTTTACATGTCGAAAAATGGTTGGGGTAAATTTTTGGGATTTTTCTGAAATACTTGAATTTTTGATGAATGGTGAAATACCGTAATTTACAAAAATAAGCTAAATAAGATAATTATAGATTCACGTGTGATGTTATGATGATGTAATCCGACTTGTTTCGGGATAACATGATAAAATTACTATCTTTGGTCATTCAAGACTCACTATTCCCTGTCTTAGGGGAAATTAATAAACTAATGAATTTTATATTAAGGAAACCCCTCTCCCCTCCACTATAAAAACAACCCTTCACACCCTCATTTCCTCACACCTCTCAAGCTCCAATCCTTCTCTAAACTCTGCCCAAACACCCTCCCTAGCCCCTCTACCACGTTCAAGGTCTTATGGTCTCATCAAAAGACCATTCCTATCTTATTTAAGGAGGATCTCAAGAGGAGGATTTAAGAGGTAATTTCTCTCCCTCTTCTCCTTTAATTTTCTTTCAAGTTCAAGTTCATTTATTGATCTCTCACCACCTATCTTCATCCAAATGGTATTTTAAATCCAGTATTATAAATTTACTGGAATTTTATGATACTAATGGGATATTATATCATCCAATCCCCTTTCCCTCTTCCTTTTATTTTATTAAAGAGAACGTTGTTTGTGAGGTGTTAATTTATCACCTTCAAGAACAAAAAGTTTTATTCTTCCATTTCTACCTTCAGATCGGACCATGAAACCATTTTTATGGTTGAACCAGAATATTTTATATGTATTATCTCCCATTTAATGTTATGGAACTAACTTATGACCATATTGCTAGTGATAAAATAAAACAAGTTCATTATGATCGAAAAATCGCTCAAATTAACCCAAACAATCATCATTCAATTATTATCTAACGATTCATCCACATGGATCTAATACAATTCATTATAAGATCATTAAAAATAATTTAATATAATTAATAACATGTAATATCAGTTCTGTATGTTTACCAATATTCTACCCGAACTTCAATTTAAGAATACAAGTGAACCACTCTAGAAAACCATAAAAAACAAACATTCCCAAACAATGTTTTTTAAACTCTATAACTCATAAAAACGCACATAAAATCACGTAATAAAACCATAATGAACCATATTAATGTACACAAGGTTCTGGATTTATAATTAATAAATATAATTTCATTATACAGGACATTAAAGAGAAGGAATCATTCAGATACCAGGTAAGGGGAGAATCTCGAACCCAATTTTCTTTCTTCGGGTTCTCCCTCTTTCACTCCAATTTGGCATGGTCAATTCTTAAAAATCATTTTTTTCATAATTATCTTACCTTTTCTGGGATATAAATGTTTTATAATTAAGTTTATTTCAATCTAAATGTTTTCCAAAAGAACTCTTCTTTTAAGAACTCAACTCTTACCTCTCATTCATGGTTGATAGTTCTTGTATCAAGTATGTTGTTCCCTCTTTCTTTTGGGAACCCAAAGCTTATGAATGCATTATTATGAGTTGAAAACCATTCCTTAACATGGTTTAGTTATGTTCATTATTGGTATATGTTCTATGTGGCATGCATGATAATGATAATATTATGAGGTGATGGGTGCACCCGGAATTATATTGCACAATATGAAAGTTTGAATGTGAAAGGTGCGCCCGGAATTATATAGTGCTCCAATGCATTGGGTAAAGTGATGAATATCATTATTAAATGTGATATGATGTGTTAACAAGATTCTATCTTGGTTCACAAGTATGTGTGGTAGTTAACCACTAAGACTTGATTTTTCATTTTTATGCATTGCCACATTTCAAGTCTTTTATTTATGCTCCTCTCATGTTCATGATCTTTTTCCTATGTCACAATTATGATCACCCCATGATATATTCTTCTTATCTATCCTCTTAATAGGCTTTTATATCACCCATTTTTATGTATATCCTCAGGTGTCTACATTTACTAAGGAGAGGAAAAGTGCCAATAAGAAGCTAGAGAAGAATAAATTAAATAAATGTTTATGCTTGATGTTGTAATTGTTATGTACGGTCCTAGTTTTCCAAAGACACTTAACCCTTGGATCCTCTATGTGTAATAATATTATGTTTCTTATCTTTAAAATGATGTAATAGTAATGTAATAAAAGGCTGGGATGCTATAGTTGGTATCAGAGGAAAGGTTTAGTTAATTTGGGAATTAGTATTAGTGAACCCTAAATAAAACCTCTACCATGATACTAAGTACAAATATGAACACAAGAATATTTACATAGGGATCCCATATGTTATGTTTTTTGTATAAATTGTTTAAATTAATAATTTATTCAGGACTTGTTTACTTATGTTATGTTCTAAACTTTTCTATTTTAGAAAATGGTGGGAAACAGGAGAAATTAGGCCAACAACTCGTGTGAGGGCCAATGCAATGATTGCCCGAATGAAATCCCCAATTATTTGGGAGGTGGGTTTCAATACTTCATGGAGATGATTACCCAATTATCTCAGGTTATGAACAATAACCATAATAACAGGGAACACCCTCCTTCACCAAAGAAGGAGAAACTGGTTATCGAATGTTTTATGCGGCGACGACCACCGACGTTTAGTGGATCTTCCGATCCTCTAGTTGAGGAATAGTGGGTCAACTCCATGGAGAATATCTTTTCTATGCTTCACTATTTTGAGACGGATAAGGTGACTCTAGCTGTTTATCATCTAGATGGAGAGGCTGATCAATGGTGGGCTTTGATTAAGAACACCAAGCAAAGGGAGGAAATTGAAGAGATGGAATGGGAAGACTTTAAGATAATGTTTCTTAATAAGTATTTCCCACGAACTCTTCGTACGAAGATGGAGAGAGAATTAATAGAGCTCAAGCAAAAATAAGGAGAGTCTGTCACAACCTATGAAGCGAATTTCAAAAGGCTTGTATGGTATGCTTCAAGTTTTTTATCAACAATGATAGCAAAATTGATAGATTCTTTATTGGATTATAACCACACCTTCAAAAGGATCTTGCAATTCGAGACTTTGGGAGTTATGAAGAAGTTTTTCGATGTGCTCTCAAAGTGGATATGGAGTTTGGATAATGGTCCCATGGATATAGAGATAAGAAATGAAAGATGGAGTTTCATGCCAGTGGATCTAATGAAAAGGGTGGGAAGAAAACTCAATGACCCACATGCCAAAAATGTGGAAAGTTGCACCATGGGACTACCTCATAGAGATAGGGAAATGCTTCAAGTTTGGGAAATAAGGACACCATGCTCAAGAGTTTCAAAAATACATGAAGAGAAAGGAGAATGTAGTTGATGAAAGGAGAGAACCACTCATGGTTCAATGCTACAACTGTTGGGAGCTAGGGCACTATGCAAACCAGTGCACTAAACCTTGAGTTATCGAGGGTAATCAGAATCAGTAACCACCAAATCCAAAGGAACAAGGGAAGGATTATGCCATCACTGCTGCGGAGGTGGAGAATGATAATTAAGTCATACAAGGTAAACTTCCTATTCAATCAAGAATGGAAAAAGTCTTATTTGATTCTGGTTCTACGCATTCCTTTATATCTTTCAATTTTTCTAGAACTATAGAATCGAAGCCTAGAAACCTTGAAGTAGAGATATCTATAAAAATACCAAGTGGTGCAATCATTGTAACCCAAGTGTTTGAATCCTATCCCGTTGGCGTATGTGGGAAGATTCTTCCAGAGAATCTTGTAATACTTCCTTTGGTGGAATTCGATGCTATAATGGGAATGGATTGAATCTCGTTATATAGAGCACATATCAACTATCAGGAAAAGGAAATATCTTTTCATATTATGAACCATCCCATTCTCCTCTACAAATTCAAGGAATATCATGAATCTCCTTTGAAAAATCCTTCAATGGTGTGGGTGTTGATTCCCTATGAAGAAGAATACCTCGCCCAAATGGTTGAGTCGAAGGAAAGTGCTAACCTTGAGGAAATTCCCATCGTGAGGGAATACGATGATGTATTTCCCAAAGAGTTACTAGGAATTCCCCTGGATCGTGAGGCAGAGTTCTCAATTGAACTCTTACCCATAGCTACTCCTATCTCGAAGTGTCCCTATAGGATGACTCCTATAGAACTTGAGGATTTAAAGAAGCGGCTGCAAGATCATATGGACAAAAGGTTCATACACCCTAGTGCATCAACTTGGGGTGCGCCAGTGCTCTTTGTAAAGAAGAAGGATGGAACAATGCGGATGTGTATCGATTATCGAGAACTCAACAAGATCACCCTCAAGAAAAAGTATCCTCTCCCAAGGGTTGATGACTTGTTCGATCAGTTAAGAGGTGCTCAATACTTCTCAAAGGTGGATCTTCATTCTAGATATCATCAGGTAAAGGTTAAGAATGAAGATATTCAGAATACTGCCTTTTGAACAAGGTATGGGCACTATGAGTTTTTGGTGATGCCCTTTGGACTTACTAATGACCCTGAAATCTTCATGGATTTGATGAATAGAGTCTTTAGACATTACCTCGACAAATTTGTGGCAGTTTTTATCAATGATATTATCATCCACTCCAAGAGAAAGGAGGAACATGAAGAACATCTAAGACTTGTGATGACGACATTGAGAAAGGAGAAGTTGTACGCCAAGTTTAGCAAGTGTGACTTTTGGATGAAACAAGTCACGTTCTTGGGACATGTGATCACAAGTGAGGGAATTTTTGTGGATCCTTAAAAAAAAAAGGCGGTTGAGGAATGGCCTAGGCCCTCTAGTGTCACAGATATCCTTAGTTTCCTTGGATTAGCTGGGTACTACTGATGTTTTTTGAGAAAATTCTAATGATTGTCAAGACTGCTAACTAAGTTAACAAGGAAAGGGTTAAAGTATGTTTGGATGGAAGAATGTGAGTGAAGCTTCAAGGAGCTAAAGAGAAGGCTGATCACTGCACCAGTACTCACACTACCAAAAATTTGAGAATGTTTTGTGATATACAGTGATGCTTTAAATAAAGTCTTGGGTTGCGTACTCATGAAAAATGATAATGTGGTAGCCTACGCCTCACGATAGTTGAAGATACATGAGAAGAACTACCCGACACATGATCTAGAGATGGAAGCCATGATTTTTGCCATAAAAATCTGGCAGAACTACCTTTATGGTGAGAAGTGTGACATATACACCGACCAAAAGAGCCTAAAGTATATATTCACACAAAAGGAGCTTAATATTTGTCAAAGGAGATGGTTAGAGCTAATCAAGGATTACGATTTCTCTATTCAACACCATCCTGGAAAGGAAAACAAGGTAGATGATGCTCTAAGCAGAAAAGAACCCGCTACTCTATCCATGTTACAGATTTAGAAAGACCCTATCTTTTTAGATATGCAAAGAATGGATTTGAAAATCATAAAGGCAGGGGATACATCCTACCTTTCCCAAATTATTTCGTAACCATCCATCCAGGAGAGGATAAAATAATCACAAAGGGATGATGTGGAGATACAAAAGAGAGTGAATGCAGTAAAGTAAGGTAAGCTACAAGAGTTCCATATCGATGATGATGGTGTGATTCGATTTGGAACACGGCTTTGTGTGCCTTTATCACTCGGGATAAAGAAGGATCTATTGGATAATGCACATAACTCAACATTCTCTATCCATATTGGGAGTACCAAAATATTCCGTGATCTCTGAGAACACTTCTGGTGGGATAACATGAAGAATGAGATTGTGGAATATATATCAAGGTTCTTGGTATGTCAGCAAGTTAAATTTGAGTGACAAAAGCCCAAAGGTATGATGCAACCATTGCCTATACCCATGTGGAAATGAGAAAATGTTACTATGGTCTTTTTCATGGGTCTCTGGAAGACGTCAAACGGAAATAATGCGATATGGGTTGTGGTTGATTGACTCACCAAGACTGCCCATTTTATAGCTATTCGGGAAGATCTCTCACTTGAAAAACTTACAAAGATATATGCGAAGGAAGTGGTGAGACTGCATGGAGTTCCAATCTCGATTATCTCTGACCGTGATCCAAGGTTCACATCTAAATTATGGAGGAGTCTTCAACATGCTTTTAGTACTGAATTAAATTTCAACATGACCTATCACCCCCAAACTGATGGCCAATCTGAAAGGACTATTCAGACGCTTGAAGATATGTTAAGATCCTACTCTCTTGAATTCAAAGGTGGTTGGGATCAACATCTACCATTGGTTGAGTTCTCATTCAACAATATCTTCCACTCGAGTATTCAGATGGCTCCATATGAATATCTGTATGGAAAACGATGTAGAACTCCAACCTGTTGGGATGAAGTTAGAGAATGAAAGATACTTGGATCTGATCTTGTTCAAGAGATGACTGAGAAGGTTCAAGTCATCCAGAAACACATCAAAGCTACCGAGAGTCAGCAAAAGAGCTATGATGACAATCGTCATAGGGACTTGGATTTTGATGTTGGAGATAAAGTCTTCCTTCTAATATATCCATGGAATAGAGTCATGCAATTTAGGAAGAAAGAGAAGTTAAGCCCAAGGTACATTTCCCCTTTTAGATCCTTGACCACATAGGATTAATGGCCTATCGACTTTCACTCCCACCAAATATGGCTCGAGTTCATGATGTTTTTCATGTATCACTCTTGAGGGAGTACATACCTGATCCCTCACATGTACTAAACTCAGAGGTGGTGCAGCTGGAAGATGATCTCTTATATGAGGAGCATCCAGTAAAGATTCTGGATCGGAGAGATAAGGTTATACGCAACAAGACAACCCATCTTGTTAAAGTGTTATGGAGGAACCATAAGTTTGAGGAAGTAACTTGGGAACCGGAAGAGGCAATGAAGGAGAAGTACCCTCACCTATTTGTGTAAAGTGAAATTTCGGGGGAGAAATTTCTTAAGGGGGGAAGAATGTAACGACCCAAAGTTTTTCAATGGAAATTCTCTTCTTATAATTATGTCATAAAATAACATGAAAACACAACATAATAAACTACTAAGTGATAAGTGACCTTTAAACATAAGTTTGTCACTTCTGTGTTTGGAATTTTTAAAATATGACATACACAGTTGTGTTCAAGATGATTTTTGGAGTCTAATAAAACAAAAGTAATTTTTGTTGAATAGTAACTTACCCTTATGAATAGTAACATACCCTTATGAATAGTTATATAACCTAACTAAGAAGTAAACTTACCTATGATAGTATAAAAATAATATTCAAGTGAAAGTATGATGTACCTATATTTTAGAATAAGTAAATGAATGTTTTAAAACTGTTTTTTAGTAATAAACCATGATTTTAATTAATTATTAAATTAATCAAGTTTAGAAAATTATTTTTGAAAAATGGACTTCATTTTTAAATTCTACATGTCGAAAAATGGTTGGGGCAAATTTTTGGGATTTTTCTAAAATACTTGAATTTTTGATGAATAGTGAAATACCGTAATTAACAAAAATAAGCTAAAAAAGCTAATTATAGAGTCATGTGTGATGTTATGATTATGTAATCCCACTTGGTTTGGGATCACATTATAGAATCACTATTCTTTTTCATTCAAGACTCACTATTCCTTGTCTTTGGGGAAATTAATAAACTAATAAATTTTATATTAAGGAAACCCCTCTCCCCTCTACTATAAAAACTACCCTTCACACCCTCATTTCCTCACACCTCTCAAGCTCCAAGAATTCTCTAAACTCTGCCCAAACATCCTCCCTAGTCCCTATCCCATGTTCAAGAGCTTCTGGTCTCATCAAAAGACCAAGCCTATCTTCCTTAAGGAGGATCTCAAGAGGAGGATTTAAGAGGTAATCTCTCTCCCTCTTATCCTTTAATTTCTTTTCAAGTTCAAGTTCATTTCTTGATCTCTCACCAACTATCTTCATAAAAATTGTATTTTAAATCCAGTATTATAAATTTAATGTAATTTTATGATTCTAATGGGATATTATATCATCCAACCCGCTTTCCCTCTTCCTTTTATTTTATTAAAGAGAACGTTGTTCGTGAGGAGTTAATTTATCACCTTCAAGAACGAAAAGTTTTCTTATTCAATTTCTACCTTCAGATATGGTCATGAAACCATTTTTATGGTTGAAAAAGAATATTTTATATTTATTACCTCCCATTTAAAGTTCTGGAACTAACTTATGACCATATTTCTAGTGATAAAATAAAACAAGTTCATTATGATCAAAAAATCGCTCAAATTAACCCAAACAATCATCATTTAATTCTTATCTAATGATTCATACACATGGATCTAATATAATTCATTATAAGATCATTAAAAATACTTTAATATCATTAATAATATGTAATATCAGTTCTTTATGTTTACCAATGTTCTACCCGAACTTCAATTTAAGAATACAAGTGAACCACTCAAGAAAACCATAAAAAAAACATTCTCGAACAATGTTTTTTAAACACTATAAATCATCCAAAGGCACATAAAATCACTTAAAAAAACCATAATTAACCATATTAATGTACACAAGGTTCTTAATTTCTAATTAATTAATATAATGTCATTATACAGGATATTAAAGAGAAGGAAGCATTCAGATACAAGGTAAGGGGAAAATCTTGAACCCAATTTTCTTTCTTCGGGTTCTACCTCTTTCACTCCAATTTGGTATGTTCACTTCTTAAAAATTATTTGTTAATCATTATCTTACCTTTTCTAGGATATAAAATTTTTCTAATAAAGTTTATGTCAATCCAAATGTTTTCCAAAAGAACTCTTCTTTTAAGAACTCAACTTTTACCTCTCATTCTTGGTTGATAGTTCTTGTATCAAGTATGTTGTTACCTCTTTCTTTTGGGAACCCAAATCTTATGAATGTATTCTTATGAGTTGAAACCCATTCATTACCATGGGTTAGTTATGTTCATTATTGGTATATGTTCTATGTGTCATGCATGATAATGATAATATTATGAGGTGACGGGTGCACCCTGAATTATATAGCGCAATATGAATGTTTGAATGTGACGGGTGCGCCTTGAATTATAGAGCGCTCCAATGCATTGGTTAAAGTGATGAATATCATGAGTAAATGTGAAATTATTTGTGAAAAAGATTCTAGATTGGTTCACAAGTATGTGTGGTAGTTAACCACTAAGACATGATGTTTCATTTTTATGCATTTCCACATTTCAAGTTTTTTATTTATGCTCCTCTCATGTTCATGATATTTTTCCTATGTCATGATTATGCTCACCCCATGATATATTATTATTATCTATCCTCTTATTGGGATTTTATCTCACCCCTTTTTATGTATATCCTCAGGTGTCTACATGTACTAAGGAGAGGAGAAGTGCCAATAAGAAGCTAGAGAAGAAGAAATTAAATAAATACTTTTTCTTGATGTTGTAATTGTTATGTACAATCCTAGTTTTCCCAAGAAACTAAACCTTTGGATCCTCTATGTATAATACTATTATTTTTTTTATCTTTAAAATGATTTAATAGTAATTTAAGAAAAGGCCAGGATGCTATACTTCTCACCCTATTCCTTCTTCCGGGAACTATGAAACATTCCAGGTAGCCCTACAAAACCTAAATAAGAGGAAATTAATGGGAGGCTAGTAGAAAAAAACTCATACTAGAGTTTAAAATACATAAAAACTAAATTAGTCACCCTCTCCCAAATGTTTGATGAAAACTAGTATAAGGTCCCCTCCCCTTAATAGGGACCAGGTCGAGACACTTCCAAGAACACCTTTAGAAACCCTTGAAGGGTTGAGCAAAGCCTCTCCCAAGTGTTGTTTCCCAAGTGGTCTATCACCCAATGTGCCTTAATATCTCTCTATACTACCTAATCAAAACACTCTGAAGACACATAGTCCTACATTCATAAGAACCCCTTGTATCATCCAAGCCTTTACCCTGTGTGAGCTACTGCTCAGGCCCTCTTCTAATCCACCCATGGAAGGGACTCTCTTCCTTTGGCACCCTTTTCCGAATGAGACCAAATTGAAACATACACCAAAGCCTCTAGACATGAAAAAACATAGAGAGGGTAACACCACCTAGTATCCCATTTCGGTATGCATTCATATAGTCACAATTTTCTCTCACTTATCCTAAGTGACAGTTAGGGTCACCAGGGTGTATGTGAGTATGAATTATTATGGTCATGAGGACCCTGACCTTGGGGGGGGGGGGTCAGGGAATTATAAATATTTAATACTAGGGTTAGTCCATGTCCTTACCTAGTAATATATAAACACTAGGGCCTCTAGTTATAGGTAGGTAGGGTAAGGATCATGCTTTCATTTCTGTTCGACAACAAATTAGATCCTCCTCTCCCATTACAGAACCAATTTTAGGGAATCCCCCTAGAGTATTTGTAACAACCCAAACATTCATTAATGGAAATCCCACTTGATCTAATTAAATGTCCCTTTATGTAAAATGTTTATATAAAATGTCAACTTCTTTGGTTTTATGTTGTTGGATTTTAAAATACTATTAAGAATTGTGACTATTGCTAATATGGCCATTGAATAATGATAACATGATTAGTATAAATATAGGGCTTTAACAAATCCAATTTACTCAGACAAAGGAAGCGATGACCTCATCCAATAGACGTTCCCCATATTAAGCACATTTGTCGGATCTTGGAAAATAGATAGAGTTATTGGGCTTCTCTCATGACCAAGCCCAAGCCAAGCTTCAATAGGTTAAGCTCGAGCAGGACCACCTACGAGAGAAGTGGAAATTGTTAGAGATTACCACCCGAGCAATGTTATCCAAGCCACCCCAAGAGTCTATCACCATTGCACACCTTAATCTTCTGTCTTATGTGGGTGTTATAAGGGGTTATGTAACAATACTTTAGAACTATTGTTATGTACATTATTTTTGTATATAATAATGAATATACTTTCATTTTATTATTGTTACCTTGTAAATAGTTTTTAAAGCATAAATAGTGTTTTCAATTAATATTCAACTAAGAAAGATATTTTGATGAATTAATGGATTATTGTATTAAATAATATTATAATAAATTATTATTATTATTAAATTAATTTTTATTAAATATAAATGATCGTATAATTTTATGAATGCAATTGTAATTTTTATTAAAGTTTGAAATCCATTTTTGTCAAAATCCGTGAATTTTCGATAAATATCAGTTTTTATTTTAAAATTGAAAATTAACAGATTTAGAAAATTATCTAGATAAAATAAATATTATTTCTGTAATCATGATGTCGAAATTATCCAATGGTTAAGTTTTCATAATTTTATGAGACAGTCGAATTTTTGGGTAAAAATTAAATACCGTGTAAATATATAATGTGATTTATGACATCATAATAACACAATAGTGATGTAATAAAATACTATAAGATTAAGGTTCATCCAATATATGTTTTAACATTAAAATAATGTGATTTTGGGTTTGTTTGAATTATTTTACAAAGAATTAATTGACCCTTCAAGACTTATTAAACATCTTGTCTTTTTAAATTGTTTTCCTTGGGAGTGTGACTCACCTCCACATAAGCAACCCCATTATTTTAAGAAGTTCGGACTTTGGCCTTATAAAATATTTTTTACACTTCCCTTTACCAAAAACCATGGGAAAAAACCATGGGCTGGTTTTTGTTTTGGATTAGTTTAATGTGAGGTGTCCCAAACCTAAATAATAATGAATTCCCTCACCTTTCCTATATAAACCCACCCAAGATACCATTTCCTCCTAACTCAAAGCCTTTATAGTTAGTCCAACATCTTCCCTCATATCTATATAATCCTCCCAAGGTGACCCAATCTCCCAATAAGCCTCTCTCAAGCCTCTCTCAACCCTTTGTAATCACACTTACAAGTAAGGGGTTTTCATCCATTCTCATTTTTGTCCAATATTCTTGAAGTTGTTATGAACTTTTAATTTCAATTATAAATGTTGGGTTATGTTTTTTAAACTCCCCCATAATTCCCTCTTTATTTTTTAATGATGGGAGACTCCTTTATCTCTCATTAAATGCCCCCCATGTACACCCATTACTATGCCGAAATTCTGAAAGGAATTCCACTCTACTCATTTACATTCAAGCAATTATTTTGTATCATGAATATAAATTCCATTAAATTTCTTGGGACATGTATCTATATGACACCCTTACTTTCCATGTCATTTAAATATGATGATACACCCCTTTATCTCTCATCAACCACTTTTATGAGTTCTTATGTCACGCCGTTATGCTGCTGAAATTGCACCGCACTTTTCCAAGCCAAAGTCATTATGTAGTGAATACAATGCCCATTTCTATATCAAGGGTATTAACCTTTATGCACATTTACTTATTGTTTAAAGAGTTTCATGTATGTATTCCACATTTTTTTATCATGGAATAAAATATTATGTTGAATGATTCAATGTTTTATGATCCATGTGGCACACTTATGCATGAAATGAAATGTTTAAGAAGGGTGCTCCCTTATAGAGATCCAATGCATTGGGTAAAGTATAGTATCATGATACTTCATGTGAAATGGGTGTTGAATCATGATAATTCAAGTGCAATGAGGTTTTACTCGTTCTTCATGCTCAATGAGGATTTACTCATGCTCCATGTGTAATGAGCCTTGGATCATGCTAATTCCATGTTAAGTGTTGTTGCCACATTTCCATGTTATGATTACCATGCTTTATCATGAATTTATGTTTATGCTTCTATTGTGATATATTTATATGCTTATTGTCTAACATGAATTTTATTCCTCATGTTACTCCATGTTTATTCCCTTACTGGACTTTATAGCTCACCCTTTTCTTATGCATGTCCTCAGGTTATCCCATGCAATGCTAAGTACGAGGGAATGTAGTGGTCATGTAAAGGAAGTTTTCTATAAAGATGTTGTATTTTCATGTTTTAAGTTGTTATGTAATGATCCTAATCCACAAAGACACTATACCTCTCGATCTTTCATGTTGTATCAAGTAAAGTTTATGTAATAAATCAGGTTTAAGTTTGTAATAAAAGATCAGGGTTGTCATAGTATTCCCCTAGACATTCTTGTGGGAGGTTGTAATATTTATCCACATATCACCATATGCTGTGTATAAATGGGTAGTTTGACATGAATATCCTAGATAAGAAACATGAGAGAAACAGGTTCATCCAAGACCCTTCTTCCTCTCTTGTACCCTCGACCCCTTCCACCAGCAAAAGAGGGATCATGTGGTTTGTTAGATCTTCCACATCCTATAATTTCTCACATTAAATCATGAATCATCATGGATTATTTGGGATTAGAGTTTAACCACAATCACTATATCCACATGACTATATGCATGATTTGGAAGAGGATTTTCTTCAGAATCTTCCTCTCGCCTTCCTTCAATGTGCCTCCATAGGCGTGGGTCCTCAAGGCCATGTATCGAACCCCATGGAAAATAGGATTGTTGGATTATCCATATATATTTCTTCCACTTGTTTTTTCACATCGATCATGACTCATGTAGTCATATAGGTTGGATGTGATCACAAAATACATGCGATCCCCAACCCAAAAGAAACCATAGCGTGTAAGCCTATATTTTTTGAACTATGAGAACTCTGATTCCTGCTATAATTAGAATAGGTAAGAATACCACCTAAGGACCTATCTCATTGGGGATACTATTTGGTATAATCCCCAATATCCAAAAAAAATTTCCCAGTATTTAGGAATAATCTGGAGACATACATCAAAGGAAAGGGTGAGCTGAAGGCCCAGTAAGGGTAAACAAGGGAATCCATTTACTTGTGATATCAATAAGAACTTGATAAAAAAACATAAAGACATGAGAAATGGAAAAAGAATAATATCATAATAAAAAGAACATGAAAAATAACTTGAATATGTGGATTCAAAATTTCATTTAGACATTCATTAACATATCACCAAGGTTTATCCCCAAGGTGTCATAAAAAAATTACCAAGGTTATTCACCAAGGTATCGTGAAACTTGTCATCTCTAGAGATTAAATTCTTTACCCAATGCATTTAAGCGCTATCATGGCACACCATTAATATGTATTTATTTTCATGTGATCCATATAGATCATAATCAAACATTTCATAAATAACCCATAGAGAGTAAAAGTAATGGGTTTCACTTCAAAATCGTGACGTTTTAAAAGTGCTTAGAAACATGATTGTTATGTATTTTATAACCCTTGGAAAAGGAAAGAGGGTTTATTGTATGTCAATTCCAGAATCAAATAGATAAATTTTATGTCTTGATTAATACCTCTGTAAATGAAAATATATTAGGGTATTTTGATAAATAAAACAAGATAATTTCTTAAGAAAAAGAGAGAGACATTTTGAGACAAAATTTCTCTAGCATAACTGCTATATAACAAACAATAAAAAGAGAGGGGACAAGGGTCTACCATCAATAAATAAATAATTTACAGTATATTTATAGAATAAAAATAAATAAGATCATGGTGTGGAATGACATACCACACGAAAAGGAAGCTTGAAAGAAAAGAGAAAATGAAATTTATTTTACGAAACTTCGGCAGCCTAACGACGTCACTTAAAAATTCAGAAAATAAATTGATGAGAGAAGAAAGGGTATATCATCATTTAGACATGAAATGGAAAGTAATATGAATATATAAGAACAAACCCCCACATAATAATATGGAAATTGGAAGACACAACTTAAAGGAAATCATGACTAAAATAGGAGGGTGGAAGGTTCCCTTACTATGAAGAGTAACTTTGAAAGCATGAAGGTTGGGACCTTGGGCGGATTGAGGGCACACTTAGAGGACTCCTTGGGAGGTAAAAATATTAGAAATTTATTGAGGATTATTTTTGAATGAAATGAATTTGGGAATGTCTTGTAATTTATAGGAAAAGTGAGGGAATATTTAATTAATTTCCAAGGGACACCTCATTGGTGGTATTTGCAAAACCATGGGTTTGCCCATGGTATTTGCCCATGGTATTGGCCACTTGGGACACATAATAAAATATCTTACTATTAAAATGTTGACCAGAATGATTACATCATTATTACATCATTAATGATGTCATTAAACACCCGATACTCAAAACTGTATTTTCACTATTCACCGAAAAACAAAACATTTTAAAAAAATATCATAAATTCACCCTAACCTAATATCGATGATATGAATTCAAAAATGGACTCCATTTTATGGAAATAATTTTCTAAATATTTTTAATTTAATTTTTAAATAAAATCATTTTTATTAAAAAAACAACTCTAAAACTATAACATATTTTGTAACACCTTGATAAAGTAATAAAAGTCCCATAAAATTATCGTATAACCACAAGACAATAAAGTAACAATTTATGATTTCATTTTATGAAAATAAATTTTCATTTTAAATTATTAAATTAATTATAAAATTGTAAATAAAAAATTTATGACCTACAAAATAACAAAACTTATACTATGATCGTTTTTTCACTTTTAAGATGTCTAAATTGTATTTATACATTCATGGGTGAAGTTTATATTTTTTGGCCGATTTACTATTCATTACTATTTATAAGGGTATGTCACTATTCATACTTTACTATTTACTAAAAATATAGTTGATCTTATTATACTCTATATTTCATACAGATCACAACTATAGAAGACCATTTTTTGAAAATCATTTCACATTATTAATTATTTAAAGTTTACATTAATATTTTAAAATACCATTTTTCCAAAATTCTTCAATAATATTCATCCTATATTAATTCAGACATTTGAAAATCACAAATTTTACCATAATAAGAAATAAAAATTTTATTTATACCAAGTGATTAAAAAAAAGTATGTAAGCCTTATTACATAGCCCCTTATAACACCTGTATAGGACCTATTTGTAAGGTGTGCTGTGGTGATAAAATCTTGGAGTGGCTCAGACAACATTTCTCGAGTGGTGATTTCTATCAGCTTGAACTTCTCCCTTAGGCGATTTTGTTCAAGCTTCAAATGTTGAATCTCATATTGGGATTGGTCCAGAGAAAAGCCTAGTGATGCTACCTCTTTCTCAAGCTTTTATAGATGGGCTTCGTATAGCCCGAGTCTACTGGATTAGGCCATCGACTCTTCTTTCAGTATTAATTAACCAAGATCACTTGTATTTATATACAATAATTGTAACGTTTAGTTTCCAAAAAGCATATTGGCCAACGATCATATAACAGTTGAAACCCAATGGTATCACTTCATTAATTAAAGGATATTGTTTTGTGGAGTATAAAATGAAATAACACACAAATTTAGGAAAAAAATATTATTCAAAAGTTTGGGTCATTACATTATTCCCCCCTTAAGAAATTTCAATCCCGAAATTTTAACTCGTACCCTAAGAAGAGAAATGGTGTGGGTAATTCTGCCTCATAGACTCCTCTGGTTCCCACATGGCTTCTTCACATTTGTGGTTCCTCAACAACACCTTAATAGGGTGGGTAGTCTTGTTGTGCAGAACCTTGTCTCTACAATCCAAGTTCTCCACTAGATAATCCTCATAAGAGAGGTCATGTTCTAGTTGTACCACCTCTAGATTTAGTACATGTGAAGGGACATGTATGTACTTCCTCAAGAGGGATACATGGAAGAAATCATGAACATATGATAGATTTGGAGATAGTGCAAGCCGATATGCCACTGCTCCTATGCGATCAAGGATTTCATAGGGGCCAATGTACCTAGGGATGAGCTTCCATTTCTTCCCAATCCTCATGACTCTCTTACAAGGTGAAATTTGAAGAAAGACTTTTTCACCAACATCAAACTCCAATTCCCTTCAATGGTTGTCGGCATAGCTCTTTTGCCGACTCTAAGCAGCCTTAATGTGTTGCTGGATGAAATGGACTTTTTCTATCATATCTTGCACAAGATCATGCCTAAGAAGCTTTCTCTCACCAGATTCATGCCAAAAAGTAGGATTTATACATTGCTTACCATATAGAAATTCATAGGGTTCCATTTGAATGCTCAAGTGGAAGCTATTGTTGTAAGAGAAGTCAACTAAAGGGATATGTTGATCCCATCCATCTTTAAATTCCATTGAGCATGTTCTCAGCATATCCTTGAGTGTTTGAATAGTCCTTTGATATTGTCCATGAGTTTGGGGGTGATAGGCCGTACTGAAATTTAATTCAGTGCATAGAGCATGTTGAATAATTCTCCAGAATTTTGATTTGAACCTTGGATCATGATCAGATACGATAGAAAGTGGAACTCCATGTATCCTTACCACTTCCTTCACATAACTCTTGGAAAGTTGATCAAGAGAGAAATCTTTCCTAATGGACATAAAATGGGAAGTCTTGGTGAGATGGTCCACAATAAACCATATCGCATTGTTTCCTTTGGAAGTTCTCAAGAGACCAGTGATGAAGTCCATAGTGATATTGTCCCACTACCATGCTTGTATGGGTAGTGGTTGCAATACCTCTTTAGGAAGTTGTCACTCTGCCTTCACTTGCTAACATACCAGGAACCTTGAAGTGTAGTCACCAATCTCCCTTTTCATATTATCCCACCAATAATGATCACGAAGGTCCCTATACAATTTTGTGATTCCAAGATTTATAGAGAAAATAGAGCTATGAGATTTATCCATCAGCTCCTTATTTATTTCCAAAATAGATGGAACACATAGTCTTGTATGAAATTTCAGTACACCTTCTTGATCAATATTGAACTTAGGAAACTTCCCATCCTTCATAGCCTCAAAATTTTTCTGTAACAAAGGATATTCTTTCTGAGCTTTCTTGATATTCTCTAGTAATGATGGTTGAGAAATCATTTGGTTTAGGGTTGATGATGTCCCTTCCCTTATAATTTCCATGTTCATCTTTACTAGGTCATTGATCAAAGTATCTCTTTGAATCCTCATCATTGAAAGAACAACTGGGTCTTTCCTTCTTAGTACATCAGTGACTTTGTTTTCTCTTCTTGGATGATAATGAATTGAAAAATCATAGTCTTTGAGAAGTTCCAACCATCTCCTCTGTCTCATGTTCAATTCCTTTTGTGTGAAAATATACTTCAAACATTGATGGTTTGTGTATATATCACATTTATCCCCATAAAGATAGTGCCTCCATATCTTCAGAGCAAAAACGAATGCAACTAGATCCAGATCATGCCTAGGATAGTTCTGATCATTATTATTCAACTATTGAGATTCATAAGCAATGAATTTGTCATTTTTCATGAGGACACACCCAAGAACTTTCAGATATGTATCACTAAAAATAATCAATCCTTCTCCACTTGAGGGAAGAGTTAACACGGGTGCAGTAACCAATCTCTTCTTTAGCTCTTGGAAACTTTCCTCACACTCCTTTGTCCAGATGAACTTGACCCATTTTTGAGTTAACTTGGTTAATGTATTAGAAAGTTCACAAACCTCCTATAATATCCCGCAAATCCAAGGAAACTATGAATAACAATTATTATTGTAGGCTGAGGCCACTCCTCTACAACTTTTGTCTTTTCAGGGTCAACTGTGATTCCTTCATTGGTTACAATGTTCCCTAGTAAAGAAACTTATTGTAACCAGAATTCATATTTTCTGAACTTTCCAAAAATCCTATCCTTCCGTAGAGTTTGAAAAATAACTTTTAGATGATCCTCATGCTCCTCACAAATTTTGGAATATATCATAACATCATCAATAAAAACTACCACAAAGTTATCAAGGTAGTCCTTTAAGACTCTATTCATCAAATCCATAAAAATAGTAGGTGCATTAGTCAGTCTGAAGGGCATAACAACAAACTCATAATGCCCATATCTTGATCGGAAGGTAGTTTTTGGAATATCTTTTTTCTTCACCCTCAATTAATGATAACCAGATCAAAGATCAATCTTAGAGAATAATTGAGCCCCACGAAGTTGGTCAAATAAGTCATCAATTCTTGGAAGAGTGTATTTACTCTTCACTATGATCCTATTCAGTTCTATATAATCAATGCATAGACACATTGATCTATCCTTCTTCTTCACAAAGAGAACTGGTGCTCCCCAAGTTGACACACTCGGTCAGATAAAACCCTTCTCTAAAAGATCTTGGAGTTTTTTCTTTAACTCCTCCAGCTCCACATTTTACATCCTATACGGGGTCTTTGATATCAGATGAAATCCAGGTATGAGTTCATTGGAGAAATCTACCTCTATTTCTAGGGGAGGTTTGGGTAAATACTTAGGAAATATGTCAACATATTAATAAATTATGGGGAAATTTTCTATCCTCAAACTCTCATTTCCTTCTTCTTCTTCACCGATCAACTCCATGAAGAAGGATATAAGAGGTTTTTCTAGACAAATATCAGGTTGAGATATCTCACCTTGGAAGATAACTATAGGTTTTCCATTCAAGACTGTTGAGATTTTCTTGCTTCTGCATTTGATCTTATCATTATACTTTAAGATCCAATCCATCCCTAGTATAGTGTAAAATTACAGCATGGGAATGACTACTAGATTTGCGATAAGATTGTGCTCACTAAAGTAAATACTAGAGTTTCTAATCACTAATGATGCCTGGATAATCCCACCAGGAGTCTTGACTGATAACTATACTTTTAGAATATCGGGGGTTGATTCTAAATTCTTTGAAAACTTAGAGGAAATAAAGGAATGTGTAGAACCAGAATCAAACAAAGTACTTGCTAGATTTGAGAGAAAAACAAGAGTACCTTCCACCACATCATTTGGCGCTTCAACTTCATCCGTAGTGATTTAAAAAGTATAACCTTGTTCCCTTGGCCATTGCTGAGGCTAATGATGATTTCCCTCCACTTCCCTCGGATTTGGACAGTGATAGGAAAAGTTCCCAAGTTGTCCACACTTATAGCATTGGACATCAGGTAGGGCCTTCACAATCTTCCCCTTGTCGTTACTGTTGGGAAGTTGTGGCTTCACCTCACTACGACAATTCCATGCAATGTGGCCATCTCTACCACACTTGTATCAGTTTCCAATCCCGAGTAGGCAGTTCCCCAAATGCTTCTTCCCACATTTATTACATGTGGGACGTTGTACTTGGTTTCCTCCTCTTCCCTGATTGAAGATCCTATATAAGATTGGATCCATCGATCTTTTCTTGTCATTGGATTTATGAGACCATTTCATCTCACCAAACTCCAGTTCGACTTTCATTGTACATCGCATGATCTCCTTATAACTATCATAATCTCGGTTAGCTAGATTCTTCTGCAGATGAGGTCTTAGTCCACCAAAGAATCTATCAACCTTACCATTTGGATAAATGACAAAGCTAGAGGTGTAACATGAAATCCTTGTAAATTTCATCTCGTAGCTTCCCACATATTCATTCTCCTTATGATTTAGCTCGAGAAACTCCTTCTCAATTCTTGTTCTCATCGATCGAGGGAAATACTTGTTGAATAATATCCCACTAAACTATTCCCACTCCATAGCTTCAACTTACACTCTTGGCCTTGTGTTTTTAATTAGTTCCCACTACTGATCAGCTTCTCCCTCTAATAAATAAACAACCAAGGTAACCTTCTCTTGTTGAGAACAGAAGAGCACATAAAAGATCTTCTCAATAGAGCTGATCCACTGTTCTACAATCAATGGGTCAGTGGATCCATTAAAGGTTGGTGGTCGTTGAAGCATAAAGGATTCAACATAAATTTGTTCCCTTCATGGTGAGATCAGTCTCTCATCTTGATTCAAGTTATTTCCTATAACTTGAGTAAGTTGGTTCATCATTCACACGAAATTTTCCATTCCAGCTTCCATCGGAGGGTCGCCAATGCATGATCCATTACGGTAACCATTTGCATAGTTCCTCCTATTTCCCCCCATTTTCTAAAAGAATAAAACCTTAATGATAATTTTATTTGTGAATCTTTTAACTATAAATAATTTTATGTCTTAAAACTTCATGCTTTAAACAATTACATTTCTCTATAAATCCTTCATAACGATTCATAAAAAGGTTATGATTAAACAAACATATGCCCCAGAAGTGTTGTAACCAAGAGCGAAGCAAGGCCTGTTTTCATGTACCAACATACCTTGGGTCAAGCCCAAAACTCCTTGTTAGAGTTTTCACTCCTAGGTATATATGTGCCAGAGCTGCCTATACCTTCTCGTATCCAGACAGGGATGTATTTTCTTGATAAACCACTTACTCAATACTCACCAAAATACCAGGAAGTTATCCTATATTGAAAATTTTATATAGGGTTCTTCCTAAAGTTTTCATATCCTAACTTTCATAAATAAATAAACTATCCTTTGACACCAACTATGGAATCCTGACTTTTTATTACATAACTTTTCATTACATTTTACAAACAGAGGATCTTTAAAGTATAGTGTCATGGAAATCTGGAATAATAAAACATGAAAACTTAAAACACTATTTTAAATCAACTTGAAAATATTCTTGAAAAGTTAATACTATGTACAATTACTACATCTCATAACCCGGAGACATACATTAAAGGAAAGGGTGAGCTGAAGGCCCAGTAAAAGTAAACAAGGGAATTCGTTTACTTGTGATATCAATAAGAACATGATAAAAAAACATAGACATGATAAATGGAAAAAGAGGCATATCATAATAAAAATACCATGAATGATAACTTGGATGTGTGGATAAAACATTTCATTTATACATTTATGAACATATCACCAAGGTTCATCCCCAAGGTTATTCACCAAGGTATCATGAAACTTGTCATCTCTAGAGATTAAATTATTTATCCAATGCATTGAAGCACTATCAGGGCAAAAAATTAATATGTATTTATTTTCATGTGATCTACATAGATCATAATCAAACATTTCATAAATAACCCATAGAGAGTAAAAATAATGGGTTTCACTTCAAAATCATGATGTTTTAAAAGTGCTTAGAAACATGATTGTTATGTCTTTTATAACCCTTGGAAAAGGAAAGAAGGTTTATTGTATGTAAATTCTATAATCAAATAGATCAATTTTATGTCTTGATGATTAACTTTGGAAATGAAAATATATTTGGGTATTCTGATACATAAAAAAAGATAATTTCTTGAAAAAAAGGGAGATATTTTGAGACAAAATATCTGCAGCATAACGACTATATAACATGGTTTTAGAAAATAATATAAAGATAAGGGACAAGGTTATACCATAAAAAAATGAATAATTTAAATTATAGGTACAAAATAAAAATAAACAATATCACGGTGTGGAATTACATACCATACGAAAAGGAAACTTAAAAGAAAAGAGAAAATGCGATTTCTTTTACGAAAATTCGGCAGCCTAACAACGTCACTTAAAAATTCAGAAAATAAATTGATGAGAGAATAAAGGGTCTCTCATAATTTGGACATAAAATAGACAGTAATAAGAATATATAAGAACATACCCCCACATAAGAATATGGAAACTGGGATACATAACTTAAAGGAAATCATGACTAAAAGAGGAGGGTGGAAGGTTCCCTTACCGTGAAGAGTAACTTCAAAATATTGAAGGTTGGGACATTGGTGGTCTTGAGGGAACCTTGGGAGGACTCATTGGGATGTAAAAAGACTATAAATTCGTTGAGGAGGATTTTAAAATGATATTAACGAGGTAATGGCTTGGTATATATAGGAAAAGTGAAGGAATATTTAGTTAATTTCCAAGGGACACCTCATCGGTGGTATTTGCAAAACCATGGGATTTCCCACGGTATTTTCCCATGGTATTGGCCACTTGGGACACCTCATAACATATATTACTATTCAAAAGTATACCAGAATTATTACATCATTATTACATCATTATTACATCATTAATGATGTCATTAAACATCAGAAACTCAAAAACTGTATTTTCATTATTCATCAAAAAACAAAACATTTTATAAAAATATAATAAATTAAACCTAAAATAATATCGATGCACTGAATTCAAAAATTAACTCCATTTATGGAAATAATTTTTTAAACATTTTTAATTTAATTTTTAAATAAAATCATTATTTATTAAAAAAACAACTCTAAAACTATAACTTATTTTGTAACACCTTGAAAAAGTAATCAAGGTCCCATAAAATTATCGTATAACCATAATAAAATAAAGTAACAATTTATGATTAAATTTTATGAAAATACATTTTCATTTTATATTAATAAATTAATTATAAAATTATAAATAATAAATTTATGACCAACAAAATAAAAAACTTATACTATGATCGTTTTTTCACTTTTAAGATATCTAAACTATATTTATACATTCATGAGTGAAGTTTATATTTTTTGGAAGATTTACTATTTATTACTATTCATAAGGGTAAGTTACTATTCATACTTTACTATTTAATAAACATCAATTTGATATTATTAGAATCTAAATTTTTTATTGATCACAACTGTAGAAGACCATTTTTTGAAAATCATTTCACATTATTAATTATTTAAAGTTTACATGAATATTTTAAAATAAAACTTTTCCAAAATTCATCAATAATATTCATTATATATTTATCCATACATTTAAAAATCCCAAATTTTACCATAATAAGAAATAAAAATTTTCTTTATACTAAGGGATTATAAAAAGTATCTAAGGCCTTGTTACATAACCCCTTATAACACCTGTATAAGACCTAAGTGTAAGGTTTGATATGGTGATAGAATCTTAGGGAGGCTCGGACAAAATTTCTCGAGTGGTGATTTCTATCAACTTGAAATTCTCCCTTAGGAGATTCTATTCAAGCTTCACATGTTGAAGCTCAGGTTGGGCTTGGTCTAGAGAAAAGCCCAAAGATGCTACCTCCTTCCCAAGATCTGACAGATGGGCTTCGTATGGATCTATTCTACTAGATGAGGACATCAACTCTTATTTCTGTATTAATTAACCAAGATCACTTGTATTTATAAAAAATAATTATTACGTTTAGTTTCCAATGATCATATTGACCAATGATCATATAACAGTTGAAACCCAACTATATCACTTCATTAATTAATGGATATAGTTTTGTGGAGTATAAAATTAAATAACACACAAATTTAGGAAGAAAATATTATTAAAATTTAAGGTCGTTATATTTTAATTTAATCAATTATACACCCATGTTACCAAATCCCACTAACGACATCAAATGCACAACAATATGGAAACAAGTACACAACATGCTAGAACAAATCAACATCAAAACTATAGGATATAACTTGTAGAGAACCTAACTTGAATATATTGATGAAAACACCCTTAATCACTACCTTAGATATTGATACCAAAATACCTTGAATAATTTACCTAGATTCCACTGGAAATTGTTTTTAGGGATTTGTAATAAGATCTCCCAAGATACAAACCCTAATCCAGAAAAGAGAAGAAATGAGATGATTAGACTTACCCGGAGCTTTGATCTACATCCAATGGTGCTCCAAATAGCCTAGAAATGAGGTAGATCAATATATTGGAAGATTTTTTAGATTGGGTTCATCCCATGGTTTTCAAGGGAGGAAATTAGAATGAATTTCTAGTGAGGCTCTGAAATCCCGTAATGGAAATTTAGAAAACTTTTCCAACTTTACTGGGCTGCATGGTTTACACACATGGTTTTCCATACTGTGTGAAAACCATGTAAAAAACTATTTAAAGTGATTTAAGCTACATGGTTACTTGGGAATTTTAGTATGGTTTTATAACCATTCACCAAATATGATTTCAATCACTCTCTAAGGCTACACAGTTCACCTAGAAAGGTCGAACTGTTAACTTAACTGTGCACCGACTGTGTGACTTGCACAGTTTGGCCTGGTTTTCCTTCCATACATGTACCAAACCCCTAGAAACCCCTTGAGGTACCTCATACTCCTAGAAATCATTAAACTAACCATAAATAGTATATTTAAACCAAAATTTAAATGGATACATACCTTCATGATGTATGAGATCTTACATCCTCCCCACCTTATAACAGCTCATCCTCGAGCCGCTCTTCACGAGTATCACTGAACTTACAAAAAAGAGATCGGGTCACTCGGACCACATATCAATATTACATCCCCATGTTTCCTCTTGATCATTATCACACTAACACAATACTTGAACTAATTTCATTTTCTTTCCCCACAAAACTTCTCACTATGATTCACAAAATGAATCTGATTCTCCTCAAGGGACGCATCAACTTAGAACCATACATAAACCACTAGAACACCATAGGGAAGCCTAGGAAACCATACCTAAATCAAAACATAAGTAAACATCTCACATGGAATCATTCCCTCATGGAATATCCAATCATCATTCCTTCTATCTGATCCTCCTCACAATTGGTGGCCCAAATCACATGGTGCCATTTACCATATTTTCAAAACTCCAATGGTGTCCCAAAATCGACACAACTCAAAGGAACACACAATTTTCCAAAAAATCCATCTCGACTTAATTTAATCCACAACATGACATCCAAAATTACCATTCTATAAAAAACGTCCCAAACACAACCAAACCCCTCAGGGCACCCAACTGATTAGAATACAATCCAGTACTCGTTTCTAAGGCCAAAACACCAGAATTTTACCTTCTCGAGTCCCTTCAACCCAAAAAAAATGATCACATAACCATCCTAACACTTTACACTTGGTGATCCCACCACATAATTTATCTCACCCCCACCATCTTCCTATTATCGGAACCTTCACTATCGGAAAAGACCACTTGAACCTCAAATCAACCTTCACAACACCTAACATATTCCCAACTCATCACACACCAAAAAAACCATAAGGGCCTCACCCATTTGGAAATCATATTTTCCATCAAAACAATATAGAATGTAACCCCTAAATCATCCATTCAAAGACTAAGATAAACTTGTCCTTTATCAAGTAAGTCTTAATTTCCAAAATGCACTTGTCACCACAACCATCAAACTAGGTGTGAGTCACAACTCACCACATCCATTACTTTCTCACCATATCATATCAGACCACCCCCAACTGACTTGTCCCAAAAAATCTATCCTAAAATTATAGAAATATACCCCTTTAGTCTTCCCAATATACTTACCAACATAAATCTTATCATTATCATCCAACACATCTACCATTGCTGTTCATTTTATTCCTATAGAACTCAACAGTCACGACATCAACTGTCCTATATACCATCATTATGCCCCACCACTATCATCGATATTCCAAAAACATATCTTCTAATTAACAAACACTACCTAAATATGGATATTCCCATTTAAAAAACTATTATAAAATTTGAAACGTACCAATTGCTTCAAGATGAGTCAATCTGTTCCCAACTAACTTATCCTAGAAACACATAGCTGCCCCATTGGAATTACATTACCGTACTTAACCCAGATACCTTAATGCCTAATGAAACTCCATGGTCACCAAATCACAGCTACCAATGTCCATACCTGACCATTGATGAGGTCCTAGAACCCTAACTCTCTCACCATGAACTGTTTTCATATCTTACCGCGCCCTTCAAAAACATTAACATAGGAAACTCAAATTTTAGTTGGAAACACCCTGATCCCAAAGCCAAATTTTGGCATAATCAACCACCCTAAAAAAGGACTAGCTAACCTTTCTAATAGACCCAATGTTCACCTAAAAGTTTCCCTATTTGAATCTCGATGCCGCTACACCAACTTCATCCTCTGCTCCACGCAACTAGGACAAACTTATCACTCCCCACATTAGGAGTATCCTTATCATTTCTTTGATCAAGCGATCTCAATCACTTAAGATCATGCTTTGGTCATGATATATAACCCAAAAATTAAATGTGTTCATCTAAATTTCCAAATTTCAATAAAACATACATCACTCGGTACTCGATCCCGACTTCTGGGAATGGAACTCTTGGCATTCACCAATACCCATTTCATTCTTAATAACTCACCCATAAACTGTCAGTGGTGGATATTCCACCACCCAATTCCACATATATCTCCCCATGAACTTAAAATCTATATTTTCCTATAACCAATCATAACACATTCAAATTTCTAGGCACACAACTAGATCTTTCTCAATGTACTTGGGATAATATCAAGATGTTGGGAATGATTTTATGTAGCAATAAGTACTCTAAGAAATTTTCAAATAACAACAACATAACTTATCCATAAATGATTTCACCTCCCACTATATAGACATCTTGGTGTTTTTATAGTATTGAGTTTCCCTACCCATGATGTCTTGTTGACACCCGACCACCAAAACTCATGTGGGGGTTTCCAACCAACTCACCACTTCTTCAAGACTCTCTGGAAAGTATTTTCGAACCAGTGTTTCCTTTAATACTACCACCACCACACTAATAGAGCTGTGTATCCCAGAACCATTTCTCTTACCAATTATCCCTCGAGGACAATCTTCCACTAGTTAGACACACTTCCTTCAAGAACTCTGGTAAAAATACACCCTAGGTTCCACACTGATCATACTCACAAACTCACATCAGCACAATGAGCCTAAACACCCACTCGAGGCCCGAAACACAACCCACAAGATATGAACCCACATGGGTCACCACACCCATCACAAAACACCCATAACTAACAATCATACAACCAAGACACTCACTATTATGTCCTATTGATGTCTTTCACAAACACAACCCACAAGGGGTACCATATTCACATTATCAAAAAACACCACAAAACCTCAAGGCCATTTCCCCACCAAAAGAATAACAAGGAAAACCCCTATATCCACACGTTGATACAAATCAAGATCCCTTGTAATATAACCAAGGCCACATCCAAGGGAACTCCCACTGCCCAATCCACCCATACAAAGGACCAGATAAGAAGCACCCAAAATACTCAATATCATTCTTCGTCAAAAGTTCCATCATTATAATCTCTTTTATAATAACATAACCACTTTGAAAACCAAAAGGTTCACACTTTAGAAAATTCAACTTATGAAATTTTTTAAAAATACCTACATATTCATATTCATACTTCAAAACATCTCCATCAACAAACATTCAAGATAAGTCTAATTAGTGTAGACCACAATGAAAAAAACACAATGTGTGACATAATCAATCGACTCCACATACATTAACCCAATGAACATGATCATATATCTAATATGTTCAACATGGTGTAATCAAAATATCAAAGATAAAGTATTTCATTAGACATACTCTTTCAAAACCATTTCCACTTTCACAATGCAATCCTTCAATTTTAGGAACCTATCTAATTTTTCAACCTATTACAACCAATATTTTGAATCATCAATAACCATAAAAAGAATAATTCTTTAACCACATTACCATAATGAGGTAAATATTTACCTTTTAGAAACCATTCAATCATCACAATTTATCACAACCAAGAAATTTAACCCATTTTATAATGTTTCCTTAATCACACTACTCTTAACCATTATTTTACATCCTTTCTATTTACCCATTTTCATCATCCTTATTATACACTATTTTCATCCATATCAATAAAGTAAAATTAATTCTACCTTTCATACCCCACACAATCATCTTGTGTGTGTGCCTATTATGATGCATTCCACTTATGTACCTAGGTGCCTATAATGATGCCTGAATGCACAACCTCACGTCACTCCGGCCATGAGCTAACTATCATAAATCAATAAAATCACACAACAAGTGCATCACCAAATGGTGAAATATCATCAAATGTAACAACACACATCAAGGAAAACAATTCCCACCCCGGGCACTAGGGTTTTACCTCATACATGGGTTAGCTATTCCCAAGAATGAGCTCATTTCCAAGGCCTGACACTATATTGATCTACCATCTACCTTTACCAAATAGTATGAAAAAGAAAATAACTCCTCTAATACCAGATTTTAACACCCCCAACCCAGAAGCCACTAAACCAGTACTCCGAGCCTAGTCACCACATGAACTCAAGCACGCCACCCAATAAGCCAGAGGTTTCCCACTAGTGGAGAGGGCCTTTCAAGTTACATGGGGAGAATATACCCTCTTTACACAAGTAATTCACAATAGATAACAATTAAAATATCATAAATAACACATTATAGTAAATAATCATGCATAAAAAAGAATCTACCAACTAGGTACAAACCATAGCCAATAATAAATATGTATCGCATGCTAAACAATGTCAAGTGAAAAAAACCCAAAATAAAGACAAATATTGGAATTCACTAAATGGTCCTTACCCACGTACGAAACCTCTACCATTCACATACCTATCATGACTCAACTCCCAACCACAAGTTCTTTTCCCCTATCCTAACCTAAAAGCATGAAATCTACTTGGGTACCCATTGGAGGCCTGAGTAGGGTGTGGGTACAAATCACTAGGACACCATTAATGGTGTCTACAAAATATCTTATCTACATAAATAGTGCATACAAGTACTAAATAAATGATAATTAAAAATAATAAAGTTTAGGGTCCATTAGATAACATGGTTTACTTAAGTCATTCCTAGCATTGTTCCCAGTTTCATTACATATGTAGTATTCATTACTAAAATCACTTACATGATATTATTAATGAATTATGAATAATCATCTAGTTCAATTCATAAGGGTAATGAATCAAGTTACTTATCTCACTAGGGATAACATATCACAATAATCACATTTTCCTCACCTCTAAGCCTCTGTCTGGGTGTAATGCAACCATTACGAGAATAGAGCTTTGTCCCCTTACCTAACCCATGAATTGTGGGGTGGAGTTCAGAACCTCAGTATAAATCGACTCATGGGCATAGAACCTCAAGTCAATACACCACTAAACCAAGCCATGTACACATGCTTATTTAACATTCACCACATAGATACCACATAAAAACCTACCACATCCAATACTAATAGAAATATCACAATCATTGATATTCAGTATGAGAATTAATATTATGCCACAATTCATTAACACATTTACCAGTTACATCACATAGCCATTTAGCCTAATACCCATTTATTATACCTCATTCACTAAGCATATTCACTATTACCCTTACAATAACCATTTAACATATTAAAAAATATCCCCATGTTAATCCACTTAACCCATTCATCATTTACCACGTATTAACCCACTTATGCATTTCCAAGTATAAATCACCATTCATTGGGAATATTCACATTAATCCCTTTAAGCCCATTATCATACCCAATATCACTGAAAATATTCAGAAATTTCTTTAAATTACTCATAAATCATATTCATCAATTCAATATCCATTATTTTTTAACCATGTTTATCATGGTATCCATGCTACCATGCATCAACTCTACACATATGTTTACTAGTTTCTAGGATTGGGAATATTGGCGCCCCCCATGGGTGGACCTAGATCATTCTAATCATTCTCTATACATCCCATATGGATCATGTGGGTTTAATTTCATCAATTAGACATCCATTTTATGAAATCCCACTAATTACATCAAATTCACAACAAGATGAAACCAAGAACACATCCTAAAAGCAGAAATCCACATCAAAACTATAGAATATAACTTGTAGACCACCTACCTTGAATCTATTAACGAACACACCCTTAATATTTTCCTAAGATCTCAATCCAAACCTCTTTTGAATCATTTACCTAGATTACACTAGAAAAAATAGGGTTTTAGGGCTTTGGAATAAGATCTCCCAAGACACAAACCCTAATCAAGAAAAGAGAATAAATGAGAGGATTAGAATTACTTGGAGCATCGATCTGCAACCGATGGTGCTCTAAACGGCCTAAAAATGAGGGAGATTTATATATTAGAATCTTTCAGAGCCTTGGTTCTTCCCTAGTGTTTCAAGGGACAAAATGGGAGAGAATTAAAGGTGAGGTTCTTAAATACCATAATGGAAATTTTGTTAATTTTTAAAACTTTACTAGGTTGCACTGTTTACCAACTTGGTTTTCCAAACCATGAGAAAACTGTGTGTAGGATATAGTCTAATGTTATTTGGGACACACTATTTCCTAGTATCTTCCACACATATTGAAAAACATGAACCAACTATTCATTAATCCATTATCTAAGGCTACACGATTTCACCCCGGAAGGTCGTATAGTTTACTTAACCATGTGACAACGGTCCGACTTGCACAGTTTGGCCCGCTTTTCCTTCCTTCCATGTCACGAACCCACAAAACACCATTGAGGCAACTAATACACCCAAAAATCATTCCAATTACCCTAAATAGAAGATTGAAACCAAAATTTAAACAAATACATACCTTCATGATGTCCGAGACATTAAAATACTCCCCTACGAGACAATCCCGATGGCCTCCATAGGCAAGGGTCCTCACAATCCAAACTATGTGGGCCTTGATTCCCATCCAAATAGAATACGTTGGCTTCATCTCTAAGGTCCAATCTCAAAATACCCAAATCACCCCTATTCTCTATGGGCCACATTCTTAGTAGGTTATAATTCAAACCGAGAATCCATATCACTTCAAGGTTTAATGGGATTCTTCAACATAAGTTTAGTGCTGAACTTAGACTTTGCATATTTCACCTAAAAATCCATAATGCATGATGTTAAACTATGTGTTTTGGACCTTATCACATGACCATAAAAGATTTTATGTGCCCCAATAAGAGGCCCTGAACTACGTGGGTTATGATTCCATTCATGAGGATGCATAGGAAGCCCATTGTTTGGGTTCAATCCTCACATAAAAAACAACTAAAATTTCCTTGGATAATGATACACTCCAGAGCACCCCACAGTGTGGTTAAAAACTAGCATCCTCTTGATAATGAAAAAAGAATATATGATCAGTACATAAGTGTATACCATTGATGGATAACCTCAGATACACACATATATCTCCATTGATGAAGAACCTCATATACATATAGATGATTCTAAATTCAATACATTATAATAATGGATTGTTAATTCAAGGGTGTTCCATGTCATAATTGGGAAGAAATAAATTATTTGTGAACATATCATGAATCTATAAGAGAACCCCAGAGTAGGGATATACTCCCCAAAAAGGATGTGATGTGTCTAACTTATCATCCCCTCGACCAATGTGAGTTACTAATAATATTTGACCAAATTACCCAATGAGAACCTTCCATTGGGAAACAGGCCCCTCTAGGATATAGAATGATTGGGTATTTCTGGTTTAATGAAAAATCCCACTAGAAACCAACCAAAACTAGTGAACTAGATGTGAGTAATTAAACATGACTAAAACCTCTCTAATCAACTGTCAAGGGACACAAATTTATATCACAAACAAAAATGGTGAACTTGACATTAATCCTTAATCAAGATGAAGGTTTCACCCACCTATTAGACACCTTTAGTTCTCAAAATGAAAAATCTATGAATAATAAAAACAATCCAGCATGTGTTTGTTCAAATGGGATCCTAATTTGATGGGGTTTTATTTTATGTGTTCTTAATCTACCTTCCAAGAACATTCTATTAGAACTCCCCTTGATCCAATGATATTCTTATAGCTTCAAAAAATGTAGGATATGGATACTATTCACACTGGGTCTTCATCCAAGCAAAGGATGCTATCACCAACCCAGTATCTTCAACATTGGGTCACTAACAAGAAAGTCTAATATTATAATTAGAATAGTAAAATACTGACCCTAGAGATTTCCCAACAGGACCTCCAACTAGTAAATACCTACCACTCATCCAGTCAATGATGGATGGTGGTCCATAAGTTGGAATCACATATCACCCTCTTCAACCATTTAGGGAGTTTATCCATAGAATTATAAAACTTGTCCCTCTTTTATCATAGGAAGGTGAATCAAGAGGCCAAAAAATCCCTCATCTAAAAGACGTATCAGTTCTTCCAATTATATCCTTCCAACAGTAACCACCATTAATTCCACATGGTTTTAAACACTCAACATTATGATGGTATCATCCCTGCTAGTCTAACTCGGGTTATTTAGACTCGAGCATGCAAGATGGACCGTCTGGGAAGCAACCGACGAATACAGATCATAATCACACCTATTTTACCTCCAGGGAATCTAACTAGTCAAATATGGTGGAAAAAATAAGATAGAATATGCACCCACCCATACTAATTTAGTTGGCAAAAAACCTCATCTGGCTTCACCCAATAAAGCTCATTGTTCGAAACTGGTGGAAAACCCTAAGTAGAAATAGACACTTTTCCACACTAATCAATACTTCCAATAGACTTGTCTAGGATCCCTCAAATAATCCCTCTAATGAAGTTTGGATGAAAACCATGAGTAGGTGCACACTCCATCCTACATTAATCAAGAATTCCAATAGTTTCATCTGTTACACAAAAAGAAGTTCGTTGGAAAGTCCGAATGAAAAATAGGGGGCATAACCAAATCTCTTCCCCCAAATTTGAGTAATGTTAGTAACCAATGGCAGGAATGGGAGGATAGGAGGAGGAACATACCTCAAATTAAAATATTAAATGGGAATATATCACTATTATAGTTACTGAAGTCACTTAGAATATCCTGAAAAAGGTGAAATGGAAGACTAAAATCTATGCCCACATCCAACAAACCTTCTAGGACATCATAATGGTGAAAACAATAGTTCCATTGGGGTGTACACATAAATCCCACCACAAAAATGGGTTGTATCGTCATCATATCACCCTAGAGTAGTCACACACCCTTTTTCCCATCTATGAGGGTCATGGGGGAAAACTCCCCTTCAATATATGGACATCTAGATCAGGAATATACACTCATTACAATAAGCGGTAATTGGACCATTCTAATTGCCACTTCAAGGAAAGAAAAAACACTTTCCCAAATTCCAGAAGCCTACAATAAATTTATGGCAGGAATACATGTGCCAGTCAAATAAGATTTTATGCCCCAAAAACACTTCGTCTGGAAAGTGGACGCAATTGTTCTAAGCAAGGAATCCAAAATGAAGCCTACCTGAAACAACTGGAAAATAAAGGGCCAGTCAACGATCCCACTGTACTCAATGTTTGAGTTATTAAAGACATCATACTCTTATCTATGGCAACTCAAGACCCTACCCTCCCATTACCAACTTACATAGGTAGTAGAAGTAATTTTGAAGGTCCTCCCCAGACGCTTCAACATGAATTCTTGCTTCATGACCATAATATGATCGATCTTAATGTCATATATTCTATCAAAAGTCATAGAATCTATCCACATGGCCATAATATTAAGGATAAATAGGGTTTTCTTCTTGATGTATTACACAATGGTAGTCCTCCCCATGATGGAATTCATTGTGAATGTTCTCTCCATAGTAGTGTTTCTATTCATTAGAAGGGTCCTTACATTGGAGATGTAGTGATGATAAACCATCCTATTATGAGGCACATGGTAAAACAAGTCCAGTCATTTTTGATGGAATGTCATTGGAAAGTGAAATTATTTCTCAGCCAGAAGACAGTCCAAGGGGGCGGTCATACTCCAAACCTCCCCTAGATCGATTAACCTCAAATATAATAGAGAAAGCTCTTGCCAATCCTATTTCTTATGATAAAGAGACCATAAATAATCTACTCTGGTCAGAACAAGTTGAGGAGCATCTAGAAAAAGATTAAGATGACACACTAAACATGAGGAAATATCTAGAAAAACATGACATACCGATCATGTTATAGCCTTTATCCATCCCTCAATATAGTATTACAGAGGCATTATTGGAAGATTTTATGCATGAAATTTGTCTAAATAAATGGAAAAATCTTCATTTATTAAGAAAAAAAAGGATTACCATATGATGAATATTGAATTTTTTTCATGTTAATTGAAGGTATTTAACACCAAATTTAATTTCTGACTCTCCTATTTGCATGACACCTAATGTGAGAAAGACAATAGGGATCCATTCAATGTGTATTCCTTAGTGCATTAATGAGGTTGCGATAATTGATCACCAATTATCTATCTTTTGTACATATAAGAGGATAGGGTGAACATGAAGCATTACATTTCACCACACTCCTCAACAAAAAAATCCCACAAAAAGTGGTATCATGCATTATTATAGCTTCAGACCATCTTCAAAAAACAGAATCTATTCACAAAAAATGATATTCTCAACAAAAAAGGACCCAACCGATGTTCTTAAACATTGGGATAAGAGATAATAATCTATAGTGATACATTTGGCTCAAGAATATAAAAATATCCAAAAATAATTCCTGTTAGAGGAAGTTAGTCGCCAGATAGCACATATTTCAGAAATAGTGAAATGACCGTTAGAAGTTGGTAATTCAGGTTCATACCAAACAATGCACCCATCCCATGTTTGGAAAAAGCACCATAAAATCAGAATGGTACCTCTGGTAGTAACAGTCATGGTAATCTAGGATCAACCCTATCCCACAAGGCTGGGGGATTTTTTAACACAACCTTTGAGGTAAGAAAACCGGGCCTAAAGTGTAGTGAATGTGGAATAATAATAACCCAAGCCCTTAGTGATAGGGGGGGGGGATTAACCTTAGTAACCTCCTCCTAATCAAAAATAATTCTTCTCCCGATTATGGAAAACTTCGCACAATGGATCCTCTCATTTTTCCCATACCATGATCGGGTATTATCATTAGGAACATGCATGAATGAACTATCTTAGGATTCCGTTTAGACTACAATACATCCAAAGAATTTCTTAGAGAACTAGAAAAGTATAGGAGGATGCCTCATAGAGAGTGTATAAAAATTATGTCACACAAAGATACTGATAGAATTCCTACAATTCATTACGCATTATTGAATTCCATTAATAATTCCCTAGAGTTTCTATAAAACATGATGCCAATTCATAGTAGGAGTTAGAGGAGGAAGTTATGGTTCATAATGTGGTCCACCCCGAAATAATTTAGGGAGGTGTGTGTACCCAGAACCAAAGGATTTACCAAAATCTAGGAATACCCTCAAATAATCCATCATTACCTCCTAGAAAGGAATCCAACATGTAAATGGTTAAGCATCAGACTGTGCTTCATCTACCTCCTAAAAAGTTTAATACCATTTATATTAAAGAGATATTTTGTAAATAATAGGAGGAGATGAAATAATTTAGGTGACTCACTATAGAACTAGTCTGAGGCAATATTCTTGCAGGATATGTTCAATAAGTAGATCCTTAACTCACACTCGTTGTTAGTGTACCTCAACATAGAGGGTTGCAGTAACAACTGAAACTGATCCAAAAAATCTCTAACATGAGATACCAACCACCAATATACTTGGAACCTGAGATAGTTGACCGAGAGTTCTCTCAATTGGGTGCACCATGAGAATAGGTCTAGGTGCATCCTTACCAGCCTTTCCCTATAGGCAACCCATGGTAGATACCAGTAGTGCCACCATATATAACCCTACCAAGCACTGCACATGTTCAAGCTCCATCTCAACCTGACATTTCCCAAGGGTTCCTGAAAACCATTGAGTTACTAACAACTCTATTGGAAGCCATGGAGGAATGGTCATGCTGATAAAATTGAAAAATAAAACTTACCTTGAATGAGTAGTGTAACGAACCAAAGTTTTATCAATGGAAATCCCATCTTATAATCATGACTTAAAGTATAATCACATTACGAAAACAATAAAATGTGACCATTATACATAATTTTTCCACATCTGTGTTTTGAATTTTGAAAATCTGATATACACGGTTGCGATTGGTAAGATGTTTGGAGTCCGATAGAAAAAACTTAATTTTTTGGTGAATAGTAACCTACCCTTATGAATAGTAAACATCCCTTATGAATATTAATATGACCCTTATGAATAGTAAATCATCCAAGATAATAGTAACCTTACCCATGAATGATTAAATAAAATTTAGGCAACTTATAAGTGACAATTTGACCACAATAAAGTATTGGTATTTTTGCAAGTCATAAATAAATAATTATAATTAATTAATTAATTTAAAATAAAATTAATTTTCCTATATTTTTTTCAAAAATTAAAAATTCTACGTCTTCTGGTTTTTATATAATTTTATAATAACTTATGTAATTTTTGAAAGCATTATGAAATCAGTTTTAATTTTAAAATCTGTATTTTTTAAGTAAATTATGATTTTAATTAGAAATTAAATTAATCATATTTAGAAAAATATTTTTGAAAAATGGAGTTCATTTTTGGATTCTATACACAGAAAAATTTTTAGGGTGAATTTTTTGTATTTTTCTAAAATACTTGAAATTTTGATGAATAGTGAAATACTATAATTTACAAAATATGCTAAATACATTAATTATAGAGTCATGTATGGTTTTCGGCTGATGTAAGCCCAATTGGTTCGAACTCAAATGAAATTATTTCTATTTTTGGTCATGAAATCATCACTATTACTTTTCTTGTGGAGAAATGATAAATTAATGAATATAATATTGAGAAAAACCCTCTCTCCTCCACTATAAATACCACCCTTAAAACCCTCATTTCCTCACACCTATCAAGTTTAAAGCCCTGTATAAACTCTACCCAAAAATCTTTCCCAGTACCTCTACCTCACAAAAGAACTTCTGGACTAATAAAAAGACCAATCCAAGGTTCCTTAAGGAGGATTCAAGAGGTAATTCCTTTCTCATTTTTCCTTTAATTTCCTTTCAATTTCAAGTTCTTTTCTTAATATCTCTGCACCTATCCTCATACAAATGGTATGGTAACTCTATTATCTTACATATACTATAATTTTATGATACTAATGGGATAATATATCATCCGACCCCCTTCTCCTCTTCTTTTTATTTTATAAAGGAAAACGTTGTTTGTGTGGTGTTAATTTATTACCTTCAAGAACAACATGTTTTCATTTTCATTTACCGCCTTTAGATCTATTCATGAAACCATTTTTATGGTTGAACCAGATTATGTTATATTTATTATGTTCTATTTAATTTTCTATAACTAACTTATGTACATATTTCTAAATGATTAAAAAAACAAGTTCGTTGTGGTCGAAAAACCTCCCGAATTAACCCAAACGACTATCATTAAATTCTTATATAATAATTCATTCTCATGGTATATAAAAAATTATTTATGAGATAATTTAAAGTTCTATATCATCATTAATAACATATAATTACAATTTTTCATGTTTATAAATGTTTTAAAGGAACTTCCATTCATGAATACAAGTGAACCGTTCATGAAAACTATAAAAATGAACATTCTCGAACAATGAATTTAAACTCTATAACTCATAAAAAAGCCCATAAATAAACTTAATAATACCTTAATGAATATTATTAATGTATAAAAGGTTATTTAATTATTAATTAATGAATATAATGTGGTTATACAAGACATTAATTTGAAGAAAGCGTTCGGATACAAGGTAAGGGGAAATTCTCAAACCCAACTCTCATACTTTGGGTTTTCCCTATTTCAACCAATTTTCAGTATGGATGTTCCATAAGAATACTTATTCATCATCATATTAACTATTCTGGGATATAAATTTTTTCTAATAGAATTTATGATAAACCCAGTTTTTTTACAAAAGAACTCTTCTTACAAATAAACACCCACTTTTTACTTCTCAAAGATTGTTTCTACTTCAGTCATCGTTGATTCTTCGAAGTCAAGAATGTTATCCCCCATTTATTTTGGGACCCAAATGTTTATGAGTCACGAATGATAATGAAAATGTTATGATTTGATAGGTGCACCCAAAATTATATAGCACAATATAAATGTTTGAATGTGATAGGTGCACCCGAAATTATACCGTGATCCAATACATTCAGTAAAGTGATGAATCTCATGACTGAAAGTGAAATGATATGTGAATATGATTCTATATTTGTTCACAACTATGTGTGGTAGTTTACCACCAATACACGATGTTTCATTTTTTATTTATTGCCACATTTCAAGTCTTTTATCAATTATTGCTCTCATGTTCATGATCCTTTGCCTATGTTATGATTTTTATCACCCATTATTATATTGTTCATTTCTATCCTCTTACTGGGAATTTAGATCACCTATTTTTTATGTATATCCCCAGGTGATTATGTTTACTAAGGAGTTTTCAAGGGATAATAAGAATCTGGAGAAGGATAAATTAAATAAAAGTTTATGTTTGATGTTGTAAATGTTATATATGGTCCTAGTTTTTCCAATAAACTAATCCTTTGTATCCTGATGGTGTAATAATATTATGTTTTTTATATTCATAATGATTTAATAATAATGTAATAAAAGGTTAGGGCACTATAGGTAGATAAGACTCCTCCCCCACTGAACTTTGGGAACCCATTATTTCCCATTTTTAATGGATCAAGAGACCTAGAACAACATTTGGTGCATTTGGTATCTCACTATAATCCCATGATGGGGACCCCTAATCAATAGGAGGCAGTGTAACTTAGGTACTTTATGCAATCAATATAGGTACCAACCATTGTATGGTACAATATCTTGTAGTCTCAGTAAATTATGGGGTGGGAAGACCTCCTTAATAATTTTATCTTCCTGTTTAACTTGATTTTGTAGAAGAAAAAAGTCCTAAACCTCTCAAACTGTAAATAGTGGGAAAATTAAAGTGTCACATACTTCATTTATTAGTGAAAAATATCAACATACTTATTAAACCTACCACTCACTTGTGAAGAATTTTTTTCAATATATATAGAAAATATTCATGATGAATTGTGAATTCTAGTTATCCATGTGATACACACAAGAGGGTTTAGAGTCATTTAAAAAATCACTCATAGATTGGAATTCTCCATCAAAGAGACCACATATTCATCTTGAGTGATTATATCAGCTCAACGAAAAAGAATTTGGAATGTAGAGGATGCTACTATTATACTTAAGCAAGCCCCAATACCCTATTATTCATCATATCCATCACTGTATCATGTGGTTCTACCTCTATAGAATCAATGACAACACTCGCCTCACCAAGATGGTCAAAATGATCAGAGACAAAAATAGTTTTGGAGATATAAATAAGGTATAATATTTTTGAAATGGATAATTCTCTGGCTATTTAATCTTGGCATTTGGGAACAACTTTATCAAGTTTCCAAACACCAAGAAGAGTAGAAAATATGGTGATGAAGATCTCCCAAATTATTTCCCCTTCCATTAGGGACAGTGGAACAATGTCATAGAGTATTTTTCAATGAAATTATACAAAATATGGTGGAATCTGGGAAAGTGAAGCAAGGAAGGCCACCTGATATAGTAATATGTGTTTCTAGATCTAATCTAGAGTAAGAGAGTGAATGGAAGGAAGTTAGTAAATAGGGTGTGAAAAGTTTTAGTAATTTTATGGTCATAAAAAATGATCAACTAAACTCATGTTATCCTCTAAACACAATTGGTAAAACTAATGGCGACTTCATCTGCTTCCTCTATAATTCAAACAACTTCATCGATAGCTCGGTCCATTAAAATACAACCTCACAAAAAATAGAAATTGATAGAAGAATAAGAAGAAAAAATAGAAAGATGTTCTCATTCTGATGATGAATCCATATTTATATTTAGAAGACTTTATGCCTATAGTCCTAGAATAATGGACAATTCCCCACCAAATGGTATAATAAGAGTCAAATAGCCAGATGGAATCTCCATTAGATAAGGAGTTTACCTTTGGTTATGATAATGTTATTCACTTTATGGATCCCCTCTCAGATGATGAGAGTGGATAAGAACCCAAATTTAGTTCACATGATTAGGGAACCAAGGGTAGAGGCTGTTAGATTCGATGATATAGGGGAAGACACAATCCTTCTAGGAGTTAATACATTATCCAAATCCCTTCTTAAACCATCCATGTGTCCCAAACACATGGGAGATATCTCCATAAATCTCAATATGAGAAAGGATTTCCCCAACACTTGATAGGGTCTACCCTGACACAATAATCCTAGAAGATAGGTTATATGATAATTTATCACATAATCCACCTCCACGTGTAGGCATACCTAGATGACTTAATACACCAAGAGAAGAAGCGCCTTTTTCTCATACTCCAAGGACTGATCCATCCACATCATGTACTTCAGTCCCTAAATAATATGAAAAATATAATCCTTGTACTATGAAGCACATACCTCGGGACCATAAGTATTATGTTTTGAAGAAACTAGGCCTTGTTTCATCCATGTTTTCATTCCTGAATGCTTTGAGTCTATAAAAGGACATCTAGGAAGAACTCTTAGAGGCCTTGTCAATCCCTTAAGAATTTTAATTTTAGGGTGATTCTATAGAAGTATATCGTAAAGAGAATGATCCTAAAAGTTCAACATGGTAGTCTCTCTCACAGACCAGAATGAAGATTCCATCATATAGGGACACGTCAGACCCTTGTATATATCAGGAGGGATAAATGAAATTTATATAAAACAAGCCTTAATTGAAAATAGATAAAAAGTCAAACTCATTCCAATCCTAAAACTTCGTCACCTGGGTTAGAATAAAAGTCACTTTCCCCCTCTACACTAATGTTACAAGGTAATGAAATGAATGAGAAAAATCATCTTGGTGAAATAAAACTCAGAACTCAGTTTGGATATCTCATGTTAGACCCAGAACTAATGGGTTTTATGAAGGATACATCATTAAATGTTCAGTTGGGAATACCTTGGCTATATCATCATTAGGTCATCCACTCATCATACCACCAATTCCTGTAATATTGTATCAACAGAAAAATTGGTAAATTTAATGGTGAATAGCCACATTAAAATAACGTGAATCACAATATATTGACACTTGATTCTATAGAAGTGAAGGGAAGCGATCTGTGACTGATTATGTCACTTGAATTAATGCCCTTAATGACATACAGATAATTCTGGAGAACCCTTTCGACTAGATCAGTGCATATTACATGCTTCCCATCAAACAAATCAAAGAGATGGGTCTGGATTCAAGCCCACACTCAACAAATTTCATGATTCTATCTTGAAAATTGAGCCTGCTGACATGGTAGAAGTTTTATACTCTCTAAGCGGTGATGAATGCCTGGATGAAAATATCTTCATTCCATCCCCAGTGCATCAAAAACTATATGCCCCATTATCTCGGCTAGATAAAGTTGACATGTCAGTGGAAGAAAATTAATATGCTCATTATTGATCCCTTGTCTCCATTTTATATCTCCAAATATTTCTCACACCAACAATTGAGCCATAAATGGTTGCTTTATATTCTAGAATGTCCAAATGTCAACTCCTCCCCTAACTCTGAGAAACTTGAATCATCACCTACTCCCCAAGGGGATGCGGAAGAGGTAGATCATGAGGAAGAAGTGGAAAACCCCATGTATGGACCTCCATAATTTTGAGAAGGTCTCCACCACCGTCGAAGGACATAGAGAGATAAATCCGAGAATGAATGAAGATCCACGAAAAACATTTATTAGTGCAGATCTGCATTATAAAGAATAAAAGGTATATACTTCCTTCTTGAAGAAACACTAGTAAATTTTTTTGCTTTAAATTATTAATTTTATTCATTTATTAATAACTATTTATTTACTCCCATTACTTATTTTGAATTAAAAGTGCATAATTGGTGTTAAATACACATGTTTTAATATTAAATGTAATTTTGAGCACTATTTTTGTTAATCCATATTTGAGTCAATTAACTATTTTAATAATAATATTCACTCTACTAATCAAAATTGTAAGATTGTTATTTTTTATTATTCATAATTAAATTTTCTAAAAAACATTCAACTAGAGATTGTCCAATTCGGCCGTTTAAAGGGTTATATAAACCACACAAAGAGGGGTAAAGATTCTTTCAAATAAACTGGACCATCCCAGAAGATAGAATTTCTAAGATCAATATTGAAGCCCAAATTTGATTAAACTCCATAATATGTTCATTAATATTAAAATATGTATTGGATGAAAATAATATGTCCCAACTGATGCTTTGAATTCCAACCCTCCATTCTATCTAGAAATTAAAAACAACCCACCGTTCTCGAATTTTCTCCCAATCCAATTGTCAAATTTAGCTGAGATTTTGTTGTGTGAAATACAAGATATATGATGGAAACCTTTTATAATAAATGGTTCTGATTTTAGGGAATATTTTTAGTCTAAAATTCATTACCATTTATACTATAAAAAATATCTACAGAAAATGTATAGAATAACATTGTTTATTAAAATAGACCTAAATTTGGATCTAAAAGTCCACTGGCTACAAAATTTGTATGGGTGATAGTCCACATAAATATATACCACTTTTAAGAATAATATATCTTGAGATTCAACTATCTGGATGGCCAAATTGTCAATCCAACTTGAGGGAAATATATGGAATGAAAAAAATATACCACCTTTGGATATAACTGTATTTACCTATTCTTCTTGAAAGGCGTAGGAGTTTAAGAACCTAAGGAGAAGATTTTTAAATAATATATCCTATACAAGGGACTAGAAGGACTTTATATAATCTTATTTCAACAAAAGATACCTCTCCTATTTTCATTTCATGATTTTTATCCTTATTTTCAATTGTAATCGCGTAAGATATTTTCAAATTCATTACAATTATAATGAATGTTTTTTATTCATAATCTATAATTATCAATAAACCAATGTTTTTTAAAATTAATGTTAATAAAAATTAAATAAATAAATTTTAAAATTATTCCCATCTTTCACTTTATCATTCAATCAAAAGTCCGTTTATAATTATCTTCACCTTTAGTGCGTGTGTTTGGCACATAACTCTTATATTATCCTGTTCTTTTTTTTTTCTATTTTTAAATCATCACCAAAAAACTATAAACCAAATTTATAACCACAAAAATTATAATGACCCAAAATTTTATTAACGAAAATTCCTCTTGATATAATTAAATGTCTTATTATATAAAATGGTTATTTAAAACTTATGAACTTCCATGGTTTTATGTTTTTGGATTTTAAAATACCATTAATAATTGTTACCTTTTCTAATATAGTCGTTAAATAGTGATCACATGATTAGTATAAATACAGGGCTTTAACAAATCTAATTTACCCAGACAAAGGAAGTGATGGCCTCATCTAGTAGAATTGCCCCATACGAAGCCCATTTTTTGGAGCTTGGAAAGGAGGTAGCATCACTGGGCTTTTCTCTTGACCAAGACAAAGCCAAGATTCAACACATTAATCTTGAAAAGAATTTCCTATGGGAGAAGTGGAAGATAATAGAAATTACCACCCGAATGATGTTATCCGAGCCACCCCAAGAGTCTATCACTATCGTACACCTTACCCTTAGGTATTATGAGGGTGTTATAAAGAGTTATGTAACAAGACCCTATAACTATTATTATGTGCATTATTGTTTTATAGAATAAATAATATACATTCATTTTATTATTATTACTTTTTGTAAATGGTTTTTAGAGCACAAATAGTATTTTTAGTTAATATTCAATTAATAAATCTATTTTTATAAATTATTGGAATTATTAATTAAATAATATTTTAATAATATATTATTACTAAATTAATTTTTATTAAATACAAATTATCATATACTTTTTATACAATTGTAATTTTTATTAAGGTTTGAAAGCTGTTTTGTCAAAACCCATGAATTTTTAATAAATATCAGTTTTTATTTTAAAAGTTAAAATTAAAATATTTAGAAAATTATTTAGATAAAATGAATATTATTTTTGGATTTAGGATGTTGAATTTATCTAACGGTGAATTTTTCATAATTTTCCGAGACAGTCAAATTTTGGGGTAAAATTTAAATACTGTTTAAATATATAATGTGTTTTATGACATCATAATGACCCAATAGTGATGTAATAAAATACTATAAAAGGTATATTCAGATAATATATGTTTTAACTTTAAAATAATTTTATTTTAGATTTTTTTGATTAATTTTAAAATTCCTTAGTGGACCCTCCAAGACTTATAAAATATTTCAACATTTTAAAATTATTTCCTTATGAGTGTGACTCACCTCCACATAATAAAGCCTAATATTTTAATAATTTAGGCCATAGGACTTATAAAGTAATGTTTTTTTCTCCCCTTTTGAAAAAACTATGGGCAAAAACCATGGGATGGTTTGTGGTTTTGAATATTTAATTATATAGATTCCAAAACCTAAGTATGTGAAACATTAAAGAATTCCCCTCTCTTTTCCCATATAACCAACCCAATCTCCCACATCAATTCACTAAAAATCCTTTTATCACGTCCCTAATCTTACCTCATATCTCTAGAATCCTCCCTAGGTTCCCTAATCTCTTGATAATCCCCTCCTCAAGGTCTTGAAGTCAGACACTCAAGTAAGGGATCCTCACATTCCTTCCTTATTTATGTCCATGTTTCCTTATATTGTTATAACCTATTATTTTCAATTAAAAATGTTGGGGTATGATTTAAAACCTCCCCTATACTTCCCTCCCGACGTTTAAATGATGAGAGACCCCTTTATCTCTTATTAATGCCTCCCATGTACACCCGTTACCATGCTGAAATTCCATAAGGGATTTCTCTCTCCTCATTTACATTCAATAAATTATTTTATATTATGCATATAAATTAAATTAAATATGTTGTTATATTTTTTTATATGACCCCATTACTTTCTATTTCATTTATAATTTATTAGAGACCCCTTTTTCTCTCATCAACCCATTTTATGATTTCTATTTGACGTCGTTATACTGCTGAAATTACACCAAAAATTCCCCTGCCAAAATCATCGTGTAAGTGAATACCATACCAATTTATCTATCAAGGTTATTCAACTTTATGAACATGTACTTTTTTTATTTAGGAATTACATTTATTCATTCCACATCTCTTATTCGTGGAACAAATTATGATGTTTAATGAATCCATTTTGTATGATCTATGTGGCATACTTATGCATGAAATGAAATGATCATGAAGGGTGTGCCCTGATAGCGCTCCAATGCATTGGGTAAAGAATAGTATCAGGATACGTCATTTTCAATGAGTTTTGACTCATTCTAATTCATTTTTAATGAGGGTTTAATCATGATCCATGTGAAATGAGCCTTGTCTCATGCTAATATCATGTTAAATGTTGTTGGCATATCTCCATGTTATGATAATCATGCTATATCATGCCTTTATGTTCATGTTTCTCTTATGATCTATTGATATTAATATTTCCTAACATGTAATTTATTCTTCATGTTATGCCTTTTTTACTCCCTTACTAGGCTTTATAGATCACCCTTTTCTTATGCATGTCCTCAAGTTATCCCATGGAATGCTAAGCATGAAGGAATGTTGTGGTCATATAAAAGAAGTTTTCAATAAAGATAAGGTACTTTATGTCTGAAGTTTTCATTTAATGTTCCTAATTTCCCAATAAAATAGACCTCTCGATCCTCAAAGTTGTCTTAAGTGCAGGTTTATTTAATAAATCATGTTTTAGTGTGTAATAAAGTGCAAGGTTGTTATAGTTGGTACCAGAGGATAGATTTAGTTATTTATGGGATTATGATTAGAAAATCCCAGTGAAAGCCATAGGGATAAGACTAAGTATAATAAAAACATCCCTAAATTTTGGTGACTATTGAGTAAGTGGTTTATCAAGAAAATAAACCCCTTTCTAGATATGAACAAGTAGATGTGGATATAGCATAAATGTATCTAAGGGTAAAACCCAAAAACACCGCTTTGAGTTAGAATTGAATGGGAACTGGTGCACGATAATGAGCTTTAATGAAATATTTTTTCAACACTATTGGGGGATATTCTTTGGTAAATTCATAATCTTATTATGAACCATTATTAAGGGAATAAAAAAATTCCCCTAAGAATATATGTTGGGAAGTAGATCATGGATAACATATATTGAAGCCTATAAATTAATAAGTTAAAGAAGTAAGTGTAATTTATAATTTATCCATTTTTTTATTTGGATTCCCCTTTATGTGTTACCCCTAAATTTACTTTTATTCCATCTAATTGCTGATAATAGGAGGAATCAAGCTAACAACTGATGCGAAGATCAAGGTGATGACTGTTCTAATGAGATGCCCAATCCAATGGGAGAAATAATTGAAAACTTTGTCATGATACTATCATAGTTAACTCGTGTTTTGAATAGAAACATGGGTCAAAAGGAACTTACAACCCCCCCTAATAAAGAACAATCCATAATCAAGAGCTTCATGAGACAAATTCCTCCTACTTTCAATGGATCATTTGATTTCTCAATCACCGAACAATGGATCAACTCCATTGAGAAGATATTCTACATCATTCAATGTTCTGAAAAAGACAAGGTTCTTATAGATACTTATCATATGGAGGGTGAATCTGATAAGTGGTGGACATTGATAAAAAATATGATGCCTAAGGAAGAGATCTAGGCATTGGAATGGAAGGATTTCTGGAAAATATTTTTTGATTAATATTTTCCTCACACCATCCAACATAAGATGGAAAGGGACTCCCTCACCCTCAAGAAAAATGGAGATGAATCCATTGGATCATACGAGGAAAAATTCACAAGGCTTTCACGATATGCCTCCGGCTTTGTAGTTACCCCCGAATGCAAGGTTGACTGCTTCTTTGGTGGGCTAAAACCTAGCCTACGGAAAGCATTAACAATCCCTAACTTTGATAGCTATCTGGAGATTGTATGATGTGACCTCAAGGTTGAAATGAAGGTCGTCGAATCATAGGGGTATCATGGGGATAATAAGCAGAAAGTGGACTTTAATTCTGGATGGATGATGAATAAATCCAATGGTTATAAGAAATTACAGCACCCTACTTTCCAAAGGTGTGGAAAGAAGCACCCTGGAAATTTCCTGAAGTGGATGAAAAAATTATTTAGGTGTGAAAGAGAAGGGAACCTATACATTAATTGCTGACAAGAAAAATCCACTACTGAGATAGAGGAAAGGAATACTCCATTTGACACTCAATGCATTGTTCATTGCTACAACTGAAAATAACCAGGACACTTTGCAAACTAGTTCCCTAAGCCAAGGGTTTTCGGAGACAACCAACATACTCCAGGGTAGCAAGGGAGTGATTTTGGAATCACTACCGCCGAAGAGAACCCCAAAAACTAAGTGGTGATAGGTATGCTAGTAATTTAATACCACAATATTTCATAGTAAGTTATTTTCTTTAAACTAATTCAATAGCTTGTGCTACACGCGACACCAAGTTCGAGCGCACTACGACTTACCAAACTAGCCATTAAAAAGTGGTTATGAATAGTATTAACTTAATTTTGAATTTTAAATACTCAATATAATTTAAGAATACATATTATGTGTTTCTTAGACATAATATAACAACAAATTCATTTTTTCAGATAAAAGAAGTATTTTTCAAAAAATGAAATTTTACCACCTTTTAATGGAAAACATTTTTTAAATCCAATATTTGACACTTTTATATATTAAATTTAATGAAATTAAATTATTATTTAGAATTGGGACAAGAAAATTTATTTTGGATAAATTTTTGGTACTTTTTTGATAACTTTCATATTTTGATAAATACTGAAAAATACTAAATTTTAATTGAAAACAACTTTTTTAATCAAAATAATTTATAGTGTTAAATTATGTATTTGAATGGTTTATAAGTACAATTAGATTATATTTTTATCATTTAATACAATTTAGGTCATTATAAGTAATTTCACATTTAAATTTAACATAAACACATGTCAATCTTTTGATAGTTTTTACTTTTTAAAAACCCGCTTTTCAGTTTAAACAATGGGAATTAACTTTAAATTAATTAATGAAACTTTTATTTTTTTAATTTGGTAAAATAGAATTCATTTTTGAATTCATAATATCAAAATTATCTTAGGGTAAATTTTTGGTATTTTTCTAAAAACATTCAATTTTTGATGAATAGTGAAAAACACTACGTTATACTTAAAAACCAACTTTTTATTTAAATAATTATTTATTTTTTAAATTTATTTTAAGTAAAAATAGATATATAATAGCTATATAAGTTCAATTTAATTAATTGGAGTCATTTTATAACAAAATTAGATGAATAAAGTTTTACTGAACATTTTACCGTCTTTTACCCACCTCCTAGGAGCATTTGGAAATTTGCATAAAAATTAATTTTACCGCTTCTGGGAGTTCAATTTCAAAAATACGTGTGGAACAGTTAATGTTAGTAAGTAAAATTTTGTTCAACAAGAAGAAAATAATTTTTGGTGAATAGTAACTTTTGACATTTATTTACCACAGTTAAAAGTAAATCGGGTAATTAAGGGTAAAAATGATGTCATAATTACCCCCAAACATGTCCTAATTCTATTGGATAAGTATAATTAGACCAAAAAAAACCTTGGGAATAAAATACGACTCACTTTTTTCCACTTGGATGAGATTAGGACATTTATTAATATTTTATTTAAAGAAGAGTTAAAAGAGTTAAAATCAAATTTTAATAACTAAACTATTTTTAATATAAGGTTATACATAAGATAAATTCGACTATAAATATTCATTAGAAAGATAAAAATATTTCCTAAATAATGGTAATTTATTTATAATTTTTATAAATTAAATAATTAAATTTATTTATGAAACAATTATGATGCAATAATTACCTTATTAATGAATGATTAAAATAATTGATATTATAAATTTCCACATAAATCTAATTTGAGATTTTTAATGAATTACACTAATTTTATTTGTTAATATGACATGTTAGTTTTGATTAAATTATTTTTTCTCAAAGTAATAATGCTGTTATAAATTTAACAAAAACAAAATACCAAATAGTGTCAAAATTGACATAAAAGAGTTTTTAAAACAAATACTATATTATTAATTGATATTATATTCCTAAAAATCTAAGGTTCAGAAAAATGGATTAAATAATATTATATATTTAATTCATGAACCACTTGAGGTTCTCTTTAAAGTTTATAGTAAGTTTATTAACCATATAATAAAAAATAAAAATAGACATGGTAAATATCAAACTATTTAACTAAGAGTTAAATATAAAATATAAGGTTAATATGATTAATTAAACCTATCTAAAACATATTGGATGAGAGTTTTTATAACCATAACCATATTATCCTTTAAATAATTCATTTTGGATCCATTAGAATCAGAAAATTATTTTATTATAAAATAATATTTCAAGTTTTTCTTAAAGTGACCCTCACCTCTCTTATAAAAGGGGACTTCTCCTTCTCTTAATTTCACACATCCAAAGACTTTTTACTCAGACAACCCCTACCAAAATAACCTATAAATTTTCCTCCCTTCATCTTAGAGTCCTTACTTTGGTCAGAAATCCAACCTAAGGAGCCCTTTTGATCAAATCAAAAGGAAGAACCTGAAGAAGAGGTAAATATTTCATCACCTCTTTCAAGTTCTTTTCTTCTTCCACATCCCCTTTATTTATTGTTTCCATTATAAAATAATAACTCCAGTATATTCTATATACTATGATATTATTATAAAAATGGTACAACCATATTCATTATTCTATCCATCTTATAAATGACAGAGTCACCATACGTGCGTACGTACGGATTACCGTCTCCACATCATGGTATAGTTTGTTTATCAAACAATTCATTATTTGGATGGGTATAATAATGAGTACAAATAATTTAAATGATATATATAACATGTTAATGATTATTTATATATGATATACCATCCAATTACATATGATTTCACCATCAATAAAATGCTATTGTCGCTCGTGCGTACGTACAGATTACCGTCTTCGCGAACGCGAAGAGATTCATTCCCCATCATAATAATTCAACAATAATTTTCATTTTATGATTAAAAATAATGTTTATGAACTTAATATAATTATGTATATGAATAAAATACATCTTATCCATAACAAACATGGCTTATATAACCAAGTATGTAAAGAAAAACAGATCAGTTAACACCCGAAATGATGCTAAAATATTATTAACAAAGAAATATGAGAGGATCATATATGATATCATATTTATGTATATAGTTCTTGTATATATTAATAACAATTATTTAAATATTATAAATAAGGTTAACATACCCTCGACCAAGGAAAAGTACAAGGTAAAGGGTTTTCATCTCACTTTTATTCCCGTGAGATTCATGCTATATTTTCCACAACTACCTTTTGTGTGGTGTATGTACTACCCCTGAATGTATCGTTTATGGAATATAAGTTAATTTATGGATATTTACATCATCATTTTATGATATTTTTTTCATGTGGTGTATGTTTTTTATGTTACCAAATTGGTAAGTGAATTTTAAATTTCAATTTCCACTCATTCGGTTTTATGAAAACTTCATTGATTACTTTACCCCAAGATTATGTGTGAAATCACTATTTATTTACTTATATAGTAATTTACACTCCTCTTTGTGTGGTTATAATTTTGATACAAATAATCAATCCATTTATTTATTCTCAAGTCATCGATACAACTTGATAAGAGTAATTTTAACTCAATTTCTATTCATTGAGTTAAACATCCAAGTCATTGGGGTTGTTTTTACAAGAATATGTGTGAATGTCCTATGATATATTTACAATGAATATCAAATAATATTGAGTGTATTTATATTTTTCACATATAATTATGTCATTCATTTATCCTTAACCTAAGGATATAGTCTTTATAAAGGAATTCATCTCATCTTACATTCCATTGAGACTTATTTGTTATGCGCCAATCCACTTTTATTTGGTGTATATACTGTAATTTGACATAGTATATCATGAATCCTTTTATTCTCATGATATTATAAAGTTTATATTACCTTAATTATTTGTATTCAAGAATATATCATTTGGTTAGGAACTCTAACTAAAATATCATTTTAAATGTTTTAAAAATTTATTCTTCTAAATCATTCTCATTAATGTCCATGTTTTAAAAATGGTTTTAAGGTCTTATTTATATGAAAATTAATGTTTTAAAATCAAAATTCCTTTTAAATGTTTCAAATTGGTATGAGACATTTTGATTCAAAAATCTATTTTAAACGGCTTCTTGATAAATAGTGAGACTTTTAAATGTTTTAAAGAAAAAGGTGGATATTTCTCTCAAATAGTTTTGATGATTAATTTCATCTATGTCAATATCCTTCATTATTCTCAATTAAGGTTGATTTATTATAATAAAATCTTCTATATTGTATTGAATGAGTTATGTTTTACTGTGGATGTGTTATTTTTATACCATTCATGTTTTATGGATAAAGTATTGACATTTCATATGCTAGTTTTATTACAAATGCTTATGTTATATTTAAACCTTTCCATATGAGGAATGCATTAGACTTAGTAAGTGATAAGTGGAGCCCGCTATAACTCCTTGATACATCGGTAGGTATCATGAGAAAAACTAGTGTCTTGGCACAATCCTTGACAAAATCTTATTTGTAGTCTTGGCACACGACCTTGACTATGTGGTTATGAAGTATGGCAGTATGCATTCCATCATTATGAAAGTGGCTATTGATATTGCATGTGATTATTCGACTAGTAGAATATCCATGTGAATAAGTAAATGAAATTATTTGATTATATATTTTTCCATATTATGATGAAGTTCAAGTTTAAAAGGATTTTTTATCCTTATACATTTCCTTAAATTTTTATTCTTATTTATGAAAATTTCCGCTATATTGTTATCCTTACTGAGAATCTGAGCTCACCCCTTTCTATGTTTTATTTTTCCCAGGATGCGAAGGAGAATATTATGACTGACCTGCAAAGATAGTCTAAGGGATATGAGTGTGGCCTATGGAGACTTTTTTGTTGTATTTTTTCATTTTATAATGTAATGTTAAACTTATGAATGTATCTAGTACTTGCAAGGCTACTAAACTAATCGGTCTTTCGAGACTTGATCTTTTGTGATCATGCCAGTGTTATGTAATAATGTACCGACTCTAGGTAACTAGGGTCAGGGCATTATAGTTGGTATCAGAGGAAGTTTAGTACAAACCTTGGAAGCTATATTTAGAAAAAATCTTATTAGAGAACATTACCCTAAGATAGACTTTGAGGATTAGTATAGAAGAACTTCCTAGAATATTGGTACTGTTGATATTTTGTTAGTTTTCTGAGAAATACATCCCTGTATGGATACAAGTAGGTAGAGGCAGCTCTGACACAAATGTACCTAGGGCTAAAACCCTAAAACACTGCCTTGATCTAGACTCGAACGGGAACTAATGCACTACAACATGCGTTTCTGCACTCTTGGTTACGAAACTCCCGGGGGATATGCTTAGGATAATTCACATTTTCTTTAAAAAACGATTTGAAGGATTTTAATATAAGATGAGAATAAATAACCTTGGTTAATTATAAGGTGTTTTAGATCGAAAATAAGGTGTTATGATATTCTATAAATGATTTTATTACTCACACTATGCTTTCTTGTATTAGTCAATGGATAGATTACAAGGAAGTCATAGTAACATTTAACATGATGTACAAGGTGGGAATGATGGTGGAAATGAGAAACAAAATGGAATGTTTATAGGTGTAAAAGATATTGTGTTCATGCCGAATCAGTTTTCCAAAAATATGATAAAAAACATATATATTAACCAACTCCCGGACTCAACAAAAAAGAGAAAGGCGGTGAATGATAAGAGATCCAGCAGTTGGGACCATGGAGAAAAGAAATCTCAATTTTCATCATGCAGGAAATGTGGAAGGAGACAACTAGGAAAGTGTCTCAATGGAACAAAGAAATGATTTATGTGTGGGAAAGAAGGACATAAAGTAAAGAATTGCTGGGAAAAAATGAAGAGTACTATGGAAGAAAATAAAAATGATCCCAAGAATCCATTTATAGTCATTTTCCATAAATGTAGGGGAACTGGGCATTACCCGAGTGAATGCACTATTCTATAGGATAACCTATTGGTCAAGGAAGAACCTATGTGGAAATAAATGGATGGTGAAATGTTTAAAAGTATTAGTGCTCTTTGTTGATGGGATTACTTTGGAATAATTTTCTCTTGTATGTGTAACCCTGCAGTTTGTTATGTGAAAATGCTATTTCAGGAAGAACTGTCTTTTCTATTGTTGATATAGTTATAAATAACCATTTGGGTTAATATGATCATTGAATTTGAGGCAATTACAAGTTATTAAATTTTTAGATGAAAATAAAATGTGTGAGATAACATTTATGGTTAAATTATGTTATAGTTATTTTGAGGAATTTATCTCATTGTGGGAACATTATAAAATATAGTTTTGAAAAAGGACAACATGCAGACCTTGTGACAACCCATCGCATCAGACAAAGCTGCGGGAATCGAACCCACAACCATAGTGCAATTGGGATTTATTGCCTAATACTGGACTACGTGAAGTCCCTGGTTAGTGTGACTAATTATTTTTAGTTAAATGATTTTACTGATCAATAATAAGTTGATTTGGGATATTATGTCTTATCAAATGGATATCCTTAGTATAAGAAAATGATTTGGTGATTAAGTGATAAATGTTATTTTAGAAGACGTTTGCCCTGTTGGGAATACTATATGAATAAGGAAAATAGAATACTATGGGATTTCATTTGAGGAGTAATGGTAGATTTTTATCTATGTTTTTTGGGGGATTTATATCAATTTGGGTTATTTGTGGAAACAATTAACCTATCATAGAGAACATGCGTTTAGGTTAATTACTTCTAAGTATGTGACTTTAAGAGCAGTCGATGTTATTTGGAGATACAATTTAGCTTGGAAGACTGTGTAATCAAATTCTTCCAAGTTTTGGGTTTCAATATTAGTTTGGATTATATTGAAGTATTTTAAAAACAATTGTTTATTGAATGGTATTTATCGAACTTTGGGTATTTTTGGTTTAATTTTAGAAATTAAGATTAGTATTTCTTTCTCTAAATGATTATCCTTTTTGGGGATCATCTGATCTTATACTAACCATTCTGGTTTTGGTTAATCTCTAAAGACTAGGTAAATATATATAGTTTATTCTTTTTGGATTATGTGATTCTCTATAATTTGATTCTATCACTTCAGGTGTGACCAAGTCATCTTGAATACTCATCGTTTGAAAAAATAAAGATGAGTTAGTGGTAGAAATTTATTAAAGTCTGAAACTCTACTTAAAAAATTAAGTATATCTCTTTATGTTCTTAGTAAATCTCATAAATAAATTCCTCTACTTTATGAAATGGAACTTAAAACAAAAAACTTTATCCGTTTAATTTTACTACTAGGAAACTAATGACCGTTTATTCCATCACAAGTTTGTGGTTTTATTATTATTAACTTTCTACTAATCATGTTTTATATCACTCTCCACCAGAACTTGACACTTAGTTTATCTTCCATATCCATGTTTTCCTACATGTAATCCTAGTATGGGTTATCACATGTAACCTTTGTACTTCTCTTTCTTTCTTTTAAAGAGATAGTTTGATTGAAACTTTTTATAATATGGGACTTTAAATGAAGTTCCCAAGCCCAATTTTAAAATTGCGAGAATGTAATTTCCAAAAGGGGGGAAGAATGTAACACCCCAAGATTTCATAGTAAGTTATTTTCTTTAAAGAAATTCAATAGCTTGCGCTACACGCAACATCGAGTTCGAGCGCACCACGACTTACTAAACTAGCTGTTCAAAAGTGGTTATGAATAGTATTAACTGAATTTTGAATTTTATATACTCCATTTAATTTTAGAATATATATTATGTGTTTATTAGACATAATATAAGAACAAATTCATTTTTTCAGATAAAAGAAATATTTTTCAAAAAATAAAATTGTACCACCTTGTAATGGATAACCTTATTTTAAAAACTATTTTTGAGACTTTTATATATTAAATTTAATGAAATTAAAATTTTCTTTAGAATCGTGACATAAACATTTATTTTGGATAAATTTTTGGTACTTTTATGATAACTTTCATATTTTGATAAATACTGAAAAATACTAAATTTTAATTGAAAACAATGTTTTTAATAGAAATAATTTATAGTGTCAAATTATGTATATGAATGGTTTAAAAGTATAATTAGATTATATTTTTTATCATTTAATACAATTTAGGTCATTATAAGTAATTTCACATTTAAATTTGACATAAACACATGTCAATCTTTTGATAGTTTTTACTTTTTAGAAACCTGCTTTTCGGTTTTAACAATGATAATTAATTTTAAATTAATTAATGAAACTTCTATATTTTTAATTTGGAAAAATAGAATTCATTTTTTAATTTGGAATATCAAAATTATATTAGGGTAAAATTTGGTATTTTTCTGAAAACATTCAATTTTTGATGAATAATGAAAAACACTGTGTTATAGTTAAAAACCGACTTTTTATTTAAATAATTATTTATTTTTTTAAATTTATTTTAAGTCAAAATAGATATATAATACCTATATAATTTCAATTCAATTCATTGGAATCATTTTCTAAAAAAATTAGATGTACAAAGTTTTATCGAACTTTTTACCATCTTTTACCCACCTCCTAGGAGCATTTGTAAATTTGCATAAAACATAATTTTACCGCTTCTGTGAGTTGAATTTAAAAAATCCGAGAGACAGGGTTAACTTTATTAAGTAAAATTTGGTTCAACAATGTGAAAATAATTTTTGGTGAATAGTAATTTTGGACTTTTATTTACCGCGGTTAAAAGTAAATAGGGTAATTAAGGGTAAAAATGATATCATAATTACCCTAACACATGTCCTAATTCTATTGGAAAAGTATAATTAGACCAAAAAGAACCTTAGTAATAAAATATGAACCTCTTTGGTCCACTTGGATGAGATTAGGATATTTATTATTATTTTATTTAAAGAAGAGTTAAAAGAGTTAAAATCAATGTTTAATAACTAAACCATTATTAATATAATGTTATACATAAGATAAATTCAACTATAAATATTCATTAAAAATATAAAAATATTTCCTACATAATGGTATTTTATTTATAATTTTTAGACATTAAATAAGTAAATTTATTTATGACACAATGATGATGAAGTAATTACCTTATTAATGAAAGATTAAAATAATTGATACTATAAATATACAAATAAATATAATTTGAGACTTTTAATGAATTAAAATAATTTTATATGTTAATATGAAATGTTATTTTTGATTAAATGAATTTTTATTGAATTAATAAAGATTTTACGAATTTAACAAAAACAAAATATCAAATATTTTCAAAATTGACATAAAAGAGTTTTTAAAACAAATATTATATTATTAATTGATATTCTATTCCTAAAAAATCTAAGGTTTATCCAAATGGATTAAATAATATTATATATGTCATTAATGAACCACTTGAGGTTCTCTTGAAAGTTTATAGTAAGTTTATTAACCATATAATATAAAAATACAAAGAGACATGGTAAATGTGAAACTATTTAACTAAGAGTTAAAACTAAAATATAAGGTTAATATGATGACCTAAACCTATATAAAACCTATTGGTTGAGAGGTTTTCGACCCATACCTACCTTATCCTTTAAATAATTCATTTTTTAGCTATTATAAATCGAAATTATTTTATTATAAAATAATATTTCAAGCTTTTCCTAAAGTGACCCTCACCTCTCTTATAAAAGGGCACTTCTTCTTCTCTTAATTTCACACCTCCAAATCATTTTTACTCGGAAAAAACCTACCAAAATATCCTCTAAACTTTCCTGAATTCATTTTATAGGCCTTCCTTTGGTCATAAAGCCAAACTAAAGAGCCCTTTTGATCAAATCAAAAGGAAGAACCCGAAGAAGAGGTAAATATTTCATCACCTATTTCAGGTTATTTTCTTCTTCCACTTCCTCTTTATTTATTATTTCCATTATAAAATAATAAATCTAGTATCTTCTATATAATTTGATGTTATTATAAAAATGGTACAACCATATTCATTGTTATATCCATCCTATAAATGACAAAGTCACCATACGTGCGTACGTACGGATTACCGTCTCCACGTCGTGGTGTAGTTTGTTTATCAAACATTTCATTATTTGGATGGGTATAATAATGAGTATAAATGATTTAAATGATAAATATAACATGTTAATGATTCTTTATATATTATATACCATCCAATTACATATGATTTCACCATCAATATAATGATATTGTAGCTCATGCGTACGTACGGATTACCGTCTCCACAAACACGATGAGATTCATTCCCCATCGTAATAAATCAAGAATAATTTTCATTTTATGATTACAAATAATGTTTATGAACTTAATATAATTCTTTATATGAATAAAATACATCCTATCCATAAAAAACATGTCTTATGTAACCGAGTATATAAAGGAAAACATACCAGTTAACAACCGAAACGATGCTAAAATATTATTAACAAAGCAATATTAGAGGATCATATATGATATCATATTTTTTTATATAGTTATTGTATATAGTAATAAAAATTATTTAACTATTATACATGAGGTTAACGTACCCTCAAACAAGGAAAAGTAAAAGGTAAGGGGTTTTCATCTCACTTTTATTCCCATGAGTTTCATGCTATATTTGTCACTGCTACCTTTTTGTGTGGTGTATGTACTACCCAAGATTGTATTGTTTATGTAATATACTTTAATTTATGGGTATTTACATCATCATTGGATGATCTTTATTTCATGGGGTGTATGTTTCTTAAGTTACCAAATCGGTATGGGAATTTCAAATTTCAGTTTCCACTCATTCGGTTTTATGCAAACCCCATTGATTACTTTACCCCAAGATTATGTGTGAAATAACTATTTATTTACTTATGTTGTAATTTCCACTCCCCTTTGTGTGGATATACTTTTTATACACATAATTACTCCATTGATAAATTCTCAATTCATCGATATAAACTTGATAAGAGTAATTTTGACTCAATTTCTATTCATTGAGTTAAACATCCAAGTCATTGGTGTTGTTTTTACAAGAATATGTGTGAATATCCTCTGATAGATTTACACTGAAAATCCAATAATATTGAGTGTATTTATATGTTTCACACATAATTATGTCATTGATTTATCTTTAACCTAAGGATACGATCTTTATAAAGGAATTAATCTCATCTTACATTCCATTGTGACTTATTTGTTATGCACCAATCCACTTTTATTTGGTGTATATACTATACTTTCACATAGTATATAATGAATCCATTTATTCTCATGATATTATAAAGTTTTTATTACCTTAATTATTTATAATCAAACATCTCTCATTTGGTTAGTAACTCTAACTAAAATATCATTTTAAATGTTTCAAATATTTATTCTTCTAAATCATTCTCATTAATGTTCATGTTTTAAAAATGGTTTTAAGGTTTTATTTATATAGAAGTTAATTTTTAAAATTAAAATTCTTTTTAAAATTTTCAAAGTGGAATGGGACACTTTGATTCAAAAATCTATTTTAAACGGCTTCTTGATAAATAGTGAGACTTTTAAATGTTTTAATGAAAAAGGGGGATATTTCTCTCAAATAGTTTTGATGATTAATTTCATCTATGTCAATATCCTTAAGTATTCTCTATTAAGGTTGATTTATTATAATAAAATCTTCCATATTGTATTGAATGAGTTATGTTTGACTGTGGATGTGTTATTTTTATACCATTCATGGTTTATGGATTAAGTATTGACATTTCTTATTCTAGTTTTAATATGAATGTTTATGTAATGTTTAAACCTTTTCATATGAGGAATGCATTGGACTTAGTAAGTGATGGGTGATGCCTGCTATAACTCCTCAATGCATCAGTAGGTCTCATGAGACACACTAGTGTCTTAGCACAAGGCCTTGGAAAAATATTATTTGTAGTCTTAGCACAAGTCCTTGACTATGTGGTTATGAAGTCTGACATTATGCATTACATCATTATGAAAGTGGATTTTAATATTTCATGTGATTATTCAACTAGTAGAATATCCATGTGAATAAGTAAATAGAATTATTTGATTTGATATTTTCCATATTATGATGAATTTCAAGTTTAAAAGGCTTTTTTAATCCTGATACATTTCCTTAAATGTTTATTCTTAATTATAAATGTTTCTGCTATATTGTTTTCCTTACTGAGCGTTTTATATCACCCCTTTATATGTTTTATTTTTTCCAGGATGCGAATAAGAATATTATGAATGACCTACAAGGATAGTCTAAGGGATATCAGTGTGGCCTATGGATATGGAAGGAGGAACCCACCCTTCAAAAGCTTCACGCTTGCAATAATTCTAATTCTTCAGGAAACAGGATGAATAAAGGTATTGGGTTTGCTGGTCACTGCCCAATAGTGGTATTAAACTCAATAAATATGGGTCATGCAACATGGGGCTGATTCATGGATGAGGGGTGGTTCGCAACTCCAGGAGGAGGGCAAAGCGATGCTTTTCGGGCGCCTCTTATGCAGTCAAAAAGGGATCATACTAACTGTGGTTGAAACCGATTCCCAAATTCTTCACAATGCCATGGAAGGTAGCAACGCTATCCCTTGGTCTATCCTTTACATCATTAGGAAGTTCAGAGGCATGATTAGAATCAACATGAGTGTGCACCATACTTGGCGCGAGGGGGACAAAGTCACAGACCATCTAGCTTCTATTGACGTTCCCAGTCTGAATCCCATTTGCTTTCATACTGCGATTTCCATGAAGACAGAGGGGGTCAACCTCATCAGAGGGGATTCCCTTGGCCTCCATTAATTTCGGCCGCCTTAGGCCTCGGTCTTGGTTTTTTTGGTCTTCCCTTGTTCTTTGTCTTTTGTCTTGTTGAATAAAAATTTACATGGATGGTTAAACTTATAAATGTATCTAGTACTTCCAATGCTACTAAACTAATCAGGCTTTCGAGACTTGATATTTTGTGATCACGAAAATGTTATGTAATAATGCACCAACTTTGGGTAACTGGGGTCGGGGCGTTACAAGTTATTCCTTTAATAATAGAGAATGTAATTTTTTATTCTAGTTCTATGAATTCTTTTATATCCTAGAAGATTAGTAGAACAATCCAAACATCACCACAAATCATGGAAGTAGAGATGACGATGAGAACAAAAAATGGGGAAATCATTGCATTCCATGAATATAACTCATTATCTATCACAATTTGTTGATTGGAATTCCTAGAGAACCTCATCATACCCCCTCTAGTGGAATTTGATGCTATTATTGGTACAGATTGGCTTTCCCTATATAGAGCCAACATAAATTTTCATGAGAGGGAAATCACTCTCCATATGGTGTATCGACCCCCGATTCTATACAAGTGCAAGGAGGAGGATGAATCTTCTTTAACACCATCATATCATGTTTGGATATTACTGCCCTATGAGCATGCATATCTTACTCAGATGATTGAGTCTAAGGAAGAAACCATCCTTTAAGACATGCCTATTGTGAGGGAATTCACTGAAGTGTTTCCCGAGGAATAGCCTAGTCTTCCTCCTAGAATAGACGTTGAATTATTGATTGATATTATACCTGGGGTGTTTCCAATATCCAAGACTCTGTATTGAATGGTTGTTGTGGAGCTTGATGAGCTAAAGAAATAACTATAGGAGAATCTAGATAAAGGGTTTATACGCCCAAGTGCTTCACCATGGGGTACACCAGTCCTCTTCGTTAAGAAGAATGATGGGTCAATGCGCCTTTTCATTGATTATTGTGAGATAAGAAAAATCATGATAAAGAACAAATATCCTCTGCCACACATTTATGACTTGTTTGATCAGCTATGTGGAGCACAATACTTCTCCAAGGTGGATATAAGGTCGAGATATTACCAGGTAAGGTTGAAGAAAGAGGATATCCCCAAGAATGCTTTTCGTATAAGATAAAGTCACTATGAATTAATAATAATGCCTTTTAGGATCACCAATGCTCCAGAAATATTCATGGACTTCATGAATAGAGTCTTTAGAGATTACCTCAAAAAATTTGTGGTAGTCTTTATATATGATATTCTAATATACTCCAAAACCAAGGAGGAGTATGAGGAGCATCTAAGAACTATACTAGAGACCTTGAAAAAGGATAAGGTCTATGAAAAGTACATCAAGTGTGAGTTCTGGTTCAAGGAGGTCACATTATTGTGTCATATCATCACAAGTAATGGGATATCTATGGATCCCTCCAAGACAAATTCAATTGAAGGATGACTGAGGCCAACATCTGTGACAGATATCAGTAGATTTCTTGGGTTAGCTAGATATTATTGTCGATTGGTGAGAAATTTATCATGATTTTTAAACCATCTTACCAATATAACTCAAAAGGGAGTCATGTTTTCTTAGAGTGATGAATGTGAAGAGATATTCAAGGAGTTGAAAAGGAGGCTTATCACTACACCCGTTCTCACACTAACCAGAAGTGGAGATTTTTGTTTCAAATTTAGTGATGATTATAAGAAAAGAATGGGATATTTATTGATGAAAAATGAAAAATTCATTGCCTATGCATCAAGGTAATTGATATTTCATGATAAAAACTATCCAACACATGATCTGTAGTTGGATGCAGTAATCTTCGCTTTAAAAATTTGGCAACATTACCTCTTTAGGGAGAAGTGTGAAATATACAATGATCAAAAATTCCAAAAGTATATATTCACACAAAAAGATCTAAATATGCACCAATGAATATGGTTAGAGCTGATCAAAGACTATGACTAATCAATTCACTACCATCTGGGGAAAGTGAACAAGGTAAAAGATGCTCTATGTAGAAAGGACCCAACGATTCTATCATTGATGAGAATTGAAAAGGATCCAATATTCTTAGATTTGATAAAGATCAACATGGGAATCACAATGAAGGGAACATCATCAATCCTTTCACAAATGATTACTCAACCATCTATTTAGGAAAGCTTAAAGGATGCTTAAAAGGATGATGTGGGAATTCAGAAGAACGTGGAAACTATCAGAAAAGGGAAATCCTTAGAGTTCAATTTTAATAAAGAATGAACTGTGATATTTGGGTCAAGACTATGTGTTCCATAAAATCTGTAGTTAAAAAATAAATTTTGGATGATGTACATAGTTAAAATTTCTCCATTAAACAAGGAAACACAAAGATGTATCAAGATATATGAGGGAATTATTGGTGCTATAACATGAAGAAGGAGATCAATGAATATACATCAAAGTGCATGGTATGTCAACAAGTTAAGACTGAGAGGAAGAAGTCTAAGGGGGTGATGTAACCATTGCCCATACCAACATGGATATGGGAGAACATCACTATGGACTTTGTCACCAGAATTCTGAAGACATCTAAAAGAAATAATGCTATCTGGGATGTTGTGGATCATATTACAAATGTTGCACACTTCATTGTAATTCGATAGGATTTATCATTGGTTCAAATAGAACAGATATACATCATAGAAGTGGTAAGGTTTCATGGAGCCCCACTATCAATTATATCCAATCGAGATCCAAGATTCACCTCTAAGTTCTGGAAGAGTCTCCAACATGATTTGAATATAAAGCTGAACCTCAGTATGATTTATCATCCTCAAACCGATGGCCAATATGAGCGGACTATCCAAACACTTGAGGACCTTTTGAGAGCATTATAAATGGACTTCAAAGGAATATGGGATCAACATCTTCCCCTGGTCAAGTTCTCTAATAATAAAAGTTTCCACTTAAGCATCCAATTGGCTTCTTATGAATCCCTTTATGGTAAGAGGTTCAGAACACCATCTTGTTGAGATGATGTTGGGGAGCAAAAACTCCTAGGTCTAGAAATGGTCAAAGAAATGGTGGAGAAGGTTAAGACCATCCAAAAGGACATTAAAGCTGCTCAAAGTCAATAAATGAGTTATACTGACAACCATAGACGAGACCTAGAGTTTGATGTTTGAGACATGGTATTCCTCCACATATCACCATGGAATAGAGTTATGAGATTTGGGAAGAAGGGAAATATTAGTCCAAGTTACATCGGCCCTTTGATATCCTTGATCACATTGTAGTAGTGGACTATCAACTAACACTCCCACTGAACCTATCTCAAGAACATAATGTATTCCATGAATCACTCTTGAGGAAGTACAAACCTGACCCATCGCATGTACTCAATCCAGAGGTGGTACCATTAAATAATGAACTCTCCTATGAAGAGAAGATGGTGAAAATATTAGATTGTATGGAAAATGTTCTACAAAATAAGACAATACCCCTTGTCAAGGTGTTGTGAAGAAACCACAATTTTGAAGAAGCAACGTGGGAATTGAAGGGAGTGATGAAGTAGAGTTAACCTCATCTATTTTATTGTGATAAAAAAGAAATTTTGAGGGTAAAGTTTCTTAAGGGGGGGGGGATTGTAAGGACCCAAACTTTTATTAACTAAAATTACTCTTGATATAATTAAATGTCTTATTATGTAAAATAGTTATATAAAACATATGCATTCCATGGTTTTATGTTTTTGAATTTTAAAATACCATTTATAATTTTTAACTTCGCTAATATAGATGTTGAATAATGATCACATGATTAGTATAAATATAGGGATTTAAAAAATCCAATTTACTCAGACAAAGGAAGCGGTGGCCTCATCCAGTAGAATTGCTCCATACGAATCCCATTTTTAAGATCCCGGAAAGGAGGTAGTGTCATTGGTATTCTCTCTTGAACAAACCCAAGATGATCTTCAACATTTTAATCTTGAACGGAATCACCTACAGGAGAAGTGGAAGTTAATAGGGATTATCACCCGAGTGATGTTATCCGAGCCTCCCCAAGAGTTTGTCACCATCGCACACCTTATCCTTAAGTCATATACAAGTGTTATAATGGTTTATGTAATAATACCCTAGCACTATGATTATGTGAATTATTTTTTTATAGAATAAGAAATATATATTCATTTTATTATTGTTACTTTGTAAATGGGTTTTAAAGCACAAATAATATTTTTAGTTAATATTTTATTAAGAAATATAGTTTGATGAATTAATGGATTTTTTAATTAAATATTATTTTAATAAAATATTATTACTAAATTACTTTTTATTAAATATAAATTATTTTATAATTTTATACAATTGTAATTTTTATTAAGCTTTGGAAGTTGTTTTTGTCAAAACCGATGAATTTTCAATAAATATCAGTTTTTATTTTAAAAGATAAAATTCACATATTTAGAAAATTATTTAGATAAAATGAATATTATTTTGGGATTCAGAATGTCGAAATTATCTAACGGTGAATTTTTCATAATTTTCAGAGACAATCTAAATTTTGGGTAAAAATTAAATACTATTTAAATAAATAATGTGTTTTAGGAAATCATAATGAACCAATAGTGATGTAATAAAATAATATAAAAGGAATATTCAGCCAATATATTTTTTATGTTTAAAATAATGTGATTTTAGATTTGTTTTATTAATTTTACAATGCCTTAGTGGACCCTCCAAGACCTATAAAATATTTTAACATTTTAAAATGATTTCCTTGAGAGTGTGACTCACCTCCACATAACCAAGCCTAATATTTTAATAATTTCGGCCATTGGCCATATAAATTTTTTTTTTCAATCCCCTTTGGAAAAAGCCATGAGAAAAAACCATGGGATGGTTTTTGGTTTTGAATATTTAATTATATAGATTCCAAAACCTATGTTTGTGAAACATTAAAGAATTCCCCTCCCTTTTACTATATAAACCCACCCAAGATACCACTTATATTCAATAAAAATCCTTGGAGCTCATCTCTAACCTTCCATACTCTCTCTAAAATCTTCCCATGGCACCCAAATCTCTCAAGAATCCCCTCCTTAAGCTCCTGAAGTCACACACTCAAGTAAGGGATCCTCACTTTCCTTCCTTATTTTTGTACAAGTTACCTTATATTTTTATTCCATTTTATTTTCAATTAAAAATGTTGGGGTATGATTTATCACCTCCCCTATAGGTCCCTAATTATGTTTTAATGATTAGATACCCCTTTCTCTCTCAATAATTCCTCCCATGTACACCCGTTACCATGCCAAAATTGCGTAAGGGATTTCTCTCTCCTCATTTACATTCAAAAAATTCATTTAAATTATGCATCTAAATTCCACTAAATATGTTGGGATATTATGTTCCATAACCCCCTTACATTCCATTTCATGTATAAATTACTAGATACCCCCTTTTCTCTCATCAACCCATTTTACGATTTCTATTTGATGTTATTATGCTGCCGAAGTTACACCAAAATTTCCCATGCCACAATCATCGTATAAGTGAATACCATACCCATTTCTCTATCAAGGGTATTCACCTTTATACACATGTACTTTTTGATTGATGACTTACATTTATGTATTTCACATCTCTTATTCGTGGAACAAATTATGATGTTTAATGAATCCATGTTGTATGATCTATGCGGCACACTTATGCATGAAATAAAATGATTAAGGAGTGTGTGCTCTGATAGCGCTCCAATGTATTGGGTAAAGAATAGGATCATGATACACCACGTGTAATGAGTGTTGAATCATTCTAATTCATGTTCAATGAGGGTTTACTCATGATAATTCATGTACAATGAGGGTTTACTCATGCTCCATGTGCAATGAGACTTAGATCATGCTAATATCATGTTAAATGTTATTGCCACATCTCCATGTTATGATAATCATGTTATATCATGCCTTTATGTTCATGTTTCTCTTATTCTCCATTGATATGACTATTTCCTAACATGTATTTTATTCTTCATGTTACTCTTTTTTTACTCCCTTACTAGGCTTTATAGATCACCCTTTTATTATGTATGTCCTCAGGTTATCCCATGCAATGCTAAGTACGAAGGAATGTCATGGTCATGTCAAATAAATTTTCAACAAAGATTTTTTATTTTATGTCTTAATTTGTCATGTAATGTTCCTAATTTTTCATGACACTAGACATCTCGATCCCTAGAGTTGTCCTAAGTGCATGTTTATGTAGTAAATCATGTTTAAGTGTGTAATAAATAGTCGGGTTGTTATAAAAATGGTTGAGTAAATATCCCATTGGCATGAGTCATAATTTTGGTATGTTAAGCGATTGAGATCTTTTTCTCAATTAATATTCTTAAAAATAATACTATGTATGTTGAACTTAAAATATCATGGATTAATGAAATGTTTTGTTTGAGATGTGGAATCTATGGATTATTGGAACGAAATTATAGAAGGGTTTATGAAATATTGAACCTTCCACAAACAATAATTGATTGAGATCAATACCCTAGATGATTATTTTATTAAATTCAAAAAAATTGGGAACTTCAATCAAAAAAAATACTGTAAAGTAGATGTTAATTTAATGAAATATATAGAAAATTTCAAGGATATCACAATATTAACTACATAATAATGAAATCACCCCAATAACTATCAAATTATTAAATCAATCTTCATTAATCAACAATTTCATCAAATATCTTCAAACAAACCCCCCAATAAAAATACAATCAATTAAAAACAATTGACTCTGAAAATTTGTTCCATCTCTGAGGATTAGACCTGAGTGCCACTATACACATTAGCTGAGCCCCAGATCTTTGAATGGTCGATATGTGAAAATTATCATCACTATATATGGTTTTGTTCCTAGGGAAAGTGAAACCAGTAGTTATTTGTTTTTTATTTTTTTAAAAACAAATTAAAAAACCCAAAAAATATGAAAAAAATACAAAAAGAAAAACCCACCGTCTCTTAAAAATCATAAATGAAATAACCCACAATGAAAAACCCACCTTCAAAATCCTACCAAATTTTCTTGGAATGCCTTGTAGCCTCCCAAACAATAAATCATATTTGTTTGATGTGAAAATTTACTAAACTCTTCACCAACTTAGGAGGGCCATTCGAGATAAAAAAATCACCAAAGAACCATTTATTGCCCATCCAATTGAACTAGATATAGTCAATCCTAGGGAACAAACCCTCAATGAACTCACCTCCCCTAATATGAATTACCAACCCCTTTTTATTCAATATCCAAACATTTATGTTGATTTCAAACTCAAATGATGTTTGATTCATCTTTTACCTCATTTAAATAGGCTAGTTGATGTGGATCCACATCTTCACCTCAAAGAGATCTAAGTGGCGTGCTCAACCATAAAGCCTCAAGGGTTTTCTGAAGAACAACTCAAAATTTGATCATTCCCTTTCTCCCTATCCGATATTGCCAATTCATGGATCTACTACCACCCTCTTGGTTCCATAACCACATATAATGAAATTAAATGACTCTTCTTAGATAAATTATTCTCTATTTATTAGAGAAATTCTTCTCTACTTCTTAGAGAAATTCTTCTATACTTCCCGAATCACTTCTATCTGAAAGGAAATAAGTAGAATTCTCCAATTATCCAATGAATAATTCTATGAGTAATAAGATATGATCAAAAAGATTGTGGAAACCTTATCATACCATGAAATCCCTGACCAACTCTTGATCAAATACTTCTATAAGGGGTTATTGGCTATGGAGCAGACTCTCATTGATGGCGCAAGTAGTGGTTCTGTTGTTGACAAAACTCATGTAGCTACACAATATCTCATAAGAAACATGGATGAAATCACATAATAATACCTTACTTGATCACATGTTTAAGTATATCAAGTCCAAGAGAATAAATTCACATATCCAAAAAAGATGATCGAGTGGATGCGTAAACTTACAGGTTTTGTATGTCAACTAGAAGTAGATGTCAAAGACCCAATAACAACTTCTACACACTCTATGTTACCTGGAACTATCAAAAACTATGGAATCAATAGATCACCATCTCATACAATGGACACATGTCCACATATTTAAGATTATCCATCATATTATTCTAATCTAATGTTGCTCAATGTAGTGTTTTTCATAGGAACACCAACCCTAGAAAATCTGACCAGTTCATTAAAAAATCCACCAACCCCACTTTAACATATTCTCTACTACATATAAACCTATCATGAGGTATGGTAATCCCATATCTCACCCCTCAGTTCTCTCCTAAAAATCCAAAAAAATCCAATTTGGTCAAGGTTGCGTTAACTTCTAACAGCCTTATTCTTTTGTTCCTTAACCTCAAAGGAGAAATCATCCTCATGATCCTCATGGATTCCAATATCCTAGTGAACCTTATCAACTCTCAAACGAATGAAATCACTATCCCATAAAGCAAAATCAAGAAAATCCTAATGTGGGACATGACACTTCTTCTAAGAAACAATAGAAATGTTCAATGGACAATCTTTATTCCTTCTCCAATTCTTGACTCAAAAAAATTGAAACACAAATTGGTTATCTTGTATCCCACCTCATCCAAAAGCAATAATCCTATTCTTCCCAAATCCTAGCTCACCCATTTCCCAACCCTAAGGGTAATATAAGTGCAATTTCATTTAGATCGAGAAAGAAAATCACAATGCCTCATGAGGAATCCACTAAATCCCCTTTAAATTCCAATTTAGAAAATGAAAAGAACAAAAGGATAGAAAAGGAACATGAAACCACTCCCTTGCCTACATCTATTCATAAAAAAAAACCAATTCCTTTTCATTAAGCCACCTATAATCCAAGGAATTACTTTGAACCTGATCCTAAAATGATTTACATGTTTAGATGTGTTGAATTAAACATTACCCTCTTGGATTCCATCAAAAAAATCCATAATAATGCGACATTTCATAAAGAATTGTGCACCCATAAGAGACAACTTAGGTCCATTTAAAATGTATTAACCCAATAGTCCATACCTATGAAGTGTAATGATCGAGGGAACCTTACAGTTCCATGCCAAATAGGGTGTTCCAAACATGAGGATGCACTCAGATTCCTAGGATCCCTGATAAATTTCATGCCCAAATCCATATTTCCCAACCATGTTCTAGGTACCTTGCACACAATTAGTGTTGTCAAATAGTTATCCAATTTAACCACTTCCAATCCTGAGGGAATAAATTAGGATTTCCTTGTCAGAGTCAATGATCTTATATTCCCAACTGATTTTTATGTCCTTGAAATAGAAGGGGAGATAAATTATTTCCAATCACCTCCCATTCTAGGAATACCTTTCCTCATGGAATCTAGAACCAAAATTGATGTCCATACTGGCATATTATCCATGGAATTTGGTGACCAACTGGTCAAGTTCAATATTTTTTAATCCTTGTGATACCCATCATAGAATCAATATGTATTCTCTATCCATGAATTTGGAAGTCTCTATGAGAGTCTGTTGAACCCTAATCTATCATTTTTTTCTTATTCTAATGTTAATGGAGTCTGTGAATTCTAAATCATCATTAACCAAGTCATTAATGGATAAGTTGATGTTGAAATTTTACATGTAAACTCTATCAATGAAAATGATATTGGAAACTATTTTGAACCTCATCTAACCTATGATCTATACTACTTGAACTTAGATGGTATGGAAGAAAATAAACTAGCATGATCATCTGTTGAATCAAATAAAATTATCTAATAGTCATAATTTCGCATCCATCATTCTGAAAATTTTGTTATATGTGAGGAGAACCCCAAAACAATGTGTTTATCTTGTCCTGATCGTAGTGATGTTTGTGAGATTTGTTCCATAATTAATAAATTGATCATTAGTGAGGTGGGAATTGACCATTATTTGGAAAACAACATTGATATTAATGATATGAAAAAATCTATTCAATCTCATGTCCCATTTGATCCTTAGTACTCCAATTGTGAATGTGAATAAAAAATTGAGTCAAAAACAAATGGGATATCACATTCGGATTTCATGTTATTTGAACCTACATAAATACACCATTAGAATTGAAGCATCTTCTTGAATTTCCAAACACAGAAAACCAATACTTTTTGGATAACATTATTCCTCAAGTTGAAGACCAATGGGAGGATACTAACATTTATTTCAACCCCCATTGTATTGTAACTGCAACAACAAGGATGGGAATAACTTATACATTGAACAATTTAGACTCAAAAAGGAGATATTTTCTATAACCACACAAGAATTGAGAAAACATGATGACACTATCGGATTACGGGTAGTAGATCGTATTCTTGAGCACATCAAATTAGATGTTTAACATTACAAGGATTTATGCAGTATAGAGGGAACCTTAGGTCATATATCAATATAACCTTAAATCATTAATTCAAAAAGAAGTTTTTGAATATGAAAAGGGAAGGGGAATGATATTTATAAAAACTTCAGGGTCGATGATTGTTTATTCCAAAATAAATAGGAAATAGATAAAAATAAAGTGGAAACTAAGAAAATTAATTAAAAATATCAACCCAAGTAAATATCAAGATTATCATCCATCATCACTTAGAAATAAGGGGTAATAATATTGTAATCCATGGTTGTAACACCTAGTACCAGATTGTTAGTAATTTTATACTAGGATACCTCTAATTTGAAAAGACAAAATGATTCACTGGTTACCGTCGATGATTGGGTGACTTGTGTTCGACTTCATAAATGAAACTCACCAAGGAAATACAAGAAGAAATTGATGAGCTATACATGTATATTTGTTATATATTTTTGATACAATGAAATAAAATTACATGTCCATGATAGTGTTTATATGAGTTAAATTGAAAAATATGAACCACAAAAACTCCATAAATGTAAGGGGGAAGAAAAAGGGATGAACAGTTTTTAAAACATTACATGAAAGGGTACCCAAAAACATGATCATTTGAGTTTGAGTATAACACACCAGTTTATAATTCAATTAAATAAAAATAGAGGATGAATAAAAACAATATAAAAACTGGAATTAAAAATTTCATTCAATATAATAAAAACATGAAGCACATGATTACATGATGCTCCTCCCCGGGTGATCACAATGTGTTTAGAACCCCATGAAAAGGGAGGAAGCCATAGATGTTTAAGTATCACATCCCATATACTATATAATATCTAATGATGATGATATTACCCTTTTTGGAATCCAAAATGGTATCACTTTTCCTCCTGATCGAGCTTCCAAATGGGGCACCCAAGTTTCTAATTTATAAGCAAAGTGGGAGGTGGTTTTGGTAACAGTGATTTTGATAATCCAATTCGTCCATGGAATTGGGAGGACATAAAATCTTAAATAACTTTTTTAAAAGATATAAATATTTTTTAATACACCTTTTCAATATCCATGTAAAATTTGGAGGCCGGATAATGTATATAATAAGAGATATTTCCAAAATACAGAGGAAAACTTTTGACTCAGTGTGGATTCATAATATTGGAAAGATCAGTTTGTTTGGGCATATTAATGGACTAATTGGGATTGGTTTTCTTCATGAAATATTTATACCATGGATTTTAGGATCTTATAAAAACTTTTCAACCAATTTGGATGCATAGAGTTCACGAAACATGCAAAATAGTGGACTTGTGTTCATGAGATTCCATTCAGTTTGCCCCATTTCCTTTCGCATCATCGTGGGATCTCTAAATCACCTACACCTTCAATAAAATCATCAAAACAAGTGAAATTTACCTTTTTAAAATTTAACCTAAAAAAATTACAGAGACAAACATGAAGTGAAATTTTTTATAATAATTGGAATTTTCAATACAGAATCAGCTTAATATAGTGTTATATGGGTGGAATAAAATAGTGAATCGTAGTGCAATGAAACCCCCACACCTAATCATTTTTACTTTTAGGAAAAGTCTTATATATTAATCAAGAACCATTCCTATATAAAATTTTATAAAACTTCCAAGTTTTTTTGAAATTAAATCCATCATATCTTATTTATGAAATCAATTTTCCTATCATTTTTCTTCTCTCACATTAAAATTTGTTCAACTTCATTTGTTCACACATGCAACATGTTGCAACCTACCTTACCAAAAAAAATTCACTATTCACCCAAGAAACATTTGAAAGTGGGGTATTTCTATTTTCCATTAGTTTATGTTATATTACCATATGGTTTCCAAAATTATTAGTTCTCTTTTGGAAGAAAGCAATGTTCTATTTAAGAGGACTTCCAATAAGTTATTCTAAGGTTCATGGATTGGTATGATGTAATGTTTAAAAATTTTATGTAGAAGAGAATTGTTTAATATATTACATATAAAACATGTAAAAATTCAAAAATTGTTCACATTGAATGTACACACTCAACCCCTCAAAAATTTTATCACCTCCAACTCACTATCCAAAATGTCTATTTGTGTGGGTCACAACCAATAGTGAATAGTAATGAGTAAACATCCCCTTTTATCTATTTTTTCCTTAGTTATTTTATTCTATGTAAATAACTATTTTTTATATTTTTTTTTGAGATAAAGAGAGAAACATGTATAACACAATGATATAATATGGTTTGTCGACCCACTGCCCAGAATAAATGTAGGAACCCTTTCACTGACCCATCACAATGAATATTTCTCAAAAATTACCATGGAAACACCCTCTCACCCACACTTTATGAAAATAAAAAAATAATGTTCAGAATATATGGGTAAGTAGGGATATTTTGGATTGTAATGTGGCTACCTAATAGATATTTCACGGACTCTAGGGATTAATAAGGGTAAAATGTCAAGGATGCAAAAAATATAGGTTAACTGAATATAGGTATTTTCAATGAATGATGGACTCTATAATGAAAGTAGCACACTTGAATATTATGGTTCTAGAAATAATCAAGGAAAGTTCTAGTTTCTCTACATGACTTGAGAATCTCAAGAAAGTGATGAAAATGAAGAATATGAAACAAAGGGCTTAGGATGCCTCTAGGGAAAGGGATTAAAATACTGGTTAGTGCTAATGAGGCATATGATTCAAAAATCCATTAAACACCTACGAATGACTTGAAAATACTATTTTTCAAAAAATATTACATATCAACATTCATTTGAAAAAAACATTTTTCCATAAATAATGGAATTTTTCACACAATCAATTGAAGCATGAAAAACGATTTTGGATATTCTTTTTAAGATCAATGTATATCTAAAAAATAAAAATTAAATCAAAAATGAAAACATATGTTTTTTGTTTTTTAATTCTATCTATTACATGTCACTCTCCCCCACACCTAAAAATTACATTGTCCTCAATTCAAATATTTTAAATAAATAGAAAATAAATAAAGGTAAGGGAAAGGGATATCTAGCAAAGTTGTGTCATATGTGGAATCTATCAGTTGTATTTCCTCCACTAAATTCTTTGGAAAATACTTATAAAAGTGTTTAGTCCACTTACCATTGATAGTAAACCTCTATCCACTCTTTTCATGAAAAACCTATATAACACCGAAAGGGTAAACATTTGTAACATTATAAGGATCAAGCCATCAGGAACGTAGCTTACCTAGGTTGACCTTAGCCTGGAATTATACATGAGGACCTTCTTAACAATATGAAACTTTAGCTGATGAATCACCCCATCACATATTTCCTTTATCTTATCTTTATAGATTCGAGAGTTCTCATATTCAGCATGAACAATATATTCCAACTACTCAATATATAAATTCCTATGCACACTTGCATCTGAGAGATTCATATTACATTGTTTAACAACCCAATATGCAAGGTTCTTTACCTCCACCATAAGGTGACAATACTTTCTAGAAAAAAATAATGTATGGTGACATTATGATTGGGGTTTTAAAATATATATACTATGCCCAAAATGTATCATCCAAGCGCAAAATCCAATCATTCATATTGGGTTGTACCATTTTTTCAAAGATTCACTTAACTTCTCAATTTGAGATTTCTTCTTCTCTGTTAGTTTGGGGGTGATATATATTAGAGACTTTATTAACAACCCCATACTTACAAAGAAAATTTTTCATGTTGCGATTGTAAAAATATGAACCCAAATAACTAATGATGAATCTTAGAAAACTAAACCTACTAAAAATATGGGACCTCACAAAATAAAAAAAACTCCAGAGTCATCGGTACTAGTAGCCTTTTCTTCCACCCATCTAGAAAAGAGTTCAATTTCTAATAAGATATAAATAAATACAAAGAAATTTGGAAAAGGCATTATGAAATAAATGCCCCATGCATTGAAGATCTCACAAAATAACATGGGTTGTTGTGGAATTTCATTTTTCTTGGATATATTACCAATGAATTGACATCGAGTAAATGACTTACAAAACTAATGGGAATATCTATACAATGTTGTCCCATAAACTCTGGATTCATGGTCTTTTTGATCTGTATGTTGAGATCCAAAGTCACCCCCAAAAGACAAAGTGCGGAAGAAGGTCAAAATAGAGGTGAACTCGTGGTCAGGGACACACCGACAAACAAGTTGGTCACTATAAATTCTCCAAAAATATGGTTCATCCCAAATGTACCATACACAATATGGCTTAAATCACTGGGATTTTGAGGTTTTGAAATCAATGGGGACCCTAGATGTTGCTAGAAAATCCATAATGTCCGCATACTAGGGGGAAAGGTCCAAAATATCACAATGGTTCTCATGAGGGAAAAATTATCCAATGGGGAGGGGTGAGTCAACATGATGGTCTAGTGGTGGGGAAATCCTACTAATGTGGTTAAATACCACATTTCCACTCCCCTCTTATCTGTAATCTCAAGGTCAAAATCCTAGAGGAGGATCATCCACCGAATGAGATGAGGCTTAGCTTCAGGTTTCTTTAAGAGAAAATGAAGGGAATCATGATCAGAAAAGACAATTATTTTTGACCTAATAAGATATGAACATAAATTTTCCAAGGAAAAAACAACAGAAATAATTTCTTTTTCAATTGTTGTGTAGTTCTTCAAGGTTGGTTCAAGGGTACGCGGGGCATATACAAAGACACGAGGAGCCTTCTAAACCCTTTCTGATAAAACTTCCCCAACTACAAAAGGCAAAGTCATCACACATATGTTCAAAGGGGATATCCCACCTCAGTGTTTGGATGATGGAGGATGATGTGAGACTCATTTTTAGTGAATGTAAGTAACCCTCAAATTTTTTATCAAAAACCAATTCAGAGTCCTTTTTCAACAATAGAGACTATAGAAGTGCAATCTTACTAAAGTCTTTAATGAATCAATGGTAAAAACCAACATGAACCAAGAAAGTGTGCAGATCATGAACACAGTTTAGATATGGAAGGGTTTAAATTAATTCAATTTTTTATTTATCCACTTGAATTCCCTCTTTTAGAATATCATGTCCAAGAACTATCCCCTGCTCAACCACAAAATGACATTTCTCATAATTTAATATGAGATATTTTTCAATGCAATTTAGGATGAAAGAACCTATGTGTGCCAAAAAGTCATAAAAGGAGGTTCCATAAAATGTAAAATAATTCAAAAAATATTCCTTGAAATTCTATAGGTACAAAAAAAAACTCAAAATACATCACTGAAAAGTACCAGAAGCATTATATAGACCAAAAGGAATCCTTCTATATGAAAAGGTTCTAAATGGATAGGTAAATTTTGTATTTTATTAATCATCAAGGTCTATTTATATTATAAAATAACCCAAATAGCCATCAATAGAACAATAATAGGACTTATCAGCCAGTCTTTATAACATTTTCCCATAAAAGGTAGAGGAAAGTGGTCCTTTCATGTGGCTTGATTTAACTGATGGTAGTCAATACGGACTTTCCCACTATTTTGGGAAAGTGTTGGATCCAATTCATTCCTTTCTGTAGACACTATTGTTATTCTAGTTTTTTAGGAACATTTTTCACTGGGCTAACCCATTTACTATCAGATATAGGATAAATTATCCTAACAGTAAGTAATTTACTGACTTCCTATTTTAACACTTCAAGGAGAGTGGGATTAAACTGGTGTTGAGATTTCCTTATGGGATTGGAATCATCATCTAAAATTATATGGTGTATACAAATAGATGGTATAATACCAGTAATATCAGCCAATGTCCCTCTAATTAATTTTTCTCACTCCCTCAAAAGGTTGAGCAGTTTTTATTCCTACTATAGGGAGAGGTTATTGATAATAATGATGTTAAAATTGGTCAATACCCTCGAGATATGCATATTTTAAATTATATGGAAGTGGTTTTAATTCCAACACTAGTGATTTTTGTATTGAGGGAGGGGATCTAAAGGGAGATTGGTCCATAAAACTATCTATTTACTCATGTTTATTCTCTAAGGAAAGAGAATCAATCGAAATTAGATTTTCAGAATCATCAATAGTCATGGGTACCACAGAATGAACATACTCATCAATAAAATCACAAAATTTACACTTTCATACACCCAAAAACACTCAAAATGTGAACCAAAACTCAAATAATCTAAAGGTGAAGAAGAAAAAAATGAATAACAATATGGGTCGAGGAGAGAATTTCATGTGTGTGGATCATTTGAGAGAACTTCCATCAAATAGACTTGAAGAGTGGATTGTTATTAAATAAGGTGTTTCATATCCTCAAGGATGTTAAAACACACATTTTCTCTACTAAAATCCATGGAAAACATACCATTGTGAACATTGGTGATCATATTTTCTATTTTCAAGAATTTCCTTCCAAGTATGAGAGGGGTATGTCCTTGGGTTTAGGTATCCTCCATCTCAAGAATGTAGAAGTTAGTGAGGAAGATGAGATTCTTCACTTTTACAAGGACATCCTTGACCACTCATGATGGGTGTGTTGTGTTCTGGTTGGAAAGTTGTACTATGAATCTTGTCGGTTAAATCTCTCCAACATGTAGAGAAGTGTACACAGAGTAAGGAAATACATTAATTGAAGAACCTAAATCTAGAATGGAAACTGAAAAGAATGTCTCCCTTATGGTGCAAGGTATAAGGAAAGTTCCTAGATCCTTGAATTTGGTTTGCATTTCTATCTGAATCAAGGCTGGTACATTCCTTCCCTGGTTGACTCTCTCATTCCCCTTCAACCTAAGTCTATCAATGATATTTTGTTTACGAAATTTGTCATATCATGGGGTTTTTAAATTTAATATTGTAATGGAATGCTATATTTTACCTTTTAAAATGTATCCACTATCTGTTTATCAATCTCATTATCAAAACTTTTATTAGATTTAGAGATTATTCTGGAGAAAGGAAGAGGAATTTATTGTTCAGGTGAATTTCGAATGATAATTTGTTTACCCTTTTTGTTTTTTTATTTACATAAATCTTTTGAGGGAAGGGAAATAGATTTTTAGGTGAGGGACTTACCTATTGTGTAGAATTAGTAGAATAATAAACTTATTTACCAATAAAAAGTGAAATTGAACATACATTACATTTTTTTCCTTCATATTATCAATGGGTTGGGATGGTAGTTGTCTAGAACCTTACATATTAATCTCACCCATGGTATTTTCCAGTTTTCCCACTTGAGTTCATAGGTGTTGAATTACTAATTGTGTAGTCTCATATAAATAGAGGCTCTAGGTTGGTATTTGATTCACCATTTCCTTGAGGATTTTTTTGGATTTTGGAGGAGGAGGATTGTTTCAACATATTGGGGGATAAGAAGGTTTCATACCTTGGTCTTGTTGATACCAATTATGCTTGGGATAGCTTGGGTTTCCTGCTTGTTAGTATTTTGGTTGTTCTTGCCACCTGGGGTTTTGATTTAGCCTAAATGGTTCTTTCTTGAAGGGTGGTTCTTCTTAGAATGGTCATCTGAGGAATACTACTACACATGAATCAAATGAATCTTTAAGTTGTGGGAAATGGTCAAAAAATGAGTTTTATCAGAAAAAATACCATAATGTATTGGAACAAGGGGAGTGTGTGAATTATCTTGTACATGAGATAATTACCTTAAAAGGGAATGCCTCTCATCAAGTTTATTTTATACCATTTTTCTAGGGATGAATGACTTACATCATGAACTCCTCAGGTTTGTGCAATTTTCAGTGTACCAAAATATTGTTCATTTTAATCTATGTTGCCTACCAAATAACAAGCATCAGAAATAGTTTATTTAACAAGGGAACGACCAGTTGTGGTATATATCATTCCAAGATCCATGGGGATAATTAACTCATAGAAGTATTGAATTAATAATTGTTCTCTATTATGGTGGTGGGAGAAACTTGAACAATGTCTTTTGAATATCTCCTAGTATTCATGAAGGGTATATACTTGTGATTGCCTAATTCCACACATTTCTTTTCAAATTGATACTGTTTGGGAAGTAGGGAAAAAATTATCTATAAAGAGTTGTTTAAGGTCATTCTTGCCCCCGATTGTGGTAGGTAGATAGTAAATCCAGTATATGGATACAACATTAATGGATAAAGGTAAGACCTTAAAATTTATTTGGTCTTCATATAAATTTTGGGGTTTCATGGTGGAGCACACTTTGTGAAACTCTTTAAGATGTTTGTAAGGGTCCTCACCAGGAAAGACCATAGAACTTAAGAAGGTAGATTATTCCTAATCTCAAATCAATGCGTCATGTTTCCTCATAATATTTTATTTAAATAGGTTGGTACTCCATATATGGTGTTGTGAGTTCTTTTAAAGTTTGATTATTTGCACCCATGTTTTCTTGGGTTTGATTTGGTTCAATTTTTCATCGGTTTTGGAACACTTGAGGTTCCACAATGGGTTCCTCAATGTTACTTGAATTTACTACTATAGATGAACTAATTTGAGAGTGAAGTGACTTTTCAATTTTAGGATAAAATTCAAGAAGTGTTTCTTTTCCAGATCTTGTCATGCAATAATGATTTCCAATATAAGCGTTTCTTTGTTTGATTTTCCTTTTTTGTAATTTTTAAAAAAATTGATGGAAGATTAATAAAATGAAAAAAATTAAGAATAATTAATTTAGATAAGAAAATATAATTTTACACTATAGAATTAGATATAAATAGAGATAATAAGAAGAATAATAGAGATAGAGAAAGAAACAAACACAAATAAGAAAAAATGAAAATGAAAAAAAACCCAAAAGGGATTGGGGATATTTAAAGGAGTTATAATTAAGAATTAATATAAATAAATAAAATGAAATAAGGAATAAATGATCTAGGATCCACGGTAACAGCACCAAAATTTGATTGTGTTGTTCAGTGCGTCAAATTAGATGTTTCGTTTTACAAGAATTTCTACAGTATAGCTGGAACCTTAGGTTGTATCTAGGCAGAGCCTTAGAACATTAATTCAAAAAGATTTTTTTGATTATGAAAAGATAATGGAAACAGTATTTTTTTGAAAACATGGTTTTTTATTATTTAATATTCCAAAATAAAGGCGAATGTGATACAAACAAAATGGAATTCAATAAAATTAATTAAAAGTGATTAACCCGGGGAAATCTCATGATGCTCATACTTTATCACTTAAAGAGATAGGGTTATGCTATATTAATCCCCATTTGTAACACTGATAACTATAGTGTTATTGAGTTTATATTAGTATAAATTCTAGGGTTTAGTCGAAATATCAAAATGATTCACCAGTTACCAGTGATGACTGGATGGATTGTGTTCGAATTCATAACATAAACTCACCAAGGCAACACATAATGAACTCGATGTGCTGTCCAAGATTGTATCTTATTTATTTGCATTAACATGAAATAAAAGTACATTTCCATGATATTTTTTACGCGAGTTCAATTTAACAATATAAACTAGAAAAACACCATAATTGAAAGGGGTGAGAAAAAGGGATGAATGGTGTGTGACACATTACATGAAAGGGTACCCCCAAATATGATCATTTGAGTTTGAGTATGAATTAATAATATATAAATAAATTAAATAATAATATATGATTATTAAAAACAACATACAACCTAGAATTAAAAAAATAATTCGAAATAATAAAACATGAAGCTCAGGATTATATCACGTTCCTCCCCAGGTGATCACAAGGAGTTTAGAACCCCATGAAAAGGGAGGAAGCCATAGATGTTGAAGTAGCACATCCCATATCCTCTAGAACTTATAGGGATGATGAGATAACTTTTTTGGAGTCCAAAATGGAAGAACCTTTCCTCCTGGTTACACTTCCAAATGTGGTTCCCATGGTGCCAATTCATAAGCAAATTAGGATGTGGTTTTGAGAACCCTAATTTTGAGAATCCACTTGGTCCATGGTTTTAGGAGGCCATACAGTCTTAAATCAATCTATAAAAAACTATAAACTTTTTAGAAGACATATTTTATACCTCCATTTCAAATTTTTAGGCCATATAATGTATATAATAAGATATATTTCCACAATATAGCGGGAAACTTTTGAATCAGTGTAGATTCATTATATTGAAAAGATCGGTTCTTTTTGGCCTCTTAATAGAATAATTCGGCTTGGTTTCCTTCATAAAAGATGTATCCAATGGGGTTATGGATCTTATAACAAAATTTCATCCCATTTATATTTATAGAGTTTTCAAAACATGAAAAATAGTGGACATGAGTTCAGTGATTCAATGAAATTTGGCCCATTTTCCATCCACATCATTGTGGGCTCTCCGTATCACCTTCACCATCAATCAAATCATCAAAATAAGTAAAATTACCCATTTTAATAGTTATAAAAAAACATTATGTCAAACATGAAGTGAATTGTTTTATAATAATTGGAATTTACAATACAGAATCAGTTTAATACAGTGGTAGAAGGGTGGAATAAAATATTGAATCGTAGTGACATCAGTAGTACACTACAACTGTCCAACTGTAGAAAAAATAAATGCATCTCTTCTTATGATTCAACCCATGTTTTCTTTTAATTTTATAAAATTATATTTTTTTTCATTAAATGAATAATGATTTTTATTTTTGAATCTATTTTAAGTAATGAATTTTTTTCCAAAGTATCACTAGAGAAGACACATAACCTAGGATCCATATCTACTTCCACCGACGGATCACTGGATGGGGACAATGACTCACTAAATACAAATTAGGGGGAACCTATTTCCCTTTAACTATATCCCTATCTATCTCTCCTTCCTCTCTCACTCTCATTATAACTGCTTTCTCCATCAAACACTTTTTTCTCTTTTTCTTTTGTGCAGGTGTGTATTTTAAAAACTAAAAAAATAGTGATAACTACAAAACATTAAATTTTTAATTTTTATTCAACCATTTTGGGGTGTCAAAAGTCTTTTTTTCCTCTCATACATTTTTTAGTTCATTATAAATTTTCATAATGAATGTTTTTCAAGACTAATAAATTTTAACTGATTAATGGTTGATTTGGAAAATGTTTTTACCAAAATCATGAGGAATAAAGTCATCTTTTATGTCTAGTTCACCTATGTTCATATTTTCATATTGTGTGTTTTACCCACTGATTTTGAGTCTTGAGTTTGTGGAACTTTGAGTTGAATTTTATACCTTGGTGTACATTAATATGATAGAGGCATTTTCTAAACCATGTGAGAATCACAATAGTCAAATAGCCTCCCATTAACCTTACATTAATCCTCCTTTTGAAAGACCCTTTTATTATATGAATACTTTTTTTGATATCCACATTACAATCCCAATACCTTATCCCACCCAACATCTACATGGATTTTCACTATATTATTTATTGAAAATTATGTTTGTAGGAATGGTTTTAATTTTATGTATCTATTTCTTGATTTTCATCATGTTATCATATTATTGAGGGAAATAATCTATTTAAGTGTGGGGGTGAGGTTTTAAATCAGCTAGTATTGGGAATAGATTAACGTATATATAATTTTGTACAAGTTATTAAAAATTGTTCATGAAAATAAAAAAATAAAAAAACACAAAATAATAATTGGTTATATCTTGGGAGGGTCAAAAATCACTCTTACTCAACCTTTTATCTGGTTATAACCACTAAAATTAGTGTCTTGAGGAGATAAAACAGGGGTTGGGATTGAATTTGAGATATTTTCAAGCTCAACCTTCAAAAAAAAAATACATCATATTTTCATGTTTCCTTGGGAGAAGTATTTTATTTTTATACATATTTCATCATTTCATACCCTTAAAATTTTCTACCTATATTTCATTACTTAAAAATTCATTCCCTTATAAATATATGTTTGAATTTCTTTCCAAGTTTCATTTAAAAAAAGTGTTCATTTTTTAGGTTGGTGTTTTAGCCCTCTTTTCCACTCTTTTGGGCTTTATATTTCTACCCTCCCATAGCCACTAAACCCCCCTAAAAATACCTATTGATTATTATGATATTTAGAACAGGTAATGGAAGATAAGATATCTCAAAACCTCTATTATTTGTACATTTTTTTAGTAAATGATTGAACCCCCATAAAAAGTTTCAATAATCTTGATAAGATTATGTTATGAATCCCTACATTTCCCTTTTCTAATTTTGAAAATGAAAAATAAATTATTTTTGGAAATGTATTGCTGTATTTTTTTTGGAATTCATTATTGATGAGTGAACTAGTTTATACCCCCTGATTGCTGAAAAAAAATATTAATATTTTTTGGCAAGTGAAAATGATTTAGTAGTTTTTTATATTTTTTTTCATGAGGAAATTTATAAGCATGAGTGTGGGGGAGATAGTTTTATTCATTTATTCATAAATTTTTATTTACTCTCTTTACATATATTTAATTAGGAGTTCATAATTGGTGTGAAATACTCATGTTTTAATATTATATATAGTTTTTGAGGATTGTTTTTATTAATTCATATTTAAGTTAGTTTACTATGATAATTATAACTCTCACCACACTTACCCAAATCTATTAATGCTTGTGTCATAGTGTTCCAAATTCAATTTCCTAAAAATATTTCGACTAGATATTTTTCCAATTCAGCAATTTTAAGGTCCATATAGACCACACAAGAATTATTAAAGAATCTGTCAAAGAACCTACACTAGACATGCATATAGAATTTCTAGGCTCAATCCAGAATCCCAAATTTGATTAAATTACATAATATGTCATTTAATATTCAAATAAATATTGGATAAAAATTTAATATTCCCAATCAACCAAAATGGGGCCCAATTGATTCTTTGAAGTCCATCCCACCATTCTATTTGATAATTAAAAACATACGACCATTATTGACTTTTATCCCAATACAGTTGTCCAATTGAGCTGAGATTTTGTGGAATGAAATAAAATATATAGGTTACCAAATTTTTTTAATAAATTATTCTAATTTGAAGGAATATTACTGGTCCAAAATGCATTCACATTATGAAAAAGAAACTCTACAAAAACATGGACATAATATCATTGTTTAGTAAAATAGCCATAAAATTGGATATAAAAGTCCAATAGCCTCTAAATTTTGTGGGTTGAATGTCCACATCAATATATAAATCTTTAAAGAATATTAAATCTCTATATTTATATTTCTATATGTCCAAATTGGTGATCCAACATGATGGAAGGATTTAGAATGCAAACAGTCCACCACCTTGGGCTATAAATGCATCCACCTATTTCTACTTGAAAACGGTTGGCATTTCAAAAAACAAGAAGGATATATGGAATGACTAAAAACTATCCAGGGGCCTTGTAGGACATTCCTTAATCTTATTTCAACAAGATAAACCTCTCGTCCTCTTTTCATTTCATTTTTTCCTTTAGTTTAAGTTGTAATCGTGTAAGGTGTTTTCAATTTCATTTAATTTTTAATGCATATTTATTCTACAGAATCTATAATTATCATATAACCTCTGTAGTGTAATATTAATGTTATTATTTTTTAGAAATAATTTTTAAAATAATTCTCTTCTTTCCCTTTCTCATTCAATCGAAAGTTCATGCTTAATTTTCTTCATTGTTCATGTGTTTTTGTACATCACATTACTCTTATCTTGTCCAATTATTTTTGTTATATTTTTAAATCATCCCCATAAAAATGATATACCAGATTAATAAATGTTTCAATGTATGAGTAAATGTACCATTTGTGTGAGTCATAATTTGGGGATGTTAAGCAATCTAGAGCTTTTGGTCGATTGATATTCATCAAATTAATATTGTGCATGTTGAACACAAAATGACATGGATTAATGAGATTTTTTTGACATGTGGATTCCTTGGATTATTGGGACCACAAGTACACATGGGTTCATGAAATATTTAACATTAAATCAATAAGAATTTATTATGATAAATAACTAGGTTGTGTCTTGAATTAAATCCAAAACAATTGGGAATTTTGATAAAAAATCATATTATGAAGTGGATGTTAATTTAAAGAAATATATAAAAAACTTTAAGGATATCACAATCTTGAAACCCTAATTATGAAATAACCCCAATCATTATTAAATTATTAAATCAATCTTCGTTAATTAATAATTTCACTTAAGATCTGTAAACAAACCCCCCAATTAAAAAAATAAATTAAAAACAATCGACTCTAAAAATTCGTATCATCACAAAGGATTCAACCATAGTGCTGCTATCCACATTAGCAGAGCACCAGACCATTGAACAGTTGATTGGAGACAACAGTCCATTATTCAATTACATTTTGATTCAAGGTCTCAACCCCGAGTTGTCAACCCATCACTTGGGCTTCCTAGAAGACCATTGTGGATACAAATAGGTGGCTAGATAGGCACACACTCTCATGCATAGAAAATTGAGGTTGAAGTGGATAAAATCATCAAAGAAGATATCATACAAGTGGTAAACTCTATAAAATAGATAGAAAACATTGTCTCTATAATAAATAATAATGGGAAAAGAATATTTTACATAGAAATCAGTGATCTCAACTGACCTTATACAAAAGATAACTTTCTAATTACAATAATAGAACTATTAATTAATTCAATAGTTGGTTATCAAGAACTCTTTTTCATGGATGGATATTGAGGGTAAAACAAAATTTACATGGCCCTATAAGATGAAGAATCCACTACATTTGGGGTTCCCATAGAGTATTCTACTATCGGGTAAATCCCTTTGTCTTAAAGTACACAGTTTCCACATACCAACATGTTGTGCATCATGTCTTAAAATCATTCATGTGGATGTTTTTTGAATGCTATGTTGATGATCTAGTGGTTATGTGCCAACAATACTCTGAACACCTAACTGACCTAGAAACCTTCCTCAACAAGCTATGACAAAATATCATGAATTTTAATCCCTTAAAATGGGATTTTTGGGTATCCTTGATAAATTTTCTAAACTTTTTAATATGCCATCACAACATAAAATTTGGTCTAGAGAAATAAAATCATCCTTATCATGTCATATCCTTGAGACCTTAAATAGTTGATAGGACTTGAAGGAAACTTGTCCTACATCTGGTGCTTCATATCCAACCTTAAAGAAAAGAGTTTTCCCTTCACCAAACTGATTGAGAAATAGGTTTCAAATCATTAGACCCATGAATGTTAGGAAGCATTTGACAAATTCAAGAAATGTCTCTTGATCCCACCAGTTTTAATGTCACCTATTGATGAAAATCCACTCATTTTATACATGATGGCCCTGGAGCGATCACTAGGTGTCTTACTTGCACACAAGAATGATGTTGGGAATGAAAAAACCCCCTATTATCTCATTCTAACCATTCTAGATTATGATAATCATTATTAAAATATTAAGAATAGATGCTTGGTATTAATATTCAATTTTTAGAAACATATTCACTACCTACAACACCATGAGTTACAATTGGTCTCTCGCAATAACCCACTCAAATATATCCTCAGTATTCATATATTGAGAGGACTCCTGGCATGGTGGGTATTTATTTTGAAGTATTTTTATATAAAATATATCCCATATAAAGAAATGAAAGTCCAGGCCTTGTAATATTTCCTTATAGATAAGTCCTCTCTATAAAAAACTTCATCAAATACTTAATTTCTATATAATGTGATATTTTATATTCAAGGAGTCCCTGTAATATGGGAGAAGTATTTTGACGGTGAATCCAGGATCCCAATAAATAGGATAATGGAATACCCTAAGCTTAAAAAATTTGGTCTATGGATCATGTTTATCTCCCCGGTAAAGGTACTTTTACCTTACTAATTTTTGTTATCGAAGGGTTGTACCAACAATGAGGTGAAAAACCAGACCCTCATTACATGCATGGAACTAGAACACCAAAATAGTAGTGGACCACCATTAGGTTAAAGGTGACTTATAGTTGTTAATCAAACATATCAACAAGGATTACACCATCATAAAGGAAGAGATAATCCCCATTATTGACGGTATCAGAGGGTTAATGGAATAATTCCCCACAAATCCAACATTAAATCACATAATTCAATCTCTTAATTATCAGGCATATGCATTGTAAAATTTGTCTATAACATTGGTTGATCCAAATCAGGATGAGATGGTCACCAACATTGCCTATCACTAAATGGGTTTACCTTTTGTTCAATTTGAAATAGAAGAGATTAATGAAATCAGTCATATCCCTAATCCATATGAACCTACCACTGGGTGGATGATTACCATCATATTCTACATTCATGATGGATTACTCACACCAAATAGAGTTAGGAAATAGAAAATTCGATAGTGAGAAACTAAATTCACTCTGTATAATTTCCCAAATCACCATAAAGTCCTCCATAATTGAGGATTTAATGGATCCCATCTTGAATGTATTGATATAGAAGAGACTACTGCTGTCATGATCAATGTGCATGCCAGAGCCTATAGAATCCATCAGTCATTGATTATGATTTCCCAGAAAATTTGTAGGCTTGGATACTACTAGCCCATTGTGACACAAGATTGCATAGAATTCACCCAGAAATGTCAATCATGTCAAGTGGATTCCAATTTCATCCATTAGACCCAAATTTTTCATATACAACCAAGTACTCCATGAAATTTTTCATATGTTGAATGGATTTTTTTGGGCCATACCGTCCAATTACATCTAAATAGTTCAAATATAACTTAACTGGTATCGATGTCTTCACCAAATGGGTTGAGGAAATACCACTCAAAGAAGTCAAGGCCAAATTCACTATTGACTTCATAAAAGGAAACATAATTATAAGATTTTGTGTCTCTCATATTATATTGATGGAAAATGGAACCAATTTCTATTCTGATGAGGTGGAAAATCTATATCAGGAGTATATTATCAAATCCAACCATTCATCCCACTTTCATATAATGTATAATAGAAAGATAGAGGACTTTATCAATACCATATCAAACATACTCCAAAATATGGTGGATAATGATAAAAAAGTCTTAGTCTGACATGTTTTTGATTTCTTATGGGTTTAATAGACTACAACCTATACTACCACACGAGTGACCCCATATTCGCTCCTGTAAAAAATAGATACAGTCCCTACCATTGAGGTTTAATTACTATCACACCATGTTTTCATCTGTGATTAGTTATCCATAGATGAAAAATCCCAGAAAATACTAGATGAATTATATCATCTCGATTAGTGATGATTAAACACTATTATTCACTTTTAATTTTATTAGTATCAGATAACATGAGATGTTAATAATAAAGTCTTCCTCCATTTATTGCTCTATTGAGAACTGGTATTGATCCTTAGGACTCCAATGATACCTGGAAAGAATACTACAAATCTTGAGATAATGTGGGAGGGACATTACTCCATACAAAAGGTCCAATCTAAAGAATCTTATTCCAGGATCTCAATCGATGAATATCTCATTATGATCCCATCCAATATTAGGTTTATAAAGAAATATTTCTTGTGATCACATGACATATGTCTAAACTGCAAGACATTAAACTGTGTGGTTTGTTTTTTTCACATGACCATAAAAGGAATGTCATGGCATATTGCTTCATGAAATTAAACAAAATGAAATAATCATCATTGTCACATGATGATAAACTAAAGAACATATTATCCTGGTCATATGACCTAAAACTACAAGAAATTATTTATTCTCACTGCCTGAAATTAAACTGAATGGTTAAAGTCGCAGTCATTTGATGTTAAGAAACCCTAGAAATACCATGAGTTGAGATAGTCCTCTTGGTCCCTTAAATAAAGGAATCTATATTAGGTATATGTCCCAATAACATCACTTTAACCCCTCAGCATGTCATGATTCCCTCTTAGACAGATATAAGAAAGAAAGGATGGGTAACACACTTTCGTAGGCCCCACCCACATCATTTCTACTCCATTGTGGAACTTGGGACCACTTTATAGGTATAAGTCCCTCCAATATCTTGCCCTTACAACATGACATAAAATTGGATGGTTTACATCCCTGTTGAATGATGATGAAATTCATGATATTTTCAAGATCTAGGTTTGGATTAATTCTCATACCAATGAGATACATAGTGATTCTTGGACCTCCCATCCCAGGTCCAACCCCAATAATGGAAAAGAAAATTCACCATTTTCCTTGTGTACAAATAATATCTATATATTAAACTTTTTTAGAATTATGTATGTCTTGATCCTAATTACAATGAGACATGTAATAACACATAGACCTCATGTATTGGGACCGTCCATCATTTTGGAAAATATAAAATCCCCCTTTTCTCCACGTCATAACCCAATCGATGTGGAAAACTATTTTCCAGAACTACGTGTTGATTGATTCTAGTTTCAACAAGATATGCAGTGATGCCCCAGTAATATCCCGTCATCCTGCTAAAATACCCCTTCGTACGTCAGGTGACCCACGTCCTTAATCAAAGACATTAAATTTCATGTCCAAGGTCATCATCACATGAAAATAAACTATACGATCCTTTAGATAATTATACGTGTCTTGATTATTATCCCAATGAAATATGTAGTGATGCCCGAATATCTAATATCAACTCATAAAACAACGAAAAAAGAAGAAGAAAAATCCTCCAATCTCTCTATACGAGTAAGACCTATACATCGAACCTTTAAAGAACTACTTGCAACTTGATTCATGTATCAATAAGATATGTAGTGATGACTGGGTCTTATCCCTTCATCCAACCACAATTACCATTTTTATATTAGGAAGCATATATAATCATCACATGATAATAAAATGAATGATTTCTCAAAAAAGTAAATATGGCTTGATTCTCATTCTATTGAAATACATATTGACGCCTAGATGTCCATCCTTGGGCCCAACCACAACATTTTCTCTCTTTCATGTTGGTTCTTCTTCTTCTTAGCTACATTTAATGACCCAAAATAAAATCAATGATATTTCCATTCTTATGATTAACTCATATATTATAGATCACATATAAAACAAAATACAATCTTTATAAATGAAGAATGAATTAAATAATAGGTATTTTTAAAAGTTATGGAACCTATACCAATGAAATAATAACTTGACCCTAGGAATAAAAATATAACTCCTATAAATAGTAAACTAGTATAATGAATAGTAACATAACCTATGAAAGTAAAAATCAAATTTAGGTACCATATAAATGAAATTACATATAACTATATCATATTATAAGCAAATGAGTATTTTAAAAATTATTAATTAAGTGTTTGTATTTTTGTATGTCATAAATATTTAATTAAAATTTTATAATTAATACAATGATATAAAAGAAAATTAATTTTCATAAAATTTATTCATAAATCAATATTTTGTTTTATTATGATTTTAGGATAATTTAATGAAACCTTAGTTAATTTTTCAGAGTGTTATCAAATTAGTTTTAATTTTAAAATCTATAATTTTTTAGTAAATGATGATTTTAATTAAAAATTAAAATTCTAATATTTAGAAAATTATTTTCATAAAATGGAGTTAATATTTTTATTCTAAACATAAAAAAATAGTTAGGGTGTTTTTTTGGGATTTTTCTAGAATACTTGAATTTTTGGTGAACAGAACAATATAGCAATTTGCGATATAAATACATTATATGTTAAAAACACTATTCCTCGTGTTATTGCTAATGTAAGCACCATAATATATATCTTAACTTAATTATTTTAATATATTTGATGATAATGCCGAAAATATTCATAGTCTTGATCCAAAATAATAAATAAACAAATTAAATATTCAAAAATAATCCCTCTCTTCCACTATAAATACCACACCTCACCACCTCTTCTCCTCACACCTCTAAGCCTTGGATCCTTGTCAGATGTATTCCCAATTTTATCCCCAAGCCTCTCCCCCATATAAAAGATCTCATGGTCTCATAAAAAGACCAAAACCAGTCCCTTTAAGGACGTTCTCAAGGAGGAGAATTCAAGAGGTAAAACCATATTCCTTTTCCTTTTAGTTTCATCTCAAGTTCTTTTATTTTATTATTCTATACTCACCTGATCTGTCCAATTGATAGTGATATATATAGTCTCACACATATATATATATAATGATATAATATTAGTGGAATTTACTTAATCAAACTTTTTTTCTCTCTTTCTTTAATTTTAAAAAATGAAATCATCGTCTGAAAGGTGCCGATTTATAACCTTCGTGGACAACATATTTTCGTTCTTCAATTTATACTTCAAAGCTGGTAATGAAACCATTTTTATGGTTAAAATATGCTATAATATATGTATTAAAACCTTTATTATGTTATATAAGAAACATATTTACATAATACTAAACAATAAAACAAAATGAGTTTGTTATGATCAATAACCTCTGTAATAATGTAAACAATTATCACTAAAAGAGATATCTAATGATTAATCCTAATATCATATAACAAAATGATATATATAACCATGTAAACTTATATTTTCATGAATTGGGAAACCAGTTCATGTCATCACCTTCTCAAAAAAAATGTAAATTAAATTATTGAGAATTATGCCCTTTTCACATGAACTTCCATACTCATATATAAGTATATGAATCGTGAAAACCAAGGAAATGAATGCTAACGAGCAGTAAAATTGTATCTTATAACATATAAAGAAGGAAATTAATGAAATTAATAAATTTTAATAAATAAAATACATGTAGATATGGTTCTAAATTAATTAATTAATGTATTTAATTTTATTATCCAGGATATTAAGGACAAGTACAGAACACATTCAGACATAAGGTAAGGGTTTTCTTCCTGAAGCTATATTTTCATTCGAGGTATGCTTTCTTCCTCTATGAACTAATTTAATTATTAATTATTTCTATATAATTATTCAAAATTATATATATATATATATATATATAAGTTCTAAAGTCATATATCCATATCATTTCATCATTAGTTGATGGGATAATAAATGTTTTAGAAGGTTCCATTTTCATTTCTTCCCGGTACACAAGTCCAATTGAAGGGAACATCTCAATTTCATAGCCATTTTCAAGTACCGTCCATAATCATTTTTAAGAAAATTTTATTTCTATAAAATCAATAATTTTGTTATGAGAAACTTTATTTGTTTATTTATATATTTATACAAACTATCATGACTAATAAAAATGTTTTTTTGAAAAGATCACTTCTTTGAAAAGTAAAAAGGGTATTTCTCTCAAGAATTACTCAATGATTTTATTAGAGTATTTTCATCTATTTCAACATATATTTTGAATATTATGATTTATTGAAATTAATATCTTATTATTTTAATCTTCTATATGTTATTAAATGGTTTATGACCAGTTTAACTATGGATGTTCTATCTTGATACCATTCACCATGTTACCAAGATTGGTTAGTGAATATGATTACAGATTGTGGAATATTATTTACATTTCATACATGCTTATTGTTTATGTTATGAACCATTCATATGAGGAATATATTGGACTTAGAAATTGATGGTTGGGGCCTATTATATCCCCATGATACATTACTAGGTCTCATGAGATAAAAAATAATTGGGTTTTGGCTGAGGCCTTACCCTAGTATTTTAAGATGTCTTGGTTGAGTCCTTGACGATATATTTCAGATGTCTGGTATTATTCATTCACTAATTATGGTATTATTAATTGATAAAACATGTGATTTTTCACTAGTATAATATCCATGATTAAGGTTCATTATCTTATAATCATTTATATGGATTTATTTTCATACCTTTCATATTATTCTCATGTTTATTTTAATGGAATGTGTTTTTAGTTATTCACCATGCCTAATGTTTATGTTTATGATAACATTTGTTGTATTAATTAACTTTATTGAGAATTTGATCTCGCCACTTTATTATGTTTTGTTTTTCCCCAAGATTTGAAGATAAATAATATTATTAATGACTTTTTGGGATAAAATAGGAGTTATAGATGTTTCCAATGGATTTACTATATTGTATTTCCTTTTAAGTTGTAATGTAAATATTATGTTTCTATCTGGTTTTAAAAAACTACCATACAATTCATTCCTTCATAATACAAATTCCGTGTAATCATACCATTGTAATAAAGTATGGAACCAGCTCCTTACTATTGGGGTTGGGGTCTTTAAAGTTGGTATATAAGGAAATTTAGTATAAAACTTGGAAACACGATTTAGAAAACAAATATTAGGGAACATAACACCAAGATAGACATTGAGGATAAGAATAGAAGAATATCCTATAATTTTGGTACGGTGGATACTGTGTTGAACTTCCTAGAAATACATCTCTATCTGGATACTACAGGTGGACATGGTTCTGGCATATATGTACCTAGGGGTAACAAATCTAATAAGGTTTCCTAGTCCTAAGTCGGGGTAACCCGGTACACGATAACAATCCTTACTATAAAACTGGTTTGATACTCCTAGGGGATATTCATATCATAAGTCAAATTGTATTTACAAAAAAATAAAGAAGTATTTAAAATTAAATATATCCCCAATGAAACCGTGTTTATGATAATGAGATTAGATATACATAAAACTTTAATTTATTTTAATTGTTTTTCTAGTTTGATATTATAAATTACAATTCATAACATAATCTAGTCTATGACATTATTTATAAGTGGTGCCTAGTGGAAGGAATGAAAATTGTATCAATGCATGTATTCCATGTAGAGAATTACCTCATATGCAAGATAATGATGTTGGTATTGGATATGCAACTGGTACTGAGCAACTTATAACTATACTGGGACATCTTAATGAGGTTATGAATAATAACCTTACCCATATAGAGAATCCTGATACAAAATGTGGAGGATAAATGTTAGACCACTTTATGCAACACAAACCTATATTATTCAATGGGAATAAAAACCCATTTGTATTTGAGCAGTGGATAAGTAACATAGATAAGATATTTATTTCTTTTGGAAGTAGTTATAGGGATAAGGTTTTCATATTATTTTGTCATCTATCGGGATATACATACCAATGGTGGTCACTAATCCAAAACACAAAGGAGGTGGAAGAAATTATAAATATGGAATAGAGTTATATTACATAAAATTTCTTAGAAAAATATTTTCCTCACAAACAACAAGTGGATATAGAAAGATAATCCTTGAATATGTTGAAAAATAATGAGAATGTTTCCATGTTTGAATCCAACATTACAAGGATAACAAGGCATGTCATGGACTGCATATATAATCTAATAAGCAATTTTAATAAATTATTTGATGGTTTAAAACCATTAATCCAAAGGTAACTGGTTCCCCAACCATTCACATAATATGAAGATATAGTATCATGTCCTATCAAGACATAGAGAAAGTTCTCGATGTCTTATGACTTTAAGGGATAGAAAGAGAATAAGAGGGTGGTATAGGAAAGAATGGATAAAGGGAAGAATATAAAATGGAGTTTTCCAATATGTGTTACTTGTGGAAGGAAACGCCCAAGAGACTAATTAAAAATAAAATGAGTCTATTACAATTATAGAGAAAAAGTCCACCAAGCCCATGATTACAAGGGAAATAAAGAATCTACCAATGTTAAATACTACAATTTTAATGAGATGAGTCATTATACAAATTATCATTGTATGCATCAATGAAACATTCCCCGGAAAAGGACAAGGGAGAAAGGACAAGCTTATATGATCCCAACTGCTGAGTTTTATGTTCCTAATGATATGGTGGAGACTAATTTAATCATTCCCTAATACATAGAAAATGTTATATTTTATTCAGGATCATCACATTGTTTTAAATCTTCCCAGTTTTTTAAGAACATTAGGTATTTTTCTTTTGATATAATGATGGAGTTTTTAGTCAAAAATCTTAAGGGAAGTATCATTTCAATAAACATGTGTCAATTTTTCACCGTTATAACACATAAACGTGCATTAGTTTCAAAAATTATCATCATACTAATGATTGATTTTTATATAACACTCAGTATGAACTGGATATCAAACTATGATGTGAAAATATATTACAAGAAGAAGGAAGTTGCAATTTTTTTGAATGATGTAATGTCCCTTATCTTTAGAGAAGAAGCATCTCTATTTTATTCTTATCTTGATCCACCCCTAGTAATTCAATTCTTATGGAAGAATAAAATAGAATATCTATGTATGTGGAAAAAATATTAATATTGGGGATGTACTTATTGTGAAATAATACGTTGATGAATTTCTATAGGATTTACCAGGACATCCTCCAGAGTGGGAAATTAAGTTTTGTTTTGATTTAATTCTTGGTGAAAGGCCTATATCACAGACTCCTTATAGAATGTACGAAGTGAAATTAGTAGAACTGAATAATAAACAATAGGAATTGAGTGATAACATATTTATCTACCCTAGTGTTTCTCCATGGGGAGGACATGTTCTCTTTGTCAAGAAGAATGATGGATCCATGAGGCTATGCATTGACTATAGAGAAATAAATTCTACTACTATAAATAACAAGTTTTCCCAGAATCATATTGATGATCTATTAGACCGAATTCACGGAGATCACTATTTTTCAAAGATTGAAATTTGATTAGGATATAATTAGTTGTGTGTGAGGAAGGAAGATATTCAAACGACACCATTTTAAACCAGGTATGGACATTATGATTTTATAGTAATGAAATTTTGAATGACTAATGTACCCTTCATTTACATGTATCTAATGAATATAGTTTTCAAGTAATATCTTAATGAATGTGTTGTGGTATTTATTGATTATATCTTGGTATACTTTAAAAGCTACAAAGACCATGAGAATCACTTATGGATTTTTCTAAAAACTATTATAAGAAACGAGTTATATGGGACTATTATCGAGTGTGAATTATGGATTCAAACAGTTTCTTTTCTTGGCCATATTGTATCAAAGGATGGAACCTTAGTTGATCCTATGAAGACAAATGATATTAAGGAATGGCCTACACCAATCAACATAACCAAGTTATTTATTATTATTGGTTTTGTAGGTTAATATTGATGTTTCATTCAAAATTTCCTTGGTTAGCTAACCCATTAACTAGTCTGACATGTAAAGGGGTTAAGTTCATATGGAAAAAAGAATGTGAAAAATGTTTTGAATAATTGAAGTGGAGATTAGTGAATTATATAATCTTGGATCTACCATCAGGGAATAGTCTATTTTTGACTTATAGTGATGCATCAAAGAAAAAACATGGTTATTTCCTTATTTATAATGATAAAGTTATTGACCATGCATCAAGGAAGTTAAAAGCACAAGAACAGAACTATCCAATTAATGATCTTGAGTTAGTAGTTGTAATATTTTCTATGAAAATATGGAGACACTATCTCTATGGTGAAACATGTGAGATATATATAGATCACAAGAGTTTGAAATATATCTTATCACAGAAATAACTCAACATAAGGTAAAGGATATGGACCAAGCTACTCAAGGATTATGATTGCTCAATACACTACCACCTAGAGAAGTTGAATAAGGTATCATATTCATCGAGAATGAGGGATCACTGAGTTTTAAAAAAATGACGATTGATAAGGATCCTATGTACATGGATCTAGGAAATAAGGATATGATAATTATCAAGGAAGGTGAAACATCATTACTTTTTCAACTGGTTGCTCTACCATCTTTATTGGAAAGAATTAAATATTCTTCATGTGATGATGAGAATATTCAAAAGAAAATTAGAGCTGTGAATGATGGGATGTTTCTAGAATTCTGTTGTAAGGATGGAATTCTAAAATTTGGTAGGAGGCTATGTTTTCCCTCTATAATCGAGCTAAAAATGGAGTTATTGGATGACGACCATAACTCGAATTTCTTTATACACATAGGTAGAACAAAGATGTATAAAGATATAAAGGAACATTTCTTGTGGGATAACATGAAGTGGAAAATTGATGATTATGTATCAAGATGTTTACTCTGTCAACAGGTGAAGGCTGAAAGACAACATCCTAGAGGAGTCATGAAACCTATACCTATTCCTACATGAGAACTAGATGACATATCTATATATTGTTTCACCTTATTACCAAAAACTCTTATAAATAATGATGTAATATGGGTGATTATTTATCGATTTACCAAATTTACACATTTACTCACTATAAGAGAGGATTTCCAACTAGAGATCCTTGCATAAATCTATATGAATGAAGTTTTAAGACTTCATGGAGCACCTATTTCAATAGTTTTTTTATAATGATCCATGATTTAAAATGAAATTATAGAAAATTCTTCAAAAAGGTTTGGATACTGAGCTTCATTTGAGTACTGCTTATCACACTCAAACTGATAGGCAGTCTGAAAGGACCATTAAAACATTATAAGATGTGTTGAGATAATTATCCCTCAGCTTTCAAGGTATGTGGGATCACTATTTTCCTTTGGTAGAGTTTTCCTACAATAATATTTTCCATTCAAGTATTCAAATGGCCCATATAAATAATTGTATGGAAAGAGATTTCATACACCGACATGCTAGGATGAAGTTGGTGAAAGGAAGCGTGTAGGTCCAAATATTTTAGAAGAAATAATAGTGAAGGTAAAGACTATTCAAACCCATATCAAAGCAGATCAAATAATTAAAAAGAGATATTCCAATAATCAAATTAAGGATTTGAAATTTCAAGTGGGAGATCACATTTTCTTGAAAGTATATCCATGTAAGGGTGTTATAAGATCTGGGAAGAAAAGAAAATTTACCCAAGGAACATTGGTAATTTATAAATTTTAGTGAGAATCAGAGTTGTGGATTATCATTTGGAAATTACACCTATCCTTTCTAAGCTTAACAATGTGTTACATATCTCCTTGTTAAATAGGTACATGCCATACCGAACACATGAACTCGCTTTTGAAGGAATGGAATTAGAACATGACTTATCTTACTATTAATAGCCTATCTAGATTATAGACACCAAAGAATAGGTGTTGAAAAATTAGACAACTTGGATGGTAATTTTTTTGGAAAAATCATAAAATTGTAGAGGTGATGTGGGAGTCGGAGGAACTTATGATGAATAAGTACCCAAATCTTTTTATAAGGTGACATTTGGGAAATTTCTAGGATGAAACTTTTATAGGAGGGGAGAATGTAACTACACAAAATTATATTAATGAGATTTCCCTTCGTATGTTTTTTCATATTGTATAGATCACTTATAAAACACAATAAAAACATTATAAATGAATAATTAATTAAATAATAGGTTATAAAGACCCGACCTTAAAAAATTAAATAATCATGAATTAAATGAATAATTCATATTGAGGATCTTTTCAGGTTTAGAGTTTTAGAGAATTTGGACATAACTATTACATCTCAAAAGATTATAAAGTAGACACTTCTAGTCAGTTTCCATTTTTCTCACAAAATAAAAACTCTTGGACAAAAGTGTCATGTATAGTTCTATATTTTAGACAACAATACATTTCCTTGATCTCATCCTTGAACTTATTCCACTTTATGTCCTGTGAAAAACATTTCAAAAACTTGGGATAAGCCTAAAAAGCTGAGTAAGGGATATAAAAATATGGAAAGAAAACATTAGTCCATATATAGATAAGAATCAATGAAATCATACTTTACTCATAAAACATAATCACTTTAACATACCTCATGAAATAATAAGATTTATGAATATCTCATAGAAATCATAAGACAAAAAGGTAACTTGAGGCATTCATAATATTCTTAATTAGGGAGTAACCCTAATGGTTACGTTTGGAATACCCATCACAATATATTCCCTAAATATATTCGGAGAAACCTTGGCGTTTAACTCCTTTGTGTTACCCAATGAATTGGAGAGATATCTCGGGCTCACCCGCCCTTAGTTTTTCATGGAAACACCTGACTTCATAAACAATGCCCAAGAACCATAACATAATCTTATCACATAAAACATGCATAAAGTAAACACAACATTTACACGTTTCAATCACAAGATATCAACACAACACATTGATATAATCAAAACATTATCAAAATAATTCTCAATACCAAAATAAAAGAAAAGTAAAAGATGGTATTTATTTTTCTTTTAAAAATATTTATGGCTTGTAGGGGAAGCCGAAACTCAAATAATGGTCACGTCAGCAAAGAAGTCGTTGTCGCCGCATACATAAGACAAAAAAACATTCCATTTGTCATTTAGAAAAACTCTTCATGTAAAAATATTCCTTTTGAATGAAATGAAAATTCAAAAGAGTTTTATACACCGTATAAAATAAAGTCATGTAGAAATCAATAGATGCCTTAATGAAAGTAGATTGAGACGAAGTCCTGTACAAAGTCGGTATCCTTAGATTAAGGATAAATCAAATGACATAATTATGTGTGAAAAAAATAAATACACCCAATATAAGTGGATATTAAGTGTAAAAAAATCATAGGTCATCCACACATATTCATAGTACAACATAATCAAGAAGTAGAGGTTTAACCCAAAGAATTGAAATTGGGTTAAGAAGTTCCCTTACAGAAATTCGACAGCCTAACAGCGTCACTTTAAAATTCAGAAAATGAGTTGATGAGAGATAAAAAGTGTATCTCATCACTTGGACATAAAATTGAAAGCAATAAGGATATATAAGAACATATCCCAACATTAAGAAGATGTAAATTAAAAGTCCTAACAAACAGATGTCTTTTAAAAAGAGGAGGGTTAAAGGTTCCTTTACCGATTTGGGTAACTTTCGAAATGTACACCCCATGAAAGAAGGACTATACAATGTTGATGTAAATACCCATAAAAGAAATTATATTAAAAAAATAGTAGAATAATGGGCAGTACATACACCACTCAAATGAGATAGTGACAAATATAGCATGAATCTCACGGGAATAAATAGTGAGATAAAAATCCCTTACCTCGTTGTAATAAATCGAGTCGTATGACCAAAAGATAATAAGCAAAAAATGAATCAAAGAATACCATTGAATATAAATATAATAATTATAATATATATCAAATGGAAGTAAAAAATACACCACATGCAATAAATAAGTGGCGAACAATGGAAATCTCATAGAATTAAAAGTGAGATAAGAAATCCCCTTACCTCAAGTCTGACTTGTCTTGTTCGTTTCTTTATTTTCCTGAATAATAAACTTTGGTCAATTTATAATTTCTTAAGTACATACTTTAAAGTTTATTATTAAATTCATATCACATATTATTATGTTATAGTAATTAGTTATTTATGTGTGTTCATATAATATGTTTTGTCGATGTTCGGTACATGAGTCAACAATGAACTTGTTTGAAGAAAATTGTCCATGTAGTTATAAGTACATCCTCTCCAGAATGGTTTAAATGATTTAAATATCAAATATATCCAGTATAAGTGTATTTAATAATATTACATAATGTTTGGATATATGAAATTAAATGTACCATTCATGGAGATGGTAAGTCGTACGTACACATGAATGCTACTTTCATTTTTTGTCATATTAATGGACTTTAAAACTAAATTATACATAGATATATTATAATTCCAGTATAATATATATGTTATATAGGTAAAATAAGTTCATTAATTACATTATTTATAAATTCCATGTTTGGAATGAATGAGTCACATCACTTGAGGGGGCGGTAATCCACACTTCCTCATATGAAATTATAACATTTGCCCAACATGCAAAGCATAAAGGTATTTTTTAAATATAAAATACAGAAGAATTGAGAGGAAATAAATATAATATATAATATATATAAATATAGTTCCATCATAATGGCCAACATTAAAGGTGTTAAAATAATATTGAACAATCATCGTTTCGTGAGGCAGTAATTTACCACCCACAGAAACAGTATGTTCTTTAACCATTAGATGAAGGTGTGTGTAATTGTAGGTATAATCCTTATAATAAAAACATAATAGTATATTCAGGATATTGGTGTAATTATGGGATCAAATAATAAGAATATAGTGTTGAGTAAATAAGTAAAATAAAAGAAAGAAACTCGAGAGAAGACATTACCTCTAAATCGGGTAACGTTTTTTGATTTGAGCCAAAGGCTTCCTTTGGAAAGACTTCTCCCAAAGTGAGGCTTCTAGGAGTAATATAGGGATTTGTAGAGATAATAAAAGCAGAGTTTGGATGATCCAAGGTATTGAGATGTGTGGGTAAGGTGGTATAGGTGGGGGCCTTTTATAAGAGGGAGGAGGGTCACTTTTGGAAAGTCATGAAATGTTACTTTATTATAAAATGATTTTCGGATTTTAAAGGTCCCACAATGATATATTTTGAGGATAAGGTGATAAGGGTTATAAATACACTCATCCAATAGGTTTTTTTAAAAGTGTAAGTCTTAGACTTTACCTTATCTTTTAATTTTATTTAAATCGTTCATTAATGAGGTAATCACTGCATCATCATGGTGTCATAAATAAATTTATTTATTTAATGTCTAAAAATTATAAAAAATCCCATGACGTAGGAAATATTTTTAGATTTAAAATAAATATTTATAGTCTAATAGATCATTTATGTAAACAAAATTAATTTTTTTTACTTAGGATATACAAACCTTTGTTATATTTCTCTTATTTTTTTAAAAATTTTCATAAATGTCACTATTACACCCATGTGACTCCATGTGCCCTAAAGTCCGGTAAAAAGCTTCCCATGGTCAGCTATGACTCAAAAAATAGGATTTGGACAAATTTCTGGGTAATTTTATATTATTATGATACTATTTTATTACCCTTAACTAGCAGATTACTAATTAATCACGATAATTAAAGATAATTACCGTCGTTACTATTCATAATGTCCTAAAACAAAAAGGTCTTAATTACATAATTTGAACCTTATGATTAAAAACATAGAATCCATTTTACCAAATTCCAAACAAAAAAAATTTCATTAATTATTTTAATAATAATTCCCTTTGTCACAACCAAATACGGGTTTTTAAGAAGTAAAATTTATCAAAATATTGACTTGTTTTTACATCCAATTGAAAAGTGAAATTACTTCCAATGAAAAACATTGTATTAAATGATAAAAACATAATTTAATTATACTTTAAAATCAATTAAAATGAAAATATAAATATATAATTAAATTATATGAAAAAGAAGTTTTGAAGTAAAATGCAGTATTTTTCACTATTCATTAAAAACGAACATTTTTCAGAAAAATACCAAAAATTTTTCCAAAGTAAATTTTATATTAAAAATTCAAAAATGATTTCCATTTTACCAAATTCAAAATATAGAAGTTTCATTAATTAATTTTATAATTAATTCCCACTGTCAAAACAAATAGAGTGTTTTTAAGAAACAATGTCTATCAAAAGATTGACACTTGTTTATGTCCAATTTCAAAGTGAAATTAATTCCAATGATCACCATTAGATTAAATGGTAAAAATATATTTCAAATATACTTTTAACCCAATTAAAAATATAATATAACAATATAAATAAATTATATTAAAAATAGGTTTTGAATTAAAATACAACATCTTCACTATTCATTAAAAAATGAACTTTATCAGAAAAATAACAAAAAATTACACAAAGTAAATTTTGATGTCCCGATTATAAAGAAGGATTTTATTTTGTCAAATATAACATATAAAATTGACAAAATGTAGTTTTAAAAAGGGTTCTCCATCAAAAGGTAGTTAATCAACATTTTAAAGAACTTTGGAATATTTATGCTTAAAATCGAATTCTTTTCTTATTTTAAGCCTCTAACTTTTATTGGATAAATGTAAAAATACTTAACAAACATATATAATCATTTTGTAGTTAGTCCTGTTCATTCTCGCCATTACAACGGCTAGTCGTTAACTACCATTTAAAATAATATTATTATATTATTAGTGTGCAATGTAAGATTTCAAAGAAACTCATTGTTGCGTATTGGGTACGCCATCGAACGTTGCATTCCCTTTAAATTAATATTAAAATTTTATTCACAAATATTAATAAATATGAAAATGTCATATTCTTTATTTACTTGTGATGTTACATGCTTCCCCATTTTTGGGAATTGCGTCCTCACAATTTTAAAATTGGGCTCGAAAACTTCATTGAAAGCCCCACATCGGAAAAGGAGAAAATTAAACTATCTCTTTAAAAGAAAGAAAGAAAAGTACAAAGGTAACCCGAGACAACATATAATAGGATTCCATGAAAACATGGATATGGAAGAGAAAACAAAGGGTCAAGTTCTGATGAAGAGTGATAGAAAACATGTTTAGGAGAAATTTAACCACCAGAAAATCCCAAACTTGTGATGGGTTAAACGGTATTTGATTCCCCAGTAGGAAAAGTTAACAGAAAACATTTTTGTTTTAAGTTACTTTTCATTGAGGAATTTATTTATGAGCTTAACTAAATCATAAGAAAACATACTTACTTGTCATTTAGACTTTCATCTCTTACTAGATTTCTTACACAAACTCATATTTTCTCCAAAAGATGAGTATTTGAGATGACTTGTTCACATTAAGAGCACTATAATCAACTTCGAAAGAATCAACTAATCCACAAAAGATAAACTATATATTTACCATGTCTTTAGACCTTAACCAAAACCAAAATTGTTAGTACAAGATTAGATAATCCCCAAATGGATAATCCTTTATAAAAAGAAATACTACTCTTAATCTCCAAAATTCAACAAAAAGAACCCAAGGTTTAAGAAACACCATAAAATAAACATCTATCCATAAAATTCGTCAAATTAATACAAACTAAGATTGAAACCCAAATCTCTAAAGGATTTAATCACATAGTCTTCCAAGGTAAACCTTAACATTTATCTTGAAATAACATTAGTTACTCTTAAAGTCTCATACTGAAAGGTAATTAACCTAATCACATATACTCCATGATAAGTTAATAATTACCCAAAAAACAACTTATTCCTAATTCATATGATCATCTAACTAAAAATAATTAGTCATACTAAACAGGGAATTCTCGTAGTCCAGTGGTAGGTGATAAATACCAGTCGCACTTTGGTTGTGGGTTCGATTCCCACAGCTTCGTCTGACGCGACGGGTTCCCGCACGGTTTGTGTGTTGTACCTTTTCAAAAACTACACAATTTTATAACATTCCCAAAAAGAGATAAATTCATCAAAAATAACCATAACTTATTTTAACCACAAAGGTTATATAGTAACTTTCGTTTTGCATCCCAAAATGTATTAACTGATAATTGCCTCAAATTCAAGGATCATATAAACTCAATGGTTCTTTATAACTATATCCACAAAACAAAAGATAATTATTCCTTGAATAAAATTTTCATATATCAAACATCAGGGTTATACATACTATAAAAAGTCTTATAATGTAATCTCATCATCAAAATAGCCTTAATACCTTTAATAATTTCACCATCCTAAAATATACCATAAATCTTGAATCCCTTATATGTTGACTTCTTACTCATTCAACATTTTTCATGATCCATTAACCATTCCTTTCCAACTTATTATAAAATACTTCTTTCATACAAACAAAATCATGAATCATATCCTAATATTTCAATAATAGGAAACATATGTTAAGAAATAATCCATACCTTTTATTGGTCATTGTTAGTTTCTTCATCCTCAATCGGAATGGAATTAGGTATTGGTAGCCAATATTTTTACGATCCTGGTGATCCCATTACCGAAACTTCTTCGTAGGACATGTGTTTTCATAATGACCATGAACACCACATTTAAAACATTCAATTGATCCTTCAGGAAGAAATTATTTCCCTTTCCTAGAGTCAACAAGATGGTTCCTTTTTCCATGGAAAATTCTTGCTTTATGACCTTCATTTCCACATCTATAGCATCTTTCTGTCCCTTTGAAACATTTTCCTATGTGTTTCTTTCCACATATTTGACACATAGGTTTTTGGACATTCTTAACTTTATGATTATTACCTGAAATTATGTAGGGATTTGTTTCTTGCATATATGATGCCTTATAAAAATCACTAAGGTTCAGGTGGTCAATCATGACTCCAGATAATTAGTTGAGAATAACCACAAGAGTTCTCATTGCAGCTCCCATATCATTCATTTTCTCATTCAGAAAACTGTCACAGTTTTCTTCACATCCACTGTTACTTTGGGGCCTGCTAGATCCAGCCATTTACTAAAACCAAAAAGGTCACTGTGAGTATATCAACAAAATCATCATATAATACTAATATATAATTATTCATGTTATCTTAAACTCATTCACTTTATCTAAACAAAACTATGACTCTTTCTGAAATCCTAACCATTATGGTAATTTCACTTATGCTTAAAGAATACCCTAACCTCTAAAGTTATCTAAAACGACCTTTGATACCAACTATAAGGACCCGACCTTAAAGCATTAAATAATCTTGAATTAAATTAATAATTCAAATTGAGGATCTTTTCAGGTTTAGAGTTTTAGAGAATTAGGAAATAACTATTACATCTCAAAAGATTATAAAGTAGACACTTCTACTTAGTTTCTATTTTTTTCACAAAATAAAAACTCTTGAAAAAAAGAGTCATGTCTAGTTCCATGTTTTAGACACCATGACATTTCCTTTATCCCATCCTTGACCCTATTCCACTTTATGTCTTGTGAAAAACATTTCAAGAACATGGGATGAGAATAAAAAGCTCAGTAAGGGATATAAAAATACGGAAAATAAAACATTAGTCCATGTATACATAAGAATAAATGAAATCATACTTTACTCATAAAACATAATCACTTTAACATACCTCATGAAATCATAATATTTATGAATATCACATAGAAATCATAAGACATAAAGGTAACTTGAGGCATTCATAACATTCTTACGTAGGGAGTAACCCTCATGGATATGTTTGGAATACCCATCACAGTATATTCCCTAAATCTCTTCGGAGAAACCTTAGTGTTTAACTCCTTCACGTTACCCAATGCATTGGAGAGCTATCTTGGGCTCACCTGCCCTTAGTTTATCATGGAACCACCTGACTTCATAAACAATTCCCAAGAACCATAACATAATCATATCACATAAAACATGCATAAAGGAAACATAAAATTTCCACATTTCAATCACAAGATATCAATACAACACATTGATATAATCAAAACATTATCAAAACCATTTTCAATACCAAAATAAAATAAAAGTAAAAGATGGTATTTATTTTTATTTTAAAAAACTTTATGGCTTGTAGAGCAAGCTAAAACTCAAATAATGGTCATGGCAGCGGAGAAGTCGTTGCTGCCAGATACGTAAGACAAAAAAACATTCCTTTTGTTGTTTAGTAAAAAGCTTCGTGTAAAAATATTCCTTTTGAATGAAATTAAAAGTCAAAAGTGTTTTATACACCGTATAAAATAAATTCATGTAGAAATCAAAAGATTCCTTAATGAAAGGAGATTGAGACGAAGTCCCATACAAAGTCAGTATCTTTAGATTAAGGATAAATCAATTGCATAATTGTGTGTGAAAAAAATAAATACACTCAATATAAATGGATATTAAGTGTAAAACAATCAGAGGTCATTTACATATATTCATAGTACGACATAATCAAGAAGTAGAGGTTTAACCCAAAGAATTGAAATTGGGTTAAGAAGTTCCCTTACAAAAATTCGACAGCCTAACGACGTCACTTTAAAAATCAGAAAATGAGTTGATGAGATATAAAAAGGGTATCTAATCACTTGGACATAAAATTTACAGAAATAATGATATATAATAACATATCCCAACATTAATAATATTTAAATTAAAATACCTAACAAAAATAAGTCTTTTAAAAAGAGGAGGGTGAAAAGTTCCCTTACCGATTTGGGTAACTTTCGAAACGTACACCCCATAAAAGAAGGACTGTACAATGTTGATGTGAATACCCATAAATGAAAGCATATTACACAAAGAGTAGAATAATGGGATGTACATATACCACTCAAAGGATATAGTGACAAATATAGCATGAATCTCACAAGAATAAATAGTGAGATAAAAACCCCTTACCTCGTTGTAATAAATCGAGTCGTATGACCAAATGATAATAAGAACAAAATGAATCAAAGAATACCATTGAATATAAATACAATCATGATAATATATATCAAATGGCAGTACACAATACACCACATGAAATAAATAAGTGGTGAACAATGGAAATCTCATGGAATTAAAAGTGAGATAAGAAATCCCCTTACCTCAAGTCCGACTTGTCTTGTTCGTTTCTTTATTTTTATGAATAATAAACTTTGGTCAATTTATAATTGCTTAAGGACTTCATTTAAAGTGTATTATTCAATTCATATCACATATTATCATGTTATAATAATTAGTTAATTATGTGAGTTCATATAATATGTTTTGTCGATGTTCGATACATGAGTCTACAATGAACTTGTTTGAATAGAATTGTCTATGTAGTTAAAATTACATCATCTCAGGAATGGTGTTCAAGATTTAAATATCATATATATCTTGTATATGCATATTTAATAATATTCTGTAATGTTTTTAGATAAGAAATGAAATGTACCGTTCATGGAGATCGTAATCCGTACGTACGCATTAATGCTACTTTCATTTTTTGTCATATTAATGGACTTTAAAACTAAATTAGACATGGATATATTATAATTAAAGTATAATATTTATTTTATATAGGTAACATAAGTTCAATAATTACATTATTAATAAATTCCATGTTTGGAATGAATGAGTCACATCACTTGAGGGGGCGGTAGTCCACACTTCCTCATATGAAATTATCACATTTGCACAACATGCACAACATAAAGGTATGTTTTAAATATAAAATAAAGAAGCATTGAGAGGAAATAAATATAATATATATCACATATAAATATATTTCCATCATAATGGCCACCATTAAAGGTGTTAAAAGAAGATTTAACAATCATCGTTTCGTGAGGCAGTAATTCGCCACCCACAGAAACAATATATTCTTTAACCATTAGATGGAGGTGTGTGTAAGTGTAGTTATAATACTTATCATAACAACATAATAGTATATTGATGATACTGGGGTTATTATGGTATCAAATAATGAGAATATAGTGGTGAGTAAAGAAGGAAAATAAAAGAAAGAAACTTGAGAGAAGACATTACCTATAAATCGGGTAACTCTTTTTGATTTGAGCCAAAGGCTTCCTTGGAAAGACTTATGCCCAAAATGAGGCTTATAGGAGTAATATAGGGATGTGTAGAGATAATATGAGCAGAGTTTGGACGATCCAAGGGCTTTAGAGGTGTGGGTAATGGGGTAGAGGTGGGGGTTTTTTATAAGAGGGAGGAGGGTCACTTTTGGAAAGTCTTGAAATATTACTTTATTATAAAATGATTTTCGGATTTTAAAGGTCCCAAAATGATATATTTCTAGGATAAGGTGATAAGGGTTATAAATACACCAATACAATATGTTTTTAACAAGTGTAAGTCTTATATTTTACCTTATATTTTTTTTTTATTTAAATCGTTCATTAATGAGGTAATCACCGCATCATCATGGTGTCATAAATAAATTTATTTATTTAATGTATTAAATTATAATAAAATACCATGATGTAGGAAATTGTTGTATATTTTCAATGACTATTTATAGTCTAAGAATCATTTATTTAAACAAAATTAAAATTGTTTTACTTAGGATATACAAACCTTTGTTATATTTCTCTTCTTTTAAAAAAATGTCATAAATGTCACTATTACACCCATGTGACTCCATGGGCCATAAAGTTCGGTAAACAGCTTCCCATGGTCAGAAATGACATAAAAAAGAGGATTTGGACACATTTTGGGTTCATTTTATATTATTATGATACTATTTTATTACCCATAACTACCTGAGTACTAATTAATCACGATAATTAAAGATAATTACCGTCTTTACTATTTATAATGTCCAAAAACAAAAAGGTCTTAATTACATAATTTGGAACTTCTGATTCAAAATATGGAATCCATTTTACCAAATTCCAAACATAGAAATTGCAGTAATTAAGTTAAAAATAATTCTCGTTGTCACAACCAAAGACATGTTTTTAGGAAGTAAAATTTATCAAACGATTGACTTGTTTCTACATCCAATTGAAAAGTGAAATTACTTCCAATGAACAAAATTGTATTAAGTGATAAAAAAATAATTAAATTACACTTTAAAACCAATTAAATGGATAATCTGACTATAGAATTAAATTAGATGAAAAAACAGTTTTAAAGTAAAATGCAACATTTTTCACTATTCATTAAAAATGAACATTTTTCAGAAAAATACCAAAAATTTATCCAAAGTAAATTTGATATTCCAAATTAAAAAATGATGTACATTTTACCAAATTCAAAACATAGAAGTTTCAATAATTAATTTTACAATTAATTCCTGCTGTCAAAACAAATAGCGTGTTTTTAACAAACAATATCTATCAAAAGATTGACACTTGTTTATGTCCAATTTCAAAGTGAAATTAATTCCAATGAACACCATTGGATTAAATGGTAAAAATATATTTCAAATACACTTTGAACACAATTAAAATGATAATCTAACCATATAAATTAATTATATTAAAATGAGGTTTTGAATTAATATACAACATTTTCACTATTCATTAAAAAATGAACTTTATCGGAAAAATAACAAAAATTTACACAAATTAAATTTTGATGTCCCGATTATATATAAGAATTTTATTTTGTCAAATATAACATATTAAACTGAAAAAAAGTAGTTTTAAAAAAGGTTATCCATCAAAAGGCGGTTAATCAACCTTTTAAAGAACATTAGAATATTTATGCTTAAAATCGAATTATTTTCTTATTTTAAGACTCTAACTTTTATTGAATAAATGTAAAAATATTTAACAAACATATATAATCATTTTTTAGTTAGTTTCATTCATTCCCGCCATTAAAACGGTTAGGAGTTAACTACCATTTAAAATAATATTATTATATTATTAGTGTGCAACGTAAGATTTCAAAGAAACTAGTTGTTGCGTATTGGATACGACATCGAACATTGCATTGATTTTAAAGTAATATTAACATTTTATTCACAAATATTAATAAATATGAAAATTTCATATTCTTTCTTTACCTAGGATGTTACATAGTTACTTTTAGAAGTTAAGGAACCCATACTGATAGAATAATAACTTGACCTTAGGAATAGTAATATGACCCTTATGAATAGTAAATCTACCTGATGAATAGTAAAATCAACCATGAAAGAACAAATAAAATTTAGGCACATTATAAATGAAATTATCATATAATTATATCATATTATAAGTAAATAAGTATTTTAAGAATTATTAATTAAGTGTTGGTATTTTTGTAAGTCATAAATATTTAATTACACTTTTATAATTAATAAAATTATTTTAAAGAAACTTTATTTTCATAAAATGTATTCATTAATCGATATATTGTTTTCATATGATTTTAGTATAACATAATGAGACCTTAGTTAATTTTTCAAGGTGTTATAAAATCAGTTTTAATTTTAAAATCTATATTTTTTGATTAAATGAATTTTTTAATTAAAAATTAAAAATTTAATATTTAGAAACTTATATTCATAAAATAGAGGTCATTTTTTGATTCTAAGTGTCAAAAAATTGTTCTGGTTAATTTTTTGTGTTTTTCTAAAATACTTGAATTTTTTGGTGAATTGTTAAATATGGTAATTTACTGTATAAATATATTATAAGTTCAATACACAATTACACAAGTCATCATTGATGTAAGAACCATAATATAGATCTTCCATTAATTATTTTAATATATTTGAGGATAAATCTTAAACTATTCATAATATTGAGGAAAAATAATAAACAAATGAATTAAATATTCCAAAATCACCCCTCTCCTCCACTATAAATACCACCCCTCACCATATATTCTCCTCACAGTTCTAAGAATTTGATCCTTGAAAATTTTCTACCCAATATTCTCCCAAATACTATTCCCTAGGTCTAAAAGATCTTGGTCTCATTAAAAGGACAAAAAAATACCCTTAAATAATTTCTCAAGGGAGAGAATTCAATAGGTAAAATACTCTTCCTTTTCTTTTTAATTTCATTTCAAGTACTTTTATTTTTTTATTCTCTCCTCACCTCCTCCATCCAAATGAGAATGATAAATCTAGTATAATCTATATATTGTAATGATATCATGTTAATGGAATATACTTACTCAAAATTCTTTCTCTCTCTATTTTATTTTAAAAAACTAAATCATCATCTGAGAGGTGTTGATTTACAACCTTTGGGGATGACGGATTTTCATTCTTCAGTTTCTCCTCCAAGGCTGATAATGCAACCATTTTTAGGTTAAATAATAATTTAATATATTTAGTATAACATTTATTATGATATTTTTGTAAAATATAAACATAATACTAAATGATAAAACAAAATTAGTTCGTTATGATCAATAACCACCGTAATAATGTAAACGATTATCACTAAATGTTGTATCTAATGAATCATCCTCATACCATATGAACAAATGATATATATAACCATTTAAACTTATATATTTTAATTAATATAATATAAATTAAATTCTTGGAAATTATACCCATTCCACATGAACTTCCATTCTCATGTATAAGTATATCGATCGCGAAAACCAAGGAAATGAATGCTCACGAGCAATAAAATTGTATCTTCTAGCCCACCAAAAGGGAAATGAATGAACATAATAAAATTATACTAAATAATATAAATGTTTATATTGTTATTAATTAATTAATTAATGGATTTAATATGATTATATAGGACATAATGTTCAACTGTAAAACACATTCAGACATTAGCTAAGGGTTTTCTTCACAAACCCCCATTTTCATTCGTGTTATGCTTTATACCTCTATACACCAATGTAATTCTTAATTATTTTTATATAATTATTTTAAATTAGATATATAAGTTCCAAAATAATATATCTATATCATTTCATCATTATTTTATTGGATAATTAATGTTTTATAAGGTTTCCTTTTCATTTCTTCCTGATACGTAATCTTGATTAAAGGGAATGTCTTGATTTTATACCCATTTTTAAGTACCATCCATAATCTATTTTAAGACACAATTTTTGTTTATAAAATCACCAATTTATTCATGAAAACCGATATTTTTTCATTTCTGGTTTTATATAAATAATCATGAAAAAAATGATTTTTTCCAAACAACTCTTTGAAAAGTAAAAAAGGGTATTTCTCTAAAAAAATCTTCAATGATTTTATTAAAATATTTTCATTTATTTGAGATCCTCTATGAAATATTTTTCTTTAATGAGATTGATATTTTATTTTTTTCATCTACCATATTTTATGAAATGATTTATGACCAGTTTGATTATGGATGTTCTATCTTGATACCATACACCATGCTATTCAGATTGGTTAGTGATTATGATTACATATTGGGGAGAGTTATTTATATTTCTTATGTTCATGTTGTTTTTCATAATGACCCAATTTTTTATCAATGTAATTCCCTTATTATAATTATGTATTATATTATAATCACATAATATTACATATATAACACAATAAAAACTTAATAAATTATGAACGAGTGAAATAAAAGGTATTTCTAGAATTTAAGGAATATATACCAAAGGAATAGTTACTTGAATTTTTAAATAGTAATGTGACCCTTATAAATATTAAACCATCCAATTGAATAGTAACATCACTAATGAATTTTTAAATACATTTTTCCATCATATAAGTGACAATATGATATAATTATATCATAGTATAAGTAACAAAAAATTTAAAAAATTATTAATTAAGTGTTGGTATTTTTGTAAGCCATAAATATTTAATTACAATTTTTTTGATTAATTTAAAAATTTAAAAGAAATTTTATTTTCATAAAATGTGTTCATAAATTAACATTTTTATTTATTATGATTATAATATAATTTTATAATACCTTTGTTAATTTTTCAAAGTGTTATAAAATTTGTTATAATTTTAAAATATGTATTTTTTGAGTAAATTATGATTTAAAAAAAATTAAATTTATCATATTTAGAAAATTAATTTCATAAAATGGATTTAATTTTTTAATTGTATAAATAAAAAAAAATAGGGTTATTATTTGTAATTTTTTTGAAATACTAGAATTTTTTGTGAATAGTAAAATACGGTAATATATGGTATATATACATCATAAGTTTAATAAACTATTCATTGAGTCATAAATGATGTAAGAACAATTGGTTCAAACTCACATGATATAATTACTATTTTTAGACACATGAATTAGAACTATTTATTGTCTAGAACAAAATAATAAACTAATGAATTAAATATTGTTAAAACACCCCTCTCCTCCACTATAAATACCACCCTCACCACCTCTTCTCTTCACACCTCTCAAGCTGTGTTACCAATCCAAGTTCTAATCAAATGTCTTTATAATCCCATCTCCAACATCTAAGAGATCATTTTCTCACCAAAAGACCAAAAAATCTTCCCTACGGAGGCTCCCAAGGAGGATAAATTCAAGAGGTAAATTCCTCTTCATGTTTCTTTTATTTTTTTTCAAGATCTTTCTTTTCTATTTCACTCCTTAACTCCCCTCATAAAAAAGTTATGGTAACTCCAGTACCATAAATATACTGTAATTTATTTTATTCTAATGGAATAATTCACTATCATTTCTCCATCCCCCTCATTTTATATTAAAAATGAAAACACCGTCTGAGATGTATTAATTTACCACATTCAAGGATAAAGGATTTTCAATTTCTATTACCATTTTCACAGCTGTTCATGAAACCATTTTTATAATTGAACTAGATTATTATATATGTAATTTATTATATTTAATGTTCTGGAATCATTTTTTATACATGATATTAATTTATAATACAAAAAGAGTTCGTTGGGATCAAAAAACTACAAAATTAATCCAAGTGATTATTGTTAACATTTTATCTAATGATTCATCCTCATCCCATATAATAAAATTAATTTTGTAACCATTTTAACTTCTATAATTTATTTAATTTAATATAATTACACTTCTTGAAACCCATTTCCATTTTACATGAACTCCCATACTATTATTCAAGCGAACCGATCATGTGAACTATGAAAATGAGCACTCACGAATGATGAAATCGAGCACTATAACTGATCAAAAATCTCATAAAAGAAAATAATAAAATGATAATAAATCAATTAAATTTAGAATAGGTTCCGTACTTAAAAATTAAAGAATCTAATTTGATTATCTTGGATATTAATATTATGCGAAGAACACCTTCAGACATAAGGCATGAGATTCTACCCGAACCTCCATTATTCCTTCAGGCTATTCTTTCTCACTTTTTACCATAATGTTATTATCTTTTATCTTTATGTACATATTATTAATGATTTAAATGTGTTACGAAATAATTTATAAAGATCCATTCATTCTTATCTTTTGGATATATACATGTTTTTTTAAAATATTCCCTACTCAATTCTTCCCGATAGGTAAGCCCATTTAAGGGGACTTACCCAATTCTTACCCATTTTCAAGTGTATTAAATAATATAATTTAAGACACCATTATTTTTATAAAACCACCAATTTTATTATGAAAACATTATTTTTTTCACTTATGGTTTTATATATAATATTGTTCTCTTTTCTATTTTAAATGATCTTTAATAATTTTCTCAAACCACACTAAAATATTTTACTTCTAATGTTACTAAAATACTCTTTTTAAATGTTATCACTTCAATTTTACATAACATATCATAATATATGCCTATTATAATTTATTATTGTCCATGTATGATTTAAATCATTTCTTTGATCAACAATTTTATGTTACACCCATTCAAATTGATTTTTGGCATGATTATGATACCCATATCTTTCTATGGGTAACCTTTAAGTTTATGATTCATTACTTAAATATGGTTATTTATGTGCCACACATATTCATTAACATGTTATTATTGTTGTTCCCAGATAAATCTCCAATTAATTGGGTAAAGTTTAGTCTCATTATACATTATATACAATGGTCTTGGTGGTTAGCCTTGACTCATTCTCTATGTCCAACGGTCTTTGTGGTTATCCTTAACTCATGCTCCACCATGTGAAACATGGTTTGTCTCATGATAAAGTAATTTTTATGTTTATTCCACATTACTATGATTCCATGATTATATGATCCCATGTTTTATGTGTTATGATTCCTTATGTTTACCTATGTTCCATGGATTTTTATATCATTATTCTATGTATTCTAACTTGTATTCTAAGATGTATTCTAATGTTTATTCCCTTACTAGGATTTTATCTCATCCCATTGTTCATGTTATCACAAGTTTATCATATGATTATGTAATGGATCAATGGAAGTTAGTATCTCTTTATAAAAATAAAAAAAAGATTTATTTAGTCCCATGTTTTCTGTTTTATGTGCCTAGTATTCCAAGACACTAGACATTATGATCCTTGTATTTTAATTTGATGTTTAATTATAGTTAAAATAATTTAATGATATTTGTAGAAGGCTAGGGTCACTATAGTTGGTATCAGTGAAACATTTTAGTTATTTTTGGAGACTAGGAATTGAGAACTTTAGTAAGAACCCCAGAGATAGGACTATGTCTAATAAAACATCCAAAAATTTTGGTAAGTATAGAGTAAGTGTTTTATTATGAAAATAAATCCTTGTATAGATACTACATATGGACATGGTTCTGGAACAGATGTACCTAGGAGTGAAAAAACTCTGACAAGGTGTTCTAATCCTGACTTGGGGTAACCTAGTTCACACAAACGAGCCTTAATACGCACCTAGTTTGACACTCCCAGGGGATATGCTTTGGTAAATTCATAATCTCATTACAAACCATTATTGAGGGAACAATGAAAATTCCCATAAGAATATATGTTAGGAAACAGATCATGGATAAACTATAATTAAACATAGGGAATCACAAGTTAGGATATACTTTTTCTTTTAAAAGTTTATACTTTTATGAATAAAGTTTCCTTTTTATATTATTATTAGCTAAGTATTAAATCCCCCTAATTTAACTATATTTTCCTTAGTTAATGGAGGGAAATAGAAGAACATGTTCCAACAATAAATGTGATAGACAATGTGATGATTTCCTTAACAATATGCCAAATATGGTGGAAACAGGTGCTCAAAACTTTATGACAGTACTGGATCAGCTGGCTCAAGTTATGAATAATAACTTTAATAGTGTGTAATTCTATCATTATCCATGGAAAGGGAAAGTTTTCATCTAATCCTTCATGCAGGAAAGGCCTCCCATGTTTAATGGATATTCTGATCCCCTCCTCATGGAACACTAGATTAACTCCATTGAAAAGATATTCTTTGTCCTCCAATGCTTAGAAGAAGATAAATTTGTATTGGAGGTCTATTGTTTTGATGGGGAAGATGATCAGTGGTGGAAAATCATTAATATTACAAAGTACAAGGAAGAAATTGATTCCATGGATTGGGAGGAATTCAAGAAAATGTTGTTTAATAAATATTTTCCCTGAACCCTCCATCTCAAGATGGAAAGAGAGTTCCTTGGACTTAAGAAGAAGGGAGACAAGTCTATTGGATCGTATAAGTAAAACTATATAAGGATTGAATAATACGCCTTATGCTTTGTCTTGAACACCAAAATCATGGTGGATCTCTTCTTTAGTGGCCTAAAACCAAGTCTATGAAAAGTGTTGGTGATTCATGAATTTTAAAGTTATGAGGAGATTGTCTGTTGTTCCCTAAAGGTTAAAATGGAGATCAGACACTCTTAATGGTCTCGTCAGCTCAATGATGACAAGAGGAACATGGAGTCTGATATGGGTGGTTCAGAAAATAAATCCCATGATGGAATGAAGATTAAACATCTCACATGTCAAAATTTTGGGAAGAAGAATCGAGGGAACTGTCTAAAAGGAACCATGAATTGATTCAAATGTGAGAGAATGGGACATATTGCTAAGAACTATAAAAGGGATATGAATAATTACACTAATGAGGAAGAAGAACGAAAGGTTCAATTCAATGCTCATTCAGTAGTGTAGTGTTTCAACTGCATGGAATAAGGGATTTATGCGAACCATTTCCATAAGCCAAGGGCTGTCGAAGGCAATCAAGAACTACCTCTAAGGAAATAAGGAAGGTCTTATTACATCACTACTGTAGAGGTGGATCCGGAAGACGAATTGGTGATAGGTACGCTGATTATTCATTAAGAATATTAAACGTACTATTTGATTCTGGTTCTACACATTCTTTCATATCTTGCATGTTTAGTTGAACTATTCAAACACCACCTCAAAATATGGAGGTTGAGTTATCTTTGAGAACAATGAATGTGGAAATTATTGATTCCAAGGTTTATAAATCCTCCCCAGTAAATTTTTGTAGACTAAACCTCCTAGAAAATATCATCATACTTCCTTTGGTATAGTTGGATGCTATTTTGGACATGGATTGGTTATCTTTATATAATTCCAACATGAATTGTAGGGAAAGGGGGATCACTGTTCACATCTCGGAGCATCCTCCAATCATGTACAATTGTAAGGAGGAAGATGGATCTCCTTCAGAATCATCATCTCAAGTGTGAATATTGTTTCTTTATGATAAGGAATATCTTAATCAAATTATTGAGACAAAGAGGAGAATCATGATCGATGATATTCCCATTGTGAGGGATTATAATGATGTATTCCCAAAAGAGTTGCGTGAACTACCTTCATATTGAGAAGTTGAGTTCTCAATTGAACTTATTCTTGGATTTCTTCCAATATCAAATACACTTATAGAATGTCCATCTTTGAGCTAGATGAACTAAATAATGAGTTACTAGAGAATCTAGACAGGGGTTTTATATTCCTGAGTGCTACACCATGGGATGAACCTTTTCTATTTTTCAAGAATAAGGATGTATCAATGAACCTCTATATCGATTATTTTGGACTCAATAAAATCCTCTAAAGAAAAAGATTTCCCTTCCTCGGATAAAAGACTTGTTCAATCAGTTATGTGGGTCCAATTTTTTCTCTAAAGTGGACCTTCGGTTGGGATATCATCAATTAAAGGCAAGGAAGGAAGATATTACCAAGACTTCCTTTAGAATTAGGTATGGACACTATGATTTCATAGTCATTCCATAAAAATCACTAATTCTCTTGAAATATTCTTGGATTCAATGAATAGAGACTTTATAGATTGCCTCAAAAAAAAATTCGTAATCTATATCAATGATATTATGATATACTCTAAGAGAATGTAGGAACAAGAGGAGCATTTGAATATTGTTCTAAAGACATTGTGAAGGGAGAAACATTATACAAAGTATAGTAAATCGGAGTTTTAGATGTAGGAACTATAATTCTTACAACATGTTATCACTGAAAAAGTAATATCTATGGACCCTTCCAAGAAAACGGTAATCAAAGAGTGGCCCAGGTCAATATATGTGATGTAGATCTATAGAATTATTGATCTATCAGGGTATTACTGACGACTGTGAAGAACTTATCATAATTTTAAAGCTCAATAACTAAGCTTACACAAAAGGGAGTAAATATTTTCTCGACTCAAGAATGTGAGAAAATATTTAAGGATCTCAAACAAGAGGCTCATCTACACTATTAATCATAGTACCGAAAACTTGAGAAAGTTTTTTGGTGTATAGTGATGCTTAAAAGAAAGTATTAGGTTGTGTACCAATGTGGAAAGACAAATTGATAATGTATGCCTCAAGGCATTTGAAAATTCATGATAAAAAATATCCCACACATGATCTATAGTTGGCAGTTGTGATCTTTGCGTTGAAAATCTGGAACCATTATCTCAATGGGAAGAAGTGTGAGATATATAATGATTAAAAGAGTTTAAAATATATATTCACATAGAAAAATTTTAATATGTGCTATCAAAGATGGTTAGATCTCGTCAAGGATTATGACAGCTCGATCCACTACCATCCCAGTAAGGAAAATAATGTACAAGATGCTCTAAGTAGAAAGGATCCTGCATCTTTATTAATGATAAGAATAAAGAATGATTCATTCCACTAATACTCACAAGGATAGACATGAGAATCATTAAGGGAGGAATGTCATCAATCCTTTCTCAAATGATTGATCAACCATCCCTCTAGGGGAAAATAAAGAATACTCTAAGATATGATGTGGAAATTCAGCAAAGGCTGGAAAATATCAGAAACTAAAAATCCTTTGAGATCAAGATTGAAAAGGATGAAGTCATAAGATTTGGGTCATTATTAAGTTTACCATTAAATTCAGATATAAAGAAGGATCTTTTGAATGAAGTGCATAGCTCAACCTTCTCTATTCACTCAAGGAGCACAAAGATGTATCAAGATATCTAAGAGAATTATTGGTTGGAAAATATAAATAAGGAGATTGCTGAGTATACATCAATGTGCCTGGTATATCAACATGTGAAGGATGAAAGGAAAAAGTATAAGGGGATAATTCAACCACTACCCATAACAACATGGAAGTGGGAGAACATCACCAGTGAATTTTTCACTTGACTTCCAAAGGCATCTAGAAGGAACAATACTATATGGGTTATTATGGATAATCTTACAAAGATAGCTCACTTTGTTGAAATTCGAGAGGACATATCTTTAGATCAAATTGCATTGATATATATCAAATAGGTGGTAACGTTATATGGAGTACCACTATCTATTGTATCTGATAGAGATATTGGATTCACCTCGATGTTCTGGAAAAGTCTCCAACATGCTCTAAGCACTAAACTGAACTTCAGTACAACATATCATCCTCAAAATGATGGCTAATCTGAGCAAACTATTCAGAAATTGTAAGATATGTTGATAGCATGCTCTATAGACCTCAAAGGAGGATGAGACCAATATCTTCCCCTGGTTGAATTCTCATGAAAGAACAATTTTCACTCCAACATCCAAATGGCTCCATATGAATCCCTTAATGGAAAAATTGTAGAACACCGACATGCTAGGATGAATTCGGTGAGTGTAAGATGTTAGGACCTGAAATGGTTGAAGAAATGGTGAAAAAGGTGAAAACCAATCAGTATCACATCAAGGAAGCCCAAATTTGACAAAATATCTATATAGAAAATCATTCCTGGGACCTTGAGTTCAAAGTTAGAGACATGGTATTCCTCTGTATATCTCTAGGATAAGGTTATTAGATTTGGGATGAAAGGAAAGCTATGTCCCAGGTATATTTACCCCTTCAAGATTATTGATCACGTCGGAGATATGGCCTATCGAATATCACTTCCACCTACCATGTCTAAAGTACATGATGTATTCCATGCATACCTCTTAAGGAATACATACCAGATCCATTACATGTACTATCTTTAGAGGTGGTACAATTGGATAATGATATTTATAATAAGGAGAAGCCAGTGATGATCTTGGATTGTATATATGAAGTTATACACAATAGACTAATCACATGGTAAAAGTACTATGGAAGAACCATAAGTACAAAGAGGAAACATAGGAAATGGAGGAAGTAATGAAGGAAAACTACCCACACTTTTTTTATTTTAGAATGTAAAACAAAATTTTGTGGGAATATTTCATAATGGGTCAATAATGTAAATGCTCAATGTTATATCAATTGATTCCCTTCTTATAATCATGTATTATAGTATAATCACATATGATTACATATAGAACATAATACAAAATTTATAAATAAAAAATGAGTGAAATAAAAGGTATTTATAGAAGTTAAGGAATATATACCAAAGGAATAGTAATTTGACTTTTTGAATAGTAATGTGACCCTTATGAATAGTAAACCAGCCACATGAATAGTAAATTCAATAATTAAAATATAAATAAAATTTATCCATATTATAATTGAAAATATGATATAATTATATCATAGTATAAGTAAGTAAATATTTTAAAATTTATTAATTAAGTGTTGGTATTTGTGTAAGCCATAAATATATAATTACAATTTTATGATTAATTTATTAATTTAAAAGATTTTTTAAACTAAAAAGTATTCATAAATTATTATTTTTATTCCTTATAATTATAAGATAATTTTATTAGACCTTTTTTAAAATTTCAATGTGTTATAAAATCAGTTATAAATTCAAAATATATATTTTTCAAGAAAATTATGATTTTAATAAAAAATTAAATTTCTCATATTTAGACAATTATTATCCTAAAATGGGATTAACATTTGAATTATACACATAAAAAAATGGTCTGGGTGAATTTTTTGTATTTTTCTGAAATACTTGAATTTTTTGTGAATAGTAAAATACGGTAATTTACAGTATATATACATTAAAAGTTTAATACTCTATTAATTGAGTTCAGGATTATGTAAGGACCATTGTTTCGAAATAAAATGGTCTAATTAATTTTTTTAGTCTCAAGAATCAGCACTATTTATTATCTTGAGAAAACAAATAAACTAATGAATAAAATATTGTGAAAACACCTCTCTCATCCACTATAAATAAAACCTCTCACCACCTCTTATAATCACACCACTAAAGCATTGTTCCATGTCCAAGTTATACTTAAATATCTTTCTATGACTCTCTACCATATCTAGGATCTCACGGTCTCACAAAAATACTAAAACCTCTTCTCTAAGGAGGCCCCCAAGGAGGATAAATTCAAGAGCTAAATTCATCTTCCCTTTTATTTTATTTTATTTTCAAGATCTTTATTTTATCTTTTTATATTAATATAACCTAATTCAAATGGTATGATAAATATAGTAACATACTTATACTATAATTATTTTTAATATAATATAATAATTCATCATCATCTCTCCTTCCCCCCTTTTATACAAAAAATGAAAACACCGTTTGAGATGTGTTAATTTATCACATTCAAGGATGAAGGGTTTTATATATTTATTACCTTATTAATAGATAGTCATGAAACCATTTTTATGGTTGAATAATAGTATAATATAATTTTTTTAACTTATTTAATGTTCTGTAATCATTTTTACACATGATATTAATTTATAAAACCAAATGAGTTTGTTGCGATTGAAAACCCGCCAAATTAATCCAAGCGATTACTGTTAAAATTTTATCTAATGATTCATCCTCATCCCATATAATCAAATGAATTTATAACCATTTATATTATTTAATTTAATTAATATAATATAATTACACTTCTGGAAAACCATTCCCATTTTACATGAACTTCCATACTATTTTTCAAGAAAACCGATCATGAAAACTAAGAAAACGAGCACTCATGAATGATGAAATTAAACACTATAACTCATCGAAAAGGTCATAAAATAACTTACTAAAATGATAATAAATAAATTACATGTATTAAATTTTATGTACTTATTAATGAATTAATATAATATGATTATTCATGAAATTAATATCAAGTGAAGAACACCTTCAAACTTAAGGTATGGGATTCTACCCAAACCTTCATTATTCTTTCGAGTTATTTTTCTCATTTTTTACCCAAATTTTATTATATATTATTTTTATGTACATATTCTAAATTCTGTGAATATGTTCCAAACTCAAGTATCAAGATCCAATCATCATTCTCTTTTGGGGATATACATGTTTTTTAAAATATCCCCTACTCAATTTTTCCCGTTAAGCAGCCCAATTTAAGGGAACTTCCCAAATTCTAACCCATTTTTAAATGAATTCCATAATATATTTTAAGGAAAATTTATTTTTATAAAACTTCTCATTTTATTATGAAAACCTTCTTGGTTTACTTCTAGTTTTATATATAATATTTTGCTCTTTTCTGTTTTAAATTATCTTTAATAATTTTCTTAAATCGCACTAAATTGTTTTACTTATAAAGATTATTAAATACTATTTTTACATGTTATCAATTCAATTTTGCATAACATATCATGATATATTCTTATTATATTTTATAATTTTCCATTTATTATTTAATTCATTTATTTCATGGACACTTTTATGTTACTGACATTCATAGTGTTTTTTGGAATGATTTTGATGCCCATATCCTTCAATGGGTAACATTTATGTTTATGATTGATTCCTTACATATGGTTCTTTATGTGGAAAAAATATTCATGAAAATTTTATTATGGGAATTACTAGATAGTTCTCTAATGCATTGGGTAATATTTAGTCTCATGAGACGTTATGTGCAACGGTCATGGTGGTTAGACATGACCCATGCTCCTCTATGTGCAATGATCTTTGAATCGTACTGAAGTAATGATTTATGTTTCTTCCATATTACTATGAATCCATGATTATGTGATCCCATTTTTTATATGTTATGATTAAATATGTTTAACTATGTTCCATGCCTTTTTATATCATTATGCTATGTATTCTAACCCATGTGCCACACTTTATTGTTATGTTTATTCATTTACTGGGCTTTTAGATCATCACTTTGTTCATGTTATCCCTAGGTTATCTTATCCCGATGTAAGAGATCAAAGGAAATTTGGATCTCATTATTAAGATTAAATAAATAAATGTTTTACTTAGCCCCATGTTTCCAGTTTCATGTACCTAGTCTTCCAAGACACTAGACTTTATGATCTTTGGCTTGTAATTTGATGTTTAATTATGCTTAAAATCATGTAATATTATGTGTAAAAGAATAGGCTTAATATATTTATGTGTATACCCATTCATATAAGTAATGAATAAGACTTAGAAAGTAATAGTTGTGGGCCTCTATATTCCCTCGATGCATCAGTAGGTATCATGAGACAAAACAGAATTGGGTTTTGGCCGAGGCCTTACCCTATTATTTTCAGACATCTTGGAAGAGGCTGTAACGAAATGATTTAGATGTATGGTATTATGAATTCCCTCATTATGATATTAGTAATTGATAAACTTTATGATATTTTACTTGTAGAATATCCATTATTAAGGTTCAATCTCTTATGATTGGTTATATGGTTTTATTTTCTCAACATTATTATTATGCTCAAGTTTATTTTTACATTCATGTGTTTTTAGTTATTCACCATGCCCAATGTTTATGTTTTTGGTAACTTTAATTGTATTGATTACCCTTATTGAGAAACTGATCTGAACCCATTATTTTGTTTTATATTACCCTAATATGTGAAGATGAATAATATCATGAAAGACTTTAGGGATAATCTAGGAGTACGTATTTTTCCAATGGAATTACTATATCTTATTTTCTTTAAAGTTATAATGTAAATATTATGTTTTTATCTAGTTTTCAAAAACTACTAAACTATTCAGTCATTCGGGATAAGACTTCTTTATAATCATAACAATGTAATAAAGTATAGCATAGACTCCAGGATATTTGGGTCAGGGTCTTTACATTTCATGATGTTAAACTGTATGGGATTTCAAGAACTATGTGTGGAGTTATCCTTGATCCAATAAGATACATAGTGATACAAAAATCTCCAATTTTGGGACCAAACAAACCAAAATACAAAAAATAACCTCACCCTCCATATGGGTAAGACCTACATAAGAAAACACTCAAGAACTACATATTGTTTCATTGTCATTCTAATGAGACACGCATCAACGACTTGATCATACCACCTCACACATCCACTTAAAAATAAAAATTCCATTATCATCCACATGGATTTATTTAGTGTGGTAGGAGGGACCATTGACACTCCTTTTTTGTCACATTGAGCATGACTCACGTGGGATTAGGAGTTTTAGAAAATTAATTCCCTAAAAATTAAGGCACATCAATTCACATTGTGTCTATTATGGTACAGGTTGTAAGACCTTAAAATAAACAAAAAATATCCTCATCACATGAAAATAAACTTCACAATTTTCTCAAGAACAAAATGTGTCTTGACTGACATTTCAATGAGATACTTAGTGATGCTCAAATCTCTAATTTTGGGTCTAGTCACAACATAATACAAGAAATTATCCCACTTCCCTATTTATGATTCAAATCTACACAATATGATTCAATATGGGTTCTCACCCTATGCATGAGCCTATATTAAAAAACACCCCTTTCTCCACAAATGAATTCTATCAGTATGGGGAATCCTTTTTATAAATATTTGGGCCTTGATTATTGTTTCGAAAATATACGCAGTGAAATTTGGGTTCTATACCCTAGTCTATCCAAAATATTCATTTTTTCATGTCGATTTAACTTCATGCTTACAACATGATGTTAAAATGCACGAATGATGCCCTGACCACATGACATTAAACTATAGGTCCAGTGTCCTGATTTCATGACTTTAAACTATATGGTACCTCAAGAACTACATGTGGCTTGATTCTCATTCCAATGAGATATGTAGTGATTACTAGGACTCATTTTCTTATCCTAACCACTAGGAAGAGAACAATTCCCTATCTTAAAAATATAAACAATGATCTATGTAGGAGGTATTCATTCAGGTCCCCTCATCAGGGGGTCAACCAAGGAAACAATGATTTCCCCCTTCTACATATGATTCAGAGCTATACAAGGGACTCAAGACCTTCTATCCAATATTGATCCAAACACTTACTTTGTGCTCATACATATCCCCTCTATATGTCATACTTATAATTGTGGACATTGTGGATCTTTATAATATTTCTTCAACTTATAGTTATAGAATATCTGATACCACTAGACTCATTATCCTGAATATGTTATAACATGCCCCAGCTTTCTTGGCATAAATTTTCTCACAAAAAGGGTTTATCAACCAAAGGATTCCACTATTTAGATATGCTATAACATTCCCTAGTTCACTTTTCATAAAATATCCCACAAATTAGGTTTTTTCAACCAGTGGTAACTTCATCCTCATGAGAATCCTATTCTATCCTCATAATCATTGAAAACATCATATTGGAACCCATGTTTCAAATTAGTATGCGTTCATCCATTGCACATATTTTTTTCACATCCTTTATCTCAATCTAAGAACCCCCATGACAATGGTTTACAATATCCCCTCTCATGTGTGTAGTATGATAGAATGACCTTGCCTCAGTATTCCAGATATCAAAAAACATGTACATAATGCTACAATCATAGTCATATGACCTAAAACTGTAGGCACCATACATACCATGCTTGGGTCAGACCTATGTAGGAAACCTAATCCAAAAATTCAATGGTAATTTTGGATTGACATTAATCTTCCATATCTAGGTGCATTCCTCCCACAAAAATGTAATCTTTATCTAGGGAAATATAAATCACCATAACCTTCCTTTGGCCACTAGCAGTTGAATTTTCTAATTCCTGAGAACTCTTTTTCCTAGCTATTGTAACACAACCCTGTTGAATATGCATAAATTATCCCATAAAATGGGGTTTTAAACCAAAGGATTCCTCTATTTTACTATTTTGTAACATTCCATAGTTTTATTTTCATAATGTTTCCCACAAAATTGGGTTTTCTACTAGTGGTAACATTGTACTAAAGATATACCTCATTTGTCTCTATAATCCTATTTCCCCATACCACTCTTTAGATTCAAAAACATTTATATTACATCTCAAAAGATTCTTTTATGCATACCTGAGTATGATTATACATTCCCGAACAGATTACCAAGAATGGGAGAATCATTAACCTTTTTTATGAAAGATAAAGATGATAAATTATATACCTCCAATGTCATCACCATATAAAATTAGAATGACATATCATAATTTCTTTTTTGCATGACATGAAATTGCATAGTGTAAAATCATAGTCACAAGATGTAAAATTGTAGAACAATGTCCTTGTCTTAATATGTTAAACTACACTATCAATTTCCTAGTCATACGACATTAAACTACACAACGACTCAACCCATATCAGAATGGTGCATTCCCCTATGACATTGCTTATTTAAAAAATCCACCCTCCTTCAGAAAACTAAATTCACGTAGGATTGGCTTCCCATTAATGGCCAATCCCAATAAAAACTCTCTTCATTATCAGATATCATCCATTGATAAAAAAAACCAATCATGGTCTTGATAAATAAAAATCTTCATAAATTTCAACCAGTAATCCGAAATAGAATTTCAGAGTTCTTGATAACTCATTTACCTAAGTATGATGTAACACATGCTAGTTGGATTTTCATGATTTCCTTACAAATTTTAGGGCATGTCAGCCAAATTAAATCCCTATTTGACTATGAAGTAACACACCCCAGTCAAATTTTCATAATGTTTCCCAAAAAACCGATTTTTTCAACTAGTTGTGTCTTTATACTTAGGAAATAAATCCTCTATTCCAGAATTTCATGTTTTAGATTTAGTGACCACATAATCATGGCTCAAAATTCCCCATCAATTATCTGAATAATGGAGGAACATTCTTAGACAATAAGCCTTGTTTGGGCCATCATCCTAGAACTCATGGTCAAAACTGTTCATCCTAAAATACCAGTCTCATTTTTCCATCTTTCATGACATAAAAATAGCCACAAAAAGACACATATTACTCTATATATTGATAATCTAAAAATGGAACTCTGTAAAAAAGTTGAGTCTCACCTTGCTAAACCTGAACTTTGTACGGTTTAGGAAAAAATTGAGCAATGTAAATAAATTGGAACAAAACTTTTTAGGATGAAAACCCACAAAGGATGGTCTAGAAAATCCATATCATTCCTACTAAGCCTTTATAGTGGACTTAGGAAAAAAACTAGGATGATAGAACAAAAGAGGAAAATTTTATAAAGTTTTCCATATAACCCTAGAAAAGCCTAACTACGCTTACTATGCCGCATGACCTAGAATTTTTTTTATAGTTTCCATATCCCTATCATTTTAGTAATGATTATATAAAGAAAACATGATTTACTATTCAAATAAGTTTCAATATTATGTCATGATCACAGATGGAAAATAGGGATGAAGACATAGATGAATAAAAAACAATTCATTTCATTTATGAGAAAGAAATAATGGAGAATCATACTTAAAATGGAGTCTCTACATAACACTTTACAAAAGGCCAAAAGTAAAACTCTTCATTTTTTGGAAATACTCAAAATCAGGCTCATGCACTTGTCGAAGTCCAACAAAATGAAAAGATTCAGTCTCCTTATTTTGGAAAAGTTCCTATGTCGCGATCATAATAACAGTTAACCCTTCAGTTCACGCTCCTTCTATTGAATGGTAAAGGTGTATGAGTTTTCCCTAAGAGAAATACAGTTCATAGTGAAGGAATTATATTTGAATATTCTTATCGTTGATATTTTTTTAAATTACGCAAACTTCTTAGCATGGTTGGCCACCACCTAGGATAATGTATCAAAGATATCGTTAGTGTTGACAAGAATATTTACCTTTATGATGTATTGTTGAATCTCATATTCATTCTCCCATTTTTTAATGATCTCATTCATGACAGTATGAATTAATTGGTAAAAAACCTGACATATCCTATAATATAAATCAGGTATGGAAGTTAATGGAATCATGAAGGAAGGAATTCCAAAGGCATCATGGGGATTATTTTCCAAATGTAACAACAAGTCATGCGACCTATGACATAATGGAAATTCTGAATCTCCACATCGAACTCAGAGAAAATTTCTAGCGGGGACATGTATTTCAAGATTAGAGAGATCATTTAGGAACCTTTCCCCTCCCCCTATAATATAGTAGTGTCTACACCTTATGTTATCGACCAAATTGGCATAGAGGATCTTCCCTTGGACATTGGCACATATTTTTATGCTTTTAGATAGTAGATAAAAATAAATTTTAGCCTCAAAAATATAAAATCCTAAGGAAATTAAGGATGATTAAATTAGTTGACAACAATCACCCAGTAACGAGTCAATGTCTTGGGTGGATTCTTCCCTAGCACCCCCAACCACAAATGTTTGATCTAGAACCTTGTTATGAGGGGCACTCTCCAAGGTCTTCCAAGATTTCTCGGACTAAGGCTCATGAAGACTGTCTATTTAAATATCCACATTATATAGTCCCCTTTAACATTGTGTGTTGGATGTAATTCAACCTCTTGTTCATGCACCATCACTGCAACATTTTCTGTGGGTGGAGCTACTCAATTCAAGTAGTCATGATCAAAACATCAGGCATAAAAAATATTTTTCATAAAAGTAAATACTCATGTCTATTCAATTTCATATTAATTTCCTCAAACTCTTATATTATAGTGGGAGGATTAATATATTCTAAAATTTCATCAAATTTCATTCCATGATTTCTCATGGAATGTATTGATATCCCAATCCATGTGGTAGTCTGACCCATAGGGATGCCTGAAACACTTGGCTCAGGACCCGGAATAACACCCTCTTACAATAAGTTGAGACCCTGAGAAGCTTCTTCAGAGACATCCATTGGGTCAGCATCATTCATAAAAGGTTCCTCTGATGCATGAGAGGAACTTGAAATATCATGAGTAAAAGTCAATAGGTATTATATGAAGACTTATAATGTATCTTTAACATTACCAAAATACTCGACTCTCACAACCGAAACAAGGGCGGTGACATTATTATATAATATATCCTCGACCCATGAAACATCTTCTATCAAGGGACCTGACTCACCAGTGTGAATCCATATTTGGTTAGGAGAATCCTCTTCAGTTATTAGAGGACAATTTCAAAGAAATTTAAGGGAGGATAAGGATGGAGATTCCACAGAAACATACAAGGTTTAAACAGTTTTCCTGCACAAATAATTCATAACTGATACCCTAGAGACTCACCATCACGGATGAGGTGCTTATGCAAGGATTTTATTCTTCGATGTTCTTTCTTTTTCAATGGGGGGTAAGCTAGCACTAGCTTTATAAGTGATAGGTATTATAATATGTAATATAAATTTTCCTACCATATCAGCCGTTATTACCTACTAACCTAAGGATAGCTCTCCTGGTCTGAGGGTGATTCATTAGATCCAAGTGGGGTACCTTTTGGGGAAAAATTTTAGTGACAAAATATCAGTTCAGTTACCCCTGGACCACTAAAAATCAAGATAAATTTCCCCCAAACAATAGTAATTTATTCAAGTTAAATGAATAGAAGAACAAAATATGATATAAGGAAAAGTTAAATTATATCCTCAATATTGACATAGTCATTCCATTCTTCTGAAGACGAGTGTTCAACCGCTTCAGCAACACCCCATCTTGACATGTCATCCACCCGTCCCATGGAAAAGATCTATTTTTCAGTTGCATAGTTGAGAATATATTTTTCTTGTATATAAATCACTACATTATTGGGATTATACTCAAAATGAATATTGGGTTGGTCTCTAGCATATCCTATCTCCAAAATCCGTATCCTAGCACCATGAAGTGACCATATGACTTCAGTATTGGAAGGCATGTTAGGCCAAAATTGTACTACCATTGGTTTCAAATATTTATATGCTTTCTTGGAATATCATGACTTTGATTTGATAATGTTTTATTTTAAGGATTCTTAAATCTCTCTTTCATAGATTAAGGGTGAGAAAATGAAACCTAGGTGTCTTATTCACATTCATTACAAGACTCTCTAGGCTCAATGTCAGTTGGCATGAACCTTTTTATTATAACATACATACTAAACTATGTACAAGGTCGTTTTGGAGATCATGGGACCTCATAATATTCTTCATTTGAAAGGGATAAAGCATCATCTAAGGGATATTAAATACATTCTTTAAGAGGAGGATCATTTCTATCATGATTTCCATGCATGGAAGTTATTCTATTCCATAATAGAGGTATAGTTTCTACCAAAACTTCCCCAAGATATGATACAATCTAGGCCTTAACATAATAAAGAGGTCAATCCAGTGAATGCATAAACCAGATGTAGGTTTATTATCACTTGAGTCATCTACATTTTTATAAAAATCCATAGCTGTCAGACTACTATTGGATGATTTTTTTATCAGACACACATGTGAGGATATATGGTTATTTTTTGTAGGCACTTGAATTGGTGGGAAATCCTATATGGACCATAGTCCTCACATATTACCTTTCCACCAATGCGGGTCACTATCATGCCATCACTAAAAGAAATGATATATGATCTTATCTCACCACCATCTTTCCCATTGTAAGTAAATCTCCCAGTAGGTGGGTCTCTATATGGGATAAAATTGAATTCATATAATATGTTCATCTTCATTAAGGCATCTATGGGATTTAGGGATAAAGGATAGATACAAAAAATGTCCTAAAAGTTCAAAATCATCCCCCAAGAATTAAAACCCCACTCATCCTAGTGTAGGATCTAAAGTGGGTTGCAACCCATCCCCACAATACCCGTAATAGCCTTAAAATTTTGAATGGGGCCTTTCACCATATTAATATAAAGCAGGAATTGGTGGATTTTATCTCGAATGGGGATTTACAACCTCGTTTACTTATTCTATACTAGATTGGCCTCGATGAAAATGTCCCCAGCCTCACACTATCATTGAAATCACATAGAGCCAAAAAGTAGATACTTAGCAACATTTCTAAAAAAACTATGAGATGTGATGTCATAAGTACACTAGATTTGGGTTTGTACCCCTATTGGTTGTACTAACCATTTTCCAATGTTGGCCATCATGTGTTAGGACTTCTATTGTTTTCCATCATTGGGCACCCCGTTGGATGTTTTCAAGTAGGTCCATACCCCTTTGGATTTAAAAAGGTACTCATCCACCTTTTGGGATAGAAATTCCCTCTCATGTAGGGGTCTTCCTTCTTAATATCATGATATATCTTCATTAGATAAAGTTATAGATTTGGTTTCCTTTTAGCCTCATCACACATCACCCCTGTATGGATGAACTCATCATACATATCTCCATGTATCAGGGCCCTGAAGATTGTATAGACCTCCCACAACCTAATATCAGCCTCTCTATGAATTAGATAGAAAGAGTTTGTTTATGGAATCCATAATACCATCTTCTATAGGATGAATTTAGTGTTCTTATGTCTACATTTCTAGGCTTTCCTGATGTTTTCATAGTTTCCCATTACTTTCAACTTGGTTTCAAATTATGAAACTAATTGGCTTACCCAATATTTCAACATCCACTCAGGTCTGACACCACCTATCAAGAAATAGTCCTAGTGGGAATTTTAACCCTTTAACTATTCTATCATTGAATAAATGAAGATAGATGAATAATAGTATGGATTTAATCATGGCATGATCAACTTCAAATCCAAAGCACATTGGTTGTGATACACGACATAGGCTATAGATGATGTCCTGAAATTAATATATTTACCCATGCTTGAAATGTTTGAATTAGAAAAGTTCATATAGTCTTGAAACCATGAAAGAGGAGTGTAATTATTCAACCCTGATATTGGTACCTACTTCAAATTATTGTGGATGTAATGTAGTTAATAATTATTCTTTAGGTAATCATGATGATACAACTTCAGATGTCCCTCCATATCTGGTAGAGTTGTTTCACGAATTTCATAGTAGTCAGACCGTACAAATTTTACCATCTCCACTAAACATTTCATATCTTGTTCATTAGGAACTAAAATCATCCTTGTTTTCATTGAATCATTAAAGAAACATTATGAATTTTTTAAATATAGGTCTTCATTTAGAAAAATTTGTAGAAATGTGAAACTTTGGGAAATGTATCAACTCGCGTATGTTACCTTTGCAAGTGACTTCGAATAGGTACCTCTCTCAAGGGTTGGTGCGCAAGTCACTAGACTAAACATAAGTATTACAAAGATAGGTGAATATCATGTTTTTTTGGATGATTATATAGAAAATAATCTTCATAGGAAGGTTTTCGAGTAATTCAATTGTGGTGAGACCGGATGTAACGAGGTGTAAGGACCATCTATTCAAATCATCGACCTATTTATAGACCTGGGAACCCTTGTGCATGGACCACCTATGTGGTCAACCTGGGTATATGACCCTTGATGATGACCTATTTTGATGACCTTAGTGTTACATCCACCCATTTCATACCATTACATTAGGACCATACCCTTTTCTTTTGATCTGATCTAATCCTGAGTGGGGGGGGGGGCTTTGTTGAAACACTATTCTGCCACATCGATGAAAAGGTAATAATGGAAAATACCTAAAATAGGATAAATGAATACAAGTTAAGAATACCAAATCCCACACACCATCAGAAAAGTCCTTCCACAAAGGTACCACTAAGAAGCATCGGTGTGTAAGGTACCTTCACATCAGCCTGTGCAGTGGACATACACATATTTCTGTGAAAAAACCTAAGTGAACACCCCCTTCAAAAAATATCCCATATATTCCTTTAAATAAGTTCATAGGGATAATATTTTTTTATGCAATAAACTTATGGGAGAACTCTTGATTCTCTAGTCTCCCAAATATTTCTTCCAGACCATCCAAAACCTCCAAGGTATCCCTAAAATCTTGAATAAGAGGGAATTAAGGGGGGATATTATATAAAAATTCCTCCTAGGGTTTAAAACAAAAAATACCTACATGAGGAACCATATCCCCCATTTTTGAAAAAAACTAGCACAAGGTCCCCTCCTTTAACTAGGGACCTATGTGAGACACTTTTGGGAACACCTATGGAGACCCTTGAGGGCTTGGGAAAACCCTCCCCCATGTTTTGTTACCCAAGTGGTCCATTACCAAAAGTACCTTAAACTCATGTAGGCCTACCTAGGTCAAGCAGTCTTATGCCACACATGCCAACGTGTGTGAGACCCCCATGGATTTCCCAATACTTTACCCCATGCGAGCCACTGCTTAGACTCTCTTCTAAACCACACATGACCATGACTCTCTTCTTTTGGATCCCTTTTTTGAAAGGGACAAAATAGAAACATCTACTAAAGCCTATGGAATTAAAAAACTACAGAGAGGGACACACCACCATTTATCCTATTTGGGTATGCATTCATACTTTTAGAGGATTTTTGCACTTTTTTTACATGATAGTTAGGGTCCTCAGGATGTATGTGAGTATGCATTCCTATGGTCATGAGTAACACAACCCTGGTGATATGGAACTCCTAGTCTCATATACTAGGGCCTGGACCATTTACTTCACTAAACATATAAAAGACCAAGATCCTTTGGTTCTGGGTAGGGATGTTGAGGATCATGATTTCCATTCCCTTGGACAAGGAATGAGAACCTCCTCCCCCATTATAGATCTAATTTTATATCACTCATCCCTAGAGTAATCCCCTTTCCTTTATTGCAAGAGGTTGTACTCTTTCTCCTATTCACCTATCAATTGTTTTTGGATGGGTAGTCTGATGTGACTATCCTAGACATGAAATGGGAGAAGAAATGGTGTATCTAAGACTTTTATTCATCTCCCATACCCTCATCCTATTCTACATATGGATAAGGTGTTGTGTGGTTTTTCGGATCATCCACTTCCTCTTACTTCTAACATTCAATAATGACTCTTCATGAGTCATGTGGGATTAGAGTATAGCCATGATAATAACATCCACCTGATCATATTAATGTTTTGGTATAGGATATTCTTCCAAATCTTCTTGTTACCTTCCTTCAGAGTGCCTCCATAGTTGTGGGTATTCAAGGCCATGTATCCAACCTCCTGGAAAAGTGGATTGTTTGATTCTTCGAATCTATTATTTCATATTGTTTCTCACACCGAGCATGAATCAAATGGTATTATAGGTCAGTAGTGATCATCTAAACTATACGATATACAACCTAAATGTAACCTTAGTGTGTACGACCTGATTTATTGAACTATGAGAACTCTGATTCAATCTATAATCTGGATACATAGGACTCCCACCAAAGGGATGATATCATTGGGTTCCCTACATGGTATAAGACCAAAAATCTAACCTTTTAAGCCTCATCTTCAAGAATAATCCCCAATCATATTACTATACCCACCTTTTGGGACACCTCCTTTGGTGTAATCCTTGAACATACCTCCAAATCACCATGAGTTAATACATCCATAATGAAACCATTCACAAGGAATCCATCTCAAGAATAATCCCTAATGAAACCCTCTAAAAGGTACATACTCCCCTATGAGAAAAACCTGAAGGCCTCCATAGGCATGGGTACTCACAAACTAAACTATGTGGATTTTTATTCCAATCCAAACATGATATGTAGGAAGCCTCCCTAAGGTCCAAATACAATATTACCTAATCAACAACATTCTCTCTAGGACATATTCCTAGTAAGGTTTTATTCAACCTAGGAATCAATATCCCTTTCTGGTTCCATGGGATGCTTTAGCAAAAGTCTCGTACTGAACTTTGACTATGCACCTTTCACCTAGAAATACTTAATGCATGATGTTAAATTAAATGGTTTGGTCTTTATCACATAACCATAAATGGTAAGATGTTACCCATTAAGTGGAACTGAACTACATGGGTTTTGATTACTTTCATGAGGATAAGTAAGATTCCCATTTTATGGGTTAAATCCCAATATCAAAAACAACTCCCATATCCCTATGTGATGACATAGTCAAGATATCCCCACTATGTGGATAAAAAACCACATAATCATGATAAAAACCAAAGAGTCTCAAATCCTTACATAAGATGATATAATTTATGAAGAACCTCAGATGAAAACAAATATATCCATTTATGAAAAAAATCATATACATATAGATTATTATAAATTCCATACATGGTAACAATTGAGTGTTAATTCATGGGTGATCCAATTCATAATTGGGAAAAAATTAGGGATTCATGATCATATCTTAAATAAATAAGAGAATCTTGTAGTATAAAAAAACTCCCCCTAAAAGGGTGTAATGGGATCTACCTCCAATCCAATCGACCAATGTGATTCCTTAAGAATCATTAACCCAATTCCCCAATGAGTGTCTTCTATTGAAAATCAGGTCCCTCATGGATATAAAATCATTGCGTCTTTCTGATACCATAAACAAACCCATTAAAAACAACTCATAAATAGTGTACCTAACATGAATAATTGTACAAGACCCAATACCCTAAAAATAAATAGTTGGTTTATATGAATTTCTTTTAGAAATAGTCCCCGTGAGTCATTCATGTCTTAAGTAAAAATCCCCTAATTTATAAATGACCAAGAGTTGTTTGTAACCTATTTCCCTGGTAGATGATTCATGGAAGATCATATAAACATAAGTTTTGTGATAATTTTGGCTATGTGACATGAATTATAATATTTAGAAACATGTGTCATGGTTTATGAATCTTTCATTAATGTTTAATAGGTTATTTATAGTGTTCAAACATTAAAATTGGTGTTAAGAGAGTATTTTGGTTTAAAAAAATGTTTCACATGAGCCCTTGATGTTATATTATCTTAGAGATGGATTATGTATTTTTCCATGGTGCTACATTGAGTGTAAATATAGATTCTATCATCTTGATCTTCAATAATCCCCAAAATAAAGTATCTTAACGATGATTGTTTTGTGGTATAAACATAGCATGTGTTGGGTTCCATGATGTATTTGAATGTGTGTTACAATATCTGTTGTTCGCCTGGATTATATTGGAACTGGTATGCCTTGGTAAGGAATATATTGTAGAAGCATTAGTGTGTAAGGGCCATTTTGAGGTCTTCTTCTAGGATAGGTCAGGTGTGTTATAATATCTATTTGTATTTCATTTAATTTTTTGTGAGCCAATGTTACTATTGTTAGGTAGTGTATTGACCAAGAATTTCATAGCATTCTCTGATCAGTTTCTTTGATTTTCAACCTCTTCATATATTTCCCAAGTCTTTTCACATGAAAAATCATTAAAAACATATTTAATATTTTTTATTTTCAAATTAAATCATAGAATCATAACTAAACTCTTAAACTATAATTTTTTAGTCATGTATCTCATTATTTATTTAAATTAAAACTATTCTAATTATGGATTATATACCCATGTTCCATTTTATTAATGGGTATATAAACATTGTATTTTTTAAAAAAAATAATGAATTTTTTACCTCAATTAATACCCCTCATTTTCCTCATATTTATCATTAAAAATGTAAATTATTTAAATAAAAAAAGATTCATATTCAATGTTAAAATATGAATGGACATAAAAGGATATAAACTTATATTTCCATCATTGTATTTTTTCCAACATCTTTGATGATTTTTGTTCCCCAAAACATTTAATTTTAATTATATTTTAAACCATTATAATATTCCCACTTTGTTAGTGGCATAATTCACATGTCATAAATTTTCTCATCACTCCAATGAAATTGGATATAGAGTTATTCTCATTCCTAAAATACACACATTTCATTCTAGAATTTATGTAGTCCTAGGTAATCCACTGATAAATTCATGTGTATCACTCATGAGTAAATCCAATAGGTATTTTTATAGGTTAATGGTTAGTAGGTTTTCAATGTAAAAAAGCTTATAATTCTGAATTAGGTGATTCAACTGTAAAGTATAATGTATGCTAACATTAAAAAATGGAATCACAATGAATGTATTCCACTCATCTCATATTAAATTCAATACTTTAAACATTATTTATTCACATTTTATATTTAATCACAATATATAATAGAGAAAATTAATGATTGATTCATACACTCACCATTAATTTCATTATTTTTCCATTATTATATTTTCATATGACATTTTTCTCATATATAAGTGTTTTATTGGAGTGTAAGAGATTAACAAGAATAAAAATGGAAATATAATGTTTTCATATATTTTTTCATATGAAAGGAAAGATTATATAAAAATTTACCCACAATATGGTACAACATCCCAATAGACACACTAAAATCAACTACGTCCCATACACATAGTTGGAAATATATAATGAAATTCACTAAGAAGTAGAAATGAATGGATATTTTAATATGAAATATAGCTTACCTAATATGTAATACATGTTATTTAAGACTTAATGGAATGGGTATAATGTCATGATATTATTTTAATGGATTTTATATGGGATTTAATATGATTAATGTTCTTAATTATACTTAGTACTCTTGAATCTTAAAATTCTGTTTTTTTGGGAACTTATAATTTCAAACATTTAATATGAATCCCAAGAACTAGGGTGTAAGGAAAAATGTGCAAATAATGTTCAAAATTCTTCTCAATAATGGGATAAAGAATATAGGAAAATTATTTCATTACATAGACATTATTACATAGTTTACTCATACAAGTTCAATTCCATTAAAATATAAATGAATACTCACATCTATAATAATTTTAAAAAAAATTTAAACTATATAGACCCTTAAGATGGAAATTTAATATTAAAATATAGAGATGATTTTAAGATAAAATCTCTTTTATACTTAAAAATAAAACATATATATTATAAATAAAAATAATGAATTAAATACCAAAAAAATAAAACCCCCTACCACATTTATCTAATAAAACACTAATTAATCCCAATAATGATGCACACTTAACTAAGTTAGTGATCAAAAAAATGTTAAGGAATAATAAATCCTAATATTAATTTTAGTCAGAATGATTTAGGAGCTCCCACATAGTGCTTCTAAGACCTATAGAAAACATAACTAATATGTGAATTTTATTGAAAACAAAATAAAAAAAATGAATAAGAGAAAAGGAAAGAAGACATGGTCTAACCCCCCAAGTGGGTACTGAGTTTACAAAACCTCAATCTAGATAGTTTTATAAATAAAACCCAATCTAAAATCTATTTAGGTTTCTCTGAAAAAACCACCATATTTTTTACATTCATTATGAATCCATTCACACTGAATTCCTATCTCGAATCTTTAAAATTTATTCTTGATGCACTCATAACCAATGTAAATCATGGTATCTAATTATTATTCTTAATAAAATTTAAATTTTTATGTTATTATAGTGGTATCCAAACATTGATGTTCTTCAAAAACTTCTTCACCATAACATTCCACTTTCATTGTGGCTTCCCTATTTTCATCCTCTTGTTCCTATTACATTGGTGTTATATATATATATATATATAGATATGGGGTTTGTTAATTTATAAAATTTAATGATATTAAAGAATGATATATTTAAATATAAAATTTCCCCTTAATAATGTTATCTTATTATCATGACACTTCATGTAAGGCCACTGGTAATTCTTCCTTCAATTACTCTTTATGTATTTCTTATTTTCCTATAATCTAAAAGGAATACAACTTATTGTCAAATGTTTCACATTTTTTTATAGGGGGAGTTATTTTTTAGTTTCCATTTAATGAAATTAAATTTAAATTATTTTCATTAACATGTATCTCCCTAAATTGGAATGATTATCAACACTTAATTTTTTGATTCTTCGTTCTAGATTTGTGTAGCCACATGTGGAGGTATGTAGTAAATATCCTCCATGCATTATTAAAATTCATCCACATTAGTAGTTTCTTATTCATACATGGACAAGGAAATGTATAATGGTTATAATTAATTATTTCAAAAGATACAGGGGAATACATGGAATTTCAATTTTTATAAATTCACTCTAAAATGAAACCAAAGCTTATTGATATACCATATTTACTTCACTCAGTATTCCATTTTCGGTGACCTATTATAAACATGACATAGAAGGTTCTGTTAGTATATTTGAATGTAGTTACTTCTCAATACCATGGTTCTCCAATAAAAAGATACACATGGAAACGTATTTATCTATCAATTATTTCATTTCATACTCTATCTAATGTTTATGGGATTTATATAGGTATCCGGTGATTAGTGATACTTGGTGATTCATCTCTTATTTCTTTTCTTTATATATTTAAACTATAAACTTCTTCCATCATAAAAAAATTCATAAACCTAAGGTTGATGATTCATTATAGATTATTATTACTCTTCATAATTATTCATTGACAGCGTGTTTAAAAAATAATAGAGGTGAAATAAAAGAAAATAACGAAATAAGAAATCTATAAATCGAGCACCAAGACTACCTCAGTAACCAATACTTTTATTGAAGGCTTACCATGAGACCTAAGTAATAACTTTTATAATACCTTTGAAATTAAAACATCAAGCTATTATCCTAATAAACTTTGTTAATAGACATGGTGTATTATCTTTATTGTATCTTTTTTTGTGAACCTACCATTAAAAGAATTATAGAGCATGGAAAATAGGGGGATGGATTGTATGATATAATATAAATAATGAAAATGTGAAATTAATGTATAGAGAATGAATATATGGTAGGGTGAACTGGAATGATCCTATGTTTGGGTTCATGAAATCCTTTATAGCTTTCCTTTTTTAACTTAATGCTACTTAAGGATCAAATAAATATCATTCATCAATGACATCACTATGATTATGTTTTTGAATGCCTAGGTAACTTTGGAGATCTCCTTGACACATGTTCCACATCCTATATAGTGGAGAGTTATTGAAAAACCAAAATCATTGAATTAATTGTCCTCAATGAACAACATCATCATATTTAATCCATCACTCAACTCACCCAATCCTATCATACTTTAGAAAATCTGTGTTAAAGGATGTGAAATGATAGTTAGTGGAATAAATTAGGATAAACAGATGAGGATATATTTTATATTCACCAAATCAACTCCTTACATCTTCATTTCCTCACTGTGAGATTAAATCAAAACCTAGAAATAATTAAAAAGGATTGAGAACACCTCTTCCAACCCTATGATCAAGTCCTCGAGTTAGTTCACCACCATTGTAGAGTTTGGAGAAAAAGATGAATAAAATATTTATAAGATAAAAAAATATATATATTATAATATAATAATTATTGGAAACAAAAAAATATAATAATAAGGATTATGAGATCCTATTATATAGGGAACCTTCTATTTATACATAGATCTTCCTTCCTTCCTTGTTAATTCTCAAGAATAATAGAATTTGTGCTTATGATCTCATCATCTTCATTATACTAAATTTTCATCTACATAGAATTAATTTTTTAGGGATTACATGATTTAGTAAGGCAATGAGAATTATGATTCACATATAGCCCCCTATTTATGCATATGATCCACATGGATCACTAACTTTATAACCATTGTTGACGCTTCAGGGAATATTCTACAGACATATGGGTAAAAAATCATTATAAACACAATTTATCAAGAATTTTAATTTTAATATTACATTTAATGAATGAAATATATTTCTTTAGGTATTGAAACTATGTTTCATATGTTTTGAATTGGTGTTGGGTTATTGGAGTACTTTATTGTGTTGATAGGAAATGTGAAAGAAATCTTGAAATTATATTGGTTGAGTGATAGATTCCATATTATTGATTGATGTACATTGAGTTTGATTTTAGAATCCATCGATGTGTTTTCTGGAGTCCCCCAAAACAAAGTGGTGAAACACTGATAAAATTGTTGTGTGAAATTAGTATGAATTGGGTAATGATATTCGGTTGGATGGGTGATAAAATAAGTTTTGTCCCCAAGGAATGTGTTAGAACCATATTAAATTATGAGGGAGAATTATAAAGAAATGTTGCAATGTAAAATTATTCTCAAGGTCTTTTTTAAGGATATATTGTCTTTGTGATGTTATTTTGGATACATGACAAAACATCTTTTGGCCTCTTAATGCCTCAATGTTAGCTAATAAAAGATCCACTAGGGAATGGATGGAACCTATGTTACATAGAATTTTATCATCATCCATTTTTTTGTAATACCTTTATGTAGTTTCTTAGTCTATTCTCATATATAATCATAAAAACACTTATTTAATGTTTAGAATTTTTACATTAAAAATAAATTCTAAATTAAACTCATAAAATCCACTTTTTTATGCAAGTTTCCAATTAAGTTCCAAAATTCATGCATTTCACAAATATGGACTATATTAAAAGGTTCCAATCTATTTATTCTTATATAAAAACTGTAATAATGTTGAAATATATATAAATATTAGGCTGAATCATTAGGTCATATTAAAGGTTAACTCTCTGTTCAAGGCATGTTGAAGGCACCTCTAGAACATAAAGGTTGTCCACAGATTGTGATCAGCGATGATCGAAATTGGTTCGGCATGAAACCTCACGACGTTGAGATTTGATTGGGTGAAAAATATTCATAAATGGGGATTAATTCAACATTAATGGTATATTGATACACTATAACCGATATAGAATTGTTTCTTTTAAATTTCTTTTCAATAATTATGACATTTTTTTCCTTCCAAACTACAAAAAAGAGGCATGAATAATAGCTTTCATGATTTGAATATTCTCATATTATTAGGTGTACCAGGTCAACCAAATAAACCCATACTGATCAAATTCATATGTTGGATCCCTCCAATAAACCCATGTCTTAAGGTTAATATTTATGGGGTAACCTTTTGAATTACAGGGCCCTCAAGTTGTGGAGATTTATTTCGCATACACTATGTTTTTGTCATGGGATGCTTTTACCATTACACTAGAATTGGGATATCCTATGAAGTTGAGCTTCTAGATATAGCGCATGAAATTGGATCTGGTGTCCAATATAATTGGAAAGTAGTATGGATTGAATATGATGTTGAATTTTCTATGAACGACTTGAAGACCAATACAAGGGATGTACCTTTGAGAATCCGACCTCATTGGATTGAGTTCCTCACCAATTCTTTTAACGCCTCAAAAATCTAAAGTAGAAACAATATATTCAGCAGTGTATATTACATGAAACACCAAACATGTAAGGGACCATAATATCCCAAAAATTTATAATATATTCAAAACTTTAAATAAATTATATATATTTTATAGCACTAAATGCACACAAAGACTAAGTTAGTTTTTATTACACGCAAGAACAACCTTGTTCAATATCTTGAGTTGCACGCAAGACAAAATTTTAACAAAAAAACAATATATTGTTAAATATTATAATTTAATATAATAAAATATAAACCAGAATTGAAATTAGTAGTTATGAATAGTAATAATTAACTTATGAAAATCTATTTTCTCAAAAAAAAAATTCATAGGTTACAAATTAATTATAAATTATTATAAGAACCGATTGAATATAAAGGAAAATATTATTATTTTTATGATCACAATGCAGTTTTACCCTAATAAATTAAATTATTTACAATTTGTGAGTGATATTAATTTGATATATATATTATATATATAATAATTGGTTTTATATTCATTCAACATATTTTATGTACTTCAGATAAAAACAAACCCAATTCTATGCATAAAATACTATGATTTTATTACGGTATATTTACCACCTTTTAATGGAGAACACATTTTAAATCCAATTTTGAACCTTTAATAAATTTAAAATAACAAAATAAATTTTCTTGATTATTTAAACATAAAAATTATCTTAGGGTTATTTTTTTATTTTTTCGGGAAGATTTATTTTTAATGAATAGTGAAAAATATTGAATTTTAGTTCAAAACAGATTTTTAAACTAATTTATTTATAAGGATAAATTAAAATTTTAATTATTTTAATAGTCTAATTAGAACATATTTTTTTCAATTAATCCAATTTATGTCATTTAAATCAACTTCATAAGAAAATTTAAAATAAAAAATAGAAAACTTTTAGACGTTTTTACTTTAGAAACACGCATTGTCGTCCCATCAGTATGGTTAAATTTAAATTAATTTATGCCACTTATGTGATTGTAATTTATTGATTCCATATTTTTTATTAGTATAATGTATAATTTATAGTAGTTTTAACTTATTTTTTTTAAAAAAAATATTAGTCGAAGTAATTAAAATTAATTACAATTACTAAGGTAAAATTAAGATTAATAAGGGACTAAACCATAACCTTAAGGCTGCAGATGACCTATAAACTATTCTAAGAGAAATTGGATTATTATTTATTAACCCTATACCCCATTTTCAGATTTATATCCATTATTGGATCCACTTTCAACATGAAAAATGTGATTGGAATTCCATTGTCAAAATATTACAAAAGTGCCACTCCACATCCACTATAAAAGGACACCACTTCTCCCCATTACTCACGCCTATAAAACACTTAGGTCTTTCAGTGATCTTCCCAAAATACCTCCCATTGACCCTGAATCCTCTCTTTGGTCAAAAATCCTTCCAAGGAAGGCCTTTGGTATAAACCTAAAGGAGTTACCCGATATTTAAGGTAACGTTTTCCAATGATCTATTTTCCTTTATTTACTCCTCCACCACTTAAATTATTTTAAAATAATTATTATATGATGAAACCAATATCCTAAATTTATTATGATGTTTTTATAATGTATTTAGTCTACATTAATACACACTTTAATCTAATTGGTAACGAATATACAGTTTATGTGTACGATGAACTACAACCTCACGAAAAAATGATTGTTCATTTATCCTTACCACCTGTCATGGTGGTAATTATGATGAAAAATATGTTAAAATATGTTATATTTTATATTAATTATGTCTTAATTCTTATTTAATTCTTTTATAACACATACCTATATACATTCCATTTTGTATAAATACGATTGCATCGTTTGTGGAAGTGTGGACTACCGCCTACTCAGAGCAATGTGATTCATTCACACTCTATATGGAAAGTATAAAGGATGGTTTTAATTAAACATATGTGAAATAATAAACATATATATTATTTTAGGGAAATTATTTAATTTTTGGAAATAAAAAATATATCATTTTATTTATTACCCTTTCACACACTTAAAAAATTATAACATCATATGTGGATGTGTGGACTACTACCTCCTCGACATGATGTGATTCCTTTTACATCAAAATAATTAGATATAAAAGTATATTTGATTTAATAATATTGTATCTATGATATAATTATAATTATGGAATGATATTATTATAGATACAATCTTTCCATAACAATCACTGAAAAATTATAACGTTGCTCATACATAATTACTACCTACCGTCTCCATGATTGTAGCGTTGATTCATTTTTCATAACCATATTTAATTATTGGTTTTAAAAGATTATTTTATTTATAAATATAGTAATTATTTTGTTATTATTATTATGTTGATGTTATAAATTGACCCGTTTGACCATAGTGTATATACCAATGTTTTTTCTGACACATTAACCAAATTTGGTCAAAACAAATGATATAAACACAATTGTCTAAGTAGTTGTATACAACATGGTAATAAGTGAAATAAAAGTAATAATAAAAATTAAAAAGGATATAAATAAATTTAATAATTAATATAATATTATTATATAGGAAGTTAAAGGATGCTCACCCGAAATGAATTGTAAGGTAATGTATTTTGTCTCAACCTACATTTCATTGAGACTAATTTGTTATTAAGAACCTAGTTTCTTTATATAGTGTATATAAAACCATTTTACATGATATATCATGAATATAATTAATCCCATTATAAAATTCATTTTTTTTATTTCTTTATGAAGAATATGATTTAAAATTTTTCAAAGTGGTACGAGACATTGTGGAATTTTGAAAGATTGTTTTCCTAAAGAATAATTTTAATGATCATTCAATGGTATTTTCATTCGATAAAATTATATAACCATTGTTTAATAAACTATAAATTTTCATATAATCTTGTAATTTTTGACCTTTTTCAATTATTAGTATAATTTTTCAACTCTTTGGTACTCAATGTGTTTTATAAAATGTTTTTAAGAAAACCCGACTTCATTTCTCTATTTATTCAGAGAATTTGTTTTCATCTAAAAACCATGTTTTTTTAAAAAAAAATTCAACAATTTTTTTAATTTTTTTTGGTAAATACATTTTTAACCTTTTTCCTTTTACCAATGTTTTAAAAGGAATCTTCTTACTACTTTCTGAACAAGAAATTTTCCTAACCCTTTTTACCTTGAAAAAGGAATGTTTCTTTTTACCTCATACAACATGTAAAAATTTATTCATTTTCATTTCTCCAATTCTTCCCTTTAAAGTTTAAAAGTTTTTTAATGATTTTTTAAAAATTACTTTAGAAATAAAAGTATTATCAATTTTTTTTCAAAAAAAATTTTATTTTCCTTAAGATTATTTTTGAAGTTCTTATTTTATTTCATCAATGAAAACAACCCTATATTTTTTCTCCACTTTAGATATGTTGTATTAATACCATATTTAGCCTTTCTATGGATGGTTTTTGATTTATTTTTCCAAGGATAGTGCTCATAATCACTTCCTTGATCCCTTTTAGCCCCTTGAAATATTCAATTTCTTATGATCATTTGACATTAAATTTCCTCTAAGTATACATGTCATTTTACGTGGATATGATCATTGCCTAAACTGTATACAATTTTTCAAATAGTGTTTAGTTTGAAAGTTATTTTATTATTTTAGGAAATAATAATAAATATATATATTCTGTTTCATATGTATATTTGATAAGGCACTTTGTTAAATCGATTATTCAATATATGTTGAATGCATTGGATAGGTATGACATAGGTGGGGTCTGGTTATAGATAACCCCTAGATGCATTAGTAGTATCTTAGGCTAAGTCATTTGAATTTCCACCTAAGATGGGTTTTTACTCGATATGATATAAACCATCTTATGAAAGGTATTGATGGTAAAGGTACCATGTACCTAAGAAACACGACGTCTAATAATTAGGGACTTACCTCATTTAGTTTCAGTTGTTATTATCCTATGATCTTTTACATCAAAATATATATGGATACATTTCTATATCAATTATTTATATGTCATGTGATTAGTTTTCTTACGTTTCCTTATTTAATTTTACTTATCTAGTTTTTTGAATGGCATTTAATTCCTGTTATCACCTTTCTATATTTTTTACGCACTTCCATTCTTTTTATTGACAACATATAATGTGTGTTCAGTTGTTTACAATTCCATATTTACTATTCTCATTAATTCATTATTATTTCTATTATATTTTTCCTATACTAATTATTTGATCTCACCCTTATTATGTTTTCTTCACTAGGAATCCAGGAAGCATAACATGAAGTATACACTGGGATATACTAGATTGAATAAATTTATCCTCGAATTTATTTATTTATAAAGAAGAAACAATTATGTCATAATTTGTGTAGTCCTTTGTAATAAAAGACACATTTATGTATCTAGATTAAAAATACAAGTGAAATATTAGTCCTTTAAGATTTTATTCTTTGTAATAATACCAATGTAATTGATATCAAACTCCGACTTCGGGCTATCTGGGGGTAGGTCTCTATAGTTGGTATCAGAGGAAGTTTAGCAGAAACCATAAAAACTAAATTTAGGAACAAATTGGTTTGATAACATAACCCTAAGGTATAATTTAGGATATGTATAAAATAACATCCAAGAATTTTATCAAGGTAGAGATTATGTGGGTCTTTATAGAAATATATCCATGTCTGGATACTAAAAGTAGACGTGGTTCAGAAAGAGATATTCCTAGGAGTAATAACCTTGATAAGGTATTATGAGCCTAACTAGGGGTAACCTGGTACACAACAGTAGGCCTTACTACACACCTTCTTTTACACTCACATGGTATATTCTTACAATAATTCACATTTTCTTTTCAGAACACTATGATGGATTTTGATAATGAATAACCAAGGTTAAACCTAAGGTGATCTAAATTCAGGATAAGGTTTAATGGTTTAGAAATAATAGAAATGATATTATGGTAAACATTAGACCAAGGAAGGATCTATGTGAAAATAAGTGGATGATGTTTTTATGTATTAAGGTTGTATTGAAAACCTTTTTTAAACGTCTATTTAGTGATTAACTTTATTTTAAGGATTTCCATCATATTTATTTTGTAAATTATATTAATATGTATTTAGAAAAGGACAACCTATATGTCAGGTAAAAACCTATCAAGTCTCGAAAATCTAGGGGTCTTAAACCCACGACCGAAGGACTATAATGTTTTGATGCTAAACACTGACCTAGACAATGTACTGGTTAATTTTTCACTATTTTTAGTTAAATAATATGAAAAATAAATATTAATGATGAACCAATAATATCACTTTTGGGGATTAGAGATTAATCTATTAACCATATTTGTTTTGTAATAATTAAGAGAAAAATTGATAGACTTTACACTCATTGATAGACCTTATGATCCTTTAAAAGTTTCTTTTATTGGTTCATGATTAAAAATTTCATTATTGGTAATTAATTTCTGTGAGTTATGGGATAAATTAAAATTTGATCAAATAACAAGAAAAAGTTAGGATTGTCCACATGAAATTAAATCCTACCTAGTATGAATATTTCCTTATATTCTTGCTTAGTAATAGAATTACCCAACATTAAGAAAATTACTTAGAAATAAATTATTTTACTAATACCTAAATTTTTATTGAATCGACGGTCTTCTAAATCATAAAATATTTATGGATTTGATTCCCTAAACTTTCTATTGATAATTAACCTGTATTTAATTTATGACCTCATTTACTCCCTATAATTATTTACTCTTTTACTCCATGTATATATTTTCACTTTCCACTAATGTTCTCCTACTTAGAGACCTTGTTACATGTTACTTCATGTGACCTTTGTACTTCCAATTATCACCATTCTAGAAGATTTATTACGAACCCTTCTCATGATGTGGGCTTTCAATCAAAGGAAATATCCATCAATATATTACAAATACCGAGTTTAAATTGTGAGGATGTAATTTAATTAATGGGGTATAATGTAACACCCCTAAAATCTAATGTAGGAACATTGTATTCAATAGCATGTATGAAATGAAACACCAAGAGTGTAATGGAACATAATATCCTGAGAATTTATAATATATTCAATATTTTAAATAATTTCAATATATGTTATAGCTTTCAATGTATTCAAACACTAAGTTAGTTTTTATTACATGAAAAAAATACTTTGTTCGATAGCTTACATTAAACGCATTATCATGTTTTACCAAAAAAAACAATACATTATTAAATATTATTTTTTAATATAATATGATATAAAGTATCCATTAAATTATTATTTAAAAATAGTAATAAATAATTTATGAAAATCTATGGTTTACACAAATAAAAAATTAATTCATAGGTTACAGATTAATTAGAAACAAATATAAGAACTGATTGATTATAAATGAAAATATTATAATATTAATGTTCAAAATGATGTTTTACAATAATAAATAAAATTAATTACCATTTTTGAGTTATATTAATGTTATATATATATAATATATAAATCCATACAATAAATTTTATAGGGTTAAGATAAAAACAAACCCAATTTTATGCATAAAATACTATATTTTGATTAATGCATCTTACCACCTTTTAATGGTGAAACCTTTTTAAATAAAATTTTTGACCTTTTTTTTAATTTAATATGTCAAAATAAACTTCTTTTTTAAATGATAAACATAATAATTATCTTTGGGGAATTTTTTTATTTTTCTGTGAAGATTAATTTTTAATGAATAGTGAAAAATACTAAATTTTAGTTCAAAACTATTTTTCATATAATTTATTTATAAGGAAAATTATGCCTTTAATTTGTTTTAATGATTAATTATATTATATTTTTATCAATTTACCCAATTTATATTATTGCAATAAATTTCAATTTGAAATTGACTATAAAAACATACCAAACTTTCAAACATTGTTTACGTTACAACTCACATTGTCATCCCGTCTGCAGGATTAAATTTAAATTAATTTATGGAACTTATGTGATTTGAATTTGTAAAAATAAATTACACTTTTATAATGAACATAATTTTAATTTATAAAAGTTAGAACTTAGTTTTTTAGAAAAAATTATTAGTTAAAGTAATTAAAATTAATTACAATGATTAAGATAAAATTAAGATTACTAAGGGACTAAACCATAAACATAAGGCCCAAAATTACCTACAAACTTGTAAAATATCTGTTTAATGGATATATGTATACCCTATCCTCCCTCATATTAATTTTTTCCATTATTGTATCCACTTTAAATATGAAAAATGCGGTTGGTATTCCTTTGTCAAAATATTTCAAGAGTGTCACTCCTCCTCCACTATAAAAGGCAACCACTTCTCCCTATTAGTCACAACTCTCAAACCACTTATATTATGTAAATATCTTCCAAAATATCTTCCTAAAATCCATACCCTAGAACTTAAATCCTCTCATTGGCCATAAATCCTTCCAAATAATCCCTTTGGTATAAACTAAATGGAGTTACCTGATTTTTAAGGTAATATTTTCCAACAATCTCTTTTCTTTCATTTAAACTTCAACCTATTAAATTATTTTTTTATCATCCTTATATAATGAAAAAAGTATCCTAAATATACTATGTTGTTTTTTATTAAGTTTTTTACCAAAACTAACACATAATTCTATCTAATGGGTAACAGACATACTGTTTCTGTGTACAGTGAACAATTGTCTTACGAAACGATGATTGTTCTTTTTTCCTTACCACCTCTCATGGTGGCATTTATTGTGGAAACTATGTTTTTATTTTTTATATATTATATTTATTATTTAATTACTCTTATTTAATTATTTTATAACACATACCCTTATAGTTTCCATTTTTTAAATACAATAACATCATTTGTGGAAGTGTGGACTATCGACTCCTCAAACCGATGTGATTCATTCACACTATACATGAAACATATAAAGGATTGTATTAATTAAAAATATTTGAAATAAAAAAAGTCTAAATTATATTCATGAAATAATTTAATTTCAATAAATATAACATATATCATTTTCTTTATTACCCTTTCACACATATAAAAAATGATAATGTCTTTCATGGACGTGCAGACTACTACCTCCTCAACCAGATGTGACTCATTTTACATCACAATAATTATATATAAAAGTACATATTATTAAATAAAATGGTATTTAAGATATAATTATTATTCTAGAAAGATATTATTATACTTACCTTCAGTCCATAACGATCATTGAAAAAATTAGAATATCACTCATGCGTATGTATGACCTACCGTCTCCATGATTGTAATGTCGATTCATTTTTCACAACCATATTTATTTATTGGTTATAAATGTATAATTTATGTATAAATATAATAATTATGTAATATTTATTATTTTCTATATGTTATATATTGACTCCCTTTGACCATATTTGACCTACCAAAGTTGTTTTTGATACATAAACTAAATTTGGTCAAAACAACTGATGTATAAATAATTGTATAAGTAATTGTCTAAAACATGGAAATAAGGGAAATAAAAGTAATGATAAAAATAAAAAAGTTTCTCAAAAAATTAAATAATTAACATAATTTTATTATACAGAATGTTAAAGGATGTTCCCCAAAAAGGAAACAAAAGGTAAGGGATTTAATATCAACTTGCATTACATTGAGACTAATTTATTGTTATGCACTTATTTTATTTTATATGGTGTATATTATGAACTTTTAAATAAAATATCCTTAATCTCGTTACTCTCATTTTAACTTTAATTTAATTTTATTCCTTCATGATTCTTCAGATTTAAAATGTTTAAAAGTGGTATGAGACACTTTGGAATGTTTAAATATTATTTTTCTCAGGAATAATTTTGATAATATTTTAATGGTATATCCATTCGAAGAAATTATATGAAAATTGTTCGATAATACCTTTAATTTTTCTATCCTATAGTAATTCATGACCCTTTTAATATATTATTACCTTTTTTCACTCTTTTATACTCAACATGTTTTAGAAAATATTTTTAAGAAAACATGACTTCATTTCTCACTTTAGTCGGAGAACCTGTTTTCATCTAAAAAACAAAATTTCTTTATATGTTTTGAAAAATGTTTTTAAAATTATTTCATAAAGAATTTTTTTCCATTTTTGTCTTCTACCAATGTTTCTAAAGAAATATTATTTTCTATTTCCTAAAAATTCATTTTTCTAACATTTTTTACAATGCAAAAAGAATATATTTTTACCTTGAATGACATGTACATATTTATCCACCACAATTTTTTGAAGATTCCCTTGAAAGTTTAAAAAGGTTTATTTTTAATGAAAATATTTTTAAAAAGGAATTTAAAAATAAAATTACTTTCAAATATTTTTTTTATAAAAAAAACTTTTCTTTCCTCAATAATATTTTTGAAGTTCTTATTTTATTTCATCAATGACAACAAACCTATATTTTCACTCCACTTGGGTATTTTGTATTGATAGCATCATTATCCTTACTATGGATGGTTTTTGATTGATTTGGAAAATGATAGTATTTACATTAACTTCCTTGTTCACTTTTAGTCCCCTCAAAATATTCAATTTTCTAGGATAATTTGACATTGAACTTCCCATAAGTATCCATGTCATTTTTCGGGGAAATGATCATTGCCTAAACCATATACCATATTTCATATAGTGTTTAATTTTTTACATTATTTGATTATTTGGGGAAATGTTGATAAATCCATATCTTATATTATATATATATATATATTTGATAAGGCACATCGTTAAAATTTATTATTTGATATATGAGGAATTCTTTATACATGTATGACACAAGTGGGCCTCGTTATAGATCTCCTCTCGATGCATCAGTTATCTCATGGGACGAGTCAGTTGGATAACCTCCTTAGATGGGTTTTTACCTGATTTGGTGTAAATATTCTTATGAAATGTCTTGATGGTAAAGGTAGCATGTACATATAAATCATGGAGTCCAAAAATTAATCACTTCACTTGTTTAGTTTTAGTTATTTTTCTTCCATGATATTTTGTATCAACATATCTATTGATACATTTCATACTCAGTTATATAGATTACATGTTTTTCTATTTCACACCTTTCCATAGTTATTTTTCTTTATCTAGTTAATTGAATGGATTATGTTTCCAGTTATTACCTTTCCAAAATTTTTACGCACTTCTATTCGGTTTATTGATTACATGGAATGGGTGTTTAGTTGTTTAACATTTCATATTTGCTATTCTCATTAACTCATTATTTCTTCTACTATATTTTTCCTTACTATTCATTTGATATCACACTTATTATGTTTCTTTCCCTAGGAATCCAAGTAGAATACTATGAAATATATGTAGGGATATAATAGATAGAATATAGTTATCTTGAAAATTATTTATTTATAAAGAATAAAAAAAATATATTGTAATTAGTGTAGTCATTTGTAATAAAAGATTCATTTATGTATCTTTTTTTCCAATACTACCAAACTCTTAGTCCTTCAAGATTTTATTCCCAATAATATTTCTAATGTAATGGATAGTAGACATTCGTTCTGAGTAATCTGGGGTTGGATCACTATGAGTCTACCCAAATAAACTTGGTAATATCACATTTATATAGAGGGACAAATCAAGTGGTGGACATGTTGTCCGAGAAGGAGGTCATGGAAATGGGCATGATGTAGTCTTTTAGGATACAAGATTATTGTATTCCAATGGTGGATAATGATATGTTTGGTGTGATGTATTATCATATTTGTAATATCCCTCTGTAACTCTGGACATCGCTTGTTCAATTTTTATATAATTTATTCTTAGGACTGGCTTTGACTAGATCTTGAACTTTTCGGTAAGGTTTACTCCGAAATCGTTTTATTATTATTTTCAAAACAGAAGTGTTATCAAATATCTTCATACATCATTGTATTTTCTAGATAGATGAAACAACATGATATATGTGCATTATCCAGTAACTATTTCATTATATCTAGTGTTTATATCACAAAGAGTTGAGTTACAAACCAAATGAACCCATCTTTTAGAATATAAAATTCATGAATCTTCATATTATTTTCACTCCCACCTTCTTTCGTAGCACTAAAAATTCAATTTCATTCTCCAAAATTTACACAAGGATAGATGGTTGGTAAAATATTTGGGTACTATTAGATGTCTTCCTTACCATTATTATTTCCACATGTAGACTTTGTGTATTATTAGAAAAAAAAATGTACCTTTTGATATTCATATTGATAGATATCAGGAAGAATCTTCTTTGAATACTCAAATAATTGTAGAGATTTTATTTCTTGGATTTTTTTTAATTTTTTAGGCGTATGGAAGAGGCTCTAGCATAAAGAATAGGGATCACACTAAATGGGGGTTTTCTCATTCCATGATGGCCCTTTTTGGAATAAAATTTTGTTATATAATAGTAAATAGAAATATTTTAAGCTATAAGAGGAATCCCATGAATTTTTAGTGCATATTTTTCGATTATTTTATGAATTACATCATTAAGAAATTAGTCCACACCATAATGAATCTATGTAAGATTAAAAATTATATAAAGAGTGTATTATAAATATTAGTCATGAAAAATCATTAGATGTCATCTAAAAAAACAAGGTGAATGCCCCACAACATGGAGGCTATAGATTATGGAGTTTCACTAGAATAAGGCAGTAGCACTATGAGATATATATTTCATATTATAGTGTAGAAACAAATTTTATAAGAATATACACATAATGAATATTAGAGTTAGAGGTATGAATCCAAGAGTAATGGGTAATTTTTACAATTATTCCTTTCATTATGTTGCGAAGGTATCTACTCATAATGATAACTAGGTAGGATATAATAGATGATAATGATCCCTCACGAGTGTATTGTGTTTAATTACAATATTATTTATAATAGGATAGAAGAATAAATTCTTGGAAATGAGACTTTTAAATTCTATACCAACAATAAAATGGGAGTTACTAAAATCTAAATCTCATATTTTATTGGGAAACATAGGATTAGACCCCCTAATTCAAAAGTGAGGTCTACTAAATAAACGACTTGGAAGAGAGGAGAAAATATAATATCAAAAGAATAGATTGAATTGTTTCAATTGAAAATGAAATAATAGAAATGTTTTGGAAAGATATTGGTTTTTTATATTTGGTTATATAAAAAAGTGAACTTTCTTGTGTCTTAGTGAAGAAACGAATCCATATGAGATGTGATATAGGAAGAATCCAGACTTGAAATACTTTTTAATCATTATATGTATTTTTTTTAATATCAATAATAATAAAATTCCTAGAAATTTTAAATACTGTGGACATAAAGGTATATATCTAGGACCCTCATCCAAGAGTATATTGTAAAGTTTCATTAGAGAAATACATGGAAACTAATTCAAATTCAAGACATCAATTCTTTGTCTAATGAGATAAATTTAGAAAAAAACACTTTGAAAATTTGGGAATAAAATGATGAGGTGTTGAGTACCTCAGGAAGCAAAAAATGGGTTAAGGATGATTCTAATCAATATTCGAAAGATGAATAAGATATGGAAATGTTGTGAATTTTTAGAAAGTAGAGAATTATTAATGAAATTGGTTAATAGAACATCATTGGTTTCTAGATAGATCTTGTGAAAACAAGGAGAATAATGTTTCCGCAAAAAATGACTCTTATCTAATGGAGTTCCAAATAGTTTTTAAGAGTATTCTAAGTATTAGAGTTGGGTAAAATCTATGTTGGGTGATCTTGATAATGTTTATAATAATAAAATTTTAATTTGTTTGAGGTTAGAGAAGATGAATGATATCATAACCTAATGGATTTTCTATAAAAGACTCAACGAATAAGGAAAATTGATTTAGAATAGGGCATTACTTTTGTGTAAATGTTATTCTACAATTAAAATAAAAATGTGGATGACATGTTTTCTCTCATGGATTTGTTTGAGACAATTATAATATTCACAGTCTTAATAAATAAATAAAGGTTTATAGTTTTTCAAATAGATATAAATTTAATAATTTTAAATGTTTTTTTTGAAAAATTGGTTTACATTGAAGAACTAGATGGATTACTAATTCATAAAGATGAAAAATATGTTTCTTTATTGTAAAAAGTGCTCTAAAAAATAAATTATCAATTGTATCATATTCTAGAATTGATCAACACTTGATAAATCATGGATTATATTGTATAGGAGTTTATCACAATCTCCATCAAAAAATATAATGATTAAATAATGGTGGTTTACATTTTTTTGGGTTCAATCAAATTTAATGGATTTAATGATGTATAGAGAAAGTTATTTATTAAATTATTGAGGTGTGTGTTCAAAATATCAATGATCTGAGAGTTTAAATTTTTATATGGTTTACATGTGATTCAATAAAAACATGGAACAATTATTTTTCAATTAAAATAAGTTTGGAGGTATTAAATGATTTAAAATAGAGGATTATATTATTATGATTACAGAAGTTCCCACCTGAATGGAGTTATTAAGTGATATAGATAGTAAAAAGGTTGATGTGAAAATACAGCAAGCCTTGCATTATAGACATATTATTACATTATATTAAGCATAATTTATTATCAATTACAAGACTATGATCATAAATTCTAGATTCTTTGGAAGATTATATACACAATTATAAAGAATGAAACAAAAAAACTTATTTTATTTAATATCCATAAATATATCCTAACATTCTTTAGATCTTACATCTTTATAATATATCCTATAGAATACATGAACAGAAGGGATGAGATACAATACCTAGTAAGGGAATAAAAAAATTAATAAACCATAACACATGGGTTATAGTGGATAACATAATGACATAAAAAGGCATGGTACATGAATAAAAAGGATGAATTGTAACATTTATCACATGGGATCATGTAATAATGTAATAATAGTAATTTGGAAACAACATCCAACATGAAAGAAACAAGATTCAAGGATAACTACCAAGACTATCCCACATGGTAGACAAATTCCCAAAAAGGAATCAGGTTTACTCCCAAAAAACACATAACGTATAATGAGACTAAACATTTCCCAATGAATTGAAGGACTATCTATGTACACCCATTATAAAATTTTTGTGTATTTTTTGTCACATAAATAATCAAACATAATTAAAAAACATAAGGGCTTCCTATGGAAAAAAATTGATATCAAAATCATGTCATAAGGCATAACAAATGGGTGTATCAAAAAGGTGTCTATGAAAGAATGGATTTAAAACATACATGTAAATTAATAAGGGAAGTAGTTATAAATAAGGATAAATTATGTTTAAATAAAGTAAAAACATGTATAAATAGTGTTGAATAAACCTTAGAAATGAGACACTTTAGTGCATTTCAATGGTATTTTTTAAAGAGTCTTTAGAGAGGAAAAAGGAATAACTATTTGATAAAACAATAAATAAACTAATATAGTTTTCCATTTTCAAATGAGAGATCTTTTAAAACAATGGTTTATTAAAGCTAATTATGGACTCTGTCTGATATTGGGTAAGAAATTGTTATGTTATATTTAACCGGACTTGGTTATCAGGAGGAATTGGGAAGAAACCTAATAAAATATGTATTTTCCTAACAAATAATTAATAATTAAGTTAGGTAAATTTTTTTATATCATAAAAGTAGAATTTATTTCTAGTAAATAAAAATAATTAAGAATTACCTTAGTGTAAAGAGTAGGAAAGCATATCCCAAATGAAAAAATGGAAATTCATAGAGAATCCCTTACCTTATGTCTGAAAGTGTTATAAACTTGTTCCTAATGTCAAGTATAATCAAAATAGATTCATTATTAATTTAATTTAAAAACTTTTAAAAATATATTTTATTTAATGTAATTTTATTAATTTCATTTTTATCCATTTGATGAGTTATAATATTCAATTTTATTGTTATGGGAGAATTGGTTTAATGAATTCATGATCAATTACCTTGAGTTTAATTATGGTAGTTCTTTTAAAATGGAAGAAAACTTTATATGTGGAATTATATGATATTTATGCACCATATAATTTTAAATGTACCACATAATGTAACAACCCTTGTATTTAAATAATAATACATTTTCATATCCATTTAAATTTATGAATAAGATATTAATTTCATGTTAAAGATGACACTTTGTCTGATAGCATACTTGATACACAACAACGAGTTTCTCTGAAATCTTACGTTGCACACAAAAATGAGTTATACTGAAAAATAATACAATAATAATATTATTAACTTAAAAAGTAGTCAACACCTTGAAAATTTATGGTGGGAATGAATATTATTAAAATAACTATGAAAATATGTTTTAAACATTCATTGGTTACCAAATTTATTATAAATAGAAATAAAAACCAATTGAATATAAAGGATGTGTTTTTATGAAAACCTATTTAAAAGAGAATAGTAATGTTTATAATATATTATCACTAATTATGGATTTTTATTTAATGATAAATATATTTTATATATTCAATGTAATGTTTTAAATTCAAATTATATGTTTTCTAGATATAATATATGAACAACTTCAATTTTTCAGATAAAAGAAGTATTTTGTAAAAAAAATACACTTTTACCCCATTTTGAAGGAGAACCCTTTTTAAATCTATTTTTTTCACTCTTATATGTTCTATTTGAAAAAATAAACTTCTAATTTAGAAGCGGAACATCAAATTTACATTGTTTGAAATTATGGTATTTTTCTAATGAAATTCATATTTTAATGAATAGTGGAAAATACTACATTTTAATTCAAAACTACCTTTTCATCTAATTTTTTTATATAGTTATATTGTTCATATAATTGGTTTTATGGTGTAATTTCATCAAGTTTTTTTCATTTAATCCAATTTTGTTCATTGGACATAATTTCCTAATTAAATTGGATATAAACAAATGTCAATATTTGGATAATTATTACTTCTTAAAAACCTACTTTCTAGTTTTGAAAACGACAATTAATTTTAAATTAATTTCTACCAAATTATGTTTTGAATTTTGAAAAATGGATTCCATATTTGGAATTATAATTTAAAAATTGTGTAAATAGGAAGCTTTTAAATTTTGATATTATGAATAGTAACTTTAGTAATTATTTTTATTTACCATGGTTAAATGGTAAATATAATAAATAGGAGTAATGAAATAATATTATAATAATATTAAACTACCCTAACACATGTATAAATCCTATTTTATGAGATATTTCTGACCATGGGAATCTGTGGGTTGATTTTGGGACCCCATGGAGCCACTTAGGTGTGAGAATGACATGTTATAAGAATTAATTTAAAGTAAAGAAAAATATAACATAACCATGTATCTTTTACTAATACAATTTTAATATAGGGTCATATAAATGATATATTTGACTATAAATATTCATTAAAAATATAAATATATTTTCTACACCATGTATTTTTATTTACAATTTTTATACATTAAATAAATAAATTTATTTATGATACAATGATGATGCGATGATTACCTTATTAATAAAAGATTCAAATAAATGATATTATAAATATTAAAATAAATATAATTTTAACATTTTAATGCCATAAAATTTTTATATAGATTATTTTTACATATTATATTATATTTTATTCCTTTTTTCTAAGGAATCAAGATATTACGATTTTAACAAAAATCAATTACTAAATAGTGTAAAAATTGACATAAATGAGTTTAAAAAAAATACTATTTCTATAAATGATATTATATTACTAAAAATATAATATTTCGAAAAAAGAATTATATAATGTTACAAATGTTATTAATGATCCACTATTGGTTCTCTTTCATTTTATAGTATCTATAGTAACCACATATTGTGAAAATACAAGAAGACGTGGTAAGAGTTAATGTTTTTAACTAAGGGTTAAAGGTAAAAGTTAAGGTAAATTTTATGACATAAAATTGTCTAAAATTTTTAGGATGATGGGTATTATAACCAAAATAATCTTATATCATAATAAAATGGGTTTTGAGCCATTTTTAATCTAAATTTAATTTATAAGAAAACAATATTTTAAGACCTTTCTAAAGTGCCCCTCCTCCCTCTTCTAAAAGGCCACCACATCTACCGACTTACTAATAAATCTATAGCCCCTTTACTCTTCCAAATTCTTATCCAATAAGCTCCCAACATCACTAACTTACTCTTATAATACTTACCTTAGGAATAAGTCAATTAAAGAAAGCCTCTTAGCTCAAATCAAAAGAAGTTACCCTATTTAGAGGTAATGTATTATCTGAAGTTCCTTTCCATTATTCTCCTTCTACACTCCATATAATCTTATTATTTTTTTATTAAATAATATCACTAGTATCCTCAATATACTAGGATTTTGTTTTGATAAGTCGTAGAACTACACTTACACACACCTCTATCTAATGGATATGAACAAACTGTTTCTGTGTACAATGAACTACTGCCTCACGAAACGATGATTGTTCAATTTTCCCTTACCACCTCTCATGGTGGCCATTATGATAACACTATATTTATATATGATATATATGTTATTTACATTGTGTCTTTACATCGATAATTTTTATTTATAACATACCTTTATTCTTTTCATGATGTGTAAATACGATAATTTCATTTGAGGAAGTGGGGACTACCGCCCCCTCAAAATGATTTGACTCATTCATTCCATAAATGGAACCTATAAAAAATGGTTTTATTAAAACTATGAGAAATAAATTACATAAATATAATACCAGTATTATTATATATATTTATATCATTTAGTTTTTATTCCATTAATATGACAAAGAAATGAAATCAGCGTTCATGGGTAAATACGACCTACCGTCTCCATGAAAGGTGAATTTCACTTCTTATCTCCAAATATTATGGACTATTATAAATACATATATACTGGATATTTATGATATTTATATCATGAATATCATTCTGGAGATGATGGACTTGTGACCACGTGGACAATTTACATCAAAACAAGTTCATTTTCGACTTGAGTACCAAATATCGACAAAATGAATGATATGAACATAATTGATTATTTAATTTTTATAACATGATAATAAGTAATATAAAATGATTAATAAATAGGAAAAATATTATAATGTAAGTATAAATTAACCTAAATTTTTTATTTTGGAATATAAAGAATGAACGAGACAAGTTGGACTCAAGGTAAGGGACTTTATCTCAATCTCCTTTCATTAAGGAATATTTTGATTTATATATGACCTTTTATATATTTTATAATAAATCCCTTTAAATTTTAATTTAATTCAAAGGGAATATATTTTATAGTATGTTTTTTACTAAATAATAAAAAAAATGTTTTTAACATATACATCGACAACGACTTCTTCACCGCCATAACCATTATTTGATATTTGGATTCCTCTATAAGGCTTAATGTCTTTTAAAATAAAAAATAAATTCCTTATTACTTTATTTGGGTGTCCTGGTATTTAAAATGGGTTATTAAATGAAAATTTTATTTTTATATGGAATGTTTTTTTCATATGGGATTAGAATAAGATTTCAAAAAGGGGTTTTACGATGAACGTGTTTTATTCATAAAATGGTACATGATGATTATATAATATGGGTGAGCCCGATATAGATTATACGAAGGGTTGATCCCAATTAGAGATCATGGGTGAGCTCTATATAGCTTATATGAAGGGTTAATCCCCATTATAGCTCAAAGGTGAGCCCGAAACAACTTATACAAAGGGTTGAGCCCCATTATAGCTCACGTGTGAGACCAATATAGCTTATACGAAGGGTGATCCCCATTATAGATATATAATTTGGAAGTCAACCATATGGTAAATCCAATTGGAATATAGTTTAAAGGGTTTTATTTATATGATTCTCTAATTCACCTAAAGGAGTTTTAAATACTTTCTATTTGTTTTTGTGTTTTTAATTGAGCAAAAAGTATGAGTTTTATTTATGTGAAAATGTTTTGTTCCATCCACTCAAAGAACATTGAATGGGTTATCAAGTTTTAACTAGACTAATGGTTTTTATTTATTTTTATGTCCCTTACAAAGATTTATGTGCTCATCCTAAGTTTTTAATATTTTTACAGGATTTAAGGGAAGATATAGTTAAGGATGGAATCAAGGAAATGTTAGGATGATTAGACCTAAAAATAAACCATGTTTCTTTTTTAAAGTTTTATTTATATAGAAGAAATCGATACTATTGAAAGTGTCCACTTTTTATTTCTATTTTTTTGTTATTTAATATTTATGGCATAATTCCCTAAAGCTCTAAACCTAAAAAGATCGTCAATGTGAATTCTTGACTTAACTCAAGATTATGCAACGTTTAAGGACGTGTCCTTATATTTGGTATTCGAGTCCGGTTTATATAACTTTAAAGGTTAGGATGGTGTTATTTTATTTTATTTAGTGTATTTTACTTTATTGTTAAGTTTAAATGATGTTTCATTTTATGATTACCTTGTTTCTTCATCTAAATCATGTCTGTTCAGAATTGTTTTCATAGAGGAAATAAGAAAGCTCTAATGGGAAAGAATTAATAGGAAAATAACCTTTAAAATCAACAACATGAGGTGTTGAGAATTGGAATAGAATAGTTTGTTGCAGTGATGGAGTATTTGACTCCAGATATAAATGTTAGTGGTATCCATGCACGAGATCATCCCGATCAACAATAGAAGAATATTTCAGTAGTGGAACATTTTATGAGGAAATAGTCCACATCATTCAATGGATCATCTAACCTAGTGGTATCTAAAATATGGATCAATACCCCATAGAAGATATTTTAAGTCATGGAATGTTCATAACATCACACAGTAACTCTTTCCATCTATCATTTTGATGGTGAATATGATCGATGGTAGTCATTAGTAAAGAATACCAGAGAGAAAAATGATCTTGATGCCATGGAATGGGAATAATTTAAGGATATTTTTCTTGAGAAATATTTCCAGAAGGTTATTCAGCTTAGGATAGAGAAATAATTCTTTGAATTAAAGAAAAAGGATAATGATTTAGTTGCCACATATGAATCAAACTTCACATGATTGGCTAAGTATGGTCTGGATTTTATTCGATATATTGATAGTAAAATTAATAGATTTACTCAGGATTGAAACTAGGGCTACAAAGAGCCTTGGACTCTAGGGAATTTAAAAGTTATAAAAAATTGGTTCATTTTACTCATAAAGTTTAAATGGAGTATACCGAAACTTATGATCCATGAGATGATAAGAGTAAGAAAAAGTCAAGGTGCTAAGAAATGGAGAAACAACCAACTATGTATTCTGGAGGTAATCCCAAAACCTGTTACAAGTGTGGTAAAATACATTTTGGGGAATGCATGTGAGGATATAGAAAGTGTTAATAGTGTGGTAAGTTTGGCCACAAGGTTCATGACTGCAAATAAAAAGATCCTGAACAATCCAATAATAAGATAACAGATATCCAGTCTACAGTAAGATGATATAGATATAATGAATTGGGACATTATTCAAATAAGTGTCCGAAGTTAATTAACCATGGAGGAAATTAGAATTATCAGAAACAAAAAAATTTGGGAAAATATTTTACTGCTACTACAGTTGATGTTGAGACATCTGGTGAAGTGATGGAATCTCATGAGAGACCAATATTTTTCGATGGATAACCATAAGTTCAAGGTTTGAGAGACACCTTCTAAGGTTTTATGTTATGTGATAATAAGTTGTTGAGGAACTTTCTGGGATATGTTTCTTGGGGTTATGTTTATGTATGGTTTTTTAAATGTGGATTTATAACTTTATATTTTTACCTAAATTTTAAGATATTTATATCCTTTATGGTTTTGTGATATTTTATACTTAGGTTATTCTTAGGTATGTACATCATATTTTGGGAATATTATGAGGATGAGACTGTGCTTATAAAATAGAAATACATCAAGTAATTATGTTTGCTTATATTCTTAGTCAAGCTCATAAATAAATTCCTTAACTTTATGAAAAGTTCATTAAAACAAAAACATTGTATGTATACTTTTTCTTCTGGGAAATCGAAGACTGTTTAACCTATCACAAGATTATGGTTTTCTATTTGTTAACTTTCTCGTGATCATGTTTTCTATCACTCTCCATCAGAAAAATATGGTTAGTTTTTTCTTCCATATACATGTTTTCCTAAATGGAATATTAGTATTTTTTATCTCATGTTACCTTGGTACTTCTCTTTCATTCATTTAAAGTGATATTTTTATTGAATCTTTTCCCGATGTGAGATTTTGAATGAAGATTCTGAACACAATTTTAAAATTATGAGGACGTAATTTCCAAAAGGGTTTAATGATGTAATGAACCAAGTATTTATAGACTAATAAATTGTCATATATATTTAAATTTATGAATAATATATTAATTTTATGTAAAATATGACACATTTTCCGATAGCATACTCAACACACAACAACGGGTTTTTCCAAAATCTTACGTTGCACAAAACATTAAGTTATACCGAAAAATAATACAATAATAATAATATTATTTTAAATGGTAGTTAATTTATAGATGTTTTATGGAAGGAATGAATAGTATAAAATGAATTATGAAAATATGGTTCACACATTCATTCATTACCAAATTTATTAGAAATGGAAATAAAAACCAACTGAATATAAAGGATGTGTTTTTATAAAAACCTATTTAAAAGAGAATAATTATGTTTATAAAATCATTTCACTCTTTATGAATTTTTATTTAATGAATAATATATGTTATATATTAAATATAATGTTTTAAATTCAAATTATGTGTTTTCTAGATATTATATATGAACATATTCAAATTTTCAGATAAAAGAAGTATTAAAAAAAACACTTTTTGCGCCTTTTGAAGGTGAAAACTTTTTAAATACTGTTTTTGTCACTTTTATATGTTCTATTTGAAAAAAATAAACTTCTCCTTTGGAAGTGGAATATAAAAATTTACTTTGGTTTAAATTTTGGTATTTTTCTAATGAAATACATATTTTAATGAATAGTTGAAATTACTGCATTTTAATTCAAAAATTCAATTTCATATAATTTACTTATATAGTTATATTGTTATTTAAATTTGATTTAAAGTTTAATTGGATTAATTTTTTATCATTTAATCCAATTTTGGTCATTGGAAGTAATTTATCATTGATATTGGACATAAACACATGTCAATCTTTTGATATTTATTACTTCTTAAAAACTAGCTTTCTAGTTTTGACTGTAATGACCCGAATGTTTGAATAATATTTGTTTCCTGAATTTGTGTATTATTTTATTTTATAATAAAAATATATATCCTCTTATTAATTAATTGAGTATAATTAAAATGAAACTATTGGGTTTCAACTTTTATATGACTGTTGGTCAATATGAACGTTGCAAACTATACTCTTAACATTATGATTATCATTTATAAATACAAATGATCATGGTTAATTAATACAGAAAAAAGAGTCGATGGCCTCATCTAGTATACTCGGGCCATACGAAATCTATCTGTTGGAGCTTCATAAGGAGGTAGCATCACTGGGCTTTGCTATGGACCAAGCCCAAGCTGAACTCCAAGATGTTAATCTTGAACGAAATCACTTACGAGAGATGTTCAAGATGATATAAATCCTCACTCAGGCAATGTTGTCCTAACTGATCCAATATTATATCACCATTACACACCTTACTCTTAAATCCTATGCAAGTGTTATGAGGGGATATGTAAGAAGGCCTTAGTTACTTTTTGTAATCCTTTTGTATAAATAAAATTGTTATTTATTATTATGGTAATATTTGTGAATTTAAAATATCAAGATAAATATAATATAAATTTATAAAGGTTCTATATTATTGATCAATACTGGAAAAACTTTATTTTAAAATATTTTTTATACTTTAATTAATTAATAATTTGAAATTATTTTCAAAAAATAGTCTTCTATAGTTTTTATCAGTAAGAAATTTAGATTCTAATAAAATCAAATTAATTTTTAGTGAATAGTAAATTATTAATAATAATGTTACCCTTATTAATAGTAATGTGACCAATGGAATAGTAACCTCACTTATGAAAGTACAAATATAATTTAGGAACCTTTAATGGTAATGTGATATAATAGCGTGAGTAAATAACTGTTTCATAAATTATTAGTTTAGTATTAGTATTTTTCAGGTAAATAGTGTTTTTACTTAAAAATTAAGTATCTAATAATTAGAAAATTATTTTCATAAAATGGAGTTCATTTTTTAATTCAGATCATCGATATTAGTTTAGGGTGAATTTATCATATTTTTATAAAATGTTTTGTTTTTCGGTGAATAGTAAAAATATAGTTTTGAGTTTCACTATGTTTAATTACATCATTAATGATGTAATAATGATGTAATAATTGTTTTCTAATTTTTTTTTAGTAAAATATGTTATGAGGTGTCCCACATGGGAAATACTATGGGAAAATACCATGGGTAAGCCCACGGTTTTCCAAATACCACTAATGAGGTGTCACTTGGAAATTAATAAAATATTCCCTCACTTTTGCTATAAATAACAACTCATTTATTCATTAAATTCATTAAAAATGTATCCTCAACAAATATATGGTCATTTTAACTCCCATAGAGCCCTCCTAATGTTCCCCCAATTCCGGCAAGGTCCCAACCTTTGATTTTTTGAAGATACTCTTCAAAGTAAGGGAACCTTTCACCCTCCTATTTAGTCAACACTTCTTTTATGTTATGTATTTGAATTTACATTTTCATATGATGGATTATGATATTATTTATACATATTACTTTATTATTTATTTCCAAATGATGAGATACCCTTTTTTCTCTCATCAATTCATTTTCTGAATTTTTATGTGATGCTGTTAGGCTGCTGAATTTTCGTAAAAGAAATCGCATCTTCTCTTTTCTCTCAAGTTTTCTTTTCATGTGGTATGTCATTAAAATATCTATACCATGATCTTATTTATACTTTATTATTTACATATTCTATAAAATCATTCATTTTTTGATGGGATACCCTTTCTCTCTCTCTTTTTAATGCTTTCTAAAACCATGTTGCATAACTGTTATGCTGTAAAACTTTCATCTCAAAATATCTCTCTTTTTATTCGGAAATTATTTTATTTTACTTATATGAATAACCAAAACACTTTAATTTCTAAGGGTATTTATTATGAAATAAAAATGATATGTTTTATTATTTAATTTACATACATAAAACCCTCACTTTTTTTTAGTGGGTTATGAATGACATGATGATCTTGTTTTTAATCACTTTTTAAAACATCGCGATTTTGATATGAAACCAATTTATTTTATTCTTTTTGGGTTATTTATGAAATGTATGATTATGATCTATTTGGATCACATTAAAATAAATACATATTAAGGGTTCACCCTGATATTTATCCAATACATTGGGTAAATAAATTATTCTCTAGAGATGACAAGTTTACGATACCTTGGTGAATAACCTTGGTAATTTTTATGACACCTTGAGGATGGAACTTGGTCATATGCTTATGAATGTCTAAATTAAATTTTGCAGATACATTTTCAACTTATGTTTCATGTTATTATTATTATTATATGCCTATTTATCAGACCCTTATGATATTACCTATGTTCTTATTGATATCGCTCGAGTTCACATGTAAACAGTCTCACTTGTTTTACTTATTGGGCCTTCTGCTCAGCCTTTCCATTATTGTATGTCTCCGGGTTATGTGATTTAGTAATTGTGATTGGGATAAAAATTCCATGAATTATTTCAAGAGGATTAAAATAATGTTATATGTTTTCATGTATTGTGTTCCTTATTTCTAAGACACTATACTTTAAAGATCCTCTATTTGTAAAATGTAATGAAAAGTTATGTAATAAAAGGCCGGATTCCATAGTTGGTATCAAAGGATAGTTTAGTTATATGTGGAAATTAGGCTATGAAAAATTTATGAAGAACCCTTTATAAAATTTTAAATATAAGAAAACTTCATAATATTTTGGTGAAATATTAAGTAAGTAGTTTCTAAACAAATAATCCCTACCTGGATACGAACATGTAGATGTAGCTCTGGAACATATGTACCTAGGAATGAAAACTCTGTCAAGGAGTTTTAGGTTTGACCTGGTGTATCTAGGTACATGACAGTGGGCCTTGATACACTCCTAGTTTGACACTCTTAGGGGATATTTTTGGTTAATAAAAAGATTTTTATGAATCATTATGAAGGATTTATAGGGAAATGTAATTGTTGTTAAAGAATAATATGTTTAAGCATGAAGTTTTAAGACATAAAAATACTTTATAGTTAAAATATTTATAAAATAAGTTTCTCACTATGGTTTTTTTCTTTTAGAAAATAGATGGAAATAGGAGTAACTGTGAAAATGGTGACACCAATGGACCATGCATTGACATCCCTCCGATGGAATCCAGAATGGAAACTTTTATGAGAATGATGAACCAAGTGACTCAATTTATGGGAAATAACTTCAATAAAGTTGAGAGACTGATTTCACCATGAAGGGAAAAACATTATATTAAGTCCTTTATATGTCAATGTCCACCAACCTTCTGTGGATGTACCGACCCATTGATTGCTGAACAGTGGATTAGCTCTATCGAGAAGATCATTTTTGTGCTTCGCTGTTCAGAATAAGAGAAGGTCACCCTAACTATTCACCACTTAGAGGGAGAAGCCGATCAGTGGTGGGAACTGATTAAAAACATGGGGCCAATAGTGGATTTTGATGCTATGGAGTGGGAAGATTTAATAGGGATCTTCTTCAATAAGTATTTTTCACATTCTATGAGAAAAAAATAGAAAAGGAATTGCTCGAGCTGAAATAGAAGAAGAATTAATCTGTGGGAAGCTATAAGATGAGCTTCACAAGGCTTTCATGTTACACCTATATCTTTGTTATGGATCCAAATTTTAAGGTTGATAGATTCTTCGGTGGACTAATACCTCACCAAAGGAAGAATCTATCCAACTAAGACTATGATAGCTATGAGAAGATTGTGAGGAGTGCTATGAAAGTCAAACTGGAGTTTAGTGAGATGCAGTGGTATCATAAATCCAATGACAAGAAGAGATTGATGGAGCTAGGCTTGGGGATGAGTTTTTATCATGGAAGAGGAGGCAATAAAGTGCAATATACCATGTGTAATAAATGTGGGAAGTAGTATCTGGGGAACTGCCTACTCAAATATGGGAAGTGCTACAAGTGTCGAAGAGATGGACATATCACTCGGAATTGATGTAGTTAGGTGAAGCCTCAACTTATAAAAACTAACAATAGAGGTAATATAGTGCAAGCCCAACCTTATGTCCAATTCTATAAGTGTGGAAAACTTGGGCACTTTTCCAATCACTGTCCAAATCTGAGGCTAGTGGAGGGGAATCACCATCGGCCTCAGCAAAGGCCAAGAGAGCAAGGTCATTCTTTTCCTATCATAGCAATTGATGTTGAAGCTCCAAGTGATGTTGTTGAAGGTACTATAGTTGTTCACTCAAAGATAGAAAATACTTTGTTTGATTCTGGTTCTACACATTCCTTTATTTTCTCCATGATTTCAAGGAAAATAAAATCAACCCCTAAATTTCTAAAAGTAGAGTTATCAGTCAAGACTCATAGTGGGAATATCTAAGCATCATAAATGTTTATAAACTCTAGTATTTACTTTAATGAGCCCAATATTATAGAAAATCTATTAGTCATTCCCATGCTGAAATTCATTATTATACTAGTGATGGACTGACCCTCAAAGTATAATGCTAAGATCAAATGAAGAAGTAAGGAAATCTCAATAGTCTTGATTGAAAAATCCATAGTTATCTTCCAAATAGAGATATCTGAACCTGATATTTGTCTAGAAGAACCCCATATATCCTTATTTATGGAGTTGATCAGTGAAGAAGAAGAAGGAAATGAGAGTATAAATATATAAAATGTCCCCATCATCTAGGAATACATTGATGTATTTCTTGAAGAGTTACCCAAACATCCCCCAGAAAGAGAGGTAGAGTTATCCATTGAACTCATACATGGATCTCATCTGATATCAACGAACCCATATAGGATGGAAAATATGGAGCTGCAGGAATTAAAGAAGCAACTCCACGATCTTTTGGAGAAGGGGTTTATCTGATCGAGTGTGTCTCCTTGGGATGCAACTTTTCTATTTGTGAGGAAGAAGGATGGATTAATGTGGTTATGAATTGATTATAGAGAACTAAATGGGATTGCAATAAAGAGAAAATACCCTCTTCCAAGAATTGATGACTTATTTGACCAACTTCATGGGCCCCAATTCTTCTCCAAGATTGATCTTCAATATGGTTATCATCAATTGAGGGTGAAGAAGGAAGATATTACAGGAACTGCCTTCTGATCAAGATATGGTCATTATGAGTTTTTTGTTATGTACTTCGGACTGACTAATGCTCCTGCAATTTTTATAGATTTGATGAAAAGAGTCTTTAAGGACTACCTTGATAACTTTGTGGTAGTTTTTATTGATGTTATTCTGATATATTCCAAAAGTCACAAAGAGCATGAGGATCATCTAAGGGTTATTTTGAAAACTCTATATAAAGAGAGGATTTTTGGAAAGTTCTCCATATGTGAATTTTCGTTACAGAAAGTTTCCTTCTTTAGGGCACATTGTAACCAATGAAGGAATCACAGTTGACCCTGCAAAGACAAAGGTTGCCGAGGAGTGTCCTTAGCCTACAAAAATAATCGATATTTGTAGTTTCCATTGATTAGAAGGATATTATAGGAGGTTTTTGAAAAAAAAATTCATGAATTTTTAATCTATTAACCAAGTTAAATTAAAAATGGGTCAAGTTCATCTCGACAAAATAAGTGTAAAGAAAGTTTCCAAGAGCTGAAGATGAGATTGGTTACTGAAATCATGTTAAATCTTCCCAAAAATGGATAAGTATTCATTATTTTTAGCTATGCATCTTTGAATGGGCTTGGGCTCATCCTCATGAAAAATGATAAGGTGTTGCTTATGAATCTTGACAGTTGAAGAATCATGAGAAAAACTATCCTACAGATGATATTGAGATATATGTGGTTGTTTGTTCTATAAAGATATGGAGGAACTATCTTTATGGGAATAAATGTGATATATACATAGACCATCAAATTTTGAAGTATATTTTCACGCATGAAGAATTGAACATGAGACAAAGGAGATGGTAGGAACTTCTTAAAGACTATGATTATTCAATTCATTATCACCCTAGAAGAGAAAACAATTTCCCTGATGCATTAAGTAGGAAAGACCTAGTTGTTCTATCCATAATGAGAATTCAAAGAGATCCTTTGATCAATGACCTAGTAAAGCTGGAAATGGGAATTATAAAGAAAAGAACCTCATTAACCCTATCCCAAATGATTTTTCAACCATCATTTCTAGATAAGATCAAGAATGCTCAGAAAGAAGATCCTTTGTTTCTGAACAATTTTGAGGCTATGAAGGATGGAAAGTTTCCTGAGTTCAATATTGATAAAAAAAGGTGTACTAAAATTTTGTACAAGACTATGTGTTCCATCTATTCCAGAAATAAAGAAGGAGGTAATGGATGAAGCTCATAGATCAACATTCTGTATACATACTGGAAGCATGAAAATGTATAGGTACCTTAATGATCCTCATTAGTGGGATAATATGAAAAGGGATATTGCTGACTACACTACAAGGTGTCTGGTATGTCAACAAGTGAAGGCCGAGCAAAAACTTCATAAAGGGGTATTACAACCACTGCCCATACCAATATTGAAAAGGGAAAATATCACTATGTACTTTTTCACTGGTCTCCTGAGAACTTCCAAGGGAAACAATGTGATATATATTATAGTGGACTGTCTCACCATGACTACCCATTTTATCTCTATTTGAGAAGATTTCTCTCTTGATCAACTTTCCAGGATTTATGTGAAGAAAGTGGTAAGGCTGTATGGAGTTCCACTTTCTATCATATTTGGTCATGATCCAAGGTTCACATAAAAATTATGGAGAAGTCTTGAACATACTCTGAGTACCGAATTGAATTTTAGTACGGCCTATCACCCCCAAACTGATGGCCAATCTGAAATGACTATTCAAACACTTGAGGAAATGCTAAGAACAAGATAAATAGAATTTATGGGTGGATGGGATGAACATCTCCCATTATTTGAGTTCTCTTACAATAATAGTTTCCATTAGAGCATTCAAATGGAACCCTATGAATCTATATATGGGAAGTGATGTAGAACTCATACCTATTGGGATGAAGTTGGTGGGAGGAAGCTTCTTGGGCCTGATCTTGTGCAAGAGATGACATAAAAGGTTCATTCCATCCAACAATATATTAAGGCTGCTCAGAGTCGGAAAAAAATCTATATGGAAAATAGTCTAAGGGACTTGAATTATGATGTTGGTGACAAATTCTTTCTTCTAATTTCACCTTGTAATTTATTCATGAAGTTTGGGAAGGAAGGGAAGTGTAGACCTAGGTACATTGGCTCCTATGAAATCCTTGATTACATAGGATGACTGTATTATCGGCTTGAACTTACTCCAAATATAGCAAAAGTTCTTGATGTCTTCCATGTATCCCTCTTGAGGAAGTAAACACTTGACCCTTCACATGTACTAAATCGAGAGTTGGTGCAACTGGAACATGACATATCTTATGAGGAGTAGCTGGGGGAGATCTTGGATCATAGAGACATGATTCTACGCAACAAGACTACCCACCTTGTTAAGGTGTTATGGAGGAACCAAAAGTGTGAATAAGCCACATGGGAACCAGAGGATTCAATGAGCCAGAAGTACCCACACCTTTTCTCTTCTGAGGGTATGAGTTGAAATTTCAGGGATGAAATTTCTTATGCGGGGAAGAATGTTATGACCTAAAATTTTGAATAATATTTGTTTCCTGAATTTGTGAGTTATTTTAATTTATACTCAACAAAACTATATCCTTTTATTAATGAAGTAAATATAATTAAAATGAGACCATTGGGTTTGGAATTTTATATAATTGTTGTCCAATACAACCATTGGAAACTGTACTCTTAACGTTATGATTATTGATTATAAAAACAAATGATCATGGTTAATTAATACAGAAAGAAGAGTTGATGGCCTCATCTAGTATACTTGGGCTATATGAAGCCCATCTGTCAGAGCTTGGGAAGGAGTTAGCATCACTGGGCTTTGCTCTGGGCCAATCCTAAGTCGAACTCCAACATTTTAACCTTGAACAAAATCACTTACGGAAGATGTTCAAGATAATATAAATCACAACTCAGGCAATGTGGTTTGAGCCACCCGAAGATTCTATCACCATTTCACACCTTACTCTTAGATCCTATGCAGGTGTTATAAGGGTCTATGTAATGAGGCCTTAGATACATTGTGTAATCATTTTGTATAAATAAAATTGTTATTTCTTATTATGGTAAAAAAATTAAATTTTAAATATCATGATAAATATAGGATGAATTTATAGAAGTTCTATATTATTGATGAATATTGGAAAATAGATATTTTAAAATATTTTTTATTCTTTAAATAATTAATAGTGTAAAAATTATTTTCAAAAAATGGTCTTTTATAGTTGTGATCAATAAGAAATATAGATTCAAATAAGATCAACTTATTTTTTTTGGTGAATTGTAAATTATGAATATTAATATTACCCTTATGAATAGTAATGTTATAAATGGAATAGTAACCTCACTTAATAAAGTATAAATATAATTTAGGAATCTTGATTGGTAATGTGATATAATTGCGTAAGAAAATAACTAATTTAGAAATTATTTGTTAAGTATTAGTATGTTTTTAGGGTAAATAGTGTTTTTACTTAACAATTAAATATCCCATAATTATAAAATTATGTTCATATAATGGAGTTCATTTTTGAATTAATATCATAGATATTAGGTTAGGGTTAATTTATGTGATTTTTATAAAATGTTTTATTTTTTCAGTGAATAGTAGAAATACAGTGTTGAGTTTCGGTGTGTTTAATGACATCATTAATGATGTAATAATGATGTAATAATTTTGGAAAACATGTTTATAGTAAAATATTATATGAGTTGTCTCATTTGGCCAATACAATAGGCAAATACCATGGTCAAGCCCAAGGTTTTTCAAATACCACTAATGAGGTGTCCCTTTGAAATTAATAAGGTATTCCCTCACTTTTGCTATAAATACCAACCCATTCCTTCATTAATTTCATTAAAAATTATTCATAATCAAAGATATGGTCTTTTTTACATCTTATGATGTCCTCCCAAGGTGCCATCAATCCCCCAAGGTCCCAACCTTCGAGTTTTTGAAGTTACTTTTCAAGGTAAGGGAACCTTTCACCATCCTTTTTAGTCAAAACTTCTTTTATGTTATGTCTTTGAAGTTCTATTTTAATATGTTGGTGTATGATATTATTTATACATATTACTGTAATTTTTATTTAAAAATGATGAGATACCCTTTTTTCTCTCATCAATTCATTTTATGAATTTTTAAGTGATGTCGTTAGGCTGCTAACTTTTCATAAAAGAAATTGCATCTTCTCTTTTCTCTCAAGTTTCCTTTTCATGTGGTATGTCATTAAAATATCTATACCATGATTGTATTTCCATTTTATTCTATCCCTATACTATAAAATGATTCATTTATGGGTGGGATAACCTTGTCTACTCTCTTTTTAATGTTTTCTAAAACCATGTTGCATATTTGTTATTATGCAGAAATTCATCTCAAAATCTCTCACTTTTTATCAAGAAATTAATTTAATTTCCTTTTATGAATACAAAAAGCTCTATAATTTCCAAGGGTATTTATCAGGACATAAAAATTATATAATTTATTCTATAATTTACATACATAAAACCCTCACTTACTTTATGTGGGTTATGAGTGACATAATGATCATGTTTTTAATCACTTTTTAAAACATCATGATTTTTATATGAAACCCATTTATTTTATTCTATTTGGGTTATTTATGAAATTATTCATTATAATCTTTGTGGATCACATGAAAATAAATACATATAAATGGTGCACCCATATTTCCTTTCAATTCATTGGGTATAGATATTAATCTCTACAAATGACAAGTTTTACGATACCTTGGTGAATAACCTCGATAAATTTTATGACACCTTGGGGAAGGAGCTTGATGATATGATTATAAATCACTATATTAAATGTTGTAGGCAAATATTCAAGTTATTTTTCTTGTTATTATTATTATTACTATTATTATATTCCTCTTTATCATACCTTTATGATATTACCCATGTTCTTATTGATATCCTTGAAGTTCACATGTAAACTATTTCGTTTGTTTTCCTTACTGGGCCTTATGCTCACCCTTTCCTTTGATGTATGTATCTAGGTTATGAGATGAAATAATTGTAATTAGGATGAAAATTTCAAGAATCATTTCAAGAGTATTAAAATAATTTTATATATTTTCATGTATTATGTACATAATTTCCAAAACACTATACTTTAAAGATTCTTGGTTTGTAAAATGCAATGAAAAGTTATGTAATAAAAGGCAGAATGCCATATCGACAATGGAAATTAATTTTAAATTAATTTATCCCAATTATGTGTTTTTAATTTGTAAAAATTAATTCCATATTTGGAATCATAAGGTCCAAATTGTGTAAATAGGTACCTTTTACTTTTGGACATTATGAATAGTAACTTCAGTAATTATTTTTATTTACCATGGTTAAATGGTAAATCTAGTAAATAAGGGTAAAATAATAATATTATAATAATATTAAACTACTCTAAAATGTTTCCTAATCCTATTGGATTAGATATTTCCAACCATGGGCATATGTGGGTCGATTTTGGGATCCCATGGAGCCACTTGGGTGTGATAATGACATGTTATAAGAATTAATTTAATGTAAAGAGAAATATAACATAAACATGTATATTTTACTAAACAAAATTTATTTTAGAGTTATATAACTTATATATTTGACTACAAATAATAATTATATATATAAAAATATTTCATACATCATGGTATTTTATTTATAATTTTTATACATTAAATAAATAATTTTATTTATGACATAATTATGATGTAATGATTACCTTGTTAATGAAAGATTCAAATAAATGATATTATAAATATTAAAATAAATATAATTTGAAACTTTTGATGCCATAAATGTATTTTATGGATGATTATAACATATGAACTTTGAGTTAATTCCATTTTTTGAAGGAATCAAGTTTTTACGCCTTTAACAAAAAATAAATTACAAAATTGTGTCAAAATTGAAATAAATGAGTTTTAAAAAAAACTATTTTAGTAAATAATATAACAGACCTTAAAAATCTAGAATTAAAAAAAATACTTATATAAAGATAAAAATGTAATTAGTTATCCATTTTTTTATTAACATTTAATAGTAACTATAGTAACCACATATTGTAAAAATACAAGAAGGCATGGTAAGAGTCTATCACGACCTGTCCCCTGGGGCCCATACTGTGACTACCCCAAGCCCGCCTTCCATAGGCAAGGGGCTAGTGACTAGCACCGGAAAAGTGTATCCCTATAACTGGAAGGCATTGCCTTTAAACCTGTACAAACAAACAATACAAGAACACAACAAAAAGCAACCACGAAGTAAACTGCTATAGTAAAGAGTGCTGAAAGTGAAGGGGGATGGAATACAAGCCCAACTGGAAAAGAAATACAAGTAAAACTGAAAAGTACCAAATAGATGAAAAGTTAAAAGCAGCTCATAGATCATCCACCATGGATCCTACATGAAGGGTAGGTATATCTCACGATCAGTAGTCCATACGTCACGTCACGCCATGCCAAATAGTCCATCTCCGAGCACCTTCCGGTCCTGGATCCCTTAGCCTTGATCAATGATATATGTCATCTGCACAAGAAACAACTAGGTGCGGGTGAATCCCATGCAGGTGTGAGTATAACGACATTCAGTAGGGACCCTGAGAACCCATAGGTCTCCTAAATATCCATGAAGGAAAAACCATAATGCAAGGCTGAATCACAAAGCACAAAGCAGTCAACAACTCTACTTAGGTATATGACCATACATATACCTTAGTTATCAATATGTACTCATATCATACATGAGGGAAGATTATCACAAAGGTAACACCATGAAGGTAAAAGTACCACACTGGTAACACCGCGAAGATAACACCACGAAGGTAAAAGTACCACACAGGTAACACCGCGAAGATATAACCACGAAGGTAAACGTACCACATGGGAATCACTACGAAGATATCACCACGAAGGTAAAAGTACCAAATAGGTATCACCAAGAAGATATCACCACATAGATAAAAGAACCACACAGGTAAAACACTTAGTTAAAACAGAGTCTCAGCTCCAACTAGGTTTTTAAGTGAAGTATAGAAGTACATATGATTAGTCGTGAGGGTAGATCATATTATTCTATCAAGAGGCACTAATTATGACCACACAGAGTCTTAACCACACAAAATTGATAGGTACTAACCCCCATAATGATCCACACAGGATCCAACCCACCCAGAGTTGATTGGTAACCAATCCCCGTAATGACCCACATAGGATCTGACCCACACAGGATTAGTATGTGCTGACCTACACAGGATCTGAGAACTAACCCACATATGATCTAACCCACAGAGGATTGCTGAGTGCTGACCCACATAGGATCTAACCCACACAGGATCAGTATGCACTAACCCACACAGGATCGCTAAGCGCTGACCTCCGTATGATCTGTCTCCAACCTCCACCTCACTACCAACCGTTGGATTCCTCGCACCCGGTGCGCTAGAGTTCTGTAGAATCTGCCCTCAATATATCAGTCATACTTTGACCACAAAAAATCTCAAAAAATGAGTAACCCAAAGGACCTCCATGTTGTAAGGGTTCCAACGCGGCATAAAGTGCGTCAATCAGACGCCTGGTGTGTGAGTTATAAGCGTTTTAGTTTTGGGGGCCCGGTTGGATTTAGTTTTGATCCAACCTGGACATACTCAAAATGTCTCTAAAACTACATAGGATTATACCTAAATTACCCCCTCGATCCTAGGATCCCAATGCCATAGACGGTTCGTCAAATGGACATCCGGTTCTCAAGATATGGACCTTTAAAGGGTTTCTGGGCCCGGGTCTGGTCCGATCCGGTCAGACCAACCAGGACCGACCCACAAAGGGCGGCCCACAAGGGGGAATCCTGGACTGTGTAGGTAATGACCTTAAAGGGGTAGGCCCCGCCCGCGAAGGGCATGACCGGAAAGGGGGCGGCCTACTGGGCGGCGGCCCGCTCGCGGTGCGACCCGCAGGGGGGGTGGTCCACCCTAGCTGCCACCAAGGGAGCGACCCCCGGTTTTTCTAAATGACCGAAGGCTGCTCAGTCTTCTTTATAGTGGAGACACCACCAGGTGGCACATGGTACCTACTGAAGTAGGTCCTACTTATTCCGTCGCAGCCATCCGGTGTATAGGCCGACTTTTCCAGCGACGTGCGACGGTGCGCCGCTCCGCCACCTGCGGTCGGCCGGTGTGCCGACTGCCTTCCTCCAGTCACCACGACTGACGAGTCATGAACCCCTTTTCTCAACGGTGGTGCATGACGGCCCTCCATGCCTCCACCAAGACCAACCAATGTTGGCGCTCTGATTCCCACCATAGCTTTGTGTCGCGGCCTCCTTTTGCGGCGTGCGTCGACACACTATCCCCAAGGTAGCCAGTTGGTGTCGCCACACTGACAGTATTCCATAGAGGCGCAAGGATAGCAAGATAGTGGAGGGTATATGATGGGTTATTTATGTCCACACCCTCCACATTATCTCATAAACATGAGGGAGATTAATGGTTTAAGAATCAATTCAATTAAACAACAATCAAAACCCTATAAAGATACCCCACAATAAACTCCCGCAAAAACGAATGAATCACGGATCAAACTATTAGTTGGTTGGTCCACGTTCTTCATATTTTTCAAGAACGAGGAAGAGGAAAACATTAAAAATGAATAAATTAATAAAACCCCTACCTCGAATCGTTAGAGAAATGCCCACGCTTGAAGGTGGGTCAGTGTTCTTCGTTCCCGCAACAAGCTTCCAACGACACTGCTCGTATGCCATCCTTCGGTTTGAGGATTAGTGTCTCCCATCACGTCCTGCTAAAGCTGGATCTATACTTTAAGTGTTTGGCATCTTGGTACTCCTTCAACACTTCTTTGCTTGGAGAATCTGTGTCTATACCCCTTCCCAAACTCCATATACATAGGAGCGGGGGATGGTAAGTAACGATGCAGGGAATTAATGGGGACTCATAAATTAGGAACCTTCCTAATTCCCCAATGACATCATTACTTAGGATTGGAAGGTCAGTCCAATTATTGTCTTGAAACATCGCTAGCCCCACACTCCACTTGTATGTTGGAGGATATGAAATAAAATAAAATAATAAAGTTATTTTATTTTATTTCTTTTAAAAAGTCACAAAACTTAACTTTTTTCTCCAGACCTATTGTGGTCAAAGTAAGGTCTCCTTAAAGTGAATCCTATTGCCGAAGATTCAATGGCGCCCTCATATTTCTATTCCAAGAACTGATTCAAAAGTTATAAAATTCTGCTCACGCGTTTACTGAACGTACCTTAAATTTTTTTCAAAAAATCAATTATGTTCACCGTCGACCCGTGCCTGTCGAGGTTAGGCTCTGCCTAAGGTGAACACACCCCAAAAAACTCAACAGTACTCTCAGATTTTCAATCTGAGTTACCATTTAGAATTTATGGATTTTAAAATAAAATAATTTTCACTTAATTATTTTATTTACAGCTAAAAACTAATTTTAACTGGTGGCCCGTGCCGACTAATGTTAGTATCAGCCTAAAGAAAGCATACTCTCACAAGTTCAGCGGTGGTCTCATATTTTCAATCTAAGTTACCATTCATGATTTATAAGCATTTGAAAAATAAAATAATTTTATTTAATAATTTTATTTACGGTTATGCCATTTTTAGGTTTTTCTCACTGGAGGCATGCCCCAGCTAAACTTATGTCGCACGTAGGGTAAAACCATCATCCGGAATGCAATAGTGCCCTCTGATTTCTGATCTGGTAAACTGTTTAAGATTCATTCAACTTTTTCAGGAATAATTCTTATGTGCGCTAATTAATGATTAACATTACTTCGACCGTTCATTTTGGGCACTCTGGGCCTCAGAATCACGCACCGTCAAATTTTACGGTCTCTCAATAATTCTATATAATTAAAAACAATTATATATAAATTATAGGACATTACATTCTCCCCACCTCAGAGCTTTACGTCCTCAAAATCCAAAACAAAGGCAAATCAAATAAATGAGAGTACTGAGCATGAATTTGAACCTTCCGCTCCCATGTGCTCTCCTGGAGGTCCCCGTGCTACCACTGAACTCGCACTAGAGGGATCGACCATACATAAAGGACTTGCTCTGATAAATCATCTATTTCTAACAGGAACTTCATAAAAGTTACCCCATCATCATAGTTCAACTATCTCTAGTAGATAACGTGAAATGGATCAGGAATGCATCTCCTTAGCTACGACACATGGAAAACAATATGCACCCGGTGCATCTGTGGGGAAAGAGATAGATGGTACGCCACCTCTCCCACTCTACTGAGAATTTGGAAAGGGCCGATAAACCTCGGAGAAAGTTTGTTGCCCCAACCAAACCTTTGTAATCCTTTTCGGGGTGAGACCCGTAGGAAGACATATTCTCCCACCTCAGACTCCAAGGGTCTCCGTATTCCGTTGGCATAATACTTCTTCGAGCTCTATGTAGTATTCACTTGCTGAAAAGTGACACATCATGACACAAACTTTACCACTTCTTCCTTCATCCCTGGCCACCAGTACTGACGCTGTAAGTCCAAGTACACCTTCTCTACTCCAGGATGTACCACTGAGAGGGTGTATGAATCTCCATCAACACCTCCTCCCAAAGCAGTAGTGGTACCATGGTGCGTCCTCTGAAGAGGATGATGTGCTCCCCACCTTTAGAAAATCCTTTAGAAGACCGTCCTAGAGGATATCTGAAAGAGCGCTGTCGTGAGCGCCCTCAAATGATTAGTATGATTTTGGGGTACTTAGGTGCAACAGAGTGGCTGACCAAGGTCGTCTCTCAAAGGAGGAAGTGAATTAAAACAACTTTTCAGAGGTATTCTAGAAACAAAATAAAAGTGAATAAAAACACTAATTTAAAGTATGGGGTGGTTTTTTATAGTTTATAAATCTATAAGAAGTTTGCTGGAAGAAGATTGCATTTTTTTGTTTTTAATTTTGAAATGAAGTTTCGATTAGAATGACACAACAAAAAGATGTTTGTTTAGACAATATTTAAAAGACGCAATAGATCTAACTCTACCTCTTCAATCATTTATTAATCATTATCATTTAAATTAATATTCACTTAATTATGATCCCTTAATTTTTTAAATCCCGAACCCTACGAGAATTAACTTTACCACGAAGATTGAAGTGAATTTTAACCTTAGGCTAACTTCGGAACATGCAATCGCAACACCCTGCTTTGATTGATGTTATAAAATTAGCTTATGGTCAGTGGTAAATTAAGGCACATAACCACTCTGGAAATGAGGATTAATTGAGTTTAGGGATTATATTTGAACTCTACAAATTGATCCCATGTGGTTTTGAATTACCGGTTAAGGTTGCGCTCTCACAGTTCACACAATTCCCGACCTCGCGTGTTTTGTGTTAACTATTCAATTGCTTGCTTAGTTTCATTTAAATTAAAAACTCAATTAATAGATCATAATATGTGAATTACAGTAGCTCATTTATTCAAAATAAATGAATGAATAAGGATAGAGGTCGATCGATTACTAAAAAGAACTACTCTTCCATGGGTGGTGTAGTCATCGTGGAGACGTTTTGCATAAGCAACAAATTGAAAGGGTAGAACCCAATCTTGTCTCCACTATTGATTCCAACCCAATTAAGAAGATTAAGATAAGAAGAAGAGGGATGAACACAGAATATTATTTGAAGAAAAATTCAAGAAACAAACATGAAAGAAAAGAAATACAAAGAAGAGGTGAGAGAGGAGAGCCTTTTTGGAAGAGAGGTTTGCACAAAGGCTTACTTCTTCCAAGAATTGTGAGGGGCTCCCAAGAGACACCCTTTCGTCCACACCTTCCCAAATCCTCTACCAGCCCTCTCAAAGAGTTAAAACCCTCCTTAAATAGAGTTTGTGAGGGCTAGGGATACATAACTTTTTAAGTGTGAAATTAAAATCTCGGCCAAATATTTTATTCCAAGTTTCACCGCCAATTTGACCTCCAAAACGCGTGAATTGACCGGCCTTCCAGAATTATGATTTGTTCCAAATCATGTCCCCGAGATTTCCTCAAAATTTGGGCTCAATCCAATCCCGTATGTAGAAGATATGGCCCAAATACAGAACTCATGTCCATTCTGCCGAGTCCAGCCCACCATTGGATTAATTGATCATTTACTCCATCCAAATGCACTCTTTAGATCTAGTGTCCTGAATGAAAGTTGTATAAAATGAAGTTAGGAACACTGTTACAAAATTTAAAATTCAAATAATAAATATAAAAATATTTATCTTCGAAATACTACAATGCACTATTAAGGGTAAAACTGGAATTTTCACCAAGTTTTCAATTGAATGATCAAATCCCAAATATTTTATAAATAAACATTTTTAACACAATGTGAGGAAATTATTTCATTTATTATCAATAAAATATTCAATAAAATAGTGTTTTATCAACTCCCCCACACTTACCCTTTTGCACACCTGGGCAAAACCTCATATCAAGTAAACATCAATATCAAATCAAAACCAATTTTAAAACACATATCCTTAAGATCCATCAATTTCACACCAAGAATCAAAAGATATCATGCCTCATAAAAAACCTTATTTCAAGTTCTCCATTTATATCATTCAATATATTTCCACTTCATTTATCCACCCATGCACAAAACACTTACCTCGCTTGAATTTTCTCTCATCACTCAAATATCAATTTTTTTTGCAATGTCTTTCTCATCCAAACTCATACAAGGGTCACCATAGGCTTGATAGATTCCTACATCGCTACCCGATGTGAGTCAAGGAAATATGTTTATCATGAGGAATTTTCAAGGTTGTTCTGTGGCTTTCGATTGGTAGGATTAAGATGTGAAAAACTCTGAGGCTGAATGAGGAGGGCTTGACTCTTTTGAAGCAAAATTGCATTAATCTAATTTTCACTTAAATATGGTCTTATCTTCAATCCCCATAGTATCAATTCAGCTCCATCATCATGAAAAGTCATGAAAGGTTTACATCATTCATCATTTCAGCATAAAAAATGTCAATCTTCTCAAACATGATTTTCTTGAAAGCTCCAGATGGGCACAGCTTTCCACCTCAATTAGAAGCTCAAGAAAAGGCACAGCTTCACTTGTCATGAAAGCTCCAGAAAAGGCACAACTTTCAATATAATGACTTTATTTAGCAGCAAACACATCTCTTCAGAATTTAATTTTCCACCCAAAGTATCACATAATGTGGTGGCACAACACAAGACAGCTTCCCCCACACTTAAGCTCAACTAGATTATGCAATTTCACTTCAAGAGTTGGTTGGATAGGGAAAATTGGATGGTAATGTGGCTTAACCTAACAGGTTGTGCATGGATTCTAAGGGCTACAAGGATTAAATATTCAAGGTAGGCCATTATAAAAAAGGATTCTTTGAAATAAGGGCTTTAATACCAAAAAAATGCCTCAATCATTTAAACACAAGTACCTCAAACCCTCAATTTTTGACAGGAATAGATCAAATTCTGGTTAAATCAAGCATGGTTTGGTTCTCTCAAGAAGTGAGGTGAATGTAAAGAATATGAAAATAATGGTTTAGAAGCCTCACATGAAAGTGATTTCAAATATAAAGACAGTGAGATTGGCATGGGATTCAAAATTCAGCGTACTTTTCATGAAATTACTAAATATTTGAACTTGAAACAAAGTCATTTCAGCATTCATTTAAGCTTAGTTTCAGGGGGTAAATTTTTTCACTTATTGATATGGATTTAAAAATGGTGATGAGAATCATTTCAGCTCAAAATTTTCAAAAACACACAGAAAATTGTAAAATAAACACACAAATTTTGAAAAACATACAATTTTTTTTTGGTTTTTTTTAAAACAGGAAAACAATTGAAATTACTAAACTAAAAGGTTCCCTACCCCACACTTAAAATATTGCATTGTCCTCAATGTGAACCCATGAGATGATATATGCACATGAAATGCAGAATTTTTAAATAGGACAAATAATATAAAAGTGAAAGGGTTAGGAACAGCCTGATGTGATCAAGTGATGATGGGGTCATGCAGTGTGATAAAATCCACTGCATCAGTAGGATGTCCCTCAATGTATCTCTTCAAACGTTTCCCATTGACTGTAAAGCTCCTTCCAGTGTCCTCTTGTGTGATCTCCACTGCACCATAAGGAAAAACATTAGACACAATATAAGGACCTAACCATCTGGAACGCAACTTACCAGGCATCAACTTCAGTCATGAACTATAGAGAAGAACTTTCTCTCCAACATGAAACTCCCTTTGTTGGATCATTTTGTCATGAGCTGCTTTTGATCTTTCCTTGTAGAGCCTTGAGTTCTCATATGATGACAGTCGAATCTCCTCAAGCTCTTGAATTTGCAACTTCCTTTGAATTCCAACTTGGGCCAAATCCATGTTGCATTTCTTTATAGCCCAATATGCCCGATGCTCGACTTCCACAGGGAGATGACACGCTTTCCCAAAAACAATCCGAAATGGGGACATACCAATGGGGGTCTTGTATGTTGTCCTATAAGCCCACAATGAATCATCCAAGCGCTTGCTCCAATCCTTCCTATTTGGATGCACGGTTTTTTCCAAGATTTGTTTCAACTCATGATTTGAAACCTCAGCCTGGACATTTGTTTGGGGGTGGTATGGTGTTGATGTTTTGTGTGTCACCCCATACTTTCGAAGGAGGGAAGCAAAATTCCTATTGCAAAAGTGTGTCCCTTGGTCACTGATGATGGCCTTTGGTACTCCAAACCTGCAAAAAATCTGTGCTTTGACAAAGTCCACAACAACATGAGAATCGTCAGTCCTGGTGGCCTTGGCCTCCACCCATTTACTCACATAATCAACAGCAACCAAAATATACAAAAATACAAATGAACTAGGAAAAGGGCCCATAAAGTCGATTCCCCATACATCAAAAATCTCACAAAATAGTATGGGTTGTTGGGGCATCTCATGTCTCCTAGAAATGTTCCCAGTGTGTTGGAAACGAGAGCATGACTTACAAAACAAATGGGCATCATGGAACAAGCTAGTCCAATATAATCCAGAGTCTAAAACCTTCCTAGCTGTCCGTTGGGGTCCAAAGTGTCCACCACATGCAAGTGTATGACAGAATTGCAAAACAGACTCAAACTCATGATCATGAATACACCTCCTAATGACTTGGTCACTACACATGCGCCAGAGGTACGGATCATCCCACACATAATACCTAGACTCACTTTTTAATTTTTGGACTTGATGCTTCTTCAAATTTACTGAGATTTCAGAGCCAACAATGTAATTAACTAAATCAGCATACCAAGGATGCTTACCTGAGATGGTATAGAGATGCTCATCGGGGAAAGTGTCCCGAAGTGGTACCTGATCCAAGGTGTCATCCTCTAGTGTGTGAGTAAGCCTACTCATGTGGTCCGCCACCAAATTCTCTGATCCCTTCTTGTCCTTTATCTCAATATCAAATTCTTGAAGAAGGAGCATCCAACGGATAAGTCGTGGCTTTGCATCTGGATTCTTTAGGAGGTACCTCAAAGCTGCATGGTCAGAAAAAACAACTACTTTAGAGCCCAATAAATATGAACGGAATTTATCTAAAGCAAATATGAAAGCAAGAAACTCCTTTTCTGTGGTAGTGTAGTTTGATTGGGCTGAATCTAGCGTCCTCGATACATAGGCGATCACATGTGAACGTCCCTCCACCCTCTGAGATAAGACAGATCCAACCGCGAAGTTGGAGGCGTCACACATAAGCTCAAATGGAAGGTCCCACCATGGGGGCTGTATGATTGGTGGAGTGGTCAGACACTTCTTCAGCTCATCAAATGATACCCTGCATGAATCATCAAAATTGAAGTCAATATCTTTTTGAAGCAATCGAGATAAGGGTAGAGCGATCTTACTAAAATCTCTGATGAAGCGTAGATAAAATCCAGCATGCCCAAGGAATGATCGAACATCACACACACATGTAGGATATGGGAGGGATGAAATAATGTCTACCTTAGATTTATCAACTTCAATTCCATGTTGTGAGACTATATGACCTAAGACAATTCCCTTTTCGACCATGAAATGACATTTTTCAAAATTTAAGACCAAATTCTTCTCAATACAACGATGCAACACATCACCCAAACTAGAGAGACATTCATCAAATGAGGACCCATAAACTGTAAAATCATCCATAAATACCTCCATGCAGGTCTCAATGAAATCTGAGAAAATACTCACCATGCATCTCTGGAAGGTACCTGGGGCATTGAAAAGTCCAAATGGCATCCTTCGGTAAGAAAAGGTACCGAATGGGTAGGTGAATGTTGTCTTCTCCTGGTCCTCTGCTGCAATGGGAACCTGAAAATAGCCAGAAAATCCATCCAAGAAACAATAGTGTGTCTTCCCAGCTAGTCTCTCAAGCATCTGGTCAATGAATGGAAGTGGGAAATGGTCCTTACGAGTGGATTGATTTAGTTTCCTATAATCGATACACACTCGCCAACTGTTTTGTACTCTCACAGGAACTAACTCATCATTTTTATTTTTTATAACAGTGAAACCAGTTTTCTTTGGTACAACCTGAACAGGGCTAACCCATTGTGAGTCATAAATAGGGTAAATGATACCCGCCTCAAGTAATTTTTCAACTTCTTTCTTAACAACTTCTAGGAGGGTGGGATTAAGTCTCCTTTGTGGCTGTCTCACCGGTTTAGCCCCATCCTCTAAGAGAATCCTATGCATGCAAATGGAGGGGCTAATACCTGATATGTCTGCCAATGTCCAACCAATTGCCCTAATGTTATCTCTCAAAAGATTCAAAAGTTTTTCTTCATGTTCAAAAGAGAGATTGTTAGCAATTATGATAGGTAATCTATCACCACTGAGCAAGTATGCATATTTGAGATTTGGGGGCAATGGCTTGAGTTCCAATGTAGGTGGGTGATGTATGGATGGAGAAATTAATGCAACAGACATATCTGCACAATGAACATCAGTATCAGAATAAAAATCATCACAATCCGAGAATAAAGCACCAAATCCATCAGCATACTCAATAGCCATGTCATAATCAGAGTTCACATGATCAAAATCAGAATATGATTCCATTTCAAAATCAAATCTTAGAGAGTCTTGTTCCTTAAAAATGGGTGTAGAAGTATTCTTAGACATCAAACTAGAACCAATACTCATAATCTCCCTAAGCATAGGACAATCCAATTCTATGATGTTTTTACTTGGTGGTTCAAAATGGGAGATAACAAAAGCAGAATGATCCTATGAGGGGTACTTCATGGAATCCATAACATTAAATATCACAACTTCATCTCCAAACTCCATGGAAAGTGTACCCTCATTGACATTTATGATAGTTTTTTTCAGTTTTGAGGAAGGGTCTACCTAAGATAATGGGGGCATGAGAACTTACCTGATCATCCTCCATGTTAAGCACATAGAAGTCTGCTGGAAAGATCATGTCTCTTACCCGAAAAAGTACATCCTCAAGAACTCCCACTGGATATGTTGTAGCTCTATTCTCCAATTGCACCACTACTCTTGTTGGCTTCAACTCACCAACCTGTAAGGAAGAGAATACAGAGTGAGGCATCACATTTATTGAAGCTCCTAAATCACAAAGAGCATCAGAGAAGTGAAACTCCCCTATGGTACATGGGATGGTGAATGTCCCAGGATCCTTGCACTTTGTTGGCATTGCTAGAGTTGGTGTAATGAGTACCGATACATTCCTTCCAAGGTTGATCCTCTCATTTCCCTTGAGCCCTCTTCGATTGGTACAAAGTTCTTTTAAGAATTTCGCATACCTTGGAATTTGCTTAATGGCTTCAAGTAGAGGAATGCTGATCTCCACACGCTTGAATGTGTCCAAAACCTCATTTTGCATTGCTTCTTCAGCCATCTTCTTGGTTTGAACAACCCTGTTTGGAAAAGGAATGGGTTTAGGAGGAACATCATCAATATTTTTCTTACCTTTATATTTCTCCTTGGATTGCTCATCAGTTGGTATGGAATGCGGCTTCTCGGAAGTTGAGGTGAATCCCGGTGGAATGGTAGGTGCAGATGTATCGTTCATTTACTTCCCACTTCTCAATGTGATGGCACTAACATTCCCCTTTGGATTTGGAGTGGGTTGGGAAGGTAGATTTCCAGAATTCTTACTCACAAGTTCATGGAGGGCGGTGGCAATCTGACTCATTTGAGTCTTCAACTCTCTCAGCTCTAAACTTTGACTCTTCAGCTCATTCTGTTGATTAAGAACAATTTGTTTCAAAAGATCATCAGTGTTAGAGTCTACCTTGTGTTGGATATTCCCTTGTTGCTGACTCATTGATGTTTGAGCTTCGAATCTCCTTTGGGGTTGTTGGAAACCCTGTTGGTAAGGTGGAGGCTGCTGGAAGTTTGGTTGAAAAGGGGGCCTTTGTTGTTGTCCAGAGCCATACCTCATGTCCGCTAGATCTTTCCACCCTTGGTTTTATGTTGGATCAAACTTCTTTTGGGGATATGGTTGTTGTTGTTTCTGCTGAAATGGTCTCCCAGGGAACACTGCTGCACAATCTTTTGTTTCTTGGAGTTGTGGGTAACAGTCAGTTGGGTGGCTTGTCTCAGTGCAAATACCACAAGGCCTTGAAGGAGGGGGTTGGGATGTCTTTTGAGCCAATGAAATCTGCCTCACCATAGTTGTCAATTCTTCTAACTTAGTATCAATCAGATGACTTTCAAGAGAAGAAGGACTTACTTGATGTACTCCTCGAACATGTGGTGTACCTCTATCACCGAATTGTTGAGAGTTTTGGGCCATTTTGTCGATCAATGCTCGTGCAGCTACTGGTGTCTTGTCCACCAATGCTCCTCCAGCTGCAGCATCCACCATGCTCCTCTCCATGGGTGTGAGTCCTTCGTAGAAGTATTGGATGAGGAGTTGCTCACTGATTTGATGATGTGGGCAGCTTGCACACAACTTCTTGAATCGCTCCCAGTACTCATACATTGACTCCCCTTGTGCTTGCTTGATCCCTGATATCTCCTTTCGAATGGATGTGGTCCTTGATGATGGAAAAAATCTCTGCAAGAAAATACATTTCAAATCGTTCCAACAAGTTACATCTTCGGGTTGTAAATAATACATCCAATCTTTTGCAGCTCCATCAAGTGAGAATGGGAATGCTCTTAATTTAATTTGATCTTCAGAAACATTTCTTGGTTTTAAAGTTGAGCAAACCACATTAAATTCCTTAAGGTGTTTTTTGGGATCCTCACCAGATAATCCATGAAACTTTGGAAGAAGGTGAATTAATCCAGATTTCAATTCAAAGTCCGATTCGAGATTTGGGTATACAATACAATTTGGTTGATAGTTAATATCAGGTGCAGCCAATTCTCGAATGGTTCTATTAAGTTCATTTCCATTGTTTCCATCCATTGGTTCTTGTTTTATGGTTTAATTTGAATTGCTTCCAATTTCAATGTTCTGATATTGGAGTAATTCTCCAACTGGTTGAATGTTGAAACTTCCCGTAGACTGAGAATGTCTGATTCGTGCCCTAAGGCTACGTTCAATCTCAGGGTCAAGATCTAAGAGATCTTCGGGATTAGTTCATTTCATAGATCAAATAAAAATGAAAAGAAAGAAAGTGGACCATAGTAAAATAAAAATGAGAAGTTTGAGTTGATGGTCCAAAAAGAAGTAGAAGAAAATAAAAGAAGAAGAAGAAAAATCAGATTGGGTAAAGAAGGAAGAAAGAAGAGAGGAAGAGAATAAAATGTAAAATAAAATAAATACCTCTAATTGGTTCAAATAATTACTTGCCTCCCCGGCAACGGCGCCAATTTGAAAGAGCGCTGTCGTGAGCGCCCTCAAATGATTAGTATGATTTTGGGGTACTTAGGTGCAGCAGAGTGGCTGACCAAGGTCGTCTCTCAAAGGAGGAAGTGAATTAAAACAACTTTTCAGAGGTATTCTAGAAAAAAAAATAAAAGGGAATAAAAACACTAATTGAAAGTATGGGGGTGGTTGTTTATAGTTTATAAATCTATAAGAAGTTTGCTGGAAGAAGATTGCATTTTTTTGTTTTTAATTTTGAAATGAAGTTTCGATTAGAATGACACAACAAAAAGATGTTTGTTTAGACAATATTTAAAAGACGTAATCGATCTAACTATACCTCTTCAATCATTTATTAATCATTATCATTTAAATTAATATTCACTTAATTATGATCCCTTAAGTTGTTAAATCCCGAACCCTACGAGAATTAACTTTACCACGAAGATTGAAGTGAATTTTAACCTTAGGCTAACTTCGGAACATGCAATCGCAACACCCTGCTTTGATTGATGTTCTAAAATTAGCTTATGGTCAGTGGTAAATTAAGGCACATAACCACTCTGGAAATGAGTATTAATTGAGTTTAGGGATTATATTTTAACTCTACAAATTGATCCCATGTGGTTTTGAATTACCGGTTAAGGTTGCGCTCTCACAGTTCACACAATTCCCGACCTCGCGTGTTTTGTGTTAACTATTCAATTGCTTGCTTAGTTTCATTTAAATTAAAAACTAAATTAATAGATCATAATATGTGAATTACAGTAGCTCATTGATTCAAAATAAATTAATGAAGAAGGATAGAGGTCGATCGATTACTAAAAAGAACTACTCTTCCATGGGTGGTGTAGTCATCGTGGAGACGTTTTGCATAAGCAACGGATTGAAAGGGTAGAACTCAATCTTGTCTCCACTATTGATTCCAACCCAATTAATAAGATTAAGATAATAATAATAGGGATTAACACAGAATATTATTTCAAGAAAAATTCAAGAAACAAACATGAAAGAAAAGAAATACAAAGAAGAGGTGAGAGAGGAGAGCCTTTTTGGAAGAGAGGTTTGCACAAAGTCTTACTTCTTCCAAGAGTTGTGAGGGGCTCCCAAGAGACACCCTTTCGTACACACCTTCCCAAATCCTCTACCAGCCCTTTAAAAGAGTTAAAACCCTCTTTAAATAGAGTTTGTGAGGGCTAGGGATACATAACTTTTTAAGTGTGAAATAAAAATCTCGGCCAAATATTTTATTCCAAGTTGCACCGCCAATTTGGCCTCCAAAAAGCGTGAATTGACCGGCCTTCCAGAATGATGATTTGTGACAAATCATGTTCCCGAGCTTTCCTCAAAATTTGGGCTCAATCCAAGCCCGTATGTAGAAGATATGGCCCAAATACAGAACCCATGTCCATTCTGCCGAGTCCAGCCCACCATTGGATTAATTGATCATTTACTCCATCCAAATGCACTCTTTAGATCTAGTGTCCTGAATGAAAGTTGTATAAAATGAAGTTAGTAACACTGTTACAAAATTTAAAATTCAAATAATAAATATAAAAATATTTATCTTCGAAATACTACAATGCACTATTAAGGGTAAAACTGGAATTTTCACCAAATTTTCAATTGAATGATCAAATCCCAAATATTTTATAAATAAACATTTTTAACACAATGTGAGGAAATTATTTCATTTATTATCAATAAAATATTCAATAAAATAGTGTTTTATCAATATCTGAGCACGTCGGGCCTCGCAGTCAATGAATCAAGCTATGCCCCCTGAATTTGCTGAAGAATTGGGGGAGTGATAGTCATAGACTAGAGGTAATCTTCTCCATCTTTATCCACAAAGGATATCCACAGTGCGACTAGATACTACGATGCCTCACTCGGTAGTTATAGACCAGAGCTCCTACTGCGTGCATCTGCTACCAAGTTCCCCTTCCGAGGATTATAGACTATCTCAAAGTCATAGTCCTGGAAGAACTCTAGCCATCATCATTGTATCAACTTTTGAAAGCTCTGCTGACACTTCTCTGTTCATAGGAATGGCTCCCCCTTCTTCATCAAAGCTAAAAAGAGTGTCGCTACCCTAGAGAAGTCTGGTTCAAAACTCCAGTAGTACCCAGCCAAAGTAGAAGTACCTCTCCCTTCAGGGAGGTAATCCTGGAAACATATTTTGAAAATATGTCCCCACACTCTGCCACTCCTATTGGGAATTGAAAAACCAAAACTCCCGCTGCCACAAGGGTAAGGTTGGAAAACTCAAGAGTGATCAACTTCACCCTCCTATTCATGAGTTTATCATGTGCTGTCTGGGTTTCCTTTTTCTCAGACCAAGGAAAACCCCATTCCAATGTTTTAGATAAACCACAATTTTTTTTTCCTAATATTGTCAATATGATTATTGTAGGACCCCGGGACACCCTGAGAGGGGAGGGGTGAATCAGGGTGGCAACTTTTTCTTCTTTTAGTTGTGGATCTTGTTCCCACGTTGGTAGGAACTACTTAAACATGTATGATGGATATGATCAGCAATAAAACATTCACATGCAGAGAGATGACACAACTATTTTTACTTGGTTCACCACTAAGGGCTACGTCCACGGTGTATACGCCGACAGGTTGTCGGTCGTACATAAATCCACTATGCTTAACTAGCTGTAGATTACAAAGGTTCGGGTACAGACACTCTGTCCCAGGCTCACTGCCTTTACAATTGTTCAGGGATAGCTCACTGCGTCCCTCGGGTCACTCCCATTGACTCCCCCTGGCTCACTGCCGTTGGTGAAGTCTCACTCAGTTTATTGACGTGAAGGTCTCTTCAATAGGTGTGCATTGAAGTTCTTCATCTCCTGTTCAGCATGAGACATTTCTTGCATCAGGGTTCAGATTTGATGCTCCTTTTAGTTCAATCCTTCTTCTTTAGTGCAATGAATGAATGCACTAGATCCCCTTGTCTTCGTTTTCCTGAATCACAATCACTTATGTGATTTCTCAATAAATGATGTTCAGCTTACTTGACATTCACTACTACAAAAACGGTCAAGGGAAGCGCGCCCTTATAACAGCGCTAAGAAAAACCGCTGATAAAGGATACCCTATATCAGCGCTAAAATTACAGCGCTGAAAAAGCTAATGTTTATCAGCGCTTTCTTAGCGCTGATAATAGTAATATTTATCAGCGCTAGAAAAGCGCTGATAAATATGATCTGTATCAGTGCTAAAATTTCAGCGCTGATACAGTTGGTCTTTATCAGCGCTCAAAAAGAACTGATAAAGGTTCGCCTATATAAGCGCTAAAAAAGCGCTGATACAGAACACCTCTATCAGCGCTCAAATTTCAGCGCTGATATAGGGTATCCTTTATCAGCGCTCAAAAAGCGCTGATAAAAATTATCTTTATCAGCGCTAAAAAAGCGCTGATAAAGAGACCCTGTATCAGCACTATAATTGTAGCGCTGATACGGGGAATCTTTATCAGCGCTTTTCTAGCGCTGATAAATCATAATATTATCAGCGCTAGAAAAGCGCTGATAAAGATAGATTTTATCAGCGCTATAATTTTAGTGCTGATAAAGGTAGCCTTTATCAGCGTTTTTTTAGCGCTGATAAAACCTTAGTCGACTTTTTTATAAAGTCGGTCGCACAGTGCCCTCGTTTTATCGCAGCTAAAGCCCTCGCGGAACCGTAACCCTGCTACTCTTCTCCTGAATACCGCTGCTGTGTTCGCTTCGCCGGAGCTTTCCTCCCTCGGTACACTCGCCGTCCTCCGCCGCCCGCAACACCCTCGGCCGACCTCCACCGCCTGCCGCCCTCGGCTGCCCGCAACGCCCTCGGCCGCCGTTCTCTGCCGCCCTCGGCCGCCCTTCGCCGCCCTTGGCCGCTCTCCGCCGCCTCCGCCGCCCTCCGCCTCACTCGGCCGCCCTCGGTCGCCCTCCGCGGCCGCCTTCCGCAACCCGCAACGCCCTCGGCCGCCGCCTTAAGGTAACAATCTATGAAGAAGATGTATATGTTTTCATATAGATAGATTGTGTATAGCTGATTCTCTCTAAGTGTACTCATTATGATGTCCAGATGTTGGGAATGATCATCATTATTTTGGTATTACACCAATATGTCATCCATAAAACAACTACAATCTGGTCTAGGTACAAGTGAAATATTCAACTCATCAAGAGAATAAATTCCAGGGGGAATTCGTCAACACAAATTTTATTACGAAGAATTCATAAAAAATATACATGATTTCAAAATTAGTTTATAGTATATCAGAATTTCTCAACCTCAAATGATGATAAACAAACCTTAGATCAATCTTAGAGAACAATATGGAACCCCTCAGCTGGTCAAATAGATCAAAAATACAAAGAAGTGGATATATGTTCTTAATTTTCATCTGATTCATATTCTATTAATAGAAACACATATGTAATGTTCTGTCATCCTTCTTGGAAAATAAAACATGAGATCCCCAAGTTGACATACTCGAGCAGATGCACCCTTCATAATCTAACTCCTCTCATTGAGTTTTATGTTCCTGAATCTATTCTTGTTTCATTCTGAAAGGCGTTATATAAAATGGCTCAACTCCACGCATCAGCTCAATCATGAACTCAAAGTCTCTTTTAGGTGGTAGCCCTGATCAATTCTCATGAAACACATCCTAGAACCAGTCTACTACTGGGGGAAATATTTCTTGTTTCAATCCATTATCATCAAGAAAAATATTCGTAAACTGGTCTATGTTCTCACCTAGTTGTGGAAGAACTGGTCCTACATGGTCTACCAAGATATCCCATTCTCCATAAAAGACATGGGCTCTACCCTTATGAGGCATGACAGTCACTCATCTACGGTAAAAATCAATGTGATATTGATTAAATACCAAAAATTACATCATCACTATCTATTCAATACATATCATAACAAGCATGTATAAATCCAAAATGAAACAATACTCACAAACCATGAGGGAACACCCCTTACGAAGACAGATGCCTTCTAATCACACCCCCAATGGTGTGTTGACCAACATGATCCCACAAAAGTACTCTAACACAAAACAGAAACCATTTACCAAGAGATAAGATATAAAATAATGAGAGGATCCCCTATTACAAGTCTCCTTTAGGTTACCCTATTCGGTGCTCTGATAAAGGTATCTCTCATCGATTGGAAATCCTCTATCTCCTGTTATATCCTCCTTATAGAGTGATAGATAATAATCTTTTTAGTGAATCTAATATTCTTTTTTATGAATCTTGATTGTAGGTTAGACTACTTGATCTCCTTCCAAGGAAGTGGTTCCCTTCTACTGTATTTGGAAGTCTTCTTTTGTGTACTTGAACCATAAATACTAATATTTGAGATTCAAATAGGATGAATATGAATAAAGATTGGATGGATTCTAATCGTTTAACAATAGAGTACGAGAACGGAGTGAAAGAGTTCATCAAGTTTGCAAAGGATCACACAAAGGATCCTTCTCAAATCCTTTGTCCGTGTTTACGTTGTTGTTATTCTAGACTACTTACTCCAGAGGAGTTGGAAGAACATTTGATATGTCACGGAATAGATCGGAGTTATAAATGTTGGAATAAACATGAAGAAAAAGCGAATGTAGCTACTGGCTGGGATAAAACTGCGTTTTATGGATCGTCAGATATGAATACAAATATAGATAATGAAGAAGACCGTATGGAGGATGTGATTACAGATGTCAATGATGATGAAGATCGTATTGAGGAAATGACAAAGACAATTCAAGATGAACCCCGTGATTGCCCAAAATTGTTTAAGAAGTTAAAGAGTTGTGCAAAGACGCCATTGTATGCTGCTTACACTAAGTATACAACATTGTCAGCTGTACTGAAGTTGTATAAATTGAAAGCAGGCAATGGATGGAGTGATGTCAGTTTTACGGAACTACTTGCTCTCTTGAATGACATGCTCCCGGAAGATAATGAGCTCCCAAGCCGGACATATGAAGCTAGACGAATGCTACGCTCGATGGGAATGATTTCTGAAAGAATACATGCCTGCCCGAAAGACTGTATATTGTTTCGAAAGGAGAACAAATCACTTACAGAATGCCCAAAGTGTGGTGCTTCTCGATACAAGAAAGATAAATCCAATCCTACGAAAGTTGTATGGTACTTTCCAATCATTCCAAGGTTTAGGCGTTTATATGGAAGTGAAGAAACTGCAAGACAATTGTCGTGGCATGCAGATAAAAGAAATAAAGATGGTTTATTACGTCATCCAGCCGACTCTCCTCAATGTAAGAAAATTGATCATGAGTATCCTGAATTTGGAAAAGAGCCGAGAAACCTTCGTCTTGCGTTATCTACAGAAGGAGTGAATCCTTTTGGTTTTCAAACCAGCACTCATAGTACATGGCCTGTTATGTTGCTAAATTATAACTTGCCACCCTGGTTATGCATGAAGCGAAAATTCATCATGTTATCTATGCTTATATCAGGACCAAAACAACCAGGTAACGATATTGATGTTTATCTGACTCCTTTGATCGAGGATTTGAAGTTATTGTGGGACTCAGGTGTAATGTTGTATGATGCTTATAAAAGTGAATACTTCACGTTGAGAGCGATGTTGTATGGGACAATAAATGATTTCCCTGCTTATGGAAATTTTTCAGGCTATAGAATTAAAGGAACTCAAGGGTGTCCCGTGTGTGAAGAAGATACAGAATCAATTAGGTTGAAACATTCATCGAAATCTGTGTTTCTAGGACATCTTAGATTTCTACCTCGTCGGCATAAGTACCGATCTTGGACGACATCATTCAATGGAAGTTCAGAAAAACGCACAACACCATCTCCACTAACAGGTGATCAGCTGTTTGAGAAAGTAAAAGATATGAACACTGTTTTTGGTAAACCATTTTCGAAAAACCTTACGAAAATCGGTTGGAAAAAGAGATCAGTTTTTTTTGAATTACCATACTGGAATTGTTTGTACGTCAGACATTTTCTTGATGTGATGCATGTGGAAAAAAATGTATGTGATAGTGTTATTGGAACGTTGCTAAATGCCCCTGGAAAAACAAAAGATGGAATTAAGGCAAGGTTGGACATGGTTGACATGGGAATACGAGAAGAGTTGGCTCCCGTGAAAGGTGAAAATCGAATGTTTCTTCCTCCTGCTGCTTATACTCTTTCTAGGGCAGAGAGATATCAGTTTGGAAACTTCTTTAATGATGTAAAGATTCCAGAGGGGTACTCATCAAATATCAAGAACATTGTGTCAATGAATGATTTGAAGTTAAAAGGTTTGAAATCACATGATTGCCATGTTTTGATGCAAGATCTAATTCCTATAGCTTTACGTTGCATTTTACCCAAGAATGTTCGTCATACGTTAACCAAACTTTGTTTCTTTTTCAAAGCTATATGTAGCAAAGTTTTAGACCCGGGGAAATTGCCAGCTATGGAAAAAGAAATTGTCATCATATTATGTGAATTAGAAATGTTCTTCCCGCCAAAATTCTTTGATATGATGGTTCATTTGATGATTCACTTGGTGAGAGAGATTCGACTTTATGGTCCTGTGCACTATAGATGAATGTATCCTGTTGAACGGTATATGAAGATTTTGAAAGGATATGTCAAAAATTGAAGTCGGACAGAGGGTTGTATAGTGGAGCGATATATTGTTGAGGAAGCCATTGAATTTTGTATTGAATACCTATCTGATGTGGAAAGCATTGGTCTCCCGAAATCTCGTCACACTGGACGCATTCAGGGTGGGGGAATTTCTGGAAGAGAAGTTGTAACAATCAGTATTACAGATCGGGAGCAGGATCATCTTTATGTTTTGCATAACAGTTGGGAGGTTGCTCCATATATTGAAACTCACAAAGAAATTCTTAGGCAGTTGAATCCATCGAGGGCTGAAAAATGGTTAGCAGATACACATAATCACCAGTTTATAGGATGGTTTCAGGACCATATTTTTAAGCAGTTGGATGAAAATCCTAATTCAATTTCAGAACGACTTCGATGGCTAGCCGCTGGACCAAGTATGTATGTATTATCTTACAGTGGGTATGTAATTAATGGTTATACATTCTATACGGATGAACATGATGAAGAGAGTACCATGCAAAATAGTGGAGTTACACTAGTGGCTGAAGTGATGCATGTTTCTGGTAGTAAGGATAGAAATCCAATTTATGCAAATATGTCATACTTTGGCATTATCAAACTAATATGGGAGTTGGATTATACGACATTTCAATTGCCGATTTTTCAATGAAAATGGATTGATAACAATAGTGGTGTTAAAATAGATGAATGGGGATTTGTGAAAGTTGATTTTAGTAAAGAAGGGTACAAAGACGAACAGTTTATAATGGCATCACAAGCGGTACAAGTTTTTTATGTTCCAGATCCCGCAAACCGAAAGTGGTCGATTGTTCTGTTATTGTCCAAAACTATTGAGGGTTCCGATGAAAATTCAGTTGAGTACGATCCTTTTAGTGGTACGTCACAATCAATTCGGAGCGGTCCCAATGCAGATGATGTTTTGTATGTTAGAGGAGACCACAATGAAGGGATTTGGATTGTCGATAGAGGTGTAAAATCTCTTCAACCTTTGAAAAAAAGAAAGAGAGTTCAGTAAACAGGTTATATTTTGTTTGTAATATAGATCTTGTTATCTCATGTTATTATCTTATCATTACAGAATTTATGTAATTTGAATGAACTATTCAACCACTTTTGCAGATAATGACTTCTGCACATTCTGGTGCTCCTAACCTTGAGACTGAACAAGTCTCTCAAGCAGCTGCTACTGCGGCTGCTGCTGCTCCTACTGCTCCTGCAGCTCATGCTGCTGCTACTGTTGCTCCTGATGCGGCTCCTGCTGCTCCTACTACTGTGGCTCCTACTCCTCCTCCTACTGTGGCTCCTGGTGCTCCTACTGCTCCTGCTGCTGCTCTTACTGTTGCGGCTCCTGGTGCTCCTACTGCTCCTGCTGCTGCTCTTGCTGTTGCGGCTCCTTCTCTTAGTGTTGAGGTCCAACAACCATCAGCACATGCCGTTGATATCATAGTAGATGAACATATAGATGATTTTGATATCGATGAAATGGTTGGGAATGAAGGACCGACGTCGCAGAAATCACAGGTGCGTCGTAGTTTGACAGTGTTAGCCAAAATTCTTAAGGCGAAAAGCAAAGGCATCAAATTTGAAGTCGGATGGAATGCACGAGGCCAACATGTGAATCCCAACAAGGCTATGTTTAGCAGTTACATTGGATTTGTCACTCGGCAACGCGTGCCGATTGACATAGATTCATGGCACCATGTTCTGTCCGGGTTGAAGGCTGTGATCTGGGAAGAAATTACGGTAACATTATGAATTTATTTCTTTAATTAACTAGCAAATAAAATGATGAAACAGTGTCTTACTCTTCTCAATCTCTTGCAGAGTACATTTATAGTAGACGACTCACACAAGGATTATGTACTAAGGCTTGCAGGAAAGATTCATCGAGGTTTTCGTACTATTTTAACAAGATATCACCTGAAATATTCTAAAGGTAAAATAAACCCGCACCCACCCATTGTCTATGTGCACCTGATATCCCAAGAAGCATGGGATGCATTTATTGGCCGTCGTGGGGATGAGAAGTTTCAGGTACATTGTGAGTGATAATACGTTGTTTGAGGATACCTGTATTCATCACTTTGATTGTCAATATTTCATTTATGAAACAGAAACTATGTACTAAAAATAAGGAACGTGCATCAAATCCAACATACCCCTATCGTAAAGCAAGGATGGGGTACGCTTCATTAGAAAAGAAAATGGTACGTATTGTAAATTTACAGTAATATTGTTAGGTGCCAATAAACAACATCATAATTATCTTTCTATGTTTATATGTAGATTGATGAATCTAAAACCAAATTCACTTATATCCCACGTCATGTGCTATGGAAGGAGGCACGTGTGAACAATGAAGGGAAGTTAATAGATGAGAACACACAAAAAGTGTGGGAAATATGTGTAAGTATGACACGATGATAAAAAGATTTGTTTAAAATTTCTATTACATAAAAATAATTAGTTTTTTTCCTATATCTGACAGTCACAGGAATCAGCTACTCCTGTAGCTGATACAGACCTATTATCGACGGCTTTGAAGCAGCCAGAAAAATACGGTCGTGTCAGAGGTGCAGGGTTTGGGGTGACACCCCGAGTATATTTTGAGAAGAAGAAAAAAATAGATGATACAGGGAAAAAATTGGAACAAATGAGCGAAAAAATAGCAACCCTTGAAGAACAATTGCAATGGCAGGGAGAGTTGCTAGCAACTTTTATGGGTGGGAAGCAAAGGGAGGACACAACTCAGGAACAACCACCGCATGAACATCCTGCCCCACCCCCCCACCAGCTTTGAGGCGAGCCATTCACCTAAAAAAAATGTCTTATCCGTGGTAAGAAATATTCTAATAACGGTTCCCATGAAATATGAATCAGACAAACACTGATAATTTATCTGTACTGATCTTCTACAGGGTGATAATGATTGTGATTTATATCTGTCAACACCCACCTATCACCTTGTAGCGAGGGCTACAGTGTTCAATATCCCAGATGCCACACTGCATAATAGACCACTTTCAAAAGATCATCTGAAAGTGACGATTACTGTAGCTCATGAGCCAAATGCAATGCTACCTATTCCACTTGATGACGATGATATTCATATGGTCGAAAAGGCTATTGGGACATTCATTGCATGGCCGGCACAACTTGTAAGAGTACATGCAGACAAAGAGGTATTTATTTCCTTTTATTTTCAAGCTAAACCCTTAACAATTAATGAAAAGAGTGTCTGAATCAATGATTGTTGTTATAGACGGAGAAAGGAAAGGGGGTGACTAACATCGGCTCGAAACCATCTAAAGGATCGACCAATCGATCCCAAGGAGCTACTGAAAGCACAATAACACCACCTGTTCTCTTTCCACATTTACTAGCATTGAAGACTCATGTGGATACGAAGCTAAAAGATGGTAATAGTCATATAGTGATTTTCGAAGATAATATATACGGAGAGGAAAGTCAAGATTTCGTTGCTGCTGAAAATGTAAATGAAATCCTTGAAAACGGTTGGTTAGGCGTCACTGTTGTAAATGTATATATGAGGTATGTTTCCATGAATTGATTTTCTAAAAGCTGATCTAATGTGAAAATTATGACTAAATGCATTTTATATTGTTGACAGACGCATTTATGAAAAACAGTTGAAGGGATTTTCCCATGAGCCAAGATTTGGACTGGTTAGTCCTCATATCACATCAACACACCAAACAAAAATAGAGTCATCAAAAAGGGATGCAATAGTGAAGGACTTGCTGAAAACATTTGAACGCAAGATTACAGATGATAGACTTTTCCTAATACCAACCATGTAGGGGTAATACTCTACTATTAAATCATATCAATTATATTTTCACTTTTTTTATTACTTATTCCTTTTTGTGTTTTTAGGCAACATTGGTTGCTAATTGCGGTGAACTTGGATACTCTGAAGATTTATTTTCTAGATTCAAAGCTAGGATATCCATCAAACCGACCATACATGATGGAGTTTGTGAATCTATAAGACACTACATCTTACGTTTTAGGTCTAAACATCAATTTATATAATATATATTATCTTTTACTGAGGATTCTGTTATGATAGGGCGGTGTACCAATATCGTCTAAATCATGGTATGAGGACAGGGGCTAAGCATAAGGAGTCGAGCAAGTACTACGTCTGGACAAATATCAGGGTATATATAATAAAATTTTACTATCCAAACACACCTCAACACAAGTTATTTATTCTCCTAATGATCAATTTTTTTGCAGTGTCCAAAACAAACAAACGATAATGATTGCGGTTATTATGTTTGTAAATTTATGAAAGAGATCGTTTTTCATCAGCAAACTAGCATCCCTAAAGAGGTATTTTCAAAAAAAATTACTAGTTCGTTTAAGTTATTTATTAATTCTTTATTTTTTTATTTTGCAGTACTACTATGACTGCCGAAAAGCCTCATACTCACAAGACGATATAGATGTGTTCAGAAACGAGTGGGCCGCATACCAGATGACAGATTGTACACAAATACAATGATGATCTGACTTGGGGACATGTACAATTGGTGGTCATTTTTGAGAGGGGTTAAGGGGATCAGAAGATGAAATATTGTTGTATGTAAATGTTCGTAGAAAAATTGTAATTGTTATTAAATAAAACATTCTTTCTCCAATGAGTCATTTTTCCATTTTAACAGATGATATGCACCAGCAACATGCAAGAATGTTGAACCACTAAAATGGTCGCTCTCTTGTTTAAAATGGACACCACTTTAATTGAAAACAACAACTGACCTACGGAAATCCGACCAGACGCATTTGGATTGCCTTCATCCTTTAGGAGAACGATCCACGGGTCCTTGGTGACGTGTACGAGTCAACTCCGTCTCAATCCGAGGAACGGTGTGACCGCTACCACCCAAAGGGTCTCTCTCTTGTTTAAAATGGACACCACTTTAATTGGAAACAACAACTGACCTACGTAAATCTGACCAGACGCATCCGGATTTCCTTCATCCTTTAGGAGAAGGATCCACGGGTCCTTGGTGACGTGTACGAGTAACATGCAAGAATTATGGACCACATTTCTTTGGCCTTTGGACAAAAAAACCAGTAAAATCTCCAAAATACCTTCATATCATGCATGAACCAGTAAAATCTCCAAAATACCTTCATATCACGCAGTTCTGAAAAGAGTCACTATTTAAAAGAAAGTCACAAATTTAGATACATCTCGAGATGGTCAGTTGTTGATTTCACTTAAAATTAAGTCCATTTTTAACAAAAGAGTGACACTGTGAGTGGTGTCGGCCACACCGGGCCTCGAATTGATGTGGTGTTGAATCGTACACGTCACACATGAGTCATTGATCATTGTGAAAAAGTATCAATGCAAGAAGAAGCCGTTAGATCAGTTTGGCGTATGTACGTAAAATATTGTCCATTTTAAACTAAATACATACAATGGGAGTGATACCGGTCACACCGCGTCTCGGATTGAGGCGGGGTTGAGTCGTACACGTCACATATAACCCATGAATCGTTGTCCTAAAGTGTCAACACAATCCGAAGTCGTTTGGTCGGTTTCCCGTATGTCAGCTGTTGATTTCTCACTTAAAAATAAGTCCATTTTGAACAAAACAGAGGCACTTGGAGTTGTGTCAGCCACAACAGGCCTCATATTGAGGCGGGGTTGACTCGTACACGTCACATTTGAAGGTGAGTATGCATACACGATAGTTGACCTTCTTAGAGAAGGGTTTCTGGAAGAGTATAAAAGACATGAAGCAATGAAGATCATTAGAGTGTTGGAGCAAATGTGGTTGCTACAAACAATGTGGAAATAGGCTTGTGCAAAGCGACCTAAGTTACAACTTGCAGGTATTGTACTCTATTTTTTTCTGGAAGGTTTCAGTTTAAATGCATTTTGGAATGATCATTGATAGCCATTTTCTTTTAGGTTTTTTTGACAGCCGAGGGGAAAGGGTGGGGTCTGAAGACATTGTAGGATATGTCGAAGGGTGATTTTGTGTGTGAATATGTTGGAGAAATGTTAACTCCCGCAGTTCTGAAAAGAGTCACTATTTAAAAGAAAGTCACAAGTTTAGATACATCTCAAGATGGTCAGTTTAAAGACATTTTGAGGGACACTACTAAAGACATGCTCAGATATGCACACATCCCCCACTTTTAGATCGTTGTCTACTACAATGATCTTCCAAACAAGATATGCATTAGAACGCTCATGATACATAGAGAAATTCACTGGACACCTTCGAGAATGATATGAATCACAAACCATGACAACATTATGTTTTTAACTTCAGCACCTCAATTGAGAATGTGACACCTTTCGGGACTTGGCGCCATTGTATGTCGTTTCGTCCACTGAATGGGTCTATCCTTTTATTTAATTTTTTTAACTTCAGTCAAATATTCTAGAAAGTTGTCGCGGCAGATCCTTCACCATTTTGTTTTGCTTAACATCTCATTACATTGTTAAAAAAAAGCAGGGTGTCTTGCATGGGCAATATGTTCCTGTATTGAAGATGATGCACTCCCATTTATTCGAACCCACAAAACCACCCCGCAATAAATGGGAGTGCATCATCTTCAATACAGGAACGTATTGCCCATGCAAGACACCCTGCTTTTTTTTAACAATGTAATGAGATGTTCATCAAAACAAAATGGTGAAGGATCTGCCGCGACATCTTTCTAGAATATTTGACTGATGTTAAAAAAATTAAATAAAAGGATAGACCCATTCAGTGGACGAAACGACATACAATGGCGCCAAGTCCTGAAAGGTGTCACATTCTCAATTGAGGTGCTGAAGTTAAAAACATAATGCTGTCATGGTTTGTGCTTCAGATCATTCTCGAAGGTGTCCAGTGAATTTATCTATGTATCATGAGCGTTCTAATGCATATCTTGTTTGGAAGATCATTGTAGTAGACAACGATCTAAAAGTGGGGGATGTGTGCATATCTGAGCATGTCTTTAGTAGTGTCCCTCAAAATGTCTTTAAACTGACCATCTTGCGATGTATCTAAACTTGTGACTTTCTTTTAAATAGTGAATCTTTTCAGAACTGCGGGAGTTAACATTTCTCCAACATATTCACACACAAAATCACCCTTCGACATATCCTACAATGTCTTCAGACCCCACCCTTTCCCCTCGGCTGTCAAAAAAACCTAAAAGACAATGTCTAGCAATGATCATTCCAAAATGCATTTAAACTGAAACCTTCTAGAAAAACATAGAGTACAATACCTACAAGTTGTAACTTAGGTCGCTTTGCACAAGCCGATTTCCACATTGTTTGTAGCAACCACATTTGATCCAACACTCTAATGATATTCATTGCTTCATGTCTTTTATACTCTTCCAGAAACCCTTCTCTAAGAAGGTAAACTATCGTGTATGCATACTCACCATCAAATGTGACGTGTACGAGTCAACCCCGCCTCAATCTGAGGCCTGTTGTGGCTGACACAACTCCAAGTGCCTCTGTTTTGTTCAAAATGGACTTATTTTTAAGTGAGAAATCAACAACTGACATACGGGAAACCAACCAAACACCTTCAGATTGTGTTGACACTTTAAGACAACGATTCATGGGTTATATTTGACGTGTACGACTCAACCCCGCCTCAATCCGAGACGCGGTGTGACCGGTATCACTCCAAGTGTATGTATTTAGTTTAAAATGGACAATATTTTACGTACATACGCCAAACTGATCTAACGGCTTCTGATTGCATTGATACTTTTTCACAATGATCAATGACTCATGTGTGACGTGTACGATTCAACACCGCATCAATCCGAGGCCCGGTGTGGCCGACACCACTCACAGTGTCACTGTTTTGTTAAAAATGGACTTAATTTTAAGTGAAATCAACAACTGACATATGGCAAACCGACCAAACACATTGGGATTCTATTGAAACTTAAGGACAACTATCCATGGGTCAAATGTGACGTGTAGGATTCAACCCCGCCTCAATCAGAGGCACGGTGTGACCGGTATCACTCCAAGTGTATGTATTTAGTTTAAAATGGACAATATTTTACGTACATACGCCAAACCGATCTAACGTCTTCTGATTGCGTTGATACTTTTTCACAACAATCAATGACTCATGTGTGACGTGTACGATTCAACACCGCATCAATCTGAGGCCCGGTGTGGCCGACACCACTCACAGTGTCACTGTTTTGTTAAAAATGGACTTAATTTTAAGTGAAATCAACAACTGACATACGAAAAACCGACCAAACGCATTGGGATTCTATTGAAACTTAAGGACAATGATCCATGGGTCAAATGTGACGTGTACGAGTCAACCCCGCCTCAATCAAAGGCGCGGTGTGACCGGTATCACTCCAAGTGTATGTATTTAGTTTAAAATGGACAATATTTTACGTACATACGCCAAACCGATCTAACAGCTTCTGATTGCATTGATACTTTTTCACAACGATCAATGACTCATGTGTGACGTGTACGATTCAACACCGCATCAATCCGAGGCCCGGTGTGGCCGACACCACTCAAAGTGCCTCTATTTTGTTCAAAATGGATTTATTTTTAAGTGAAATCAACAACTGACATACGGGAAACCGACCAAACGCCTTAGGATTGTGTTAACACTTTAGTACAATGATCCATGGGTCATATGTGACGTGTACGAGTCAAACCTGGGGTGGATTACATGGCTTTCCTACATGGAATATATCCCACTACACGTCTTTAATGAGCCAGCTACGCAGTTTATCCCCTGTACAGATACACAGGAAGAATCACACGAGATCGACGTCATGTACTAACATAGGGCAAGGGTTCATAAGAGGACACAAGATCAAAGGGTAACACGTATATGTTTTTTAACATGCCATGTAATTTCCTATTGATATGACATGTATATTCACATAGGCAGCTGAACATTGGAGTTACCCAGGGTAAAGCGACAAGGCATGTGACCCTTTAAATGACACATAATTTTATGTACCATGATTGATCTCTTTGAACACTATATCAAGGACATATTTCATTAGGGTTGGCTCCCATGATCCTTCCGAGGATGGTTTTGGTATCTTTTCCGACTTACGGTAGTACGATCGCTTCAGCAGGACGTCATAGACATAGTTGGAGTCTCTCTGAAAGTCCTGGAGTGAGATCATATATCTATTTTTGAGGTCCAGGTAGAGTCATGTATCAACGCAACCAATCCTACCAGACATCGATCCTATATATAGAATGTTAATCTTGATGTCTCATTACAGTCCCCCAATTTATGATATGTTACCTTTTTTGTATTAATATACATAATTACTAAGGGTGATGGTTGGGAGAGTTAGGATATCCTTTTTATGTATTGCAGAATGATTCAAGGAGCACGGGCTCTGCATGATTTGTCAAAACCAAGTGGCAATCCAAGGAGAAACAATGCATAGTGGAATTTTCTAGTATTTATCTTCTGAGTTGTGTAGGAATATTTTGTGATACTATGTAATGAGGTAGTTTTGGTTTCTGGGTAGATGGTATCTAACTCATGGTAAGAACACTGTTTGGTTGGGTTGTGATCACTTGATGACATGCTTGTGGTTGATATACTGGTTTTTGTGCAGGTCTGTGGTTGATATACTGGTTTTTGTGCATGTCTGCTCGGCTGGCTGTACTAGTGCAGGTTTATTATTAGCAGCAGGCAGGGATTTAACAGCGCTTTTTTAGCGCTGCTAAAGGCGACATTTAATAGCGCTAAAAAAGCGCTGTTAAAGGCAACATATAACAGCGCTTTTTTAGCGCTGTTAAAGGTGACATTTAACAGCGCTTTTTTAGTGCCATTAAAGGTGACATTTAACGGTGCTTTTTTAGCGCTGTTAAAGGTGACATTTAACAGCGCTAAAAAAGCGCTGTTAAAGGACCCCCCCCCCCCCCCTTTATCAGCGCTGAGCTTTACAGCGCTTTTCTAGCGCTGTTAAAGCCCGATTTTAGCGCTGTTATTGCCCGTTTTTGTAGTAGTGATTCTTCAGAATCAATTCACCATGTATGCATGAGATCATGCATGTATCATTTAGATTTCTTCTTCAATCTCGCTTTGTACCGAAAGTATCAGGAAATCTTTAGCTCTTGTGCAGCTCCAGAAAGGCGGGCGTTCTTCAACAATATTTGGATCTCCTTTTCAAGCCCGGCGCGCAAGTCTGCATCTGGCGCGCAAGTCTTAGGCGCGCAAGTATAAACCGGCGCGCAAGTGTCTCCAAAGCACCTGCGCGACTCTGCCTTCTTGAACTTCAAACCTGCGCGACTCACTTCCTTCGTTGCCCAAATCACCTGGGGCGCTCAACCATCAGTCGGTGCGCAACCTCTACTTGCGTGACCAAACTACCACTTGCGCGGTTCAACCACCAACACGATGAGAGCTCGAACAATCTCAAAGTCTTGAGCTCCGTGAGAAATGAGGAGGGGTGGTCCAGTATTTATAGGCAAACTGGACCCCCTGCGCGGCGGCGCGCAAGTCATCCATCTGCGCGCAAGTCTCGGCCCCTTCTAGGCACTTGCGCGATCAACATCCAAACTTGCGCGATCATCTTGCCATTTCCAAATTTGGATCTTCTGATCTCGAAAAACCATAGGTGCGCATGTTATAATGCATTCAAGGCGTCGGCGCACAACTCTCTTCCCATCACATAATTCACCTGCGCGACCTCACCAAAACTTGCGCGACCCTTATCCCTTTGTCATATTTTGATGCTCTGATCTTCAATAACATATGGTACGCAAGTTTCCTATCCTCCAAGAGTATGGCGCGCAAGTCCCTTTTCCAAAATCACTCTTCTTCATTTGTTGATTTTGAGGCCCTGAAATTTGGCAAACACTGGAAAACGACGCCACCTTGTATCTGCTCTTTTTGTACCGCCTCCAGATCATCCATTCCTCTGTCGAAGTTCTTGAATCAAACATAGATCGTTGAACACACCTCTTGAACTCGACATGTCACCATTGTATCTCCTTTGTCAACAAATTTGTATGTCGTTTGTTTGCTTTGTCGACAAGCACGATCACCTCAACAACACTTCTTCTTGGTGATCTGTATCCTTCAGCAACTCTTTTGCTTTTATCACAAACTCCACTATTATGATATGTATTCTCTGAAGGAACAACTTTAGTACCATCATCTTCTATGACAATGTGATGTGCATGGACATTTCATAAGTCAACTCATTGGCACATTGCCTCCTTCATCAACCGTCATGATCAACTTCATGCAAACCATGTGGCTCAATCCGTCATGAAGTCTCTCACATGGTTCTCACGCAATCATGAGTAATTTCATGGTTTTCATCAAAACCCATTGTTCTCATGAAATAATGAGGAATTGCATGGTCTTCATCAAAGCCCATGGTTCTTATGCAATAAGGAGGAATTGCATGGTCTTCATCCAAAAACACCATCCTGCTTTAATCATCCTTGGATGGATTACTCCTCACATTCTTCATTGTTGTAAACAATGTATCATCTTTGACACATGTTCTTTAAACTTACGATCAGCACAACAATCGTCTGAATCCATACTCTTCTACTTCATCGGAGTACTTCATGATCTCATTCATTGTGATCTTCCATTCCTCAATTTTATTGGAGTACTTCTTGATCTCTAAAATTTTGATATTCCATTGACAACCATTGACAACAAATACAAACCTATACACAAAGTGGCTCCAACAATTATGAACTATGGATGTCTAGTCCATACCCAAACTAACTTCATAAGGCCTCGACACTGCCACCAAGAGGTTCCAACCAAAACTCTCACCTCAAGGGTCAGATCACACCATCGACATAAGTGTGATTATAAAGTACCCTCCCAAAGGTATCTCCATACGTAAGGGTCAATTAAATAGTTTAACCGAAAACTCTAGGTCTTGAACAAGATTTGTGGAAAGAAGGAATGATTAGTTCCTATGTCTATTAATTCGACAACTAGTAGTAGACCCAGACCATACCACTAATCATTCTTGGAGACCTTGTATCACACTCCTTGACCACATGCAGCTACTCCCTTCTCATTTCCTCCATCTCCCTAAGCCTAGTGGGGACCACATTGAGGTGGTGGTTATAACATGTCGAAATGTATACCACCTAATGCTACTCTCTTATATCCACTTCCATGTCTACTTCCCTGCAGATTCATATGTCCCTATCACTTACTCTTCCCAAAACATTTTACATGCCCAAGTCTCTGAGACTGGTGACAGTTTCCTGCTTTCCCACTATTAACATTCACTGGTTGCATCCAATCAGCCAAAGAATATTCAACTACAAAGGTTCTCTCTAGCACCCTAACATAAGTAGGAATGCATAGATGAATAGTGATGTCTCAGATGTCCCTAAACACACCTCGCTTGGAATTCCGAGCCTTGAATCACTGACCGTATTGTATTCATCAAGTACCTGGAATGGTCGGTACACCTCGATGAACACTCATCTACTAACATGTTATCCTACCAAAGCTGTAGAATCTCTAGGGAACACTCATACTTTAGCTTTTTATGGAATGAGACCCCCTTCTCTAAGGTTGGTTCTCAATATTGTCCCTAGAAGAGTCACCTCTTCGCAAGATCAAGGTAATCTAAACCCTGCCATCATCCTGCTAAGCCACGTAGAAGGCTCTCTACCAGGACCACCATCTAATCGAATGGTGCCCTGGCTAGATGGGAACTCGGCCACCTCCTCAAGACAGTCCTTAGCGGCCTATGAGTTGGGATCGCCTGGGAACCTGAGGGGTATCTGATGCCAAAACACGTGTAAGGCACCAATCTTAGATGTGTCCTCTACCTGTAACACTGGTTGTAACTGCTAGCCAATGAGTAGTGATATAGTTGGAACCCTACCTGAAGGAACAATCTTGGGAAACCATCCAAGTACCGAAGCCTCATCACCATGAAGACCATCCTCATAGCCATCAACTGATAAAGACTAGAAGTTAGGATCACCATCTGATTTTATGGTGTCCCAAGAAGGTGGAAAACTCAAGACATAGCCTCCAACTAGTCCTCAACTACCTAGGGATCTATCTCACCTAAAAACCTCAGAGGCCTCTATCACTGGAACTCGTTAAACCAGATTAGTCGGCGTGCACCTTTCGCTAGTGTGGCTGGTGGTAACTGCTACCCAACAGGTGGTGGTGCTACTGGTAGATCGCCTGAAGGTGCCAATACAGTAAGAGGGCCCTGCACTAGAGCCTTGTAGCTCGGTGGGTCATCATCGTGTACTCTCTAAAGAATCTTGGCTGGTTGTGTATGTGGTGACATCCTGATAAAGAACAGGTGACCAACGATCATCAATTTATTCCTGGTGATCTGACTCAAAGAAATTATAAAAAGGAACTTTTCAAAAACACATGAAATTAGTGTTTTCGTGTGCTGAGTTGGAAATCAGAATTCAGGGTCCTGGTGTATAGATACATTGGCCATTGCACCAACACTGGATTCCCCAAACTGAAAACCACACTAATAACACTTAACGCTATTTACACATAGAAAAGATCATATTCCTAGTTCTTCAGTAGAACTGAACTCCTCTGATACCACTTTGTCACGACCCGTCCCTCAGGGCTCATGTCGTGACTAACCCAAGCCCGCCTTCCATAGGCCAGGGGATAGCGACTAGCACCATAAAGGTATATCCCTATAATGGGAAGGTATTGCCTTTAAACCTGTACAAACACACAATACAAGAACATGACAAGAAGAAACCATGAAGTAAACGGATGTAGTAAAGAGTGCTGAATGTGAAGGGGTCCGGAATACAATCCAAAATGAAAACAAAATACAAGTACAACTTAAAAGTACAAAACAAATGAAAAGATAAAAGCATCTGCTGGATCGTCCACCATATATCCTACCTGAAGGGTAGGTATAACTCACAATTAGTAGTCCCTACGTCACGTCAAGCCAAATGGTCTACCTTTGAGCACCGTCAAATCCTGGATCCCTCAACCTCGATCAATGTTGTACGTTTTCTGCACAAGACACAACTAGGTGCGGGAGAAGCCCATGTAGGGGTGAGTATAACGATACTCAGTAGGGAACCTGAAACCCCGTAGGTCTCCTAAAGTTCCATGAAGGAAAAACCACAAAGCAAGGCTCAATCACAAAGCATTAAGCAGTCAAAAACTCTATTTAGGTATATCCCCATATATATATATATATATTAGTTATTAAGATAAACTTGTTTCGTACATGATAGAATAATATCACAAAGGCAACACCATGAAGGTAACACCATGAAGGTAAACATACCACACAGGTAGCACCGCGAAGATAACACCTCGAAGGTAAAAGTACCACATAGTTAACACCATGAAGATATCACCATGATGGTATAGTACCACATAGGTATCAATACGAAGATATAATTATGAAGTTAAAAGTACCACACAGGTATCGCCATGAAGATAAAAGTACCACATAGGTAAAAGGCTTAGTTGAAATAGAGTCTCATCTCAAAACAAGTTTTTCAGTGAAGTATAGAAGTAAAAATGATTAGTCGCGAAGCTAGATCATCTTAATTTGTCAAGAGGTAGTGCTTCTGACCATATGAGGTGTGACCCACATAGGATCGATAGGTACTAACCCCCACAATGATCCACACAGGATTCGACCCACCTAGATTCAATAGGTAACTAACCCATGCAATATCCCACACAGGATCTGACCCACATAGGATCGATATATGCTGGCCCACATAGGATCACTAAGCGCTGACCCACATAGGATCTGACCCACATAGGATCGGTATGCATTGACCCACACAGGATCGCTGAGCGATGACCTCCGTCTGATCTGTCTCCAACCTCTACCTCACTACTAGCCACTACATTCCTCGCACCTAGTGTACTCGAGTTCCGTAGAATCTTCCATAGAGATTTAGGTCATACTTAGACCACCAAAAATCTCCACAAAGGATTAATCTAAAGGACCACCATGTTTTATGGATTCCAACGTGATAGAAAGTGCGTCAATCGGACACCCAGTCTGTGAGTTATAAGCATTTTAGTTTCAGGGGCCCTGTTGGATTCGAGTTCGATCTAGCCCAGTTGTACTCCAAATTTTCTCCAAAACTCAAGAGGATTATACCAAAAGGACATTCTTGATCCAAGGATCCCAATTCCATAGACGGTTCGTCAAACGGACGTCCGGTTCTCAAGATATGACCCTTTATGTATTTTTGGGCTCGGATCCTGTCCGACCCAGTCGGACCGACTCAGTTTGGGATGGGTTGCGGCGGGCTCATCCTGATGGGCTAAGGTACAACCCGACCTACAAGGGGAGAATCCCGCAAATGGCATCCCGCAAGTGCGGCCCGACTCGCAATGGGGCGGCCCACGAAAGGTGACCCAACCTGCGTAGGGCGTGACCCGTAAGGGGGCAACCCAGCCCACGTAGGGCTCGCCCCGCAGGGGCGGCCTGATGGGAGGCGGCCCGGCCACGTGTGGCATGACCCACAAGGGGGGGGGGGGGGGGGTCCGCCCTAGCCGCCACTGGGGGAACGACTCCCGGTTTTTTGAAATGGATGAAGAACGTTCAGTATTCTTCGTAGTAGCGGCACCACGTGGCGCTGTCAGGTGACACATGGGGCCCACTGGAGCGTGTCTTACCGATTCCGTCATGACCATCTGACTTCTCCTACGGCGCACGACGGTGCACCGCTCTGCCACCTTTGACCGGCCAGTGTGCTGACCTCCTTCCTCCAATCGCCGCAACTGACGAGTCGTGGCCCCCTTTTCTCACTGGCGGTGCGCGATGGGGCACTGCGCCTCTTCCGCAGCTGGCTAGTTTTGGCCGCTCCAATTCCCACCCTAGCTTTGTGCCATGACCTCCTCTTGTGGCGTGCGTCGATGCGCTATCCCCAACGTAGCAGGTCGGTGTCGCCGCGCTGGTGGTCTTCCATGGAGGCGCAAGGATAGCAAGATAGTGGAGGTTTCGGGCTGGGTTTGTTAGGCCCGCGCCCTCCAAGTTAGCTCATAAACATCAGGGGGATTAATGGTCTAATAATAAATTGAATTAAACAACAATCAAAACCCTAAAAAGATACCCCACAACAAACTCCCACAAAAATGAATGAATCACGGATCAAACCGTTAGTCGGTTGGTCCGCGTTCTTCATATTATTCAAGAACGAGGAAGAGGAAAACATTTAAAATGCATAAATGAATAAACACCCTATCTCAAATTGTCGGAGAAACGCCCACTCTTGAAGGTGGTTCGGTGTTCATCGTTCTTGCAACAGTCTTCCAACGACGTCACTCATACACCGTCCTTCGGTTTGAGGTTTAGTGTCTCCCGTTACCTCCTGATGAAGCCGGATCCATCCTCTAAGGGTTTGGCATCTCGATATTCCTTCAGAACTTCATTTCTTGGCAAATCTGTGTCGATACCCCTCCCCAATCTCTATATATATAAAAGAGGGGGAGGGTACGTAATGACGTGGGGAATTAATGGGGGCTCATAAATTAGGAACCTTCCTAATTCCCCAATGACGTCGTTACTTTAGATTAGAAGGTTAATCCATTTATTGGCTTGACACATCGTTGGTCCCACATCCACTTGGCCATTGGAGGATATGAAAGAAAATAAAATAACAAAGTTATTTTATTTTATTTCTTTTAAAAATTCTCAAAACTAAGATTTTTCTCCAGACCTACTGTGGTCAAAGTAAAGTCTCCCTTAAGTGAATCCTGACACTACAGATTCAACAGTGCCCTCAAATTTTTAATCCGAGCACCAGTTCAAGAGTTAGAAAATGATGCTCAGGCATTTACTGAACGTACCTTAAAAAAGTTCAAAAAATTAATTATTTTTACCCTCGACCCGCGCTGGTCAAGGTTAGGCTCCGCCTAAGGAGAAAACACCCCAAAAAACTCAATGGTATGATCTGATTTTCCATCCGAGTTACCATTTAGAATATATGGATTTTAAAATAAAATAATTATTACTTAATTATTTTATTTACAGCCAAAAACTAACTTTCAGTGGTGGCCCACACCAGCCAATGTTAGTTTCATTCTAAGGAAATCATACCCTCACAAGTTCAATAGTGGTCTTAGATTTCCAATCTGAGTTACCATTCATGAGTTATAATCATTTGAAAAATTAAATAATTTTATTTAATTGTTTTATTTATGGTTATACCATTTTCGGGTTTTCCCAATGGAGGCCTGCGCCGACTAAACTTATGTCACGCCTAAGGTAAAACAGCTATCTTGAATGCAACGGTGCCCTCATATTTCTGATCTGGGAAACTTTTTAAGAGTTATTCCACTTTTTTAGGAAAATTTCTTATAGGTGCTAATTAAAGCTTAACAAAACTTAGTTGGATCATTTTGGATACTCTGGGCCTCGGTATCATGTGCCATCAGATTTTATGGTCTTGAAATAATTCCACATAATTAAAAAAAATATACAGAAATTCTGAGACATTACAGAGTCAATGTTTTTAAATATGGGTTAAATCTAAAAGATAAGTTTAATTTTAGGACATAAACTTGTCTAAAAATTACCGAATATCGACAAAACCACCGATATGAACATAAATAATTATGTAATTTTTATAACATGATAAAAAGTAATATAAAATGAATAATAAACTTGAAAAAGTTTTTTAAGCAAGTAAAAATTAACCTAAGATTATTATTCATGAATATAGAGAATGAATGAGACAAGTTGGACTCAAGGTAAGGGACTTCATCTCAATCTCCTTTCATTGAGGCATATTTTGATTTATATAGGACCTTCTTTTATACATTTTTTAATAAAACCCTTTGACTTTTAATTTCATTCAATGAGAATTTTTTTCTATGAATCATTTTACTAAATGATAAAAATGAATGTTTTTAACGTATATGGAGACAACATATTATCCTTCTTCGTAACAGTTATTTGATATTTGGATTCCTCTATAAGCCTCAATGCCTTTTAAAATGAAAATAAATCCCTTATTCCTTTATTTGGTTATCTTGGTTTTGAAAATGGGTTCTTAAATGAAAATGGTATTTTTATATGGATATGTTTTCCATATGGAATTAGGAGAATCTTTCAAAAGGGGGTTTTGTGATGAATTTGTTTTATTCATAAAATGGTACGTGAGGATTATATGAGATGGGTGAGTCTGTAGCAGTACTGTAGCAGGTACTGTAGCAGTACTATAGCAGGTTAAAAACTAGGTAGAGGCATATTTCCTGGGGGTAATATAGTAGTACTGTAGCAGGAAGTGCAACAGAACTGTACACTGTGCGGGTACTGTAGTAGGCACTGTAGTAGTTACGGTAGCAAGTATTGTTCAGTACTGTAGCAACTAGAACTATTCACCTTGGGCCATCTGTTTGGGCTTGGAGTCCTTAAGGCTTTTTGGAAACCCATGACTTTGGGTATGTAGGGCTTTCAGGCCACCTTTAAGGCCTTCAGGCCACCTCAAGTCCTTCGGGTCACATGCAGTTTCCCCAGACAGACTCTACAAAAAAGGAGCATCCCTAGAAGAGGATTTAGAGCAGGTGCACTCACCAGAGTAGAACCAAATGGATTGTCAGAATGAGAGGGTATGACTATGCCATCGGGACCAGCCTTTGATTGCACGATAAGCCTACCCAGATATCCATGCGAAGGTGGAGAGCTACTATCACAAAGCAGATGCTGTGGAGGGGAGTTCCTTGTAGATAGTCTGGTTGAATTCTTTAACACCTTCGGGTCATGTAATCTCCTAAGCCAATGGGCCATGTAATCTCTGAGCCTACGGGCCTTGTAAGGGTTCCCCCTTATTCCTTGAAATGGGTGTTATAAAAAATCAATAAAAAAGAAGGCCTTCGGTCCATTCAGGCAGTGAGTCCGATATACCTTATACAAAGGGTTGAGCCCCATTATAGCTCACGGGTGAGCTCGATATAGCTTATACGAATGGTTTAGCTCCATTATAGGTCATGGGTGAGCCTGAAACAGCTTATAGGAAGGGTTGAGCCCCATTATAGCACATGGGTGAGCCTGATATAGATTATATGAAGGGTGATCCCCATTATAGATCTCCAATTTAGATTTCAACTATATGGTTATTCCAATTAGAAGATGTTTGAAAGGGGTTTATTTATATGATTATCCAAGCGACCTAAAATGGTTTTAATTTCTTGATTTTTTTTAATGTTTTTCATTGAAAAAAAATAATGAGTGTTATTCATGTGAATTTTTTTTTGTTTCATATGCTCAAAGAACATTGAATGGGTTATCATGTTTTAACTAGACTAATGGTTTTCATTATTTTTTTGTCCCTTACTGAGCATTTTGTGCTCATCCAAAGTTTTAAATATTTTCATAGGATTTAAGGGAGAATAGATTAAAGGATGGAATAAAGGAAAATTTATAACGATTAAACATGAAAATATACCATGTTTATTTTTAAAAGATTTTTTGTTATGGAAGAAACAGATACTGTTGGAAGTGTCCACTTTGTATTTTTTGTTTTTGTTATGTAATATTTATTGCCTAATTATCTAAAGCTCTAAACCTGAAAAGATCATAAATGTGATTTTTTGACTTAACTCAAGATTATGTAACTTTTAAGGATAGGTCCTTATACATATCATTTTGATTTCAGATATGATAATGTTTCATTAGAAAAAACTTTAACAAAAATTGATTAGTTTAATTTGGTTTTTTAATCACTGTGAACTAGTTTGGTTTTATTATTTAATATTATGTATATATATTGTTTAAAGAAAATTAAATAAGTTTTAAAACAAATAGTATAATTTTTTTCAACCACAAAATGGGTTTATGACCAGTCTTGAAAGAGAAAATGGAAAACAAAAAACTTGTCATCCACGAAGGTGGTGAATCGACACATCATTGACGAAGTTTTCATTTTTAGAATAAAATGATAAGAGATGGGATTTAGTGATTTATGTTACATTAAAAAAATAACATTAAATTATATTTATGATACTAGATTTAGAATGTTATTTTGGATTGGGGAGGTGAGGGGAGGATAAGAAAACAAAATAAGTTAGAAGATAAAGAGGGGTGATTTTAACTCTTGAGTGTCATATCCTTGATAACCTCCTTAAGGCACTTGGAAATGGAATTTTGGTGAGTCCATAAAGACTAAAACATGGGGATGTGGTTTGGTATAAGAATTTTTTATAATATAAGCAAGATATAAGGCTTAAAATGTGTGAGGATAAGAGGTGGTGAGGGGTGGTATTTGTAGGGGAGGACATGGGTGTTTTTTACTATTATATTCAATATTTTATTATTCTAGATCAAGAATATAAATAATGACGATTATAGTGGCTAATTAAAACAACTATTCAATGAGAGTTTGAACCAATGGTTGCTCACATCATCCATACATCATACATAAATCAATAATTCAGTTATTTCACTTATACGTTAAATTACCGAATTTCACTTTTTACAAAAAATTCAACTATTTTAAAAAAATCCTAAAAAATCACCCAATTTTTTTTTTGATGTGTAGAAATCAAAAATGGAATTCATTTTATGAAAATAATTTTCTAAATATGAGATTTTTTTATTAAAATCATCATTTATTCTAAAAATATCTACTTTAATATTATATCTAATTTTTAACACTTTGAAAAAATAAGTAAGGCCTCATAAAATTATCTTATAATAATAAGAAAAAAAATTTAATTTATGAATTTATTTTATGAGAAATAATTTTATTAATTATAAAACTATAAATAAACATCTTCATTCAACAAAAATACTAACACTTAATTTATGATTTTTATACATTTATTTACTTATTTCATGATATAAATATATCAAATTTTCATTTTTAATATATATAAATTTTATTTATACTTTCATAGGTGAGGTTTCTATTCTATTTTTTGTATTAGTATTCATATTTTTCATATTACTATTCAAATGATCATGTTAATATTCCATTGGTACATGTTCTTTAATTTATTTAAGTACCACTTGTTTATTTCTTCATATTTGATAATAATGTTGTTATTAGGTTATCTATGTGATTTATGTGTTTTATAATATATAAAATAATTATAATAATGTATATTCCATTAATAGGAATTATGGGTTGTTTCATTCTTCCCCCCTTATGAAATTTCTCCCTCAAAATTTCTTTTTTACTTACTAAGGTGGATACATGTGATGGTACTACTCCTCGATTTCTTCCTTAGATTCCCATGTTACCTATTCATAATTATGGTTCCTCTATAGTACTTTGACCATGTATGTATTCTTATTGTATATAACTATATCTCTATGGTCCAGATCCTCACCCGCTGGTCCTCGTAGGAGAGATCATGTAACACCTTGAAATTCTAAAGTAAGAAAATTATTTTTGATAAAGCGTAACACATGCATCACCCATAACATAAGAGAAATAATAAACAAAGACATTAAAATAGATTTACTATTTAAAATCAATTAAATATATTATATATCTTGTGACTAACATGAAACTGAGTTAGAATACATCGCACAAAACAATTTGTTTCTTCAAATGGTTTGCGTTACATGCAAGATTGAGTTTTACCAAATAAATGATATATTATTAAAATATTATTTAATATAACCTACCAGTTAAATTAAAAGTTTTGAAAAGAGTCAATTAACTTATAAAAATGCATGGTTTACACAAATATAAAATAAATTTATTGGTTATAAATTAATTAGAAATGAATATGAAAACCAATTAAATATAAAGGAAAATATTATTATTTTATGCTCAAAAAGTTTTTTACCCTAATAAATTAAACTAATTAGTGGGTGATACTAATGTGGTATATATATATATATTATTAAATAAAATATTCTTGATATTAATTCAATATATTCGATATGCTTAACATAAAAACAAACCCAGTTTTAGGCATAAAATTCTATATTTTTATAAAGGTATTTTTATCACCTTTTAATAGAGAACCTATTTTAAATCCAGTTTATGGATATTTTATGGATTATATATTTCAAAATAAACTTCATCTGTCAAATAGAAATATAAAAATTAGGATAGGTTAGTTTTTTTTATTTTTCATTGAAGTTTAATTTTTAACGGAACAGTGATAATACGGAAATTTTATTTCAAATTTTTTTTCATATAATTTATTTATAGAGATAAATTATATTTTAAAATGTTTTAAAAGTTTATTTAGATAATATTTTTATAAATTAATCCAATTTGGGTCATTGGAAATAATTTTACTTTGAAATTTACTATAAAAACATTGTAAACTTTTGGACGTTTTTACTTTAGAAACCTTTATTTTCGTCTTGTCTACATGATTAAATTTAAATTAATTTCATCCAATTTTATGATTGGAATTTTGAAAAATTGATTCCATAATTGGAATCAACATATTTTATTATTTATAATACTTTCAACTTAGTTTTTGAACAAAAATATTAGTGAAAGTATTTAAAATTAATTATAATGATTAAGGTAAAATTTAGCTTAATAAGAGACTAAATGTTTATCTTAAGGGCCCAAATAACCTAGAAAAATGTCCAATATCCATTAACTAAAAATATTTTAAACCTATACTCTATTATCTATAATGGGGACCATTATAGGATCAAATATCCATGGGAAACTTGGGGTGGAATTCCCTTTCCCAACATTTACAATAGTGCCAGTCCTCCTCCACTATAAAAAGGTCTCTTATCCTACCACTTCCTCACAAATCCCAATACACTTTGGATCCACCAAGATCTGACCAAATATATCCTCAAAATACCTCCTCTATTCCTATTATTCTCCCACTGAGAATAAATCATCCTAATGGTTCTCTTTAGTGAAAACTAAATGGAGTTAACCGATTAAGAGGTAACATCTTTCCTCAAGCTCTTTAGATATATTTCCATTATCCAATCATTAAAATATCCTTATTAAATTATTATATAACAAAAAAGATATATTAAATATACTGAGATGTTTTTATGAAATTTGTTTCAGCTACACGTACACACACTTCCATCTAGTGGGTAACAATCATATTGTTTACGTGTACGACGAACTACCGCCTCATTAAACAATGATGGTTCATTTTTCCATTACCGCCTCTCATGGTGGAAATTATGATAGAAAAACTATTTTTATATGATATATATGATATATTTTATTTATTTATTTTTATTTATTTCTTTTATACCACATACCATTATACTTTCTATTTTATGTAAATATAGTTACATCTTTTGTGCAAGTGTGGACTACCTCCTCCCCAAAGCGATGTGAATCGTTCATACTATACATGGAATATATAAATACTAATTTTAATATACCAATTTAACATATATAAAATATATATTATATTTTAATTATAATATATATATGTATGATTTAATTTATATTCTTTTAATATAAAAAATAAATGAAAGTATCGTTCATGTCTACGTACGGCCTACCGTCTCCATGAATGGTGCACATAATTTCTTATCTCCAAATATTATGGAAAATTATAAATACATATGTAATAAATACATTAGATAATTAAAAAACTATTTAAATTCTATATATGATGATATCATGATCTATTAATTAGGAAAAACAAATAAAAATTAAAAAGAAAACTAGGAAATTAACACCCGAAAGAGTGAAAATAATGAATGTTTTTTAACAAACATGTAAGAAGATATGATAATAAGATGATATATGACATTATAAAAATTATTATGGTTATGGTATAAGTAATTAACATATTTTAAACCACTATAAATGAGGATAAATACCACAAAACAAAAGGAAGGTTAAGTTAGGGGATTCTTGTCTCACATTTCTTTCTATAAGGCTTATTCCTTTAAAACGACATACTTATTTTGTATTCTGTACCTAATACCCATTTTGATATAATATAGCACAAAATATTTTATCTTTATTCTATTTAAAAGTTTCATTTGATGATAATTACTTTTGGATCTTCCAATTCATATGTTACCATAGTGGTAAGGGATTTTATCTCAATCTACATTCCATTGAGGAATATTTTTGTTATTCAACAATTAACTTTTATATGTTGTATGTACTTATGTTTGAAATATAATATCATGTATCTTTTTATTGTAATGATATTTTATGTTTCATTTAATTCATTAGTAATTATGATTTAAAATCTTTAAAGTGGTATGGGATACTTTAGAATGTTTAAAGATTATTTTTTATCAAGAATGTTTTAATGTCAAAAACTGTTGTTGTTACTTATCATACTATGTGGTATTATTGATAAATATATATTTATTATCAAATATGGATATATGATAATTTATTTTATTTATGTGATGCATGACGATTGCTTTATACATACAATACTTGATTTTGGACTGTTTAAGGTAAGCCCTATAGGTTGGAGATTTATTAATGAAATCCCTCAAATGCATTAGTAGTCTCATGAGAAAAAATATTTAGAAAAATCAAAATACTATGAAATTTCTCTTGATGGTAAAGGTATCATGTTCTTTGAAAAAATGACATTCGATAATTAATAATTCCTATTTTTTATAATTAATTTATTATTATTTATCCATGAGATTTTGCATCAACATATCTCTTGATGCATGTAATTTTCATTTCATTGATTAAATTTAATGTGTATTCTGTTTCTTACATTTCTATGTTTATATTTCCTTATCTATTTATTTTAATGGAATTAATTATCAGTTATTTATCTTTCAATGTTAATTTATTATCATTGATTCACTAGTGGTTCTTCTTTACATACCCTTACTGAGCATTTGAGATAACCCTTATTATGTTTCATTCCATAGGATATGAAGAATAAATCTATGAATAAGAATTCATGGATGCTATTTTTTTTTATTTTTTTTATTTTTGTATTTATTATTTCCCAATATATTATGGGTATCATTTATGTAATATGGCATTCTAAGACTTCTGAACTAATCAATCCTTCAAGATTTTATTCTATGTAATCATTCAAATATAATAAAATAATGCACCAAATCTGGGATTTTGGGGCCTGGGTGTTACAGTTGGTATCAAAGGAAGTTTAGAATAAAACATGGAAACTTGATTTAGAAAACATAGATTTAGAAACATAACCCTAAGATAGACTTTTAGTATATATATAGAAAAACGTCCATGAATTTTGATAAGGTAGATATTATGTGGGTACTCTTAGAAATACATCGTTGTCTGGATATTACAAGGGGTATAGTTCTGGCACAAATGTGCCTATAAGTAACAAATCTAACAAGGTGTTCCAGGAATGACTTGATGTAACCTAGTACTTAAGAAAGGGACTTACTATGCACTTGGATTAACACTATTAGGGGATACAATTAGGTTAGTTCTCATTTTAAATATAAACCATTGTGAAGGATTTTAAAGTAATTATATGCCCAAAGAAACCAATTTATTTATTAAAATATTAGTTATGGTAAAAGTTTGAAATTCAGGATTATTATTTCACTAGTTTTTGGGATTATAGATTATGTTACTAAATTTTATGATCTAATTTAGTATATTCCATTATTTAGAAATGAAACACGGAAGGATGAGTGGTTTCAATACTCGTGGAAAATGTAGAGATTTCCCTATTGAGAAAACCAATACAACACGTATTTGATATTAGAAAATCATGGAAATATTATGGAAAATTAATCAGGTTATGAAAAATAACATTTCATGAATGGAGTAACCTATTCCTCAAAGAGAATCTCAAATTTTGGATTGATTTAAAATGGAATAATCCCCCATCTTTTAGTTGGACTACTAATCCAATTTTAGATAATAAATTGATTAAGTCACTAAATAAGATATTTACGGCCTTGGAATAAAACTAAAAGGAAAAGATTACACTTTTGGTATTTTGTCTCAAAGGTGATGCTGATTAGTGGTGGTATCTTATGTAGAATACAAGGGAGGAAGAATAAATTGAACTCATAAAATGGATAACTTTTATGGATACATTCTTCAATTAATACTTCTCATGTGATAAAAAAATGAAATAAAGAGAATGTTATTTGGGTTCAAGTAGGAGGAAGAAGAAAGTGTTTCAGATTATGAATCTACCTTTAAAAGTTTATCCTGATATGATACAGATTATATACCAAACACTAAGAGAAATATTGACCACTTTATTGATGGACTTAAGAAAAATCTTAGAATAGATCTGGTTTCAAAGACTTTTTTCATTATACAAATAAATGGTTTTATGTTCCATCAAGATGAAGAAATAATTCTCCATGTCCAATGGATTCAATGTAATGAACGAGAAGAAGAAAAAGTAATAGAAAATGATAGGTAAAGGGGATAACAGAAAGACAGATTTTCCCACATGTGATAAATGTGGAAAGAATCACCCAGGTAAATTCTTGAAGGGATTGGGAGTATGTTATAAGTGTGGAGAGAATGGTCACCAGGAAAAATAATGAAAGGGAAGAAGGAAAACACTAATAGTCAGTGCTACAACTAAATTAATATGAATTACTACTCAAACAAATGCCCTAATCATCAAGAGAATATACCACATAAGAATCCAAGGGGTTACAGTCAAGTATATGTTATTGAAACAACTGAATTGGAATGATTAATGTGATTCTATATTTAGATATTTGAAATATGTTTTAAGAGAATTTTATTTATGATGTTCCCATCATATTATTTTGGAAATATATAAATATTGTACTATAATACTTTTTCTTCAAAGATTTGACATAATATAATGAATGGTAGAAAGAAAATTTATTCAGTATAATGATAAAATTTTGGAAAACACATTATTAAGGTAAATAAAACCCTTAATATGTTCCTGATGTTGAGATAATTATGAATAAATGATTGATCTGGTAAAGTACTTACTACCTTAGAACTGATTATTGACTTTTCGACAAGTGGTCTATTAAATCATTGTTCGAGTTTACAATTTTTTTGGGTTTAAGGAATATATCCAAAACCATGAGTCTTATATGATTAAGAAGGAATAATCCATGTTTCCAATATGGTTTTAAGGTGATTAGAGTTGTTACCAGATTTCAAGAGGATATATAATGATGTTATTCACATGTTTGGAATTTGAAAATATAGAGTTGCTTCATGATGATTAAATTATAATGATAAGTTCAGTTTGGAAATTCACTGACCTTCTTTCTAAAGTTTTGGATCATAATTTTTATAAAGGTTAAAAATTTATGAAATGGTTTTAGTTTAACTTTGGATCTGGTGTTAGATATTGATATTTTACATCACTATATGATGAATCTTGTTCTAAGAGATGATGTAGAAATAGTTCTGGGCATGTTCAAATGATAGAATTTTTCTTATAAAAACTTACAAAGTAAGTATATTTATGTATATTCTTATCAAGTTAAAGAATTACTCAACTCTAGGTAAAATGATCTTGAAACAAAAAATGATGTACAAGTACATTCATTTTTGATGAACGAAATTACCCTTTATATCATCACAGATTTATGGCCTTGTAATTATTAACTTTCTACTAAACATGTTCTATAGTACTCTCCATCAAAACTTGATTGTCATATTTTTCTTCTATATCCATGTTTCCATTTTCCTCTTATGTTCTCGTAATAAAGAACGTAATTATATGACCACTGTACTTTACTTTCTCTATTATTAACCATATTTACAATATGAAGTTTTTAACAATATTTTATTTTCAAACATAAATCCCTCTATCACTGAGAACAAGTCTAAATTGTGAGGACACAATTTAATTATGATGGGAAAAATGCAACACCATGAAATTTTAAAGTATGAACATTGTATTTGATTGCGTGTGTGACACACATCACCAAGAACATAAGGGAATATAATACCCTAAGATGTTACATTATATTTAATAATTAAATTAATTAAATATATGATATATCTTGCAATGAACATGATACTAGGATAGAGTGTGTCACAAGTAACCATGAGATTCTTCAAATGGATCGCTTTACACGCAAGACCGAGTTTTACGGAAAAAACAATATATTATTAAAATATTATTTAACATAACATAGCAATTAAATTAGTATTTATGAACAGGGTTAAATAACTTATGATAATAAATGGTTTACAAAAATATAAAATTAATTTATTGGTAACAAATTAATTAGAAATTAATATGAAAACCGATTAAATATAAAGGAAAATAGTATTATTTTTATTCCCACAAAGTTATTTTACCCTAATAAAATAAATTAATTTGTGTGTGATATTAATGTGATATATAAATAAATAAAAATATATATTTTTATATATATAATTTTAAATCAAATATATTTGATAGTCATCAATTAGATTTTATAGGATTAAGATAAAAGCAAACCCAATTTTATGAATAAAATATTATTTTTTTATTAAGACATTTTTATCGCCATTTAATAGTGAATATATTTTAAATCAAATTATGGGAACTTTTATGGATTATATATGTGAAAATAAACTACATATTTTAAATTGAGTCATATAAATCAGGTAACGATAAATATTTGGTATTTTTCAATAAAGTTTCATTTTTTAATGAATAATGAATAATAAAAAAATTTAATTCAAAAGTATTTTTTCGTATAATTTATTTATAAAGATAAATTATATTTTAATATTTTTTGGTGTTTTATTAGATCATATTTTTATCAATTAATCCAATATAGGTCATTGGAATCAATCTCAATTTGAAATTGACTTGACAAACATAGAAAACATTTAGACGTTTTTACTTTAAAAACCCACATTATCATCTCATCCACGGGATTAAAATTAAATTAATTTCATCCAATTATGTTATTTGAATTTGGAAAAAGGTTTTTATATTTTGATTTAGAATAATTTATAATTTATAATAAGTTAAACTTAGCTTTTTAAAAAAATTATCAGTGAATGTAATTAAAATTAATTAAAATGATTAATGTAAAATTAAGATTAATAAGGTACTAAACCTTAATCTTAAGGGCCCATATGACCTAGAAACGTGTACAATATCCATATGGTGGAAATATTTAGACCCTATCTCCACTTTTCTAATAATGTTTCTATTAGGGGATCTACTTTCCATGAGAATAATGTGGGTAGAAATCCCTTTCCCAAAATTTACAAGAGTGCCACTCCTCCTCCACTATAAAAATGCCTCATCTCCTCTCACTTACTCACACCTCTCAAGCCACATTGGCTCGACCGCGATCTGAAAAAATATCTCCTTAAAATTTATTCCCCTATCCTATAATCCTTACCTTGAGATGAAATCCATCCAAGGAATCCCTTTGGTGTAAAACAAAAGGAGTTAGCCGATAAATAGGTAACATCTTTCCTCAAGATATTTAGTTTTATATCCATTCATCACTCTTTAAAATATCATTATTCCATGATTATATAAAAAAATATCATCCAAAATATGATGATATATTTTTATGAAAAGGTTTCTACCTACACTTACACACACATATATCTAATGGGTAATGAACATACAGTTTATGTGTATGGTGAACTACCGCCTCATGAAACGATGATTGTTCATTTATCCTTTAACACCTCTCATGGTGACCATTAATGTGGAAACTATATTTATATATTATAAATTGATATTTATTATTTATTTATTATTATTTAAATATTTTATATCACATACCATTATATTTTCCATTTTGTGTGAATACGATAACATCGTTTGTGGAAGTGTGGACTACTGCCTCCTCAAGGTGATGTGGCTCATTCACAATAAAAATGGAATGTATAAATCATGTTTTTAACAAATTTATTTAAAATATATAACATATTTATTATATTGTAATTATAATATATATATTTATCATTTAATTTTTATTCTTTTAATATAAGAAAGAAATCAAAGTGGCATTTATGTGTATGTACAACCTACCATCTCCATGAATGGTGCAATTCATTTCTTATCTCCAAATATTATGGACAATTTTAAATACATGTGTACAAAATATATATGATAATTAAACCATTTTTACATTTTTATATGACTAAATTATAACCTATTTAAAAGGAAAATGAATATAAAGTCAAAACATACTTAAGAAAATTGGGTAATTAACACCCGAAATAGTAAAAATAGTGGAAGATTGTCAACAAACGGGTAATAAGATATCATAAAATGATGGTATATGGTATTATACACATGTTTATGGTTATTTTATATTATATTAACATGTTTTAAGCCACTATACTAATGGATAAATACCACATAACAAATGGAAGGTTAAGGTAAGGTATTTTTGTCTTACTTTTCTTTCTATGAGGCATATTCCATTAACACAAATTTAGTTTTATATTGTGTATATAATGAACTTAGAAATTTTATATCTTGAATCTCATTATTCTAATGATATTATAATTTTCACTTAATTCATGGGGAATTTTTATTTAAATGTTTCAATGTGGTATATGACTCTTTTGAATGTTTAAAGAATATTTTTCCTCAAGAATGTTTTAATGTCAACAACACTTATTGTTACTTATCCTCCAATGATGTATTATTGAAAAATACAGATTACTTATTAAATATGTATATTTGATAATAAAAATTATTTATTTGATATATAAGGACTACTTTGTACAAGTAATACATGAGTTGGGGACCATTTGAGGTGTTTCCTATGGGTTGGGGCCCAGTTAATGCAAGCCCCTTGATGCATCAGCAGTCTCATGAGATGGATTATTTATCCAAATTAGAATATTTTAAATGGTCTCATGATGTTAGAGGTATCATGTTCCTAGGAAACATTAAATATGATAATTAATCATTTCCATTATTGATAATTTAGTAATTATTATTTATCCATGAGATTTTCATCGACATATATATGGATGCATTTTATTTTCAGTTCATTTTTTGAATAGAATGTTTATTCAATTTATTAACTTCCAATGTTGATATTTACTTATCTAGTTATTTGAATGGTGTGTGTTATTATTTATTTACCGAAACATGTTAATTTATTCTCATTGATTCATTAATTCTTGCACTTTACTTAACCTTACTGAGTATTTGATCTCACCCTTATTATATTTCCTTCCCCAGGATGTAAAGAATAAATATTTTAATAAGAATTCAAGTATATTATTTATTTATTTTTTATTATGTATCATGTTTTTATTTCCTATTTCCAAATGTATTATGGGTATCATGTGTGTAATATTTCTTTCTAAGATTGCTAAATAGATTGGTCCTTTGCGATTTGATTACATGTAATCATTCCAATGTAATGAAATAATGCACTATATTTGGAATTTTAGGGTTGGGTTATTTCATATAATTTTCTAATTGTACCACATCATAATTAATACAAGTGTGGGATCATGTATTTACTTACTCAATAGGGATATGTGGAATTTATCACGTTCTTGAGTCACTATTGGGGGACGTGATAATCGATAGGCCGCAACTCCAAGATGATCAAAAATATCAAAGGGGCCAATGTATCTGGGACTTAGTTTTACATTATTCCCAAACATCATGAAACTCTTCCATAAATATATGAAAATAGATACCATTTCTCAAATATAAACTCTAAGTATCCTCAATTATTGTCTTCATATATATTCTGTAAACTTTACACTTCCTTAATGTGTTGTTGAATGGTTTTCACCTTTTCTACCATTTCATTAACAATTATAAGTCATAGTAGGATAAAATCACTAAATTAAACCCATATTGTTAGTGTTCTACATATTTTCCCATAAAAGGTCTTTATATGGAACCATTTGGATACTTGACTGGAAATTATTGTTGTAAGAGAACTCGACCAATGGTAGAAATTTGTTTCATATCCCTTTTATGTCCATAGAAAATGATTTAAAACATATATTTTAGTGTCTAAATTGTCTTCTCAGATTGGTCATTAGTTTGAGGATGATAATCTATATTGAAGTTCATTCCATTTTTTAGAGCATGTTGGATACTTTTTAAAAATATTGAGGTAAATCTCGATCGAATATAATCTATTGTGATACTCCATTCAACCCAAGAACTTCTTTGATGTATGTATGTGTAAGTTGATCGACTGGGTAGTCTTGTAGAACTATGGTAAAGTGATCAATATATGTAATATGGACCATAATGAACCATATAACATTATTTCCTATAGATGTCTTTGGAAGTCCAGTGAAAAATTCCATGGTTGTGTTTTCCTATTTCCATGTTTGTATGGGTAATGGTTGCATCATCCATTTAGACATTTTACTTTCATCCTTCACTTGATGAAATTCCAGGAACATTGAGGAATATTTAGTGATAACCATCTTTATATTGTTCTACCAATTGTGATATTGAAGAACTCAGTACAATTTTTTATCCTTGGGTGAATAGGGAAAATTGAGATATATAAATAATTAAGAATCTTCTTATTTTTCTCTACATTGGTTGGTACACATAACCATGACCCTAATTTTAAAACTACTTACACATCAATTATGAAATTAGAGGATTTCCCATTTCTGATAGCTTCCACCTTTTTCTGTATTTACTCAACATTTCTTTGAGCATACTTTATTTTATCCATAAGGGATGGTTGAGAAATAATTTGAGAAAGGATTAATGATGTTACTTTTTTAATTATTCCCATGTCCATCCTTTGCATGTCTAATAATATTTCATCCTTTTAAATTATCATCATTGATAAAGCTGTTGGATTATTTCTACATATATAATCCACCACATTATTTTCTTTACTAGGATGGTAGTGTATTGAGAATTCGTAATCCTTGGTGATATCTAACTATCTTCGATGACACATATTATTATCCTTCTTTATGAATATATATTTGAGGATATTCTAATCAATATATTTTCCTATCTTATCCCCATAGAGACAATTCCACCAGATTTTCAATGTGAATATCATAGCTGCCAACTCCAGATCATGAATGATATAGTTTTTTTCATTAATTTTAAACTAACACAAGGCATTGGCTACAAATTTATCATTTTTCATCAGTACTAAACATAATCCCTTCTTTGAAGCATCACTGTATACCACAAACAGTTCCCCACTCACTGACAATGTATGTATGGTGGTAGTGATAAACCTCTTTTTCAAATATTTGAAATAATCTACACATTCACAAGTCCATATAACACTACTCCCATTAAAATCATCATGTATAGTGGGTTTAAAATCATGATATGTTCTTCACAAATAATTGGTAATAACCAACTAGACTAAGTAATTTGCAGATCTTCATGATAGATTTTATCATGGGATACTCTTTAATTTCCTTTTTCTTGGAAGGGTCCACATATATTCCTTTAGTGGTGATATCATTGTCATGACCTGTCCTCAGGGCCCGTGCCATGACTAATTGGTATCAGAGGAGTCGGTTCTACCACAGAACTTAGGACTATGATATTTTCTTTCTGTGAAGCAATAGTGTTAAGGGTACTAAGTGTGGTCTTCAGTTCATAGAGTCCAGTGTTGGTGTGGGAGGCCGACGTATCCATACACCAGGACCCTGACTTCTGATTTCCGACTCAGTGCATGAAAACACTGATTACGTGTGTGTTTTCAAAAAGTTTCTTTTAAAACAGCTCAAACCAGGTCAGCTCACAAAGTCTAATCATTTGACCATGTCACATTCATTTCTTTCAGGATTCCTCCTCACGGACGACCAGCTAGAGCCCCGAGAGTTGTACGTACTGACAGGACGCCGGGCAACGAGGCCTCAGTACAGGGCTCTCATCCTGTTGAGGCACTAGCGGAGGCACCATCAGTACTACCACCCATTGGACCACTGATGCCACCAGCCCCAGCAATAGGTGATGCACGCCGCTTGAGCACGCTGCACGAGTTCCAGCACCAGAGGCCACCCAGGTTCTGGGTAGAGACGGACCCACAGGAGGCTGAGGATTGGATGGAGGCTGTGGTGAGTGTTTTTAAGCTAGTGGGTACACCGTCAGACTTCATGGTGATCCTTGATGCCAGCCTTCTTCAGGCAGCAGCAGGAAGATGGTGGAGCCTGATGCTCCAGATGCATGACGATACGTCACTTATATGGGCAGACTTCAAAAGCATGTTCGGGGCAGAGTTTGTACCAGCCACCCTTCGAGTGGTGCGGATACCGGAGCTACTTCATATGCAGAAGGGCAGAATGAGTGTAGATTAGTACTCAGCGAGGTTCACAGACCTCTCGAGCTACTCTACAGACATGGTACGAGACCCGTTCATCAGGGCCCGAACCTTTGAGCAGGGACTAAGGCATGAGATCAGAGCTTCGACGATCCCTCTCAGCATCCTGACTTAGGAAGGGGTGTATGAGTGAGCCCTCTTAGTGGAGAGTTACCTTTCTGAGCAGACTCCAACAGTGGGACCCACCACTAGTCGACTTGCAGCAGAGTCTTCTACAGCTAGCAGTAGATAGATGATGCAGAGGTCCAGGAGGGCCAGACCTATAGGTGGTCGACCGCACGACTCATGATCGGTAGTGCGAGGCACCAAGGGTAGAGATAGAGCCATACCTGCCATACTCTGTTACAAATGCGGCAGATAGGGTCACATGGATCGTGACTGTCCGATATACCGCTTTGACGATCAGTAGATAGATGAAGGACCTCCCAGGTAGAGGCAGAGGTTTGATCGTGACAGACAATGAGGAGCTGGCCATATAGATGGAGGTGGACGACGTTTTGAGGTGTTGCCACCACCACCACCTGGGGGACCACCCCGACCGCAGGGAACGGGTGGATATGGGAGAGATCAGCCTAAGTCAGTTGAAGCATATGAATACAGATCTCCGGAAGTTGGTGGAGAAGAGTGGGTCTAGGCATGAAAGCCCTTGTTCTTGGTTTTTTTAGTTTCCATGTTGTTGTTGTTGTGGTTGTATGTGTCTTTGTACTTTGAGCTGCAGTAATAAAAGACACCTTTCTTTGTGATGTTTACTTTACTTTCCTCTCTATATGGTTGATACTAAGAGGTTCCGGTTTAAAACTATTGACTTGATCCTCACTTTCGAGATACCTACTGGAGGAGACCCAGTGACTACACATAGCTTACAAAAATGTGACTCGACCCTTGGAGGTGAGAGTAATGGTTGGATCTCTTGGTAGTATCATCGAGACCTTACGACGTCGTCTGTGGCATGAAATAGTACATTTCATGTCAGGATTGACTATATTAGGCAAAGAATGTGGTTCATCCAGGGGATGATATCAGATTTCTCTTTTCGGCAGAGGATAAATCCCAACAGCTCTTTGGTGGAACCTTGATGAAGAAGGGGGGAGATGAGTTCTTACTATTGGCTAGTCTCACCCATTGTTCGTTGAGCGAACGATTTACGCTTCTATCTATCTCAATTATCTCAGATGTATCTTCTCTCAGAAGGACATGAACCTGGGACAACAGTGATGGCTTGAATTCCTCTAGGACTATGACTTCGAGATAGTTTATACTCCTCGAGAGGGGGGCGTTGTAGTAGATGCTCTTATTAGAAGATCGGGAATTCAACTGTTAGGAGTGGCGAGACGACAGTTGGATGCATTTTAGATATCCTTTGTGGATAGTGATGGAGTCAACACGTGTCAAACTACAGATGGTTCAGGTTATGACAGAAAAGGTGCAGATCATTCAAGAGCGGATGAAGACTGCACGGAGCAGACAAAAGTCTTATGCAGATATGAGACAAGACCACTGGAGCTCGAGGGTGATGACCACGTATTCAAATGGGTCTCACCTCAATAGGGTCTACGGAGATGTGGCCGAGGTGGCAAGTAATATTTGAGGTTCAACGGACCTTCTAGGTCCCCATTAGAGTAGGCGAGGTGGCTTACCGCCTAGCCTTTCCACCTCAGATGCACCGGGTGCACGAAGTCATTCACGTATCTCAGCTGAGGAGATGTGTGCACGACCTATCCGTCATCATCGACCATAGAGAGCTGGAAATTGATGACGGGGTGGCTTTCACGAGGTTCCAATAGAGGTTGAGGATCAACATGAGTAGGTCCAACATGGACGGTCGATTCCTCTTGTGCACTTTCGTTGGCATCACTGGAACCTCCAGGAGAGCACATTGGAGCAGGAGGCTCAGATGCATGCTCGGTACCTCCTTTAGTTTATGTAGTTTGTGTTGTAGCTTTATGGGTATGTAAGTCCATGAGGTGGTAGTTATGTAAAGACCCGAAAATTTCAAGGACATTTTTTTCTTAATTTCTTTGGAATTTTACAAGTGCACAGTTTCTGACGGCACCTGATTCTGAGGCCCGGTGTGCCCGAAATCAATTTTTGAAGTTCAGCTCGGGTACGTTCAGTAAACGAATGACCGAGATTTTCTATCTTTTGAACCAGTGCTTGGAATTGAAATCCAAGGGTGCCAATGAACTCACAATGCCAATAATTTCTTAAGGGGACCTTTACCACAATTGCATTTGTGCGGGTGGAGAAGATAAAAATTGTGGATTAATTGAGGAATGAATAAAATTGTGAAAAAATTTTATTTTTATATCTAAGTGGTTTTATCCTACATGGAGGAGTTGGGGTGGGACCCACAAGTACCTAACTACCCATGTGAGGATAAATGTGAGGATAAAATGTGAGGTGGGGCCCACACAAGCCCCAACCTTTCACATTCACATAACTCACTTTAACTCTCATAAACTCCCACATTTAATTATGAAACTCATCCACTTCCTTATTTATTTGACAAACTACCTCTTAATTAATTAAACAAATCAACATTTAATTAATTAAAAGGATTTGTTTTTAAAAATTTGACTGGCTTGGCAAGTTCAATTAAAATAAGGTGGAAGCTTATTTTAATTTGGTTGGCACTTGTGTTGGGAAAATATTTTGGAGAGGGAGCTCTGGAGTTTTGAAGAAATTCTTCCTCCGACGAAGAGCGACCATCCTTCTTGAAAAAGAATGCTACCCAGTTGTCCATCAAGGGAGGAGACACCACTGCGGGGAATTTTTTCATCGATGATGACTCTTCCTCCGGCGTCAACAAAATCGGCACCAATCTTCTGCGATGTCCGATCATCACGACGCTTGCCTCTTCCACGGATCGATGACGTGCAACGTCTTTGTGAGGTAGGGGTTTATTTTGAGAGGTTTTATCTTACGATATTGAGTGTTTATTTATATGATGTTTGAATAATTTATTCTTGAATAAATTATACCCTTGTAATTGATGAAATCAAGTGTTTGTTGATCGACCCTTTTGATAACACCTAACATGGAGGGCGCGGGCCGAACAAACACAGGCTGAAAACCCTATGAAGATTTTTTGTTATGTGCGGATTGGCGGCGACGATGAAACGGGACCGCAAAGGTAATTTGAAGCCTCTATAGTAAAGTTCGGGTCCCGAGGTGACCATAGACGCCGACGGCGGGCGAAACGGACCACCGGAGCGCGTCTGGTGGTCCGCAGAAGGCTGCAGCGATGCGCCACCGGAGAAGACCGTCGCGGCTGAGCTGTGGCGGCGAGAGCTAAACCGGAATGGCAAAGCCATTCCAGATTTGAGAGGCGCATCTTTAATGCTGCGTCGGTTCAATCAACCGGGGGGAACAACGCCCCCCGCTCCGGGGCATTCGCTTGGCCATGCTGGATGAGCCACAACCGGCCGTGCCAGGCCACCAGCATGCCAGCCGGGCCGGGCCAGACCCAGAACCGGGATGGGTCGACCGGGTTTGGGCCCACCCTGGGGGTGTTGGGCCGGGCCAGATGGGGCCCATACCTCCTATTTTCGGACCCTCTTCAGTTAAACGCTCATATCTTTGGCTATGGACCTCCAATCGATGCACTGTCAGTTGTGTAGGATTTCTTGGATCGAGATGGTAATTTTGGTATATTATAGTCAAGGTTTCAGTAAAGTTTGTGTATGGTCGGGTTGGTTCGAACTCGAAATCAACCGGGCCCTCGGAGCGAAAACACTTATAAATTGAGCTCCGGATGTCTGATTGACGTACCGTCGACTTTGTTGGATTCCTCTTGATGAGGCAGTTATATTGGTATACTTCACCTGAGGTTTAGATGTAGTTGGAGTATGGAAGGGTTGGATTGTACCCGAAATCCAACCGGGCCCCTGGAATGGAAAAGCCAATAACTTTCAGACCGGACGACCATTTGAAGAACCGTCAGCAACATTGGTAATATCGTTGAGAAACAGTTACTTTGAGTGTACCCTATGAGAGTTCGGTGTATAGTTGAGTTATGGTCGGGTTGGTTCGTATACGAAACCAACCGAGACCCTATGACGAAGAGGCTAATAACTCAAAGACTGGGCGTCTGATTGATGCGTCGTCTATTGTGTTGAGACCCCTGTGATGAGGTAGGCCTTTGTGATACTTCTTCTTGGGACTTCATGAAACTTGGAGTGTCGACCAGTGGCTCGTGGAGTGGATCCTCCCGAAGATGATAATATGGAGTACGGTGACCTAGTAGCGGGCTGAGACCTGATGACTTCTTGTCCGATTCGATTCGGAGTGACTTGTTTAGCCCAGTGGGGAGCACTACTTTGTGAGGTGGCAGACCCATGGAAAAAGAGCACTACTTTGTGAGGTGGTATACCCGCGGTACTCGATAGGAGGAGTAGCCATGTAGGCTATGAGGGGAAGCACTACTGTGTGAGGTGGCAGACCCATGGTAGGGAGCACTACTTTGTGAGGTGGCAGACCCACGGTACTCGACAGGAGGAGTACCTCAACAGTCTAAGGTTAGTGAGTGGCACCTCGGAGTTATGACAGGACTACTTCGCTCGATAGAGGAGTAGTTCTCCAGCAGCCATGTTTTCGTCATCATGAATAAAATCCTGGTTTGAGCTAAGTCAATGACCTTTGTGATTACCTCATGATTGAGATGGGTTACTTGATAACATAGGTATATGTATGGGCATATACCTAAGTAGTGGTTATCCGTCGATATCATAACTGTGTGATACCTCACGATTGAGATGGGTTATTTGATAACTTAGGTATAAGTATGGGATTATACCTAAGTAAGGGTTATCTGTTGAGATCTTTCTTTGTGGTTATCCTTGTTGGATTTAGTGAGACCTTGAGGGTCTCGGGGTCCCTACTGAGTATCGTTATACTCACCCCTGCATGGGCTATGACCGCACCTCATTGTGTTGGATGCAGACGATGGACAACACTGACAAAGATCGAGTGTTCGAGGGCTAGACGGTACCCAGAGGTGGACCTCATGACGAGTCAGTACCCGGAGGTGGATTTCACGACGATTCGGTACCCGGAGGGGGTCGACAGATGAGGGCAATGAGGAGGCTATCTGTACCTAACCATCATGTAGGATATAAGTTGGACGAACCAGGAGATGCTTCTATCTTCCAGCTGTTTGTCTTTTCTGTTGTAATTTCGTTCAGTTGTAGTTGTACTTCTCAGTTGGGTTTGTATTCTAGCCTATTTACTTTTCATCACTTTCTTTTGTACTTAGTGTATTAATTCTGCTTGTACTCTGGTTGGATGTTTTTATGTTTTATAAAGGAAATTCATTCCTAGATATTGGGATTTACGCCTTAGGTGCTAGTCGTCATCCCCTGGCCTATGGAAGACGAGCTTGGGGTAGTCACGGCACGGGCCCTGAGTACGGGTCGTGAAAAATTGGTATCAAAGGGGTAAATCAAAAAACACTTGATTTCATCAATTACAAGGGTATAATTTATTCAAGAATAAATTATTCAAACATCATATAAATAAATGCTCAAGGTCGTGAGATAAAACCACTCAAAATAAACCCATACCTCGCAAAGACGTCACACGTCGTCGAGCCGCAGAAGAGGCAAGCGCCGTGATGATCAGACGTCGCAGAATATTGGTGCCGATTTCGTTGGCGTCGGAGGAAGAGTCGTCGTCGATGGAGATGTTCCCTGTGGTGGTGTCTCCTCCCTTGATGGAGAATGAGGGAGCGTTCTTTTTCGAGAAGGATGGTCACTCTTCGTCGGAGGAAGAAGTTCTTCAAAACTCTAGAGCTCCCTCTCCAAAAGATTTTCTCAACACAAGTTCCAACCAAATTAAAATAAGCTTCCACCATATTTTAATTGAACATGCCAAGCCATTCAAATTTTGAAAAACAAATCCTCTTAATTAATTAAATGTTGAGTTGTTTAATTAATTAAGAGGTAGGTTGGAAAATTAATAAGTAAGTGGATGAGTTTCATAATTAAATGTGGGAGTTTATGAGAGTTAAAGGGAGTTATGTGAATGTGAAAGGTTGGGGCTCGTGTGGTCCCCACCTCACATTTATCCTCACATGGGTAGTTAGGTACTTGTGGGTCCCACCCCAACTCCCCCATATAGGATAAAACCACTTAGATATAAAAATAAAATTGTTTCACAATTTTATTCATTCCTCAATTAATCCAAAAATTTTAACTTCTCCACCCGCAAAAAATCAATTGTGGTAAAGGTCCCCTTAAGAAATTAATGGAGTTGCGAGTTCATTGGCGCCCTCAGATTTCAATTCTGAGCACTGTTTGAAAAGATATAAAATCCTTCTTGTTCGTTTATTGAACGTACCCGAGATGAACTTCGGAAATTGATTCCGGGCACACCAGGCCTCAGAATCAGGTGCCGTCATAAACTACGCACTCGTAAAATTCCAAATAAATTAAGAAAAAAAATTTCTTGAAATTTTCCGGTCTTTATAATCATACCCCAATAATGTTACTTCCTCCATCCAGAACTCATATTTATTGTATATTTCATATAGTTTCTCCATTCACTAATTCTTTGTCATAGTATTAAAATTCTCATCATGCCCCTCCTTTATTTTGGATTATGTCAGTATATCATTGATAAATACTACCAAAAAAATTTTAAGGTAAAATCTAAAGACCCTATTAATTAATACCATGAAAATTAATTGCGAATTAGTGAGTCTGAAGGGAATAAAAATGAAATCATAGAGTCCATACCATGTTCAAAAGGTATTCCTGGGAATATCTTTTTTGTTCACCTATAATTGGTGATATCTCGAACAAAATTACACCTTAAAGAAATATTTTTCCCCGCATAGATGATTAAAGAAGTCATATATGGTGGGAAAGTCTTGTCACAATAATACTCTATAAATATTATTGATTTTGATGCTCACAAATACCCTTGTTTGTTTTACTAATGATTTTAATTTAATTATATTTTAGGGGATTAATTTTATTTATAATATTTATTTGGGAATAATATTCAAGTATTTATTTCATGAAAAATATTCATCAGATTGTTTGGAATGCTCTCAAACGTATTCTGAAAACACTATTCACTGTTTGATGTTTTTTGGAATCACTGTTCATTCTATACGCCGAAGAACGTAATGTAAAGAAAATTCCTTATGTTTGAATTAAATCTTATGGTAAAGGATCAACATGTATGGTTAATCAACATTATATTGGATGAAACATATGGATAAATAACATTACATTTGAATGAAACCTTATGTTTTTCAAAGAGAAAAAGTATGGTTAAAGAACACTATGTATGTTTGGAACCCTACATTTGAGAAACAAATGTATGGATAATCAACCTTCCTTTTGTGATCAACATTACATTTTCATCCTTACATTTGAAAAGATGAATGTATAGATAGTCAATCCTATATTCTTAATTTTATGCTGACAAAGATGAACATATGGATTATAATCCCCACATTATGTAGTTGAACCCTACTTTTGTTGTTCTGTTGTTTTATGAAGGAACCTTACGTTTTCCTGTTAAACGCTGGAAATTTAAATTTATCATTTTTATTGGAGTTTTCTTCAAAAGTATTTTTAGAATATCAGGATGATTTAAAGCTTGATTTCGACCAATTAAAATCTCATTATAATTTTTTTAAAGGATTATATTCAACAAATATTTTCTCCCATATTCTTAAGGGATGTTATAACTACTCTGATCTTTATTTTTGAATTTGAATTCTCTCAAATTATTAGGAGTCTTTTGCAGATCTGAAATCTTACTGTGAGATATATCATTATATATCATTTTATGTTAGATGTGTGGATATCTCTCATCTATGTTGATAAGTTTTATTCTTCTAGTTTTCTTGTAAAAATTAATTTCTAGTGCTACAACGATCAAGAATATCATAAATGAGGAATACATTTTGGAGATACACATGTTCAATCCTAGAAGTGCAATGCTTTATTTTTGTCGTTATTTTTAAAATCAAAAATCTTTTGTGCAACTAGATCTATTCAGACATATTTTAAATATTATTATTCTTCTGAAGTCGAAGATCTATCTTCAGTCAGTTGGGTGTTGCTGTAACTGTGATGTTTAAACTATTTTATCAAATCAATCTCTATTGATTCTTTTGAGTATCGACTACTCAGTTTTAGTCATGGTGGATTGTCAGCTTCTCATGTTAAGCTGTGGATATTTCAGCTCTCTGTAAAAGAACCATAAGGATCTATTTTAATCCTTATTTGTAAGGCTGAAAACATATTGCACTTATTTGTGGACCAGTTTTATGATATGAGGAACTTACTAGTAAAATTCACCAAGCCTATAGAGAAGGTGATTGGTGGAGTGGACTAGGGGATATTCATTCCCTGAACCACTGCAAACCATAGTGTTATATTTCTCTTATTTTATCTTCTACCTATTCTTTAATACAGAATCACTACTATATCATCTTTTACTATTAAGTGGAAAAATTCTAAATTTTTTAAAAGGAAACTATTCACTCTCTTATTTTTTCATCATCATAGACATTACAACCTAACATTTGGTATCAAAGGTTGAGATTTTCAATAGAGCTATAAGAAGATAAAATCATAAGGTTTATACATAGAGGTAAAATAATGATCCAAGGGAAAGAATTTCAATGGTTCATGCTCCACATTTCAATAGATAAAATTATGGGTGCTGGAAATCAAGTATAATCATTTATCTAAAAAATCTTGGATACAAGGTTTATTCAAAAATCCTATCACCCTATAAGATTCTTGAGAAACTAGAAACTTGGGATACTGCAACTGAAGATGAATATGATATGAACCCCAAAGCTATGAACGCTATCATCTGTGGTCTTAGACCAGATGAATTTAATCATGTATCATAATGTCCAAGAACTTATGAAATGAGGAAGACAATTACAGTTTCATATGAAGGTACAAAAAATATAAGACAAATGAGATATGAAAAAAATTTAAATTTGATACATTAAAAATGGTTGATAGAGAACGAATCACTCAAATTAATGGAATGATTATATAAATTGTTGAAAAATTACATCATTGGGTGAGCCTATCAATCAACCAGATCAATATTTGAAAGTACTGAGAGTACTTTCTATAAAATGGAATGGTATATCTACTACTATTCGATAATCATCTCCTGTAAAAAATTTGACAATGAAAAAACTCATTGGGAAATTGATGATGTATGAAACTGAAATGAAAGAAGAAGATAATGATCAAAGAATTATTGTGAAAAAGGAAAATACTTCTTTAAATGTGACATCTCAGAAGAAAAACTGAAAAATGAAACAAAAAGTCAGAGAAGAAAGGAATTCAGACTCATCTGACTCTGAATTAGAGCTGGATCAATTAGCTAGAAGGTTTAAAAAGCTTTACAAGAAGAAAAAAGATGCAAAAAACCCTTCAAAAATTATGAGAAAGACTCATGGGAAGTTATATGCTACAAATTAAAAATATTGGGTCATATAAGATATGATTTTACTCAACTAAAAGGTGAGAATATAAAGACAGAAAATAAGTATCATAAAAATGCCGATTATGAAAATAAAGACAAAAGAGAAATGAAGCATACTTGAATGTTTCTATAGACTCCAGAAGCTCATCTATTTCTAATTAAAAAGAGGAAAAATCAAATAATAAAGCAAATATGTGCTTCATAGATGAAGAAGATACGGTACAAACCTATTATTCATCTGATTCTGATTTTAGTTATTCAAATGATAAAATTGATGCCTATTGTACTATGTTGGAATAAATACATGAATCATTATTAAAGAAACAAAAATCTTTAAAGAATAATCATAATGATAATTTAGGAGAAAGGGATACTTTACTTATTCAACACCAAGAGTTTGTTGAGAAATTTAGCTCATCTATTACAAACTGTACAAACCATGAAAATAAGATTAAAATACTACATGATGAAGTAGAAAATTATAAAAGTAATGCTCTTATTTTTAGAAAAAGAGAAAATATTATAAATAAAATTATTGGAAAAAATTTCATTAAAAAGAAAATATTTGGTATATGAAGTAAGGGTGAAAAATCTCACCTGTATAAGAATTATTTTTTTCCCAATAAAAAAATCCTTACTTGTCACTTTTGTGGAACAGAAGGACATATAACAAAAAACTGTTATTTGAGAAATCCTAAGAAAGTGGGATTAAAAGAGATTTTATTTTAAGGAGTTTATCTAAAGTAAATGAATTAAGTCATGAAAAAATAAATCATATGTGGATTCTTAAATTTTTGATATCTAACTCTTCTAGACCAAAAAAGATATGGGTAACAAAACAAAATTTTGTTTGAATTGTCTTTATAGGTAACATGTCACAGAAAAGAAAAAGCTATATTGTACATGGACAGTGGCTTCTCCAGAAATATGAGTGGAAATCCATAAAACTTCAACACACTTACTCAAATAGATGAAGGCCTAGTCACCTTCGATGATAATTCCAAAGGAAAGATAATTGGGCTTAGAACAGTTGGAGATCCAAATACTGTCCCAATTAAAATATTACTATATGTACAAGAATTGAAGAATAATATGATAAGTATCTCTCAACTCTGTGATGATGGATATTCAAAGATAAATTTCTTAAGTTTAGAGAACCAAAAAATAGATAATGTTTACACTCTATATTTAAATTCCTATTGTAAACAAAAAGTGAATTGTTTAACTACAAAGATAAATGAGTCATGGATTTGGCATAAATGACTTGTCCATTTTAATATTTATGCCTTACATAAATTAACTAAGAAAAAGTTGGTTTCTGACTTACTAAGTCTAAAATTTGAATGTGATAGATTCTGTGAGGCATAACAAATTGGCAAGCGACAAAAACCCTCTTTTAAATATGTTAACAAAATTGTTACATCAAAACCTCTATAACTTATTCATATGGATCTTTTCAGACAGTCAAGAATAGCATGTTTGGCTAGAAAATTATATGTATATGTTTTAGTTGATGATTATTCTAGATTCAAATGGGTTTTTTTCTAAAACTCAAAAATGAAGCTTTTTACTATTTTTGAATGTTTTTGTAAAATATTTCAAAATGAAAAAGGTTTTAAGACCATTTCATTAAGAAGTGATCATGGTGGAGAATTTGAGAATAAATAATTTAATTATTTTTTTTCAAATATGGTTATTAAACAAAACTTCTCTGAACCTATAACAACTCAACAAAATGGAATTGTTGAATTAAGAAACAGAACTATTCAAGAAATGGATAGGACTATGCTAGATGAATACAACCTTCCAATTTACTTGTGGGCATAAGCTTTAAGAACAACCTACTATATTATAAATAGAATTTTAATTTGTCATATTTTCAAAAATACAGCTTATGAACTTTGGAATAACATAAATCCTATGGTAAATTACTTTAATGTTTTTGGATGTAAGGTGTATATCCTGAACACCAAGGATAATCTTGGAAAGTTTGATCCAAAAGCTGATGAAAGAATATTTTTTGGATATTATGATACTTATAAAGATTATAATGTATTTAATAAAAAGTCAAGGATAGTTAATATATCAGTTCATGTGAATTTTGATGAAACTAACCCTTTTAATAAAGATCAATATGATGAAACAGCTAAATCATCTGATAACCTGAGACTTGAAAACCTGACAATGATTTTGAAAATATAAATAAAATTCAGTCAAATTCAGTAGAACATGATACTAAAGAACCTTAAAGTGTTTTACCCAGATATTCTAGAATCCTAAAGATCATCCATTAGAAACTATTATAGGAAACCTAGATACATGCATTAAAACCAGATGAACTGCAGGAAACCCAATTGAATTATCTTCCTTTCTATCACAATTAGAACGTAAATATTTTTTGAATAAGCATTAGAATATGATATTTGGATGTTATAAATGTAATAAGAGTTAAAAAAATTAAAAGGAATAATGTTTTTGAATTTGTTAAAAGGCCAACAAATTATCAAGTCATAGGAAAAAAATGGGTCTTTAGAAATAAACAAGATGATCAAGATATTATAACTAAAAACAAAGCTAGATTAGTAGCCAAAGTATATAATAAAGAAGAAGGTATAGATTATGATGAGACACTTTACCCTGAAACTAGATTAGAAGTAATTATAATTCTTTTAGACTATACATCTCTATGAACATTAAATTATATCAAATGGATGTTAAATATGATTTTTTAAATGGGTTTTTAATGTGGGAAGTTTATGTTAAACAACCTCCGAGTTTTAAAAATTCTCTAAAACTAGATTCTATTTTCAAATTTACTAAATATCTATATGGTCTTAAACAAGCACCTAGAGCATGGTATAAAAGAGTAATTTTTTTTTGAAAAATGGTACTGTTGGTTCAGTAGATCTTACTCTTTTTAAGAAAACAGTTTATTCTAATTTTCTATTAGTACAAATCTAGGTTTATGATATTATTTTTGGATCAACAAATAAAAGACTTTGTAATGATTTTTCAGAACGCATTGAAAAATAATTTGAAATGAGCATGATGGGAGAGTTAAATTTATTTTTAGGACTTCAAATTTATTAAAATATTATGGAAATGTTTTAAAACAAAGTAAATATATTACTAATTCATTAAAAAAAATTGGTCTTGAAAATAGAAAGACATATAAAACTCCCATGTGTACTAATATAAAACTTGATTTGGATGAAGCTTGAAAACCAATGGATAACAAGTTTTATAGAGGTATGATTGGTAGTTTATTATATCTTACTATTAGCAGACCAAAAAATATGTTTTCTGTATTTCTATGTTCTAGATTTCAAAGAAATCTAAAATAATCACATCTTATTACTATTAAAAGAATTTTTAGATATTTTAAAGGAACTATTTTTCAATATCTTCTTTATCCAAAAACATCTAATTTTAATTTAATATCATATTCAAATGTTGATTGTGGAGGTTGTAGATTAGATAGAAAAAGTAACTCAGGATCCTGTCACTTTTTAGACAAATATTTAGTATCATGGTCGAGTAATAAGAAACACTCAATTTACTTATCAACAACTGCAGCATAATATGTATCTGTAAGGATTTATTGTGTACAAGTTACATAGATGAAAAACAAACTGATGTAATTTTGACTAAATTTTTATAGTACTCCTATTTTATGTGATAATACAAGTGCTATAAATATTTCAAAAAAATCTCATAAGTCATTATAAAACTAAAAATAATGATATTAGACATCATTTTATAAGATATAATTTTCTTAAAAAGGATATATCTTTAGAATTTGTTAACACTAAATATCAATTTGTTGATATTTTCACTAAACCCCTTCCCAATGTAAGTTTTAATTTTATTAAAGGGGTGTTAGGCTTATTTAATTTTTAAATTGATAATATTTTTAATCTTTTTTAATTTTAAATATTTATTTTATTTATTCATTCCAGTTTATTTATGTTAAAATTATTTTTAGATTACTTTGAATCTAAATTGATTTAATATTTTATTTTCTCGATACATTTTAGTTAATTAATTTTAATTTTATATTTGTTATTACGACATACTTTTTAAAATTTTAAAGATTATCTTACATAATGACATGGTAAATAAGGATATACGTTGTCTTTTAGAAACCTTTTGACTACCAAACCCTTTGTTAACCAAATCCTTTCACCTTTCCTGAAACCTTCATCCTTCTTCCAATCCATAGAAGATGAATCTCAAACATTCATATTTTCAGAAATGTTGAAAACCAAGTGAGTCGGAGAGGGTGAAGCCAGTGAACTGAAGCGACAACGCATTTCCGGACGATAGATTATTCAAGGAAAAGTAGTGGATTTTGAATGGTTGTACTAGACGGTTTTGATTTTAAAATAATTATTATCTTTTCAAGGATTAGATACTGATTTTAATAAAGTAAATTCCAAATTTATTTATGAGATAGAGATGAAATATTTTTATAAAATTGTACAGTTTTGTTTTGGTGATTCTGAAGATTATATTTTCACAAGTATAGAAGATAAAGAATTTTTTATTTCCTCCACTGATGTTTCATAAATTTTTAACTTCCCACATGAAAGAGTCTTTCATTTTGATATTCGATCTATTGGAGATAAGGATCATTCTTAAAAATAAATTATGTATTTTCTGTTTAACAAAAATAACATAAAAAGTGTTTGTTAAGGATTTCGAGGGAGATCATAAAATTTTGGTTATGTTTATTCAGACCGGAATTGTTCTAAGGATTTATGAGATGGAAAAGATTTTGTACTCAAACATGTACAACATGTTTTTTTATTTTTGAGTGATATCAAGCTGAACTTCCCTCAATATTTGTTTCGATATCTTCTGTTCTGTTGTCAACCAAATTCTAGGATGAAATTTTATCCTTATGGAAGGATAATTTCTCAAATCCTGTTTAAAAATCATATGATTCAGTTAGTTGATTCAAGAGTTAAGTTCCATCATAGTAATATACTTAGTGTTGGAACTCTAAGGAAGCTAGGATTTTTTTAGAGTACTGTCAAAGGAAAAATTTTACCTGTTGGTGCTAAGGAAGAATATAGCTCAAGAGATTTTTCTCAAGGGGAGAAATGAGGTTTGAGAAAAGAATGTGTAGATGAATATAGAATTGATGGAATTTCTCAACCGACTCAGACGAAGCTTCAGTATGATACAGAAGTATAAATAGAGGATGAACAAATTCAGGGGGGACTTGTTCTCAAAACTAAGACTATACTGGTTTAACAAATTGAAGAAACAATATTGGGTTATGTGGAGGCAACCTATTTGGTTTATCTTGAGGAATCAATTCTTGAAGATGATACTCAGGAGGTTAGTCAAGCTAGAGATATTTCTATTGTATCTTTGATCAATGATCAAGTGAAAGTAAATATTCAAGTGCAAGTTAATATTCACAAAGAAATTGTTCATAAATAATCTTCTCAAGAAGAACAAATTGTACAAAAACCAATAACTAAAGTTACATATGTGGTTGTGAATAAAACTGTGGAACAATCAGGTCATGTTTTGGGAGGACAGAATAATGTGATTGATAATAAATATTATTCATATGAAAAATATGTTGAGAGATCAATGGAAAATACTTTGCCTCTTGTTGTTGTTGATCATCCATCAAATCCAGAAGAATTAGAATGTGATTCTTTGTCTCATCATGTGGAAGAGATTGTTGTTAAGTTTAATAAATCACAGGATGAAAATGATAATATCTGAAATGATCATGAAAGTGAAAGTAAAAAGACCAAATAACTTCATGAGACTATTTTTTAAAGAAGGGATTTTGATGCTTTTATGTAGGATATGTTGAATAAGATTGGTAGATTCAAGTCTGAAGCAGTGTCTAATTCAGATTTGGTAGATCTAAAGTGGTATTTGGGAAGTGAGTTTGAATCAATTTAAAGTAGTGTTAGTCAGATAAGTACAAATACTTCTATTACTATTACCAGTCCAAAATTGATTAGAAGATTTTAGGCCATTGCATCTATTATGGAAGACATGAATTCTCGTCTAGAGAACTTGTAATGCAACAGTGCTCCTCTTTCAGTTCTTTTAGAGAATCAAATTTTTGTTGTTGATTTGTTGAATCAAGGAGAACCTAGTATCAGATTACTGCTTAACCAGTTTATAGAGATTTTGGAATAGTTTTTAAAGAAAGAAGAAAGTATACATGAATTTTTGAAATTCAATATTTTTGAGAATCTGTTTGTTATCCATGATTCTAGGATTCTTATTATTCAACTGGGTGATAGTTTAATCAAGAAGTTGTGAGGGAAGATGGATGAGTTGAAGGAGATTTTTTAACCTATTTATAATTACAATCTAGACAATCCCTAACCTTTTTACATGTTAACCATGACAGTAACTATCCTATTTCTTAGTCACAAATATTATTGTATTTATTTAATTGTTGATGAATGAAATTTTCTTTGTCTATATGTTTCAATTCTTTATTTTCTTTACTTTTATTTAGTCACAATTAAATTAATATTTATCCATTTCAGTTTATTATAACATTCAATTACTAATCTTCCTGACATTAAACGTGTTTTCATATATTTATTTACTTTCTTTTTTATCTCACAAAGGGTGATAAATATAGATAAACACAAAATTTATTTTAATGAAATAATTCTGTTAAATCAAATTTATATCACTTTATGTTTGAAAAATTATAATTTATAAGTTGTAAGTTATGGGTTTTGTGATCATAAAAAAGAAGGAAATTGTTGGGCATGTCTTATCTCAACAATACTCTATAAATATTATTTATTTTGATTCTCAAAAATACCCATGTTTTTTTGCTAATGATTTTACTTTAAGAATATTTCAGGGAATTAATTTTATTTTTAATTCTTATTTTGGAATAATATTCAAGTATTTCATTCATTGGAAATATTTTTCAATGTCTTTAGAACACAATCAATTATATTCTAGAAACACTGTTCACTATTTGTTGTTTTTCAGAATCACTGTTAATTACCTATGCTAAAGAACATAATGTAAGGAACATACCCTAAGATTGTATTAAAGCCTATGGTAAAGGATAAACACATATAGTTAATCAAACTTACATTGGAAGAAACATCTGGATAAAGAACATTAATTTTGAATGAACTCTTACATTTTTCAAAGAGAAAAAGTATGGTTAAAGAACACTACATAAGTATGTAATGCTACGTTTGAGAAGAACATGTATAGATCATCAAACATACTTTGGTGATCAACCTTATGTTGCCAACCTTACATTTGAAAAGATGAATGTATGGATAATCAATGTTACATTTAAAATTTTATCCTGAAAAGGATGAATGTATGGATCATCATCCCTACGTTATGTAGTTGAACCGTATGTTTGTGGTTTTTTTATTTTATAAAGGAACCTTATGTTTTCCTATTCAATGCTAGAAATTTAAATTTACTGTTTTTATTAGAGTTTTCTAAAATAGTATCTGTGGAATATCAGGATGATTTAAAGCTTTATTTGGACTGATTCAAAGATCGTTATAATTGATTTAAAGGATAGTTTTAAATATAGATTTTGTTACCTATTTTTAAGGGAAGTTATGACTACTCTGTGCTATATTTTGGAATTTTAATTCCTTATATTTATTAGGTGCCGTTTTCGGATCTAAAATATTGTTACAAGATATATCATAATATATCTTTCTATGTCAAATGTGTGGATATCTCTCAGTTGTGTTGATAATTTTTATTCTTCTAGTTTTCTTGTAAAAATTATGCTATAGTGCTACAGTGATCGAGCATCTCAGAAAAGAGGACTACATTTGGAAGATATACATGTTCAATCCTAGAAGAAAGGAGATCTGTTTTTTATCTATTCTTAAAATCACAGATCTTTTATGAAACTATATGTATTCAGACATATTTGAAAGATTATTATTCTTTGGAAGTTGAAGATCCATCTTCTGTCAGTTGCATTCTACTACATCTATGATGTTTAAACTATTTTATCAAACCAATATCTATTGATAATTTTGTGTATCAGCTGCTCGGTTTTAGTCGTGGTGGAGTGTCAGCTTCTCATGCTAAGCTATAGATATTTCAATTCTACGTAAAAGCACTAGAAGGCTCTATTTTTAAGAATTATTGGCAAGGGTGAAAACAGCCTGCACTCAGTTGTGGATCAGTATTATGATATGAGGAACTTACTAGTAAAATTCACCAAGACTGTAGAGAAGGTGATTAGTGGAGTGGACTAGGGTATATTCATACCTTGAACCACTATAAAGAGTCGTTTTATATTTCTCTGCTTTTATCTGCAGCTTATTCTTTCATACAGAAACACCGCTATGCCACCTCTTACTATTAAGCAATAGAATTGTGAAAATTTTAAAAGGACATAATTCACCCCCCTCTTATGTCATCATCATAGTCATTCCGACCTAACAATCTATCCGCAGAAGGGGATAATTTTTTTATCCCAATTTTTTTGAGCTCAGGATAATCAATGGAGATGCACATTGATACATCCTTCATCATGATGAATATGATTGGTTCACCCTATGGTTAAGCACTTGGGAATATAAAACCCTTCTCCATATTCTTTTGTAACTGGTTATTTAGTTTTTCAAACTCAATGGTGTCCATTATATAATGTTTTGTTGATATATGAATATATCTAAGAATAAGTTTAATTGATAAATCAAACTATTGATGAGGTCTAAGACTTGGAAATTCATTAGGTAACACATCAGTGTAGTCCCTCACTATTGGAATGTCATCAAGCATAATCCTCTCTATTTTCTCAATCATTTGAGTTAGATATTCTTGATCATAAGGAAAAAAACACCCCCAATTGAGATGATGATTCTGAAGGAGATTCAACTTCCTCCTTACACATGTATAAAACTGAAGGATTCCTCAGGATGTGATGAGTGATATCCCTTTCCTGAAAGTTGATCTTTTATTTAAACAAATATAGAAAATCTACACCAAATATAGCATCAAACTCCACCAATGGAAGTATGAAAAGACTTACTAGGAGGTTCAATGAAAAAACAAATTAACTGGGGTGGATTTATATACTTGGGATGCAATAATTTGGAAATTTTTGGTTCTCACGAAACACCGAACCTCCATATTTTTAGGTGTTATTTTAATATTTTTACTAAACTATCAAGATGTGAAAGAATGAATAGAAATAGAATCAGATAGTATGTTCTTTATAATTTAGTGAATAACTAGAGTACTTATCACCATATTATTTTCAGGTTCCCCCTAAGAGGTATTGATAGCATATTCTGTTCCTTGTTTCCTTGGAGGTTTTCATTTTCTATTTCCTCTAACAAACATTGAATTAGAGAAATGACTTGCATAATTCCCTTGTTCCTTATTATTGAAACACATCACTATAGAAGGAGTGTTGATCTAAACCTTCTTTTCTTCCTCTACATTTGTGGGATCCTTTGTATCCCTTCCATAATTATTAGCCAGATGCCCCTCCCTTCAACATTTGAAGCATCTCCAGGATCCCCTTAAGTAGTTTCTATAATTCTTCTTCCCACACATTAGATATATGGGATGTTAGGTTATCTTTACACCATGGGATTTATCTATTGATCCTCTCATATTAAACTACATTTTAAAATTTTTATCACCATGCCCATGAGGCCACATAGAGTCTCTAAACTCTATTTCAACCTTAAGGGAATAATGGAAAATATCCTTATAGCTATCAAATTCTTGAATTGCCACCGTTTATCATAAAATAGGATTTTTCCAATAAATAAGTATTCTACATTTCTTTTGGTGTTCATGAAAATATTTAATGAATATCATAATATCCTTGTAAAGTTTTACTCATACACCCTAATATACTTTTCTTCCGTTTTCTTCGGTCAAAGGAACTACCTTTCCATCTTAAGATGGAGAGTTAGGGAAAAACATTTATTGAAAAATATTTTCTTAGAATCATCACTTTCCATGGAATCACATTTTTCTCATAAATAATTCAACCAAAATATAATATTTATTAAGAGAATTAGGTTGTTACACATGATTCACATTGTTATTCATAACATTATCTAGTTGAGAAAGTACCATCATGAAGTTTAGAGATCCTGTTCCCATTAGATTTCGTATTTCATTAAATAAATCATCATTGTTCCTATCACATTGGTTTTTTAGACAAGTTATTATATTTATATCCATTACCTAATAAAAATAAACATACAATTAGGGTGTCTTTAATACTTATCTATTATGAATAATAAAAGGAATCTTTGAACATTGAAGGATAATATTGTAAATGAAAGTATATCATAACTTGTGATTCCCTGTATTTCAATCTTGGTTATCCATGGTGATATAATGGTCCCTAGGGATATTTCTACTATTTTATAGTCCTAATATCCAAAAATAACTAGACCGTGATCTGATACCAACTATAGAAAACCCATCCTTTTTACACATATTATTACATGATTTTAAGCATAATTATCAATCAATTACTAGCCGAGGATCATAAAGTCTACTGTCTTTGGAAGATTAGATACAAAATTATAAATCCAGATATAAAATAAATATATATTTTATTATATCTCTATAAATATCTCTTTAATTCATTTTTTCTCTTACATCTTCAAAGGATAACTACGGGAATGCATGAACAAAAGGGATAGGCTATAAATCCCTATAAGGGAATACACAAAGGAATAAATAATAGAACATGGGTTATAAGGAATAACATGATGGAACAAAAGGCATGGATCATGAATAAAAATAAGGAAAAATAACATTTAGAAATGGGATCCTGTAATCATAGAATCATAGGAATGTGGAAACAATATTCAACACGACATAAACATCAGTCAAGGATAACTTCCAAGACTATATCACATGGTTGACAAAGTCCCATAAAGGAATCATGTTTAATCCCTATCCCAACTAATATCTCATGATACTAATAATTACTCAATGAAATGGAGTACTATCTTTGTGCACCAATCATAACATGTTCATTTATTTCTATGCCACATGAAGAATAATACATAAGGAATAAATATAAGGGTTACCTATGGAATGAAATTGGCATCCTAATAATGTCATAAGGAATCACTAATGGGTGTATCATAAATGTGTCCATAAAAGAATGAATTTAAATTATACATGGACCTTAATAATGGAAAATAGGCACATATAATGATAATTTATGTTCAATTAAAGTGAAAACATGTATAAATAGTGCTTAAGAAACATTAGAAATTAGTGACTTTAATGTGTTTTAATGAAAATTTTTAATGAGTATTTAAAGAGGGAAAATGTATAATTATTTGATAAAATAATAACTGAACAAAGATAATTTTACATTATTAAATGATTGATTTTAGAAAAATAATGGTCCCTTAAAAAAGATTATGGGAAATTCTTGAAAATGGGTAATAAATTGGGAAGTTCCCGTTTAGTTGGTATAACAATCCTATTCTTTTATTAAAAACATAAACATGATTTATTACATAAAATCCACTTGATACAACATAGAAGATAGAGAGGTATAATGTCTTTGGGGGTTAGGATCATTACATAACAACTTAAAACATGAAATACATCATCTTTATTGAAAACTTCCTTTACATGACCACTACATTCCCTCATACTTAACATTGCATGGGATAACCTGAGCACATGCATAAGAAAAGGGTGAGCTTTAAATCCCAGTAAGGGAATAAAAATGGAATAACATGAGGAATAAAATAAATTTTATACAATAGGCATATCAATGGAGCACAAGAGAAACATGAACATAAAGGCATGATAAATCATGATAATCATAACATAGAAATGTGGCAACAACACTTAACATGGAATTAGCATGAGCCAAGGATCATTGCACATGGAACATGAGTAAAACATAATTGAACATGAAGCACAAGTAAACACTCATTGAAATTTAATTAGCAATAGTCAACACTCATTTCACATGACGTATCATGATACTATACTTTACCCAATGCATTAGAGCGCTATGAGGGCGCACCCTTCTTAAACATTTCATTTCATGCATAAGTGTGCCACATGGATCATATAACATGGAATAAAACAACATCATAAGTTATTCCATGATTAAGTAATGTAGAATAAATACATTAAACTACAATTAAATATGTATATGTGCAAAAAGGTGAATACCCTTGATAGATACATGGGTATGATATTCACTACACAATGATCTTGGATTGGAAAAATGTGTTGTAATTTCGGCAGCATGACAACATGACCTAAAGATTCATGAAAATGGTTGATAAGAGAGATAAGTGTGTATCATAATATTTACATGAAATTGAAAGTAAGGGGGTAATATATACAAATTTCCCAACAAACATAATGGAATTTTGATTCATAATAAAAAAATAATTACTTGGATGTAAAAGAGAAGAGAGAAATTCCTCACGGAATTTCAGCATGGTAATATGTATACATGGGATGCATTAATGAGAGATAAAGGGGTATCCCATCATACAAAAATAAAAAGGGAAGTATGTGGGAGGTGTGAAATCATACCCCAACATTTTTAATTGAAAAAATTCATAACAACTTAAAAAAAAGGATAAAAATGAGAATGAAATAAATCCCTTACTTGGAAGTGCGATCCCAAAAGCTTGGGAGAGGCTTGTGAGAGTCTTATTGGGAGCTTGGGGAACCTTGGGAGGATTCTAGATAGATAATGGAAGAGATTTTATGAACTCAAAAGTCTATGAGTGAAGAGGTAGTGGTAGCTTGGGTGGGTTTTTATAGGAAAGGAGATAGAATTCTTTATTATCTATGTTTGGGACACCACACATTAAACTAATAAAAACCAAAAACCAGATGATGGTTTTTGTCCATGGTTTTTTTAAAAGGGGATTGGATAACAATATTTTATGAGGCCAGTGACCGAAATTCTTAAAATAATAGGGTTGTTTATGTGGAGGTGAGTCACACTCTCAAGGAATTTTAAAAAAAAAAGACAAAACGGTTTATAAGTCTTGGAGGGTCCACTAAAGCTTTTTAAAATAAATAAAAAAAATATAAAATCACATTATTTTAATTATAAAAAATATATTGGCCAAAAATAATTTTTATAGTATTTTATTACCTCACTATTGGGTCATTATGATGTCATAAAATATATTATATATTTAAACGGTATTTAATTTTTACCCAAAAATTCAACTATCTCAGAAAATTTTGAAATATTAACCATTGGATAATTTTGACATCCTGATTCCAAAAATAATATTCATTTTATATAAATAATTCTCTAATTATGTGAATTTTTAATTTTAATATAAAAACTGACATTTACCGAGATTTCATGAGTTTTGACAAAAACATCTTTTAAACCTTAATAATAATTTTAATTACATTCATAAAATTATACAATAATTTAGATTTAATAAAAATTAATTTAATAATAATAAAATTTTATTAAAATAATATTTAATTAAAAAATCCATTAATTCATCAAAATATATTTCTTAGTTGAATATTAACAAAAAATGCAATTTTCACTTTAAAAACTATATACAAAGTAATAATAATAAAATGAATGCACATTATTTATACAAAAATAATGTACATAGTAATAGTTCTAGGGTCTTTTTACATAACCCCTTATAACACCTGAATAAGACCGAATGCTAAGGTGTGCGATGGTGACAGACTCTTGGGGTGGCTTGGATAACATAGCTCGGGTGGTAATCTCTATTAACTTCCACTTCTCCCATAGTCAGTTCTGGTCAAGCATAACATGTTCAAGATCATCTTGGGCTTGGTCAAGAGTGAACCCAATGACGCCACCTTCTTTAAGAGCTCCGACAAATGGGCTTCGTATGAGGAAAGTCTATTGGATGAGGCCATCACTTACTTTTTCTGAGTAAATTGGATTTGTTAAAGCCCTCTATTTATACTAATCATGTTGTCACTATTCAACAAATATATTAGCAATGGTCACAATTATTAATAGTATATTAAAATCCAAAACATAAAACCAAATAAGTGCATACATTTTACATATCCACAGTAAGAAATTTAAATAGACCAAGAGGAATTTTCATTAATAAATTTTTGGGTCGTTACAATCTTCCCCCCTTAAGAAATTTCATCCTCAAAATTTTCTTTTACCACACTAAAACAGATGTGGGTAACTTTTCTTCATCACTTCCTTAGATTCACACGTCGCTTCTTCAAACTTGTGGTTTCGCCACAACACCTTGACGAGGGGAATTGTATTATTTCGTAGAACTTTTTCTCTACGATCTAAGATCTTCACTGGTTGCTCCTTATAAAAAAGATCATCCTCTAACTGTACCACCTTTGAAGAGAGTATATATGAAGGGTTTGGTTTTTACTTCCTTAAGAGGGATACATGAAATACATCATGTACTTTGGCCATGGTAGGTGTAAGTGCTAGTCGATAGGTCACAACCCCATCACGATCAAGAATATCGAAGGGGATGATGTACCTAGGACTTAACTTCCCTTTCTTTCCAAACCTCATGATCTTCTTTCATGGGGATATTCATAGAAATACCATGTCTCCAACTTTAAACTCAAGGTCTTTTCAATGGTTATCTACCTAACTCTTCTATCGACTCTGGGCTGCCTTGATATGCTACTGAATGGTTTTCACCTTCTCCACCATTGTTTTAACCATTTCTGGTCCCAGTAGCTTATGCTCACCAAATTCATCCCAACATGCTGATGTTATTCACCTCTTCCCATGGAGGGATTCATAAGGATCCATTCGGATGCTCGAGTGGAAACTGTTGTTGTAGGAGAATTCAACTAGTGGAAGATGTTGGTCCCACCCTCCTTTGAAGTCCATAGAACATGATCTTAACATATCCTTGAGTGTCTGAATAGTTCACTCAGATTGGCCATCCGTTTGAGGAAGATAGATGGTACTAAAGTTTAGTTCAGTATCTAGAGAAAGTTGAAGACTCTTCAAAAACATAGAGGCGAAACTTGGATCTTGATCGGATACAATAGATAGTGGTACTCCATGAAACCTTACCACTTCCTTGATATATATCCGTTCTAGTTAATCCAATGATAAATCCTCCCAAATTGCAATGAAGTATGAATAATTTGTAAGATGATCCACAGTAACCCAGATTTCATTATTGCCTTTAGATGTCTTCAGAAGTCGGGTGACAAAGTCCATGGTGATGTTCTCCCATTTCCATGCTGGTATGTGCTATGATTGAATCATCCCCTTAAACTTCTGCCTCTCTTCCTTCACTTGATGAAACACCATACACTTTGATGTATACTCATCGATCTCCTTCTTCATATTATCCCACCAATAATGCTCTTGCATATTTCGATACATCCTTATGTTTCCTGGGTGAATAAATAAATTTGAACTATATGCATCATCCAAAAGTTCATTCTTCAGCTCTGGACTTGATGGAACACATAGTATTTTCCCAAATCTCACAATTCATTCTTCATTAACATTGAACTCTGAGGATTTCCATTTTCTCATAGCTTCCAATTTATTTTGAATTCCCACATAATCCTTTTGAGCATCCTTTATCCTTTACAAAAGAGATGGTTGGGCAATCATTTGTGAAAGGATTGATGATGTTACCCTCTTTATAATTCCCATGTCTATCTTCATCAAGTCTAAGAATATTAGATCTTTCTAAATTCTCATCAATGATAGAATCGCTGGGTCTTTTCTACTTAGAGCATCCTCCGCCTTGTTCTCTTTCCTAGGGTGGTAATGGATTGAGCAGTCATAGTCTTTGATCAGCTCTAACCATCTTTGTAGGCGCATGTTCAACTCTTTCTATGTGAATATATACTTGAGGCTTTTATGGTCCGTATACATTTCACACTTCTCCCCAAAGAGATAATGCCGCCAAATTTTTAAAGCAGAGATCACTACAACAAACTCCAAATCTTGTGTTGGATAATTCTACTCATGAACTTTCAATTTCCTTGAATCATAGGCAATGAATTTGTCATTTTTCATCAACACATAGTCTAGGACCTTCTTCGAAGCATCACTGAATACCACAAAAAGTTTTCCACTTATGGGTAAAGTGAGAACGGGTGCAGTGATAAGCCTCATTTTTAACTCCTTGAAGCTTTCTTCACATTCATCACTCTAATAAAACTTTACTCCCTTCCAAGTTAGCTTGGTAAGAGGGTTGGACAATAGTGAGAAATTTCCCACAAATCGTTGATAATATACAGCTAAACCCAAGAAGCTACGGATATCCATTACTGATGTTGGCCTCAATCATCCCTCAATCACATCTATTTTGGAGGAATCCACGGATATCTCATTGCTTGTGATGATATGGCCCAAGAATGAGACCTCCTTCAACTAGAACTCACACTTTCTGTACTTGGGATAAATATTCTCCTCTCACAAGGTCTCTAGTATAGTTCTTAGATGCTCCTCATTATCCTACTTGGTTTTGGAGTATATCAAAATATCATCTATAAAGACTACCAAAAATTTTCCTAGGTAATCCCTAAAGACTCTATTCATCAAGTCCATGAATATTTCTAGAGAATTAGTGATTCTGAAAGGAATTACTATGAATTCATAGTTCCCGTATCATGTACGAAAAGCAGTCTTGTGGATATCTTCTTTCGTCACCCGTTCTTAATAATATCCTGACCACAAATCTACCATTGAGAAGTATTTTTCTCCATATAGTTGAACGAACAATTCATCAATTAATGGGAGAGGATACTTGTTCTTTATCGTGATTTTGTTAAGCTCACGATAATCAATGCAAAGGTGCATCGACCCATCTTTCTTCTTGATGAAGAGGACTGGTGCACCCCATGGTGAAACACATGGGCGTATAAACCATTTATCCAGATTCTCTTGTAGTTGGTTCTTCAGCTCCTCAAGATCCACAACAACCATTCTATACGAAGTCTTGGATATTGGAAATTCCCCAAGTATAATATCAATTGATAATTCAACATCTCTTCTAGGAATAAGACCAGGAAATTCATTGGGAAACACTTTAATGAATTACCTCACTAAATGAATTTCTTCAAGGATGGTTGCCTCATTCGACTTAATCATCTGAGCCAGATACGTGTGCTCATAGGGAAGTAATATCCATGCTTGATATGATGGAGCTAAAGAAGATTCATCTTTATCCTTGCACTTGTACAGAATCATGGGTCGATTCTCCACATGGAGAGTGATTTCCCTATCCCGACAATTTATGTTGCCTCTATATAAGGAAAGCCACTCCATGCCAATAATTGCATCAAATTCCACCGGAGGGAGTATGAAGAGGTTCTCTGGGAAATTCAATCCACATATTATGACAGGGAGGAGTTATATTCATGGGATACAATGATTTCCCCATTTTCCATACTCACCGACATCTTTACTTCCATGATTTGTGGTGGTGTTGGGATTGTTCTACTAAACATATGGGATATTAAAGAATGCATAGAACCTGAATAAAAATGTACGTTCTCTATTCTTGAATTAATAACTAGGGTACCTATCACCACTTCATTGTCGGGGTTCACTTCGGCAGTAGTGATGTCAAAAGCTCTCCCTTTCTACTTTGGAGGTTTTTGGTTGCCTCTGAAAACCCTTGTCTTAGGGAAATTATTTGCAAGATTCCCTGGTTTTTTGAATTTGTAGTAATGAACAATGTGTTGAGGTTAAAACAAAGTGTTCCTCTCCTCTTTTGCAGCTGCGGGTTTTTCTTGTTGGAAGTTAACAGCTAGGTGCCCTTATCTTTCACAACTAAAGCATTTCCTCGTCCCCTTCAGGCAATTTATGGGGTGCTTCTTTCTGCACCTTTGGAAAGTGGGGTGCTAGATCTTCTTAGCACCATTGGATTTATCCATCGGACCTCTAGTATTGAAGTCCACCTTATGCTTCATATCCCCATGATACCCCTGAGATTCTCTGATCTCCATTTTAAACTTGAGGGCACATCAGACAATTTCCTCATATTTGTTGAAGTCATGGATCACCAGCACTTTCTGTAGGCTAGGTTTCAGCCCACCAAAGGAGCAGTCAGCCTTAAATTCGGGGGTAATGACAAATCTGAAGGCGTATCGTGAAATCCTTGTGAAGTTTTCCTCATACGATCTAACAGATTCGTCATCTTTTTTCTTGAGGGAAAGGAATTCCAATTTCATCTTATGTTATAGGGTGCGCAAAAAATATTTATCAAAAAACATCTTCTGGAAATCCTTCCATTCCAACGCCTTGATCTCCTCCTTAGGATTTGTATTTTTGATCAACATCCACCATTGATCAGCCTCACCCTCCATACGATAAGCAGCCAGTAGATCCTTCCCTTGTTAAGAACATTGAAGGATGAAGAAGATCTTCTCAATGAAGTTGATCCATTGTTTGGTGATTGAGGAATCAAATGATCCATTAAAAGTAAGTGGCCTTTGTCTCATGAATCTCTCGATAACTAATTCTTCTTTCTTGGGGGGGGGGGGTTGAATGTTCTTCTTGACCCATGTTTCTATTCAAAGCTTGAGTTAACTGAGAGAGAATCATGACAAAGTTCACGATTACTGCTTCCATCGGATTGGGCACCTCATTTTCACAATCATCACATTGATCTTCACATCGGTTGTTAGCCCAAGTCCTCCTATTACCGGACATTGGATGGAATAAACGAATAGTTAGGGGTAACACATAAAGGGTAATCCATGGACAAAACTGATGACTTATAAATAACTTTTATTTCATTAACTTATGAATCTATAGGCTTCAATATATGTTATTCATGATCTAATTTCTAACATATATTTTTAGGGGCATTTTTTTAATTCCTTTAATAAGGGTTCATACTAAGATTGTGAATTTACCAAAGCATATACCCTGGGAGTGTCATAACCAAGAGTTCAACTTGGCCTATTTTTGTGCACCAGTTTCCATTCGAGTCTAGCTCAAAGCGGTGTTTTCGGGTTTTACCCCTAGGATACATCTGTGCCAGAGCCGCCTCTACCTGCTCGTATCCAGACAGGGATGTATTTGTTTGATAAACCAATTACTCAATACTCACCAATACTTAGGTATGTTTTTCTTATACTTATTCTTGTCTTAAAGGCTTCACTATGGTTTTCTAATCCCAATCCCAAAAATAACAAAACCTCCATTTGATACCAACTATAACAACTCTGCTCTTTTATTACAAACTTAAACATGATTTCTTACATAAACATCACTTGATACAATATAGAAGATCTAGAGGTATATTGTCTCTGGTGATTAGGATCATTACATAACAGCTTAGAACATGAAATACAACATCTTTATTGAATACTTCCTTTACATGACCACTACATTACCTCGCACTTAACATTGCATTAAATACCCTGAGGACATGCATAAGAAAAGGGTGATCTTTAAAGCCCGGTAAGGGAATAAACATGAAATAACATGAGAAAAACAATACATGTTAGACAATAGGCATATCAATGGATCACAATAGAAACATGAACATAAAGGCATGATAAAGCATGATAATCATAACATGGAAATGTGGCAACAACACTTAACATGGAATTAGCATGATCCAAGGCTCATTGCACATGGAGCATGAGTAAACCCTCATTTCACATGAAGAACAAGTAAACCATCATTTCACTTGAATTATATTGCACATGAGGTATCATGATATTATACTTTACCCAATTCATTGGAGCGCTATCAGGGAACACTCTTCTTAAACATTTCATTTCATGCATAAGTGTGCCACATGGATCATATGACATGGAATCAAACAACATCATAAGTTATTCCATGATTAAGTAATGTGGAATAAATATATGAAAGTACCATTAAATATTTATATGTTCATAAAGGTGAATACCCTTGATAGATACATGGTGTAACCCCAGAGATTTTCATGAGAAATGTTTTGTTTTTATGTTATATATATCATCAAAATAATCTTTCACTACACACAACACTAGCGTGTCTTGCTTTACACACAGTCGTGACCTTCCTTGATAGCTTGCGTTGTACGCAATACCGAGTTTCACTAAATAACGATATGCTATTAAAATATTATTAAAACTAGCCGTTATGAATAGTAATACCCACTTTTTGAATTTTTTTAAATGGAATTCATTCTTGGATTCAAAATATTGAAATTAACCTAGGGTGAAATTTTGGTATTTTTCTGAAAACTTTCAATTTTTGATGAATAGTGAAAACACGGGGTTACTATTTAAAAACCGGCTTTTTATTTAAATAATTATTTATTTTATTTTAATTTATTTTAGTTCAAAATTTATAAATAATACCTATATAAGTTCAATTTAATTCATTGGAATCATTTTATAATAATTTTAGATATATAAACATTTTATTGAACTTTTCACCGTCTTTTACCCACCTCCTAGGAGAGTTTGAAAATTTACATAAAATGTAATTTTACCGCTTCTGTGAGTGAAATTTCAAAAGTCTGAGAGACACGGTTAATATCAAGGACTAAAATTTGGTTCAATGAGATGAAAATAACTTTTGGTGAATAGTATCTTTTTACTTTTATTTACCACGGTTAAAAGTAAATAGGGTAATTAAGGGTAAAAATGATATTATTATTACCCTAAAACATGTCCTAGTTCTATTGGATAAGTGTAATTCGACCAAAAACAACCTTAGGAATAAAATATGACCATTTAGGTACACTTGGATTATATTAGGACATTTATTATTAATTTATTTAAAGAAGGGTTAAAATAGTTAAAATCATAGTTTAATAACTACATCATTTTTAATATAGGGTTATACATAAGATAAATTCGACTATAAATATTCATTAGAAAGATAAAACGATTTTCTACATAATGGTATTTTATTTATAATTTTTAGACATTAAATAATTTAATTTATTTATGAAACAATAATGATGGAGTAATTATCTTATTAATGAAATATTAACATAATTGATGTTATAAATACCCAAATAAATGTAATTTGAGACTTTTTATAAACTCCAATAATTTTATAGGTTAATATGACATGTTAGTATTGATTTAATTAACTGTTTTAGAACTAATAATGCTGTTATTAGTTTCACAAAAATCAATTACCAAATAGTGTCAAAATTGACATAAAATATTTTTTAAAACAAATATTATATTATGAATTGTTATTTTATTTATAAAAATCTAAGGTTCATCCAAATGTCTTAGATAAGGTTATATATATTAATAATAAACAACTTGGGGTTCGTTTGGCTTGTTATAGTAAGTTTATTAACCATATAGTGTAAGAAAACAAGAAAACACGGTAAAAGTTAAATTATTTTACTTAGAGTTAAATCTAAATGATAATTTTAAAGTAGTAACCTAAACTTGTCTAAAATATATTGGATGAGAGTATTTAGACCCATACCCACCTTAGATTATAAATAAATCAATTTGGAGCTATTAAAAACCGAATATTACTTTATAATAAAATAATATTTTAAGTTTTTCCAAAGGTGCCCCTCTCCTCCCTTATAAAGGGCACCTCCTCCCTCTCTTCTTCACACCACTTTGAGCCTTAAATCTTGGACAAACCCTGAATATTTCTCCTCTCCACTTCAATATTAATATCATTGAGTTCCTGGTTATCTTCAGAGACCAATTTTAGTGCCCTAAGAGGAGGTTAAGAAGAGGCGCTTCAAAGAAGTGGTAATGTCCGTTACCGATTCTTTCAACTTTATTTATTTTTCTAATTCTTCTTATTTAGTTGTTTCATTATAAAGTAATAAAATAAGTATCACTAATATACTGATATGTTATTAAAAATATTAAACAACCCTATTTCACCTTCTATTCATCCTACATAAAACTAAATCACCGCACGTGCGTACGTACAGAATACCGTCTCCACGATATGGTGTAATATGTTTTCCACCACCACCATACTTGGATGTGTATAATGGTGTAAATAATAACTATATATGGTTATTGTAAAGTTATATTGATTCTGAATTAGTATACATACACTTCAATAAAATTCTGTGATCATGGGAACAATATCATTGCTCATGTGTACGTACGGTCTACCGTCTCCACAATGTGATGCGACTCGTTCTACATGATCTTCATTACATAATGATTATATAAATGAATTGAATGAATAAATATGATATATATTACACTAATAACATTCTGGAAATGTGGTATCTATAACCTAAAAAAAGAATAAGAATTTATTCGACAAAACACGCATAAGAAGAAATTTCATTAAACACCCAAAAAACAAGTAATAATGAAATATTACAAATAAGAAGCTAAGAATATGATGATATATGATATCATAACAATGAGTAATATTCTGGAATAATTCAATAGCATTATTTAAATAATTATACAGGAGGTACAAACACGTACGAAGCAAATCAGACCTAAGGTAAGGGAAAATCTCACAATATCATTTTTATCTGAGATTGTTTATACTTCAGAATTTACTGGGGAATATTTATCATCCACATAAATTTTTCCTTAATATGTAATATTATTTACATCCACCTACAATTTTTTAAATCCAATTTTACCCATTGGTGAGTTTTTTTTGGTAAAAGAAATGAAAGAAATCTTTTTTCGTTTTTAGTACGAGGTACTTTTTGACTTTTCCAGCCAAAGTATGAGAAGAATGTTTTTTAACTTATACGACATGAATGGATTTTTAGAAAATTATTTCCATGAAGCTTCCTTTATAAGTTTTCATGTTTATTTTTAATCAACTTATTTTAGTTTAAAATTGTAAGACATTTTAAGAAAGGAAAAATGTTTTTGAAGTAGAAAGGATATTTTCCTCAAGAATGGAGTTCAAGCATTTTATCAAAATTATTTTCCATCTAAGATAATATAGGGTTCTATTTCTATCCCTATTTTTACATTGATTTGATTATTTTATGATGTAATTATTTTTATGAAGTCTTTTTATCTTATATGGATTATTTTATGATGGCACAATGTTTAAGAATCCCATTTTTATTACATGGGTCATGCTATGATGTATGATTTATGATATTGTGGAACACATAAGAATGGTATCATTATGAGATGGGTGGGACCAATATCTACCTCCAATTCATTGGGTAAAGATTTATATCTCATGAGATAGACATGTATGGAATGACAGGTTAAACCGGTTCAGTGAAATAGGACTGAAATGAGGAGTAAACTCAGTTTAGAAATGGACTTTGTCTGCTAAGATAGTCTTGGAAATGAGTCTTGACTACTAAGAAATGATTATCTATGATTATGTGTGTATGCCAAAAAGTTTCATGTTTTAAGTTATGATTATTGGGATTACATTTCACTACTATGATTTATCCGATGTTATAAAATTATGATCTCTTTTGTCAGTTAAGATTTCCAAAATGATATGTTCTTATGAATATGATGTGATTGATATTTCTTTTGTATACCCTTACTGATCATTTGAGAACACCCTTTTGTATGTTTTATTTTCCCCAGGCTAGGAAGAAGTATATTAAGTAAGATATGCCAAAAGGGACTCTATATATGATAAAATAAAAGGGAGACAGTGTAGATGATTTATGAACCAGTTGTTTATGTTTCCCAGTTTCTAAAGACACTATACCTATACGGTCCTTTCATGGTTTTGTTATACGTTGTGATAAGTGTGCTTCAATTCTGATGTAATAATAATGTATGTAAATTATGGGTCGTTGTAGTTGGTACCAGAGGAAAGGTATAGTCAACCTTTAGAAACTAGGATGTGAAAGCCTTAGTAAGAACCCTAAGGATAAGTCTAAGAATAGAACACAATCTTAGTGTTTTAAAAATGGCCAAGAACAACCTATGATAATACCTTAAGTGTGTAATTTTATTCTTGATTATGTGGTTTTCCTATTATAATTAGTGTTGCTCACACTATTCTTCTTGGTTTTAGTCAATGGCTGGAACCTGAAAGAACCGTGTTAACATGGAATGCGATGGGCAATGAAATGATTGTCCCACTGAGCAACCAAACGTTATGGGAGCTGGAATGAAAAATCTTGTAGCCATGCTCACACAACTTTATCAAGATATGAATCATGCAGGACTTCCAAACGAGTAAAGGAAGGAGCAACATTCTATTGAATCTTTCACGAGCCAGCGTCCACCCTCATTCAGCGGGTCTAATGAGCCATTAGTGGCTGAACAATGGATCAGTACCATTGAAAAGATATTTTTAGTTCTTCAATGTTCTGAACACGATAAAGTCATCTTAGCAGTTTATTATTTGGAAGGTGAAGCTGATCAATGGTGTAATCTTATCAAGAACACAAGGCCAAGAGATGAAATTGAGTCCATGGAATGGGATGAGTTCAAGAACTTATTTTTCAATAAGTACTTCCCTCGTATTCTTAGAACAAAGATGGATAAGTAGTTTCTTGAACTAAAGAAAAAGGATGATGAATCTATTGGTACCTACAAAGAATATTTTACAAGACTTTCAAGGTACGCTTCTAGTATTATTATCCAACCTGAGAGTAAGATCGATCAATTCTTTAGTGGCATAAAACCAAGTCTTCAAAGGGAGTTAGCCATAAGGGACTTCAATAGCTAAGAGGAAATCGTTCGATGTGCTCTCAAAGTTGATATGAAGATTGGAGTAACCCATCAGTCATATGGGTTTGATAAGAAGAGGAAAATGGAGTTCAAATGGAAATCTAAAGACCACACTAAAAAGAAGATGAGTTTTACCTTATGCTCAAAGTGTGGAAAGAAACATGGAGGGATTTTTCTTAAAGGGTCAAGTAAGTGTTTCAAATGTGGAAAGGAAGGTCAACGGGCATTTGAATGCTGCAATGATGGGAATTAGATGTCTAGTGATGCAAAGAATGAAAAGGCTACACAGAGTGCACCTCCTACACTTCAATATTACAAGATCAAGGAAATGGGGCATTATGATAATCAATGCCCTAATCCAAGGGTTGTTGATGATGATCGACGTCAACAAACTCTTAAGGCTAAAGATAAAGGAAAGTCACATGCAATTTCTATCAGTGATGTGGAGTACGATAACGAAGTGGTGAAAGGTACGCTTACCATCCACTCTAAAGTATCAAATGTTTTATTTGATTCTAGATCCACCCACTCTTTTATTTCTGAAGAATTTTCTAAGGGTATCGCCGTATTACCTCAATAATTAGATGTTGAGTTAGCTGTGACAACCCCTAATGGCACAACAGTCGCATCAAAATTTTACAATTCCTCTCCGATTGAAGTTTGTGGGAAAGTTATTCTTGCAAATCTTGTGATCCTTCATATAGTGGAATTTTATGTGATTCTTGGCATGGATTGGATTTATTTATATAGAGATCATATAAATTTCCAAAAAAGGGACGTCACATTTCATATTCCAGATCAATCTATGATCATTTATCGATGAAAGGATGAACATAACCTTCCAGTGGAAATTTATTCCTTCTTATGGGTCTTGATTCCACTAAATGAAGGTTATTTATCTCAAATGGTTGGAGAGAAACTCACGATTAAGAATATTCCCATTTTACAAGAGTTTGATGATGTCTTTCCAGAGGAATTGTCGGGTCTTCCACCAAATCATGAAGTTTATTTTTCAATAGAACTCGTACCGGGTGCTTTGACTATTTCAAAGACACCTTATAGAATGGCCCCAATTGAGTTGTAGGAATTGAAGAAGAAACTCCAAGAGAATATTGATAAGGGATTCATAAACCCTAGTGTGTCACCTTGGGGAGCACCTGTTCTGTTTGTTAAGAAGAAATATGGATCAATGATACTCTGCATTGATTATCGAGAACTTAACAAGATCACTATCAAGAACAAATATCCTCTCCCGTGCATTGATGAATTATTTGACCAACTATGCGGAGTTCAATACTTTTTTAAGATTTATCTTTGTTCAGGGTATCATCAATTAAGGGTCAAAAGGGAGGATATACCAAAGACGGATTTCCATACAAGGTATGGACACTATGAATTTATAGTGATTCTATTTGGTCTTACTAAGGCCCCTGCTATCTTTATGGATCTGATGAATAGAGTCTTTAGAGACTATCTTGATCAGTTTGTGGTAGTCTTTATAGACGATATTCTTGTCTATTTGAAGAGCAAGGAAGAACATGAAGATCACTTGAGAATTGTATTGAAGACCCTGAGAAAGGATAATATTTATGCCAAATTTACCAAGTGTAAATTTTGTCTTCAAAAAGTTGCATTTTTGGGTCACATAATCTCAAAAGAGGGGATATCTGTGGATCCATCAAAAAACAGATGTTATCGAAAGATGGTCGAGACCAACAACAATAAATAAGATCCGAAGTTTTCTTGGTTTGGCTGGATATTATCGTCGATTTGTGAAATATTTTTCAGGATTATCTAATCCACTCACCAGGTTGACTCGAAAAGGAGTTAAGTTCGTGTGGACGGAGGAATGTGAAGAGAATTTTAAGGAGTTAAAAAGAAGGTTATCCAGTGCACCTGTGCTCACACTGCCTTGTAGTGGAGAAAGGTTTGTGATCTATAGTGATGCATCCAAGAAGGGGCTAGGGTGTGTTCTCATGAAGAACGATATGGTGATAACTTATGCCTCACGACAGTTGAAAATCCATGAGCAAAATTACCCAACTCATGATTTGGAGTTAGCTGCGGTAATCTTTGCATTAAAGATTTGGAGGCATTATTTTTATGGTGAAAGGTGTGATATTTATACTGATTATAAAAGTTTAAATTATATTTTCACACAAAAGGAGATGAATATGCACCAAAGAAGATGGTTGGAGCTGATTAAGGATTACGACTGCTCAATTAATTGTCACCCTGGGAAAGTAAACAAGGAATCAGATGCATTAAGTTGACAAGACCATGCTAGTTTATCCATGATGAGGATCACAAAAGATCCAATATTTATGGATTTAAAAAGGATGGATCTTGGAATTATAATGGAAGGGGAAAGATATTATCTTTATCAAATGAATGTTCAACCATCTATACATGCGAAGATTAAAGAGGCACATGAAGAAGATGTAGAGTTACAAAAGATGGTGAGAAGTGTTCCTGAATTCAATCTCCATTGTGAAGGGATAATAAAGTTCAGGAATCGGGTTTGTGTTCCTCCCATCCCAGAATTAAAGGAGCTGCTGGATGAGGCTCATAGTTCTTCATTCTCTATTCATCCTAGAAGTAAGAAGATGTATAGGGACCTGAAAGAGTACTTCTAGTGGGATGACATGAAAAGGGATGTTGCTGAATATGTCTCTCGATGCTTGGTTTGTTAGCAAGTTAAAGCTGAGAGACATAAGTCTAAGGGGATGTTACAACTATTACCCACACCTGAATAGAAATGGGAAAACATCACTATGGACTTTGTCACTGGACTTCCTAAAACATCCAAAGGCAATAATGCTATCTGGGTCATAGTTGATCATCATACAAAGTCGGCACACTTCATTTCTATTAGAGAGGATTTCTCTCTGGATCAGCTTGCCGTGATATATGTGAAGGAAGTGGTAAGATTGCATGGAGTACCACTTTCCATTATATCTGATCGGGATCCGAGGTTTACCTCAAAGTTCTGGTGACGTCTTCAGCATACTCTGGATACAAAGTTGAGTTTCATCACTGCTTATCATCCTCAGACAGACGGTTAGTCTGAGAGAACAATTCAAACTCTAGAAGATATGTTCAGAGAATTCTCTATGGATTTCAAAGGTGGTTGGGATTAACACCTACCTTTGGTGGAATTTTCTTACAATAATATCTTTCACTCCAGTATTCAGATGGCTCCTTATGAGTCTCCCTATGGAAAGAAATGCAAAACTCTAACTTGCTGGGATGAAGTTGGGGAAAGAAAGATATTAGGACCTGATCTTGTTGATGAGATGGCAGAAAAGGTCAGATCTATTCAAAAACACATAAGAGCAGCTCAGAGTCGACAAAAAAGTTATGCCGATAACCAAAGAAAAGACCCATAGTTTGAAGTGGGTGATAAAGTGTTCTTATGAATATCTCCATGGAAGAGAGTAATGAGATTTGGAAGGAAGGGAAAGCTGAGCCCTAGGTATATCGGTCCTTTCAAAATACTAGATCGTGTTGGGAAGTTAGCTTACCGATTGGCGCTTCCACCGAATCTCTCTCAAGTTCATGATGTGTTCCATGTATCGCTCTTGAGAAAGTACATACCCAATCCTTTACATGTACTCATCTCAGAAGTTGTACCGCTGGAGCAAGATCTTTCTTATGAAGAACAGCCGATAGAGATTCTGGATCGTAGCAAAAAAGTCCTACGGAACAAGACCACTCGCTTGGTGAAAGTTTTATGGTGGAACCACCAATTAGAATAAGCTACATGGGAGCTTGAGGATATGATGAGGGAGATGTATCCTCATCTGTTTGTTACAAAGTGACGAATTTCGAGGGTGAAATTCATTTTAAGGGGGGTAGAATGCAACAACCAATATTTTTATGAGAAATATTTTTTTTATGTTATATACATCATCAAATTAATCTTTCACTACACACAACACTAGCTTGGCTTGCTTTACATGCAGTCGAGATCTTCCTTGATAGCTTGCGTTGTACGCAATACCGAGTTTCACTAAACAACGATATGCTATTAAAATATTATTAAAACTAGCCATTATGAATAGTAATACCCACTTTTTGAAATTTTATTTTTCAAAATGGACTTCATTTTTGGATTCAGAATATCGAAATTAGCCTAGGGTGAAATTTTGGTATTTTTCTGAAAACTTTCAATTTTTGATGAATAATGAAAACACTGGGTTACTATTTAAAAACTGACTTTTTATTTAAATAATTATGTATTTTATTTTAATTTATTTTAGGTAAAAATTGATACATAATACCTATATAAGATCAATGTAATTCATTGGAGTCATTTTATAATAATTTTAGATATATAAAAATTTTATTGAAATTTTCACCGTCTTTTACCCACCTCCTAGGAGAGTTTGAAAATTTACATAAAACTTAATTTTACCGCTTCTGTGAGTGGAATTTCGAAAATCCGAGAGACACAGTTAATATCAAGGACTAAAATGTGGTTCAATGAGACGAAAATAATTTTTGGTGAATAGTAGCTTTTTACTTTTATTTACCACGGTTAAAAGTAAATAAGGTAATTAAGGGTAAAAATGAAATTATTATTACCCTAACACATATCCAAATTCTATTGGATAAGTGTAATTCGAAAAAAACAACCTTATAAATAAAATATGACCATTTAGGTACACTTGGATTATATTAGGACATTTATTATTAATTTATTTAAAGAAGGGTTAAAATAGTGAAAATCAAAGTTTAATAACTAAATCATTTTTAATATAGGGATATACATTAGATAAATTCGACTATAAACATACATTAGAAATAAAAACATATTTCCTATATAATGGTATTTTATTTATAATTTTTAGAAATTAAATAATTTAATTTATTTATGACACAATGATGATGCAATAATTATCTTATTAATGAAATATTAACATAATTGATGTTATAAATACCCAAATAAATGTAATTTGAGACTTTTTATGAATTGAAATGATTTTATAGGTTAATATGACATTTTAGTATTTATGTAATTAAATTTTTTCGAACTAATCATGCTTTTATGATTTTCAAAAAAATCAATTACCAAATAGTGTCAAAATTGACATAAAATAGTTTTTAAAACAAATATTATATTATTAATTGTTATTTTATTCCTAAAAATCCAAGCTTCGGCAACATGAATTAGATAAGGTTATATATATTAATAATAAACAACTTGGGGTTCGTTTGTCTTGTTATAGTAATTTTATTAACCATATAGTGTAAGAAAACAAGAAGACACGGTAAAAGTTAAATTATTTAACTTAGAGCTAAATCTAAATGATAAGGTTAAATAGTAACCTAAACTTGTCTAAAATATATTGGATGAGAGTCTTTCGACCCATCACCACCTTAGATTCTAAATAAATCAATTTGGAACTATTAAAAACCGAATATGACTTTATAATAAAATAATATTTTAAGTTTTTTCTAAGGCGCCCCTCTCCTCCCTTATAAAAGGGAACCTCCTCCCTGTATTCTTCACATCACTTTGAGCCTTCAAGCTCGGCCAACCCCAGCCAATTTCTCCTCTCCAATTCTCTAGTAATATCATAGAGGTACTGGTCTTCTTCAAAGACCAATTTTAGTGCCCTAAGAGGAGGTTAAGAAGTGGCGCTTCAAAGAAGAGGTAATGTCTGTTACCGATTCTTTCAACTTTATTTCTTCTTCTACTTTTTCTTATTTATTTGTTTCATTAAGAAGTAATAACATCAGTATCAATCATATACTGATATGTTATTATAAATATGAAACAACCTCATTTCACATTCTATCCATCCTACGGAAAATGAAATCACCACGCGTGCGTACGTACAGAATACCGTCTCTACGCCGTGGTTTAATCTGTTTTCCACAACCACTATACTTGGATGGGTATAATGGTGTAAATAATAACTATATATGGTTATTGTAAAGTGATATTTATTACGAAATAGTATACATACACTTCAATAAAATTCCACGATCATGGGAACGATATCATCGCTCGTGTGTACGTACGACCTACCGTCTCCACGATGCGATGTGACTCGTTCTACATGATCTTCATTATATAATGGTTATATCAATGAATTTAATGAATAAATATGATATATATTACACTAATACCATTCTGGAAATTTGGTATCTATAACCTAAAAGAAGAATAAGAATTTATTCGACAAGACACGCATAAGAACAAAAAGAAATAAACACCCGAATAACAAGTAGTAATGAAATATTACTAATAAGAAGCTAAGAATATGACCATATATGATATCATAACAATGAGTAATATTCTGGAATAAGTAAATAACATTATTTAAATCATTATACAGGAGGTTCAGAAACGTACGAAGCAAATCAAACCTAAGGTAAGGGAAAATCTCACAATCTCATTTTTATCCGAGATTGTTTATACTTAAGAATTTAGTGGGGAATATTTATCATCCACATACATGTTTACTCAATATGTAATATTATTTCCATCCACCTACAATTGTTTAAATCCAATTTTACCCATTGGTGAGTCTTTTTTGGTAAAAGATATGAAAGGAATGATGGGTCGGAAGAACACCCCAAGGAGGGGGGAAAAGATGGCAAGAGGGGGGTGAATTGCCTTTTAAAAAATGATTAACAATTTAAAAATCAAAGTTGAATAATGCAGCGGAAATAAAGAAGGCAAGACACACGAAATTGATAACGGAGTTCGGCCAAAACCCGGCCTACGTCTCCGCTCCCAACTCAACCGTTGAGAGATTCCTACTGCTTGCTTTTCAATGGTTTTAGCAAGAAACCCACTAGGCTTTGAGGTAGCACTAGGACCTATTACAGCTTGCTTTTAGTGGTTTAGCAAGAACCCAATGCTTTTAATGGTTAAGCAATAACCCACTAGTCTTTTTACGGGTGAAGACTAGCTCACCGAGACACAAGCCTTTTAAAGGAAAAGCTTGAGAAAACCTCTTCACACCTTAGTGGTGGTGTGAGAACCCAAAGAAAGAGGGGATGAGAAAAGGGTTGGGGTTTGTAGGCACAAACCCAATTTTAAAGCTCAAAATAAAATATACAAGAAAAACCATGATTGGGAAGACTTGGGCGCCAAAGGTTGAATGGAGTTGAAGACGTGCACTCCCAAGCTTCTTGAGTGGAGCTCCTTGGATGTGGAAGTTGTTGGAGCTATTGAGGTTCCTTTGAAGGAAGTCGCCGGAGGTACGCCAAATGATGAACAACGTGTCCGTGGGCTTCCGTATAGTTCCGGGTGGTGTCCGGGGCTTCCTTGGCCTTTATTTATAGGCATGGAACCCATTGGGGGTCTTCGGAGCCGTTGGAGAGGCTTAGAGAGCCGTTGGAGCCCAAAAGAAGGTTGACTGGTCAACCCCAACGGCTAGTTTGACTGGCCTACCGGCTGGCCGGTGCAGGGCCACCGGCTGGCCGGTGCCTTGGCAGAGGAGAAGGCCTTTGGTCCAGGCTCCACCGGCTGACCGGTGGAGGAGCCACCGGCTGGCCGGTGGTGAGGCAGTAGCTCATCCTGTTCTGGCTGGGTGCCACCGGTCGACCGGTGCTGAGGCCACCGGTTGGCCGGTGGTAAGGCAGTGGCTCCTTCTTGAGAGCAGATGCCACCGGCTGGCCGGTGGTGTGCCACCGGCTGGCCGGTGGTCTGGATTTCAGACCATTTGCCAGCACACTTTCTAGGCCCAATTCCTTGGCCACCTGATTTGATTCCTATCAACCAAAAACACTTGAAAGAGGATTAGATAAATATGAGGGTGATTGTGATCATGAAAATAAAACCTTGAGGGGTTCGAGAGGTACAACAATCTCCCCCTATTTTGATGATCACAATCACCAAAACAATTAATGTAAAATGCTGAAATTGAAAGGAAATACGAAGCATGATGAAAATGATTCTCCCCCAATCAATCAAGAAGTTTCTCCCCCTTTGTGATTATCAAAATAGAATGGGGCATAAAACTTGATTGAGGGAATCGAAGAAAAACGAGATTTTAAAACAATTGAAAATGATACTAATTGTTGGAAATTTTGAAAAGAAAAATTGAATTGAAAAATTTGGATAACAGTTTGAATTGAAAGTTTTGAATCAAAAACCAATTGAAAATTGAAAATTCGAAACCAAATGTAATTTTTGAATTAAAAATGAGAAAGTTCTCCCCCTAAATAAAAATAATGAATCACCGGGGAGACGGATTTTGAAAAGAAATGATTTTAGGCCCGGAGAGACTCGCAAGGAGGGATTTTTCAATCCAAACTTGTCTCATGGCGGGTCTTCTCCTATAAAATTCGTCCGAATAAAAAATCGATTTGGGTTGACCGTACCGGGCGTTTTTACAATTACACTCATAAATGAGATGCCCGGGTTTTTTGCAATAATTACAAAATTTAAAATCGGAGCTCCCCCTTACAAAAACAGTTTGAGCATGGGAGGAGGAGGCTCGGTTGGTATAGCCAAGTCCATTGGTGGTTCGGGAAACCCTTTGTGAACCAAGCAAATTGTTCAAATTTTGTTCACCTTGGGTGAACTTGGCTAGGGTTTCTCTAAGGTCTTCGATGGTTGATTCCATAGAATCAACATTTGGAAAATTTTGGATTTTAAGGGACATCTCCTCCTTCTCTTTGAGAAGTTGTTCTTTTTCGGAGGAGAGTTTTTTGAAAGACTTTTTCAAAGAAACAAATTTTGAAGAAAGCTCATGAAAACCATTTTCTAATTGGTCTCTAGCAAATGAGAGTTCTTCATAAGATAAGTGATTTAAAGAATTTGAATTTGAAGAACATGAGGAAGAGGAATCGGAAGATGTTACCTCGTGAAATGCCATTAGGCATTTTGTACCTTGATCGCTCGAGGAGGAGGAGGAGGAGGTGTCACTCCATGTGGCCTTGAGGACCTTTTTCTTTCCTTTCTCCTTGTGCGTGGCCCGTTTCTTGTTGAGTGGGCAATCGGGCTTGTAATGGCCCTTTTCGCCGCACCCATAGCACTTCACCTTGGGCTCGGATCTTTCGGTGGGTTCTTGCTTTCGGTGCTTGCGGGATTTCTTCTTCTTCTTGTGCTTCTTCATGAATTTTTGCATTTGGCGGGCGAGATTCTCCATTTCCGAGTCGCCGCTTGATGATGAGGAAGATGAGGAAGGAGATGAGGAAGAAGATGAAGAGGAGCTTACTTCCTTTTGTACCTTGAGGGCAATGTTCTTAGGTGTCTTGATTGGTGTGCCCTCCTTTTGCGCTTGCCTCCTCATGGTGATCTCGTACGTCATTAGAGATCCAATGAGCTCCTCTACCGGCATATTTTTGACGTCCTTAGCTTCTTGGATCGCCGTCACTTTAGGTGCCCATGAGCTCGGAAGGACCCATAAGATCTTCTTGACCATCGTCTCAGCTGAAACATCATCACCAAGGGACTTTCTCCCATTGCAAACGTCAGTAAATCTAGTAAACATTTCAGAAATAGATTCATTTGGATGCATAGAAAATGACTCAAAATCTTGACGATACATGTCCAATCGAGTGTCCTTGACTTTGTTGGTCCCCTCATGGGTAACCTCCAAAAGTTTCCAGATTTCATGTGCGGAGGTGCATGTGGAAACTCGATTGAACTCGTTTCGGTCAAGGCCGCAATGGAGAGCATTCATGGCTTTGCCATCAAGCTCGAAATTTCTAATGTCGGCTTGGGTCCATTTGGATTCGTCGGGGGAAGAGAGAGTGTAACCTTGCATGACTATTTTATAAATGGGATATCCTATGCTTCTAAGGAAAGTAGTCATGCGGGTTTTTCAATAATTATAGTCGGACCCATCAAAAAATGGAGCCCGACCCAAAGAGTAGCCCTCGGGGGCGAAAGAGGTTGATGCCATCTTAATGGATCTTAAAATTTGTAACCGGTTAGGGTATTACACAAATTTCCCTCTGATACCAATTGATGGGTCGGAAGAACACCCCAAGGAGGGGGGAAAAGATGGCAAGAGGGGGGTGAATTGCCTTTTAAAAAATGATTAACAATTTAAAAATCAAAGTTGAATAATGCAGCGGAAATAAAGAAGGCAAGACACACGAAATTGATAACGGAGTTCGGCCAAAACCCGGCCTACGTCTCCGCTCCCAACTCAACCGTTGAGAGATTCCTACTGCTTGCTTTTCAATGGTTTTAGCAAGAAACCCACTAGGCTTTGAGGTAGCACTAGGACCTATTACAGCTTGCTTTTAGTGGTTTAGCAAGAACCCAATGCTTTTAATGGTTAAGCAATAACCCACTAGTCTTTTTACGGGTGAAGACTAGCTCACCGAGACACAAGCCTTTTAAAGGAAAAGCTTGAGAAAACCTCTTCACACCTTAGTGGTGGTGTGAGAACCCAAAGAAAGAGGGGATGAGAAAAGGGTTGGGGTTTGTAGGCACAAACCCAATTTTAAAGCTCAAAATAAAATATACAAGAAAAACCGTGATTGGGAAGACTTGGGCGCCAAAGGTTGAATGGAGTTGAAGACGTGCACTCCCAAGCTTCTTGAGTGGAGCTCCTTGGATGTGGAAGTTGTTGGAGCTATTGAGGTTCCTTTGAAGGAAGTCGCCGGAGGTACGCCAAATGATGAACAACGTGTCCGTGGGCTTCCGTATAGTTCCGGGTGGTGTCCGGGGCTTCCTTGGCCTTTATTTATAGGCATGGAACCCATTGGGGGTCTTCGGAGCCGTTGGAGAGGCTTAGAGAGCCGTTGGAGCCCAAAAGAAGGTTGACTGGTCAACCCCAACGGCTAGTTTGACTGGCCTACCGGCTGGCCGGTGCAGGGCCACCGGCTGGCCGGTGCCTTGGCAGAGGAGAAGGCCTTTGGTCCAGGCTCCACCGGCTGACCGGTGGAGGAGCCACCGGCTGGCCGGTGGTGAGGCAGTAGCTCATCCTGTTCTGGCTGGGTGCCACCGGTCGACCGGTGCTGAGGCCACCGGTTGGCCGGTGGTAAGGCAGTGGCTCCTTCTTGAGAGCAGATGCCACCGGCTGGCCGGTGGTGTGCCACCGGCTGGCCGGTGGTCTGGATTTCAGACCATTTGCCAGCACACTTTCTAGGCCCAATTCCTTGGCCACCTGATTTGATTCCTATCAACCAAAAACACTTGAAAGAGGATTAGATAAATATGAGGGTGATTGTGATCATGAAAATAAAACCTTGAGGGGTTCGAGAGGTACAACAAGGAATCTTTTGTCGTTTTTAGTACGAGGTACTTTTTGACTTTTCCGACCAAAGTACGAGAAGAATGTTTTTTTAACTTATACGGCATGAATGGATTTTTAGAACATTATTTCCATGAATCTTCCTTTACAAGTTTTCAAGTTTATTTTAATCAACTTTTTTTAGTTTAAAATTGTATGAAATTTTAAGAAAGGAAAAATGTTTTTGAAGTAGAAAGTATATTTTCCTCATGAATGGAGTTCAAGAGTTTTATGAAAATTATTTTCCATATAAGAAAATAAAGGGTTCTGTTTCTATCCCTATTTTTACATTTATTTGATTATGTTATGATGGAAATATTTTTATGAAGTCCTTTTATATTATATGGATTATTTTATGATGGCACGATGTTTAAGAATCCCATTTTTATTACATGGGTTATGCAATGATGTAGGATTTATGATCTTGTGGCACACATAAGAATGGTATAATTATGAGATGTGTGGGACCTATATCTCCCTCCAATGCATTGAGTGAAGATGTATATCTCAGGAGATAGACATGGCTGGAACGACAGGTTAAACCGTTTCAGTGAAACAGGACTGAAATGAGGAGTGAACTCGGTTCAGAAATGGACTTTCTCTGCTAAGATAGTCTTGGAAATGAGTCTTGACTACTATGAAATGATTCTATATGATTATGTGTATATGACACAATGTTTCATGTTTTATGTTATGATTATTGGGATTACATTTCACTACTATTATTTATCCCATGTTGTGAAATTATGATCTCTTTTTTATGTTAATATTTCCAAAATGATATGTTCTTATGAATATGATGTGATTGATATTTCTTTTGTTTAACCTTACTGAGAATTTGAGCTCACCATTTTGTATGTTTTCTTTTCCCCAGGTCAGGAAGAAGGATATTAAGTAATATATGCCATAATGGACTCTAGATATGATAAAATAAAAGGGAGACGGTGTAGATGATTTATGAACCAGTTGTTTATGTTTCCCAGTTTCTAAAGACACTATACCTATACGGTACTTTCATGGTTTTGTTATATGTTGTAATAAGCGTGCTTCAATTCTGATGTAATAATAATGTATGTAAATTATGGGTCGTTATACATGGGTATGGTATTCACTACACAATGATCTTGGCTTGGAAAAATGCGGTGCAATATCGGCAGCATAACGATGTGACATAAAGATTCATGAAAATGGGTGATGAGAGAGAAAAGGGTTTATCATCATATATACATGAAATGGAGATTAAGGGGGTCATATAGATACATGTCCCAATAAATGTAATGTAATTTAGATGCATAATACAAAAGCATTACTTGGATGTAAAAGAGAAGAGTGAAATTCCTCATGGAATTTTGGCATGGTAATGGGTGTACATGTCACGACCCGACCCTACCCGGGCTCGAGCCGAAACTACCCCAAGCCCGCCTCTATAGGCTAGGGGCTGGAGACCAGCGCCGAAGGCATAAAAACTCAGGGAGGCCTTTGCCTAAGTTCATGTACACACCCACACGCAGCACACTCAATGCAAAAGTGCAGAGTAAAAAGAAAAGACAAGCAGAGTAAAAAGAACATCTGCTATATATATACCACAAAGTGCATCGACCTCTACAAGACACAAGTGAAGTGCTAAAAAGGAAAAAGGGGAAAAACACGCGCCCAACCAAAAAAGTGCCACAACCTGGAAATAGGTAAACGAAAAGAAATAGCTGACGGGTCTGCCACCTAGAACCCGGCCACGACCACTGCACGCGGTCCAAGATCCCAAGCTCCTACGCTCTACTAAAGTCATGCTCCACCTGTCCGTCATCTGCAAGGGAACACCAAGTGCAGGCAAAGCCCAAGCAGGGGTGAGTATAAAAATACTCAGTAGGATACCTCGAAGGCTCGAGAGAGCAACAAAGGAGGTACCGAAGGGTGAGCGGTAGAGCGAACAGAAAAGTAGAGGGGTACAACCGAGGGTACAGTAGAGAGTCCAGATCAACCCAACAAAAGAAAGGAAGTAGACTCGTCCAGGCACAAGGAGCTGGAAAAGGTGAGAAGATGAACTTCCCGTCGAGTCTTCGCTGCCTATAGCAGGAGAGTAGACTCGTCCAACCACGAGAATCTAGACACGGAAAGCACGTGGCATACCCCACGCGTCTTCGCCTCACCTGGAAGGAGAGTAACCAAACTCAAGAAGTGGGTACCAGAAACAAGGTATATACATATCTTTATGCTCAGCAAGAAGCCCGAACAACGTCGTAAGGGGATCTCCGTCCCGTAGCTCAGCCCAAGAAAAGTGTCGCCAACAGTCCCAGATATAACCCCGTCATCGATGCCCAGCATCCCGCATGTCTGCCCTGAACCGCAAGCCAAGGGGCTCAGTCACCGCACCTTGATACTATCCACTTTGGGCGGCACTGACTCGCCTGCACGGTTTTAAATCACGTCGCAAGAATGCGTCTCAGTGGGGAAAGTGCCCCTCGAACTTGAGAGTTCTAGGGAAAGTCAAACCATACCTCGTCACTACCCCGCAGTCGAGAGGTCTCCTCAAAGTCAAGTCGTCACAACACTGACCCGTATAACCAAGGGTCCCACTCCGGTAACCACCGAGTAAAGCCAAAGACTAGCCTAGTACTAAGGACTGAGTCTGGAATTCCAACAAATGACCCACTACCCATCCCTGCTGGAGGGTAATTCATAACCAGATATCAGGTGACCCACTGCCCAGCCCTACTGGAGGGTAAACCATAAGACATCATCCGACGACCCACTGCCCAGCCCCACTGGAGGGTAGAACTTAATACATCGTCAGGCGACCCACTGCCCAGCCCCGCTGGAGGGTAGACCATAATCAGATATCGGGTGACCCACTGCCCAGCCCTGCTGGAGGGTTATCCCTAACACATCATCAGGAGACCCACTGCCCAGCCCCGTTGGAGGGTAGACCTGGAATAAGTCGACAGGCGACCCACTACCCAGCCTTGCTGGTGGGTAGACCTGGAACTAGACGACGGGCAACCAACTGCCCAGCCCTGCTGGAGGGTAGGCCCTAAGAGGTCTTCGGGTGACCCACTGCCCAGTCTCTGCTGGAGGGTAGACCCTAGTAGCGTCGGGTGACCCACTGCCCAGTCTCTGCTGGAGGGTAGACCCTAATAGCATCGGGTGACCCACTGCCCAGTCTCTCCTGGAGGGTAAACCCTAGAAGTCGATGAGTAACCCACTGCCTAGCCCCGCTGGAGGGTAAAACTCAGAATCCTCTGGCCATCTCTACAGGAGGGTACAACACTGGCCAACCGAACACAGAGTGGGTGTTGCGCAACCACCCAACTCCAGAACAACTCTCCCAAAAGAGGTGCAGCGTCTGCTCCAGCACAGGGTGCCACTAGCACCACTACCGGCTAATCAATCGTGAGCGAAACCAGGGGGAGACCACTCAACTTTACGGGTCAACAAACGAGCACTGAGTCAGGGGAAAAACTCCACCCTGCTGGTCAAACAAACACACAGAGGGACCCTCTACGCCGCGAGAGGTCAAAGTACGTAAGGATGAACACGGCACGCACATGGGGCCCACACGACGTGTGACCCCAAGTCAACCACAACCAAGCGCACGGACATCTCAGGTACAAACCACACGTACCTCCAAGCGCTCTCGTATACTCCTAGAGTATACCTCGTTCCAGCCCATAGGCTTTCGTGGACACGGCACCCAACGTCAGCGCGAAGGCATGACGTAACAACTCCACCTCAAAGGCACAGGCATGGCCAACCACGTCACCTCAAGCATTTACATCACTCACACGGGAGTGCACGCGATCACTCGCCAAAGGTCCGCTATAAGCAAAGTAGGGCGAACCACCACTAGAGAACCTTTCATGCTTCCACATTTCTCAAGATCGCGCAAGAGGCTCCGTACAGCCAAGCGGGTCACACCGTTGTAATCCTTGTGAAAAAACACGCGAGTTAGACTACTCATTTGCCTGAAACGGTCAACAGGTGGAAAAGGTACTATTCACCGTGACCAAACCCATGTGGGGCCCAACCCAAGATCCCGAAACTGAACCAACGGATCACGCCACTGCGATCCCCTCAGGAAAACACACGGGATTGAGTACTCAATCGCCCAAAATGAACAACGGGTGAAAAAGGTACTATTCAACGTAGCCAGGTCGGGTGGGTCCCACACCACGTCCCCGAAAAAAGGTCGGGTGTACTGCGCCATCGCAAAGATCTTGGAAAAGCACGTCAAATCGACTGCTTACATACGTGGAATGGGTACCCGGAGGAAAAGATACGTTCCGGCACACCGCACACGAGCGGCGCCACGTGGGACCCGCATCCCGGTCCCGAAACTCAACGAACGGATCGCACCGTTGCGATCCTCTCGAAATAGCACACAAGATGGACTACTCACTTGTCCAAAACGGTCGCCCGGTGATAAAGATGGAAAAGTCACCGTCGGCGCCCAAATGGCCCTCGTGGGCCCCGTACTATCGTGCCGAATTAGGGCGGGCGGATTGCACCACTGCAATCCCCTCAGAAAAACATCCAAAAATGACTGCTCGCACGCCCCGAACGGACGTCCAGTGAAAAAGTCGCTAAAAGCTGCACGCAGCTCAAAAAGGCGGGTCGTGGGGCCCACGCCTCAACTCCAGCCTCAACGCCTGGAACCGCACTGGAAACCTCCGCCTCAGTGCCAGGGTCACAACACCGCTGACGGCGCTCAAAACGGACGTCGGACGCGCCCACGCCGTCCAAAACAAGATTCCCTGAAAAAATGCTCGTCAACTAAAGGACATGTTGCGCCTCCGCGACCCCTCGTTTCGGGAATTAAAATTTCCCAAAACCATCTCAAAACATTCCCCTTGATTCAAGCTCTGCGCTGCCGCAGACGGTGCGCAAAACGGATGCTCGTAGCCCGAAATACGGGCGTCCGAAGGATGAGGGGCAAAGCCCCTTGGGCCGGACCGGCCCGGACCGGCCGGTCCGCCCTGCTTGGGCCGGCCCGGTCCGCACAGCCGGCCCGCGGCTCAGCCGCGGGTCCAGTTCACCCCGCCGCGGCCAGCTGGCCGCGGCTCGCTTCAGCCGACCGGCCGCCTCGGGGCCGGTTGATCCCCCACAGCGACCCGCAAAACGCGGGTCGCAGTCGACGCACGGGGGCCGCGCGCTTTGCGCCCCCCCCCCCCCCCTCATCCGCCTGCCGGCGCCCGCGGCCGGCTTCCGGCAGCCGCCGCTGAAGGCCGCCGCCGCCTTCCGGAAGCGCCGCCGCCGCCTTCGAAGCCTCGGCCGACCGCCCTGCTGCGCCGCGCTCCGCCCCGCGCCGCCCTGCGCCGCCGCCGTCCGCCGCCTTCGACCCTCGCCGGAAACCGGTCGTGGCCGGAAAATTTCCAAGGACCACCGGAAACGATCCGGTGGTCGAAATTTCGATCCGGATAGCTTTCCGGAAAGCTCGGGACGAGATCTATGCAACCACGAGATTTGTTCGAGGATCAAATGGTGCAATTGAGCATAAATGATGATTTAAAATGGGGAAGGGGAGGAAAACTCAAATCCGCCTACCTCGTTGGGCTTCGCCCGGCGCTTCCCGCGCGATCCGCCACGTGCCATCGTCTCGCCGGAGCCTCCTCGCCGGAGTCACCTCGCCGGAGCTCACCGGAGCTCGCCGGAATGGAGGAGGGAAGGGGAGAGGGTGTGAGGGAGGAGAAGAGGAAGAGAAGAGGGAGGGGGTGCGTTAAAGTAATAACACTTAAACACCCCCGCCCGGCACGCCCCCGACCCCGCTCTCGAAGCAAACAAAAAGGAGGGCGTCCCTGGGGTAAACATAATGCTTCGAGCAAAACAGTGGTATCAGAATTTTATTCCGAGACCCCATTCAAAAGTTACTAAACTTAGTGACCGAGATCGCCAAATTACGAAAACGCCCCTGGGGCCACTTTTCACAGACGGCCTGCGCCCGTGAAACTTATACCCCTACTAGGGTAAACGGTACGCTCCAAACTCAACGGTTCCCTCAGTTTTCCATTCCGAGCCACCGTTTAATGGATACTAGCATTTCGCCATTAAACGAATAAATTAAAAAATTAATTTATCCGTTTAACATTCCAGAAGCGGGCGAGGGGTCCAAACGTCCCGCGCTGACAAGTTTTATGTAGTTCCTAGGGTAAACATCCCATTCCGGACCCATCCATCCACTCGGATCCCTGATCCGGAACTCTGTTTAGGAGTTATCTCATTTATTTATCATTTCCAGTGTGAACACACTGAAAATTTAATTCCAGCCACTCCGGGGCTCGGAATCGCACGCCGTCTGAAGGCGCTGCCCTGGAATATTATCAAGAATATTCCAAAGTCTTTCTCAGCAAAAACTGGGTTCTTACATAATTCCCTCCTTCAAGCTTTACATCCTCGAAAAGAAAAACCAGGGAAGAACCCAGGGTACTAAGCCCACACCTGGCTTTCCCATACCCAGAAGAACCCACGCACAGCTCTGCGCCTCCGCACACAGACCAAAAGATTGATCTGTTCACGCGAGGTCAACCCTTTCCAATGTCGTGCACCCACTCCAGACTTTGGGGTTAGGGCAAGGCGGTAGGGTACCTTGCCATCCCTTTGCACGGTCTCACACGGCCCGAAGGCCCTCGAGGGTAGCTCACCTCCCCGGTCAAACCTCTACGTCGCACGCCGCGACTGGAATCACCGCCCACACCTGAAACAAGGCCCGATGATTCCCTCCTTCAGAATATCCATATGGTGAAACACCCAAAGATATCTGGTCACGCAAGATTCCATAGTCGATGCTCCCTTACAGGCTCAAAAAGGCGAAGGAGTCAACACCATCGACTAAAGGAAAAGGTCTCACACCTTTTTCCCTTACCAACATAGGGTTGCACCCGACGCCCTGCGTCACCCTGGTAACAACTCAAACAAGGAGCCGGGAGAGAAGAATTTCACACGCAGAGCCTAACAATTCTACTGCAAGCAGTAGAAGGGTCGCAAGGGGTACCTCTCACCATCCCATGCTCTGCAGGATCGTAGACATCTAAAGCTCGCGGCTACCCGCGGTCCCAACCGTCAGCTCCCGGAGCCTGACGTGGACTGTCTAGTGGTGATGGGGAGATCTCGTAACGTCGTCCCCCACCTCTATCTCCTCCTGCTCTTCTGCTAGCACCACCTATCTGGCCACTACTCCGATCACAGCGCTGCCTCTGCCATGGTGGTGCGCCCGCTGCCTGCCCGAAGCTCTCAGCAACTCGAGTCGGGCCGTCTCGTGCAAAGTGACCTCGCCCGTCACAAGCATAGCACCGGCGCTTTCTGGGCCGCCCTGGTGCCCTCCGGCGCCACTGTGGTGTACGACCACGGCCCAGGATCCACTCTCGGAAGGGAATCCTCGGCTGAGGCCCTGTGCCTTTTCGCCATAGTGGTATACGACCACATCTTCGAAACTGGCAGTGGGAAGGCCACCTGCATCGAGGTCCTGTCCTCCGGCGCCTGCTAGCTACGGCAGACATCCCGGCTCCGTCGCGCCCACTGCCACTACCAACCGCAAAACATGACAGGAAACCCTCTGTCACCAGCGCCTGCTCTAGAACCCCAACATATGTGGGAATGCCCGAGGCTACTATGACAGCACGAATCTCTCAGCGGAGACCCTGCTCAAAATTCCACACTCAGAAGTTGTCGTCATGGACCAAGTCCGGGTAAAAGCGTGCACGGTCTGCAAAACTAGCCGCTTACTCAGCCACCATCATCCCTCCCTGCTGAAACTGCAGGAGCTCCTGAATCTGAATGGAGCACAAGCAGGAGGGGAAAATCTCCTCACGGAGCAAGAACTGAAAGTCGTCCAACGGAAGTGACGACTCACCAAGAAACTGAGTCACCAGACTCCACCAACGCCAATCTACTCCACGAAAAAGGGTTGCTTCCAAAGCCACTCTCTGATCTGTCAGCCTCTACACATGCGTGAAAAGGCTAACCACTGCCTCTAGACAACCCTCTGCTGCCTGAGGGTCTGGCTCACCACTGAACCTCAGCGGTCTCTGCCGCTGGAATTCACGGAGCGTTCTCAACCTACGATCACGCTCAGCCTGCTTTGCTAAAGCTGCCTGCTGCTCAACAGGTGGGGGTGCTGCTACCGGGCCAACCAGAGAAAAGGGCTCACACGATGGGTCCTGGACTTTGGCCTCATAGCTCACAAGGTCGTCGTCACGCACCCAAAGATGGTATCCTGGCTGGCTGTCCTCGCGGAGACATCCTGAATATTATCAAGGAGTTCCGCGATCAAATGAGAATATATGTATATACCAACAACAACAACGATGGGGAGATGACTCAAGAAGAACAGTCAAAGACTCGATCCTATGTGATGCACAAACCAATTTTCCCTGCAACAAGTGTCTCAGCATGCCGAGTCGACAAGCGGGTTATCAAGGTCCTGGTGAATGGATACGTCGGCCGCCGCACCATCACTGGACTCCCTGGCCTGAGAGCCGCTCTCGAGACACGTTAACACTGTTGCCCTAAATCCCAACCAATTCCTCTTTTATTTTAGAGACGTCCGCACAACGTCCCAAGGAACGAACCACCTCTGATACCACTTTGTCACAACCCGACCCTACCCGGGCTCGAGCCGCAACTACCCCAAGCCTGCCTCCATAGGCTAGGGTCTGGCGACTAGCGCCGAAGGCATAACAACTCGGGGAGTCCTTTGCCTATGTACCTGTACACACCCACACGCAGCACACTCAATGCAAAAGTGCAGAGTAAAAATAAAAGACAAGTAGAGTAAAAATAACATCTGCTATATATATACCACAAAGTGCAACGACCTCTATAAGACACAAGTGAAGTGCTAAAAAGGAAAAAGGGGCAAAACACGCGCACAACCAAAAAGTGCCACAACCCGGCAATAGGTAAACGAAAAGAAACAGCTGACGGGTCTGCCACCTGGAACCCAGCCACGACCACCGCACACAGTCCAAGCTCCCAAGCTCCTACGCTCCACTGAAGTCACGCTCCACCTGTCCGTCGTCTGCAAGGGCACACCAAGTGCGGGCAAAGCCCAAGCAGGGGTGAGAATAAAAATACTTAGTAGGATACCCCAAAGGCTCGAGGGAGCAACAAAGGAGGTACCGAAGGGTGAGCGGTAGAGAGAACAGAAAAGTAGAGGGGTACAACCGAGGGTGCAGTAGAGAGTCCAGCTCAACCCAAAAAAAGAAAGGAAGTAGACTCGTCTAGGCACAAGGAGCTGGAAACGGTGAGAAGATGAACTTCCTGTCGAGTCTTCGCTGCCTATAGTAGGAGAGTAGACTCGTCCAACCATGAGAAGATAGACATGGAAATTACGTGGCATACCCCACGCGTCTTCGCCTCAACTGGAAAGAGAGTAACCAAACCCAAGAATTGGGTACCAGAAACAAGGTATATACATATCTTTATGCTCAGCAAGAAGCCCGAACAACGTCGTAAGGGGATCTCCGTCCCATAGCTCAACCCAAGAAAAGTGTCGCCAACAGTCCCAGATATAACCCCATCATCGATGCCCAGCATCCCGCACGTCTGCCCTGAACCACAAGCCAAGGGGCTCAGTCACCGCACCTTGATACTATCCGATTTGGGCGGCACTGACTCGCCCGCACGGTTTTAAATCGCGTCGCAAGAACGCGTATCGGTGGGGAAAGTGCTCCTCGAACTTGAGAGTTCTAGGGAAAGTCAAACCACACCTCGTCACTGCCCCGCAGTCGAGAGGTCTCCTCAAAGTCAATTCGTCACAACACTGACCCGTATTACCAAGGGCCCCGCTCCGGTAACCACGGAGGAAAGCCACAGACTAGCCTAGTACTAAGGACTGAGTCTGGAATGCCGTAAAATGATCAACTGCCCAACCCTACTGGAGGGTAATTCATAACCAGATATCAGGTGACCCACTGCCCAGCCCTGCTGGAGGGTAAACCATAAGACATTATCCGGCGACCCACTACCCAGCCCCGCTGGAGGGTAGACCTTAATACATCGTTAGGCGACCCACTGCCCAGCCCCGCTGGAGGGTAGACCATAATCAGATATCAGGTGACCCACTGCCCAGCCCTACTGGAGGGTAAACCCTAACACATCATCATGCGACCCACTGCCCAGCCCTGCTGGAGGGTAAACCAAATTACATCATCAGGAGACCCACTGCCCAGCCCCGCTGGAGGGTAGACCTGGAATAAGTCGACAGGCGACCCACTGCCCAGCCTTGCTGGAGGGTAGACCTAGAACTAGACGACGGGCGACCCACTGCCCAGCCCTGCTGGAGGGTAGGCCCTAAGAGGTCGTCAGTTGACCCACTACCCAGTCTCTGCTGGAGGGTAGACCCTAGTAGCGTCGGGTGACCCACTGCCCAGTCTCTACTGGAGGGTAGAGCCTAATAGCATCGGGTGACCCACTGCCCAGTCTCTGCTGGAGGGTAAAACCTAGAAGTCAATGAGTAACCCACTGCCCAGCCCCGCTGGAGGGTAAAACTCAGAATGCTCTGGCCATCTCTACATGAGGGTACAACACTGGCCAACCGAACATGGAGTGGGTGTCGCACAACCACCCCACTCCAGAACAACTCTCCCAAAAGAGGTGCAGCGTCTGCTCCAGCACTGGGTGCCACTAGCACCACTACCGGCTAATCCATCGCGAGCGAAACCAGGTGGAGACCACTCAACCATACTGGTCAACAAACGAGCACCGAGTCAGGGGAAAAAATCCACCCTGCTGGTCAAACAAACACACAGAGGGACCCTCTACGCCGCGAGAGGTCAAAGTACGCAAGGCAGAACACGGCACACAGATGGGTCCCACACGACGTGTGGCCCCAAGTCAACTCCAACCAAGCGCACAAACATCTCAGGTACAAACCACACGTACCTCCAAGCGCTCTCGTATACTCCCAGAGTATACCTCGTTCCAGCCCATAGGCTATCGTGCACAGGGCACCCAACTTCAGCGCGAAGGCGTGACGTAACAACTCCACCTCAAAGGCCCAGGCACGACCAACCACGTCACCTCAAGCATTTACATCACTCACACGGGAGTGCACGCGATCACTTGCCAATGGTCCGCTATAAGCAAAGTAGGGCGAACCACCACTGGAGCACCTTTCATGCTTCCACATTTCTCAAGATCACGCAAGAGGCTCCGTACAGCCAAGCGGGTCACACCGTTTTAATCCTTGCGAAAAAACACACGATTTAGACTACTCATTTGCCCGAAACGATCAAAAGGTGGAAAAGGTACTATTCACCCTGACCAAACCCATGTGGGGCCCAACCGAAGATCCCGAAACTGAACCAACGGATCACGCCACTGCGATCCCCTCAGGAAAACACATGGGATTGAGTACTCAATCGCCCAAAATGAACACCCGGTGAAAAAGGTACTATTCACCGTAGCCAGGTCAGGTGGGTCCCATACCACGTCCCCGAAAAAAGGTCGGGCGAACTGCGCCATCGCAAAGCTCTCAGAAAAGCACGTCAAATCAACTGCTTACATGCGTGGAACGGGTACCCGTAGAAAAAGATACGTTCCGACACACCGCACACGAGCGGCGCCACGTGGGACCCGCATCCTGGTCCCGAAAATCAACGAACGGATCGCACTGTTGCGATCCTCTCGAAAAAGCACACAAGATGGACTACTCATTTGTCCAAAACGGTCACCCGGTGATAAAGATGGAAAAGTCACCGTCGGCGCCGAAACAACCCTCGTGGGCCCCGCACAATCATGCTGAATTAGGGCGGGCGGATTGCACCACTGCAATCCCCTCGGAAAAACATCCAAAAACGACTGCTCGCACGCCCCGAATGGACGTCCGGTGAAAAAGTCGCTAAAAGCTACACGTAGCTCAAAATGGCGGGCCGTGGGGCCCGCGCCTCAACTCCAGCCTCAACGCCTGGAACCACACTGGAAACCTCCGCCTCAGTGCCAGGGTCACAACGCCGCTGACGACGCTCAAAACGGACGTCGGACGCGCCCGCGCCGTCCAAAACAAGATTCCCGGAAAAACGCTCGTCCACTAAAGGACACGTCGCGCCTCTGCGACCCCTCGTTTCGGGAATTAAAATTTCCCGAAACCATTTCAAAACATTCCCCTCGACGCAAGCTCCGCGCTGCCGTAGACGGTGTGCAAAATGGACGCCCGTAGCCCGAAATACGGGCGTCCGAAGAATGAGGGGCAAAGCCCCTTGGGCCGGATCGGCCCGGACCGGCCGGTCCGCCCTGCTTGGGCCGGCCCGGTCCGCACAGCCAGCCCACGGCTCAGCCGCGGGTCTGGTTCACCCTGCCGCGGCCAGCTGGCCGCGACTCGCTTCAGCCGACCGGCCAACTCGCGGCCGGTTGATCCCCCACAGCGACCCGCAAAACGCGGGTCGCGGTCGACGCACGGGGGCCGCGCGCTTCACGGCCCCCCCTCTCATCCGCCTGCCGGTGCCCGCGGCCGGCGCCACGATCGGCTTCCGGCAGCCGCCGCCGAAGGCCGCCGCCGCCTTCCAGAAGCGCCGCCGCCGCCGCCTTCGAAGCCCCGACCGACCGCCCTGCTGCGCCGCGCTCCGCCCCGCGCCGCCCTGCGCCGCCGCCGTCCGCCGCCTTCGACCCTCGCCGGAAACCGGTCGTGGCCGGAAAATTTCCAAGGACCACCGGAAACGATCTGGTGGTCGAAATTTTGATCCGGATAGATTTCCGGAAAGCTCGGGACGGTATCTACGCAACCACGGGAGTTGTTCGAGGATCAAATGGTGCGATTGAGCATATATGAGGATTTAAAACGGGGAAGGGGAGGAAAACTCAAATTCGCCTACCTCGTTGGGCTTCGCCCGTTGCTTCCCGCGCGATCCGCCGTGCACCATCGTCTCGCCGGAGCCACCTCGCCGGAGTCGCCTCACCGGAGCTCACCGGAGCTCGCCAGAATGGAGGAGGGAAGGGGAGAGGGTGTGAGGGAGGAGAAGAGGAAGAGAAGAGGGAGGGGGCGCGTTTAAGTAATAACACTTAAACACCCCCGCCCGGCACGCCCCCGACCCCGCTCTCGAAGCAGACAAAAAGGAGGGCGTCCCTGGGGTAAACACGACGCTTCGAGCACAACGGCAGTCTTGGAATTTTATTCCGAGACCCCGTTCAAAAGTTACTAAACTTAGTGCCCGAGGTCGCCAAATTACGAAAATGCCCCTGAGGCCATTTTTCACAGACGACCCGCGCCCGTGAAACTTATACCCCTCCTAGGGTAAACAACACGCTCCGAACTCAACGGTGCCCTCAGTTTTCCATTCCGATCCACTGTTTAATGGATACTAGCGTTTCGCCATTAAACGAATAAATTAATAAATTAATTTATCCGTTTAACATTCCAGAAGCGGGCGAGGGGTCCAAACGTCCCGCGCCGACAAGTTTTATGTCGTTCCTAGGGTAAAAACCCCATTCCGGACCCATCCGTCCACTCGGATCCCTGATCCGGAACTCCGTTTAGGAGTTATCTCATTTATTTATCATTTCCAGTGTGAACGCACTGAAAATTTAATTCCGGCCACTCCGGGGCTCGAAATCGCACGCCGTCTGAACGCGCTGCCCTGGAATATTATCAAGAATATTCCAAAGTCTTTCTCAGTAAAAATTGGGTTCTTACAGTACATGGGAGGCATTAATGAGAGATAATGGGGTATCCCATCAACCAAAAAAATGTGGGAAGTATGGGGGAGGTAAGAAATCATACCCCAACATTTTTCATTGAAAAAAGTGCATAAAAAATTAATGAAAATTGGATAAAAATGAGAAAGGAATAAATCTCTTACTTGGAAGTGTGATCCCAAAAGCTTGGGAGAGGCTTCTTAGGAGCTTGGGGAACCATGATAGGATTATAGAGAGATTAAGGAAGAGTTTGGACAAACTAAAAAGTATTTTAGTGAAGAGGAAGTGGGATATTGTGTGGGTTTATATAGGAAAGGAGAGAGAATTCTTTATTATTTAGGTTTGGGACACCACACATTAAACTAATCAAACCCCCAAACAAGGCCATGGTTTTTGCCCATGGTTTTTACAAAAGTGGAGTGGAAAACAATATTTAATGAGGCAAATGGTCTAACTTTTTAAAATAATAGGTTTGATTATGTGGAGGTGAGTCACACTCTCAAGGAAAACAATTTAAAAAAGAAAAAATGTTCTATAAGTATTGGAGGGTCCACTAAATCTTTGTAAAATAAATAAAACAAATCGAAAATCACATTATTTTAATGATAAAACATATATTGTCATAACATAATGTTTATAGTATTTTATTACATCACCATTGGGTAATTATGCTGTCATAAAACACATTATATATTTAAATAGTATTTAATTTTAACCCAAACATTCGACTGTCTCAGAAAATTATAAAAAATTCACCATTGGATAATTTCGACTTCATGATTCCAAAAATAATATTCATTTTATCTAAATAATTTTTTAAATATGTGAATTTTTACTTAAAAAACCGACATTTATCAAGAATTAATGGGTTTTGACAAAATGAGCTTTCAAACCTTAATAAAAATTACAACTGCCTTCATAAAATTATACGAGAATTTATATTTAATAAAAAGTAATTTAATAATAATAATAATATTTTATTAAAATATTGTTTAACTAAAAAATCCATTAATTCTTCAAAATATATTTCTTAGTTGAATATTAACTAAAAATACAATTTGTTCTTTAAAAACTATTTACAAAGTAACAATAATAAAATGAATGCACATTATTTATAAAAAAATAATGTACATAGTCATAGTGCAGGAGTCTTGATACATAACCCCTTATAACACCCGCATAAGACCGAAGGGTATGGTGTGCGATGGTGATAGACTCTTGGGGTGGCTTAGATAACATTGCTCGGGTGGTAATCTCTATTAACTTCTGCTTCTCCCATAGTTCGTTCTTCTCAAGCTTAATGTGTTCAAGATCGGAATGGGATTGGTGAAGAAAGAATCCCAATGATGCCACATCCTTTATGAGCTCCAAAAAATGGGCTTCGTAAGGGGTAAATCTACTGGATGAGGCCATCACTTCCTTTGTTTGAGTAAATTGGATTTGTTAAAGTCCTATAATTATACTAATCATGTGGTCACTGTTCAACAACTATATTAGCAATGGTCACAATTAATAAAAGTATTTTAAAATACAAAACATAAAACCAAATAAGTTTATATGTTTTACATAACCATAAGAATAAATTTAAATAGACAAAGAGGAATTTTCATTAATGAATTTATGGGTCGTTATAGTTGGGCTTGCTTATCAGGAGGAATTGAGAACCAACATTGTAAAATATGTATTTTAACATAAAATAAATAATAATTAAGCTAGGTAAATATGTTTGGACCTCAAAAATAATGTTTATAAGGAGTAAATAATAATATTTAGTGATTACGTTATGGTAAAGATAGGGAAAGCGTAACTCGACAAGAAAAATAGAGGTTCAAATAGAATCTCATACCATATGCCTGAAAGTGTTCTTCACTTGTACTTAATATCCTAGATTATAAAACTATATTCATTAATATAATAATTTAGAACCTTCTAAAAATATATTTTATTTATTTTAAATTTTTATATCTATTTATGGCCTTTTGGTGAGTGAAATGATTCACTTTCTTTATTTCTCGAGCGTTCATTATATGATTTTATGATCTGTTCCCATACATTTAATTATGGAAGTTCATTTATTATGAAATAAAACTCCCATAAGTTGAATTATATGATATTTATGAACTGTCATAATTTTAAATGGTCCCATACTTAATTTTTTATTTCAGATAATATAATTATTTATTAGATAAAATGTTACTGAAAAATGATTAGTTTATTTTGGTGGTTATTAAATCATCACAAATTAATTTTGTTTTATTATTTAATATTATGTATATATACTTGTTAAATAACATTAAATAAGTTGTAATACTCATATTATTATCTGTTTTAAACATAAAAATGGTTTTATGAACAACTTTGATGGTTATAATGGAAAAAAAATCATCGTCCATGGAGGCGGTGAATTGAAACCTCATATACAATGTTTTCATTTTTATAGCAAAAGGAGAAGATAAGGGAATTAATAATTTATATTCCATTAAGAAAATAAAATTCTAGTATAATTATGATACTAAATTTTTCATGTTCTATTGGATATGGGTGGTGAGTGGAGGAGAAGAAAAGAAAATATATTAAAATAGAAAGAGGGAGTGTTTTACCTCTTGAGCATCATCTCCTTGAGAACCTCCCTACGTCACTTAGAAATGGACTTTTGATGAGTACAAAAAGAAAAGAAAATGTGGAAGATGTTTTAGAGTGTAATTTGATATAATATAATAAATTTTTAAGTATTATAAGGTGTGAGGAGAAGAGGTGGTGAGGGGTAGTATTTATAGCAGAGGAGAGGGGTTTTTTTATATACACTATTTTATTATTATGTATAAATACTATCAATAGTGATGATTATTGAGACTAAATATAGTCACTTATGCATCTGATTTTGAACCAATAGTTTCTTACATCGACCATAAATCATATATGAATCAATAATTCAAGGAATTCGCTTATACCATAAATTATTGTATTTCACTATTAAAAAAAATAAAAAATTTCAGAAAAACCCAAAAAATTCACCCCAACCATATGTCAATATGTAGAATTAAAAAATAAAGTCTATTTTTATGAACATAATTTTCTAAACATGATAAATTTTAGTTTTAAATAAAACTATCATTTTTTAAATAACATCGATTTTAATATTATAACGCTTCTATGACACTTTCAAAAATTAATTAGTGGCTCACAAAATTTTATTTTAATCATATAACAAAAAACTTATTTTATAAGTTAATTTTATGAAAAATATTTATATTAATTATAATTTTTTAAATAATTTTTTCTTCACAAAAATACCAACACTTAATTTATCATTTTTAAAACATTGATTTTCTTATTTCATGACATAAATATATCATGTTTTAATTTATAAGATACATAAATTTTATTTATAATTTCATAGGTGATGTTAATATTTTATTGGTTAGGTTTCTATTCCTAATTCTCATATTACTATTCCAGTGGTCATGTTACTATTCCATTAGTATAATTTCTTTAATTTCTATGAATACTATATATTTCATTTTTTATTTATAGGAATACTATTTTGTATAAGGTTTTATATGTGATATATGTTTTTTTATACAATAAAAAATAACTATAAGAAGGAAAATCCCATTGATGAAAATTATGGATCATTACAGACAGAGTAGATACTAATCAGGGAGAGCCTATGATACCTAACATTGACAATACATAATATTTTGTTTTCCACATTTCAAGAACATGTAGTACCAATTATTTAAAAAATAAATAGTCTTATAAGAAGTTAAATGAATAATATGTAATCTTAAAGATAAAATAGTTTTTTATTTTATTCTATTATGATACATACGGGCAAGAGGTTTTGGTATTTATAGATGAGGACTATACAAATTCAGTGAATGATATAAATTTTAGAACATGTGATACATTTAATCTTGTAATTTTATTCATTTACTTATTAATGAATAAGTAAAGTTTCATATTCCTAAGAAATAAATGAGTTGAATATATTATAGTAACTTAGTCATGTACACAACTTGAATGGATAAGGAAACAACTAGCTGAAATTGGCGTTATGGTAAAATTTCCTCATACTTTTAAGTGTGATAAATTTAGTGTTATTAAACATATAAAAAATACTATCTATCACTTAGTAAAAAAGAAAAATGATACTAAATATCACTTCTCCAAGGATAGGTTCGAGAAAAGACTAATAAAAATATATTATGTTTCTACAAAATGTCATGTTATAGATATCATGACTAAATCATAACCTATGAAAGTGTTTCAAATACACTAGTTGAATATTTGAGCCTATCCATATCCCTCCACCTAACAGGTTTAGAGTGGGCACCCTGACTCCCCTAGTGTGTTTTTTATTCCAAAAATTGATTCAATAATTATTATCATCAGCAATTTGTTCGCGGAAAGGTATTATAAGTCTAATGTATTAATTATTGGAGTTCTTAATATTTTTTTTAGAAAAGTTTTTTCTAGATGATTAAAAATTTGGAAGAAGTTATTAGGAGTTTGTTGTTTGGTGTTGATATATTTAAAACCAATCCATATGAGTGATTTGTTGGTTTTTCTATGAATTCATGTCTAGAATATATATTATTTAATGTATATTTCATATTGACTTTATCATATGATGAATATCTTAGTTAATCATGATATTTAATGTTTAAATTTATTTTTACATATTCTAAAAGGTATATAAAGGTTTCCCTAGTGCTATTATATAATTTTCAATCATAAAAGATCATTTCCATATGTTATTGAATTTTAATATTGTAACATCAAGATTTCCTTAGATAACACCATTCCACAACATAGAATACATTGAGTTTTATAACATAACATTAGTTACCAAAGAATGTTATGAACTCTTTAATAGGAATAATGATCCCTTGATTATTTAAAATAATTGTTAGGACTATTTTATCACAGAATATTGTATAAAATGATTCAATATAGATTTTACTCATCACCATGTATCTAGGTGGTCAAACATAATTTAAATCCAAGTAAATACAATATAGTGGAATCTTGAATTATCTCCACAAAAGGGTGTAATTGCAGTATGAAAATGTTAATATTGAATATCAGTGTTTCTATTTGTATTGTGTATAATTGTAGGCATATATAGATTAAGATAAACTGTTAAAAGATGGATCAGTGACTAATCTGACAATAGAGGTTCTAATAAATTTTTATTATAGTTTGAAATAATGAACTCTCCTATTATTGTTAGGTAATAGAAGACCATGATTTTGACTCTCCAACCTCCGATCATAAGAACTATGCACTCTAAAATTAAAAATATAACTATAACTTATCAATACTTCATTTTTAATTGAATATTTGTAAAAAATATCTTAATAGATCAAATATAATTCTCATCTCAGTTTATTGGGGAAATCCTAATTAGGAGAGGTTAGTCTCTAGCTACTATGAATGAGTTTCAATCTTCTCATTCACATGACATTAATAACCAAATCATCATAAAAATCATTCTTTTTTCCATTACATATAATAATTATTGAGAGGTTGGAGATAACTAAGTATAAAAAAATATAAATACACCTATAAAATATGAAATGAATACAACCATACTCATCATGAATAAGTCTCACTATAAATCAAGGAAAATAGAATAATCAGAGAGACTATAAAGATTAATTAAAACTCAAATATTCTAGAAATATAACCCCAATCGATTAATCTCTAATAATTTTTCACCTATCTATGCGAAGAATAATAGTGATTGATTCCCATAAAATAAAATCTATCTTTGAAAGAAATGTGGAACTCTATAATAAAATAAACTCCCCCATGGACTAAAATTCATAATTATTGAATTCTAGTCCCTATTTATATGCTCTTAATTCCTCATAAATAATACCATGTTTCATAATGATATAAAATATTAGATCATAGTGAAATTTTAAATCCACACATGAATGCATGTCTATGGGTCACAATCCTATAATCTTAGAAAAACTATCTCTCCCAAGGATCATGATCCACCATTCCAGTTCATTGATTTCACTCCAAATATTGATAGACATGATGAATAGAAAATAACCTTATTCCCCACACTTCTTGTATAGTCTCCATGTGAAGTAAAAATTGATCAGATGGATCCCAATTCTTTATACCTCATTTGTTTACTGTTTCGAACCCTTCTAGAGTGTTTTTTTTGTTACATAAATTCTCTTATAGTAATTTTGGTGTCTCACATGTAAAATGAAATAACTTATGAATTTAAAACCTATGTGTACAATAGATCTAACATAGAATTTTTTGTATCCTAAAATTACATGGGGTAAAAAATATATTCTTAGGTTAGATTTCTCTCGATTAAGTTAGAGAAATAATGGAAAATGAATAGAGTCTTGATGTAGTGGACAATGCCAGACTTTATAATACCAGAGGTGGTAGTTATTTTTCATAGTTGGTAATAATTACAAGAGTTCCTGAAGTATTGAAAATTTTTATTAGACTTGTAAAATTATATATATATATATGAATTAAACTTGAAAATATAATATGCAACATGATCACATTGTAATAATATTATTATACCTTCCACAATGACCCTTAAAATTACACATAGTAATCTTCGAGGTTTTTTGAAGAAAAGAAAAAAAACAAGGGTGAGAACAAATGATCAATAAGGGGTGACATAAAAAAGAATCTTACATAACATATACATGTAATAACCGATACAGTAAGATAAAATTAAAAAATGAAGCCCTAATCAACAATAACATTGTGTATTCTATATCTATGAAAAAAAATTAAAAAATTGGATAATAATAATCATTGACATCATACTAAAGGAATGCATAATTCTAAACATAAAAAATGTGATGTAAATTCCTTGTTCCAAGAAACAAAACTACCATGGGAAGAGAAAAACACTAAAACCCAATAAGAGTTATCTCATGATACTACTGATGCATAAGGGGACTATATAATTCTGGTCTCCACACCACAACTGATTAGTTTCAATTCATTCCCAATAAGATTCATCAAATACTTTCAAAACATTCATTGAGGAACCTTTGGTTGAATAAAATGTTATTATATATATAATGATAGACCCATTAATCAAATACTTCTCCATTCAATATATTAATGTGGATTTCTAGGAGAGAACCCCTTATTTAGATAAACAATTGTGGGGTATCAAAAATATAACATGAAGTGACCTCATAAAAGAAATATAGGGGTGAGGGTACTTCCAATGGGTTGAGTAAACCATGGAAGCTGTTAATTGGGTTTAATAGTTTAAATTGGGGTGAGACCAAATAAATGGTAGGAAAAATCCTTTTTTCAAGGTTCTTTAATAGTATATGAAGATACCAAATCATATCCCCTGAGAGTGTCTCACTAGGTGAGTAATCTTAGTCCCACTCTTCATCCATTGGGGTGACTATTGAATCAATGATCGACTGATTTTTTTTGGTTTGATTATTCCTAGGTGAATCTATTCCATAACCACATCAACTTTCTATTATCCAGATATGGATTTATTTTTTATGAAATTACACATAAATTTACATTATCAAAACAAAGGATGGCTTTTCACCAAAAAAAAGATATCACTTGAATCAATATAAAATGAGAGAGGGTTAAAAATATGTATTTTAAAATCCTTTAAATATCTTGGGTAATATGAAAAAAAATCTACCATGGAAAAATATGCACCACACAAAAGAAAAAATGTGGTGACTATAACATGAGTCCCAAAGAAAGAAAAATTTAGATGGAAAACACCACTTATATATTTGGTAGAAATTCAACAATAACCATGTGAATTATAGGTCTTATAATTGATCTATAAACACCATGAATAATATATTATCATGACATAAATTCTCAAATAGGTAGTATATACAACACAAAATATTAGAATATATGCATAATAAAAAACATGTCTCAATGGGAGGAAATTGAGATCCAGTTTCATAATCATAAAAATATTAATCACTTAATTCAGAATATTAGTCAAATATTTTTTAATTAATACTCTTCATAAATTTTCATGATCAATGTAAAATTTTCTCATTTTCCAAATCAGTGTTTATAATTTTGACATTTTGTATTAGTTCCATTATATAAATGTTCATAATCATTCTTATTCTAAATTATTATACTTATACAACATTAATGATACTATTTGAGATGATTTATAATAATTATTTATGTTTCAAATTCATTTCTTATGTGTTTTCAAATTTATCCTTGAAGATACATTCGATAATAATAATTTTTTGGAGTTTTTTTATGAATGGGGGTGGGTGTTTTCTTTAGATGAATAATAAGATATTGATATAGTTTCATTAGAACCAAAAAATCGTTATATATATATATAATTATACTTTTAATTTTGTTCCCATATTCATTAATGTAATAAATTTAAATTATTTTTCAAGTATGTGGTTAAACCAACAAAAATGTGAACATACCCTGAATTAGTGAATATTGTAAGGTATTTTTATTATAATAACATTATACCAAAAGCATACTAATCTTATTTAGTGTTTTCAGTGTGATATATCAGAATTGAATAGAAGTAAAAGAAGAATTAATGGATATGAATTAATTACATGATTTAAATAAATTATAATCATCCCAGTTTTCTTATTTTTATTGATTAAATTAATGATGATTATTTGATGGTAATCTCATTAATATATTCTTATTTTTTTCATAACATAACCTTAATTACATTATAAAAATAAAAATTATCATTTAATGTTGTTACACCTAGATATTTTATGAATTTTTTCAATTAAATATAATATTTTAATTTTTTTTCATTACACACAACACTGATTGTATAATGTGTTGCATTAAATACTAAGTATGTATTTCATTATAATAAATATCGATTTTATCTTTCATTACACACAATAATGATAGTATGCATGACATGTGACATTAAGATTCACCATACCATGAAATAATATTATTTTAAATGTTATTATTATAATTTATCCATTAAATAGGAAGGAAAGAGTGGTATAAAAAAATTTATAAAATATAAATATAATATAAATTCCCTACTCAATATAAATTTATTAATTAATTCATAGTAAAAAATCAATAATTTTTTAGTAAATCTATTATATATATAATATGTTTTATTTAAAAATGAATGCCATTTATTTTTACGAGAAAATATTATAATTAATTTATAGTTATTTCAAAAAAATTATTTCACATTTTTTTCTGATATCATCATGTTGAAATTAACATATGGTGAAATTTTGGGATTTTTCATTAAATGTTTATTTCTCTGTGAATAATGAAAAATATCAATTTTTTATGAAACTATAACTTATTTTAGATAAATTAAGTAATTTAAATATATTATTATTATTTAAAGTAACATGAAAATTATTTAGTTGTATTTAATCTAGTTAAGTACTTTTTAAATCAACATTATATTCTATTTTAGTATATGTTAATTTTTGGGTTTAAAATGGGGGTTTTCAGAAAACATTTTTAAAGAAAAAATTATTTCTAAATTTTAAATAATTAAAATAATACCTAATGAGTAATTTATTAAATAATTTATTTGATTATATATCATTATATTATAATTTATATTCATAAAATTATTATTACTGTACATATAATTAATATAAATCATCTTATTCATGGAAATATACACTTCTCGAAAACCCACTTTTTCATCGCTTCTACAAGTTTTATTTTAGATTTAAATTTTCTTTAGTTTTATATTTTATTTTGATAAAATAATTTTAATTTATAAAATCTAAATTTAAAACTCATATTATTAATAAATTTTAATAGTATTCTAGAAAGGTTAATTATATGATGAATAGTGACAAATACTAAATTTTAATTGAAAACCAAAAGTTTTTATTAAATTATTTATAATGTAAAATTAAATAAATTATACATCCATGAATAAAATTTAGGTCAATTCAAAAAAATTCATATTAAATTTTGATATAAAAACTTTGTAAACATTTGAACAATTTATCGTTAAAAACCTGATTTCTCATCACATCTACGAGATTACTTTTAAATTACATTTTACCTCTAATATGAATGGAATTTAGAAAAATTTATTCCATATTTGGAATAAAAAAATATTTGTTATCTAATTATTTCAACTTAATTATCGTACAAAATTAATAGTAAAAATAGTAAGAATTATTTATTGCAGTTATGGTTAAAACGGTTTCACCGGGGGTTAAAATAAAAAGATAAGGGTAAGAAAATAACACAAAATATGTCTACCACATATTTTATAGACTTATATATATCTTATCACTTATATTATTGATAATTTTCATTTATTAGAGTCATGTTATATGAAAAAAACGTGGGTGGAAATCTTTTATTAAAAAAATTACAAGTTTTCCACTCACCTCCCTTATAAAAGGCCACCCCTTCTCCTACCCTCTTTACACCTTATTTTTTTTTTGGTTCAGCCAATACATACACAAATAACTTCCTTAATTCCCTCCTAAAATCCAAGAAGCAATGTTTTGGAAATAAATGTAACCAAGGAAGGATTTTTTTCAAATATATTGAGGATACTAGAACAAGAGTTAATGATCATCAAAATGCATTTTTGTGTTTTTTATTCCTCCACATACATAAATTATTATTAAAATGTGCTGATATAATAACCAAAATATACTCCATTTAATATATGTTTTTATGTTAATTTCATTTTCTACAACCAAATCCACCTCCATCAAATTGGTTATGAAATCATCGTTCGTGTGTATGGAAGACTACCGTATTGCGAACCGATGTCAGTCATTTTTCTATTACAACACCTAATAGTCAAAAATTATGAAATATTTATTATTCATATATATTTTATATTAGATATTATTATTCTTATTTAATTATTATATCACTCATAACTTCAATCCTTCCATTTTGTGGTAATACGATAACATCACTCGTGCGTATGGAGGACTACTGCCTCACGAATCGATGTGATTCATTCACACTTTACATGGAATATTTTAAGGATGGTATTAATGAGAATATAAGATAAATATAAAATAAAGATTAATTTTTAATTTTAATATATAATTTAAATTTATTTCTTTCAATCTGAAAATAAAATGGAAATGACGTTTATTTATACATACAACCTACCATCACCATGAATGGCGTGTTTCAATTCCTATAACAAAATTTTATAGATTAATCTAAATAAATATATACTAAATATATATTATATTTTCAAAATGGTTAAAATTATATTGATTTTAAAATCATGATGAATTTAAGAGGCCAAATAATAAAAAATCAAAAAATATATGAAAAAATAGTTATTACCTAAAACATTACTTTATCCTGTAATTATTAATAAAAATGTAATAAAAGGTCATAAGTGAAACATATATGGTATGATATATATAAATATTTTTCTATAATATATTTATAATAATGTGAATTTCTTTAATTATTTGTATAAAGAGATGGGTTTCTACTAGTGCATCTATGCAAGTCCATGTAATGTTCACATTGGGTTTTTTTAGAAAAAAAAGTCTCTATGGGTTTTATAAAGGCCTATAATAAACATATGATAATGAAAGTGATTTTATGTGACTTTTAGTTCTTCTATTATTTCATATATTCTAGTTTTTGAGTTTTGGAGAGAGAACAGTTCTTGAATCAGCTAACATTGTTTCAACCTATTAGTCTCCCTTGGTTGGTACATCGACACTATTGTGGAGGAATTAGATAAGAAAGGAGGCACAACCCTATTTGGTGCTGCAAATATGGAAATTAAGCATATTTTGGTGATAATGGGCCTTATGGACTTTGTATTCTCAGGGAGTAGGTTTACATGGTGCAATAATGTGAAAGGGAATAGTAGAACATGGTGTAGATTAGATCAATGACTAACATACATTCAAGGATTTGATTCATTTTCATATGTATCCATGGTTAAAGATGCAATATATATCACATATTTATCTTATGTCACAGTGCATCTTATTAAAGGATATGTAATTGTAATAAAATTTTACTCTAATAACTGGATGAAAATAGTGGGTTTTTCTCAAATGGTTAAAGCATCCTAGGACCAGCTGGTGATCGTTCACCTTGAAAAGGGTTAACATATCAACTATAACATTTAAATAAGGACATCCAATGGTGGATGGAAAGAACAAGGAGTAGTGAAAATAACAGTGAGGTGATCAATGTATAAGTTAAAATACTTGAGGAGTAGTTCCAAATGAATTGGCATGATGAAACCATTATAATTTTGGTCGAGAATAATGATTTAGAAGTAGAAAATAAAGAAATTTAATGTGTGTGGAAGGAAAAATCGAGAGACCAGTGTTTCAAGGAGGGTAACAAGAACAAATATTTCTTTTAGTATTTCATAATTAGAGTATTGTGGCCAAGAAACTGAACCTTTAATTGGATAATGGGCCATATAAGGAGAAGATATCAGTGGCTAGAAAAAAAGAACATGATAACTTCATGGTGCTCCTTATAGGTGAAAAAAGTCATAATTATGGAAGTAATTCCAAGGAAAGAAGGGAGGAGGCCTTCATGGATTGCATCATAATTCAGATTAAATCCATGGTCAATGACATACTAGAGGTACTACTGGATGAAAGAGAGATTAAATAGGTAGTGGTAAGTATGAATCTGGAGAGGGAACTTCCTCAAAATGGGTTTCCTAGATCATATTATGTGGATTCTTGGGATATTGTTAAAAAACAAGTATGTGGCACAGTGCATGACTGCATCAATGGTAGAAGTCTTAATTGGGAAGTGTGTGCATTTAATTTTTTTCACATACCAAAGAATAAACCTCCTAATACTCTTAGTTAATACATACCTATATTTCTAAAAAACTTCGCTTACAAAATTCTATATTTAATAATGAATAGAATCCTAAGCCATATTATTCTGAGAATGGCCTCAGGGTAGATCATGGATTTTTTCAGGGTCATAACATACAACGAGTGATTGGTAATCCAAGTACATGGTCGGTGAAATCAATATAAAACATTGACTTCAAAGATAATGGTCAATGTGTATATGGATAAATAATACAATGGTTATAATCGAACTTCATTGTTCATGTCATGAAAGAGTTTGGTTTTAGGGAATGGGTTTATGAACTCTATTTTATATGATTTTCTTACCTATGGATATTTGTTTCAATGACGGGTAGGGGATATAGTTTCTTCAAAAGTTTTAGAAAATTAAGGCTGGGAGGCACTATGTATTCTATCATTTTTATCCTTACACAGAAGGACCTTTCAAGGAACATCATATGCATCTTGGATGTGCAAATTATAATTAATTTTAAAATATTTCTTGGAATGGTTCTATTTCTCATCTCATGTTTATTGATGATATGCTATTTTTCATCAATGTAAGGATAAAATATATCAGTGGATTAAATATGGTGGTGGACTCCTTCAGTCGATGGAGATATCAAAGGGTCAAAAAAGACGAATAATTGTGTTTATCCCTATTTAGTTCTCAAATAGGAATAGTGTAATAATTTAAGAAAAATTAGGTATGCATAAGAGCTATCTTCTAGTAATTTATCTAGGAGTGCATATATTATATGGAAAAACTAGAAATAACTTATTTGAATACATTATAGACTAGATAAAGTGCACAATATGAAGTAAGAAACATGTATTTGTATCTTTTGAAGGCCAAATTTAACAGGTTAATAGTGTTCTATCATCTATAATAACGAAATTATTTTCAATAATCAAGGACCTAAAGGAAAATATTGAGATGATATAAAAAATATTTACTACTATTATATGGGATGAAAACTAAGATGGAAAGTGTCTTTAATAGTCATATAAAAGAATTTCAAAGATGATTATTGAAAGAGAAGCTAATCTAAGAAGCATTTAAGAAACCATGAACTCTATGCCAGCATGGTCAGTATAGGAAATAGTTTTTATAAAGACATCATGAGTCGATTTTATGAGGAAAAGGTACAGATACGATTGGAATTACTAGGATATCTGAAATAAGAGAAACTCATGCCTGGATAAATTCATGATAAATAATTTGGGGTTGTTTAAGGATAATGTTTAATGGGTAGTGGGTTACAAAGATATAATTTACTATGAAGATATTTGGGATTGAGAGGCTATCTATTTTCCAAGTATCCATGTTCCATGCATATCATTCAAAAAAGTGATTCGTATCCCATGCTTTATATGTACCTCTCTTGATCAACAGAAAAAAATTCTCTATGATAATATTTCGATGAATAAAAAATATAGTATGTTTTATTTTTCAACATTAGTGTGTCTACATTTCAATATGTTGGATTTTCAAGAGTTTATAAACAACAATAAATAGTATGATGAATGGGCATAAAAACATGGTGTAAGGAGATTCTGATGAAGATTAATTTTATAGTGAGGAAGATGATAAATAATGTGATGCCCACCAATGAAAATATAGAAATGGAAGGTGTATCTATGGATTCTCAATGTATATGTTGTTCTTCACAAAGCCTAAAAACCATTTTCACATACTTCTCAAATGTGATTGGGAAACCATGATTTTGAATTCTTTAGGAAGGGATATAGGTTTAAATGCATATGGGGATTCCATTCCTCAATTGATAGAGAATTTGTTTCATGTGTCATAAAATCAGTGGGTGGGTAGTAAGGTTTTTTGGATTCTTTTCTCTATGCTATGCTTGGTTCTTTGGGAGGTGAAGAACATGGAAATCAAAGGAAATTTGTTTTGGATCTTTTCTTCTAGGTACATGTGATTTCATTCATTATGGATCTTGGGATTCTCATCAAACGTGAGGAATCATCTATGATTCCTAAAAAATAATTTCATAGACTTTAATTGATATTGGAAGTGGGAGTTGAAATAACATAAGTATATGGGTCAAATGGGATTTTCCTCACACTGGTATAAAGTTGAATGTGGATGGTTCATATTTGTCTAGGATTATGATGGGGGAGTGATTGTGTTAGATAACCGATGTTTTGTGATCATTGGTTTTAGTGAATTCAATGGACCATGAACTTACCTGGGAGTAGAGGTTAGAGCGATGGACACATGTCTTTCCCTATACATGCTTTTTAATTTCAATATAGATGAGGTGGATTCAGATTCAACTATATTGATAGGGATTCTCCGGTGTAAAGTTGGATACTCATGGGATCTGAAATATTTTGTTATAAGGCTCATGTAGCTCATCACTCTAAGTATCAATGCTAGCCACACACAGTGGGCAATGAATTATGAGGTGGATTTTTTTGGCCAGGAATGGGAGTCCGAGTGAATGTATCAATGTTTATCACCATACTGGATCCTTACTAAATAATTTTTACCCTGTTATTCAGGTTTAGGCACCAGGGATACATCATTTTTCCCTCGTGAATTGGTGATTCAATTTTTTCTATTGGTAATAAAAAAAAATGGAATTTTGAGCGAGTGATACATATGTTATTTTATACACCTATATTCTTTCAAAGGGTGAATATACATCCCCTTCGACATGTAATATCATGAAGTTATTAATCCTCATGATATTATAAGTTATATTTTTTGTTATTATATTTTGGGACTTATTAGGGAATTTTACCAAAGTTTTCATAATTTTATGTTACAATCTCATCGTTTATCGAGATTTTTTATGAATATATTTCCAATTATAGAATATTATGATATATATCTCAAGAAACTCCTTAATTTTATTCTAACTTTGTAAATCATTATATTTTAAAGTAATATTACCATTTTTTCCATTATTTATAATATAAAATAATTGAAAAAATATTTGTGATAAAATCCTACTATATTTCACTCTTCATTTGAAAATCATTCATCTTCCAAAACCATGTTCTCTAATTTTTTTTTCAAAAAAGTTTTATTAATCTCCAATATTTTTAAAAATACCATTTTTCCCAGGTTTTAATTCCTAAATAAAATATTTGAAAGGAATATTTATGTGTATTCCAAACAATTATTACTGTTTTACAAAAAATGTGAAAGGGATCATTGTTTTAATGTGTATGGATTGAATGAAAAATTCTATTATCATGAAAATTATTCTCTCTGAATATTCTTTTATAATTTATTGGGGATATTTTTTATGGAAAATATTTTTAAAGTGCTTTATATTTTAAACAGGTTTTTTCTCAGGGTAATGGATATTTTTCCTATGAAATGTTTTACGTGACTGATAAAAAAAATATTCATTCTGAGATGGCATATGTTGATGTTACCTATGCCTTATTGGGGATATTGCCTACAGATTCCATTACTATTCATTCTCTAAATGGTTTATGATAAAATGTTGTTTTTGAAAACCATTTCTCTTCCAAAAGTTATACCACGATGAAATAATTATGAAACATGTATCCTTTCTAGAGGTTATACTATGATGAAATGTTTTATGAAACCAATTTAATTTCATTGTTTATGACATGATAAATGTTTTATGATATTTTGAAACACATATTTATGATTTTAATTATTTGATGGTGGAAATTTTATAAACATGTATGGTGGTTATGTTATAACCAAGTACCAGTGAAACCTATATCTACCTCCAATTCATTGGGTAATGATGGAAAAATTATGAATAAATATGTTATATTTGAATATGATTACATGTTCACAATGTTATGAGTGATTAAATTTTCACAATGTTATGTGTGCACCTGATTACATGTTCAAAATTTTATGTTTGATCCTGATTACACATTTATATTGTAATGCATGGATATGTCATTCATGTCCATAATGTTATGTGTAAACATAGTCACATGACCATAAGTTTATGTGAGGGATTTATTTCATTTACTTAAATTAATGATTAAACATATTTCTATTTTCACATGTTCACAATGTTATATAATGAAGAGTATGTAGAAAATATATGCCTCATTCCAATGTTATTATCACATTGATTATGTTCTTTTATTATCTCATGAATAATGTATTATGAACTACAAATATTTATTCCATGACTCAATATTTTTATCATTGATATGCGGGGTATTGTTTTCAAAACTTATACCCATGTTCTCATAACCATATATTAATGTTATGTTTATATATGTACCTTTTTTCCATTACTGATAATCTGATCTAACCCTTTCCTATATTTCCTTTCCCCATGACATGAAGAAAGGATTTAAGTAGGGTAATTCTATAAAGAGTACTTAATAGAAGATATTTACAGTAGAAAATAAAGATATTTCACCAAATTATAATATTGTGTACCTTTTCTATAAAGACACTAAACTATTACACTCATCGAGAGTGAACATTTTTAATGTCTTGAATATTCATCCAAAAAGATAAAATATTTATATATGAAAAGCCTAGGTTTCTATAATTGTAATCAAAGGAAATGTTTCGGTAACCTTTTTAAACTTGGATGAGAAAATATCATTGAAATCCATATGGACATTTTTAATGATATGTCTATATATGTTTCTAAGTATAGGTTTAAGGATGAGTTAAATTATAAGAAAATATCCTGGAATTTTGGTAAAGGATATAACAAGTGATTTATAAGATATTACATCTCTGTATGGATACTTTAAGTGGATTTGGATTTATTATAGGTTATCATGGGGTAATATCTTTGAAAATTGTTTGTTTATTTGGAATTTATAATCACCTTGTGCATGAAAATAGGCTATACCACAGACCTGGTTTGACACCCCTCGGAGATATGCATTGGAAATTCACAAAATCATTATGAATAATCAAGATGAATTTAAATAGATGATGGATATGAATGAACAAGGATACAATTCTAGAATCATAGAATAAAAATAAGGTGTTGTGGTTTAGATATCCTATAAGTGATTTTTCATGATTATGTTGTTTTCCAATATGATTAGTGTTTCTCACACTATTATTTTTTTGGTTTTCATCAATCATGGGAACCAGAAGGAATTGAGTTAACATTGAATATCATGGATAATTTTTTGATGATAATTCAAATGGGATGATTAATTTAGTGAATGGATGTTTTGATTATTCATAATAACCTATCATGAAGCATGATTAACAATGTACACATTAACCAGTTCTCAGACACTACAAAGAAGAGAAATATAGAGTTTGGAAATAGTTTGGGTAGTGGAGACCATGATTAAAAGAAGATTCAGTTTTCTATAATGGTGATAATATGGGAAGAAGCACTAAAGGTAATGACTCTGAGTGATAAGAATACGTTTTTGGTGTGGAAAATATTGACAAAAAGAAAGTAACTTCGAAGGAAAAATGAAAATTTTGGTAAACACAACAGATGAGAATAATGGCATCCATAAGGAATTAATGATGGTTGAAGGTTTAAAATGTGGAATAACAGTTGTTTGTCTTTTCTGTTGTATTTCATTCAGTTGTAGTTGTACTTCTCAGTTGGGTTTGTATTCTGGCCCATTTAGTTTTCAGCACTTTTTTTTGTACTTAGTGTATTACTTCCACTTGTACTCGGGTTGGTTGTGTTTATGTTTTATAAAGGCAATGCCTTCCCAGATACTGAGATTTATGCCTTTGGTGCTAGTCGCCAGCCCCTGGCCTATGAAAGGCGGGCTTGGGGTAGTCACAGCACGGGCCCCAAGGACGGGTCATGAAAAATAAAACTAATGGGAAATATAATGAAGAAAATGATAAGGGTTATATGACTATTGGTTATATTATAGATGTTGAATAAACATAAAATGAAATATGAAAGGAATAAGTATTAATAAATAATATGATGAATTATTTTTAATAGTGTATGAATTAAGTGGTATGATTAATGTATTTATGTATTGGGATTTAAAGAATTATTTTTCCCAATGATATTTTGGTTATTATAATCATGAAGTATCAATGGATTGCTTCATAGTTTTTTTTCATTATTGTTTTTCAGGAATATATTAAATAGTATAGATGGACTACATAAGTGATTTAATGGAAAGTTAATATTTTGATTAAGGGAATATAACACTTAATATGTTCCTAAATTAGAGAAAATGGTGTTTAGTTAGATAAAGTGAGGATTGATATGGATAAATTAAATCAGAAAATATTGATGACCTCATAAATGACAAATGATTTGTTAAAAAAGTTGTTTATGTGATTATTAATGGAGTTTAAAAAAATATTAGATAAATGGAATATGTTCAATAATCAATGTTATTATTAAAGTAATTAGGAATCATGTTTTCATTGAGGTTTTATGATTATTTGAGTTATTACCAAGCTTTGGGAGAATATATTACCATGGTACTCACATATTTTTCATGTGACAAATAATAGATGCGTAATACCGTTTGGATGGTTAATGTTAGTTTTCATTTTATAATTTTAATGACATACATTCTAATTTTTTTTTATTTTAATGTTTTATAAGGGTTCTATGGTTAAATATTTATGAATGGTTTTTGTTTAAAATTGGATGAAGCTTTAGATATTAATCTATTACCTCACCATATAAATATTTATGCATAACCTGTTGTAACGATTTTTTTGTGATGAAAACTATTGATAGATGGAATGAGTTATAATTATATCTATAGATATTATGATTCTTGAGTGTTTGAGGAATAAAAAATTAAACTTCATTTCTTAGAGTATGATATTATTTTTAATTTGATCAAGGAACAACCAAAGGATGAGATTATTCTTATGAAGTTAAAAGAAAATCAAGTAAGTATATCTTATCATGAAATTTTTTCTTATTTTGGAAAAGGATCCTCAAATACAATATTTCATTATTATAATTATTTTTTATGATATCAACGACCTTTTTCATTGATCTTTGGTCTACGGTTGTATGTATATTAACCTTCTCTTGGTCATCAGTATTCTTATGATCAATAATCTCTATAAATATCTATAATTATTTACTCTTTTCATCTAGGTCAGAATCTTCACTTCCCACCTATGATCTCCTATGTAGAATCACAGTTTTGAGTTAATTCAGATAAACTTTATGTATCCAACACTAAAATTTTATGGAAATTATTATTATTAATTTTTACAATATGGGTTTCTATGAATGAATTTTCAAAAGATAAACCATTCACGACTGATATGAATTTTTATGGAAAAAATCTTATTAAGAGAGTAGAATATAACACCCCAAGAGTTTGTGGAATTTTTTTAATTAAATTTAATCTTTAATGTTTTTTTTCAATACAAAAAACAATTATTTTATATTGATTTACAAGAAATATTTAGTATATCTCATGTTATATGAAACAATATTTTATCTTCTGTTACACACAATAATCATAGAATACATGACATGTGACATCATGCTTATGCAAAACATGAAAGAGTATTATTTTAAAAATGTTCATTATAACTTGTATGTTAAATATGTGGGTATGAATATTCTAAAATAAATAATGAAATAAACATTTAAATTTATAACTCAATATAAATTTATTTGTTAATTATTAGTCTATAACCAATGTTTTAATGTAATTAAATTATTTCCAAATATGTTGTCTTAACATTGATTTTGTTTTTGTTTTTATGAGAAAATATTACAAGTAATATATATATAAATATATAATTTATAAAATTTATTTTATAAAATGAAATTTAATTTTTTAAATCAACATATTTAAATTAACATGTAGTTAAATATTGCGATATTTATGAAAAATGTAGATTTTTTAGGGAATAGAGAAAAATATCGATTTTTATAAAACAATAAATAATATTAAATAAATAAATTAATTTAAATGACCCATTATGTTTTAATGTAACATAATTATTTTTATGGTCTATTTAATTACTTATTACATTTGAATCAAATTTATATTATATTCTAGTATAAGTTTATTTTTATGGTTAATAAGTTATTTTTTATGGAAATTATTTTAAAGTGCACAATGTTTCTCCATTATAATTAATTAAAATAAAACCTAATGGGGAATATAATAATTGAAACTTATAGATTATATTCCAAGAAAATATTTTTTATACTCATACAATGATAATATGTGACATAGAGTTAATATACGTCATCTTATGCTTGAAAAAAATACGCTTCTCAAAAACGTGCTTATAATCGCATTTAAATGTTTTTTTGAATATATTTTTGATATAATTAGAAATTTTATTTGGTAAAATAATTTTCATTTTTTAAATCATAAATTTTAGAATTATATTAATGTGTAATTTGTATAATTTTTTGGAAATATTAATTTTTTTGATGAATATTGAGAAATATTGAATTTTAATTGAAAAATTCCTTTTCGTTCAATTTATTTATATAGATAAATTAAATTGAATTTTTTTAAAGTAAAATTACTTCAATTATACATAAATTAATCTAATATATGTAATTTAAATAAATTTAATATAAAATTTTAATATAAAAACATTGTAAACTTTTGAAAATTTCAATTTTAAATACCACCTTTCTCATCACGTTTGCGGGATTAATTTTAAATTAAAATTTTCCAATTTGGTAATTGGAATAAGGTAAAATGGATTCAATATTTTTAATAATAATAATTTATTTTATCTAATAAGCTCAACATAATTTTCTACATAAATGAATAGTAAAAAGAATAAATATTAGTTTCTATGGTTAAGGTAAAAATATTTTTACTATGAGGTTAAAATAAACTTATTAGGGTCAAAAATGAACCAAATCACATACAAAACCAATTTTATGAAACTTTTTAAACCATATAACTTATATTATATATAATTATTCATTATGGGTTCCTTTTCCCATAAAAAAACAAATTTTGAAATAATTATTTTAAAAGAATTCAAGTGAGCCACTCACCTCACTTAAAAAGGCCACCACTACGCTTTTACTATTCACTCCATCAAACCATTTTTATTTCAGCCAATAATAACCCAAATAGCATCCAAAAATAAATCATATATTCATAGAATCCTAATTTTGGATAGAAATCAAAACAAGGTAGGCTTCTGGTGAAAATCTAAGGAGGATACCAGAAAAGGTTGTACCATTCATCAATGAGCGTTTTTTGTCTTATTTCTTCCTCCACCACATTGAATTATTATTTTAATATGATGATATATTGAAATAATTATCTTAAATATAATGAGATTTATTTATGTTATGTTCATGAACTACAACCATCTTTGATCCCATCAAATGGGTTACGAAGTCATCGTTCGTGTGTCCGACACACTACCACCTAGCGAACATATATCATTTATTTTTCCATTACAACCTATCAGAGTAGGACATAATTATATATTTATTTATTATATATGAAATATATGATATTTTAATGACTATTAAATTATTTAATCCTATGTTACTTCATTACATTCAATTTTTTTAATATGATAACGTCACATGAGTGTACGGCGGACGATCGCCCAACGAAGCGTTGTGATTCATTCACACTTTACATGAATGGTATTAAGGATTGTTTTAATGAAAATATGTGATGTATTAAAAATAAAAAAATATTATTTAATTATAATATATCATTTAACTTTCTTTATTTCAATCTTACATGAAATTGGAAATAATGTTCTTGCATTCGTACAACCTACCATCTCGATGAAAGGTGTATTATATTTCATTTCAATAAATATAATGGATCACCATAAATACATATACACTGAATATTTAATATATTTACATCATGTATAAAACTCTATAGAATATTAAATCATGATAAATTTTGGGGGATGAACATAGAAAATTAAAATATATACAAATAACAAATTGGTTATTACCTGAAACATAACATTAACATGAAATTTTTTATAAATGGATAATAAAAGGTAATAAAAAAGAATATATGGTATGATATATATAAATATTTTTTATCAATATTTTTATAATAAAACAATATCTATTATATAAAAGGTTTGAACATATAGGATGAAATTCATGGCATAAGGGATTTTCCTCTCACTATTTACATACATGAGACCCAATCCATATTCACCACCTATTTATTTTTTATGGTTTATATACTTCCCATGAATTTATTTTTTTATTTATCTCATTAAAATTATGGGGATTAAAATATAAATTTCAATATCTCTCTTTCATGGGGATTGTAGTTCAAAATTTACAATTATAGTATGGTATTTATGTTTCAATTTTTCTTCATTGTGATATATGTTATGTTATGAACCTATATTTTTTAATGAGGTTTATATATAGACCCATTGACATGTAATATCACAAATTTATTTACCCTCATTATATTAAATGTATCATTTTATTTTATTCCTTAATCGGTCTTACAGTGCAAAGTTACCAATGTGGTAATAATTTAATGTTACAATCAGATCGTTTATTGGGATTGTTTATGATTTTTTATGATGATAATTTTTTTTATAAATCTCTCAAGAAACTAAATAATATTCATATCCTCTAATTATTAAATATATTTTCAAGTAAATATACTATTTTTACAAACATTGGAACATAAAATAATTGAGAAAATCTCATTTGTAAAACTAAAATTATTTTTCTCTTCGATTAGAGAACTATTTTACCTCAAAACCATGTTTTAATAAAATATTTTCAAATATGTATTATTATTCTAAATTTATTTTAAAAATAAATTTTTACCCATGTTTGACTTTTAAACAAAATTAAATGAATCTTCTTGTCATTTTTCAAACCATGCATGTTTGGATTTAACTAAATATATGAAAGGAATCATTATTTTAATTTGTATGGAATGAGAAAAAATACTTTTTTTGTCATGACCATTATTTTCATTCATTATTACTTTTAAATATTTAAATATTATTTTAAAGGAAAACAATTTTCAAAAGCTTTTATGTTTTAAAAAAAATTCACACTTGAAATGATATATCTATCAAGAAATGATTTTATTGATCGATAAAAATAATTTCTATATAAGATGAAATCTATTGATGTTACCTATTATTTATTGGGGATATGGTGTAAGGATACCATTATTATTATTTCTATAAATGTTTTATTATGAAAAAATGATTATGAAACCTATTTCCCATCCATAGGTTATACCACGCTGAAATGATAATGAAACCCATTTCTTTTCTAATGGATATTATATAATGAAATGTATTATGAATTCCTTTTCATTTATTATATTATGATACGATAAATTATTTATGCAATTATGGTACACATATGTTTTATTTCAATTATTTGATGGTGGTTATTTTTTAACTAAGGATGGTGGTTACGTTATAACCAAGGATGAGTGAACATATATCTCCCTCCAATGCATTGTGTAAATATGGATAAATTGTGATTAAATATGGTATGTGTGAAACTGATTTAATGTTAATTTTTTTTGACCTGATTAAATTTTCATAATGTTATGCATGGACATAATTACTTGTTCACAATTTTATGCATTAACTTGAATACATATCAACAATGTTATGCAAGAACCTTATTATATGTTTATAGTGTTATGCATGGACCTGTCTTTCATGTCTATAATGTTATGTGTGGACCCCATCACATGTCCATAAGTTTATGTGAGGGCCTTATTTAATTTCATTATCTTAATGAGAATACCTATTTCTATTTACATATGTTCAAACATATATAAGATGATGTGTATTCCACAAATCAATGTCTTATGCCAATGTTATTCTATTATGGATCATGTTATTTGATTCCCTTATGATTTATATATTATAAAATACCAATTTTTATTCCATGACTCAAGATTGTGATATTTGATATGCAGTTTATAGTATTGAAATGTTATTCCCATGTTCTCATACAATTATGTTAATGTTACGCTTATATATCACCCATTTCTACCCTTACTAAGCATCTAATCTCACCCATTCTTATGTTATTTTCCCTATGTTATGAAGAATGTTTTTTAATTAGGGTATGTCTATGTAGAGTACTTAATGGGGATAACTTTATTAGTTACATTGAAGATCATTCTCCAAATTAGAATATTTTCTACCTAGTCTCTAAAGACACTAAAATATTATAGTCTGGTAGCCCAGAGTGTGTTTTTGATTTCATACAGGGCAAAAAAATTTAAAAAAGTTTAAAACTCAAACAAACAAACTAGAAAAGTGTGGTGCCTAAAAGTATAGGTGAAAACCTATAAGAATGGTCTGTATGCTATAAATTAATTAAAGGAATTGAAATAGTAGCTATTTGGATGTTTGTAAAGAGATAGAACAAGTGTAATAAAGAGAAGGTTTGAATTCAAGAGATGAGGTATGTTAGGATCAATTATTTTAAGGTTTATGTGTTATGGATTCAATTGTTTTTGGGTTTATTCATGTTTGGATTGAAACTTAGTGTAACATACCAGGTAAATAAATAATGTGATATTTTCATATTTATTAATATTTTTGAATTAAATATTAATTTTACTTTAAATGGGATTTCATGTTCGATGGTGTACCTAACACACAACAATGGGTTTCTCCAAAATCTCATGTTGCACACAAGGATGAGTCATACTGAACAATAATAATATAATATTATTTTAAATGGTAGTTAACATATAGAATTTTTATTTCTAGGAATGAACATAATTCACTATAATATGATTATACATGTTTGTTAAATTTCTTTACATTAATCCAATAAATTTTAGAGGCATAAAATGAGAATGAATCCAATTTTAAGCGTAAATACTCTAATATTTTTAAAAGGCAGTTTTACCACCTTTTGATGTCGAACCCTTTTTAAATTTAGTTTTTTTTTTCACTTTTATATGTTACATTAGACAAAATAAACTTCATCTTTATAATAGGGACATCAAAATTTACATTGGGTAAATTTTTGGTATTTTTCTAATAAAGTTCATTTTTTAATGAATAGTGAAAATATTACATTTTAAGTCAAAACTGTCTTTTCATATAGTTTATTTATATGATTATATTGTTCTTTAAATTGGTTTTAAAGAGTAATAATATTATATTTATATAATTTAATCTAATTTTGGTCATTTTAAGTAATTTTACTTTGAAATTGGACATAAACACATGTTAATCTTTTGGTAATATTTACTTCTTAAGAACACACTTTTTGGTTTTGACAATGTGAATTAATTTTAAATTAACATCTACAATTTGTGTGTTTTGAATTTGGAAAAATGGATATCATATTTGGAATTAGGAGGTCCAAATTTTGTAAATATGTAACTTTTAATTTTAGACATTATGAATAGTTACTTCAGTAAATATTTTATTTAACATAGTTAAAGGGTAAATCTGGTAAATAAGGGTAAAAAAATATTATAATAAAATTAAATTACCGTAACACATGTCTTAACCCTATTGAATTAGATATGTCTGACCTTGGGCATCCTTTGGTCAATTTTAGGACCCAATGGAGCCACTTGTGTATGAAAATGAAATTTAATTATTTTTAATTTAACGTTAAGGAAAATATAACATAAAAATGTATCCTTTACTAAAATTATATATATATGGGATTATATAACTGATATATTTGACTATAAATAATCATGAGTAAGATAAAAATATTTTCTAAATCAGGGTATTTTATTTATAATTTTTAGACATCAAATATATAAATTTATTTATGACACAATGGTGATGTAGTGATTACCTTATTAATGAAATATTTAAATAAATGAGATTATAAATATTAAATTTAATTTATTTTGAAACTTTTTATTCTATACACGAATTTTATGGATGATTGTTAATTGTTATCATTAAAGTAATGAATTTTTTTTCGAATGAATCAAGTTGTTATGTATTTTTTTAAAATTCATGATATGAATGGTATAAAAATTGATATAAATGACTTCTTAAATAAATTAATATTTAATTAAATGATATAATAGTCCTAAAAATATAAGGTTTGGCCAAATAACATATATTATTTTAAAAATTACCTTAATGATCCATTTTCAGGTCACTTCAAATTTTATAGAAACTATGGTAACTATATATCATGAATATACAAGAAGACATGGTAAAAGTAAAATAAGTTTACTAAGGGTTAAAGCTAAATGATAATGTTAATTTTGTGACCTATACATGTCTAAAACCCATTGTATGAGGGTATTTCAACCCATACTCATCTGATATTAAAAATATATATTCTTGTTGTTATTATAATTCTAAAATCAATTAACAATAAAATAATACTTTCAAACTTTCCTAAAGTGACCCTCACCCCTCTTATAAAAGGACACCACCTCTAACCCATACCCAAACCTCTCAATCCCTCTTATCTCGTGAAACCTATGCCCAAATAATCTCCCAACATCCCTCCCTTCGTTATAGAAGACTTAATTTGGGAATAAGGAAATTAAAAAAATCATTTTAGCTTAAATCAAAAGGAGTTACCCAATTTGAGGTAATGTCTTCTCTTAAGATTCTTTCATTAATTTTCTTTCTCCAATATCCTAAAATATCTTTATGAAATTATTTTATGAAAACACCAGTCTATTCAATATACTAGGTTGTTTTAATGAGAAGGATTCGAACTACACTTACACACACCTTTGTCTTATGGGTATAGAACATACTATTTCTGTGGACGACGAACTATTACCTCACGAAATGATGATTGTTCAATATTCTCCTACTACCTATTATGGTGGAAATTATGATGGTATTATAATTATATATTATATATATGATATTTATTTTATCTCTACGATTATTTAATTCCCATTTATGATACCACAAAACTGGATTTCCATAGAACCACCATTTATCAATGCTAGAAAAAGCGCTGATAAAGGGAACATTTAACAGCGCTAAAAAATGCACTGTTAAAAGTGACCCTTTATTAGTACTTTTTTAGAGCTCTTAAAGGGGACCCCTTTATCAGTTCTTTTTAGTAGCACATATAAATGGGGGGGGGGGATTTATTAGTGATTTTCCCTAGCACTGATAAAGTTTATATTTCAAAAAAAAGTCATGAAAATTAATTAATTATTATATAAGTATATTTTTATTGATATAAATATATTATATATTTTTAAAATATGTTTTAGATAAGTATAAATAGACTATTAAATTTAATATATAATAAATTTAGTGAAAATGGATTTAACCTATTTAAAAAAATATTATTAATTTATATTTTGATAATTATCATCGATTAATTATCATTTAATAACAATTTGAAGACAAAAAAAACAACAAAAATTAATAAATGATCTAAATTAAGTTGAAAATGTAACTCATAATTCAAAACGACCATAACTTTTGATATGGGTGTTCGTTTTAGTTCCACATCATATCAAATTGAAGATTACGAAGTGATCAATGCGCGAATGATTGAAGGGAACCTTATATCCCATTTTTCAGGGCCCAAAAGGCCCATAAGTCCTCTAAAACTGAGTTTTCAGTTAGGATACCCCGATTTGTTTAACATTCAAACAAGTATAACATCTGATCCGGATATCCTCTAGGCATGTACCACATATAATATCTAATATTGTATCATTTTATTTGATTTTACTGGTTGTGGAGTTGAAACCGACTTCTGGATTAGAAGTTATGGTCGTTTTAACATTCTTTGGCTTTTCAAATACAAATATATATATATATATATATGTATTTATTCATAAATATTTATATGTGTGTTTCTGTGTGTCTGTGTGTGTTTCTATGTTTGTGTGTGTTGTATATATATATGTATGTATGTATTTATTTATTTGTAAACACACATAAAAAACATATTTTATAAATGTGTTTAAAACTAATCTTATAAATATATATATTAATAAACAAACAAATATACAGATAAAAAAATATAACTAAAAATATATAAATAAATAAATATAAATAAATATTAATATAAAAATATATATATATACTAATATGTGAATAAATAAATATGTATTAATATAACTAAATATATTTATATTAATATAAATTTATATTAATATACGAATAAATATAACTATAAATAAAAATAAAAATATAACTATAAATATAAATATAAATATAAATATATATTAATATATGAATAAATATATATATCAATATATGAATAAATATATATATATTAATATAAATAAATATATTTATATTAATATGAATCTATATTAATATATGAATAAATTTTACTACATATATAAATATATATAAATATATATTAATATACGAATAAAGATATATATATATATTAATATATGAAAAAAAAATATATGTATTAATATAACTAAATATATTTATATTAATATGAATCTATATTAATATACGAATAAATATAACTATATATATAAATAAATAGATATGTCATTAAATAGAGAAAAAAACTAAACAACATAGTGGTAAAGGTGTAGGCGCACAAGGGGGGATGTAACAACCCGAGATTTTGTGAGAATTATTCTTTTTAATTTTATTGATGTCTTGTGTTGTATGCTAAACCAAAATTAGCTTGTTCTATACACAACACCGTATTAGCTTGTAGTATATGCAACACTATTCTTGGCTCGTGTTACACACAATTTCAAATTCGTTTTGTAGAAATTATTCAATGCAACATTAAGTATAGATTTTGTTTAATGTATAAATGAAATAAGTTTTGATTATGTTATACGCAACACCAAATGGAGATTTCACTACACGTAGCCTTTACCTGGATTTCATTACACACAATCAAGAACTTCCTCGATAGCGTGTGTAGTACGCAATACAGAGTTTCACTAAACGAGATATTATTATAATATTATTATGAACTAGCCGTTATGAATAGTAATACCCACTTTTTGAAATTTTATAAATTTTATCTTCCAAAATGGACTTCATTTTTGGATTCAGAATATCGAAATTATCCTAGGGTGAATTTTTGGTATTTTTCTGAAAACTTTCAATTTTTGATGAATAGTGAAAACACTGGGTTACTATTTAAAAACCGACTTTTTATTTAAATAATTATTTATTTTATTTAAATTTTATTTTAGGTAAAAATTGATACATAATACCTATATAAATTCAATTTAATTTATTGGATTCATTTTATAATAATTTTAGATATATAAAAATTTTATTGAACTTTTCACCGTCTTTTACCCACCTCCTAGGAGAATTTGAAAATTTACATAAATCTTAATTTTACCAATTCTATGAGTGAAATTTCAAAAATACAAGAGACACAGTTAATATCAAGGAGTAAAATTTGGTTCAATAAGATAAATATATTTTTTGGTGAATAGTAACTTTTTACTTTTATTTATCACAGTAAAAAATAAATAGGGTAATTAAGGGTAAAACTGGTATTATTATTACCCTAACACATGTCCTAATTCTATTGGATAAGTTTAATTTGACCAAAAACAATCTTATTAGTATAATATTATCATTTCGGTCCACTTGGATTAGATTAGGACATTTATAATTATTTTATTTAAAAAAAGAGTTAAAATAGTTAAAATCAAAGTTTAATAACTAAAACATTTTTAATATAAGTTTATACATAAGATAATTTCGACTGTAAATATTCATTAGAAAGATAAAAATATTTCCTACCTAATGGTAATTTATTTATAATTTTTATACATTAAATAATTTAATTTATTTATGACACAATGGAGATGCAGTAATTACCTCAATAATGAAATATTAAAATAATTGATATTATAAATACCCAAATAAATTTAATTTTAGACTTTTTATGAATTAAACTAATTTTCTTAGGTTAATATGACATGTTATAATTAATTTAGTTAACCTTTTTAGAACTAATCATGCTGTTAAGATTTTTACAAAAAACAATTACCAAATAGTGTCAAAATTGACATAAAATAGTTTATAAAACAAATATTATATTATTAATTGTTATTATGTTACTAAAAATCTAAGGTTCAGTAAAATGACTTAGATATGGTTTTATATATTAATAATGAACCACTTGGGGTTCGTTTGGTTTGTTATAGTAAGTTTATTAACCATATAGTGTAAGAAAGAAAGAAGACATAGTAAAAGTTAAATTATTTAACTTAGAGTTAAATCTAAAAGATAAGGTTAAAATAGTAATCTAAACTTGTCTAAAACCTATTTGTTGAGAGGATTTCGACGCATACCCACATTATCTTCTAAATAAATCAATTTGGAGCTATTATAAACTGAATATGACTTTATTATAAAATAATATTTTATGTTTTTTCAAAGGTGCCCCTCTCCTCCCTTATAAAAAGGGAACCCCTTCCCTCTTCTCTTCACACCATTTTGAGCCTTGAATATCTAACAACCCCTACCCATTTTTCTTCTCCACTTCCCTAGAAAAATTCTGGAGGTTCTGGTCTTCTCAAATGACTGACTCTACTTCCTTAAGAGGAAGTTTAAAGGAGGTGCGTTGAAGAAGAGGTAATCTCTTCTTCCGATTCTCTCAAGTTTATTTCTTCTTCTACTTATTCTTCTTTATTTGTCTCATTATAAAGTAATAACATCAGTATTAATTATATACTTATATGTTATTATAAATATGAAACAAACCTACTTCACCTTCTATCCATCCTATGGAAAACGAAATCACCGCGCGTGCGTATGTACGGAATACCGTCTCCACGCCGTTGTGTAATCTGGTTTCGACCACCACCTTACTTGGATGGGTATAATAGTGTAAATAAATAACTATATATGATTATTTTAAAGTGATATTGATTCTGAAATATTATACATACACTTCAATACAATTCCACGATCATGGGAATGGTATCATCGCTCGTATGTACGTACGGACTACCGTCTCCACGACGCGATGAGATTCATTCTCCATGTTAACAATTCATGAATGATTATAAAGTATATATAATAAGTAAGCATGAAATATATGACATAATAATGATACTGGATTTATGTATATATATATTTATGTCATCTACTTAATTCCATTCAATTCAATAAGGAAATGAAAACATCGTTCATGCATACGTACGGCCTACCGTCTCCATGAACGGTGTATTTCATTCCATTTATCGATCTATCATATATATATGTATATGCGGAATATATATTATATATAAATCATGTTTTAAATTATGTAATTAAGTAAATCAGGATATAAGTAATGATATCAAGAACAACAAGTTGAAACACGTACAATAAATGAAACGATTTTACCCAAATCGCTGCTTTTACATCAAATTTACAAAAGAACGGGTAATATAAAGTCATAAGTAAACCATATATGATATCATAACAATTAATATGATTCTTTAATAAGTCAATGACATTATTTAAATCATTATATAGGAGTTTCAGATACGTACGAAGCATATCGGACCTAAGGTAAGGGATAACTATTCCAATCTCGCTCTTATCTGAGATTGTTTATTCGTAAGTATTTACTGGGGTTTTTTTATCATCCATGTCCCTATTTTCTAAAAATGGTTTCATGTATGTTTAAAATACTTTTTACCCATTTTTTACTTTTACTACATGGTATGTAAGGAATCTTTATTTTGTTTACCATAAAAGGCACTTTTTGACTTTTTGACAAAAGTACGAGGAGAAGGTTATTTTTTAACTTATACGGCGTGAACAGATTTTTACGGTTTCATAACACCTCATTTTCATGAAGATTACTCTACAAGATTGCATGATTATTTTCAACAAAACCCTTTTCTTTTAAGATTTCATGACATTTTGTGAAAAGAAAATTATTTTGAAGAAGAAAGGATATTTTATTCAAGAATCCATTTCAAGTGTTTTATCAAAACTATTTTCCATCTAAAAATGACATTATTTAATATGTTTATGTTTCAAGTATAATTTCTCCATTATTTACATGGTTTTATTCTTCTTATGATGAAATGATATCCATTTTTTATATGGATTATGTTATGATGGCATGATGTTTTAGAATCCCATTCTATTACATGGGTTATGCTATGGTGTATGATTTATGATTTTGTGGAACATAAAAGAATGATTTCATTATGAGATGGGTGGGACCTATATCTCCCTCCAATGCATTGAGTAATGATTTATATCGCATGAGATAGACATGGATGAAACGGTAAGTTAATCCGGTTCAGTATTACTATAATACCCCAAGATTTTATGAGAAGTATTGTTTTTAATTTATTTAATGTCTTGTGTTGTATGCTACACCAAGATTATCTTGTGCTATACGCAAAACCGTATTAGCTTGCAGTATATGCAACACTATTCTTGGATCATGATATAGACAATTTCAAGTTCATTTAATAGTAGTTATTCTACGCAACAGTGAGTGTATATATATATTCAGCGTATAAATGAAATATGGTTGGATTTTGTTAAACGACACAACAAAGGAGTTTTTCACTACACGCAACCCTGACTTGGCTTGCATTACACACAATCACAACTTTCCTTGATAGCGTGTGTTGTATGCAATACCGGGTTTTACTAAACAACAATATATGGTTATAATATTATAATAAACTATCCGTTATGAATAGTAGTAAATAAATTTTGAATTTTATGACATTATAATTCATCTTACACATTTTATAGAACATGGTATGAGAACAAAATAAATTTTTTGAGTAAAATAAGTATTTTTCAAAAAATGCAGTTTTTCCGCCTTTTCATGGCGCACCCATTTTAAATATAATTTATGAAAAGTTTATAAGTTAAATTTTACAAAATAAACTTCTTCTATTGAATCAGGATATAAAAATTTATATTGGATAAAGTTTTGATATTTTTCTGATAACTTTCATATTTTAATGAATAGTAAAAACACGCTATATTTTAATTAAAAAAACTTTTTTCATCGTAATAATTTATATGTTTAATTTATAATATCGAATGGTTTTAAAGTATGAATAGAATATATTTTAACCATTTAATATAATGTATTCCATTAGCATTAATTTTACATTGAATTCATAGGTAAAATCATTTCAATCTTTTGCAATGTTTTAACTTTTAAAACTCGCTTTATTAACAACGGGATTAAGTTTAAATACATTTCTGCAACTTTTGTGTATTCAATTTAGAAAAATGGATTCCATATTTGGAATTAGTGGGTCCAAATTATATTAATAGGCTACTTTTTATTTTTGGGCATTATGAATAGTAACTATGGTAAATTTTATTTACCATTGTAAAAGGTAAATCAGGTAATTAAGGGTAAATGTAATATTATAAAATTATCCTAAGACTTATCTTAATATAATTGGAAGCTTATATTTCATCCTAAGATATATTTGGGTCGAAATGGAATCCATTGGAACCCACTTGGAGGTGATTAAGACCTTTAGTTTATTTTATTTAAAGGAAAGTGAAATATGTCTCACTCAACTCTAATAATTAAAGTATTTTTAATATAAGTTTATACAGAAGATAAATTTGGTTATAAATACTCATTTTAAAGATAAAATTTTTTTCTTTATCATTTTAATTTATTTATAATTTTTAAAAGATATTTAATTATCTTAATAGCTTATACATTAATGATGTAGAAATTATTTATTTAGTGAAAAATAAGTAATATAGTTTTTATTGAAATAATAATACCCATTAAAAGGCTCACAAACCTAATCAAAACTTTTTTTAGTGTATATATATACCATAATCATCCAATTACCGAATATATGACCGTTTGGAATCTTATAAAAGTGATTATAACACTTATATTATTTTATATTAAATGATGTCAAAGTTGTCACCTTTATAATTTAATAAATAAAACATTTTAAAAGTTGGGTGTTTTAGAATATAAATCCAACTAAAAGTATTATTATGAAATATATAAGATTAATATTCATCCTAGTATTTTATTTTTAAATTTTATGCCACAAATATGTATATTTAATAATTATACAAAAATGTTGTAGAAATTATTTTATTAAGAGAAGTATCAAATAAATGGTTTTACAAATAGTAAAATAAATATTATGTGAACTATTTAATGTGATAAACTAATTTTCTAGATGAATATGAAATGTTATGTACCTAATAAATATTTTATTTCGAATATATCCTCAGTGTGGATTTTATTTAATTTCAAATAAATGAATACTGAAAAAATTGATACTATTGTTATTTTATAAAAATAACATATTATTAAATTTTTTAAAAATAAAAAAAATATATAAATATTTAAAATTTAAATTTATATCGTCTGAAATGTTATAAAGTATCCAATTATGTAAAATTAACAACACATAAGTGATTATTTATAACCATTTAAAATTTAGAATTTCATTAACACAAATAAAATTAAATAGATTAAATAAGGATAAATCAAAATGATAAGGTTTAAAATAAAATCAAAACATGTCTAAATTTGATTGGTTGATGATATTACAACCCTATATCATATAAGATTCGAATTTAGTCATTTTTGGAGGTTTTTATGTGGGGTTTGAATTTATATTAAACTAATATTTTTGAGGATTCCAAAGGTTCCCCTCTCCTCCCTTATAAAAGGGAACCTCCTCCCTCTCCTCCTCACACCATTTTGAGCCTTGAAGCTCGGCCAACCCCTGACCATTTAACTTCCCCACTTCCCTATAAACCTTATAGAGGTACTGATCTTCTCAAAAGACCAACTCTAGTTCCCTAAGAGGAAGTTCAAAGGAAGCACTTCGAGGAAGAGGTAATACCCTCTACCGATTCTTTCAAGTTTCTTTCTTCTTCTACTTCCTCTTATTTAGTGGTTTCATTATTAAGTAATAACATAAATATCCATAATATACTGATATTTTATTATAAATATGAAACAAACCCATTTCACTTTCCATCCATCCTACGGAAAACGAAATCACCACGCGTGCGTACGTACGGAATACCGTCTCCACGTCGTGGTGTAATCTGTTTTTCCACCACCACCTTACTTGGATGGGTATAATGGTGTAACGAATAACTACATATGATTATTATAACTTCATACTGATTATAATATATTATATCATTCACTCCAATTCCATTCCATAAATATGAGAACGATATCATCGCTTGTGCGTACGTACAGATTACCGTCTCCACGACGCGATGAGATTCATCTTCCATGTTAAAAATTCAAGAATGACTATAAAGTATATATAATAAGTAATCATGAAATATACGAAATAATAATTCTACTGGATTTATGTATATATATGTATGTCATCTATTTAATTCCATTCAATTCATTAAGGAAACAAAAACAGCGTTCATGCGTACGTACGGCCTACCGTCTCTATGAACGGTGTATTTCATTCCATTTATCAATATATCATATATATGTATATGCTGAATATTTATTATATATAAATCATGTTTTACATTATGAAATTAAGTAAATCAGGATATAAGTAATAATATCATGAACAACAAGTCGAAACACGTACGATAAATGAAACGATTTTACCCAAAACGCTGCTTTAACATGGATTTACAAAAGAATGGGTAATATAAAGTCATAAGTGAACCATATATGATATCATAACAATTAATATGATTATGTAATAAGTCAATGACATTATTTAAATAATTATACAGGAGGTTCAGATACGTACGAAGCATATCAGAACTAAGGTAAGGGATAACTATTCCATTATCGTTCTTATCCGAGATTGTTTATTCGTAAGTATTTACTGGGGTTATTGTTATCATCCATGTCCATGTTTTATAAAAATGTTTTCATATATGTTTAAACTCCTTTTTACCCATTTTAGTCTTTTACTACATGGTATGTAAGGAATCTTTCTTTTTTTATGTTACGAGGTACTTTTTTGACTTTTCTGATAAAAGTACGAGGAGAATGTTATTTTTAACTTATGCGGGTGAACGGATTTTTATGGTTTCATAATTCCTCATTTTCATGAATATTACTCTACAAGATTGCATGATTATTTTCAACAAACGTTTTTTTAAAAAATTGCATGGCATTTTGTGAAAAGAAAATGATTTTGAAGAAGAAAAGATATTTTCCTCAAGAATTCATTTCAAGTGTTTTATCAAAACTATTTTCCATCTAAAATGACATTATTTAATATGTTTATGTTTCAAGTATAATGTCTACATTATTTACATGGTTGTATTCTTCTTATGATGAAATGATATCGATTTTTTCATATGTATTATGTTATGATGGAATGATGTTTAAGAATCTCATTCTATTACATGGGTTATGCTATGATGTATGGTTTATGATTTTGTGGAACACAAAAGAATGATTTAATTATGAGATGGGTGGGACTTATATCTCCCTCCAATGAATTGGGTAAAGATTTACATCTCATGAGATAGACATGGATGGAACGGTAAGTTAATCTGGTTCAATATTACAGGACTGGAACGAGGAGTGAACTTGATTTAGAAAGGGAATTTGTCCACTAAGATGGTCTTGGCAGAAATGCCTTGGATACTATCGAAATCATATCATGTGCTTAATGGTTTTCCACAAATACATGTTTTATTCCCATGCTATTTTATCATGATTTATGTTCCATTATGATCTATTCCTTATGTACTTCCATGTTTTATGTCGTTGCTCAAGATTTTTATGTTTAAACATTATGTTCATGTTTTTAAGTTCAAATGTATACGATATGTTTTATTTTATCCATGCTTACCCTTACTGAGAATTTGAGATCACCCTTTTTATGTTTTCTTTTCCCCCTGGATTAAAATAAAGGTTTTAGGTAAGGAAACAAAAAGTGGAAGGTCATTATGGGAGATGTTGAAGATCTTTCAATATGATTACAAGTTTATATTCCAAGTTTCCAAAGAAACTAAACTATTACGGTCCTTGAGTGTTTTTTTGTTATGTATTAAGTATTCCAAAAAACTAATGTAATTTCCATGTACGTAAAGCTTTGGGCCTCTACAATTACAGTACTGGAACGAGGAGCGAACTCGATTCAGAAAGGGACTTTGTCCACTAAGATGGTCTTGGAAGAAATGCCTTGGATACTATCGAAATCATATAATGTGCTTATTGTTTTTTCACAATTAAAAGTTTTATTTCCAAGCTATTTTATCATGATTGATGTTCTATTATGATCTATGCCTTACGTACTACCATGTTTTATGTCATTTCTCAATATTTCGATGTTTAAACAGTATGTTCATGTTTTTTTGGTTCAAATGTATATGGTTTGTTTTATTCTCCCCATGCTTACCCTTACTGAGCATTTGAGATCACCCTTTTTATGTTTTCTTTTCCCCAGGATTTAAAGAAAGGTTTTAGGTAAGAAAACAAAAAGGGGAAGATCTCTATGAGAGATGTTGAAGATCTTTCACCACGATTAGAAGATTGTGTTCTGAGTTTCCAAAGAAACTAAACTATTACGGTCATTTGGTATCTATTTTTGTCATGTATTAAGTATTCTGCCAAATTAATGTAATGTCCATGTACGCCAAGATTTGGGCCTCTATAGGGGAGGTCTCAAGTTCAAGTTAAAGTAGAAGCAGGGGTGCGCGGGCAAGTGTGGGATGCGCGGGTAAGTGCAGCGCACAAGAGAGTGGGAGGGGGTCTGCCTAGCACTGATAAGGGGGGGGGGGGGGTCAAGCATTGTTAAAATCTCCCCTGAGCATTGTATTTTATTTAATTTTTTTTTGAATTTTATAAGTGCTAAAAAAGCGATGATAAAGGACCTTTTTTTCAGTGTTTTTTTAGCGTTGATTAAAGTCACCTTTTATCAGCGCTTTTGTTTTAGCGATGATAAAAGGGGCCTTTATCAGCGCTTTTCTGAGAACTGAGAAAAGGGACCCCCTTTATCTTCACCTCGATTAATAGCACTTTTCTAGCACTGTTAATTCCCTTTTATAGTGCTCATAAATTCCATATTTTCATTAGTGTTAGAATACACCTTTATGTTTTTCATGTTGTATAAATACAATAATTTCATTTGAGGAAATGCGGATGACCGCCCCCTCAAAGTGATATGACTCATTCATTCTATACATGGAATTTATAAAGGATGGAATTAATGAACTTATGTAACATATATAAACATAGATATTATAATAGAATTATAATATACCTATGTATAAATTAGTTTTCATTCCATTAAATATGAAACTAAAATGAAATTAGCGTTCATGCGTACATACGACTCACTATCTCCATGAACGGTGCACATCATTTCTTATATCCAAATGCCATGGAATATTATAAATAAATATATACTTGATATATATGATATGATATCTAAATCATGAATATCATTCTGGAGATAATGGACTTTTGACCACATGGAAAATTTATAATTATAACAAGTACATTTTTGACTCAAGTTCCGAACATTGAAAAAATGTATGATATGAACTCCAATAATAAAATAATTGTTATAACAAGGTTATAAGTGATATAAAACGAATAATAAACTTGAAAAAATTTCTGATTAAAGTAGAACTATACATTAGTTTATTATTCATGAAATTAAAGAACGAACGAGTCAAGTCAAACATGAGGTAAGAGACTTTGACTCAATATTCTTTCTTTGGGGAATATTTTCATTTATATATGAATTGATTTTATATGGTGTATAAACCCCTTTGAATTTTAATTTCATTCAAAGTGAATCTTTTTCTACGTGGTGTTTTACTAAACAACAAAGGGAATGTTTCTTTTTAACGTACGCGGTGACAACGACCTTTCCGCCACTACGAGCATTTTTTTATATTTGGATTCCTTAACAAGACCTGATGTTTTTAAATGGATAATAAATACCATATACCCTTTTTACATATTTTGGTATTGAATATGGTTTTGAAAGTGGATTTACTATTTCAATATCTTGAAATGTTTTCTTGTGATTGAAAATTAAATTTTATGATTGAAATGTTAATATTTACAATCTTTTATGTGTGATGATTATATAATGGTACTTGGACATTTGATGGGTGGTTACATGATAAAACAAATGATAGGATTTTCCATGATAAACCAAGGATTGGAGGTTAAGTTATAACCTCAAATGCATTGAGTATGGACGTCGGCTGTATGGCTATTCCATTTGTAAGAATGATTTGTGGAAGTCGACCGTATGGTTATTCCATTTAGGCATGATTATGTCCCAACTTTACCTTTTATATTTTATGCATGCTTTATATGGGTTTTATGGTAATATTTTGGTTATAAAAGGGTAAGAAATGAGCTTTCATTCAGTGAAGTGTATTTAATACTTCATAAAGGTGAAAAGAATTACTTATTATAAGGTATTCATGGTTTACATGTTGTTTTCAAAAACTAATAGTTATCCTTATTTGTGTATCCATTACTGATCTTTTAATGCTCATACCAAGTTTTTAAATGTCTCTCACAGGATTTAAAGGTGAATATAGTCAAAGATTAGATCAAGGAAAAGTTGTGATGTTTAATCATGAAACAAAACAATGTTATTTTTTAAGAGTTTTTATTTTATAAAAAAATGGATACTGAGTACAAGTGTCTACATGTAAAATTAAAGTTGTTATGTATAAGTTATGAAATAATTCTCTAAATCTCTAAACCTGAAAAGATCCTCAATGTGAATTATTAACTTAATTCAAGATTATGTAATGATTAAGGTTGATTTCTTATAGTTGGTATAATATGTCAATTTAGATAACTTTAGAAGTTAGAATTTTGTTAATAGAATATCCATAAATGATTTTCACATAATGGTAAAATTGAAATGATATAGAATTTGAATATTACCATGTTTCTCCATCTAAGATATGTTTGTTTAGAATGGTTTTCCGCAGAGTAAAAATGGAAGCGATGTTGGGAAGGAATTTAGAGGAGAATAACCTTCTAAATCCTCATTCTGAGATGGTTGGAATCAGAACTAAAAATTTTGTTTCAGTAATGGTGTAGTTGACTCAGGCTATAAATGGTGGTGGTATACATGCATGAGATCAACCAGATAAACCCTATAGGAACATGTCTATAGTGGATCATTTCATGAGTCTACATCCCCCATCATTCATAAGATCATCTGATGTTATTCAAGATGAGGGGAGGATCAAATCACTGGAAAATATTTTTGATGTCATGGATTATTTAGAAAATCAAAAGGTTAGTCTTTCTATTTATTGTTTTAAAAGATAAGAAGGTTAGTTGTGGTATATATTTGAAAATATCAGGGATAACGAGAAGATTGATGCTCTTGTTTGGGACGAATTCAATGGTATGTTTCTTGAAAAATATTTTCCTAAGGCAGTTCGACTTAGGATGGAAAAATTATTGTTGTAATTGAGGCAGGAGGATGACTCAGTGGATTCTTAAAAAGAAAAGTTCACTTGACTGGAAAGGTATGCTTCAATGTTTATCTGATATTTTGATAGTAAGATAAATCAATTTTACTCCGGACTGAAGCCAAGATATCAAAGAGAATTAGCCTCTTGTGAAATAAAAATCTATGAGAAACTTGGTAGATATACCGATAAGGTAGAAATGGAGTTTTTCAATGATTTTGTGTTCCATGAGAGCAAGCAAAAGAATAGGTATTATTAGTATGAAAAGGGAAAATATAAATCAAAGAATACTGGAGGTAAGAAAATTAAATTTCTATCTTGTGAGAAGTGTAGTAAAAAGCATCCTGGAGAATGTTTCTCAAAATCTAGAAAGTGCTTTTGGTGTGGTAAGACTGGTCATATTTCTCATAACTGCATGGAAGATGATCAAACAAGCAATGAAAATCTAGTGGTAAGATGTTTTAGTTGTAATGATTGTGGGAATTATGCCAATGTGTGTCCTATGTTGATTACCTAGGGTGGAAACCTGTCAGATCAAAAGCAGAAGGGTGTGGGAAAATCTTTTTCAACTACTACAGTTGATGTGAGACCATCAAATTAAGTGGTATCCAGTACTTTTTTTTCATTTTTAGATTATTCCAATGTGGTTTTTGATTCAGGTTCTACACATTCTTTTATTTCTAAGAAATTTTCAGGTAAATTTTGAATTTCTCCTCAAGAAATAAATCTAGAACTTACGGTAAAAACACCTGGGGGAAATGTTGAGGAAAAAAGAAATTATAATAATCTTTATATCCTTGTTTTTGGAAACCATTCACTTAAAACCATGTTGTTTTTCCTCTAGTAGAGTTTGATGTTAATTTGGGAATGGATTGGATTTCTTTTTACCATGCTAAATTGATTGTAGAGCTAAAGAGGTTTCTTTTCAGAAATACTTTCAATTTGTGTAAATGAATGAACCCTTATCTCTGATAACATATCAGGAAGCTATGAAACTGGTGAAAGATGGAAATGAATGTTACCTTACTCATATTGTTGAAAAAAAGGAACTATTCAGATTAATGATATTCTAGTAGTAAATGAGTATCATGATGTATTTCATGATGAGTTTCCTAGTATTATACCTAATCAAGAAGTTGAATTTACTATTGACTTAGTTGCTGATGCTAATACAATTTCAAAACCCCCTTATCGAATGGCTAAAATAGAACTTTTAGCGTTAAAGAAACAATTACAGGAGTTGTTAGATAAAGGTTTCATTCAACCTAGCACATCAACATGGAGTGATTTGACCTTGTCTGTTAAAAATAAATATGGTTCAGTGAGACTTTTCATTGATTATAGAGCCTTGAATAATATCACTATTAATAACATGTGTCCTTTTCCTCATATAGATTATTTGATTGTTCAGCTCCATGGAGATCAGTATTTTTTGAAGATTGACTTGAGATCGGGGTACCATCAGTTGATTATAAGGGAAGAAGACATTCCGAAGACCAGGTTTTGTACTATATATGGCCATTATGAATTTTTAGTTATTCCTTTTGGGATGACCAATGCACCTATTGTATTCATTGATCTTATTAATAGAATTTTCTATGAGTTATTGGATAAGTTTGTGGTCGTGTTTATTGATGATATTTTTGTATATTCCAAAAGTAAATAGGAACATGAAATTCATTTAAGGGTTGTCTTGAAAACCTTAAAAGATAAGAAATTGTCTGGTAAATTCAGAAAGTGTGAGTTTTGATTACAAAAAATTTCATTCCTTGGCCACATTTTTTAAAAAATGGAATAACTTTTGATCCTTCTAAAACAAAAATTGTTGAATAACGTCCAAGACCCACAAATATAATCAAAATTTATAGTTTTCAAGGTTTGGAAGACTATTATTGAAGGTTTGTTGAGAATTGTTCGTGGTTATCTATCCCACTGACCAAGTTAACATGAAAAGGTGCTATGTTCATTTGGACAAAAGAATGTGATTATTCTTTTTAGGAATTGAAAATAAGATTGGTGAATGCTTCAGTTTTGAAAATACCTTATAAATATGGTGAATTTTTTATCTATAGTGATGCTTCATTGAAAGGAATTTGTTGTTTCTTAATATAGAATGATCAGGTAATTTCTTATACTTCACGTCAGTTGAAACCTCATGAGTTAAATTATCCTAAAATGATTTGGAATTAGCTGATGTTGTTTTTTCTTTAAATATTTGGAGGCATCATTCATATGAAGTAAAATGTGAAATATATACTGACCAAATAAGCTTAAAATATATATTCACTCAGAAATAATTGAACATGAGATGGAGTAGATAACTGAAATTAATTAAGGATTATGATTGCATGATTCATTACCATCCAGGAAAATCAAATAAAGTGGCTAATGATTTGAGTCAAAAAAGTAATTATATATTAACCATGTTACATTTGGAATAAGATACATTGATTAACAATTTGATGAACTTTGGCATAGAAGTTGATGGTGTAGGAAATTCATTTGTTTTGTTTTAGGTGTCAGTGAAATCATCTCTATCAGATAGAATTAAGAAAGCATAGAAGGAAGACAATGAGTTGAAGAAAAAGGTAGAGTTGGTTCAGAAGGCTATGTTTCCTGAATTTAACATTGATAAGGATTGTATTCTGGGATTTGGATAGAGATTATGTGTGCCTTGTGATTCAATGTTAAAGAAAGATTTGTTATGTGAAGTTTATAGTTCTTCATTTTTAGTTTATCCTAGAAGTACTAAAATGTACAGAGATCCTCAAGAGTATTACGGGTGAGATGGAATGAAAAGAGATATTGTTGACTTTACTATGATGTGTTTAACTTTTCAAAAGGTTAAAGAAGAATTTTAGTTACCGAAAGGGATGATTCAGACTTTTCTAATTCAAAGTGGAAATGGGAAAATGTGTCCATTGATTTCATAGTGGGATTACAAAAGACTTCTCAAGGTGACAAGTAAATCTAGGTTCTGGTTGATCAATTGACTAAATATTCTCATTTCCTTCCTATTCAATATACTTTGTCTCTAGATCAACTTTCTCGATTGTTTATTAAAGAGATAGTCAGGTTACATGGAGTTATCCTCTCCATTGTATCTGACCATGATCCCATGTTCACTTATAAATTTTGGATGGACCTTCAGAAGTCATTGGGTACTGAATTAATTTTTAGTACAACTTTTCATCTTCAATCATATGGGCAGTTAGAATGAAAAATTCAGACTTTGGAAGATATCACTCCAAAAATATGACTTTTACCAACAGAAATTTATTGACAGACAATATATCTGTTAGTAAAAATGAGCAATTCCAACAGATAATAAGTTTTATTGGTATTAATTTTTAATACCAACACTTCTTTTTTACCAATAGATATATCTGTTGATATTAATCCTTCAATACCAACATATGATTTACCAACAGTTGAATCTATTGGTTTATCACATGAACATCAATTTTTTTACTAACACATGAATATGTTATTAATAATGCTATTACCAAAAAATATTTTGACGTCAATAAAAAATGTTACAATAAATCATTCAACTAAAAAAAGATTTTATCAATAACGAATTAAGATAAACACACACACACATATATATATGTATGTATATATAGGAGTACATTTTTATTTCCCGTAATTTATTAAAAACATCTCAAAATTGATTTTAATTTTCAATTTTCTCAAAATATCAATTTTTTTATATTTTTCAATACTGCTTATTCAATATTCATGAAATATTAAATATTTTTATATTTTTCAATATTATTTATTGAATAAATATTTAAATACTTTTTATAAAAAAACACACCCGTAAAACCCTAATTTGGGAAAAATGGCGAAAAACATTGGGATTATGGATCCAGTGTATTTCATTATTAGATCAGAGATTTATCATGGATATATTCTAGAATCTGCCTCAATCTCTCCAAAGTCGAAGAGGCCTGATCTGGTGCGGTCAATTTCTATCTCACAGACGCGGCTCCCCTGGGGATGGTGCCGATGTACAAGGTGAACTTTGACGCCAGGCGCGAGTATGAAATGATCCAGAATTAAAAACTCCTTCAAGTGATTTTAACAAACTCATGATCCGCAAGCATATCGAGGTAAACAAGCACGTGAAATGAAGACCACTTGATAATCTGGAGTTTATGCAGTGGATTAAGAGATATTGTGATTCGGTCAGCGGTGGAATTTTGCAGGGTTACAACCCATTGGAGAGGCGAGGGGCTTGCAAGGGTGTAAATGATGCCACTAAGAAACGCACTCCATCAGCGAAGTCTACAAAATTTTTTTCAAAAACTCAAGGTTCTCACAATGGTCGAAGGAATGATGTGTCTTCTATTAACACAACACATCATGCACTCAAGGTTTCTAGATCATCTTCTAGTGGAGGACCATCATATGAAGAGCATATCACTGAGTTGAAGTTGTCGATAGATAGACTTGAGATGGAAATTGATTTTTACTTTTCAAAGTTGAGGGACATTGAGATCTTATGCCAGAGTCCAGGGATTGAAACTTTACCAATTTTCAGGGCAATAAATAAGATCATGTATCCGGCGGAAGATGATGAATCAATATTGACAGAGGCTCAAGCAATGTTGACACTCCATGATAAGCAAGCAGAAGCTTTTAGTCCAATATTCAAGCTGTAGGAGGAGAAACCCAATCGGGATAACAACCGGAAGAGGAAAATAAATGAGAATGTAGACATTGATGAAACAAACTCTATTACATTGTCTCCAAGGCAGAGGATATATGAGTCTTCTGATGTTCATTGCAGTGGGTCACCACTAATGACCTTTTCACTTTACTCTTGAACAACTTCGTGGACTTTGTCTTTCTTGAAGTTTATATTGTTGGTTCTGAGACTACCTGTTCCAGAACATTGATGCATTTTAGTGTTAGAAATTGGTGACACATTCATATATCAAATCATTTGTACCAAAAACTACTTGGGTTATGTTACCTTCTTGGATAAAAAATCCTTTATTGGGACTCCATCACCACCTTCTGTCCGTGTTCAGCCTAGACACCGCTCCGCCTCACGTCCCACACTGCCTTACTATGGCCTCACATCCCGCCACCCCACCTCATATCCTAGTGCTCAGCCTCACATCCTATAACATCCCGGACCTGGGTGCCACTCAACGGGTGCCCCGAACCAGGTTCTCCACGTGACCTCAAGAGCATTTCCCCAAACGCCAGAGGCTGCCAACTAGTAGCAAGGGCCCATGTCTGATAGTGGAGACACTATTCCCTCATTTGTCAAAGTGTAGTGCATTAGAATGAAATAAAAATAATACAATAATAGCGGAAGAGAATAACCATACATAACTGAAATGAACAACTGCAGTAGATATAACCAACCGGTATATAAATAACAATGTAACATGCCTCAATTCTATGAAAACCGCCAGAACATGTTACACAACATTACAATACAACTGAAGTACAAGTACAAAAAGCAAAATAGAGCAGCCCGCGACCTTGCGAGCCAGTGCTCGGCCCCATTCTCTCCTACACCCCAGCAGCAATCAAGTACCTGTATAAGGACCCTTGCCCTTATCTACACCTGCAGAAACGTAATCTGTTTGGGCCAAAAATCATGACCCAAACAGGGTGTGAAAAATATATCTTAGTAGGCACCCACCAAAGGACCATGCCCTACTGGGTGTAAACATACAACAAAAGTGATCAAAAGTAAATGCAATAAACTAATAAGTAATCAAAAGTAACTAACTTAACAGTTCTATTTCCATTTTAATATTAAATTTGTCCATTAAATATGAAAAAAACACCACAGTGCATTTCTAAGTAAACTGTCAGTGTCCTCAGACACTAAACCCTTACCCTCAGGTAATCAGGAACGTAGCCTGAAGGTAATTTCCCACAGGCATAATAGATTTTTCCCTCATGTTTAGGTAGTGTCACCCTCAGGCACAGAGTCTATTGCCCACAATCACGGAAGAAGTTTCCCTCAGGCTAAGATAACAACTGACCTCCGGATAAGTAAAACAACGCCCACAGGCTAAGTAAAACACTACCCTCATGCGCAAGTAACCGGGCCATTCCCAACATGTAAATAAACATTCACAAGAAATTCCTCTCAAGGCAATTCTACAATCATTAGTTTAGAAGCATACCCTTGGGTATCCTGGCCAAACGGCTAAACAGAGGAACACACCCCCGGGGTGGTCCTGGATCCAAGCACTGATCCCAAACAACAATTTTACAATTTTATTTAATTACCTATACAGTTCTAGGTCGTTAAAAATAGCCACGAACTCAGCCACTTGACACCCCAACATGGGTTCATGGCACTAAAATACACAAAACACATAGCAGTTGGAAAAATAAACACCAAGCCACCTACCTTAAACACCCACAAACGGTATACGCAAATGTTGATTCTAGAAACTCCCAATGACGACATAGATATGGGTTATAAGAAAACCCGTTCAAACCTAAATAACTTCCCTTAGAAGAAGTATTGGCAAGAGACACACCAGGAGAAGGAAGCTCTTACCCGTGTGGTTCCAACGAGATCATCTGAGGCGGAAACAGATTCCTGACGTGCGGTCGACGGATCTCCAAAGCTCCGACCTTCCTCTCCCGATCTCTCTTCCCGTTCTAAGCCTTCCCTATGAACATGGGAGACTACTTCCCATTTTAAGAGAAAAAAAGTACACGGTGTGTATTTCTAAGTACACGACATGTACTTACCATTTTTAAACTATTCCTCTGACGGCTTCCCGCTAGCGCGGCACTGTTAACCTTCCGACATGACTACATGGCGTGTCTTCATGAGTACACAGCATGTGCTTTCCCACAGCTGGCCAACGCCTTACTATTTTCCGACCGACTGACTACACGGCGTGTAAAGGACCACTACACGGTGTGTATTCGGTTCCTACACCCTTCATCGCCAACATGGCCACACGCCCTGTGTACGAATTCCACACGGCCAAAAGTACACGACGTGTAGAACAGTACACAGCGTGGACTTCCAAAATTATAGGATTTTCCCCATTTTCCTTATTTTCTCATAAATACGTAAGGAAAAGAGAAAAGAAGAAGTTCGTACCTCAAAAATAAGAACCGGGTTCTTACAAACTTCCCCCTTTGAAGCAAGTCATCCCCGAATTTCCCTTCCTAGGGTGGCGAAGATAAAGCTCAGAACAACTCTGGCCACTGAGCACGTACGTCGGTCTCCCACTCCCAGGTTTCGTCCTACACTCGTCCATGCTTCTATAGCACCCATACAAGAGGAACTGACCAGCCTCGTACAACCTTCGTGCTACAATCAACGATACGAATCAGATGCTCCTCAAAGGATGCATCTTCCTAAAGCTCAACCTCCTCTGGCTGAAAGATGTGAGACGGGTCTGAATGATAGCGGCGCAACTGAGATACATGGAAGACGTCGTTCATGTCCCGGTACCTCTGTGGAAACTGCAACAGATAGGAAACTGGCCCGAATCTCTCTAGAATCTCAAATGGCCCCACATACCTCGGTGAAAGTTTACCCTGTCTCTTGATCCGCCTATGTCCCAGCCTCGGTGAAACACGCAAAAAAACCTGATCCCCAACCACGAGCTCCAACGGTCGTCTGCAGCGATCAACATATGATTTATGACGAGACTTCGCAGTAGCCATATGCTTCTGAATCAATTGGACCTACTTAGAAGTCTCCTGCATGAGACGTGGTCCCAGTAAAGCTGCCTTACCTGCCTCTAACCAGCACAAAGTTGATCGACATGGCCTACCATATAAATCCTTGTAAGGTTCCATCTCGATGGTTTCCTGAAAAATATTGTTGTAGAAAAACTCAACTAGGGCTATATGATTCTCCCAAGAGCCCCCAAAGTCTAGGATGCATGCACACAGCATGTCCTCAAGCACCTGTATTGTACGCTCTGACCGCCATCAGTCTGAGGGTGGTAAGCTGTGCTCAGAAGCACCTGTGTACCCAGTGCCCTTCGAAAACTATGCCAGAAATGAGACATAAAGTGGGCATCCCTATCTGAAATGATAAAACAAGGGACCCTATGAAGACGTACGATCTCTCGGATATACATCTTCTCAATCTCGTCGACTTCGAAGGTCTCCTTGATCGGAACAAAGTGAGCTACCTTCATGAGTCTATCCACAACAACCCACACGACATCATTGCCTCGAGGTGACCTCGACAAACTAGTAACAAAATACATCGCGACATCATCCCATTTACACTCCGGGATAGGTAACTACTGTAACAGTCCGGCTGGCCTCTGGTGCTCCGCCTTCACTTGCTGACAGGTGGAACACCTCGTAACAAAACCAGCTATATCTCTCTTCATACCCGGCCACCAGTACTGACGTATGAAGTCACGGTACATCTTGGTAACCCCAGGATGAACTGCCCAAGATGAAGCATGAAACTACCGCATCATCTATTCGTGTATATCCCTTGGAACCTACACTCATTCATGGGAATACAAAATTTCATCAACGCCTTTCGTCCAACCAGGAGGAGGGTCCGCACTTGCCACCGACTCCTGTAGAACTAGGAATTCCGGATCAGATAGTTGTCTCATCCTCACTCTGTCCAGGAGGGTAGAAGTCACAAATAAAGATGAAAGATAGGTCTTCCCCTGACTGTCATGCACCTCTAAATGTGTCTTAGTGAACAAGGCTATAAGCTTACACTCACCACTGGCCTCCTGCACTGCCTGTATCTAAGGATTCCTGCTCAGTGCATCAGCTATTGCATTACCTTTACCAGGTGTATAGGCAAGCTCAAAATCGAAGGACTGTAGGTACTCGACCCACCTCCTCTGCCTCAGATTTAGGTCACGCTGAGTAAAGATATACTTGAGGATTTTGTGGTCTGTGAAAACCACACAATGCTCTCCCAATAGATAATGTCTCCAACAGCACAAGACATGAACAACTACAGCTAACTCGAGATCATGAGTTGGGTAATTCCTCTCATGTGGCCTCAATTGTCGAGACCCATATGCAACAACTCGATCTCCCTGCATCAACGCTGCTCCCAGCCCAATACCTGATGCATCACAGTAAACTGTATAGCTCTTCCCCTGCTCTGGGAGTATCAGGACTGGTGCTGATGTCAACCTTCCTTTCAGGTCCTGAAAGGCTATCTCACAAGAATCCGACCAAAAGAACTTCACACCCTTCTTAGTCAGACCCGTCAACGGCGCTGCTAAGAAGGAGAAGTCTTGTATGAAGCTTTAGTAGTAACCATCCAACCCTAAAAAACTCCATATCTCAAAAAGTTATTAGGATGCTCCCAGGAAACTACTGCTCTCACCTTCTCTAGGTCCACGAAAACTACTGCCTCTGAGATGATATGACCCATGAAGTGAATCTGGTCCATCAAAAAGTGGCACTTTGAGAGCTTAACATATAGCCGATGCTCTCTCAGTGTACTCAATACGATCCCAAGATGGGTGGCATGGTCACGTCGAGTGTGATAGTACACCAAGATGTCATCCATGAATACTACCACAAAAGAATCCAGATATCGATGGAACACACGATTCATCAGAGCCATGAAAACTGCTAGCGCATTCGTGAGTCCGAATGGCATAACCAAGTACTAATACAGACCATATCTACTCCGAAAAGCTGTAAGCGGAATATCTGATGGTCTCACGCGCAGCTGATGATATCCTAAACTCAAGTCAATTTTCGAGAACACTCGTTCTCCACGAAGTTGATAAAAAAGATCATAAATCCTCAGCAAGGGATATCAGTTCTTAACCATCAATTGGTTCAGCTTCCGATAATCCACACAGAGTCTAAGGGTACCGTACGCCTTTTTCTCAAAAAGGACAAGAGAACCCCACGGAGAAGTACTGGGTCGGATAAAACCCTTTGCTTGTAACTCCTCTAACTGCCTCTTGAGCTCCTACAACTCTGGTGTAGCCATCCTATAAGGAGGAATGTACACCGGTGCTACTCTTGGAAAAATATCAATAGAGAAATTCACCTCACACTCTGGAGGTAGACCCGAAAAGTCGTCTGGGAAGACATCCCTGAAACGATCAACCACTGGAGGGAAATCTGTCTGACCAGTCCCCTGATCATCCAGATATAAACTCGCAATCTGGGCTGTGAGTCCACCTCACCCACGATGCTCTGGTCCATCTCAACTCGCCTAAAAATCCCATTCACCCTTGTATAGAAACTCTCCGCCCTCTGGTGATGTGAAACTCACCCTACGATGATAGCAGTCTACAAAGGCTCAAAAGAGAACCAACCAGTCCATCCTGAGAATGAAGTCATAAGCTGTCATCTCTAAGACATAGAGGTCCCAAAGAATGTGACACCCACCAACCTCAAGGGGGCACTCCTTGCACTGACACACACCAGCCTTTCTAGTCCCCAACGGAGTGTCTAGCATCATAATATCAGAATAAGTAGAAACACAGAGCCCAAGTCTCTACAATAGGGGTAAAAATATGAAACTATGTGTAGCACCCATATCAAAAAGTACATAAGATAAGACAGAAGCTACTAGAATAGTACCTCTGATTGTAGAAGGTCTGGGATCCTACTCTTGCTGAGTCTGTTGCACTGCATATGCCTGCCCAATGCCGCAGCCCTGTGACACTACCTAGCTACCCTGAGCCGTCCCACCCTACTACCTCTGAGATCCTGGTGTATGGATACCACGGCCACGACCACCATCTTTTCCTGCATGCTCTGACATATTCCAGTTCCCTGACTGGTCAGAATCCACTAGTCCTGCTCCCGTAGGCGGAGTCTTCACAGAAACCCTCTCACTAGCCACTAGTAGAAAATTCCCTGCAAAAGCGCTGCAGATGGCCCATCTTGCCGCAATCTCGACACTCCACTGGATCACGTGGACACTGAGGTCTCTTGTGACCCTCTTTACCACACTGGTAGCACACGACCTGACCACCTGAAGCATTCTTATGACTGGTACTGCCACCCTGAGAGAAGTCCATCTGTCTCTTCCTCTTGCCAGCAGAAATAGTACTAGCAACTGGTGATGAACTGCCCTAACCCACACCACTAGATTCCCACAGGTTTCTCTCTATAATCAGCTCCTGGTTCACAATATCATGTACTGAAGGTAACCTGAAAACATTCACCAGCGCTCAGATGTCATAACGAAGACCATCCTCAAAACGTCTAGCTCTCAATGTCTCATCACCCACCAGCATGGGTGCAAAGAGATGTAGCTTGGTGAAACAAGAAGAATAGTCCATCATTGACATCGCGCCCTGCTGCAGATTCATGAACACTCGAGCTTTATCTGCCCTCAGTATCTCTGAGAAAAAGAATTCATAGAAGACTACCTGAAAATCATCCCACAACATGTCTCTGTGATGCTCTGACTCGGTGTTAACATCCCACCACCTCTTGGAGGAATCACACAGAATATAAGTTGGGAGCTTGACAATACACCCTGGAGGCATCTTGAGGTGATCAAAAATAGTCTGCATCGACCCCATCCAAGACTCCGCAGCCTGAGGTCTGCCAACCCCTGAAAATGTAGGCGGATGCTGCTGCTGGAAGATACATGTCATCTTGTCCATAAATGTAGCAGCATGCGGTGCTCCCTAAAAGGTCTGAATGAACCACATAAAGCCTTCACAGAACTGTACCTCCATGCCTGGGTCCAGTATAATAGATGGCGCTGCATCTGGATCTACTGGAGGATCCACTGGTAGCCCATGGCCCACTATCTCTGGAGTATACTCGTTTCCGCTCTCCTGGCGAACAACGCGCGGTCGTCTAGGCGGCATGACACTACAAGGTCAAAAACATGCCTTAGATAAATATTTATCAAGACTGACAGTGAAGGAACCACAAAGGGAACAAGAGGAAGATGTCATTTCAAGACTTGAAAAACAAGAGTACACGGTGTGTAAAATGACTACACGACTTGTACTTGACTTCTCTTCCCCTGCCCGGGTCCTTCCACACGACTAAGCCACATGGATCCCATTTGAAAAAAAACTATATGACGTGCATATCATCTACACAGAGTGTATGGTGTAATTTCCAACTGCCCATGACGTTTTTGACATGGCTGACTACTCGGCTTGAATCTACATGGCGTGTTACAACCACACACGACGTGTACACCACCCTGTTTCCCAGCCACATAGTTAGGTCCATGCGGTCTGTCCTCGGACCAGACTACACAGCGTGTCCCACAGGTACACGACGTGTACTAGACGAGCTTCGCTGACCCGTGTTGTTAGTTACACAGCTGGACACACGACTCACACTACATGGTTTGTTCTACAGACACACGGCGTGTATCCAAAAGGATCACACCGACTTGGGTTGTTAACTACATGGCTAGGTCCCCATGTCAGACTACACAACATGTTCCATTGTGGACACGACGTGTATGTCTTAAGGTTCCTCCATTCATGTTGTTAGTTACACGGGCGGACTCTGGGTCAACACCACAGGGCGTGTACTTCCGGTACACAGCATGTGTTTCCCAAACATTCCCTACCTCGTGTCGCCGCCCACACGGTTTGTGACATGGGAAGAGACTACACGGCGTGTACTCTGGGAACACGACGTGTACTGAAAAATATTATTTTTCTTCCTGAATAGAAGACCATACACGGCATGTTGAAGGTACTACACGGCGTGTATACTGGGTTTCCAGACAGTATGCCTCAGAAACTTCCCCGTAACCCAGACTATACCAAAAAAACAACACCAAGTGTAAAATTCCAACCCGTGAGGGCCCATACTCCCCACGAATCAAAGTTTGACATCTTATGTGTGTTATAAAAAAATAAACAGTCAATGATGCACAAAATTCCGGTCAATGGGGGCCTCTACTCCTCAAAAACCAAAGTTTGGAATCCATTATTTCAACAAACTTATACAAAAATACCCTATCACATAACATGTATTTATCAAATCAGTTATCACAACAGCATGATTTTCTAGCAAAAAAACTATCACAACAACATGAAATTTCTAATGCACCTACATGGCATGGAAACTATGCATGCCATGTGATTTATAGCATGTTCCTAAATGATGCATGAGACTTCATACCATCATCTCATCGGGTTGCTACTAAATAGAACCCACAGATAAAATATAAATTGCACAATCACAAGTGCGTCATCCAACGGTGAAATCAAATCAACTGTAAAATTTGAAAAATCAAAAGAATTTCAAAAATACGAGGTAGAATGGCTTTTCCCTATACAAGGGTTAGCTACGTCGGGGCATAAATTATTATCAACTACCGTTTCCATCCTATCCCCGACTAAGGCTCCAAATAGTTTGTTAAATAAAAGAACACCCTTTGATACCACTTTGTAACATCCCAGACCCAGGTGCCACTCAATGGGTTCCTTGAACCCGGTTCGCCACGTGACCTCAAGCGCATTTCCCCAAATTCCAGAGGCTGCCGACTAGCAGTGAAAGTCCAGGTCTAATAGTGGCGAAACTATGCCCTCATTTGTCAAAGTGTAGCGCAATGGAATGAAATAAAAAGCATAAAACAATAGCGGAAACGAATAACTATACATAACTGAAATGAACAACTATAGTAGATATAATCAACCAATATATAAATAACGATGAAACATGCCTCAATTCTATGAAAACAACCAGAACATGTTACACAACAATACAATACAACTGAAGTACAAGTACAAAAAGAAAAACAGAACAGCCAGCGGCATCGCGAGCCAGTGCTCAGTCCCATGCTCTCCTACACCCCAGCAACAATCAATTACCTATATAAGGACCCTTTCCCTTACCTACACCTGTAGAAATGTAATCTGTTTGGTCCGAAAAGCATGACCCAAATAGGGTGTGAGAAATATATCTTAGTAGGAACCCACAAAAGGCCCGTGCCCAACTGGGTGTAAACATGAAACAATAGTGCTCAAAAGTAAATGCAATAAACTAAGAAATAATCAAAAGCAACTAACTTAATAGTTCTATTTGCATTTTAATATTCAATTTTTACATTCAATATGAAGAAAACACTACAGTTCATTTCTAAGTAAACAGTCAGTGTCCTCAGAAAGTCAACCCTTACCCTCAGGTAATCTGGAATGTAACCCGCAGGTAATTTCCCACATGCATAGTAGATTTTTCCCTCTGGCGTAGGTAGTGTCACCCTTAGGCACAGAGTCTATTGCCCACAGGCACAGAAGATGTTCCCTCAGGCTAAGGTAACAACTGCCATCGGGCTAAGTACAAAAACGCCCATAGGCTAAGTAAAACACTACCCTCAGGCGCAAGTAACTGGTCTATGCCCAACATGTAAATAAACATTGACAAGAAATTCCTCTCAAGGAAATTCTACAATCATTACTTTAGAGGCATACCCTTGGGTATCCTGGCCAAATGGCTAAATAGAGGAACACACCCCCGGGGTGGTCCTGGATCCAAGCACTGATCCCAAACAACAATTTTACAATTTTATTTAATTACATATACAGTTATAGGTAGTTAAAAATAGCCATGGCCTCAGCCACATGACACCCCAACATGGGTTCGTGGCACTAAAATACACAAAACACATAGCAGTTGCAAAAATAAACACCAAGCCACCTACCTTAAACACCCAGGAACAGTATACGCGAACGTCGATTCCAGAAATGTCCAAAGATGACGTAGATCTGGGTTAGAAGAAAACCTGTTAAAATGTAAATAACTTCCCTTAGAGGAAGAATTGGAAAGAGACACACCATGAGAAGGAAACTATTACCCGTGCGGTTCCAACGAGATCGTTCGAGGCGGAAACAGATTCCTGACGTGCGCTCGGCGGATCTCCAAAGCTCCAGCCTTCCTCTCCCGAGCTCTCTTTCTGTTCTAAGCCTTCCTTGTGAATATGGGAGGCTAATTCCCATTTTAGGCAAAAAAACAAAGTACACGGCGTGTATTTCCAAGTACACAGCATGTAATTCCCATTTTTAAACTGTTCCTATGACGGCTTCCCGCCAGCGCGGCATTGTTCACATGCCGACATGACTACACGACATGTGATGCCCCACAACTAGCCACCGCCTTACTATTCACCTTTCGACTGACTACACGGCATGTAAAGGACCACTACACAGCGTGTAGTCAGTTCCTACACCCTTCATCGCCGACATGGCCACACACCCTGTGTACTCATTCCACACGTCCAGAAGTACACGACGTGTACTTCCAAATTTGTGAGATTTTCCCCATTTTCCTTATTTTCTCATAAAAACTTAAGGAAAAGAGAAAAGAAGAAATTCGTACCTCAAAAATAAGAAACTTTTTCTTACACATCCCACTGCCCCATCTCACATCCAGCTTCCCCACCTCACATCTTCTGGCCATTCACCCCTTTGCCTCCCCCCAAATCTGGTAACCATTCAACCCCCTTCGGTTCGTCGCCACACTGCTCGTCTCTAGCTATATCTCCTTTCATCAACCACAATGTCATCGCATGTGGGAGGGAAATCGTTATTTCTTTGATCAATTTGTAAAATTTCTATCACGATTTCCCAATTTTGGCCTAGGAATGTTGTGTGAATGCCTCTATTTTACTTTTCATCACTCGTAGATAAAAGAAACATGATTTTAATCATAAAATTGATGAACCCATTCTACATAGTAGATATTAAAGAGTGATTTGACCTTTCTAATGCTAATATAGTGGTTGCATTGAATATAAATTCACCTTTTTTACTCATTAAAATTTCTTATTGCACACTATATTTGATTTTGAATCGGTGTCAGGGCCCCATGATGATGAATGGTTACTTCATTGAAATCTAGATTTTACCAATTCTTTGTAATACTCGATCTATGTATGAATTCCATTTTAATAGAACAAAAATGTTTTCATTCTATACATCATAGTAAAACATATAATCCACAAAGAAATTTTACACCATTAATTAGCAGAGATTGAATGTTTTTCATACGAATATTCCCTCAATAATATTATTAGATGAGGATTTGTTATTTATTTTGTCAATAATGTTTGTCCATTTTTTATTTGATTACAACTCATTTTTTGATTTGGTGTGAGAAATGCCTCAATGTTGTATTTTTTTTCTTGATTAACGTATGATTACCATTCAGTGTGATGAGTAAATACATTATATTCATTTTATTACATTAATCATTTGGTATACTATTGGATTTGATATTAAGAGTTTATACTTCTTGGAGTCTTTACAACATTTTCCAAAAGTTTATAGATTTAATTTGTTGAAATATGCATAATAGTTTATATATATATTGAATTTCATTTATATTTTGAACATCACAATGATATATTTATGTGATTATAAACCAGTGGTGCTTCATTTTAATGAATCATACTTTATTTTAGTATTTAAAATGTATTATCAAATGTGTTATTTGAATGTTTTATTCATTTTTAATATTCAATTATGTCTCTTTATTAATTGTTGAGAAACGCTACATTGATTCTCACTCAAGAACAAAATCATTTTATACTCAAATTTCATTAGTTTCTTTGTTAATTTACACTTATGACTTTTTATTAATTATTGAGAATTGTTTCACCCTTTCTCACTAATCAGTTTCTACTCAACTTGAAAATTTTATGGTGTATTTGATGTGAACATTTCTAAAAAGAAAATGACATGATAGATTTGTTTCTCTAGAGATGTTTTCATGATGACTTACTTGGAGGGTAACACTCATTCTCACTCATAAACAACATTATTTTTTACTCAATTTTCAGATTTTATAGGGTATTTGTAATCCTCTTATCATGGCATTGGCTTTAACTTTTGTAGTGTTCTCTTGATCTTTTTGAAAGCACAACGACCAATAGTTGGTTTGATTTTTATTTTTTTATATTTGGCGATATGTTTTTTAAGAAAAACAACTGCGGTAGTTATTTATAGATTTTTTAAAAAAGGCCATTTTCAATCTTTTTTGAAAAATACCTCAAAAAAATTCTGTTCTATATGGAATTTTGTTAATGCTTTTAGGTTTTGTGAGTGCTCCTTTTACCCTAACATCATATGTGGCAGATTATGGTTCGTTAAAAAACTTCACAAAGATCATGTTACTAAATTTCTCGCAACCAAAGGTAACCCTACATCTCTTTGTTCTGCATTTTTGGTTACACAAATGTGAAAAAGATGCATATTTATCTCTCTTTAGCCATCTATCTCCAGTAGTTCAAGCTCAATATCAATAAAAATTGAGCATCAAATCTTGCACGTGTGCTAGAATCAAGTAGGTTGAGAGTATCACTATATCCATTTACTTCCCTGCATAGAATTTGGGTGTGTTGAATTCTTACTAGTGATGTTATCTATCAACCTTGTGATCTTTTCCAGTTAAATTCCCATTTTACAGAGGCTGTTATTAAATTCCAGATACTAGATCATTCAATATCAAAAATCATATGTGGGTGTGTATGTTGATATCTGTGTGAGTGAGTCAGTATATTGTGGGTGTATATGTTGATATCTCAATCTTGGGTTAACCATGTGCCTCTAATTTGTCAAGAACTTTGTCTTTGATTGTTTTATTGGCTAGTCACTAATTATCATCCCTATTGTTTCATTTTCCTTGAACTGTTTATGCCTCAATTTTTTTTTTAGAATTGGAATTGTGATAATGTTGATTCTATTTTTATGCCAATTTTTTTTTGACCACTGCAACATTGTTTAGATCATTTAATTTTTTGTCTTGAATCATAACTATTTTGATATTGTTGTGAATATTGTCATGAATTAAAAATTTTTTGTTCAGTTTTTGTTTTGAAACTATGAATCTATCTTGCATGTTTTTTTATTTGATACAACTAAATTATAATTTTGTTCTAGTATTCACTGGTTATTTTTTAGATTATATGGAATGGAATATGTTATCGATTATTTTTATGATGATTTATTTTAGGAATTTTAAAATGATCTTAATAAATAATTTATATAATCCGTATTTTTGTGATTTATCATATCATTGCTATAATAATTGTCTCTTGTTCATTGAGTGATGACTTGAATAGATTAAGGATGTTTGATTAGGTTGGCATTTTTATTTATTATTTTTTGGTTGTAGCTAGTTTCTTGGAGATTGTTCATCATATTTTTTTTGGTTCACATTGATTTTTTTGTGTTCTTCATGGTCAATCATCATCTCTAGGTTGAATTTTTGATCAGTTACCTTGTGATCTTTACTCATGAGACTGGTAGTTTGGAGACAAATTGTTTTTTCGTGGTCTCCCTTTTCATTTACGGATTGTTGGAACAATAGAGGGAATTCCCTTCGATAAATCACCAATGATGCACCTATTAGATGTGTGTTTTTTTATGGTTTGTGACAGGTTGTGTTTGCATTGCTTTTCTTGTTCTATTTCTACATTAATGGTTCATTTCAAGGTTTTTCAGGTGTAATTTGGCTTTCATGGATGATTTTTTGTAGTGTGATGTAGTGTTCATGGTGGGTTTCCAACACCATATTCACAGTCGTTATGCAAGGGTGGGTGGTGCTAGATATATGACTGTTATTTGGAGTGTTCATTAATGCTGAGTTTGTTGTCATTGTGCAGTGTGGAAACACCTATCTTGGATTCTGATGAAGGGGGAAAATAAAGGTAGAGTAATATGTTTTGCCTCAGGGCTGTGGGTGTTTGATCATCGTTGCAGTAGGGAATCCAGAGGTGGATATGGAATTTGTCTATGATTTGGGTCTCCAGGTGAAGGGATTGTTTTTTCGGGTTAAGATTTTATTTGGACGCACCATTGAACCCATTCTTATCATGGACTTGTGGTCTTTTGACTTCTTTTACTTTCCCAGGTAAAGTCATCATGGTTTGTAGGATTCAACTTTATTTTATCTTGTTTCTTTTATCGACTAATATTGAAGATGCCTGACTCTGAGTACCATATTATCAACTTGGATGCTTGTGGTGTGAGTTTTTGATATATTAAAAGAGGTTTGAGGTGAGTTTCCTAGAATGATGATTGTTTTTTTGAAAATGTCTTTCTTGGTGTTTTTGTAATTTATTGCTGATATAAATCTATGCAGATAGATGGTGGAGGAGTGTTTGATAGCCTTGTGACGATAAGGATGGAACAAAGATACTAGAGGTCCAGTTTGTTGTTATTTGTGTGTGTGTGTGTGGGGGGGGGGGGTTAGTGGTTCTATCACAGTGTTATGATTCCCCATAATTGGAATGTTTCAAGCTCATGTTCACTACATTCACCTTGGTTAGCAATGCATTGTTTATGTCTAGCGTATTTTTTTTATCTGTCACCTAGTTTTTAACATATTTTTCCCTGTCAAAAATAATTTACATTCTAAATATTTTTTCTCTCTTGATAGAGTCAGTTGCACTTGTAGGTATTGCAACACTTGAAAAAAGTAAGTTTTCTTTTACACAAGAACCTACAATTTAAATTAAATGAAATTGGATTTTGATTAAATGCCTATATCTAATTGGTATATTGATGTTTTGCGGTTGGTAAGTGTTATGTTAACGTTATTGGGAGCATGAGAGAAATAGATTTACTTTGTGAATCATTGTAGCGACATTTGATGTTGAAAGATCAGGGATGGATGATAGAGGAGTATGAGATGCAGCTTGGGTTTCTCTTTTTTTTGAATAGGTTGAGTTTCTGTTTTGAATGTACATCTTGAAGTACTATGTGAGTTTCTGTTTGTCATTTTTCTGTGTTGTTTTGATTATATGTTGGTGAAGTACTACTTTTTTTCAGAATTATTACTGAAGTAGGTTGATTTTGGAAGACCATGGATGGATTCTAGAGGTGTCTGACTAGCATCTTGGGCCATGGTGGTGGATCGGGATGTGCATGAGACTATACCAAAACCTCCTCTATTTCCAATCAAAGTTATTACTTTTATCTGGAGTTGGTCGCTGGAGATGGAGAGAATAGATGACATGGATGGGGAATTTGCATTGTTGGTAAGGGTTTCCATACATCATATCTGGACCTGCGCCATTGAATCCGCCGCCACCGGCGGGAAGACCTTGAATGATCGGCATGTTCATATGAGCCATGGGAATGCCACTGCCGGCGCCTCCCCCCATCCTTCCCACGAGAATTCCTCCCATATGACCACCCATGGATCCATTACCCATTCCACGAGGGCAGATCCCATGTTTGGGAGTCCATTCTGTGTCGGCATACCCTTGATCCCGACATTCCCACCGTCGTTGCCGCCGCTGGCGCCGTTTTTTATTTTGCCATCTCCGGCAGGCCAACAACTATTTTTGGAACCATTCTTCTAACTCCATGCGTTCTGATTTCCTCCACCTCCTTCACCTCCACCATTTCTATTTTTCTAAACAGGGATTGAAACGGTGCCTTTCTTATTTCCCCCCAGTGTTGGCGCTTCCGTTCGGAGCGCTAGGACCCGGAAGCCCAAGCCCCTTCCCCGCTGCCATGGAATTCATCATCTGAGGATTTTGTCCAGGCATTATGTTGTTCTTTGGGCCCTTACTCATGGGAAGATATTCAAATTCATCTTCAAACTCATCGTCTTCATCTAACTCATCATCGAAATCACTTCTCCCTTCGTCGTCGTCCGAAAGTTCGAGTTTCCCGGCCCTATCGTAGGGTGATTTCATTTGGGGAAATTTACCCATACCCTGCATATTATTCTTCAGTTGTTGCAGTTGATGGATCTGCTGTGAGGTGAGCTACTGGATCTACTGCGGGGTGGGCATCCCAGCCTTTGCCTATGGATGCTAGAGCTGGTGCTGATTGTTTCCACCCTTCTGAGGCTGACCATTGTTTTTGTTGTTTTTGTTGCCGTTTCCATTGTCAAGCTGCATATTCTTCAACTGATTGTTGAGTTGATTTTGGTTGTTCTTGGCCTTCGGGGCGGCATACAGTTCATCGTGCTTCCCAGATTTCGCAAGCTTCTTTATGAGCATGGTGTCATCTACATTTCCTGAAACTGTCACCTTCCAGTGCTCCGCATCTATGACCATTTTATAAATGCCATCAATCTTATGCAGGATTTTCTTTACTTTTTTCTTACATCCATAACAGTGTATGTTCACTTTGAGAACACATGTCTGGATCTTCACTGACTCATCCTTGCTCATGTCTTCTGAATAGCCAACCAAACCAACAGGGCATGAAGACACAATGAGGGGGGCGGTGCGGCAGATCTGTTAAAAGAAAGATATAGATCAGAATCTAGAGGAAGAATACGGACCACAACCGCTCACTCCCTTCAATTTTCTCCAGTCTGGTTAAGTGGATAAATGGGTAATTATCCAAACTGTAAATGGATGAGACCACACAAGAATGCGGCCATTGAACTTCAATGTTTTCTCTATTGTGTATGTAACATATAACTTATTTTTTAGTATTTCCCTTGCATTAGATATTTTTCAATTTTCATGCATTTATATATATTTATTTTGATGTTGTATATAATGGAATTGCAATTTTTTTTGCTGTTTACTTAAAATTCAGTGTGTACATCTGCAAAAATAAATTTATTACTTTCAATTGATTTAGCCATGCGACTTAATTGTATTTTTTGAGTAACAAAAAAACAATTCATTGCCTTCCAAAAAAACACGTTTTTCCTAATTCTATAACAATTTTTTTAATTAAAATAGTTGTGACAATGGTGGAAGCATGGTCTATGCATAAGTGAAAAATATTTCAAGCCAAAGATGCCCAGGTAATATTCCAGCCTGTTATTTAATTACATTTTCGATTTATCTTCTAGCATGAGCTTTTCAATAGGTTTGGTCTCATGTGATCACTTTTATCCTATTGATTTTCTTATAAATTTGGCTGGAATTGTTAATTTTAGTGTATTTAAGTTTGATTTGTGAGTTTCCTTAGGGAAATGTTTTCTTCATGCTAAAATATTTGAATATACTTTTTCTCTATATACATGTGTTTATTGGGTATTCGCCAGTCACAACTGATGAGGAGAATAATCTTATGTTTTGAGTTATTATACAGTTATTGAGTGGGTTTCTCTTGTATTTTATTATCAATAGTTTGAACCCTCACCCCTATGTCATGATTGAGTTTTTTGCAGGTGTTCAAGTTATAAGGGATTGACATGCCGGCCTGAGCAGAATGATCGAAGGCAATCGCCAGGTTTGCCTTCATTTGATGTAATACTACATCAAACAATATAACTGTTATAATTTTCATTTTATGTGATTTGGAAACCTAATTATGAAACATTGATTGGTATACATGTATACATGATTATAATTTTTGAATCATCTTGTACAACTTTGATTGGTATAATTTTCATTTCCTATAATTTGGGTGGGCTTCCTTTATTGTCTATGACCCTTTATGTTCCCCATAGGTTTCAGTGGTTGATGGCGGTTGAAAAGAGAAATCTCCCATTTTGAATAAGGATGATTGATCCTTAAACTATGCAGGAACCTCATCTTCCATACAATGGGAAGATGGTGATGGGTTCCCCTCATAGCAGGATTCTCCAATTTTTTGTCATCATAATGGTGAACTGGATGTGCAAATGAAAGCCAGGGCTACTCAGATCCAAGTTGGTGGCTGAAGCTATCCAATGGAGTGGTTAATGAGGATCAGTAGGCTTGAAAATTCCCTTAGAGAGGAATGAAGAAGATGAATGGGCATGCTCAGGTTCAGATCAAAATTGCTGTCAACGATTGGGGGATACTTTTAACAGAGATCTCACTTGCTCAGCAAGTTGCCGATTTGTGTACTGGGAGGATGATAGATTTTCATTCCAACGATCCTTCATTTTTTGATGACTAACAATGCACCATTGTTTTGGTTGTATCTAGTTTTTAAGTGCAACTTCATTTTATAAAGAAGAAAAAGAGAGTTTATAGAAGATATTTCTTAGAGATTTATGTTTTTTTTGGATTTTTATATAAGATAATTTTATAATTATTATATAATAAATATATTATATATAATTATGTTAATAAATATAATATAAAATTTTAGCTATAAATATTTAAATATTTACGTATAATATTTTATTTAAAATATAATTTATAAACACATATTAATTGTTATTATTGAATATGAATGTTGGTAGTAATATTATCAACAGATAAATCTGTCATATGAATTTGTTTCTAAACATTATAACCAACATATATATTATCTGTTGGTATTATTATAATTTCAACAGAATGATTTTTTCTATCGCCAAAGCATTTAGTGATAGAGTTTTTACCAACAGTTTAGTGACAAGGACATATATGTCGGTAAAACGTTTTACCAACAGAAAATGCACTTTTACCGATAGATATGATCCTGTTGGAAAAAGTGAAATATTTTGTAGTGTATGCAATGTGTTTTTTAATGGATTACCAGGGAATTTGGGACCAACATCTTTATTTGGTTTCATTTCCTTATAATAATTGTTTTCATTCCAGTATACAGATGGCTCCATTTGAGGAATTATATGGGAAGCGGTGTCGAACTCCATATTTTTTCGGATGAAGTATGTGAAATAAAATTGATGGGACCAGAATTGGTAGAAGAGATGGAAAAGAAAGTTCAGTTGATACAGAAACACATGCAGACAGCTCAGAGCAGGCAGAAAAGTTATGCAGATAACGAAAGGAAGGATCTTTCTTTTGAGGTAGGTGATCATGTCTTTCTCAAAGATTCACTATGGAAAAGTGTGATGTGTTTTGGTAAGAAGGGGAAGTTGATTCCACAGTTCATTTGACCTTATGAAATTCTAGAGAAACTTGGATCAGTTGATTACCGAGTGGATTTACCTTTGAATTTATCCCAGATACACAATGTTTTTCATGTTTCAATGTTGATAAAGTATATACTGAACCCATCTCATGTTTTGAGTTCAGAGGTAGTTCATTTGGAAGAGAATATTTCTTATGAGGAACAACCAGTCTTGATTCTTGACCATAGAGAGAAAGTGTTGCGGAATAAGGTAATCCATCGGGTAAAGGTTTTGTGAAAAAACCATATGATTAAAGAGGCTACATGAGAATTTGAAAATTCTATGAGGGATAAATACCCCACCTTATTTGATAAGTGAATAGAATTGTGGGGACATAAAAGGGGGGAAGGATGTAACATTACAGGTAAATAAAGAATATGATATTTTCATATTTATTATTATTTTTGAATTAAATATTAATTTTACTTTAAATGGAATTCTATGTTCGATGGAGTACTCGACACAGAACAATGAGTTTCTCCAAAATCTCTTGTTGCCCACAAGGGTGAGTCAAACTGAAAAATAATAATATAATATTATTTTAAATTGTATTTAATTCCTTGTTATTGTTTAGTTTTCAATTAACAAAAAAACTGCAATATGATTATACATGTTTGTTAAATGTCTTTATATTTATCCAATAAATTTGAGAGGCATAAAATGAAAATGAATCTAATTTTAAGCATAAATACTCAAATATTTTCAAAATGTAGTTTTACTGCCTTTAGACAACGAACCATTTGTAAATCTATTTTTTTTTCACTTTTATATATTTCATTTGACAAAATAAACCGCTTCTTTAGATGTGGGATATCAAAATTTACTTTGGGTAAATTTTTGGTATTTTTCTGATAAAGTTTATTTTCTTAATGAATAGTCAAAAACACTACATTTTAAGTCAAAACTGTCTTTTCATCTATTTTATTTATATTATTATATTGTTATTTTAATTGGTTTTAAAGTGTAATTAGATTATATTTTAACATTTAATACAATTTTGGTCATTTTAATTAATTTCACTTTGAAATTGGACAAAAACACATGCCAATATTTTGGTAGTTTTTAATTCTTAAAAACACTCTTTTTGGTTTTGACAACAGAAATTAATTTTAAATTAATTTCTGAAACTTCTATGTTTTGAATTTGAAAAAATTTATCCTATATTTTGAATCAGGAGGTCAAAATTTTCTAAATAGGTAATGTTAATTTTTATACATTATGAATATAAACTTCAGAAAATATTTTATTTACCATGGTTAAAGGGTAAATATGGTAAATAAGTGTAAGAAATAATATTATAATAACATTAAATTAACCTAACACATGTCCTAACCCTATTTTATGAGATATGTTCAACTATGTGCATCCTTGGGCCGATTTTAGGACCCCATGGAGCCACTTGTGTGTAGAAATGACATTTAATTACTTTTAATTTAAAGTTAAGGAAAATATAACCTAAACATGTATTTTTTACTATTTTTTTATATTGGGTTATATAAATGATATCTTCAACTATAAATAGTAATTAGGAATCTACAAAGATTTTCAACACCAGGCTATTTTATTTATAATTTTTAGACTTCAAATAAAAAAATTTCTTTATGACACAATGTTGATGTAGCGATTACCTTATTAATGAAATATTTAAATAAATGAGATTATAAATATTAAAATTAATTTATTTTGAAACTTTTTATGCCATACACGAATTTTATGGATGAGTAAAACTTTTTTATCTTTTAATTATTAATGTTTTTTTGAATGAATCAAGTTGTTATGGATTTTTTAAAAATTCATGATATGAATAGTATAAAAATTGACATAAATGTGTTTTTAAATCAAATAATATTTTATTAAATGATATAATAGTATTATAACTATTATATTCTACCATATGACATATATGATGTTAAAAATGTCATTAATGATCAATTTTTGGGTCTCTTTTCATTTTATAGTAACTACGATAACAATATATTATGAATATACAAGAAGACATGGTAAAAGTTAAATAAGTTTACTAAGGGTTAAAGGTAAAAGATAACGTTAATTTTGTGACCTAAACTAGTCTAAAACCAATTTTATAAGAGGATTTCAACCGATCCTCATCTAATATTCGATATATATTACTTTTTTGTTATTATAATTCGAAAATAAATTGAAAATAAAATAATACTTTCAAACTTTCCTAAAGTACCCCTCCTCCCTCTTATAAAAGGACACCACATATAACCCTTACTCACACCTCTCAAGACCCCTTGGCTCATCAAAAATTTACCCAATAATCTCCCAACATCCATCCATTCCTCATATAATCCTTACATTGTTCTGAAGGCAATTAAAGAAAGTCCTTTTAGCTTAAATCAAAAGGAGTTACCCAATTTGAGGTAACGTCTTCTCTCAATATTATTTCTTTTATTTTCTTTATCCAACACCATAAACTCTCTTTATTAAATTATTTTATAAAAAAACAATATATTTAATATTCTATGTTGTTTTTATGATAAGGATTCAAACTACACTTGCACACACCTCTGTCTAATGGGTATGAAACATACTGTTTCTGTGGACGATGAACTACTGCCTCACGAAACGATGATTGTTCAAACTTCCCCTACAACATATTATAATGGAAATTATGATTTAACTATAAATATATAAGATTTATATGATATTAATTTTATCTCTATTATTATGTAATTCTAATTTATAACATACCTTTATGATTTTAATGTTGTACAAATATGATAATTTCATTTGAGGAAGTGCGGACTACCGCCGCCTCAAAGTGTTATGACTCATTCATGCAATACATAGAACATATAAAGGATGTAATTAATGACATTTTGTGACATATGAAACATATATATGAAATTTAATTATAATATACCTATTTATCATTTAATTTTCATCCCTTTAAATATGAAAACGAAATGAAAACAGTGTTCATGCGTACGTACGACTTACCGTCTCCATGAACGGTGCATTTCATTTCTTATATCCAAATCTTATGGACTATTCTAAATACATATATAATGTATATATATGATATGATATCTAAATCATTAATATCATTCTAGAGATAATTTACTTTTGACTACATGGATAATTTATAATTATAACAAGTTCAATTTTGACTCAAGTTCCGAACATCGTCAAAATGTCTGCTATGAACTCAAATAATTAACTAATTTTTATAGAAAGGTAATAAGTGATATAAGAGGAATAATAAAGATGTAAAATGTTTTTAAGCAAGTATAAATTAACTTATGTTTATTATTCATGAAATTAAAGAATGAACGAGTCATGTCGGACACGAGGTAAGGGACTTTGTATCAATCTCATTTTTTGTGGCATATTTTGATTTATACACGACTTGCTTTTATATGGCATATAAAACCCTTTTAATTTTAATTTCATTCAAAGGGAATCTTTTTCTACGTAGAGTTTTAATAAATGACTAAGGTAATTTTTCTTTTTAAAATAAGCGATGATAATGACCTTTCCACCACCGTGAGCATTATTTGATATTTGTCTTCATCAATAGCTCGTGATGTTTATAAATGGAAAATAAATACAATAAACCCTTTTTAAAAATTTTGGTATTTAAAATGGTTTAGAAAGTGTATTTAATATTTCAATATATTGAAATTATTTCTTATTATTTCAAATGAAATTTTATGATTGAAATGTTAATATTTACAATCTTGTATGTGTGATAATTATATAATGGTACTTAGACAATTGATAGGTGGTTACATGATAAACAAAATGAAGGGTGGTTCCATGATAAACCAAGGATGAGTGGTTAGGTTATAACCTCTAATTCATTGGGTATGGAAGTAGGCTATATGGCTATTCCATTTGTAAGAATTATTTGTGGAAGTAGACCATATGGTTATTCCATTAAAGTATAATTATGTAAAAAGTTTACATTTTATATGTTATGTGTTATTTATATGGGTTTTATAGAAATATTTTGGTTAAAAAAGGGTATTCAATGGTCTTTTATTTAGTTAAGGGTATTTACTACATCATAATGGTGAAAATTATTCGTGGTTTACATGTTGTTTTGAAAAACTAACAATTTTCCTTCTTTGTGTATCCCTTAATAATATTTTTATGCTCAAACCAAGTTTTGAAATGTCTTCAATATGATTTAAAGGTGAATAGAGTTAAGAATGGGATCAAGGAAAATTTGTGATGTTTAAGCATGAAACAAAAGCATGTTCTTTTTTAAGAGGTTTTATTTTATGAAAAAATGCATACTGAGTAAAAGTGTCTACATGTAATATTCTAGTTGTTATTTATAAGTTATGACCTAATTATCTAAAGCTATAAACCTGAAAAGATACTAAATGTGAATAATTAAATTAAGTCAAGATTATGTAATGTTTAAGGCCAGATCCTTATAATTAGGTTTAAAAGGATCATTGGTTTATGTACCCTACACTAATCATATAATTGAAGAATTGGAGTGGACATCTACTAGGTTTATTCACAAAACTAGGAAACCCAACACCATAAATAAACATAATCAACATAATATACATAATGTTCATACAAGAACTAGTAAAATCAGTTGATTAGATAAAATAAAACACCTCAAATTTCTTTAAAATGGTCATACTGTGGAATAAAAGACAATGGAATTGATAAACAGAGTTATATAAATATAAAATATAAAAAGGAAATATAAATAATAAGTAAAAATATTACCCCTAAAATAAAAATAACTGAAATAAATAAAACTAATAACTCATTCTAGGCATGATTAGAACAAGAAACAAGTATACCCAATGAAGAAATGGTAGCGATGGATGATGACAAAGTAGGGATTTATATTATATTCTCTTCTTTGGTATTCATACCACCTCCAAGATCTCCCCATGATATCCCATAGAGTAATCGGTTGGGTATAATTTTTAATACTTACACGTTAAAATTAATATATATCATATCATAATTTTTAGATCATTGAAGAGTTCATGACCAAAAAAAATTACACCGCATGTAATGTGAAACAACAATGGATTCTTCCATCCTCTTCCTATCTCAAAAATCTCACATCGTGTATTGTATACATGAAATATAATTATATAATCCTGGAATCTCTATTTCATAGATGGCTGGGGAGATACTCCCCTGATGAACACATGTTATGTTTTTAAATACATGATGTGTAAAAATCATACTCCCTCTTCTCAGCTCTACTACATCATTAATTTCTATTTATTGTGTCACATCGCTTTACTTCATGGAACAAAGTGTATTTTTGGTCCTATATTCCCCTATTTTCACTCTTTTTCCAATTATCTATTGTTTCCTTCCAGGAAACATAGTACAACAAAAAATTACCAGCATTGAAAAGATTAGTTATTTATTAAAAAAATAAATGTATTAAAACACAATAAAATGTTTTCATAAAATACAATTATCCAATACCCCCAAACTTTAATTCATAATTTTTCTAGAGGATGGAATATAAACATACTAAAAAGTATGTGCACCTTACCATGCAATAAAGTCATTATAAACAAAAATAATCGATAGAATAGAAAATTTAATATTTGATCATCAAATAGAAAATTTTATCAAATCCAAACTTTTCAAAGGAACAAATGAAAAAAATATTTTAATTTTATCCTATAAAATAACCATGAATTTTCATTTATATATTTTTTATTTTACAATTTATTATTAATATGAAATATATTTTCAATTTATCTCATATTGAATGTTTTCAATCATCATCATGGTACAATTTTATGTAGAATTTAGCACATACCTCATAAATATTTCAAATTCCATAGGCCTGCAAGGAATCTAGCATCTCTATAGTGTAAAGATATAAATCATAGTTAATAATGAGGTATTAAAATTTTTTTAAAAAATAAATTCTTAGGATTTAGGGTAGTTCGGTAAATTATATGAACAAAAAGATTAAAAATAGGTTTAAATATATGAAAAATGCAAGATATCAAAAGATATTTCCCATAAAGATATACCTCTACAAATATCATCTCTCTCTTCCCCACAAAATGATCAATGTGGGGCCATGATATATATAATAGTAATGAATCAAATAACCTCTCTCATAGTCTTTTTTATCCTTTTCTTTTTTCATTTGTTTTCTTTTTCGAATGTTATGCTTTAGAAAAATATCGCATACACCGTCTAACCACATATGATCAAAATATTGTCATTCTAGAGATGTTTATTTTTTATTCTCCAAAGAAAAAAAATGCATTTCCTTTATTTATTTTTTTTTTTCAAGAGAGGTGAATAATGATAAACTATAATAAAAAATATCATGGCCTCTCCAAAAATAATGAAAGTACGAACAATGCGTACTCAATTAGAAATGACTATATATATTATAGATGGTATCTCCCCCACTATTATTATTTTAAATATCATGAAAAATATTTAGAGGAAGGTAGGAATGAATAATTCAGGACTCCAAGATGTATCATTTCCTAATAAAACTATTCAAGGATTCTATACTCTTAGAAAGGATTAATTAATAGTGGGTCAAAAGATAAAAGTTTAATTATAAATAATGCCTCAATAATATTAAAATTGATCTTGTTCAGTAATGAATTTGATATTATTCCAAGAATGTTCTACAATATAACATTAACAATTTTCATAAGAACTATACTATTGAATTAATTGGAAATATTTGGCTCATTAGATGTCTCTAGAATGAGGTGAATGGTTGGGGACCCATATTCCTAGAAATCTATATGAAAAATAAAATAAATGATTGAAAATGTCAAAAAACTCAAAGCATGACCAAATTCCAAAAAAAATTCATTTACCAAAATCAAAATGCTTGCCTAAATCATGATATTCTAAAAACTAATTTGTAGTCTTATCTCTTCAGATTAATTCTCCCATTTTTATATTTAAAATTTATGGAAAAAGAAATCTAATGTCATGACATGGTAGTTATTCTGGGACATCAACTTATCCATGGTTAGTTAAGTAATGAATTAATTTAGTGTGGTTATGCAATTTTCAATTAAGTTTTAAACAATTTCAATGTGGGGAATACAGTAGAAAAATATATAATTGAAACCCTTTCCCCCATTTTGAATGTTTCTTTTAACTCAGCTGTGTAGGTTCTACCAAAACCATAATAACATTATGTATTTTACCTATAGATTCCTCTCATACTTCTTCCAAATTCTTTCCAGTGTCTTGAAAAATAAAAAAAATAAGTGAAATAATATGACATTTCAATAAAATAGTAAAATATTTTTGGGGAGTGTGTGCTCCTGAAATAGAAAATAATTAAAAAAAAATATTATAAACTCATGTTGCCTCCCGAAAAACTAGTTGGTGTTGGTTGCCCTTCTATTTTTAGTGGTCTATCCTCTTAGATTTTATTTTATTTTTTATTTAGTTTTAAAATGAGTATTCTCTTTCACAATGACATATACCTCTGTAAAATATTCTGCTTTAGTGAGACCCTAATATTTTGGTTTTTGACTACTCCAATCCCATCACCATCTCTCACATAACATTTATTCATAACTCGATGGATGTTGAATCTTACTTGTTCACTTATAACTCTCAAACATATACCACCACTTTAAATTTTTATTAGTTCACTTCTTATTACTAAAAAAAGTTATCCTAAGAATAATCGGCATCAAATCTTCTTCCATATCAGGAACTGATAATTCCATAGGAAAGAAACACTTTCCAACATTGATCATAATGTATTAAATCAGTCATCTTGGGGATTTCACTTTCGAGTCTTATAATTGAGGAAGTACTCTCATGGGCTTCTATTTCTGCATTCCTAGGATCTCGAAGGTGGAATATAACATGATGTAAAATCTTGAACTGTAATGAGATAAATATTTTACACATTTATTATCTCCAATAAATATAGGAAATGAAAAACTACCACGGTATTTTTGCTTATCTTGTAAATTAATTGAGACTATAGTAGAGCATTATCTTGAGAGATTTATTATTATGGTCTCTTTAAGATTTATTTTCTTCATTTGGATTTTTTTCATGAACTTTGTGTATGTTAGTGCATTTTAAATGTCTTATATAAAAGGAATATTACTTTTCAATTATTAAATTATTTTTATAAATATACCACTTTCTGTATATAGATTTTCCTACCTATTTCTCTTAGGAAATGGTAGATGTGGTTTTTATGGTGGGGGTTCCTCCAATACTTGTTTTTCTTCATATTTATCCTTATTCTTATATGCGATATATCCTTTTTGTATTTTTCATTTTTTAGGATTTTCTCTGGTGACTTTTCCACTTATCCAAAAAATGAATTTTGTGTCTTTATGTGGGAGTAGTTCAGTGAATCTCGACAGAAATCCTCTAAACTGTTCACTATGTTTTTCATAAATTTTTCTAACATCGTGTTTTAGATTCATATAATCCAACTTTTTGGATCATTGTTTCTTCAATTATTTTATTGAGTGAATCCCTGGTTGTAGAGAGGAAATTATCCAACATCTCCTACAAAAAATGAATATGGATTGAAAGTCATGGCCCATATGGTGATTTTTATTGAAATCCATTGGGTCTTTATTGATACCCTTAGACTTAAGGTTGTTGATTCACATAGCCCTAAAATTTATTTTTTCCAATTATATTAAATATAATTTACACCTTCAGCATACTTAACATGGGTATTATGCAGAGCTATCACTAAGTCCATCTTCCTAGTCATATACTCCATTTGGGTAGCCATCCAGTTATTTTACATCATGTTTTCCCCAGGTCTCTGGGTTCTATATGACTTCCACCAGAAGATATATCTGACCGACTCATCCAGAAGATTACACATATCCTCTAGTGTATTTTTCATATGTAATTCTGCAGATGCAATATCTACAATGGACCTGTTTTTGTATGACATACCTTAATAATTTTTTTGAATAGACAACTATATTTCAATACTATGATGATGGAATTTGTGAGTTAAATATTTGAATCATTCCCAAAAACTTTAATTTGAACCAACATCAAAATGATTATAATTTAAAATTTCAACACTGATGTTCATTGATTTAAATGGTGGAAAAATATTGTTAGGAAGTTTCCCCCAAACAAATCCCATATAGTAATAGAATGATAATATTTGATTTTAATCCAATCTATAGAATTTTATTTTAGTGATAATTGAGATATCCTAATCCTAACCGAATCAGTTGATACGTTATGAAATTTAAAATTATCATAAATTTTGATAAAACTCTATATGAGTGTGTTCAGAAACTCATCCAGAAATCCAAAAAATTAAATAGAATTTGATATCATCTAGATGAAAATCGTAATTTATAATGGAGTATGATGCGATTACAGGAAACAATTGAATACTGGGATGATGTCCCATACTTGAGGTTCTTCCATAATCCATAAACATGTGCTTCTTTATCAGTACTAATGGGACATCTCCATCCATTACCTATTGAGTTATCTCAGAAATTTTGTTCTCCTTTCACTATAGGATTAATGTATTCTCTGGATCTATTTCATAAACAGGTCTGTGTCCTTGTTTCTTTACATGTTTGGAGTAGTATTTTAATGAATTTAAACCTAAAATAATATCATTACACGACCAAGTGTAAAAAAGGAATTAAAATAAAAACAAATCTAATGATTCTAAATTAACTTAAATATAGCGGAAATCATCCTTGAAAATGGTTCCAAAAAATTGAAACCCTGTAGGGAGTTGTTAATTTTCAATAATCCTACAAAACATTATTAAAATAAAAAAATATGTCCTACTAACTATAAAAGTTTCATATATAGAAATTCTGACTATTGGACCCACCAGGATGTTCTATATGCTATAAAATAGTTATGGGAATTGAAATTTAAATTTATGGTTGTCTGGAAAGATTGAAAAAGTGTATTATAGACAATTTTTGAATTCATGAGAAGAGGTATTCCAGTTTTAGTTATTTATTGTTTCAATTGTTGGATATTCTATTGATTTTGGGTTTATTCATGTTTTGCATCAAAATTCTATAAGTAGTGATCCGTGGTCTGGGTACCCTACACTAATCCTATAATTGCACCATTGGAACAGTCATCTCCAAGGTTTAATAAAATAAATGCAACACAAACCCCTATTTAAACATAATAAACATAATCATCATAATTTTCATACAAACAGTATGGAAATAAATTAATGTAATAAAATATAACTGCTCAAATCACATTATAATGGCCATCCAATTGAAAAATAAAATTGAATTGATAAATATAGTAGCAAAAATCCAAAACATGAAAATAAAATAGTAATAATCACTAAATATAAATTAACCCTAAAATCACACCACCCGACACAAAGAAAATAACACTCCCATCCTAGCCATTATGAAAACAAGAAGTATGGACACCTGATGGAGAAATAGAAGTGATGAATGATTGAAAATAAGGTCTTCAGATTGTATTCTCATCTCTACAAGTCATGTAACCTCAATGATCTCCTTGTGATATCCTAATATGAGGGGGGTATAGGATAGTATTTATAATATCATTTCTAGAAAATATTAATTTTCAAATCCGTAACGGATTCACGATGTGAAAATATTATAAGGTTTTTAAAGTGAGGAATCATTAGTGTCTTCATGTCTACTCCTATCTTAAAACTCCCACACCATTTATAGTGTACATGACATGTAATTATAAAAGTCGTGAATATATATTTCACATCTTTCTAGGGAGATTCTCCCTCAATGAACTCATGGAGTGTATTTAAATACACAATGTGAAACTATCCTACTCCACGTTCATAGTTATGTTACATCTTATATTTCCTTATATCACGCCCCTTCATATTGAATCATATAATGAAGTTTAATTTATCTCATATATTCACCTCTTTTGAGTAATTTTACGATTAGCTAATTTTTCTTACCAAAAAAAATAGAAAACAATTTACAAAATACATTAATTTTCATGATTAATCATCTAGTTACTGAAATCAATGTATCAAAACACTGTAAAATGAATGAATAAAATACACTTATCATCATCCTCTATTATGAACTTTTTTATTTTGTCAAATATTAATTCAAAATGATTCAATATTTATGTATGAAATTCTGAGGTTATTATAAATATCATTCTTATACTCATACATGTAATGTGGTAATAGAAAATGAAATATGTTACATCATGGAGGCAGTAGTCTACACAACGTGCACACAACAATTTTGTTTTTTCTTAATGGATTGGGTATATGAATAAATATTAATAATACCCATAATATAAAAACATTATAGAATTTAAATGATGATTATATCATTATAAAATTGTGTTTCCTATAAATTTGAAAGAATATAATTAACAATCAAGCATAGTAGTTTATAATACCCATGTCAGGGACTTGAATTTTCCTTAGAATTCTCTTTTAATTTGAAGGGATTAGGATACCTATGAGTGACCAGGGGATTATGTTCATGGTATAGGGTTATAGAGAGATAGAAATGTAATATCTTCAAGGGTTAATTCAAAATAAAAGTGAGCCTATAAGTTGGGATAATGTTAAAGTATAATAAATGATGGGAATGTTACTTTTGGGGTTAACACTTACATTTTCAAAAATGAAATGTAATAGTTAAAATTTCAACAGTATAAATTGAATATTTGTATAGGAAAATGAGTTTAGATATAATCTTAGGTAAACCACTCATTTTTTTTGAAAAATTTGAGTTATTTAGGGGATTTTTTGTAAACCTTTTTCTTTTAACCTAATTTACTTTTACCTTGGTAATTAATTTATAATTATAGTAAATAATTTAAAGAACCAAGATTAAGATTAAACATCTAAGACAATTTAATACTTATAATTTAAAAATAGAAATATCACTTTATCAGATAAAATTTATTAAGGTGTGAATTTTAGAATAAGTATGCTTAACTGTGTAAAATAGTATTTAGAGAAATTTTGTTTTATGAATTAGATTTATATATAAGGTAAATATGACTTAAATATTGATTTTAATGACATAAATTTAATTATTATAAAACAAAATATAATATATATGAATTTAAATAAAATAAAAAAACTAATCTCCCTAAAAAATACTTGATTAAAGGAAAATATTTTTTTAAATCACATTTTAATTTGTTTTAAAAATGTTTTCCATAGGTTTCGTGTGTTTAATTAATATTTTAAACTATATAATGTTATTCCATATATTAATATTTGATTACATAAATGGTTTTACAAACATCTAGATCATTCTTACATAATGGTATAGTCGTACAAATTATAAGTTTCCTAAACATCATAATTTTCAATAAAAACCGAAAAATTCAGAAACTTCTCAGAAATTCATATTAATTTATTTTCAATAAAATGAATTAAAAAATAAATTTATTTTTGAAAAATCACAATTAGTAAATTAATATATAATATAAATTCATCAATAAAGGCTCTATAAAGAAAACCATTCATGATAGCTCAAGATATAATGTTTACCTACTATAATAGCATCTCAAGAATTACATTATCCTTCCCCTTAAAATAATTTCTGATGAAAATTTTTCTATAAATAATCTATTAAAAAAATGTGGATACCATCTCCTTATTTCTTCTTCTGGATCCCCTTCTACCCTCTCTAGTTTTTGATTTCTCTAAAGGAATCTCACCAAAACAATTGTCCAATTTTTCAATACATGTTCCCCAATTTCATGAATCTGTATATGATATTCTTTATAATATAGTTCATTCTCCATCTTTATTCCACAATATTTGAGCACATATGTTTGATTATTCCTGAATTTCCTCATAAATTAAACATGGAAGGCATCATGTAGTTTAAAATGGTTTCACAACACAACCAACTGGTAATCTAAAACCCCAATTATCACTAATATTTTAAAATCCATAGTTTATGTAAATATTTAATTCCCCTTTTTCCAAAAACTCACAACTCTCTTCCATGGTGAAAATATCTTTAATACAAGATCCCCAACTTGAAATTCCAATCCTTCCTTCTATAATTAATATAACTATTTTATCTTCTCCCATATTATTTATTAAAATATTCAATATTTCATACATTAATTTTCATCTCCTATCTAAGATCTAGGGTAACTAACATTATTTATCCAAATTCTTCCCAATATGTTGGAGTTTTCCAACTTTTACCATAAAATAATTTGTTTGGTGTAATCTAGATACTCTAATGATAGTTATTATTATATAAAAATTCCACTAAAGGTAGATATTTATCACACATACCTTCTTTATTAAGATAACATGATTTAATATTTTCTTTCAATTTCAAGATGGTTCCTTTGAACAACCCATTAGTTTGTATAAGATAAGTGGTGTTTAAATATATATCAATGTTATAATTCCTTTGAATACTCTTCCCAAATTTTAATATAAACCCTGGATAAAGTCTATAGTTGTTCCCCATAATGCCTTATGATTTCCCTAATATATATTTAGGAATGGAATGAATTTTTTAGGTCTTTTCATATCATTAAGAAATGAACTAATAATATATAACGATCAATAATGACCCATATAGAATATTTATTCATTGGAGTCTTTCGGATTAAACGTATAATTTTAATTATAACTTTTCATACTTCAATGTTGGTGTAGGATGTGGTGTCATGATTCCCATGGGATGTTGAATTTCAATATTTACATATAGTAATACAATTAATCTAGACACATAGTTCACAATTTCCCACATTATACCATCCCACTATTTATGTTTTCTTAAACTGTAACACTATATGTTATTATGATTTTCTAAATTAATTAAATTTCATTGAGAGATTACAATGCACACTACACTAGGTTATGATTTTATTATAAACAAAACCATGTTATTCCAGCACCACAAATAAAACTTAGAGTATCTTTTGGTATATGCAACACTATGTTTGGCTTGGGATAAATAAAATACCGAGTTTCTTCGATAGCTATCATTACACACAAGACTATGTTTTAGAATACTACAATATAATATTACTGTTAAAATAATATTATAGTTATCACCAAGCCTTAAGAATAGAGAGTTAGAAAGGGATTAATTAAATTATTAATCTATGTTTATACTTATTTATAATATTAATTCTTTGGTATCAATTGTTTAAAAATGAAAAAAACCAATTGAATATAAAGGATGAGTTTTAATTTTTATGCCCACAAATGGGTTTTATCTTATTAAATTAAATTAATAAAAATTATTTAGATAAAATAATTAAATTTATATATTTAATATTCAACCATTTTTTATACTCTTACAATACATTGTATAGTCTTAAAATAAGAGAAAAAACAAATTTTAGGTATAAGAGCTATATGTTTTCTAATTTGCAGTTTTCCACCTTTTAATGGAAGAATTGTTTTAAAATTAAATTTTTACACTTTTTTGTTTTTTATATTTGAAAAAAATAATATTCATTTTTAAAAGTTAAATGTCAAAATTTTATTTTGGTGATTTTTTGGTATTTTTTGAGAAGTTACATTTTTTTGATGAATAGTAAAAAAACTAAATTTTCTTCAAATTTATTTGTATGGTTAAATTATTATTTTTTATTTTAAAGTATATTTATGTTAATAATAAATCTATTTATCTAATTTAGTTCATTAAAAACAATTTTCACATTGAAACTAGATATAAAAATATTTCAATCTTTTGAATATTTTCACTTTTAAAACCCATTATCTCATCCCATCTATGAGATTAATTTTAAATTCATTTATACCACTTCTATATTTAAAATTTGGAATATTGACTTTATATTTGGAATGATCATAATTTATAATGTCTATTATGTTCAAAATATATTTTGACCATAAATATTAATGAAAGTAATAAAAATTAACTACCACGATTATGGTAAAATCGAGTATAATTAGTGGTTAAACATTAAAATAAAATCAAAAATAACCTAGAAACACATAAAAGTCCATTGGATGACCTTATTTTAACCATATCCTTTCTTATATCAAATTGGGTTAATTATTGGTGGAACACAATGTAAGAAAGACTTCCCTATAGTGTTTACCTGTTTATATTTACAAGAATGGAACTCCTCCTCCACTATAAAATGGAACCCCCCACACCTCACTTATGCTCACATCTCAACCCATTTGTATGATCCAAACCCTACAAAAATAATCCCCAACTTCCCTCTTCTAAACTTATAAGCCTCACTTTGGATAAAACGTCAAATAATGAATCCCTTTGATGGAAACCAAAGGATGTTACCCAAAGAAGAGGTGGTTTTAATGTGTATGAATAAATTCAATAAAAATATTATGAAGAAAGTATTCAAGTTGAAGTAATAAAATGGGATGATCTTTATCAAATATTTTGAAGATCTTTCACAAAACTAAAATAATTTGGTCCCATTTTCCAAAGACACTAAACTGTTATGGTACTCAGGAATTTACTTTTTTAAGTTTTAGTCAACCATTGGAAACTATTATGGTAAAACTTTAGTGAGATCTATATGGATATTTATAAGAATATTTTTTATATTTCTCTAAAGATAAGCCTAAGAATAAATAAAAGTAAGTTAAATGTCCTATAATTTTAATAAATAATAGAGTTAGTGGTTTCCCAGAAATACATCCCTGTATAGATACTACAAGTGGATGTGTCTCTAGGATAAATTTATATAGGGGTAAAAACACTAAAAACACCATATTCAGACATACTTTATTAGGAACTGATGAATAAAAATGGGCCTTGCTGCAAACTTGGTTTAACAGTACCAAGGGATATGATTTGAAATTAAAAAACTATTTAGGAACCATCATGAAGTATTTAAGTTGTATATTACTATGAATAACCTAAGATACACATAACATGTATTATATTCAAAAACAGGAGTCATGATTTTGACACCCTATATGTAATTTTTCATTGTTATGTGATTTATACTATGATAGGTGTTTCTCAAACATTACTTTCTGGTCTTAGTTGGTAGTGGGAACTTGAAGTAACTATGTTAACATTGAATGTTTTAGATGTGTAAAGTATGGGAATTATGAAAATATATATCCTAAGTGGAAGTCTCATGAAAATAATTAGGAAAGTGTAATGAGTAATTGTAATGATACTAGAGATAAAGATATTGTGAATGAAATGTGTATGGTATGGGATTTTCTAATAGTATTATTTACATTAAATTTAAAAAGAATAATTAAAATGAGGTTTATTAAACTTATGTAATTATTTATATTTAATATTATATTAAAAGAGTATTAAGGAATAAGATGACGAATCTTAAGTAATGGGTAAGCCAACGAGCCCGTACCCGAGTGGTAAGGGATCCTTCTTGGAATCCAAGAGACCCAGGTTCAAAACTGGGTGGAGGAGAATTTCTAGGTTACTAGAGTAGTACTGTAGCAATCACCGTAGCAGTACTATAGTAGTTACTATTTGGTATTGTAGTAGCTGGAACTATTCACCCTATTTGGGCATTCGGGCCACTGGTTTGGGCCTAGGGGTCTCAAGGGCCTTTGGGTCATCAAAGGACTTCGGGTCATAGGGCTTTCGGGCCACGGAGACCATGGATTATCCTAGTTCACACAAAACAGACCCCAGAAGAGGATCAGAGCAACAAGAGTAGCAGCCACCAGAAGCAGAGCAAACTGGATTGGAAGAATGAGAGGGTATGGTAGCCACCATCGGGACTAGGCACCATGAAGCTTTGTATGGGGAAATTCTAGCCGATCAGAAATTCGTGGTGGGGAGCTAGGTGATCAATGACACAGAAGATATGGAGGTTCATTTCAAGTGGGATGGGCCTACAAGTCATGGTTTTTTAATGGTATGCCTCTGGGCCTTCAGGTAATGTATTGTGGCTCAGTCAGGCCTTATGCCTTGGGCCTACGGGTAATGTACAGACCCCCATTCAACCCTTAAAAGGGGGAATATCTATAAAAAATAAAAAAAGAAGGCCTTCGGGCCATTCAGAGTAAGTAATGGGTTAATAATAAATTTGGATAATTGATGTGTATATATTTTAGAATTCAAGAATTATGTTATATAAATCATGAAGTATGTGTTTTTCATTAAATATTTAAAAGGATATTTTGAGTGGTTCTAATGAAATATAAAAGAGATTTAATTAAAAGGTGATAATTGGTTTTAGGGAAGGTAACACTGAATGTGTTCCTCATGTTAGGAAAATCATGTTTATCTTAGACAAAGAGATGATTAATTAGAGGAATATATATTGGATAGTATCAATTTCTATATAAATGATTATTTTTTAAAATTCTGTATTTTATCATGGACGAAGTTTATACACTTTTTTGGATTTAAGTAATATATCCAATATTTTTTAGAATAATAATGCATGCATGTTCTCAATAAGGTTTTATTGTAATTCAGGTTATTATAATGTTTTGAGATAAAATATGATAAAGATATTCCCATGTTTGGTATGTGAAAAAAGAGAGCCACTTTATGATATATGGGGGATCAATGTTAGATGAGGGTTTCATCAAATCAAAATGGGATCTTCGTTTTTGGGAAGCAATTAGGGCTCTTTATTGATGGGACCTAAGTATTCACCTATTTTATGATGATTATTTCGCATGTTCCTCGTTATTGGAGTCATGAATATATGATAATACATGATTCCTTCTCTTTTATTGGAAATTCAAATTTTATCATGCTCGAGACTGAAAGCATACAGTGGTGTGGACTCATCTTCTTCATATTCCACTCCCCTTTCAGAATCCATCTATTCTCAAAGGTATAGGTGACAGAATTAGTTGTTTTATCCAGATTAACAGTCATTCTATTTTCCTGAAGTAACTCGTCTTTTCTTGCACATGCTTCAAGATGCAACTCTTGGATCCTCTCACAAAAAATCTTCATCTCTAAGTGGAAGGTAAATTTGGTTTTTGGAAACACATTAATTATGAGGAAACCTTTGTCTATTTTTTTTTATTTTGGTAAGACAATGGACATATTTATGCTCTTGACATAGGGAGACATGTCACAAGGGATTAGAGGTTCATCCTATTAACACCCTTTCTCCTATCGTTCCTATGGTTACTATTGTAATGCCTCACTCTGGTGCCGGGATGAGTCCAGATCTCGGTGGTGATCACTCCCCTCTGGGCTTCCAATGATATCCAGCCACATCGAGCCTTGAAAAACACTCCTCACCTGCTTTTTGTCTTATAGGATCGGCCGATCATAGTCCCCCATCTTTTCTTAGGATTCTAGATGGTGACCAGAAGGGTAAGGACATCACTTTTATGGTTTTGGGGGGTAATGGACCTTCATATGGTAATGTTGTGAATGATTTGTTGACTGACCCTTCCAGGAAAAATGACCCAACATTATATAATTTCACGATGGTCAATAGAGACAAAGGGATCATCATTGCTACTATTGGTTCCCCTACATAAATTATAGAGGTTGTAGTCACTTTTCTCCCAGATGCACCGGTGTTTACCCATAATCAATTTAAAATCCATGGGGGTTAACAATCATCCAAAAAAGAAGCAACAAATTTGAGGTAAAGAATTATTTTTTTCCAACCATGGTGTTTCCTCAAAGGTCTTTGGCTGGTTGGAGGTTATAGGTAGGTTGGGAAGGATGCGCACTCGCTCTATCAGCCATCAATTGAGTCTCGTGTCTGAGGATTCATTTCTCAATTCTCAGAGGGAGTATGGTGTTTCTAAAGGTATGTATAAGGATTATTTTGGGTAGTAACTTGTGCTTATCACTCAACTAAAATGTGATTTATAAATATTTAAAAAGATTTATGGTGGAAAATGAGTTATCTTAGTTCCATCATTTTGGATGAATAAAATGTTTCCTTAGATCATCAAATATTTATGGTTTTGTGATCATTAAATTTCTTCGAAATACCCAAATTCTTGGGTTCAGTGATCTATATTAGTCTCTATAGTTATTTACTATTTTCTTCCTTGCCTTAATCTTCACCAATTTTTTCATATATGGAAACCTAATTATGATTTACTTTAATATACCATTATGTTTCCAAATTTCCATTTTTAAAGGAAGTTTACATATTAATTCTTTTTTATGATATGGGTTCCCATGAAAGGGACATTCCGGTATTACAACTTTGATGATCCATTAGAATATTGAGTGTGAAATTCATTTTAGTGGGTGTATAATGTAACACATCATGTTATTATGAATTAGTTTTTTTTAATAAATTAGATTTATTTGATGACTTGTGTTGAATGATACACAAAGTTAAGCTTGATTTATATGAAACACCACATTATTATTTCACTACACACAATACTTTGATTCGATTTTGGTCCATGCAACACTATGTTTGTCTTGTGTTATACGCAATTATGAATTCATTGGATATCTTACATTACACAGAAAACAAGGTTTTACCAAACTATTATATAATAATATTATTAAAATAATATTATAGTTATCATATAGATATTGTAATGGAGGGTATTAAAAGGATCAATTATATTTAAAAAAAATTATTACACAAATTCATAAAATGAATTCTTTGGTGTCAATTATTTAGAATTGAAAATAAAAACCAATTGAATATAAAGGATGTGTTTTTAATTTTGTTCCCACAGAAAAGTTTTATGTTAATAAATTAAATTAATCATTATTACTGAGAGATATTAAAGAAAATTATATTTTATAAATTTTACCTAATGTTTTTACAGTCATGAAATAAATTTTATATTATTGAAATAATAAAAAAAATCTAATTTTAGGCATAAAAGCTATATTTTTTTCTTTAAGGTGGGTTTTCCACCTTTTAATGTAAGACATTTAATAAAAATAATTTTTTAATATTTCATAACATTTATTAGAAAAATTAAATTTCATTTTTGGAATTTTATTATCAAAATTTACTTTGGGTGAATTTTTGGTATTTTTCTGAGAGGTTTCATTTTTTACGAATAGTGAGAAATACTAAATTCTAATTGAAAATTGAATTTTATTATAATTTAATTACATAGATAAATTATAATTTTTCCATGTTTTTAAAGTATACTTAATTCAATTTTACATCTATTAGTATAATTTAGGCCATTTGAATCAATTTCACTTTCAAAATGGATATATAAACATTTCATACTTTTGAACATTTTCACTTTAAAAACTCGTTGTCTCATCCTGTTTGTGGGATTATATTTAATTTAATTTCTGAAACATCTTTTTTATAATTAGTAATAAATTATTCCATATTTTGTATCAGGATATTTTTTAATTTATTTTATGTTTATAATATTTTTTTACCAAAAATATTAGTGAGAGTAATTAAAATTAATTTTAGCATTAATGTAAAAATGAGTTTACATAGTTGTTAAACATTAACATAAAGGGAAAAATAACATAGAAATATACCCACAAGACATTGTATGAACATATTTCAAACATATAACCCTTTTTATATAATTTTGCTAATTTATTATAAGCACATGTTGTAAGGAATAACTCCCAATAGTTTTTACCTTTTTATATTTACAAGAATGTAACTCCTCATCTACTATAAATGGGGACTCACCCCTACCCCAACCCTCACTTATTCACACCTCTCAAGACCTTTGGAAAAGAAAAAAACCTTCCCAAATAAGCTCCCAAATCACTTATTCTCAACCTAGAAGCATCACTTTGGTAAAAAATCCAACCAAGGAAGCCCAATGGTATAAGCCAAAAGGACTTTCCCAAAGAAGAATATGTTTTAACATGTATAAAGAAAGTAAAGACTTAAGGTTACAGTTAAAGTTTTTATTTAGGATTACTAAAAGTTGTTATCATTAATGGAGGTATTAAATATATTTCACCAAAATAGTAGATTGTGTTCCCATTTTCAAAGGGAAATAAACTATTATAGTCCTCGGGCATATGTTTTTTTAAGGTGCTGAATAGTCATCCAAAATGATATAATATCAATTTATTTTAATCTTGGTTCACTATATAACTCACATTAAGTATTTTTGATATATGGGTTTACATATAAGTTTGTGAAATGTGATTCATTTAGAAGTTCCACATTAAACTATGATATTTATAGAACACATAATCTCTTCCAAAACATCAACACTCCATATTTATAGATTAATTTTATCAATTTACCATCACTTACCACTTTAATATTACTTCATTAGTTCTCATAATCTAGATGGTAATTCTATATCCACTATAGTAATTATGATTTATAAATTTCTTATAAAATTATTAATGGATCCCCTTTCTTAAAAATCACCTTATCCATCTTTGATATATCACTGTATATAGAATTATTTCTAGTCCTCATCATGTACTAAAATCCATGATCTCTAATACTCAATGCATCAGACACCTTGTTTTCCCTCCATGGGTGGATTTTTATTGAGAAATAATTTTCCATGAGTATGTTCAACCATATTCTTTGAATCATGTATATATCCTTTTGAGAAGTTATATACTTATAAATCATGATGTCTCCATATATCTCGCAATTTTGTCCATAGAGTCAGTGCCTCTATATTTTAAAAGGGAAATATTATGGATACCCTCTCAATTTTATTAGTTAAATAGTTTTTTTTCATGAATTTTAAATTTCCTTGATTCATATAAACTCACTAAATCATTATACGTAAGGACATAATAAATTCCTTTATTCAATAAATAACAATAAATTAAAATTTCTTCCTTAAATGATGTTATAGTGAATACTAGTGCATTAATGAACCTCTACTTCATCACTTTCATTATTTATTCACATTCCCTTAACGATGTGAATTTAAACACTTCTCATGTTAACTTAGTTAATGTGTTGTACAATCAAGTGAAATTATTAATAAACCTCCAATAGTAACCTACTATGACCTAGAAAATTCAAATTGTACTTATGTTCACCTGTATAAGAAATTTATTGAATACACTTTTCTTTAAAGGGTAAAAGGATAATCAGTCATTTGAGAAACTATGGATAGCAATACACACATCATTGAAAAAAATTCAAAATTTTTATACTTCCCATATAATTTATTTTTCTTAAGGGTGTTTATAATAATTTATAGATGTATCTCATGTTCATCATAAATATAATTTATATCATTATATCATCAATGAATACTAAGAGAAATTTGTCAATATAATTTGTGGATACTCTACTCAACAAACCCATAACTATATAAGGTGTGTTATTCATTCCAAAATGCATTACAATAAACTCAAAATGTACATACCTTGTTCAAAATACGATCATCAATATATCATCCTTATTTACCCTTAACCAATGATAATCCGGGGGAATATATTTCATTGAAAATTATTTTTCTTCAGATATTTGAACAAATAATTCATCAATGTGTGGTAAGAAACACTTTTTACATATAGTGTTGGAACTGATCTCTCTATAATTGATGCACAATCTCATGGTCCCATATTTATTTTTCAAAAACAAGACATTAGGTCCTACATGATGAAATGGTAGGTAATATAATTCTCTTATCACTCAAATATTGAAAATGTTTCTTCAAGTCCACCAACTACACTGGTTCCATTCAATAAGAAGTTTTAGATATTGATATTTCATCCGGAATGAGTTTAATTAAGAAATCAACTTCTCACTATAGTGAAAGAGTAGATAATTATTATATAAAAACAATTTAATTTTGTATTATGGATATTTAATCTTTTTTAGTACTCATTATTCAACCATAAAACAAATATTTTCTTAATCTTCACCAATATTTTAGTTAGGTAAATTTATTAGGGGAGTATAATAGACAAATATTCTATGATATATTTCTCTATAAATAAATTTCATTGATAGCATGATTTGTATGGAACACCGAGTTCAAAAAATCTTAAAAAAACCTCTTTAAATAATATTACTGTATGAATATATCATATTATAATTCATTATATCAATATTATCTTAGGTCCAAATTTTGGTTTTTCTTAAAATATTTTTTTTCCATGAATATTGAAAAATATTATTTTTTTATAAAATTATCATATATTTTAATTGAGAAAGACCAATAATTTTATTAATACACAAATAAATTAATATAATCCTACTTTATTTATAAATAATCTAATTAATTTTTCTTTTATTAGATATATACCTGATATTGGTATAATTTCATTTTTTGACTTAAAATTGCATTTTTATCTATTTTCATTGACTTCTGTTTTTTTATCTTCAATTAATTTTTTAAACTTCATTTGATTGAATTATAAAAAAATGGATTCTATATTAGGAATTATTAGGTTCATATTTGATAAATATTTACCTTTTATTTCTTTATTCTGAATAGTATCCTTAGAGGATATTGTCCACCTTAGTAACGGTAAACAAGGTAAAACATGGTTAAAACTTTGGGATAATGATTTAATATTTCTATAACACATTCTTTTATCAAATTGTAGAAATTATGTTATGGTATTTCTATATATTTCTAGAAAATATGGCCACTTTTGGTGTTTTTTAATATTTACCATTATATTACTTTCAGAAAAGAATAAAAAAATGTCACACACTTGATTTTATTATCTCTAATATTTTTCCATACAGATAAAAAGAGGTTAATTTCATTATTAAATATTCACACAATTTTTTAATTAATATTTTTTATCATGATAATTTATTTTTAGTTTTTTGATATTGAATAATTATATTAAATTCTTATGTTAAGGCGATACAATATTTTTTTAATAAATTGAGAAATAACATAAGTTATTATAAAATTAATAAAATTATATAATTTAAGGAAATAATTGTGTTCCATGAAAGTTTTATAAGAATTTATCATATTAGAGATTTTTTAAATCATTATATTCGAATGACATTATTTCCATGAAATATTTAATGTCAAATTAAATGAATAGTGTTATAAATAAAGTTATTTTAATTTTTTGAAAATAATATTATATTATATTATAAATGGAGATAATATCACTCAATAATAAATAGACACTACCTATCATTTATAATGGGGTTTATTTCATCAATGTAATAATCTCTAGCAATATCAATGAATATGATATTGTTAGTCACTTTGAGATGTTAAAAGCTGGTGGAAAACACCATTTAGATAGACTACATGATGAAATTAGAGGAAAATTTCCCGAATCCTCAACATATTTCAATTATTCATTCACAAGGTTTAATCAATAGGACTGGTAGTAGAGAAAATCTCCTCGATATAGAAGCCTTCAATGATGTTTTTTTTTCTACAGGCAGCAAGGCATCAATGCGTGGATGATGTTTCATTAATGAAAAATAGAGTGAAATTGATGAGAACTATTCTTCAGTAGGGATAGATTAAAGGGTCTATCCAAGATGATGATCAAGAAAAATATAAATAAATTCTCGGTGCAAGTTGTTCTATACATCGAACTTTGAGGATGAATGTTATGGATCAAAGATCTTGTACTTTGGTTGCATGTATCTTGGTGTGGCAGTCATGTCAATAGTGACACATGATGAGGATGGAGTGGGTACCTAGTGGTCATCTTCAGATCCTTGTAGTGTGGTTGGAAACTAAAGGAGCCCACTATGGAGGGATGTTGTTCTTGTTTATGGGCTTTGGTCAGAAATCTCATGCCGACATCGACAAGGGTTTGTGTGGTAATTGTGATGGTGTCCACCTCAAGACATAAAAGGACCTCGGGTGATTATTTTCAGGTGTATTTGGACGGAAACCCTCAAGTTTTATGAGATGGTGATCATGTGATGGTGATGTTTTGGGTGTGGTGGTGGTAATCTGGATGCATTTTTCCTTGGGTTAGTTTTTCTTCTTGTGGTACATTTTGTGGTGCATTTTTTTGTTCTTATTTTTGGCCATATTTGGGTTTGTGTCATGCAATAATTTTCTATGGAATTGTGTAGTCCTTTTAGACTTTTAGGTTTCATGAAGGGTGTGATAGTCTTGAGAGGTTTTCAATGGATTCTTCTTGAGAGGTAGGCTCACAGTGGCTGCTTGGGATTTAACATTGGGACTTCGACCCAATTTTTAAATTAGGCATAGCGATGGGTTTTCAGGCTGCTGGGTTGTATTTTTTGGGGTTCCTTGGATATAAATTTTGTTTGGTCTCTTTTTGGACACTTTTTAAATTGTTGGAACTATTTTTCCCTACTGTTTTCTCTTTACACTTTACTTATTCTTTAATAAAGTTTGGGGACCCTGGGGTAAAAATCATGGCCAGAACTGATTTGAGTATTTTATTACATTATTTTCAAATAATAATAATAATATTTAAATATGGGTATGAGGGATAATATTTGTTATAGAAGTTCATCCATTTTTCAATTATGTGGAAATTTTCCCCTTATAAGTAAAATTATAAAACTATAATATTTAAAAAGTCATTATCACATCTTAGGTTAAAATTAGTTGACCAAGGGGTTAATAAAATGGATAAGGTTTAAAATGATATAGAAAACTGAAAATATTTGACTTAAATGGTTATTTTTAGACCATATCACTTCTATATTAGAATCAATACAATTTTGTAACCATTTTACATGAGTTGGACACATATTATATCACATTATTTGATGAATTTCCAAAAGTTCTCCCCCACACACATAGAAAAGGGAACCCCATATATATTTTATTTAAACTTAATTGATCCATATATAGGGAAAAACATTACCGAATTCACATATTCACTTCAATATTAATTAATTTTATGTTATAGTATTCTTAAAATCAATTCCAAGAGTCCTTAAAAATGAATCTAAAGGAAGTATACCAAAGAAGATGTAATTGTCTTTAACAAATCATTCTAGATAATTTCTTATTAAATTTTCTATAAATAATTTATAACAATTATAAAATAATAAATCCTACATCACCAGTATGTTGAGATTAAATTATAATCCTGGAATGAACATTTTCAACCTCTTTTACATCGAATTAAAAGCGAAACCATCACTTCTGTGCAAGTATGACTTACCGTCTCAACGTTGCTGTGTAACTCGTTTTTCATAACAATTTTACATAGATGGTTATAAATATTTTACCAATTAATATATAATTTATTTATTAAATTACTATAATTCTTTAATTATAACATCATATATACCTTCTTTCCTTTCAATCTGTTGGAAGACAATAACGTCGAACCTGTATGCATTTAGACTACCACCTCCAAAAAGTGATATGATCATTTTCTTTTTCAATTTACATGGATGGTAATAAGGATATATTAAATAAATAAATATTATATATATTATATAATAATAATTATGTAAATTTAAATTATTTTTAACCTTTCTTCTATTCCAGTCATCGAAAACTGAAATTATCCTTCAAGCGTACATACTGCCTAGCTTCTCTTGGAGCAGAGAAATTAATATTTATAGCTTTACCCTTATTGGATGAATATAAATATGTATATAATAAATATGTATTATATTTAAATTGTGATTAATATTATATTTATTATGTAACCATAATAAATATAAAATTATTGGAACTACCAAACCGAAATTGTCAAGAAAAATGAAATAGTTAACACCCAGAATGATGATTCTTACAAGTATTAATAGTAAATGGGTGTTAAAATGTTCAAATTTGATCACATATGATATTATAAATATGTAAATTACTCTTTTACATATATACCAAAAAAATTAAAATTTCATATATATGTTGTTAGAGAAACTATAAGGAATGACTAACTTGAGGTAATAGATTTAATCTCAAGTCCAAATCCATGGTAATATATTTAGTGTTATGAACATATTTGAACTTATTCTATGTATATACTAAATCTTTAAAGTATATAAAATTAATATATACATATATATTAGGATTAAATTTTAAATTCATCTTTACACTTTCTAGGGGTTATAATTTTAATGTTACCAAATAGCTATGAATTTATTTTTTAATCTCTTTTTTGGGGATTGGATTTATTTTTATTGAAGGAATATTATAATATATCCTTAATAAAATCCTCATATTTTCTCATCCTATGAATATTTAGGGATTTATCATCTTTTATTTATACTTTCCCCCTTTTTTCACTTGAATAAATCAAGTAAATATTTAAAATAAAATTCAATCTTATTTATCTTTTTCATCGAGTATATTTTCTTTCGTGTACATATTTTCCAAAAAGATGTTACAAAGTCCTTTTGGTTTACTCAAATGATTTATTATATAAATTTTATGTTATCCATTAATTTTTAAATTTTTTAAAATCATACTAGTGTTTTCTGAACGGGTCATCTTCAAATTTTATAAAAAAAGTCAAAAGGAATATTTTTTTCACATATATAAAGTTATTGGATTTTCCCACCACTAAAATTATTTATTCACATTTAACATATTATAAAAAATTTAAATGGGTTTAAAAAGAAAACTCTTTTATTAAAGTTGATGTCATTTTTTTTTCTATTTCCCATTATTATGAAAAGGAAATTATATTATTAAAAAATATTTATTTTTTGTGATGTGATGGTCATTATATATATCTTACTAATTTTTTGGTCACCAACATTCTCTTGAAACATTCAATTTTATGTGGACTTTTTTAATTCATATTATATTTCTCAAACATTTCCATATTATTTGAATCATGGATATGATTATTTCTTAAACCATGTACCATTTTTATAAATAATGTTTTACTATGAATGTTATTTAATTAACAATTGAAATAGTCATATTCCACAATCTTTACTCAATATAGATATTTCTTGACAAGGCATATTGTTTAATAACTAAATTTATCCTTAAGTATTTTATGAATTCATTATACATGCATTGGTGGGTGGGGACTAGTTATACATAGTTCCTTGATGTATTGATATGTCCCATGGGAAGATCTTTTAGAAAAAAATATTAATTGTTTTCTTCATATATACCTACCCATCGATTAAACTATCTTAGTGTAAGACCATGATAGAAATTATATCATGATGTATGAGATCATGAAAAATAACATTTATCATTTTCTTCATAGAGAATTATGTTATTATTATCCATGATATTTCCACATTTATATTATTCATTAATTCGTTTTGTGATAATGTTATTTATCAAATGGAATGTGTTTTTACTTATTTATCATTCCATATTAATTATATCATCTCTAATCATAATATCTTCTACTATACAATAGTCTTTATGATCATGTGATATCACCCCTTTTCCCTTTAAGAAGGATATGAAGAAGAATATTATGAATAATATCATGGATTGAAGAATGTTTCTTATGTCATGTATTTTATAATTACTATGTCATATCGGAATCATGTATGTATTTGGTTCAAAAAAACAATAAACTGATCTATCCATTAGGATAAGATCCATTTTTTTCTTTTACTAGTATAGTGTAGAGTATACCATCTCTAAGTTAATGGAGTTGGAGATTATATAGTTTTAATTATAAGAAATGTTTTATAATCCTTGGGAAAAATATTTTAAATTAACATACCTAATAATAGAATTATTATAATAATTTATAGTACTAGATAACTATCACTATTTTGGTGTTTTTTTATTTTATGGCACAATATTAATATTAATTAAGAGCTAAATCTTTGTGTTCCACTTTTTAGTGAAGGCGCCTATTGGGAGAAATGGAATCAGCATTTTTCTATAATTTAGAGATTTCCCTGGATAGAAATCCAATATAGATGTTGATGGTATTGAGTTTATCAAGGCCACATTATGGTGGTCAAATCAGGTTATGATGAATAACCTAACCTAAATAGAGAAACTTATTGTTCTATATAACGATTCACCTATATTGGATCGCTTAAGATGATATAAGCCTACATATTTTAATGGAACTATTAATCCATTAGAATCTGCACAATGGATTAAATATTTGGAAATGATATTCCTTCTTTTGGGATGAAATGAAACTAGAAATTATATTCTTGTGGTGTATTTTTTGAAAAGATGTTTCAATCAACGATGTTCAATAAACTAGAAAAATAATGTGTCTGAAGTGTAATGTCCCAACCCAAGATCTATATAACCCATGCTCAAAGATGGTGGGTCAAATGGCCTCATGTGTGCCTCCTCACATGCCAGAGGCTGCTGAATGGCAGTGATGGTCTATAGTGGAATATTAGAGAGACAATAACCTCATATCAGAGTGGCACAATAGATGAAGTTGAAAAATAAACAATAGAGGAAGAATATGAATAACTAATTGCATAATGAAAATAGGCACTATAGTACCATCACCAGTAACCCACCAAATTGGAATCATGGTATAGTGGAGTTGCATAGTGAAAACAAATATTTTTAATTATAGAAGTGTAAAAAACCAAAAAACTATAATAATATCAATATTTAACAGGCTGATCCATATATAATTATTTCATGGAATGCTAAAATAAAAAAGGAGAAACCTGAGATAGTAATATACAACATGCTATAAAAAAATTTAAAAAGTATGAATGGTATCTCTAATTTCATATCGAGAATATAATCTATCCTCTTCTCCCATGCACCATTCTATATGTAAAATAAATCAAACATATATAGTAGGTCACATTCCCTTATCTATACCTGCATAAAAGTAATCCACATGGGTACCCAAGGTGGCCCAAGTAGGGTTTGTGATAAAATACCAGTAGGCCACCACCAATGGTGTCTAGAAATAATTCAATAAATTTACATAGATACGAAGTGTGCAAGCATAATGAATATTAATCAAAGAATTATAAATAAATACTAGTTAGCTCAAGTTCCTACAAAACACCTTGCCGACTATACCTATTACAGTATAGGCCGATATAAGAGTGTAATCAGTGACCATATATATATAGATTAATATATATTATAGTTATATATTGTATAAACCTATATTCACTAAGTACATTATGATGTAAGTAAACATATATATGGATAATAAGTGCTAGTTGGACATTGGGAATAACTCAAATGCACATAACTATTCTAATGAGCTATAGGGTCAATAAAAAGTACATTCCTTAAATATCATAATGAATGTGAGACTTCAAGCTCAACACTTGAGATAGGTGGGGTGAGACATCATTCCCAACACTTAATATGGAGGATCGTGGAACATCACTCTCATCACTCGAATAAAAGTATAATGGTGTAAGACATCATAATCAACACTCAACATAATGTATAGAGAAACGTATTTCTCACCAAGTCCCTTAACCATCATTCCCTATCCTGTATCAATGGTTTAATCATTATAATAATAATATCATAGAGGAATCACCTATCATATAGTTATATCTAGATTTCACATATTACTAACAATGAAAAATCTATATAACAAAAGTTCATAATTATAATATATGTTATGTGGATTTCCACCATATTCTAATGATTATAAACTAGCTATTTAATTCATCAAGGAAATGCAATTATAAACAAGGAAAACAGAGTACTTAGAAGGTTATCTATTTAACTAAGAAATACACACATGGGGAAATTCTATTTGAAATCTAATCCAGACACTTAGATGATGTTTGATCAATTAAAAATTTGATATAAAGAATCATCTCTTTCTTCAGACCCAAAGGGGTGTCTATGATTTATTCATATATTATTTAATTATAAAGAAAGGGTTCTCGTGAGTATAAAAACATGTGTATAGTTATTTTGAAATAAATAACATATTTGAAGGAGATGTGTGATAATGGATGATGTGTGGAACAACAATGGATCTACGAAAATATCATATACATTAGAGAAAAAAACTATAACACCGACCTTAAGGCCATATATGACTCCTCATCCAATACTTACTTCAGATTTTATGTAGATAGGAAGAAAAACGAAGAATGGTTCAATGCCATCAAAATAGGGAAAATGATCGTGCACCAAAATAGTGCAAGAGATACGAAGACAAACTATGTTTGAAAGAAAGTGGATCCGAGTTCTTACTGATGAGGATCCAAAACTTCTTATGGTGTTAATTTGGGATTATTTATGAGAAAATGAAATCAAATCCTATACATGGGAGAGGGAGAACTCACATGGGTGAGAGGAGGGGTGTTCATCCACTAGAAATGTGATGGAGGAAAGGATGTTTTAGATTTTAGGTTCATTATGGGAAAAGTGGTAACTTCACCCATCACACTTTGGTCAAATAGTTTGGCTGCACTATTAGCCAAACCAACCTCCAAATGTGAACACCTCATTGTCTAAGTTGGTACCCTGCATGGTTTGTTCAAACGGTTTTCCAAACTGTGCACAAACCATGTAATTTTTCCATGTCTGAATGTCTATAGTTTTTTCATGAGCACGCACCTAGTCTCTCACTGTTGTAGAAATATCATGTGGCCACCCACAAGACACTGAATTCCCTACATAGTTTCCCCACACAATTAGTATTTACCATACTCTAACCATGAGTCCGAATGTGTTTTCTAATTTTCACGACTCCAAACATAGAAAAATCCATGGATGCTCCTAGGACCTTCTATAGTCCATAGTTCACATTTATATGAGAAAAAAGGATTCTGACTAAATACACATGATTCATACATTTTATAAAATTCAGGTAATTATAACCTCCCAACATAATATAAACTCATCCATGAGTTTCCCTTATGAGGATAAAGAGGTATCATATGAGATATGCTCTCGACACTGATCTCGTATATCATCTTATCGATCCATGTCTCATCATGTACTCAATATTGTCTCCATAGCACCCATAATAGAGGAACTAACCTTCCTTGTAGGGTCTTAAAACTCTTATACATTATATGAATTAGATATTCTTTGAAGTAAGTATTCATACATAACTCAACCACATCAGGTCAAAAAACATTTGATAAGTCTAGATAATATCGAAGAAGATGAGATAAGTGAAAGAAAACATGAATAGAATGGTAATTCCAGGGAATTGATATATAATCATCCACTTGTATGATTCATTTAAAATTATCAAAGGGTCCAAAAAATCAAGGTGAAATCTTACCCTACCTCTGAATACATCGATGGTTAAACCTGGGAAAGGCTCACAAGAAAACCTAATCTCCGACCTCAAACTGAATAGGTCTTGAGAATTGTTTGGAATATGACTGATATCTCGACTAAGCTTTCAACATATACTTTCTATTCAACTAAACCTTCTATGATATTACCTGGATGAGAGGTGGTCCAAGAGAAATTTCCTCTACTACCTCTAGCTTGCACAGATTTTAACAACAAGGTCTAACACATAAATCGTTGTAAGGATCCATCATAATGGTATCCTAAAAGCTGTTATTATAAGAAAACTAAACAATGTGTTTCTATTTCTTCCAAGAACCCCTGAAATTAAGGACAAATTCCCAAATAATTTCCCATAAAACTTAAATTGTATACTCTATCATTCCATCATTATAAGGGTGGTAGGTCGTGCACAGAATCACTTGTGTACCTAAGGACTTTTGTAACCCATTCTATAACCAAGACAAGAAGAGAGGGTTTCTATAAGATATGATATAATATGCAGCTCCATGAATACGTACAATCTCCTTGATATAGAACCTCTATAGATCATCCACAAAAAAAATATCTCAAATAAGTAAAAAGTGTGTGAACTTCATCAAATGACAGAAGACTACCCAAACTATATCATTCAAATAAAGTGATATGGGTGAAATTCTCAAAAACTCCATAAAAAATCATCCAATTTCCACTCGGGAATGGAAAATGGTTGTAAAATTCATACCATTCATTGATGTACTTCCTTATCCTACTAATAGGTTGAACATCAAGTGATAAAACTAAATATATAACGTTTCATAGTAGGTCACCAATACCAGAGATGTAAGTATCGATACAACTTGGTGACATTAGAATGTACCTCCCAAACTAAGGTATATAATTCTTACATCATCTCCTATAAGATATAAGCTGGAACCCATACACGCCCATAAAATCATAGGGTCTCATACTCATCCACAATCCGACCAGAAGATGAATCATCATTTGAGAAACTTTCCCTTGGGTTAAAGCCCTCAGGATTAGATAAATGCCTCATTATAACCCATTCTAGAAGGCTAGAGTTCACTGCTATTCTAGAGACCATAGTCTTCCCTTGATCCTCTTGAACCTTGACATCCATCAGTAAATATATGTAAATGGTAATCTAGTCATCACTGGCCTCCTACAAAACCTATGTTTGAGTCTTTCATCTAAATGAATCGGCTACCACATTGCCACTACTAGGCATGTAGGCGAGATTGAATTCAAAGGACTACGAATACTCAACTGATATGAATTTTCTATGATTTAGATCTCACTACATAAATAAGTGCTTGAGGAATTTGTGATATTTCAATTCAAAAAAAAATATATCTCTAAGTAGATAATATATCTAACAACATAGAACATGGAATACAAAAACTAGAATGGGTTTTTGTGTTGGGTAATTCTTCTCATGAGGCTACAACTAACAAGACCCGTATGTGATGACTCACTCATCTTGAATTAAAATAGCACCAATCATAATAGCTAATGTTTCATAGTAAAAAGTATAGATCCAACATGTCTCGAGTAGAATCAAGATCAACACTGAATTCTATCATCCCTTCATATCTTAAAAGGCTGCTTCACCAGCTTCTGACAATAAGAATTTCATACCGTTTTTAGTCAGACCAGTAAGACGTGTTGTAAGGAATGAGAATTCTGGGATGAAGATTATGTAATATCCATCTATCTCCAAAAAACATTGTATGTTAAAGATATTCTTGGGACTCTCTCAATAAAAAATATATCTCACATTCTTTGGGTATACTAAAACTCCTAACTCCAAGTTTATATGACCCAGGAAGTGGACTTGATCGATTCAAAAGTGGTATTTTCTTAGATTAGCATAAAGATAATTATCTTTCAATGTATTTATCATTATATCAATATTATTGGAATGGTTTTGTTGAGAGAGTTAATACACTAATATTTCATCCATAATGACTAACATGAATGAATCTATATATGGATGGAAAAAATTATTCTTCATAGCCATAAAAATAAATGGTGAGTTCATGAAACTAAAAGGCCTGACTAGGTACTCATATAGACTATATATTCTCTTGAAAACTATATTTGGTATGTATGAAGACTTGAAATTCATATAATGATATCCCAACCTCAAATAAAGTTTCAAAAACACTTGTGCTACTCATAACTGATAAAACTTTTGTCTATTAAAGGCATTGTATACCTGTTCCTTAACATAAGTCTGTTCAACAATCAGTGATCAATGAAAAGCCTAAGGGTACCATCCACCTTTGTGAAAAAAAGGATTGGTGAACACTAAGGAGAATAGTTGGGGAATATAAATCCTTCAGCCTCCAGGTCCTCCAACTAGTTCATAACATACATAAGCTCTATATTAGTCATCATATATGGAGGAATGGTCACTAGAGCTACTCACTAAAGAATATTAATATTTAATTTTACCTATCACAGTGCAGAAAGCCCTAAAAATTCATCATAGAAGATATCACGAAAACGATCAATTATGGGAGGGAAAAAATATGTCGTAACCCCAAATTATCCAAGAAAAGAGTGGAAATATGGGGTTTCACTCTACAAAACCCTTTCTTCTCAGGTCTAGCTTGATATTAATGGACATCCCATTCTCTCTTATGCACATTTCTACCACCCTCTAGTGATGTAAACATCAACCTACATTGATAAAATATTATATACTCTTTATTGGGAAAAATACATCAATCCTGATGATTATATCAAACCCTATCATGTCAAGTATGAAGATATATCCACATATCTCTAAAAGACAATATTTATATCAAATAACGCTCTCTGACCAAATAACTAACGGGGTATCTAGTTTCATCACACCTTAGAAGTGTTCTATTTCAAAACCTATACTCCCCACGATTGCTTAATATATGAAGGAATTTTACACACTTGTGTCAAATAAAGAAGACACTAATGTAGAGGTTACTAGAACAGTACCTCAAATAGTAGAAGTTATTAAAATATAGCCCCCCCACGCCATTGGCTACACTGTAGGTAACTGGACTATAATGTAGCCCTATGTCGTAGCCTTTCCATCCTAAGAAATCTCGATCTACTAGTTCTATAAATCCCGAGTCTAATTACCACTGCCCGGAAAACCACCTCGGCCTGAGTGGCATGTGGTATTAAAATTTTCGTCCTTGATTGATACACCTGGACCCTCTTTGGAATATTAGGTAGGTGTATATCCCCATTAGCTAGGCACTAATGAAAGTTTCCTAAAGAAGTATTGGATATGCCCCATCCGGCTATATCCACTGCATTCTACTCGATCCTGTATACATTGGGGTTTCATACATCCTAGTTTCTTGTACTAATTATAGATAAGGAAGCTATTAGCATAAACTTTATGACTACTTCTACCCTTGTAAGAATCCTTTAAACCATGTATGCATTCACTATAAAAAACACAGAATGATCTTGGTGATGAAACCTACACTGTCGGATCCCCCAAAGTTTTGCTCAATAATGAGTTCCGTGATGAATATCTTAAAAATAATATTCAGACCAAAAACCATGACATGCAACCAGATGTCATATAACAACCCTTCCTTGAATCATGTGACAATAATATCATTATCACCAGCTACAGTCCGAGTGAAATGATGTAGGTTAGTAAAAGAATCAGAATACTCTATGACATACATGGATCTCTACTTCATGTTTTTAAACCCTCTAGCCCATTTAGCCATAAAATTCCGTGCAATGAATTTTTCATAAAAAATCATCTCGAAATATTCCTAGACCAAGTATCAATTTTGGTATTCCAAGGTAATGACATCCCACCATCACTTGGGATAATTTCATAACATGTAGGTAGTGAGTTTGACCCTCCACTCTCGAGGTGTCTCTAATTTCTCAAAGATAAAAATAATGGCCACCATCCATGACTCAACAACATGTTGTCCACCATCCCCCTAAAAGGTGGGTGGGTGATGCTGCTATAGCTCCTAAGTAAACTCTTTTATAGTTGGGGAATGTCAAGTGACACCTTTTATATTTATCATCATATAGAAAAATCCTTCCCAGATTTGGGTGTTGGTTTCCATACCAAGAATAGTAGGTGGTATCATAGGTGTGACTACAAGAGGAATCACGTGTGGATTAGGGCCCACCAACTCTAGTGCATAGTCATCACATCCTTACGGGAACATGAATGGAGTCAGTCATGGTTTTATGCTTCTAAAATTTCAAACACACACCTCATAAAAGAAAAATAATAATAAAGAGTTTGCAAATTGATAATTAGGATTGGTACAAATCCTTCATATGGATAGAACACACCTCTATGCCTTCTATAAAATCATGTTCTAGGAGATAAGGAATGACCATAACAAACAATAATAATTCAAGAGACCCACCCAACAACCCACCACTAAATACAAGTAATGTTCAAGGTTTTTTTATCAAACATATAAGATATAAATTTCATTCTAAAGGTTATATTAAATTTAAATTTGCGCTCATTTTTTTATTTAACTATTTGAAAATGTTGAAATTATATATTTCACCATTTACAATTTATAATGGACCATACACCATACCAATTAAAACATTATTTCCACTTAATCTTGACCATAAAACATTCTAGCCCATGAGATCAATGGTCTATGGCTCAACATTTCATAACTGACTGCTTAAGGTGTATTCTTTAACCTATATAGGAAAACAATATTATGTTATGGAAGACACTGTAAGTATAAATTATTTTTTCATTGTCCTATAAGAAATGTCATAATATTTACACCAAATAATCCAAGAACTAACTAAATGAAAGTACCAATGCATGAAGAAAGTAAATGTTTCATGGAAAACTAGATGGAACATAATTCATGATGTGCCTATAATAATGCCTGAGATGAAACTTACATTTCCTTAATAGGATATGGATTATGTAAAAAATAAATTACATCAACAATAATAATATCACAAGTAATGTGTGTCAAACAATGGTTAATAAATATCAATTATAACAAGCATAATCCAATAATATCAATAACACATTTTGGTAATTTGAGTTTCCCCTATATGTGGGTTAGATATGGGAAGGCATAGGATCATTACCGAATTACATTACATCCTACTCTAATGTATAATACCAAAATAGTCTGAAAAATGAATAGAAACACCAATAATACAACAATTTAACATCCCTACCAGAGAACCACATAACCCATTCTCGAGCTGGTGGGTTTCTTGGTCTCAAGTATGGGTCCCCGTATATTAGAGGTTGTTGACTGTAAGTGAGGGTTTATGGTGGTATAGTGTGGAGACTATACCCTCATATCAAATTTTAATATAATATAATGTATAAAAACCTAAAATAGTGGAATCATGTTAATAACCAATAGCATAGTGGAAATAGACACTATGATACATGGACCAGTAACCCACTATAGCGAATGCATGATATAATAGAATGGAAGAACAAAAAAAATATATTATAAACTACATAAGTTTAAATAAAAAAATATTTTTAATAATATCAAAATCCAATATAATATATCATATAAAATGATTTCATTGGATGGTAATATAAAAAAGGGGGCAATAGGGGATAGATATATTCAACATGCTATACAAAAATACTAAAAGGAAAAAAGACTAATCCACTATAATCTCAAGCATATACATAGTTCTATTCTCCCATTATCTATTCTATAAGTAAAATAAATCAAACCTCTATATCAGGTCACATGACCTTATCTATGCTTGCATCCCAGTAATCTACTCAGGTACCAAAGGTGTTCCTAGTAGTGTTTGAGATAAAATTCCAGTAAGCCACCACCAATGGTATCTATAAATAATCCAAGTAGTTTACATGGCTAAGAAGTGTTGGAGAATAATGAATAATAATCAATGTTGGATAAATAAATAGTAGTTGGCTCATGTTATAATAGGACACTTGGCTGGCTCTACCAACTTTGGAGTAAGCTGTTATCAGATTCTGATTAGTAACCATACATATATATAGTAATAATATCTATTTATATAGTATTTTTATTTATTTTTTACCCTTATATTCACTAATTATGTGAGTAAATAAGTAGGAATTTATGCGGATACTAGGTGCTAGTTGGACCTTAGGTGTAACTGAAGTGTCTATAACTAGTTTAACTATCAATAGGCTCAAGCAAGGGTACATTCCCTAAATCTCAAAATGAGTGCATGATGTCATTATCAAAACTCGAGATATGTGGGGTGAGACATAATTCCCAACACCCAATATAGAGGAATATGGAATTTTATGCCCATCACTAAAATAATAGTATAACGGTGTGAGATGTCATGATCAACACCCGATGTAAGGGAGAGTAAATCAATACTCCCATAAAATCCCATAACCATCATTCCACATACCATATCAATGGTGTAATCATTATAATAATAATACCCAAGGGGAATAATATATCCTATAGTTATATCAAGATATTAAAAATTCCCTAAATTTTAACAATTTATATAATACAAATTCAAATTGATAGTGAATACAACATGGCCTTTCCACTATACTCAATTTATTATAAGGAACCCATTTAATTCATCAAGGTATGGAAACTATAAAAAATTAATACCAAGTACTTATAAGGTGCTTTTATCAATTGGGAAATTACACACAAGGGTAAATTCCATTTACAATACAAGATGAATACTTAGATGGTGTTCAATCAATTAAAAATTGATATAATGAATTATTTCATTCAGTACACTCAAAGTGGTGTCTATGATTGAGGTTGGAATCCTCTAATTTTTTTCGTGGGTCCTTGAGTGTATAAGGACATGCATAAAGTTATATAGAAAGGATGAATGAATTTTAAGGTGAGGAGTGACAATGGAAAATGTTCTGCATATCAGTGGAGCTATGAAAACATCATATCTTTTAGGGAAAATGACTACACCAACTTCATTAAGTCATTATAAAATTACCCATCAAATATCAACTATAGATTTTAAGTAGATTGGAAGAAAAAGAAAGAATGAATCAATTACTTTAAAATAGGGAGAATGATCTCTCACCAAAATAACAGAAGATATATGAAGAGAATCTATGATAAGAAGAAATAGGATCAATATGCTTGCTGATGTAGATCAAAATATTTATACAGTGTTTTATTTGGTATCCAGATGAAAACACATCATGAAAGCCTAGACATGGCTAAGGTAGAGCTCTCATAGGTGACAGAATGGGGTTTCATCTATAATAATTGTGAAGGAAGATATGAGGGATTATATTTTATGTTCATTAAAGGAAATGTGGTAAATTAACCCTTCACAAATAGGTTAATTGATTTGGTCACACTATTTACCAAACTATCTTCTAACCATGTGCACCTCACCGTCTAATGAGTGAACCCACATAGTTTGTGCACATAATTTTCCAAACTGTGCACAATCCTATAGATTTTTATTTTTCTATATATCTATATTTTTTTCATGGTTGGGAAACTAAGATTTCACGTTTTCATAAAAACCATGTAGCCTCCTATAATCTAATGAGTGCCCCTCTTGGTTACCCTATACAATTAGTACTAACCATGTGTCCCACCTTTTCCCCCATTTTTTGGTGATCCTGACTCCAAAAAATACCCAAAAATTCTTGAATATTACTTATGCCATAATTCATGTTTAAAAAGATAAAAAAAATATTTTGACAAAAAAAGAACTCATCCTTTGAGAAAAGTCAGGTCATTATATGAAGAAGTAAAAAACATGGAATGGAGATCTTTTAAAGTGATTTTATTTGAGAAATACATCCCCCAAGAATATAAAGTTAAAATAGAGATGAAGTTCCTCACATTGAAATAGAATGAAGAATCAATTTTAGTAGAGTATGAATCTAACATTACAAGATTAACTCGGAATTAATTTGACTAAAGATGTAATCCCAAAATAAATACTGACCACTTATTTGATGGTATTAATCTGAGTCTCTATGTGTAACTAGTTTCTAAAATGTTTTCATCATATAATGATATTGTATCAAGTGTCATTAAGATAAAAAAATAATTTCACAGATAATATATTTTCAAGAGAAATAAATATAAAAAGAGTACAATTGATGAACAATAAAAAGGGAACACATCAACGGATAAGAAAGGAATGATGTATTTTCCATCATATAAGAACTATGTAAAGAAACATCACGAGGAATGAATTAATTGAATGTGAGTTTATTACAAATATATAGAAAAGGGTTATCTAAATAATTACTATAAGTAATATAAAAATACCACTATTATCTAGTTATTCAATTATAAATACATAGGGTGATATTAAAACCATTTCACCAAGAATCTCGTAATCATAACATAGAATAATCCATGAGGAAAAGGCCAAATATATAGAATTATTACACATGAAGTGAAATTTACTAAAGATGTGGTGAAATGTACTATTTACATCAACTCTATAAATTTGAATGTTTTATTTTATTCAGGATTTACCCTCTCTTTTATTTCTATATAATTTTATAAATTTATCACATCACCACAACAATGATTAGATGCTGAGTTGGTAGAAAAAACACTTAATTGTTCTATGACCAAATCTCTTGTCCATAACTCATCTCTAGTATAATTTTATGGGAATGTGCTTCATGAAACTATTTTTATTATATATATAGTTTAATTTTATGCAACTTAGTCATTTATTATATCTCTCAGTATATGTCCAATATTAATTTTTTAGGAAGAGAAGTTATATTAGATATTTTGATTCAACCTATGATAGTGTTTTAGTGTGATGAGGAACCTAAAATCCTAATCGAAATTTATTCAATCATATGGGTATTAAAACCTATTTGTGAGGAGTAATTACCATATATTTTTAAGGATAAACTAAATACTATTGATATGATTATTGTATAAGAATTTTCTTATATATTTCCATATGATATAATCAATATTCTTCTGAATTGTGAAGCCGAGTCTTCAATAGATCTCATACCTGGCTCAACACCTATTTCAAATACTCCATATAGAATTCCCCAAATTTAGTTATAGTAATTAAAGAAGAATATAAAGAAAAAATAGAGAAATGGGATTCATTTGGGCCATTTCGTTACTATGGGGTGAGCCTATTATTTTTTTAAGAAAGACGGTTCAATGCATCATTCTATTGATTATTGGAATCATGAAAAATAACTATTAGTAACATATATCATCTTCCACATATCAATGATATTTTTGATCAATTATGAGGAGTTTAATATTTTGCCATGAGTGATCTTTGGTATGAATATTATCAGCTAAGGGTTAAGAAAATGGATATAACCAAGATAGCCTTATATGTGAGGTATAGTCATTATGAATTTATATTAATGGAAGTTGTACTTTCCAATTCGTTTCTATGTTCAATTGTTTAATGAATAGATACCTTGGAGATTATATTGATTAGTTTTTTGTATTCTTCATAGAGTATATTCTTATATATTCAAAGGTAAGGTAAGATCATGAAGAGAATTTGAGAATTTTGAAAAAGACACTGAGGAAGGAGAAGTTATATTTAAATTTTTTACACGTGTGAGTTTTTGCCACAAAAATTCTAAATCTTGGGTCACATAATCTCAAGTGAAGGTATATCAGTGGATCCTCTAAACATAAAAGTAATTGGAAATGACCTATACCAACCATGGTAACTAAGATCTGTAGTTTTTTTGTCATGGATGTATACTAATTATGATTTTTTATATATTTCTTAGGAATATCTTACCCAATAAAAATTTTGACTTGGAATGGCATTATGTTCTTATGGGAAGAAAAATTGTGAGGAAAATTTTGATGAAATGAATAGAATATTATTCAGTGTGCCTATTCTTATAAAAATATATAAGGGAGAAGGGTTTGATCTATATTGATCCATCCAAGAGGGGACTAGGATATGTCCTAATATAGAATAATATAGTAATGGGTAATCATTTCCTCTATTTGAAAATTCTTTAGTATAATTACCAAACTAGTGATTTGGAGTTGTAAAAGGTATTTTTTACATTCATAATTTGAAGGTAATATTTTTATGTTATATGATGTGATTTATATACTGATCATAAAATTTTCTAGTTTATATTTGAAAATGAATATTTTAATATACTCTAGAGAATATGGTATGACTTGATCCAAGATTATGATTTCAACTTAAATTACCACCCTAAGATGGATAATATGGTGTTGGATTATCTAAGTAGAATATTTAATGCTGATTATTCCATGATAAGGAATGAAAGAGATCAAATATTTATGTATTTTAAGAAGCTGGATTATAAAATGTTGATGAAAGGGGATAGATATTATCTTCCTCATATGAATGATTAACCATCCATCCATGATAGGATTTGAAATGTGTAGAAGGAATATTTTATATTAGACAAGAAGGTTATGAATTTTCTATAGTTCTACCATGATCATGATGGAATGATGAGGTTCAGGATCCCAGTATGTGTTCTGTCAATAATAGTGTTAATGAAGGATATATTGGATGAAGCTCATAGTTTACCATTCTCTATAAATCCTAAAATTAAAAGGATTTATATATATTTGATATAATATTTCTAGTGGGATAACATATAAATGTATGTTTTTGAGTATGTATCCCAATTAATGGTGTTTTAGAAAGTTAACATGGTGAGATATAAGTTTAAGGGGATGTTACAACCATTGCCAATATCATAATAAAAATGGGAAAAATTACATTGGATTTTATCATTTAGCTCCCCAAAACATCTAAATTACACACTCATATTTGGGTTTTAGTTGATATCCTTAGGAAATCAATGTATCTTCTCACTATTTGAGACTATTTATCTCCTGATCAGCTTACTTCTTTACACATTACATAATTTCTTAAATTGCTTGGTGTGCTACTCTCAATCATATCAGATTGGGTTCAGAGATTTACTTCAATTTTCTATAGAAGACTTTAGCAAGATCTTAATATATAGTTTAGTTTCAATACATCTTAACATCTTCAAAAAGGTGTTCGGTCTATGGGGACCATTTATACTCTATAGGGTATGTTTAGATCTTTCTCTATGGAATTTGAAGGTGGTTCGAATAAACCCCATCCTTTAGTAGAATTTTTTTACAATAATTTATTTCACTTGAAAATTCAGATGGATCTTTAAGAAGCCTTATATGGAAATAAGTGAAGAATATCAATGTCTTGAGATATAGATGTGGAAAAGAGGCTATCAAGACCTGATATACCATTGGAAATATAAGATAATATCATATCCATTCAATGACACATAAGGTAAGCTCATAGATAAAAAAATGTTACACTGAAAATATTAGTTGATATATAGAGTTAGTTTTTTTAAAAGGGTTTCCTAGGAATATCTCCACAGAAAAAGGTAAAGTGATTTATAATAAACTGAAGGATAATCCCTAGATATATCAGTCCCTTCAAAATTCTTCATTATATCAGGATGATATCATATCGCTTGTAGCTTCCACTAAATATCTATCAAATTTAAAATTTGGTCAATGTATCTCTCATGAATAATTACATACACGATACTCAATGTGTAATAAACTGGAATGTTATACCATTGGTGTAAAATCTAGCTTATGAGGAATAACTGATGGATATTCTAGATCATAGAGAGAAAGTTCTATGAAACAAGACCACTAAATTGGTCAATTTTCAATGGTGAAACCATAAAATTGAGGAAGCTATGTGGGAACCTGAGAATTTGGTGAGTCAAATTTTCATCATTTTCATATATCATAGTGATATAATTTTGGGGGTGAAATTCTTATTAAGGGGTAGAATATAATAGCCCATAATTTTATGACATATTTCTATTTAAATAAATTTATTTGATAACTTTATTAACACAAAACAAATAATTTAAAATAACCATAACATACTCTTGAAATATTATTATATGAAAATTATATCAATTTTTAATTCATCATATTAATATTATCTTAGGTTGAAATATTTTGATTTGTCTAAATATATTGGGTTTTCAGCGAATAGTGGAGAAGTACTGATTTTTTTAGAAACAATCATTTGGTTTAATTGAAAAGTACCAATAATGGATTATATTTAATACTAAATTAACATAATAATTTGGTTATAAATAATATAATAAATTACATTTGAATCATCATTATACATAATTTTGGAAAAAACTGATTTTTTGAGTTAAGAACACATTTTACTAAAAATTTGTTTTCCATTTTATTTTTTATATTAAAATGATTTCTTTCATTTCTATAAATTAAATTTTATAAAAGGTATTAAATATTTGTAACCATGAATTTTAAATTTAGGAAATAGTTCCCTTTTAAATTTGGTCAATATTTATAGTAACCTTACTAGATATTTTTCACTATGGAAAGGGTAAAACGAATAAAACAAGGTTAAAACATTGGGATAAGGAATTAAAATTACCCTAAAATATTCCATTATTATATTTTATTAATTCATTACATCCATTTCCATAAATGAGTCTAAAATATTTCCACTTTTCCAATTTTTCTATGATATAGTCATTTATATTACATTAAGAAAAAACAAAAACAAAATGTCACACTCTTGACGTTAATATATATAATATATTTTATAACAATAAATGTTATGATTTTTTTATTATAAACATTAATTTAAAACAATAGTTAATTTTTTACCTTTGTAATTTACTATTAATTTCTAGTTATTTTAAAATTTCATTAAATTCATATGCAACGCTGACACAATATTTATTCATTTAATATATAAAATAATTTAAAAAATTTAAAAGTAAAAAAATTTGGTAATATTTATTTGTTCCATTAATTTATAGATGATTATATCATATTATATATTTGTAAAATGATTCTATTAAAATCAAATCATTTTCATGGAATCTTTAAAGTCAACTTAGATGATTTGTGTCAAAAATGTCATTAATGACATTTTATGAAAATAATTTTTCATTAAATTATAAAAAAACTATAAAAATAATTAAAGAGTACAAGGGGGTATAATATATGGTTTATAATTTCACAAAACATCTATTTATGAGACAATTATAACCTTATATGTAAAATAATATCCCTTTAATATTTAAAAATTTATTACCATGGTTCAAGTTAAAATTGGTTAACCAAGGTGTTAACCCAAAGGATATGGTTTAAAATGATATCTAATCCTACCCAAATTTTATTTTATTTTTATATTAACACAATATACTCCTTATATTTTAATATATTATATTTTGAACCATTTTACATTAGTTAGACACATATTATATTAGAATATTTCATGAATTTTCAAAAATCCCCCTCCCTTCACTTATAAAAGGATAACCCTTCTCACTTTTCTATACAAAAAAGTGAGCCATTTAGCTCAACCAAACCATAAAAAAATTCTTTTATAAACTTCTCAATACATTACTAATATGTTCTAGTCTTCTTAAAATATCATTCCAAGGATCCTTAAGAAGAAATATAAAGGATGTCTACTGAAGAAGTGGTAACTGAATTTACTGAATCTTTCAAGTTTATTTTATCGTCTATTTATTATAAATAAGTTATACCCATCATAAAATAGGAAATATACTGTCTTAAATATAATTATATGTTATTATTATTATGTTAAAACTATTTTCCTTCCTATGAAAGGTGAAAACATTGCTCATGTGTGCGTATGACATATTTTCTCTATTTATCGGTCTAATTGGGTTTTCGCCAACAATTTAATTGGATGGTAATAAAGATTGAACTAATAAATATATATTATATTTATGAAATAATTTTTCTTTTTTATTTATATTATAATATTTACCTTCCTATCATCCTCTCTATTGGAAAATGATAACATCGCTCGGGTGTACATTTAGACTACCACCTCAATGAAACTGTTTGATATTTTTTTCAATTTTACTTTTCTGGAACAATAATAAGGATGGATTAAATTAATATTTATTACATATTTGATAAGATAATTATTGAAAAAATGATTATTTATTTATTTATTTATTTCTATCAATCAAAAATTGAAAATATAATTCATGCATATATACGACTTATTATCTCTATGAATGATGTAATTAATTTATCTGTATCTGAATTTTATGGATAAATATAAATATTTATATAATTAATATATTTGGTATTTATATGATTATGAATATTTTTTAGATTAAGGAACAAAAATTAAAGTAAAATTATTGGAACTATATATCCAAAATTCTCACGAAACATTGAATCATTTAACACATAGAAACAACACTTTTAACAAGGAATTATTAGTAAACTGACATTGAAATGTTATAATTAGATAATATTTGATATTTTATGAATTAAAAATACAATATTATATCATTTTCATAAATTAAAATTTATTTACAGGTGGTTAGATCACCTATGAAAAAAGTCAAACAATAAGTTAAGGGATTTTGTCTTAATTACCACTCTATTGAGGCGTATTTGGTATTATGGACATATTAACTCTTATGTGTTGTATATATTACCCATGTGATATTTTCTAAATTAATATATATATATATATATATATATATATATATATGTGTGTGTGTGTGTGTGTGTGTGTGGGTGTGTGTGTGTGTATTTATGAATATTAATGCGTCAATCCTTTTTCACACTTTCAGGTGTTGTAAAATAAAAGTTGGAAAATACATAGAATTTATTTTCTAATCTCATTTTTAGGATTATATTTATTTTCATTGAAGGAATATTATAATAAATCTTTTAAAAACCCAATATATTGTCTTATAATGTAAATATTTATAGAGATATCACGTTTTCTTCCAAATGTTAACCACTTTTTTACTTATATCATACAAAAAATGTTTAAAATAAAAGCCCACCTTTTCCTATTTTTGATGAGGTATATTTTTCTTCAATGCCCATATTTTTAATTTTTTTTTAAAAAAACATTTTTTTAGAAAAATGATTTATTAGGAATATTTTATTTTTTCCATAACTTTTTAAAATGTTTAGAAGGAACATTCATAGTGTCTTCTGAAAGGTACAATTTGAACTTTCTTTACAAAATTTAGAAAATGAATTTTTTTAATGTATACACCATTAACATTTTTTTTACTTCTAAATCCTTTATATGTCATTTTACCTTATTTTAAAAAATATAAATGTCTTATAAAATAAAGGTATTTAATTAATTATTGTGTTAATATTTTTCAAACTTTTACCTTTATTGCATAGAGGACACAATTTTATTACAAAACTTGTATTTTTGATGAATTGATGGTCATATTTTATACATTATTAATTTATTTCATTAAAATTATCTATAAAAACTCAATGTATCATAATCATTTTAAATTTAAAATTAAATTTCTCTAAAATATTTTTATTCACTGTATTATGGATATTATTATCTCATAAACAATATACCATTTCTATATATGGCTATTAATATGAATGTTTTTTTGACTAAATAGCGAAATCTTAATATTTTGTATTCTTTAATCAATCATAAAATTTGTTGATAAGGCATATTTTTTATGAATTAAATTCATATTTAAATATATGAGGATTTAATTTGACATGCAATGATGGGTGGGTCATTATTATAAATTTCCCCTCAATACATCGATAATTATTATGAGACATCTTATTTACTAAAAATTATTAAATGGATTTTTGTTATATATCTACCCATATATTGAACTTTTTCAGAACAATCCATTGATATAAAATATATAATGACATTTAATATTATGATGTCAGACATTATGAATTTTATTCATTGATAATTCATTTATTATTATCAATTAGTTTATTTCATTGATATTATCATGGATTTATTTTGGCCTCAAGTTGTTGATTAAATGAAATGTTTTTTTAGTTTTTCACCTAACCATACACATTATTCCTTATCTATTTATGATAACCTTATCTGTATATAACTCTTTCTAGTAATATTATCTTAGCTTTTATTTTTTCTCCTTTCCCTAGGATATGAAGAATCATCTATGAATAATATCAAAGATTTAATAATATTTATAATTATATGTAATTTATATTTCCTATGTAATATGGGAATATTTTATATATTTGGTTCATAAATACTATTAAAAGGATAATCCCTTGAGGATAAGATCCCAATTATCTTATTCTAATGTAATAAGGTAAACACTATCTCTAGGGTATTAGTTTTTTTCAATAGGGAAGATCCTTCCATGTTTTAGATGATAGAGTTTCTGCTCTGAAGATACAAAATATCACTTCATTGTCATGAATAATAATATCCTTCTGTTTGAAATATGGGTTTCAAAATACTTTGAATGAAAATACTTACCAAGAATTATATGAAATTTAACTACAGGTACAATAACTATATTTTCAAAAATGGTATGCACATGAAACAAAAATGGAATAACCTGAAATATCATTGTTTTTATAAGATTCCCACTTGCTGTTTTATTTAACAACTCCCTTACTAGGGTGATATGGATGTATATTTTTTTAGTAAACATCTAAGATATAAAAGAGTGTAAAGATATAAAATAAATCAAAATATTATCTATCTTGGAGTAAATGATCAATATACCAACCATTATTTCATTAGGTACATAAACATTAGTTTTGGTAATTTCATAAGCCTCAACTTGCTTTGAAAACCTTTCTTGAGGTAATTTCTCCTAAAATTTGGGGAATTAGTTTTTATACAATCCATTTTCCCTATAGTTAGATAACTTAATATAAAAATATTCTATATTTCTCTTTAATTGGTGAACTTAATAGCCTTATATCAAAACTTTTAACTAATTTTAGTTCCATTACTACAGGCCCCATGGCGTTTTTTCCCAAAGTTATCACATGTGGGAAAACCCATCCTTCATTTCTTCTCCTTTGATATATTTTTCATCCCATAATTCTCAAATGGCCTCTTAATCCCAAGATATCCATTGAATACATACATCCAAGACAACCCCTTGCAATGTCCCGAACCTATAACCACTAAAACCATGCACTAACAAGCAATGTCACATGGCCTCAAGCACTCTTCATCAAATGAAAGAGGCCGCTAACTAGTAGTGAGGGTCTTAGTCGGTATGGTGGGGAGACTATACCCTCGTATTAGAGTGTCAAAATGGAAATAAATAAAGATAAAAAAGATATGAAAAATAAAATATAACTACTGTAATAGAAGAATAAATAACAATAATTAATAATGGAAGTATAAACATCAAAGAAGATATAATAATAATCAATTCATAGGCTATGTTGTAAAACAAATGTTTTCATGTCACACCGGTGTACAAAAAGGGGGACACTTGGGATATTGAAAACATGCATATACAACATGTTATAAAAAATCACAATAAACCCAATGACACATCCACTAGTATCATAATCATACACTCAGTACTCTAGAACCATAATATATTATACAAGAAAATAGATGAAGCATCTATATGAGTAATCAAAAATTCTACTCAGGTACCATGGTCGACCCTAGTACGGTGTGAGATAAAATTAGTTGACCACCCCTAATGGTGTCTAGAATAATCCAGTCAGTGTTTGTAGCAAACCAATATGAATGTATAATATATAATAAACAATTCTAAAATATATATACTAGTTGGATCAAGATCATCTAAGATACTAGGAAAACTTTACCTACTTTGGAATATTTCAGAATAATTGGGATCTTAATTTACAATGAACAACTATTTATAATTAACTACACATAATATTTATATATGTATATACACTATATATGTGAGAAAATATGTAGGTACATACATATATACAAGATTCTTGCTAGACCCTAGTAATAAATCAGTAATATAAGAATAATCAAGAATATGATAGGCCCTAGAAAGGGTAATAGCCCTAAATCTCATGAGAATGTGAGATGCGATTCTTATCACTCAAGATAGTGGTGTAAGTCCCCATGCCCAACATCTGAGATAGTGGGGTGAGTATCTTTTCCCAAAAATCGACGTAATGGTATATATAATTCCATTCCAATCATCTAATTAAATGGTTTGATACACCATTTCCAACACCAAACATAAGGTAACATTAAATTATCTTCTCATTAAGTCCCTTAACCACTCTCCACTACCTAAAATCCATGTACTGATCATAATTATCATAATTCATATACATTTAAATCATTTTATTAAATAAGATTTTTCAATTCCATGTTATGTTCAATCCAAAAAACTATTGAGGTGGTTTGTTAATCATTTTTTATATTAATGAGAGGGTATAATTTAAAAAACCCGAAGGGTAGAAACCAATGATGTAAATATCCTCTGAATAATTTGATAAGGCTCAAAGGTCTATAATAACATGGTACAAATAATCTAAAAATGAAAACACATTTTAAGGAAACATGTGGGAAGGTCTGGCATTTGTCACAAAGTAATATTCTATTAAAACATCTAAACCTATAGGAAGAATTATTAGACTTTCAACCTTATTTATATAGTTGATTCCTTGTCTAATATTAGCCCTTGGGTTCACCTAGATTGAGAGAAAATGAAAAAATATATGAATTCCTTGAAAACAGTACATATGTTCCTACTTGAGTATCACATATTATATGGAAAGAAAAAAATAATAAAATTATAAAATAGACTATAACTATTAATCCGATGGATCTAACATGATAAAAAGTGGCTCAATCAGAGTTTGGAAGAATTTTCTATCGAATAACCTATCTTATAGGTGGATCTTTTCACACTAGAAGATATTGGATAATGTTGGGTACGGGAGGGAAAATAAAGAGGGTTTAAGGTTTTAAATATCGAAGGTAAAATTAGTATTTTCACATAATTTTGAAATAGTTGCACATTTTTTCCGAATGGTTACCCAAACATTGCACCAACTCCTATCCAATGATATTTCCCAGCACAATTGGGGGATAATATTTGTTTCAAAATTGATTTACCTATATACCCCCCTCTTCCCAGAGAACACACCCAACAAAGGATATAATGAATGGTTATACAAACCATGCACGTCTTGTGTGCTTCCATCTATGGATCCCTTCTATTCCACGCATGGTTTATCTAACCATGAAGACTATGCATCATGATTTTTCACTAACCGTACGACATAGTCGTTTACTCCATATACTAGATCTCCTTGCTCTAGAAAATCCCAAATGATCCCAAATATTCCATTAAACCATAGGGTATAATTAAAAGGATTAAGGAAAGTATTAAATTTTAATTTTTTTACCCCCAATGAAAAACCAGGATCCTATAGTCATTTCTATGTTAATGGATATTAAGACTATATCCTCATATAAGGAGAAATAATGAGAGAAAAACACACTTTGAATACTCATAATTAACCCATAAAATAAATGATCAATACTAATTTCTAGTTTACGTACATAGTATAAAATATACCAATATTTCCTTATCATTTTAGCATCATATTTAGTTAAAACTTCCTCTTTCGTTTTCTAACATTGAATAAATAACTTTACATTTACACTCTTTTTTCTTGAGGAATGTATTTTTCAAAGGTTACCCCCTTGAAATTTTCCAATTCCATACACTTGATATCATCTTCTTCTTTAGTGTTTTGAATTAGATACTGCAATTGAATTGTATCGTTCCTAGAATGATCGACCAGAACAATGACTTTTTATTTTTCACTACTTATAAAAGTGAAAAAGTTCTTCTCCATGGACTTTATCCATTGTTTATCTACCTAAGGATTATTAGTTCTACTAAACACTAGATTCTATTTACATGTGAATTGATCCGGCATAGTTACACCATGTTTTGGATCAAAATTATTTTATATGCAATTGAGATTATTTTTTCTTAAGCTTGGTTAGCCTACCCAATATGGTTATGAACTAATTAGCTTCAACTCTAGCTTCAATAACTTTTTTTGGGAAACTATTTGTTCATTTTATATTGTTTTTATAAATTTTCCGTTCATCATGTTAGTCATCGTTTTTATAAAATGGTATATATAAAATTATTAGAGGATATTAAATTATAAAATATAATTTACACTTCATTTTATTGAGTGTTCCTTAGAAATATCGAGGTCTATTCCTGTTACTTATTCTATATTATTTGGTTCATCAAAATCGGACCCCCTATGTTGCAACTAAGATTACATTAATAAAAACTATAACATCCTAGAGTCCCAAAACATAGATCTAGTAGTTTTATTACATAATTGGTACAAATTAGAAGACTTCAAAAAGTAGTTAATAGTTTTTTTAGTATTGGAAAACTAAAACATATTTACAATTCACTTGAAAGCATAATATATAACATAAACACATAGTGAGAATATTATTATCTCCTACATAAACACATAGTGAGAATATACATTAGGTGATTACATAACATAAACTTGGAATAATTGATATGAAAATAACTAATGACCAAAATGAATCCATAATCAACTAATATTTATGGAAGGATATATCCATGACAATAAATAAAAACATGGATAGTAATAATCATTGATCTTGTACTGATGAAATTCACAATTTCATATATCAAAAACATCTCAGCATTTCCTTATTCCAAGACACTTTTTGATCATGGAAAGAGGAATACACCAAATATCAGCTAGATTTTATCATGATACCTATTGATGTGTTATGTTTATATGTAAATGTGGGCCCACCCATCACTTGATTAAGTCTGATTAGTTTCCCTTAAGAGTAATCAATACCTTTTATACCATTCCCTGTGGAACCTCGTACCTTATAAAATTTATCAAATATATAATGATAAATATGGAATTCAAATGGCTCCCTATTCAATAGAATAATTTGGATGTATAGTATAACATATCTTAATAAACATAGAAACTATGGGGTATCATAAAAGTAATATGAATTACCCCCATAAATGAAATATATAGTTTTCGAGGTACTTCTAATATGCTAAGTTTAAGGACCTGACCCTAGTAGCCTAGATTCGGTGCCTTATTTTATTACATTTTCATGATTACATGAAATTCATATCCCAAAGTAACAAATAGTTTATTAGTTTTTTAAAACAAGATACAAACATAAGTTCAACATTATAACTTGAAATGAAATACAAAATATAAATTCTATATAACTCCTTGATTATCCCTACATGTCATTCATAATATTCATCTTCACAACCCAGGGAGAATAAAACATAAGAAAGGGGTGAGATCATATGATCAATAAGGGTAAGTAATACAGTAGAAGTTATCATAAAAAAACACTAGGCATTTGAACAACAAAAAATGCATGCCTTAAAAATATACTTGATCATAATATGGCAAGCTTGAAGGATAATTAGATATATCCATATAAATGATCATAATAGAATGAAACATATATATGGATATTATACAAGTCTAATGATCACATGGTTTATCAATTACTAATACCATAATGAGGTAATGCATAATGCTGGACATCTAAAATGTATTTCCAAGGCCTTTTCCAAGATGTCTAAAAATAATAGGGTAAGGCCTCGGCCAAAACCCAATTATGTTTTGTCTCATGAGACCTACCGATACATCGAGGGGATATAGAGGCCCCCACCCATCACTTTAAAAGTCAAATTAGTTCCTAATATTAATGGGGTTACACAAAAACATCATATACATATGCAATGTAAATAACTTTCCCCAACCTGTAAACATAGTCACAAACCATTCTAAGTAATGAATTGAATGGTACCAAAATAGAACATCCATAGTCAAACTGATCATAAAAAAATTAATATGGTATAAGATAAATGTAATATATTAAACTCAATAAGACATAAAATTCAACAAATGTGTTGAAATAGACAAAAATACTCTAATAAAATCATCAAGAAATATTTGAGAGAAATACACTTTTACTTTGAAAAGAAGAGCTATTTTAGAAAAATCATTACATAATACCAAAAATGAACTAAGGTAGTTTTACAGGATTAAATGATTGGTTTTATAAAAATAATTGTGGATTAATATATATTATGGAGTGTAATTTAAAATAGGTAAGAACTTGAGATGTACCCTTCAATCGGGCTTGTTTACTGAGATGAATTGTGAAAGATCTTTATAAAATATTTTACTCCCCATAAATTAAAGATGGATTATAATTGGTAAAAATATATAGAACATTCAAAAATAATTTATGAGGATTAAATAATATCAATTAATAATTTAATTGGGATTATGTGAGAAAAATAGTAGCCCGAAAAAATAGAGGTTCAGGTAGAAAACCCTTACCTTGTGAATGCATGTGTTCTGCACTTGAGATTAACATCTTGGATAATCAAATTAAATCTATTAATTATTTAATTAATAACCATATTTACATGTTTTGATTCTTAATAATTTTATTAAGTTCATTTTTTGACTTTTTATGAGTTATAAGATACAAATATATCGACCAGGAACGTTCGTTTCCTTGGTTTTCATGATAAATATAATTGTATATGATAATGGAAGTTCATGTAGAATGGGTATAATTCTCATCAATTGAATTTATATGATATTTATGAACATATAGTAGTTTAAATAGTGATACATATCATTTAAATACATAGTAAGAGTATGAACCATTAGATAAAACATTTAGTGATAATCATTTATATTTTTACACCGTTTTTTCGATCATAATAAAATAGTTTTGTTCTATTATTAAATATCATGTATAAATTAGGGTTACTGAATCGTGAACTAAGATATAATACATATTTTAGAATCTGGTTCAACCATAAATGTTGTTTCATTACTAGACTTGAATAATAAATTGAAGAACGAAACTTCATTCTCCATGAAGGTTGTAAATTAGCACCTCCTGACAGATGATTTTGTTTTTTAAAATATAAGAGAGAGGGAGTAAAGATATTGATGATGGATAATTGATTAAAATTAAATAATTATAGTGTATATATGATATGGAGTTACCATTTTAATTTTTATTGAGGAGGTGAGGTGATAATAATAAAATAAGAAACTTAAAATAAATTAAAAGGGAAAAAGAAGAGGATTTTACCTATTTAGTACTCCTCCTTGAGAATCTCCTTAAGGGAAGGGGTTTTGGTATTTTGAAAAAACCAAGATCTCATTAATGTGGGGAGATACTATAAAAGAGTATTTTTGTAGAACTTTGAGAATATTTAAGGCTTATAAGAGTACAAAGAAGAGAGATTGAGCGGTGGTCTTTATAGTGGAAGAGAGGAGTGATTTTTGAATATCATATTCATAGTTTTATTATTTTTCTGAAGACAAGCAACAGTGTTTGATTATTGTGACAAAAAATAGTAACATGTTCATGTGATTTCTAATAAAGGTAAATTTAAATTATCTATGACTCAATCATGATGTAGAAATTTATTTATTTATCATATTTCGTAAATTATTGAATATCCCCATTCACAAAAATTCAAGTATTTCGGAAAAATCACAAAATTTAACACTAAACATTTGTTGAAGTTTAGAATTAAAAAATTAACTCCATTTTTCAAATAATTTTTTATATAAAATAAATTTATTTTTCAATTAAAATCATTATTTACTTGAAAAATACAAATTTTAAATTTAAAACTCATTTTATAATATTTCCAAAAATTAGATGAGGTCTTATAAAATTATACTAAAATGATATGACACAAAAAAATTTATTAAAAAATAAATTTTATGAAAGGGAATTTTATTTTAAATAAATTTATTAATTTAAAATTTTAATTAAATATTTATTACTCAAAAAAATATCAACTCTAAATTGTTAATTTTTAAAATACTCACTCTCATTTATATGGTGCCTAAATTTTATTTACACATACATGGGTGAGTTTTCTATTTATAAGGGTACTTTACAATTAATAAGGGTATGTTAGTATTCATAAGGGAACATTAATCTTCATAAGGGTAAGTCACAATTCACCAAAAATATATGTTCGTTCCATCAGACTCTAAATATCTTATAGATCGCAACAGTTCATATCCGTTTTTCAAAATTCAAATCATAAAAGATGAAAAATAATGTTTAGCGACTATGTAATAATTATCTCCTATAAAAAGTGTTTTTAGAGGGTCTAAGTGTTTCATGCATTATATATTAAATTTATATATAAAACTTTGGGGTGTAGTATTCTTCCCCTATTACGAAAATTTCTTCCTTAAAATTACAAGAATGTTACCACATAAACAGATTTGGGTAGGTTTTCTTCATAAGTTCCTCAGGCTCCCATGACACCTCTTCAATTTTATTATTTTTCTAAATTGCATGTACCAGCTGTGTCATTTGATTACCTAACACCTATTAGTTAGTGTCTAGAATCCAGATAGTATCTTCATAATAAGATAAGTCGGTTTCCAATTCTATATCTTCATAAGTGAGTATTTGTGTTGGGTCTGGTATATAATTACTAAAAAATGAGAGATAGAACACATTGTGAACCTTAGGAAGACTAGTCGACCTTTCCAAACGATAATAAATAGCTCATATTCTCTCCAGAATTTCAAAAGGGCCAATGTACCTAGGGTTTAGTTTACCTTTTCCCAAAAACTTATAACACCCCTCCACAAAGATTCTTTTAAGAAATCATTATCTTTCAATTGAAATTAAAAATAATTCTTTCGATTATTATCATAGTTCTTTTTCCTTCATTCAGCTACATTGATATTGGTTTGAATATCATTTACATTTATTGTTGTTTCCTCCACAACCTCTGGTCTCACAAGCATCCTTTCACCAACATCATCCCAACACATCGGTGTTAAATATCTCTTTCCATATGATGGTTCATATGGTTTCATTTGAATACTTGAATGGAAACTATTATTTCATTCAAACTCTACCAAAGTTAAATACTGATCCCACATTCCTTGAAAATCAATTGATCATGATCTCAACATGTCTTATAATGTTTGGATCATCCTTTCTCATTGCGCATCAGTTTGAGGGTGATATGCAGTACTCAATCAAAGATCAGTATCCAAATATTTTTTGAATAGTTTTACATCATTTTTTTTGAATCGTGGATCATGATCAGAAACAATTGAGAGAGGTTCCCCATGATGTCTCACAACTTCCTTTATATAGAGTTTTTCAAGGCTCTCAAGTGGAAATCCACCCTTATAATGAGTAAATGTTTACATTTCATAATTCAATCCACAATTACCCATATTGAATCATTATTTAATTGAGTTGTGGGTAATCTAGTAATAAAATCCATGGTGATATCATCCCATTTCCATGTAGTAATAAGTGGAGGTTTCTTGAATTATCTTGGATGTTTTTGTTCGACCTTCACTTGTTGATAGACTAAACATCTTGAAACATAATCAGCGACTTCCCACTTCATATTTTCCCACTATAAAATTTCCTTCAAATGTCAATATATTTTTCTTCTACCACGGTGTATAGAGAAATTAGATCTATGTGCATCATCCAATAACTCCCTTTTCATATTAGGTATAAAGGTAATACATAGAATCTTCCCAAATTTCAAAATTTTGTCTTCAAACATGATGTCATTCAACTTCCCATCATTCTGAGCTTTAATTTTATTTTGACGATTATCATCATCAGACTGAGAATTTTGAATTATTCCCAATGAAGATGGTTGTGAAACCAAATGAAAAAGTAATGATTTTTCATCTTCTTTGATAATTTCTATATCCATATTTACTAGATCACTGAATTCATGATCCCTTTCAATCCTCATTATTTTTAAAAATCCATCATCCTCCCAGTTCAATGCATCAATGACCTTATTTTCCTTTACTAGGTGTTAGTTTGTGAAATAATCACAATCCTTGATTACCACAAGACATCACATTTTCCTCATGATGAGTTCTTTCTCTGAGAAGATACATTTTAGACTATTGTTATCCAAATATATCTCACACCTTTTTCCATAGAGATAATTTATCCATATCTTCATAGAATATATTATATCTACTAACTCAAGATAATTAGTTGGATAGTTATGTTCACGAATTTTAAACTACCTTGATGCATAGGTAGTAACTCTATCATTCTATATATGGACAAAACCAAGTCTTTTCTTTGGTACATCACGGTAGATTATAAATCCACCATTTCATGATGGTAGAGTCGGGATTAGAACATTCACTAATGTCTTATTAAATTATTCAAAACATTCTTCACATTCTTTTTTCCATATAGACTTAACCTCTTTACGAGTATGCCTTGTCAGCAGGTTGGCTAAACGGGGAAAGTTCTGCACAAAATGCTGATAATAACCTACAAAACTAATAAAAATACATACCTCGGTTATGTTTGTTAAAGTAGTCCATTCTTGAATAGCCTTTTTCTTCATAGGATCAACTAAGATTCCTTCCTTAAAGACAATAGGGCTAATAAAATAAACTGACCAAAGACAAAATTTACACTTTCTAAACTTCCCATATAATTCATTTCTTCTAAGAGTCTTCAGAATAATGGACATTTAATTCTCATAATCTTCATATATTTTTTAGTATACCAGGATATCATCAATAAATACCTCCAAAAATTCATCAAGATATTCCTTGAAAACACTATTCATTAGATACAGGAAAATAGAGGGTTAATTAGTCAGTCCAAAAGGAATAACTATAAACTTGTAATGCCTATACCTGGTTTGAAATATTGTCTTTAGAATATCCTCCTTCCTCACACACAAATAAAGATATCTAGATTGAAGTTAAATCTTAGAAAAATATTTCCTTCCATGACATTGATCAAATAAATCATCAATCTAAGGCAAGGGATACTTTTTCTTTATTGTAATAGCATTTATTTATTTATAGTCAATGAAAAAACATAGGGATCCATATTTCTTCTATCCAAAAGAGAATAGGGGATCCCCATGGAGAAACACTATAGTGGATAAATCATTTATCACTTAATTCCTCTAGTTGTTTCTTCAGTTATACTAATTTTACTATGCTTATTCATTAAGGAGTGTTTGATATAGGCAACACACTTGGAATTAAATCAATAGAAAACTAAATTTCCCACTCTGGAGGATGTCTGGGTAAATCCTCTGGAAACCCATCATTGTATTCTTTCACAACAGGTACATACTCAATTTGAATATTTATTTCCTCATTCATAGATATTGATTTCTCATCCTCTCCAATAATTTCACTTAGTAGAGATACTAGGGGTGGATCTATTAAAGTATCATATGGGGATGTTTTTACTCTAAAGATAATAGATTATACACCTTCCTCACAAATCATAATTCCTTTCTTCTTGTAAGATATTTTCACATTGTAATTTAAAATCCAATCCATAGTAATGATTATGCCAAATTTGACCATAGGTATGATGATAAAATCATTTGATAAATCATATTTATATGACATAATGGGGACTGCCTGACACATATTTGTGCAATGATACATCCCTTAGGGTTTTTTACTAACAACTCCCTTATTAAGAAGAATTGGAAATATATAATTTTTAATAAAAACTAGGAAGATATAAATCAATATGATTATATAGAATCAAATAAAGCAATGGACATGTCTGAGGGAATGATTATAGTACATACCACTATATTGTTAGGAACTTCAACTTCAACAGTTGTGATAACATAATCTTGGCGTTGCTCCCTTGTCCTGATTTGCGAAATGTTTCCTTGATGCTTAGGACAATAATTGTCAAAATGTCCCATATTTTTACAATTGTAGCATTGAAATTTTTTAGAATCTTTGTTTCCCTTGCAATCTTGAGATTGGTGGCCTCTTTATCCACATTTGTAATAGAATCCTTTCCCTTTTTAGAAGGATCTAGGGTGTTTCCTTCCACAAGAATCACATGTTGGGATAATACCCTTTCTACTCTTCCCTTTATCCATTCATTCCTCAGCCACCCTATTCTTATCTTTCTTTCTATTAAATTCACATGATTTATAGAATTATTTCTATATATTGATTGCACATGAGACTATATCTTCATATGATGAGAATGTTTGGGAAACTAGTGCCCTTTGGAATAATAGTTTTAAACCATTAATTAGTTGATCAATATTTCTCCTTGGATTTCGTATGTAGTCCATAGTATGCCTTGATAACCTTGTGAAGTTAGCTTCATACATTGCAACATTCTAATCCTCATTTTTCCCTAGATTCAGAAACTGACCTTCCATATCCACACACTGCTCACGAGGAAAGTATTTTTATAAGAATATTTCTTTAAAATTACTCTATTAGATATTTTCAATCTCTTCCTCCACTTTTGTGTTTTTAATTAGTGACCACCATTGATCATCATCTCCTGAAAAATGATAAAATTCCATGACAAGATTCTCCATTTTGTTACTCCCCAAAATATAGATATATTATCTCTAAGGAACTTATACACCACTCTACTATGAATGGGTTTATAGTCCCATTAAATGATGGAGGCTATTATTGCATAAAGTGTTCAAACATTTTTCCTCCACATTGTGGTTCAGGGTTCTCCATATGGGTAGGGTTATTTTTCTTAAGATGATTCAGTTGTCCCAGTATAGTTATAAGTTTCTTAGGAATAGTCACACCACCAGAACCAACATCATTCTTTTGAATAGGGGGAAATACCTACATGGGATATGCATGTTCATGTGGTTTCAATTCCTTCCACTAGGTGCCATTTCAAAATGATGACATAAAATAGATTAGGTTATGAATCATATTGAATAATCTCAACTACCAGAATACTTAACCTAAATTGAAATCCTATTCATATCAAATCCCATAATCATAAACACAATTTCTTTTATAAAAATTGACTTTTATATCCTTCATAATGGATTTTAAAGGAGATTTGAATTATCCTATGAATATCTGTTGAGAGTATCAAACCAGGTGCGTAGTAAGTCCCATTATTTTGTACCAGGTTACCACGGGTCAAGCCCAAAACACCTTGTTGGAGTTGTCACTCTTATGTATATCTATGCTAGAATAATTTCCACTTATAGTATCCATACATGGATTTATTTTCTAGGAATATCCCCATAATATCTTCCTTACCAAAATTGTAACATGTTCTTTTATACTTATCCTCTATGTTTATCTTAGGGTTTTGTTCCCTAATCTACATTTCTTAATTCCGGTATCCATGTTTTCTACTAAACTTCCTATGATACAAACTATATAGTTCGGATGGTAATAGACTATAGCCAGTGCCTTATTTTATTACATTAGAATGATTACAATAAATTCATATCCCAAACTAATGAATAGTGTTGTACTTTTGGAAACAAGATTCAAACATAAGTTCAACAATATAACATGAAATGAAATACATAATAAAAAATCCATATGACTCTTAGATTGTCACTAAAAGTGATTCATAATATTAATAATCACATCCTAGGAATAATAATACATCAGAAAGGTATGATATTAGATTATCAGTAAGGGTATGTAATAAAGAAAATGTTATTATAAAAACACTAGGCATGGTGGAAAACTGAAAACAGATGCCTTTAAAAATATACTTGAGCACATTATGGAAAGAATGAAAGATGACTAAAGATGGATATATAAATGATCATAAGAGAATAAAACATAACCATTGATATTCTACTAGTCAAATGATCACATGGTTTATCAATTAATAAAACCATAATGAGGAAATGTATAATACTAGACATCTGAATCATATTGTCAAGGCCTCGACCAAGACGTCTGTAGATACAAGGGTAAGGTATCATCCCAAACCCAATGATATTTTGTCTAATTAGACCTACCAATTAATAGAGACGATATAGAGGGGACAACCAATAAATTTATAAGTCCAATTCATTCCCCATATGAATGGGGTTAAACATAAACATTATATACATATGCAATATAAATAACACTCCCCAATATGTAAACATAATCACTAATCATTTTGAGTAATGAATTCAATGGTATCAGAATAGCACATCCATAGTGAAAATAATAATAAAACATTTAATATAGTATATTATAAACATAATATATTGACCACAATAATACATAAAATTCAAAAAAGGTGTTGAAATATACAAAAATACTCTATTAAAATCATCAAGGAATTTTTGAGAGAAATACACATTTACTTTGAAAAGAAGAGTTCATTTGGAAAAATATTTGAGTAAAACAAGAAATGAAATAAGGTAGTTTTACTAGGATAAAATTAGTGGTTATTTAAAAATAATGGTGGCTTAAAAAAGATTATATAGTGTAATTGAAAATAGATAAGAATTTGAGAAGATCGCTTGAATCAGGCTTGTTTATAAGAAAGAATTTCAAAAAGATATTTATAAAACATTTAATTCCCCATAAAGTAAATATAGATTATGATTGGTACACATATATAGAAAATTTACACATAATTTATTAGGATTAAATAATAATAATTAAAAATTTAATTTGGATTAAGTGAGACAAAGAGAAACCTAAAAGAAAATGGTGGTTTGTGTTGAAAACCCGTATATTGTGTCTGAATGTTTTCTAAAATAGAGCTTAACATCCAAGATAATCAAATTAAATACATTAATTAATTAATTAGAACCATATTTAATTTTTTTGATTCTTCATAATTTTATTAAGTTCATTTATGTCCTTTTTATAATTTATAAGATAAAAATTTATTGCTCGAGAGCGTTTGTATCCTTAGTTCTCGTGATCGATATAATTGTATATGATAATGGATGTTCATGTGGAAGGTGTATAATTATAAAATATTGAATTTATATGATATATATGAAAATCTAGTAGTGAAAATGGTGATATATATCATGTTTTTATATATTATGAGTATAAATCATTAGATAAAACATTCAGTGATAATCGTTTTGATTTTTACGGTAGTTTTTCGATAACAATGAACTAGTTTTGTTCTATTATTCAATATAATGTAGATATGATGGTTATAGAATCATTACATAAGATATAATACATATTTTAGAATCTTTTTCAATTGTAAAATTTTTTAATGACCATCCTTGAAGAATAAATTAAAGAATGAAACTTCATCATCCAAGATGGTTGTAAAATAACACCTTCCGGACAATGATTTTGTTTTTTAAAATAAGAGAGAGAGAGAGAGAGAGAGTAAGGATATTTATGATGGATATTTCATTGAGATTATATAATTATAGTATATATATTATAATATGGGTAAAATTATAATTTCAATAGAGGATGTGAGGATATAATAGTAAAATAAGGAACATAAATGAAATTAAAAGGAAAACAGAAGAGGGTTTTACCTCTTGAGTACTCCACCTTGAGAACCTTTTTAAGGAAAGGGGTTCTGGTCTTTTTGAAAGACCAAGATCTCATAGACTTGAGGAGAGATTCGAGAAGAGTATTTGGGAAGAAATTTGAGAAGCTTCAAGGATTAGATGAGTGAGGAGAAGAGGGAGTGATGGGTGACTTTTATAGTGGAGGAGAATAGTTATTTTTGAATATCTAATTCATTACATTAATATTTTTCTGAAGGCAAGAATTATTTTTTGATTCCTATGAAATAAATAGGATTAGGTTTGTGTGAGTTCTAATAAATGGCCATTTATATCATCCATGACTCGAGAATAATACAAAAATTGATTTATATAGCATATTTCATAAATTAACAAATTTCACCATTGCCCAAATATTCAAGTATTTCAGAAAAATCAAAGAAATAAACCATACCAATTTTTCAACATGTGGAATTAAAAAATGAAATCAATTTTATCGAAATAATTTTCTAAATAAGATAAAATTAAATTTTATAAAAAACCCATATTTACTTGAAAAATACAAATTTTAAATTTTAAATTGATTTTATAATACATTCAAAATTTTTTCGAGGTCTCATTAAATAATACTAAAATCATAGAACTAAATAATATTTATTGAACAATAAATTTTATAAAAAATAATTTTATTTTAAATAATTTTATTAATTTAAAATTGTAATTAAATATTTTTTACTCACAAAAATATCAACACTTAATTATTAATTTTTAAAATATTGAATCTTATTTATATGGTGACTAAATTATATTTATACATACATGAGAAAGGTTTCTATTCATAAGGGTACATTACTATTCATAAGGGTACGTTACTATTTACCAAAAATGTAAGCTGATCCTATCAGACTCTAAATATCTTACTGATCGCAACTGTGTTTGTCAATTTTTCAAAATTCAAATAACAAAATCAGAAAAATTATGTTTAGCGAATAGGTTATAACTATATCCTATATCAATGTGTTTGTTTCAAAAGAGGTCGGTGTTTCATGCATTCTATATTAAATTTAATTTTAAAACCTTGGGGTGTTAAGTCATCCATGAAAAATGAAATTGGGTTTAATAATTTTTTTGGTTGGCCACCAATGAATTGGAATTCAAAATCCATTATCACATTTCATTAAGAATGTGTGAATATTCCAAAGAATAATCCCAATGATTCTCTAACATAGTGTGTAGTATTATGCCAACTGATCTTGTATCTGGGTTAATATTGATTCAACACACAAATAATGATTTTTGGTTTGATTACAAATGGGTTCATCTGTTCTATAGACAAATCCAGTTTCTAGTGTTTAAAAAATTATGAGCCATCTTGGGAATTACATACACTTGTAATTAACAGAAACATTGGATATCATTCCACCATGAAAAGGAAACACATGAATCAATAGAATATGGTAGAGGGATAATAATATGGATTTTTAAATCTATTAAATTTCATGAGTAATATAGAAATAATTATTCATTGGAAATGTGTGAACCACACAATAGAACTTATTTGGTGATTAAAACATGCATCCTAAAGAATGAAAATTGAGTAATTTTAGATAGAAAATAGGTCCATAGTTAAAAACATGTCTCAAATAGAGTAATTTGAGACGAAAATTTTTACCTCTTATCCTAACATCCATAAACCTAAAATAACATAATATATTATAAACATAATTATCTTAGTCACTTAATTTATAACTTTACCCAAATCCATTTTCTTTCATACTATTCTTATATATTCATTCTCTATATGAACTCATTCGATTTTCCACATAATTGTTTATAGTTTTGATTGTTTATATTGGCTTTATAATATAGGTCTTAATACTAATTCATATTACATTGTATATTATTACTAGGTCATTTTATTTATATATTTTGATAATTTATAATAATTTATGATGTTTCTAATTCATTCCATGAGTGTTTTAGAGCTTATCATTGAAGATGATGTCGATAATAAGTTTGTTTTGGAGATTTTTTATACAAGGAAGGTGTATCCATAATTAATGAATAAGAGAATGATATAATATCCCACAAACCCAAGGATATAGTATTTAAAAAATTATATTAAATTATATTATTAATGTTTCACCTTTATTCATTCATGATTTAAATTCAAATTATTGTTCAAGTAAATGGTCAAACCAACAAAAATAAGAACATACACTTAATTAATGAATTATTATGAGGGGGTTCTGTGGTAATATCATTATACAAGAAGAAAAATGATATTATTTAGTTTTTATTAGTATGATATATCAAAATTGGAAAAAATTATAAAAAAAATTAATGGATAATAAAACATTACACAATTTCAATAAAATATTATCATCATAGTACACTTATTTTAAATGATTAAATTACTGATGTTTTTTTGGTCATATCCTTAATAGATTTTTGATCTTTTTATACTAGAAAAATAATGATATTTTAGATATAATATTCATCTTTTAATATTGTCCTTATATCCAACCATGTTGGTGGTGAAAGAAAGTGAAACATGTTATATCATAGAGGAGATAGTCCACATAATTCTCAAAAAATAGTTTTTATTTTCTTAATTGATGGGCTATCTGAATAAATGATGATAATACCCTAAATATAGTAACATTATAGTATATAAATAGTAATATCATTATACTACCACAGCCAGAGTAAATTTTAAGAAGATAATTTATAAGAAAAAAATTAATTGATAGTACTCATGTTAGGGACATAAATTCCCCTTTGAAGACTCCATGAATTTGAAGGAACTATTCTAATTATGAGTTACCACGGTCTTATGTTGGTTGAATAGGGTTACACTTATATTCATATGTAATAGTTTTAATGAAAAATTCAAAAGAGATGCGATTCTTGAATTGGTGAATATCAAACCATTTTATAAGTGAATGGGATTGTATTTTTGGTAGTAACCCATAAATTTTCAAGAATATAAGGTTACTATTCAATTTTAAATAGACAAAAAATTGAAAAAATAGGCGATAAAAATGATTTTGAATCAAAAATAAAATCAAAAACCACTTTTTGATAGAAATTTGTGTTATTTAGGCTAATTTAATATAATATTTATCTTTTACATTAATTTAATATTACCTTGATAAATAATTTGTTACAATCATAATTATTTTTAGCGAAAAATATTAATATTTATTTTTTTAGTTAATTTAAAAATTATTTTATCAAAAAATCTAAATGTGTGAAAAATTAATTCAAAATTAAAAACTTTTGACAATGTAAAATAATGTTCATAGAGATATTTATTTAATCAATAAATATAAATATATATATATATATAAAGTTATTTGGTATGTTTATTTAAATTATACAAATTGATTTATCTTAAAAAATAGAAGTTATGGGGATTTCATGTAAATAAAAAGAAATTCCCCAATTAGAATACTTGATTTAAAGAAATGTATAAATTTAGTTTTTTTTAATAATGTAACATTTTAATTATTCATAAAATGTTTTCCATAGGTTTCTTATATTTTGAGAACATTTTAAAAAGTAAAATGTTATTATTTAAATTACTATTTTATTACATTATATGTTTTATAAACATCTAGGTCAATATTATATAATTTTAAACTCTAGTAAATTACATGTTTAATGAATAGTATAATTTTCGACTAAAACCCAACATTTTAAGAAAAACTCAAAAATTCATTGTAAGTAATTTCTATATTTTGACTCAAAAATTGAAGTTAGTTTAGTAAATTTCAAATTATTAAAATAATATATTAAAAACATCTAAAATAAAGTGACTATAAAGTGATCATTGTGTGATAGTTCATGATATACTGTTTACATTTAATAATAGTTTCTGAAGTATTACACATGGTATTAGAGGGGAAATTAATTCTCGAGAAGTGATATGGGTCACATTGGTATATTTAAATCTTTTGGTGGTCATGTGGATAATGTTGGTGTGTGGGAATAGTCTCATTTACTCAAATATTTGGATTATTCCAAGCCTAAGATATTAACATGGAGATAATTACATCATTCTTAACATGTTTTTTAGCATTTGACCTTACATTAAATGAGTTATTTAGGTCACAATATCTTTATATAGTCATCGTTTTCAATAAAAACATACAATTTTTTCCTCAATGTTGTGTTAACTATGTATTGGCCCTAGAATGTCTATGAAACATCCATTATGTTGTGGGTGTTGTTTTGAAATGATTATTTGGGGACTACATTGGGAGAAAAATGAACTTTTAGGACCTAAAGGGATGATCTATTGGCATTTTGATACCTTCAAGATGTAATTTGAGGGATTATTTTCATTTTAATTTATTTTTAGGAAAAGCGTGATATTATTTTACTAGATAGTGGATCATACGGAAAAAAATAAGGATTCATTTGTTATATATTTAATCCTAAGGATACAAGAATGAGGGTATGTTATTTTCTTAAAATATGCTCTAGACTTGGTGTGGTCTGATTTATCTTTCCTATAAAATGTTCATTTCCTTGAATAATCCAAAAATTTAATCTCAGTATGTTGCATTCTTCCACTTCTATTACATCAAATGTTCCAACCACATCACAAGAATTAAAAAATAGAATGATTATGCAAAATTTCAAATTCATTTTATCCATGAAACATGATTGATTAATAATATTCAAAAATTAGTAAATTAAATAAATCTTAAAAAAAATCCACATTAATGAGGAGTATCGATAGAAACACCACAGATGTCCCATGAAAAACATGTGTGATAGAATAAAATGAATACATTAAAAATTAAATATAATTAATTATTTTCATTAATCAATTCCCCAAACAATGATCTATTACTTTTCCTCAACAAATCAGCCTTCAAAAAGGTTCTACTTTCTCTCTCAAGTCATAGTCCATACTCAATGAATGTTAAGTAAAAATACTTAAGCTGGATAAAATTCCAAATAACTCATGCCTTTAAAGATACCTCTTTCTCAAGATCCTCATCCACTTACTAATTTTACACATCTTTTAATATTCCAATATTCCATTCTTATAGATTATTTATCCCTTCTTAATTTTAGTTCAGAATTACCTAAATCCATCTAGTCCATTGACAACTATAAATTATTGAATGTTTCCACACCATTGATATAAAATAAATTTATTGAATGAGTACTGATAATATGAAATTTTAATTTCTCTTATATTAATAATGATTTCTAGTCTCTCACACACACCACCATGTTTTATTATGAGCACTTCCGTATCATTTATTATATACTCATTTTAATATATTTTTAATAATATATAAAATTGGTATTTTGGGAGGGTCCTTCAGGCATTACTTTTAAAAAGAAGTCAAGTCACCCAAAGGTGGAGTTAAAATTTCTACTGATTACATTTCAAACATTAATACATATTAAATCTTTTCAATGGGATGAGCTTCTTCTTGAAGCTTTCCTTGATACATATTTTTGCGGTTATAAGGGACGTGTTAGCTGTCCGTTTGAGGGAATGCTACAACACTTTTTAGGACTTCAAGGTTCTAAAAAATCTTGGTGTTAAAGGGAATTTCAGACCTACTTTGGGCACCATGGAGTTTTTTTGGAACCCTCCTTTCCCCCTTTGGATTAAAGTCAATACGGATGGCGCCTCAAAAGAGATTCATGGCCCTTCGGGTTGTGGTGCGGTCTTTAGGGCTCATGATGACTCCGACAAAGGATGATTCTATGGTTCTTGTGGTGTGACAAGCTCTCTTGAGGCTGAAATGCTTGGGATCATACATGTTGTTTCTTTTGTAAAAATGAAGGGCTGGTCTAATATCTGGCTTGAGAATGACTCTTCCACCATTGTGAAGACCATCAAAAATGGTGAAATGATCATATCTTGGCAGCTCACTGCAAAGTGGATGAAATTCATGGAGACCCTTTCGACTCTCAAATTCATCATCATGCATATATTTCGAGAGTCTAACAAGATATCGGATGGACTTGCAAACATTGGAGTTGGAAAACCTATTCCCTGGTCTGATTCTCTCCTTCAGGCATTACTTCCTTCCTATAGGGACAAATGTAATAAAATACCGAACTTTCGTCTTTTGTAATATTTCTCTTTTTATGAATTAATGCCTCGGCCTTTTGGTGGGGGACCTTTTTAAAAAAAATATGCATATTAATTTTTTACAATATTAAATTAATAAGAAGTTGGATAACCATGTGGGTTCACTTTTAAAATGGATTGAGAGTTCAATCTCCTCTAATAATAATTTGGTTATCTATCATAGAATTTATCACTCTCCTCACATTCATGGTGAAGGATTTACATGATACTACTATTGTAATATCTTAATCACCAAAATGTTCAATGTTAATAAAAATAAATGATCTTTCCTATTTATAATGAAGTTTACATGGAATGAATTTCAATTTGGAGTTATAAAGAAGTACTTTGTGTTTAGGATGGGATGCTCCCTTTTATATCATCTTATAATGTTTCAACATAGATTTATGTTTATAAATTATATCATTCTCAATTATCTCTCTTTGAATTTCTTCAAACCCTTGTATTTATATAATTATTTGGTATCTATATTTTCCTAAGTCAAAGTTCATGTTCTTCACAATAGATTATTTTTTTTCTCTAATTGTATAATATTTGATATATTTTACCATAAACCTACTTTTATGGGAAAATTTAAAATGGTGAATAAAAATTGATTGTATAGGTATATAATTTTTCATTTAAACTTTTCCTCCAATCATTCCTATTGAGGTTTACAATCTTCTCAAGAATAACATTAACGTCTATATTGGCTACCTATGTAAGCACATTAGTCTATGGGTGATATTATATCAATGTTTTATGGTTTAATCTGTAATTTTTCTGTCAATTATTCTATTATTATATTATAAAAGTGTGTTACTGGGTCACCGATGATATATATTAGTATTAAAAATCAAAAAATTATTTTAGATCTGATAGAATAGAAAATATTATATGAATCATCAGTTTTAGTATCTCTTTATTCCACCCAAATAAAAAAATAAATTATAATCAATCAATAAGAATAGAAACAATAGATGGGAAAAGTTATCATAAATTCTATTTTCTTTTAATTAAGTATTTCATAAATGTTTATATGCCTTTAAGTAATTTTTTTCATTTTTGAGATATTCTTAGTTAAATGGTATTTTGGGAACTTTTTACAAAATTTATTTTCCTACTTAAATATTATTGGATAGTATAATCAATATTCCTATATTTTCTTAGTTGTTTTTGGTGATCAAAATGTCCAACATAGATAAAGTTGGAATCATGTTAATTATATATGGAACTTCAATCTCATTTATGAACATCCTTACCATTTTAAGAATATAGATTCTCCAAAGGCATGAGTGATTACATGTATAAAACTTTTATTCGTATTTTAATCATGAAATTTGTTGAGCATTGTGGTGTTAATTAATTTGAGAAATCATAATAAAGCCACCCATGAAATGATAATAAGGATATTTATTTTTAATCTCAAAGAATTTCTCACTTGGAATATGATCTTTTATGGGTTCCTCGTCTAAAAATCCTACCAAAACAATGTGGTTAGTCTAATACTGTGGTATATCATATGGTTACCTATTTTTTCAATTATTAATCTCATTATTAAATTATTATAACAAAAAAATAAATCTCATAATCATTGGTTTGTCTTATAACTTCATTAATAGATACATAATACCTATATGATTAGTTAAAATTGTTACCTTGGTTCCTATTAGATATGATATAAGTTTATCTAATTAATAAAAACTTACAAGGAACACCATTTTAGTAGTGGTGTTGTTTCATTGGATAGATTCTAATGTCTTGGTAGAATAAGTTATAACATGAATTTTAATTTCAATCATATATGTGAGGACTATCCCTAATTGATTGTTTTAATAAATAAAATGTAGCTCAAAAGGGAGTTTCAAATTATGCTCTTATATCACCCTATATTGGCAGCTTGGGTGGAAGAGGGGATGGGGTGTGGGGTGTCGGTCATGAGTTCGAGTCCCCGAGCCATTTTATTTTGTAGCATGCGTAATATGATGGACCCATCTTTAAATTTTGTCCTTATATCACTTGTAGAGAACATAGATTTATCTTTAGCTCATTGAAAATTTTTTATGAAAGAATCATAGTAAAATTTATTTCGTATGATTCCCAGTTAAATTGGAAAGTGTTAGGGATACCTTATTAAAATAATTTAAAAACATTATATAAAGTCTTCCATGACATATGAATAATATAATAAGATTTATAAAGTAAGATAATGAAATTAAGTTATGATTTTAATAATTATCTAATTCAATTCCATTTAATTAAATAACATTTCCTAGAACTATTACAATTTTATCTATGAAATGTCATTTTAAAAAATTAAGAAAAATCACATTTTTAATTCCTGATCTGATGATTTTTTCTATGTTAGATAAGTAATGATAATTTTTTTTTCTAGAAATATTGAAATAATTAAGAATATCTTAAAAACTAGCTTCAATAAGGTCATTGAATATTATTACAATACATATTTGAAATATACATGGGGAATTTAAAAATCCAAATGGAATTATTTTTCAGAAAAAGTGTCCATAATTATAGGTGAAATTATTTTTCCCCTGGTGATCAAGGATAATGGGAACTTGAAATTTTTTTAAAAATCCTTATGATAATTTATAATAGATCTTCCTTAAACATATCTCTAGCATATGGTATATTAAGAGTATTTGAAAATATTATTTTTTGGTTAATTGATTTAATTTAATAATGTTAATTCATACTCTCCAACTATTTTAAACTCTCACAAGGAATTGTTCATTCATTCCATTTTAACAAATAGTCAGACCAGACTTCTTGGGTAAAATTTGAATAGTGAATACCCACGATATGTTTTATATGAGGTAGGTGATGTTTTATTTTGATAATTTATCAACCACACTTTATACTACCAACATCATGATTGGATTTAATATTATTTGAGATTTTATAATAGTCTTATATTAATTTTATAGAAATATTTATTGAAGCAAATTATAGAACTTGGTCTTGGTATGTCACATAATATTTAACTTATGGCTTTAATAATATCTCTCAAATGATTAATGAGTTTCATTTCTTGGTCAAAAGATGAGTTTTTAATAATGACCACTAGAAACATATCATCACAAGTTAAGTAAACCAATTTTAAGTATGGTTTCATTGGTTTCATTTTATGTTTGGGTTAGAAAATTAAATATAGTATCATCTCAGGTTCACTGAAATCTTCTATGAATAATTCCTATAAAAAAGGAACATTTTCAATTTCATCATATGATAGTAAATAGTTAAATATACCAAATAAAGAAGAATTTTTCTATAACGACACACACTTTTCAAACATATATTACATCTTAATAGATAAATACTCATTTAATTTTACAAGTCACAAATGGGGACTATAAAGGTTTAGTGTCTTTAAATACAAGATACTCAATATTTTTTATTTCATAAATGATCTTCAACATATCCCATAATTATTGTTCCATTTAGTACACTTCATAGAAATACACTACTTAAAACCATTCTCTATAACTATTGGAAAATAATCATAAGAAAGGGTGAGCTTATATGCTCTATAATAGTAATCATTAGAGATATAAATTGATGATCATAAGAATAAATAAGGTAATAATAGGGGTATGAGATCATGAACATAAATTGAAACATTTATACCCAATCTAACATGGACATTAATCAAGATTCATGGAATGAAACAATATTATTTCCAATGACATGAATCATAATAGTGATAAATTATCATAAATCAATCATGAACTTTAAGTTTATTTTATATAAGTATGGCCCGATCATATGTATAGAAACAATTTCATCTGTCATGATTAACTACTGAGACCATCAAATCATAGTGGACTAGGAATCCCTACTTGTTTCCCATAAAATATTGAATCATTCATCACCAATTTAATCCAATAGTAGTTCATTCACATTCACTTATTCCAATTTTGGAACAAGAACATCATCCCATTTCCTGTCATGGATTAAGCATATTGGCTGGTTTCCCATAATGGATCAAGAACATCAGTGTGATTACCATAATTATATAATGAGATATAAATATTTACCTAATGTATTATAGAGATATATAATTACAGGAACTATCATCACATAATGAAAATTATATATATCTATTCCACAATCTCATTATACAATCATCATATCATCTCTACATAACCTATGAGCTCATGGTAGGGTCCTCCTTCTACGATGACATCATGTGACCTTTTGGGATCAACCGACTCGACATTCTCTCCGTTGATGGTCTTCTTCTTACCTCACTCCACCTATGCTGGATAGGGTTTCCAAAGTAATCACGTTGATGGACCACAACTGAGATCCATTTTACGCATCTGAGGGTCGCTACCTCATCTCTCGTGAGTGCGATGGGTGGTTCATTGTAGTCTTTGAGGCGTTCAGATGCGGCGACGAGATTTGGGCATGGGATTTTAGTAGGTTATGTAAAGATATGTGTTTGGATGGTTGTTGACAAGGTGATGGTCTACTGCTCCTTGATTTATGATTTCTCTTTTTGGTTTGTATGGATCTGATGTTCGCGTTTGGTTTTGGTTTAATCGACGTTCGAGAGATAGGTTTGGGATATTTTGTGGTGTTTGGGTCACCTGTTTTTTTCAAGATGTTCATGTCGTCGGTGTCCTGTGCAGGTTCTAATTTTGGATTCTGGTCATGGATGATGACTGCTTTGCTGCTAATTTTTTATATTGAGTTTGAGTTGCTGAAGGCAGAGGAATTGAACTTACTGGCTCTATGAAGGTTCAATGGAGGGGTTGTGAATGAACATTGGAAGACATCTCTTAGGTTTGTTATGGGTTTTTTTGATTTTTGTGTTGAATGATATGAATTTTTATGGGCATTGGTTGAATGCATTGAATTGGTGGCATGATCTTTGTAGCATTTTGGTTTGAGGTTTGAGGTTCGTTGCACCTGTCTTACATGGTTTTTCTCTATATGGGGTTTTGAGTAGATGGTTTTTGTCTGGTCTTCACTCTAGAATCAGATGTTTGAGAGGGTATGGATTTTCCATCAGTTCTAGGACCGTGCACTCATGCATGGGACAATTAGCCGACAACAAGGAGTAGAAGGAGAAAAATCTTATCATTTATGTTACTGGGTAGGGGTTATTCTATGTAGGATTGGTGTTGTTTGGCCTTAAACTTTTGTTCAAGGGTGTTTTGATTGTCTTAAGTCGTGAAGTCATGTTTGGTTTTTTCAGTTGTCCCTCAAAAGTGTTTGAATAATAAAAATTTAATTTACAGTCATCCTGAGGAATATATACTTTCCAATTATGAAATCACTTATTTAGAATCTAAAAATTTACCTAATATTAAGGAAGAAATTTTATTTTAAAATAACCTATTAAAATCATAAAATAATCTTTAAATCATTGAGCTTTTATATTGGTGGAAAGTGCTATTCATACTGCATACATTAAAATAAATATTCCTTTTACAGTTTTGGTAAGAATTCAAATGTACCTCATTAGGATAATGAGAATAATACTCATTTTAAACCATCTCGTAAAAAATAATTCAGTGTTAATAATAAAATTAAACAATCGTGGGATAATAGTAATGATATTCTTTAAAAAAAAATTTAAAAACATATATATTTATCACATCGCTTTGTGGAGGAAGTAGTCCAAACATACACACGAGAGACAATATCATTTTTCAATATATTGTAAGGTTACGAGGTATATGTGATATTATAGTTAAAAAAATATAATTATTTCATAAATACCATATATATACTTTTAATGCCTTCTTATATCCACCAGTGATAGGTAGTGACTGAAAATTAATTACATCAATTCTCGAGGTTGTAGTCGGCCATGCAACCTATAAATAGTTTCATTTTTCATTTGCTTAAATATGGGGTGTATATAGGTTATGAAATTAACATAATAAAATCAAATTAAAACGGATATACATATGCCATTATAACTTTGTTGTTGAATAATGTTTTAACGAGTTTTAATAAATTATAAAATATAAACGTAGGGTTAAGAATGATATCTCGTTTTAGTAACACCTTATAGGTTTCCACCGAAATCCGTCTTTGGAGGGTTTCCTAATAAAAATCAGAACTATAGGAAAAGTAGGGGGATGTATAAATGGTACTTGGTAAGCTATTTAATGAACAAAAAGTCTATTGATTTGTACAAAGGATATGAGAGGGGTACCCTTTTAATAGGGGGCGAGAGGACACACCTGTATTTTTTCAAAATAAAAATATTTACCAACATATTACATACAAAAAAACTCTAAAATGGATAATTATAGAACCTTATAAGATATATGTTTAAAATATGGCCATAAATTTGATTTGGATGAGTTTTTGGGTCATTTTAACCTATATAATTTTTCTTTATCCCCCTAGTAAACGTATGTTACCTGTAACTGTGGAAATTAATTTTTAGTATTTTTACTATTAATTTGGCTAAAAAAATATGTTATCATTATTAACTAATATTAAATATTATGAATCAAAATACAGAATCCATTTTACCAAAATGAATTCACATAATTGGTAGAATATAATTTAGAAATAAATCGTTGGTGTGATCAAAATCTAGTTTTCCAAAGAAAAAGTTTTCATTAATGTCAATTGTTATTATATAACAATTTAACAAAAATGTATTTACAAGATGTAAATTGGGTTAAGAATAATATTATTAAAATAATTTTAATTTTAAATCATTTAAAAACAAGATGTAACTTCAAAAATTCATTAAACAAAAATGAATCAATAAATAGAAACAATATTTATCACTATTCACCAAAAAAATAATCTTTGTGGGGGATTATAAAAAATCCACTCTAAGAAAATTTTGACATGATGATTTTAAAAATGAAGTTAATTTTTTCAAATAAAATTTGTATAAGAGTACAAATTAATTTTAAAATAAGTTCCCAAAACAGGACGAAACCACTTTTTAGAAAAATATAGTTTTTAAGAATATAACTGTATTTATTCTTATCATATTCCTAGAAATATGTTAGACTAAAAATAAGAAAAAATATTGAATATAAAAAATTATATGTAATATTAAAACTATTCACCAATAGTTATTAGTTTAATTTATTATCATGAAAACACATTGTGTGTATAAAAAAAATCAGAAAACCATTTCTTTTAGTTTCAAATGGTTTTTTGTTTCATTTTTAACCAATTTATTACTGGTGAATTTATTTTATACGTGTATAAACTAGGTAATTTTCCTAAAAAATAATGTCATATTCTACCCTAAAATTGTAATAGTTTGGTAATAACATTTATGGTTAAGTAATAAAATAAATAATATATTTTTTTATTAAAACTCGATATTACGTATAACACATGTTATCGAGGTAACTAAATCTATTTGAAAAAATATATATTTCATTAAATATCAGGGTGTAACAATATATACCACTAATAATTAATTTCACTCTCGATTTTTAATCACTCTGATACAAACAAGTGTGGATACTTCTTCCTCATCATATCTTTAGGATCCCACATTGCTTCCTCAAATTGGTGGGTGTTCCACAAAGCATTGACCATGTGAGTGGTTTCGTTTCATAGAAGTTTATTTCAATGATCCAAAATCTACACTAATTATTTCTTATAATAGATATAGTTATCTAATAGTATTAAATTTGAGATTAGTACATGTTAAGGGTCAGGTATATATTGCCTCATGAGAGATACATGGAATATATTTAACTTGAGATAGATTTTATGGAAGCACCAAGTGATAAGAAACAATCCATACTCAATAAATCATCTTGAAAGGTCTAAAATAAAAATGGATCAAAATTACATTATTTTGAAATCTAATAACATTATTCCATGGATAAATTCATATAAACACCTTATCACTATCTTTTAATTCTAGATGACACCAAATATTGTTTATATAACATTTATGTAATCTTTGAGATGCATTGATGTTATGATGAATGGTACTAGATTTATCTTAAATTTATTTATATAGCTCATGTAATACTAGAATTATTTCAATATCTTCATCCTATATTGTTGGAATAATATACTTCTTTCTATAGTGGAATTTGTAAGGATCCACCTCAACACTCAAATAAAATATATTGTTGAACGAAAACTCAACTAGATGTGGGTGTCTATCCCATCCTCCTTTGAAATTAATATAAAAATATATCATCATAAACTCTATGTTTTTAATGGTTATTTAAGATTGGACATCTGTCTAGAGATGATATAGTGTTGAAACATATCTATATATCTATATTTTATATAAGACATTGCTAAAACATCAAGGTAAACTTAGGATCCTGGTCATATATAGTAGAATGTTGTACTACATGAAACCTTACAACTTCCATAATGTATATACTTAAAAATTTTTCCAAAGATAAATCTTCTATGATAGTGATAAAGTGTGATAAATTCATAATATTGTCTTATACAATCCATATAGCATAATTCCATATAGATGTTTTGGGGAGTCTAATGAGAAAATTGATGGTGATGTTTTCATATTTAATTCTCATCCTTATCATGATGATATACCAAGCAATATGATTCATACTTTTTAATATATATCCTCAGTAAATTCCACCATAAATACTGTTTCAAATTTTTATAAATATTTATACTTCCTAGAATAATTGATAATTAATATCTGTGAGCTTCCCATAACAACTACATCTTCAAATTTATTATGGAAGTAACACATACATGGTTCATAAACCATATCATTCCTTCCTAATCATGGTTAAAAATTGGAACATTTCACACATTATTTTGTAGCTTTACATCCTCCTTTAGTTACACTTTAATCATCAATGGTATAGATAGTTAAATTCACATTTCTAAAAGAAAATATTTTTCCCCTTCAATCAACATTTAAAGATATATAATTTCAAAATTCCTTAATACAAGATCTTTTTTGACCAATATCATAGATAAGATAGTATGATTCTTTTGAATCAAATCATCTCCCAACTTGTTTTTTTTCAGGAGTGGTAATGTATAGAGTATCCATAATCATTCATTAGCTCGAACCATATTCTTTGGCACATATTAAACACATTTTGTTTGAATAAATTCTTTTTACTTTTGTGATATGTATATATATCATACATTTATCAATTAATATAATTCCTCTATATATTTAAATAAAATTTACCATGTATAATTTGGAATCATTACTTGGTTAATTTTACTCATGAACCTCTAATTATTGGTGTAAAAATATGTTACCACATCATTCCATATTAGGATTCATATAAGTCTCTTATGTAATGAATCATTATAAATTTAAATCCCTTCTTTACTATAGGTTAATATAATCATAGGTGCATTGGCTAATATTCTATTTAGTTCCTTTAAACAGTCCTCACATTCATATATCTAGAGAAACATGGATCCCTTTTGATTTAGCATGTTCTATGCATTTTATATTAATGAGAAATGTTCCACAAAACATTGATAATATCTTGGTAAACCATGAAAACATTAGATATCAATGAATTTTTTTAGTCAGGGAAAATGTTTAATAACTTTAGTCTTTGTTATATCTATAAAAAGACCCTCTCTTAACAATATATGTCCCAAAAAAGAAAATTTTTATAAAAAAAATCACACTTACATTTTTCATACAACTTATTTTTCCTCTGGGACTTTAGCACAGTCCTCAAGTGAACATCATTATATTCCTTTAACATTGAATATATAATAATATCACATATAAATCATAACACAAAATGTTCAAGATAATATATAAAGACTATATTCTTTAAATCCATAAATATAGTAGGGTAATTTGTAAGACCAAATAGAATCACTATATATTCATAGTGTATATATGTTTAATGAGTTTTTGTATTGGGTATGTCATCCTTATTAACCCTCAATTGATAATCTCTAGAATGAATTTCAATCTAAGAAAATTACTTATCTCTTAATAGTTGGTCAAACAAGTAATCAATATGAAGTAGAGGACTGTTTTTCAGAATGTTGATGTTGTTTAGTTGTCAATAATCAATTTACAGTCTCATTGATCTATCATTATTCATAAAAAATTTAGGTTCACATCAAGGTGAAAAACATGGTTGAATAAATCCTTTTTTAATACAATCATATAGTTGCTTCTTCAATTCCTAAGAACTAATAAAGGGAATTCAATATGGATTTATTGAAATAATAATATCACTATGTATGATTTATATTAAGAATTAAAAATCATGAATTAGTGTGTAGTTGGGTAACTCATATTAAAAGACATAAAAAATTTCTGTAAAATAGGTATGCCAATTTTGTTGTGTTTCTCCCCAACCATATTTTATAAACACCCATTTTTAAAAGAAATCAATACCTACACAATGGATGTGAAATTTCATATTTATTATCTCACTGGTAGATAAACTTACATTAGTTTGAAATATTAATCATGAATTCAATTCATGAGATGTTGATGTGGTATTTATTTAGATAAATCAAATCCATTACATAAATAAAATCAAATTCATCCATATAGAAAATAAAGAAATTTATAAGAGTCACATTACCACAAACGTCAGTTGGAGAAGAATTATATACTCGAGGTATTATTAACATACCATTATGGGTTTTCAATAATAATTCTACTTTAAATAATTGGGTATTGGAATTGAAAATCCTAAATACTTTTCATGATATGATTTAATTTTTATAGTGAATCTCAAATAGAGTACTTTGAAATTTGATAATAATTATTTCCCCCTCAACCTCATTAATTTTTATTCAATCCTATATTAAAAACTAAATGGTTATCATTACCATCTTATATCTATGACTAGAGTGAACAATAATGAAAAATAATTCATAAGTTTTTTAAGTCATAACACCATAATTTTAATTAATGTAACCTTTGAATTTTCTTATTTCATTTGAGATCATTATTCCAATCCATCATGATGGGTCATAAATGGTTTATTAACTTCAACGACATATCCCCTAGGAGTGTCAAAAAAGGTGTATAGAAATTCCCATTTTTATATACCATTTGACAATCAATTCAAAGATAATTTTTCCCATTTGAATGTTATTATCCCATAGTAGAACTATACTATAGAGAAATATAATTATGTTACCCAAACAAGGATGTAATTTCTTGGAAACCACTAGCTTTATCCTTCACTAGTTCAATGATATTTTCATATACTTAGAATTATCCTTGTAAATATCCCTAGGTTTCTCAATAAAGTTTTCTTATCCCGGTTATAAAGGTTAAATAAAAATGTCATATAATACCAACTATTGAAACCCAAATATTACATATATATATATATATATATATATATATATATTTCATCTAAATAGATGAATATTCCATTAATTTTTGAAAAAAAGCACATGAGTTCCATAAAATATTAGTTTTAGAGGAGAATAGAGACAAACTCTTCTTATTTCGGGAAATTTATTTGACATCTACCAAAAATATATTCCTATTTAGTAATCTTCCTAGATATACACTACTTAAATCCTTTCTTCTTAACCTTGGGAAAGGAAACATAAAAAATGCTATCTTCAAATAGTTAGTAATAGTAAATAATAAATATATCAATTGATGATAATATAAAAGAATAAGGTAAGAATACGAGTATGATATCATGAATATAATATAAAAAACATCATACCCAATCTTTCAATGATTGTAATCATGATTCATGGGATAAAATAATATTATTTCAAAACATTTGACTCATTAGAGTAAGAAATCATCCCAACTCAACCAGTGACCATAATTTCATGTAAAAATATCTTGGAAGCATCATATATATATATAGTATTTCGTTTGTCAAGGATAACTAATGAGAATAAAAAATCATAATGGATCTGGAAAACCTAACAATTTCTAAAATCATAATGGATCACATATTACCACTTGCATCCCATAGTAGATCAAGAAAACTGACTAGTTTCCAATAGTTTATAAAGTATACTGGCATATTTCCAATAGTAGATAATGCAAATCGGTTTGTTTCCCATAGAATATCCTTCACATTATCATGTTTACCATAATTATAACATGAGATATAAAACCTAAACCAATGCATTAGAGGGAAAAATAATTCATATCACTCTATTATCATAATGAAAACTATACATATGTGTTCCAAAAGATCATTAACCTCTCATCATGTCATCATATCATAACCCATGCAATGAAGATGAGTTTCATAAAAATTTCATCAATCCATCATAGAAAAACCCATAGAAAATAAATTGGTTTTATAAACATCTCATTATCATAATCATAAACCATCTAGATAGAGAATAAGTATGGTACCACTGGATTGTATTACCACTAAAATATAAGAAAACCTAAAGGTTTTTATCATTTATGAACATAAATATCTTAAAAATATAACTATAAATATTCTTAAAGAAGATATCCTTTCCATTTTTAAACAAATTATTTAAAATCTAAAAAATTTCCAAATATTAAAGAAAAAAATATTTTAAACATACCATGGAAAATTTTAAATGAATCCTTAAATAATTTATTGGTCATGATAATGGATAATATGGTTCATTGTTTATATGTTAAAAGAAAGATTCCATTCACATTATTATTTAACACTCAAATGTAATATGTTTGGAAACTATCATGAAAATAAATATTAAATGATTCTATAATAATTAAAAAAATTATAATAGAGAATTAAAAAATCAATAAATTTTATTAAAACATTAATGAAAACATTTTTATAAAACATTGACATGAAATAGAAAAAAATGTTCATCCAAAGGGAGAAATAATGTGTGTTTCATTAAAAATGTTATTTTGGTCTCTTTTTTTAAAGGGAGTTAAATTAAATTTAAACATATAATCTACACAAATAAACATATGATAAGAAAATAAATGAGTTTATTTAGAGAAAGGTAATATTTTTTAGTCACTATAATCAAAATTGTAAATAATCTGGATAAATAATGAGATTGTAACACAACACCCTTACAACTTTGGTAACTTTTGAATCATAAAACCAATGAAATAAAGAAATATATAGAGATATATAAACCCTAATAACTATAATTATAATAATACTAAAATACATTTAGGGTAAATATATACACAATATAAAAAAAGTAGTGAATGAGTCATGTGTCCCAAAAATTAAAAGTGAGACAAAAATGCCTTACATAAAATCTTGAATATCTTCATACACATTTTAACCTAATGTATAATTTATAAAAGTTTATTATAAATATATTATGAAAATATAAACATATATTTCATACCCCGTTTAATTTACATATAAACTTTTATATTTGGTTTAGTTATAATCATTTATTAAAATCATTGTTCCTGGTTAAAACTGCTCTGTTTTTCATTTTTGTTTTGGTTTTGTAGTTTTGGTCCTTGTAAATTAATTATAGTTTCATCATCTATATAATTTTAATAATGATATAAATATCATATATACTCTTTATATATTTTTTTATAGTCATCCATAAAATTTAGAGATAGTAAAATGAATTACACTATTTATGGAGATGGTAGGTCGTATGTATGCATGAATATTGTTTCCATTGTTTCAACGGATGGAAAGAAAAGTGGTAAATATTAATTACACAGTAAATATAAATTTTTGTATCATATATATCATAAATAATCATTATAAATATATCATTATTACCATATATTTGAAAATAAAATGAAAAATGATCACATCCATTCATAGAGGTGGTAGCCCACACATATATATGAGAGACGTCATCATTTTTCAATAGATGGAAAAGAATTAAGATATGATATTATATTTCCATAAGTAAAATTATTTAATAACTACCATAAATATTATTTAAATCCGTAATTATCTCAACCCATGAGAGGTGATGGTGGTAAATGGATTACATCGGTTTACCAGCTGATAGTTCATCATACACACGATCAACGGTTTTGTTTACCATTTTATGGGAGAGGAGATGGATATAGAATATTACATTTACATAATAAAATATTAGTATATGGGATACAATTATGTAATTATACAATAACAGTTGAAAAATATTTTTATGAGGTAGAAGAATAAATAAATAATGGGTGGTTAAGAGTGATACCACTTATTTGGAAAACCTCTTTAGATATATACCCAAATCCTTCTTATGAGGGTTTCATAAAAAAAATAATTCCTATATAACTTGAGTTGTTAATTAATTAAGTGATATGTGTAGTTAATATCTGGAACAAAATTATTGGGATTTGTAAAGTGGAGAATAGAGTGATTTCCCTTTTATAAGTTTGGGAGAGTACATAATTGTAATTTTTAAAATTAAAAGATATACCCATGTTTTACACACACCATAAGGATAAAAATGGATAATTATCTACAATTATATTATATAACACTAAAATATGACTATAAAATAGAGATTTGATATTTTAAAGTCATTTTAACCATTATATATTTTAGTTTGACCCCTGATAAACTCGTCTTAATAGTAATGATGATATTTAACTTTTTATGTTTTTACAATTTATTATAAATACCAATTATGTTGAACTTATTACACAACATTAATTTTGATTAGTACATGTAAGGACCCAAACATTCATTAATGTAAATCCCTCTTGATCGAATTAAATGTATCTTTATGTAAAAAATTTATATAAAATGTGAACTTATTTAGATTTATGTTAAGAATTGTTACCATTTCAAATATAGCCATTGAACAGTGATCATAGGATTAGTATAAATATTGGACTGTAACAAATTCAATTTACTCAGAAAAAGGAAGCGATGGCCTCATCCAGTAGATGTGCCCCATACGAAGCCCATTTTTCAGTGCTCAGAAATGAGGTGGCGTCATTGGGATTCGCTCTTGACCAAGCCCAAGACGAGCTTGAATATGTTAAGCTCAAGTGGGACCGCCTACGAGATAAATTGAAGTTGATAGAGATTACCACCCGAGCAATGTTATCTGAGCCATCCCAAGAGTCTATCACCATCACACACCTTACTCTTTGGTCTTATGTGGGTGTTATAAGGGGTTATGTAACAAGACCTTAGTACTATGGTTATGTACACTATTGTTTTATATAATAATGAATATACCTTCATTTTATTACTGTTACCTTGTAAATAGTTTTTTTAAAATCACAAATAGTATTTTTAGTTAATGTTCAACTAAGAAATCTATTTTGATCAGTTAATGGATTTATGAATTAAATAATATTTTAATAAAATATTATTATTATTTTTAAATTAGTTTTTATTAAATATAAATGATCATATAATTTTATGAATGCAATCGTAATTTTTATAAAGGTATGAAAACCATTTTTGTCAAAACCCATGAATTTTCGATAAATGTCGGTTTTTATTTTAAAAGTTAAATTTTAACATATTTAGAGAATTATTTAGATAAAATAAGTATTATTTCTGGAATCAGGATGTCTAAATTATCCAATGGTGAATTGTTCATATTTTTCTCAGAAAGTCAAATTTTTTGGTAAAAATTAAATGCCATTTAAATATATAATGTGTTTTATGACATCATAATGACGTGATGTAATAAAATATTATAATCTTTATGTTCATCCAATATATGTTTTACCATTAAAATAATATGGTTTTGGGTTAGTTTGACTTATTTTACAAAGCATTAATGGACCTTTCAAGACTTATTAAACATCTTGTCTCTTTAAATTGTTTCCCTTGGGATTTGACTCACCTCCCCATAAGAAACCCCATTATTTTAAGAAGTTCGGATTTCAGACTTATAAAATATTTTTTTCCACTTCTCTTTTCCAAAAACCATTGGAAAAACCCATGGGCTTGTTTTTGGTTTGGATTAGTTTAATTTGAGGTGTCCCAAACCTAAATAATAAAGAATTCCCTCACCTTTCCTATATAAACCCACCCAATCTACCACTTACTCCTCACTCAAAACCTTTGGAGTTCATCCAACCTCTTATATACTCCTTGTATAATCCCCCCAAGGTTCCCCAATATCCCAAGAAGCCTCTCTCAATCCTCTCTCAAGCCTTTGGAAACACACTTCCAAGTAAGGGTTTTTTCTTCCTTTCTCATTTTTTGTCCAATTTTTTTAATGTTGTTATGCCCTCATAATTTAAATTATAAATGTTGGGTTAAGGTTTTTCAACTCACCCATTCTTCCCTCTTTATTTTTTAATTGTGGGAGACCCCTTTCTCTCTCATTAAATCCCTCCCATGTACACTCGTTACTATGCTAAAATTCAGAAAGGAATTTCTCTCTCCTCATTTACATTGAAGAAACTCTTTTGTATCATGAATTTAAATTCCATTAAAATTGTTGGGAAATGTCTCTATATGACCTCATTACTTTCCATTTTATTTAAATATGATGATACACCCCTTACTCTCTCATTATCCATTTTTATGAATTCTTACGTCACGCCGTTACGCTACCGAAATTTCACCAATTTTCCAAGACAATGTCATTGTGTAGTGAATACCATGTCCATTTATCTTTCAAGGGTATTCACCTTTATGCACATTTAATTATTGATTATAAATTTTCATGTATGAATTCCACATTCCTTTATCGTAGAATAAATGATGATGTTTTATGAATCTGTGTTATATGATCCATGTGGCACACTTATGCATGAAATGAAATGTTTAAGAAGGGTTCACCCTTATAGAGATCCAATGCATTAGGTAAAGTATAGTATCATGATATGTCACATAAAATGGGTGTTTAATCATGCTAATTCAAGTGCAATTAGGTTTTACTCGTGCTTCATGTGCAATGAGGATTTACTCATGCTCCATGGGCAATGAGCCTTGGCTCATGCTAATTTAATGTTAAGTGTTGTTTCCATATTTCCATGTTATTATTATCATGATTTATAATGCCTTTATGTTTATGCTTCTATTTTTCTATATTTATATTCCTATTGTCTGACATGTATTTTATTCCTCATGTCATTCCATTATTATTCTCTTACTGGGCTTTATAGCTCACTCTTTTCTTAGGCATGTTGTCAGGTTATCCCATTCAATGCTAAGTACGAGGGAATGTAGTGGTCATGTAAAGGAATATTTCAATAAAGATATTTTATTTCATGTTTTAAGTTGTTATGAAATGATCCTAAGCCCCAAAGACACTAGACCTCTCGATCTTCTATGTCGTATGAAGTGAAGTTTATGTAATAAATTATGTTTAATTATGTAATAAAAGATAAGGGTTGTCATAGTTGGTTTCAATGGATAGGTTTAGTTATTTTTTTTATTAGGATTAGAAAAGACTAGTGAATCCTTAAAGACAAGACTAAGTATAATAAAAACATACCTTGGTTTTGGTGTGTATTGAGTAAGTGGTTTATCAAGAAAATAAATCCCTGTCTAGAAACGAGCAGGTAGTGGCGGCTCTGGCACAGATGTATCCTAGGTGTAAAACCCAAAAACACCGCTTTGAGCTAGACTCGAACGAGAACTGGTGCATGACAATACGCCTTGCTGCACTCTTGGTTATGGCACTCTTGGGGTATTTGATTTGATAAATTCACAAGATTAGTATGAACTATTATTAAGGGACAAAAAATGCCGTAAGAATATATGTTAGAAAGTAGATCATGGATAACATAGATTTAAGCCAATAGATTCATTTTTTAAGGAAATAAAATTTATTTATAAGTTGTTAGTTTTGTCCTTGGATTACCCTTTATGTGTTACCCCTAACTTTCCTTTTATTCCAGCCAATGGCCAGTAATAGGAGGACTCAGGCTAACAACCGATGTGAAGATCAATGTGATGGTTGTACTAATGAGATGCCCAATCCAATGGAAGTGGGAATCGTGAACTTTTTCAGTCTTCTCTCCCAACTAACTCAAGATTTTAATTGAAACATTGGTCAAGAGGAATGTTCAACCCCCCCCCCCTTAAGAAAGAATAAGTCGCTATCGAGAGATTCATGAGACAAAGGTCTCCTACTTTTAATGGTTCATCTGATCCCTCAATCACTGAACAATGGATCAATTCAATTGAAAGGATATTCTCCATCCTTCAATGTTCGGAACAAGAGAAGGTTCTCCTGGATTCTTATTGTATGGAGGGTGAATCTGATCAATGGTGGACGTTGATAAAAAATACGATGCCTGAGGAGGAGATCGAGGTGTTGGAATGGAAGGATTTACAGAAGATGTTTTTCAATAAATATTTTCCACGCACCCTTCGACTTAATATTGAAAGGGACTTCCTTGCCCTCAAGAAAAAAGATGATGAATCTATCGGAGCGTACGAGGAAAACTTCACAAGGATTTCACGATACGCTTCCGTCTTTGTCATTACCCCTAAATAAAAGGTTGACCGCTTATTTGGTGGGATAAAACCTATCCTGCGGAAAGAGCTGGCGATCTGAGACTTCGATAACTATGAGGAAATTGTATGATGTGCCCTCAAGGTTGAAATTAAGATTGGAGAATCTCAGGGGTATCATGGGGATAAGAAGTGTAAGGTATACTTCAATGATGGTGGTCTGATGGATAAATCAAACGGTGCTAAGAAGATCCATCACCCCACTTGCCAAAGGTGCAGAAAGAAGCACCCTATAAATTTCCTAAAGGGGACAAGGAAATGTTTTAGGTGTGGAAGAGAAGGGAACCTAGATATTAACTGCCAACAATAAAAACCCACGACTACAACAGAGGAGAGGAATGCTCTATTTGAACCTCAACACATTTTTCATTGCTACAACTGTAAAGAACCCCGACATCTTGAAAATCAGTGACCTAAGCCAAGGGTTTTCAGAGGAAACCAACAACCTACAAGGCATAAAGGGAGAGCTTTTTCCATCACTACAGATAAATTGAACCTTGACAACGAAGTGGTGATAATTACGCTAGTTATTTATTCAAGAATAGAGAACATACTTTTTGATTCAGGTTCTATGCATTCTTTTATATCTCGAAATTTTAGTAGAACAATCCCAACACCACCACAAATCATGGAAGTAAAGATGTCGGTGAGTATGGAAAATGGGGCAATCATTGCATCCCATGAATATAACTCGTCGCCTATCATAATATATGGATTGAACTTCCTGGAGAACCTTTTCATACTCCCTCTGGTGGAATTTGATTTAATTCTTGGCATGGATTAACTTTCCTTATATAGAGCCAACATAAATTTCCATGAGAGGGAAATCACTCTCCATGTGGAGAATCGACCCCCGATTTTTTACAAGTGCAAGGAGAAAGATGAATCTTCTTTAGCTCCATCATCTCAAGCGTAGATATTACTACCCTATTACCACTCATATCTGGCTCAGATGATTGAATCTAAGGAGGCAATTATCCGAGAGGACATGCCTATTTTGAGGGAATTCGCTGAAGTGTTTCCCAAGGATTTTCCTGGTCATCCTCATAGAAGAGATGTTGAATTATCATTTTATCTTATACTTGGGGCATTGACAATATCCCAGAATCCATATATAATGGATTTTTTGGAGCTTCAGGAGCTGAAGAAACAACTACAGGAGAATCTGGATAAAGGGTTTATACACCCAAGTGCTTTACCATGGGGTGCACCAGTCCTCTTCTTCAAGAAGAAGGATGAGTCAATGTGCCTTTACATCGATTATCATGATCTCAACAAAATCACGATAAAGATCAAGTACCCTATCCCACGAATTGATGACTTGTTTAATCAACAGCGTGGAGAACAATACTTCTCCAAGGTGGATTTGCAGTAGGGATATTATCAAGTAAGGGTGAAGAAGGAAGATATCCCCAAGGCTTCTTTTCGTACAAGATACGAGAACTATGAATTCATAGTAATGCCTTTAATACTCACTAATGCTCTAGAAATATTCATGGACTTGATGAATAGATTCTTTAGATATTACCTTGAAAAATTTGTGGTAGCCTTTATAGATGATATTCTGATATACACCAAAACCAAGGAGGATCATGAGGAGCATCTAAGAACTGTACTAGAGACCTTGTGGAAGGATAAACTCTATGAAAAGTACAACAAGTGTGAGATATGGTTGAAGTAGGTCCCATTATTGGGACATATCATCACAAGCAATGGGATATCTGTATATCCCTCAATGATAGCTACAATAGAGGGATGTCCGAGGCCAACATCGGTAACAGATATCCGTAGATTCTTGGGGTTATCTGGATATTATCGACGATTTGTGAGAAACTTATCCCGATTGTAAAACCCTCTTACCAAGATAACTCGGAAGTGGGTAATGTTTTCTTGGAGTGATGAATGAAAATAAAGCTTCAAGGAGTTAAAAAGGAGGCTTATCACTGCACCTGTTCTCACTTTACCCACAAGTGGAGAACTTTTTATGGTATTAATGATGCTTTGAAGAAGGTTCTGTGATGTGTGTTGATGAAAGATGACAAATTAATTGAATATGCTTCAAGGCAATTGAAATTTTATGATTAGAACTATCCATCACATGACCTTGAGTTGGCTATAGTAATCTTCACATTAAAAATTTTGCAGCATTACCTCTTTAGGGAGAAGTGTTAAATATATATGAATCACAAAATTCTCAAGTATATATTCACACAAAAAGAGTTGAACATGCATCAATGAATATGGTTAGAGCTGATCAAAGAATATGTTTGCTCAATCCATTACCACCCTAGGAAAGCAAACAAGGTGGTGGATTCCCTATGTTGAAAGGAACTAATGATTCTATCATTGATGAGAATTGAAAAGGATATAATCTTATTATATTTGATGAAGATGGACATGAGAATCATAAAGAAGGTAACATCATCAATCCTTTCACAAATTATTTCTCAAACGTCTCTTTTGGAAAGGTTAAAGGATTCTCAAAAGGATGATGTGAGAATTCAGAAAAAAGTGGAAGCTATCTGAAAAGGGAAATCCTTGGAGTTTAATGTTAATGAAGAAGGAATTGTGAGATTTGGGAAAATAATATGTATTCCATCTAGTATAGAGCTGAAGAAGGAACTTTTGGATGATGCACATAGTTCAAATTTTTATATTCACCCAAGAAACACAAAGATGTATCGAGATCTCTGAGAGCATTATTTGTGGGAAAATATGAAGAAGGTGATCACTGAATATACATAAAATTGTCTGGTGTGTTATCAAGTGAAGGAAGAGAGGCAAAATTATAAGGGGGTGATGCAACCATTGCCTATACCAGAACAGAAATGGGAGAACATCACCATGGACTTTGTCAATAGACTTCCCAAGACATACAAATTCAACAATGCAATTTCGGTTGTTGTGGATCGTCTTACAAAGGTTGCACACATCATTTCTATTCGGGAAGATTTCTTATTTGATAAACTAGAACATATATATATCAGATAAGTGGTAAGGATTCAGGGAGTACCACTATCTATTATGTCTGATCGAGATCAAAGATTCACCTCTATGTTTTGGAAGAGTCTTCAACATGCTCTGAATACTGAACTGAACTTCAGTACAACCTATCATCCTCAAACAGATGGCCAATCTAAGCGGACTATTCAAACACTTGATGACATGTTGAGAGCGTTCTCAATGGAATTTAAAAGAAGATGGTATCAACATCTTCCTCTAGTTGAGTTCTTTTATATCAACATTTTCCACTCGAGCATCCAAATGGCACCATATGAAGCCCTTTATGAGAAAAGGTGAATAACGCTGGCATGTTGGGATGAGGTCAGTGAGCGTAAGCTTCTTGGACATGAAATGGTCGAAGAAATGGTGGAGAAGGTGAAAACCATTAAGAAACATATCAAGGAAGCCCAGAGTAAACAAAATAGTTATGCAGACAACCATCGATGAGATCATGAGTTTAAAGTTGGAGACATGGTATTTCTACGCATATATCCATGGAAGAAGGTTGTGAGGTTTGGAAAGAAAGGGAAGTTAAGTCCAAGGTACATTGGCCACTTTGATGTTCTTGATCATGTCGTGGTTTTGGCCTATCCACTAGAAATTATACCTACCATGGCCAAAGTACAAGATGTCTTTCATGTATCCCTCTTAAGGAAGTACATACCGGACCCTACACATGTACTCTTTTCAGAGGTGGTACAGTTAGTGGATCATCTTTCTTATGAGGAGATACCAATGAAGATCGTAGATCATAGAGAAAATGTTCTACGAAATAAGACAATGCCCCTCATCGAGGTGTTGTGGAAAAACCAAAAGTTTAAAGAAGCGACATGTGAATCGGAGGAAATGATGAAGCAGAGTTACCCACAACTGTTTTAGTGTGGGAAAAGGAAATTTTGAGGGAGGAATTTATTAAGGGGGGAAGATTTTAATGACCCAAACTTTTATTAATGGAAATCCCTATTGATCTAATTAAATGTCTCTTTATGTGAAAAGTTTATATAAAATTTCAAATTCTTTGGATTTATGTAAAGAATTTTGACAGTTTCCAATATATTCGTTGAACAGTAATCACATGATTAGTATAAATATTGGACTTCAACAAATCCAATTTACTCAGAAAAAGGAAGCGATGGCCTCATCCAATAGAGGTTCCCCATAAGAAGACCATTTGTTAGAGCTCGGAAAGGGGGTGGCCTCATTGGGATTCTCTATTGACCAAGAACAAGCCGAGATTGAATATGTTAATCTTGATCAGGACCACCTATGAGAGAAATGGAAGTTGATAGAGATTACTACCCGAGCAATGTTATCTGAGCCACCCCAAGAGTCTGTCACCATCTCACACCTTACTCTTCGGTCTTATGAGGGTGTTATAAGGGGTTATGTAACAATACCTTAGCACTATGGTTATGTAAATTATTTTTGTATATAATAATGAATATACTTTCATTTTATTACCGTTACCTTGTAAATAGTTTTTTAATGCACAACTAGTATTTTTAGTTAATGTTCAACTAAGAAATATATTTTGATGAACTAATGGATTTTTGAATTAAATAATATTTTAATAAAATATTATTATGGTTATTTTTTTATTAAATATAAATGATCTTACAATTTTATGAATGCAATCCAAATTTTTATTAAGGATTGAAAGCCATTTTTTGTCAAAACCCGTGAAGTTTTGATAAATGTCTGGTTTTATTTTAAAAGTTAAAATTAACATATTTAGAAAATTATTTAGAGAAAATAAATATTATTTATGGAATCAGGACTTCAAAATTATCCAACATTGAATTTTTCATATTTTTCTGAGACAATCAAATTTTTGGGTAAAAATTAAATACCGTAATATATAATGTCTTTTATGACATCATAATGACCCAATAGTGATGTAATAAAATACTATAAGCATTATGTTCAGCCAATATATATTTTAAAATTAAAATAATATGGTTTTGGGGTTTTTTGACTTATTTTACAAATCATTAATGGACCTTTCAAGATTATTAAACCTCTTGTCTTTTTAAATTGTTTTCCTTGAGAGTGTGACTCACCACCACATAATAAACCCCATTATTTTAAGAATTTAGGACTTTGGCATTATAAAATATTGTTTTATACTTTCCTTTTCCAAAAACCATGGGCAAAAACCATGGGCTTGTTTGTGGTTTGGATTAGTTTAATGTGAGGTGTCCCAAACCTAAATAATAAAGAATTCCCTCACCTTTCCTATATAAACCCACCCATGCTCCCACTTCCTCCTCACTCAAATCATTTGGAGTTAATCCGACCTCTGCCATAATATCCATAGAATCCTCCCAAGATTCCCCAAGCTCCCAATTATCCTCTCTTAAGCCTCTCTCAAGCCATTGGAAGCACACTTCCAAGTAAGGGTTTTTTCTTCCTTTCTTATTTTTGTCCAATTTTCTTAATGTTGTTTTCCCCTCTTAATCTAAATTATAAATGTTGGGGTATGATTTCGTTCACCCCCCCATACTTCCATATTTATGTTTGAATGGTGGGAGACCCCTTTATATCTCATTAAATTCCTCCCATGTACACCCGTTACTATGCCGAAATTCCGAAACGAATTTCTCTCAACTCATTTACATTCAAGCAATTCATTGTATCATGAATCCAAATTCCATTAAAATTGTTGGGACATGTATATATATGACATCATTACTATCAATTTCATGTAAATATGATGATACATCCCTTTATCTCTCATCAACCATTTTTATGAAATCTTACGTCACACCGTTACGCTGCCGAAATTGCACCGATTTTCCATGCCAATGTCATTGTATAGTGAATACCATGTACATTTCTCTATCAAGGGTATCAACCTTTATGCACATTTAATTATTGATTATAAAGTTTCATGTATTAATTCCACATTTTTTTATCATGTAATAAATTATGATTTTTTATGAATCTATGTTATATGATCCATGTGGCACACTTACGCATGAAATGAAATACTTACGAAGGGTGCGCCCTTATAGGACTCCAATGCATTGGGAATAGTATAGTATCATGATACGTCATGTGAATTGGGTGTTTACTCATGCTAATTCAAGTGCAACGAGGTTTTACTCATGATTCATGTGCAATGAGGATTTACTCATGCTCCATGTGCAATGAGGCTTGGCTCATGCTAATTCCATGTTAAGTGTTGTTGCCACATTTCCATGTTATGCTTATCATGCTTTATCATGCCTTTATGTTTTTGCTTATCTAGTTCTATATTGATATGCCTATTGTCTATCATGTATTGTATTACTCATGTTATTCCATTATTATTCCCTTACTGGGCTTTATAACTCACCCTTTTCTTATGCATGTCCTCAGGTTATCCCATGCAACGATAAGTACGAGGGAATTTAGTGGCCATGTAAAATAAGTTTTCAATAAAGATGTTGTATTTCATGTTTTAAGTTGTTATGTAATTATCCTAAGCCCCAAAGACACTAGACCTCACGATCTTCTATGTTTTATCAAGTAAAATTTATGTAATAAATTATGTTTAATTGTGTAATAAAAGATCAGGGTTTTCATAGTAAAAAAATTTAATCCAGTTTACCAAGTTCAATTCCGATAATTGACTGAATATAATTTAAAACTAAACTCGCATCTGTAATGAAAAAGAGTTTTTCCAAAGAAAAAATTTATTTCGTATGCAATGTTTTTATATAAAAATTTATCATAAGATTTATTCAAATGACCTAATTGGGATTAATAAAAATATAATTGAACTAATTTTTCTTTTAAAAACTTTAAAATAATATTAAATTCTTTTAAATTATTTTAATGATAACGCAGTTGGTAATAAAACTCTTTATTTTCACTATTCATTGCAAAAATGATTTTTTTAGAAAACTCTAAAAAAGATTACTCTAAGTTAATTATGAAATTAAAATTTAATAAACGAATTAAAAATTTTCAAATAAAATCTATAAAATTTTTGAAATTCATTTTTAAAATATGTTCCCAAAATGGGATGAAAATACTTTAAAAACATAGTTTTTAAGCATAAATCTAGATTTATTATTATCACATGACTAGAAAACTGTTAGAAAGATTGTAAAACATTTGATTGAATATATAATATATAAATTTAATTAAAATCCTTCACCAATAGTGATTTTTTAATTTAAAAAGATAAAAACACATATTACACATAAAAATAGTTTTAAAAAAACATTTCTTTTACTCTAAAATGATATTTATTTTAATTTATAATCAATTGAAAACCCAAAAATTTATTTATTTAAAATTTTCAAACATGAAATTTTTATATTTTAATTAGTCTTATTCATTCCCTCTATGTTTAATTATTAGTTTCAAAAAGTCATGATTAAATAATAATATATATACTATGTTGTGGATTATTAAAACTCGGTATTGTGTGTAAAAAAATCTATCAAAGAAAATTAATATATTTCAAAAAATAAAATATTTCATAAAATCTTGGTCTGTAACATTACCTCTTCCTTGGGTTATTGTATAGTGATCATAGGTTATACAAATTCATTTTTCACTAGTTTTCAAATAATACCACATTATTAAAATTTAGGATTCATTTAATAGAAGCGATTTATTATAAGCTTATTATTCCTCATAGTGAGAGAGTATGAAAATTGAGTGTTCCTCTAGATAAAATTTAATGCATCATAAATTTTGGAAGTTTATTGTGTTTTCTATGAAATAAATGGTTAATGTAAATTCCTAGACATTTTTGATGTGTATGCTTATATTTAGTAAATTATTTCCTAGGATGATAGGAGACTTTCTAGGTTATATTTCTTCCCCCACATTGAGTTCATATAAGTATTTTGAAAAAATATTGTTTTAAACTCTCACTAGGACATATATAAGTCCCTTTATTATAATTGAAATTGATTTTTTGACTAATTATAATAAAACACTACTAGTCTAGATTTATAAAATCCATATAAGAAGAAAAACTGAATAAGGAATAAAATTTATTGTTGCTCCAAGATCATATAATGAATTTGTGAAATTCATGGTTCTAATGGTATAGGGAATAATTGATTTTCATATACCAAGTATTTTTATGAGAAATTATGATTTTATGAGTGTTGAAGAATTCTTTCCTAAGATAAATATTTCATTCCATTATAAACCTTACTTTTTAGGGAATAGTTCTTTATGTAGCATAACATATTTGGGATCATATTTAAGGGATTTTTTATCTTATATATTGTTCAAACAATTTTTTATGTTCCTAGAATCTTATTTTCAATATATTCTTCATTAATTTTCTTAGACTGAGTCATCCTCGATAGAAAAGGAAATTGAATTTCTTCTTTATATTTTTATGGATTCCCATATTGAATTCTTGGTTACATTCATTTTCTTATGACTAGGATTTATATTTTTCATTATATTCATTTGGATAATATATTATATGTTTTGTGTCAGGATAAATTTATTATCCACTATTTTTAGTTACAAAACACACATTAAATTTCCATAAGGTAGTTTTCAATTTGGTATTTTTCTAGGGTTCTTAGTCTTCATTTCAATTAGGATCCCATACTAAATTCTTAATTATTTTATTTCATCCTATAATTAATCACTTTTTAAGCCTTTTTTATGTTGATATGATGGTTAATAACTATAAAATTATTGATCATGTGGTTTTCATTGATGAAATGGAAGTTGTTGGTATGTATATTGGTATCCGTTATTGATTTTTTTTTAATAAATGTGATTGGTGAAACTATTATGTAAAAAATTACTTGTCCTAGGCATATTGATTTATAGAGAAATATATAAATTGGTTGTTGTATCTCAATCCTTTACTTGGTTTTTGTGAAGGTATATTTTGATATGAAAAAACACATATTTTCATTCCCTACACTTCAATACATTAATCAATTAAATTATTAGGTAAATAACAAAGGCTACATATCATAATGGGTTTTGGTTTCTCAGACAATTTAATTGCCATTTTCCTTACCAATGTTGAATTTTATTTTATATTAGACTCAAATAGAGGTGGTTTAGAATAGTTTACCTCATTTATTCTTCTATTTGTTGTACCATTAGTTCCAAAGTGTTGTGATTTTTATGAAATATTCTCTATTAGTCTATTATATTCAATTGGTGACCTGTAAATTAATTCTCATATATTTGATACATGATGCAGGTCCAGGTCATTTTCTATCAATCCATAAAAGAAAAACTCTATTAAGTGAGGTGACCCAATGTATTTGTGTGTATATATTGTATATATTCTTGAAACTCTCCTATTATTCATATAGAGTCTTCTCTAATGTATTTTTTTATTATAAAGATTTATTTATTTATGGTAGTGCCCTTTTTAGTAGGTAGGAATCTTCAAAGATAATTCCTTTGAAGTCACCCAAATATTTTGACTTCTCTCGGATATATTTTATACAAGAATTATTTTCTTTGCTCCATTATGTGAGAACAGAAACTATGTCGACATCACATGTTACTCATATACACACATTATCTTTAATGTATCTCACACCATAGAAAACTCATAGATGTACCTATTTGGATCCACACATAAATTTTTATGAAACTTTGGAAAAAGTTAGATTACTCCTTTTTTCAATTAAAACCTAACTTTTAAAGGGTATACAATTTTATTGTTTTGATTCATAATGTGGGATGCACAAAAATTCCCCAAGGTTAGGTTAGGATACTCCACTATGATTTCATATTCACAATGACCACATTGAGTCTCACTTTAGTCTATCAATTCAATGTTCTGAAATTAAATATATTTATTATTAGGGATTCACAGTTCATTAAATTTCAAAAAAAAAGTTTCTATAAATACCTATATTAATATTAAGTAATTTCTTAGCATGATATTAGGAAATGTAAATTAACTGCAATGGTTGAGATAAGACACCCCAAGACTAAAACTCCAAGGTTAAGTGCCGAAAAAATATTCACTACAAACTTTTTATGATAGCAAGTGAGATGAATAAAGCAAAAATAAATTTAAATATTTTAATATATCTCACAAAAGAATTAGAAAATCCTAGAATGTAATGATTTTGTATCTTTGATGATTAAAAACATTATATTTTAATTTCATAATAATTCTTTAATTTTTCCCATAAAATTTCTCAGACATGTTATCATTCAATGAATATCATAATTGGTGACCCAAACATTACATAAATAAATATTAGATATTATTATATGAATATTCATTACATGTATTTATGATTCACACTAGAACCATAACAGTTTGTTGTCTATGTATACCTAGATACATAAACAACTATTACAATTAAGATCTACATCATATCCTATTGTGTTATTTATAAATAGAACCCACAATGGGCATATCAATGTTAAATAATTTCTTCATTTCCATAAAAATAGTGAATCATAACAAAGAGGGAGATTATATGATCAGTAAGGGTAAACAAAGTAGATATCATTCGATAATCAATTTTATGAATAAACTGTTTATAAGGGTATGACAACATGAACACAACATTTTAAAATCATACTCAGTAATTCATAGATCCAAATCAAATGTAAAGGAATAAATATTAACTGTTCAAAATACATGAATCATAATTACATCATAGAACATGATCCATGAGATCATAAAAATTGTGTATAGTCATGTCGCAAAATATTTTCATAAAGTGGGGAGTAATAAAAATCATAAAATTATTATTTTCTTGATACCTATAGTGACATTGATCACATGTTACTCTATAGATAACCACCCATGTAACTACTTTGGGCTAGGGAAAACCTCATATCTACCCTATTTTGGTATTGGGAAGACCTCATATGTACCCTCTATTAGGATTAGGATAACCTGCCATATAATGTTTGAGCTCAAAAACGTTCATATTTACCTAATGAATTGGTCTATAATACACACACTCATTAAATAATCATAATCCATTCATATAAATGTAATAGTATAATGAAAATATTTATCGTTTCATATTTTCATAACTCATGTATTAGAATATGGGTTTCATCAATATTTTATCATCATAATCATAAATCATATAGGGAAAAAATAAGGATGGTATCATTGGATAATCTACATAATGATGAAGAAGTATCATCAAAGGATGTTATCATAAAATAATAATTTCATTAAAAGATCACTAGAATAATTATTAAGGAAAAAACCCATTTCATTTTGAAATCACTTATTTAAAATAGAATAAATTAAAAAATATTAAGGAATGAATTTATTATAAATGAAACATGAAAAACAAAAAAATTATTTTCAAATAAAATAATAAGATTATATTTGGAAAACTTGGTCATGATGTGTATGTTAAAACATATATTTTGTTCACACATTTTTTAAAAATTCCAACATTCACAAATTGACAAGAATATAAATATAAAACTTTTTATAAAATGTTTAACATGGTAAAAAATCAATAAATATTCATTGGATAATATTTAAAACATTATTGAAAACATTTCAGTGAAAATTTACATATTGATGAAAAAAATTCTTGACCGAATAGAAAAACATACATTATTTTCCTTGAAAACATTCTTTCATAATATTAAGCATATAGATAGAGGAAGATTAAAATAAGACTTTAGATTTACAAAAATCACTCTAGGAAAATAAATTAAATAAAATATATGGAAGATATATCATATATCTTCATCATCAAAAATTTATATACAAATAGTCCCAGTAAAAAAGTGATTATAATATAAAACTATCACCACAAGTAGCTTTCTTTGCAGGGACACTAACCTCTATTATAATATATTAAAATTTATTATAATTAAACATGAGAACCATATTAATACCTATAATTCCATATATGGTCCACATATAACATTTAAATAATGATTTATTAAAATATTATGAAAATAATCATTTTTAGGTGTTAACGGTTTCGTTTTTCATGATCATTTTTGTTCGACATTTATAGTCCTTCTATATTGATCATGTTTGAATTAAACAAGGAATTTTAATAATAATATAAATATCATATATAATCAATATAAACATATTTATGACCATAAAAAAGGTATATATAAAAAAATAAATTACATCAATGAAGGAAATATTAGTCTGTACATAAGCATGAATGACGTTTTCATTTTTTAATGAAATGAAATAAATAAGTCTACTAAATTTTTTTCATTATAGAATATTAATTGTATTATAAATATAATATAAATATTTATTAAATCTCTAATCATATAAATCAATTTGAAGGAGTAATATAAAATTATCTATATCTCTATTTGCTGGTGTTAGTCTGCTCATAAGCACAAGTGATAATTTCATTTCCCATTTGATGGAGAAGAGTTTAAAAATAGTAGTGTAATAATCATAAAAGTATATCAGTATACTAATGAAACTAATTTATTCATGTTGTTATAGAAAAAATATGTTTATATGTGATATAAGAAGTTATAAAATTGTTAGATATTAGTTATGATTTAAACCACTTCTTTGAGATACTTCCTTTGGATTACACCTTAAGCCTTGAAATTTTGGTTTTATAGGAAGAAAAGGTAGTATAGGATAAATGGTATGAATATAGAATGGTTTTGAGTAGTTATTAACAAGAAATTTGGCTCAAATTGTGTGAATAAAGGAGGATAAGATTTTCCTATTTATACATTTGGGGAGGGACAAACATGGAATTACTTAAAAGATTTTAGTAATATAATGTATCTTTTATGTGAAAGATGATATAATTGTTTAATAATTATAAGTTAAGATAATATATGGTAGAAATGTATTAAATGAATTATAATTATATATGTTTATGTGGTATTACTTCCATTAACCCTTAATTTACCCCCCCATTGTAAACCTGCTTTAACTTTAACAAAGGTAATAATGTTTTACTATTTTTACTATTCCTTATGACCAAAATTATGTTAAAATAATTAAATTTTATTAAATATGATGATTAAAAATATGGAATCTAATTTACAATCTTCAATTTTAAAAAAATTGAAATCAATTTTAAAATAATCTCATGAAACAAACCAAAACCCCATTTTTAGAAGGAATTCATTTTTAAGTCTAAAATAGAATTCATATTCATTCCATAAATAGTAAAAAATATAAAATAAAAATAAAAACTATATAAGGAATATATAATATATAAATTTCATTAACACCATTAATAAATATTCATTTATTTAATTTATTATGATAAAAAAATAGTTAGAACTTAAAAAAAGTTTTATGGAAAAAATACACTATGGGAAAAATGGCCTTTTGCAACGGGTTATTTGCAACAAGAATAAATCTCATCACAAATAGTTCGTCGAAGAGGTTATTTGTGATAAGGGCATTGACCCATGATAAATAATTAGTTATTTTTTATGGGACTTGGGGTCCCGTCGCAAAAAGTTTGGCTGGTTTGCACGCCAAACCATGAAGAGTGTATTTGAGACGGGAAGGAACCCCCCGTCGGAAATTCCCAGAGGTGGTAAATATGATTTACGACGGGGAATTTCCCTATCGTAAATTGTTCGTCCATGGGTCACCATTTGCGATGAGACCCGTCGAAAATACCCGATGGTGGTAAATATGATTTGCGATGAGATGTTGCCCCATTGCAAACAGTGTGTTAGAAGACCACTTTTTGCGATGTGTCCCGTCGCAAATACCCTTTTAAACATCGACAGTAATTAATACGGCTGAAGATATTTGTGACGGGTTCCATCACAAATAGAAGCATTTGTGACGGGAGTCCCATCCCAAATAGTACCATCGTAACTAATCTAACCTATATATACCCCTCATCCATTTTTTTCATTCTTCCCCTCAATTCCTACTTTCTCTCTCTCTCTCTCTCTAAACTTTAATTTTCGAGTGAAATTTTCTCCGAGTTAATTTTTTTATGAAGATGTTTTGAAAGTCATCACCACCTATAAGAGATCATGTTTAAATGTATTTATGTTTTATTTAATTTAATATTTATTTTATTTTTTATATTAATTTCATTTAATGTCAATTAGTTGTAATTAAATTAGGTATCGATTGTTTGGTCATGAGTATTTATTTGTAATAATAAATTTATATTATTAGTACTAATTATTAATAATTAGTATTAATTAAGAATTATTAAAGATAATTAATAATAAATATAAATAATTAGCTTTAATTATTGATTAGTAACAGTAATTTGCAGTAATTAATAATAATTAACACTAATTAGTAATAATTAGCAGTAATTAGTAATAATTTTGGAATAAATATTAATAATTAGTAAAAAATTGTAATAAATACTAATAAATAGTAATAATTAGTAAAAAATAGTAATAAATACTAATAATTTGTAATAAATGCTAATAATTAGTAATAAATACTAATAATTAGTAATAAATACTAATAATTAGTAACAATTAGAAAAAATACCAATAATTAGTATTAATTAGTAATAAATAATAAGAAATAATAATAAATACTAAAAATTTGTAAAAATTAGTAAAATTAGTAAAAATTAGTAACAATTAGATAGAATTAGTAATAAATACTAATAATTAGTAGTAATTTGTAATAAATACTAATAATTAGTTATAAATACTAATAAATAGTAATAAATAGTATTAATTAGTATTAAATAGTAATAATTAGTAATGAATAGTAATAAATAGTAATAAATAATAATAATTAGTAATAATTAGTAATAATTTGAAATAATTAGTAATAACTAATAATAAATAATAATAATTAGTAATAAATAGTAATAAATATTAATAAATAGTAATTAATAGCAATAAATAGTAATAAATAGTAATAAGTAGTAATAAATAGAAATAACTAGTAATAATTTTTAAAAATTAGTAATTATTAGTAATAATTAGTAATTATTAGTAAAAAGTAGTAAAAATTAGTCATAAATAGTAATAAATAGTAATAATAACTAATAATTAGTTATAATTAGTAATAATTACTAATAATTACTAATAATTAGTAATAAATAGTAATAGTTAGTAATAATTAGTAATAATTACTAGTAATAACTAATAAATAGTAACAAGTAGTAATAATTATTAATAATTAGTAACAATTAGTAACAATTGGTAATAATTAGTAATAATTAGCAACAATTAGTAATGATCTTGTGGTCCAGCGGGCCGGACCAAACCCAGCTGAACTGGGCCGAGCCCAGCCGAATCAGGTCTGTCCGACCGGGTCTGACCGGACCCGAACCACATTCAGACCAATTACACTTAAATGGGAATATCTCCTAAACCGGACGTCTGTTTGACGAACTGTCGATGATGACAGAACCCTTAGGACGGGGCGGTCCTTTAGAGATACTTCATATGAGTTTTAGAGAAAGTTGGAGTATGACCGAGTTGGATCGAACCTGAATCCAACAGGGCCCTCAGCACTAAAATGCCTATAAATTACAGATCGGGCATACGATTGTCGCACTGTTAGTTTCATTAAAGCCCTTATAACATGATAGTTCATCAGGTTACTTCTTAGTGGGACTTCGTGCCTATTGAAATACGGCTGATGGATTGAGGAGTGGATCCTACTGGAATCAAGTGTGCTTGTTGTGGAATCCAGTGACTGACTGTAAGGTGGAGAATGAAGGGTGATATTTTAGGGGTTAGTACCTATCAATACGGTGTGGTTCAGATCCTGTGTGGGTCAGTGCTCATAAATCCTATGTGGGTTAGCGCAAACTGATCCTGTGTGGGTCAGATCCTGTGTGGGTTAGTTCTCAGCGATCCTATGTGGGTCAGCGCATACCGACCCTGTGTGGGTCTGATCCTATGTGGGACAGTGCTTAACAATCTTGTGTGGGTCCGCGCATATCGATTTTATGTGGGTTAGATCATGTGTGGTTTAGATCCTATGTAGGTTAACATCAAAGCCTCTTGATAGAATAAGATGATCTAGATTTACGACTAATCATCTATACTTCTATACACAAGTAATATACCTGGGGTGACCTTTCTTTTGCTTTGTGCTTTGTGATTGAGATCTTGCTTTGTGGTTATTCCTTTGTATAATTCAGAGAGACTTTTGGGGGTCTCTGGGTCCGTACTGAGTATATTTATACTCACCCATGTATGGGATTTACCGGGACCTTGTTGTGTCTTCTGTAGATGACAAACTTCTATGACTGAGACATCAGTAGTGAGGACTTGACGGTGTATAGTGGGCCTGTCGGGTTACACAGAGCCGCTTCCCAATAATATTGATCTGTTGTGGCACTTATCTAGGGATAATTATGGATAATTAGGGATAATTAGGAATAATTAATAAAAATTAATGGTAATTAGGAAAAATTAGGAAAAAATAGGAAGAAAAAGAACAAAATAGGAAAAATTAGGAATAAATTGAAACAATTAGGAATAATTGCGAAAAAAATAAGAAAAATTATGTAAAATTAGGAAAAATTATGAAAAATTAGGAATAATAAGGAATAATTAGAAATAATTATCAATAATTAGCAATAATTAGGGATAATTTGAAAAAATTAGGAAAATTAGGAAAAATTGGAAAAAATAGGAAAAAATAGCAATAATTTGGAAAAAATAGTAATAAGTAGGAATAATAAAGAATAATTAAAAATAATGAAGAATAATTAGAAATAATTTGGAATAATTAGAAATAATTTGGAATAATTAGGCATAATTAGGAATAATTAGAAATAATTTGGAAAAATTATGGAAAATTAGAAATAATTAGCAATAATTAGGAATAATTAAGAATAAATTGTACTAAATTGTAAGAACTTGGCACAATTTCCAATGGATTGGCAACACTCCTTTTTCTCTAGGACTCTTCTCCTTTCAATTCTCACCAAATCAAAACATTATAAAAAATTTTCTTCTACGTATGCATATCCAATCTCATATGCATGAGATTGGATATGTATTCATAGGACCATATTTTTCATAATGTTTTTAGGTGGTGATAGTTGGAAGAAGATGATTCATCGACGAAAAGGGGGCTCTTTTGCCTAATGGCTCATATACTTGAATATTTATCACACTAAAATCACAATGAAGAATCTGGTTAGAGGTACGCTTATGGATTCTCATATGCAAGAGAATGGATATTCGTACCTCTGAACAGTTTCTTCATTGTGATTTCAGTGTGATAAATTTGTAAGTAAATGAGTTGTCGGATAAAAGAGCAGTCGTCAATCCACTAGAAATTGTATCGCCCATAATTAGTTGTAATTAGTAAGTTTTAGCTGTAATTATTTATCTTCTGTTTTTTGGATAGTTTTTTTTCTTATTTCACATTATTTAAAAATAGTAATGATTTTATATTTTGTAGAAAAATATAGAACAAGGAAGTAGACAATACTCATTATTGTATGATCATGCTTGGATAAATCAATGTCGAAATCTAAACGGTTTTGGGTTAGATCCTATATATATTGAGGGTGTTGAAGCTTTCTTATCATTTGAATCATCAAAACCCAAAAAAAAAATCAAAAGGCACAATTAAGTGTCCTTGTAAAAAATGTACTCTGAGAACGGTTAACATATTTTACAAAATTGGGGAAAATATCTTGCGTTTTTGTTTTCAAATAGATTATGTTTTTTTGGTATTAATACGGTGAACACAGTTCTAGAGAATATACTAATAATTTGATTCTGAATCCATCATGATTTCAAAATTTAGTACATAATGTTGTAGGTCCATATATTCCAAAAACTGAAACTCATGATGATGTTAATTTAACTCCCGAGTTGGAACTATCTGAATTTTATGAGTTGTTGAGGTCTATTGAGGATGCATTATATCCAGGTTGCAAGATAGGAAAATGAAAAACAGATAAAAAATTTATGGCTATTAAATCAGATAATGGAATGTCAAAAATCTTTTTTAATTAGATATTTTTTTTGGTTAACACAGTGTTACCTGAAGGAAATGTGTTTCCTGAAAATTAGTGTGAGATAAAGAGGCTGGTTCGTAATCTGGGACATAATTATCAAAAGATTCATGCATTTAAAAATGATTGCATCTTATATTTTGGTGAAAATGAGTGATTGAATAGTTTTCCAACATGTGGACAATCGATGTATAAAGAAGCTCAACTAGGGAAGTCTGGATTGATTCCTATAAATCATTTGAGATATTTCTGGCTTACACCAAGGTTGCAGCATTTAATTATGTCTCAGAAGACAGCGACAGTGATGTCATGGCACAAAACCAAGATTTCAATCAGTTAAAGCTTGAATCATCCATCTGATGGTGATTCATGGAAACATTTTGACTGAGTGAATCCTTATTTTTCTTTAAAATACTGTAATGTGTGATACAGTCTTTCTAATAATCGTTTTTATCCATTTGGTTCTTATGGTATTCATTATTCATGTTGGCATGTCTTTATAACTAGGTACAATTTACCTTAATGGATATTGATGAAGGAAATTTATATCTTTTTTGACCTTATTAATCCTAGGACATCCAAAAAATAATATTGATGTTTATTTGAAACCATTTATTGATGTGTTAAATTCATTGTGGAGTAATGGTGTGAGTACATATGATGTTTCTACGAAACAAAATTTTCTACAAAAAGATGAATTAATGTGGACAATTAGTAAAATTATGGCATATGTAATGTTATCTAGCTAGAGTACATATGGTCTAAAATCATGTCCTTACTATGTGGGAGACAACAGAGCATTTATGCTTGTTAATGGAAAAAACCATTCTATTTTTACTATCTTCGCAAATTTCTTCCAACTGATTATCCTTTTTGGAGAAAATATCTCATTTCATAAAAGGCACAATTGAAAGGGATGAACCTCCAAAAATGATCTCAAGTATAGATTTAAAATCAGTTTTATTTTCATTACCTCCTATCACATTTGGACCAAAAATAAACCAACAAAAAATTCATGGCTTTGGGAAAAAACACAATTGCATAAAAACAAATCATTTTTTAGGATCTGCCATATTGGTCTGATTTTTTGGTCCGCCACATGTTAGATGTCATGAATATTGAGAAGAACAATGTTGATAATTTATTTCATACAGTTTTGGATACACTAGGTAAGACCAAAGATAATTTAAAGGCATGATTAGATCTTTCCAAAATTTGCTGGTGACCAGAACATAAACTGTTTAAAAATTTTAGTTCACAGAGGTTAATGAAGCCAAAAGTATATTATACATTATCCAAAGAGAGTCACTTATTATTTTGTCAGTGGATTGAATATTTGATACTTCCAGATGGCTATGGTTCTAATTTGGGAAGATATGTTAATAATGGTTATATTACCGGATTAAAAAGTCATGATTGTCATGTTATAATAGAAAGACATATGCTGATTGGATTAAGAGGTCTGTTGAATTATATTATTTGGGATTCAATAACAGACATGTCATTTTTTTGAGACATTTGTGCGGCAACAACAGACTATGATGCAGTAAGAAATCTAGAAGAAGATATTATTTTAATTATATCTAAACTAGAAAAAATCTTCTTACTGAATTTAATTGATTCAATATAACATATGATATTACATTTTCCACATGAAAGAAAAATTTGGATGTAACGACCCGAAATTTTGAATAAATTTTATTTCCTAACTTGCTGTGTTATTTTATTTTATACTCAACAAAACTATTTCATTTAATAAAATGAGTATAATTAATATAAGACCATTGGGTTTCGACTGTTATATGACCGTTGGTCAATATGACCATTGGAAACTAAATGTTGTGATTATTGTCTATAAATACAAGTGAACTTGGTTAATTAATATATAAAGGATATTCGATGGCCCTATCCAGTAGTCTTAGGCCGATCGTAGCCCATATGACGAAACTCAGGGAGAAGGTAGCACCTATGGGATTTGCTCTGGACCAAACCCAAGCCAAACTTCATCGTGTGATGTTGGAATAGAATCGCCTTCGCGAGAAGTTCAAACTGATAGAAATCACTACTCGGGAAATGTTGGTCGAGCCGACCCAAGATTCTATCACCCTAGCACACCTTACTCTTAGGTCCTTTACTGGTGTTATAAGGGTCTATGTAACGAGACTGTAACTGCCTTGTGTAATCCTTTGTTTTTAATAAAAATTGTGATTTATTATTATGGTGAATTTTGTGAATTTTTAAATGTCCAGATAAATATAGTATGCATATTATTGATGAATTTTAGAAAAAAAATATTTTAAAAATATGTATGTAAACCTTAAATAATTAAAAATGTCTAATGATTTTCAAAAAATGGTCTTCTACATTTGTGTTCAGTATGAAATTTAGAGTCTAATAAGATCAAATTAATTTTTGATGAATCGTAAATTATGAATAGTGATTTTACGCTTATGATTATTAATGTGATCAAATGTATTAGGTAACCTCACTTAAGAAAGTATTAATGTAATCTAGGCTCCTTGATTAAGTAATGTGATTCAATAAAATAGGTAAATAACTATTTCAGAAATTATTTGTTATGTATTAGTTTTTTGGGTGAATAGTGTTTTTTATTTAAAAATTAAATTAAAAATATTTAAAAAATTATTTTCATAAAATGGAGTTCATTTTTGAAATCAAACCATCGATATTTGGTTAAGGTGAATTTTTGGGATTTTTCTGAAACCGTTGAATTTTCAGTGAATACTGTTTTTATTTAAAAATTAAATAAAAAACAGTTAGAAAATTATTTTCATAAAATGGAGTTCATTTTTGAAATTCGTGCATCTATATTTGGTTAAGGTAAATTTTTGGGATTTTTCTAAGAAAGTTGAATTTTCTGTGAATAGTGAAAATACAGTTTTTGAGTTTCGGGTGTTTAATGACATCATTAAGGATGTAATAATTATGAAATAATTCTAGTCGACTTATGAATAGTAATATAAGGTATGAGGTGTCCCAAGTGGCCAATACCATGGGAAAATACCATGGGCAATCCCATGGTTTTTCCAATACCACTGATGAGGTGTCCCTTGGCAATAAATACTTTGTCCACTCACTTCTCCTATAAATATCAAGACTTTCCCTCATTCTTTTAATTTCAAAATCCTACCCAACTAATTTATGGTCTATTTAACTCCCAAGGAATCCTCTCAAGTTTCCCTCAAGCCTCCCAAGGTCCCAACCTTCAAGATTTTGAAGTTACTCTTCAAGGTAAGGGATCCCACCTCTCTCATTTTTTTTCAAGTACTCTCGTTTATGTTATTTATTTTAAGCCCCATGTTCTTATGTTGGGGGTGTTATTTTATATTCATATTACATTACTTTTCATGTTCATATGATTATAGACCCCCTCTTTCTCGCATCATTTCATTTTATGAATGTTTAAGTGGCGTCGTTAGGCTGCCGAATTTTTGTAAGGGATTCTTTCACCTTTCAAAGTTCTATTTTAATGTCAAGTCTTTCGAGTTCCTTTTTCATATGTTGGGGTATGATCTCTATGTCCATAATACTCTCCTATTATTTTAATATTATTAGAGACCCTATTTTACCTCATCAATTCATTTTTTAAAGTATTAAGTGATGTCGTTAGGCTGCCGAATTTTCATAAGAGAAATCTTATTTTTGTCTTCCTTTCATGTTTTTCATTTCATATGGTATATACATAAAATTTCATTACCCTGTTTTTATATCCTTTATATTCTATCCTTATATTTTTTATGGATCATTTATGAGTGGGTGAACCATGTCCCCTCTCTTTTTAATATTTTCTAAAACCCTGAAACACAGTGGTTATGCTGCCGAATTTTCGTCTCAAAATGTCTCTCTCTTTTTCTAAAATTATTTTATTTTATTAAGTGAATACTCAAAACTATTTATTATACATGGGTATTGACATATATAACAAAATTTTCTATTTTACGTTCTTGGAGTTACATACATGAAACCCGCTTTCCATTTCTGTGGTTTTAAAGTGACATAAAGATCATGTCTTTAAAGCAGTTTTTAAAATGTTATGATTATGAAATGAAACCCATTTATTTTATTCTATATGGGTTATTTATGAAATTTTTGATGATGATATATGTGTCTCACATGATAATAAAAACAAATTAAGGGTATGCCCTGATAGCGCTCCAATGCATTGGGTAAAGACTTAATCTCTAGAGATGACCATTTTAACAATACTTTGGTGAATAACCTTGGTAATTTTTTAAATGACACATTGGGGATGAACCTTGGTGATACGGAAATGATTGTCTAAGTTAAATGTTGTAGCCACATATTGAAGTTATGAAACACATTATTTTTATTATGATATGCCTCATGATCTCTTTATCATGCCTTAAAGTTATTTATCATGACTTTATTGATGTATCACAAGTTCACATGTAAACTGTTTCTCTTGTTTCCTTTACTGGGCCTTTTTCTCACCCTTTCCTTTGATGCATTCTCCCAGGTTATTAGATGTTTTAATTAACTTATTATGAACAATGAGGAAGCCTTAAAAGTGGTTTAGAAGAATGTTTATATTGTTTTCATGTATTATGATCCTGATTTCCAAGACACTTGACTTTAAAGATCCTCTGTTTGTAAAATGTAATGACAAGTTATGTATTAAAATGGAAGGATTCCATAGTTGGTATCAAAGGATAGTTTATTTATTTATGTAAATTAGGATATGAAAACTTTAGGAATAACTCTATAGAAAAGTTTAAATATAGGAAATCTTCCTGGAATTTTGTTGAGTATTGAGTAAGTGGTTTATCAAGAAAATACATCCCTATCTGGATATGAGAAGGTAGAGGTGGCTCTGGCACAGATGTACATAGGGGTAAAACCCAAAAATACCACTTTGAGCTAGACTCGAATGGGAACTGGTACACGACAATGGGCCTTGCAGCACTCTTGGTTACGACACTCCCGGGAGATATGTTTGGTTTATCACATGCTTTTTATGAATAATTATGAAGGAATTATAGAAAAATTTAATTGTCTAAGCATTAAGTTTTAAGACATAAAATCCTTTTTAGTTAAAAGATTCATAAATGAAATAAGTTTCTCATGAAGGATTTATTATTTTTAAAAATTCACCCATCATCTAGGAATACGTTGACGTATTTCCTGAGGAGTTACCTAAACCTTCCCTAGAAAAAGAGGTAGAGTTCTCCATTAAACTCATACCTGGATCTCATCTGATGTCAAAGACCCCATATACGATAGGAAATGTGGATCTAAAGGAATTAAAGAAACAACTCCAAGATCTTTTGGGGAATGGGTTTATCTGACCATGTGTGTCTCCTTGGGGAGCACCAGTTCTCTTTTTGAAGAATAAGGATGGATCGATGCAGCTATGCATTGATTATTGAGAACTGAATGGGATCATAGTGAAGAACAAATACACTCTTCCAAGAATTGATGACTTATTTGACCAAATTTGTGGGACTCAATTCTTCTCTAAGATTGATCTCCTTTCTGGTTATCATCAATTGAGGGTGAAGAATGATGATATTCCAAAAACTACCTTCCAATAAAGATATGGGCATTATGAGTTTGTTGTTATTCCCTTCGTATTGACTAATACACCTACTATTTTTATGGATCAAGAATAAGTTGATTTTGGAAACTTATGTTTTATCAAATGGATATCCTTTGTAAAGGAAAATGATTTGGTGATTAAATGATAAAGGTTATTTTGGATGAGGTTTTCTCTTTTAGAGTACTATATGTCTAAGGGAAATAAAATACTACCGGATTTAAATTGAGGAGAATGGTTGATTTTGTTTTCTAAGAATTTATGTATTTATGTAGACATATGGTGATTTGGGTTATTTCTAGAAAATGATGAACCTAGCATAGAGAATATGTGAATAGGTTAATTATACTTTAGTATGAGACATTAATAGTAGTCGATGTTATTTAGAGATAAATGTTAAGATTTATTGGGGAAGACTATGTGATTCAATCCTTCTGAGTTTTGGGTTTCAATCTTAGTTTGGATTATTCTGAATAATTTTAATGATTATTGTGTATTGAATGGTCTTTCTAGAACTTTGGGTACTTTTGTTGAATTTTTGAGATTAGTAGTTATATTTCTTTTTATAAAGGATTATCCTTTTTGGGGATTATATGTTCTCATACTAACCTTTTTAGTTTTAGTTGATGACTAAAGACAAGGGAAAAACAGAGTTATTCTTTTGTGGATTATGTGATTCTCTAGAAGATGATTCTTGTGATTTTGATGAGACCATGTCTTTTTGAATTCTCATTATTTGGAGAAAATATTAGTCTTGGTGGAAACTTATTAAGGGATGAAACTCTACTTAAAGGTAAGTATATTTCCTTATTTTTTTATTCTATTTAGTAAATGAATTCCTCAAAATTATGAAAAGGAACGTAAAAAACGTTGTTGGTTTACGTTTCCTATGGGGTAATAAAAGACCGTTTATCACATCTTAAGTTTGTGATCTTCTTGTGGTTAATTTTATCCTAATCATGTTTTTTATCACTCTCCATCAGAACATGACCCTTTTTTTCTCTTCCATATCAATGTTTTATTACATGAAATCCTAGTATGCGTTAACTCGGGTGACCTTTGTACTTCCCTTTCTTTCTTTTAAAGTAATAGTTTTACTGATTCTTTTTCCGATGTGGGACTTCCAACAAAATTTCCAAGGCCAATTTTAAAATTGTGAGGACACAATTTCTTAAGGGGGGATGATTGTAACGACCCGAAATTTTGAATAAATTTTGTTTCCTAACTTGGTGTGTTATTTTATTTTATACTCAACAAAACTATTTTATTTAATAAAATGAGTATAATTAATATAAGATCGTTGGGTTTCGACTGTTATATGACTGTTGGTCAATATGATTGTTGGAAACTAAATGTTGCGATTATTATCTATAAATACAAGTGATCTTGGTTAATTAATATATAAAAGCGATTTGATGGCCCCATCCAGTAGTCACGGGCCGATCGATGCCCATCTGACGAAACTTGGGAAGAAGGTAGCACCTTTGGGATTTGCTCTGGACCAAACCCAAGCCAAACTTCATCGTGTGAAGATGGAATGAACTCGCCTTAATGAGAAGTTCAAACTGATAGAAATCACTACTCGAGCAATGTTGGTCGAGCCGCCCCAAGATTCTATCACCCTAGCACACCTTACTCTTAGATTCTATGGAGCTGTTATAAGGGGCAATGTAATGAGACTGTAACTACCTTGTGTAATCCTTTGTTTTAAATAAAATTGTGATTTCTTCTTATGGTGAAGTTTGTGAATTTTCAATATCCGGATAAATATAGTATGCATATTATTGACGAATTTTAGAAAAAAAAATATTTTAAAAATATGTATATAAAACTTAAATAATTAAAAATGTCTAATGATTTTCAAAAAATAGTCTTCTACATTTGTGTTCAGTATGTAATTTAGAGTCTAATAAGATCAACTAAATTTTTTATGAATATTAAATTATGAATAGTGATTTTACGCTTATGATTTGTAATGTGATCAAATGGATTAGGTAACCTCACTTAAGAAAGTATTAATGTAATCTAGGCACCTTGATTAAGTAATGTGATTCAATAAAATAGGTAAATAACTGTTTCAGAAATTATTGGTTAAGTATTAGTTTTTTTGGGTGAATAGTGTTTTTTATTTAAAAATTAAATTAAAAATATGTAGAAAATTATTTTCATAAAATTGAGTTCATTTTTGAAATTAGAGCATCAATATTTGGTTAAGTTGAATTTTTGGGATTTCTTTTGATACAGTTGAATTTTCAGGGAATAGTGTATTTGTTTAAAAATTAAATTAAAAAATTTAGAAAATTATTTTCATTAAATGGAGTTCATTTTTAAATTCAGAGCATCGATATTTGGTTAAGGTGAATTTTTGGGATTTTTCTGAGAAAGTTGAATTTTCGGTGAATAGTGAAAATACAGTTTTTGAGTTTCGGGTGTTTAATGACATCATTAAGGATGTAATAATTATGCAATAATTCTGGTCGACTTATGAATAGTAATATAAGTTATGAGGTGTCCCAAGTGGCCAATACCATGGGAAAATACCATGGGAAATCCCATTGTTTTTCCAATACCACCGATGAGGTATCCCTTGGCAATTAATGCTTTGTCCCCTCACTTCCCCTATAAATACCAAGCATTTACCTCATTATTTTCATTTCCAAATCCTCCCCAACTAAGTTCTGGTATCTTTACCTCCCAAGGAGTCCTCTCAAGGTTCCCTAAAGCCTTCCAAGGTCCCGACCTTCAAGCTTTCGAAATTACTCTTCAAGGTAAGGGATCCTACCTCTCTCTTTCTTTTCAAGTACTCTCGTTTATGTCATTTATTTTAAGCCCCATGTTCTCATGTTGGGGGTGTTATTTTATATTCATATTAATGTCATTTTAATTTCAATATGATGAGATACCCCCTATTTCTCTCATCATTTCATTTTATGAATGTTTACGTGGCGTCGTTAGGCTGCCGAATTTTTGTAAGGGATTTTTCACCCTTCAAAGTTCTATTTTAATGTCAAGTATTTTGAGTACCTTTTTCTTATATTGTGGTATGATATCTATATCCATCATATTTTCCTCTTTATGTTCATATGAGGAAAGACCCTATTTGATCTCATCAATTCATTTTTTTATGTTTTAAGTGACGTCGTTAGGCTGTCAAATTTTCACAAGAGAAGTCTTATTTTTGTCTTCCTTTCAAGATTTTAATTTCATATGATATGTCCTTCAAATTTCATTACCATGTTCTTATATCCTTTATATTCTGTCCCTATAATGTTTTATGGATCATTTATGAGTGGGTGACCCATTTCCCCTCTATTTTCAATATTTTCTAAAACCCTGCAACACAGCCGTTATGCTGCCGAATTTTCGTCTGAAAATGTATCTCTCTTTTTCTAAAATTACTTTATTTTATTAAGTGAATACTCAAATATTTTTATTATATAAGGGTATTCACATATATAGAAAAATGTTCTATGTTAAATTCTGGGTGTTACATATGTGAAACCAACTTTCCATTTCCGTGGGTTGAAAGTGACATAAAGATCATGTCTTTAAACCAGTTTTTAAAAATGTTATGATTATGAAATGAAAACCATTTCTTTTATGCTATATGGGTTATTTATGAAATTATTTATGATGATATATGTGGCTCACATGATAATAAAGAAAAATTAAGGGTGTGCCCTGATAGTGCTCCAATACATTGGGTAAAGACTTAATCTCTAGAGGTGACCATTTTAATGATACCTTGGTGAATAACCTTGGTAATATTTTTAATGACACCTTTGGGATGGACCATGGTAATACAGAAATGATTGTCTAAGTTAAATTTTGTAGCCACATCTTCATTTTATGAAACACGCTATTTTTGTTATGATATGCCTCATGATCTCTTTATCATGCCTTAAAGTTATTTATCATGACTTTATTGATGTATCTCATGTTCACATGTAAAATGTTTCTCTTATTTCCCTTACTGGGCCTTATTCTCACCCTTTCCTTTGATGCATTATCCCAGGTTATTTGATTTTGTAATGAACTTAGGATGAATAATGAAGAATCTTTACAAGTGGTTCAGAAGAATGTTTATGTTGTTTTCATGTATTACGATCCTGATTTCCAAGACACTAGACTTTAAAGATCCTCTGTTTGTAAAATGTAATGAAACGTTATGTATTAAAATGGAGGGATTCCATATTAGAGGTCCGGTACAGTTTCGATGGATGTACCCAGCTGAGAGATTCATGAATAAATTGAGGAAAAATTTACATAATAAATCATCAGTTGAAGGCTCAATTTCTGAAGCTTATTTTCAAGATGAAATTTCATTTTTCTGCTCTCTTTATTTTTAATCTAAATATCTCTAAAAAAACACAAGAGACGGAATGAAGGGAATGTTGACAATGAAATGAACAATCAATTATCAATTTTTATTCATCCATATCTTGGCTTCAATGGAGTTCATGACCGATGGTTTTCAGATGATGAAAATCATAGAGCTCATACATATATTCTACTTAATTGTGATGAAATGACATCATTTGTACTGTGAGTGATTCTATCACTTATTCTATAATTAATGTTATAGTAAGTAAACTTATATTATTTGTATAATCATATCAAGAAACAAATTCCTAAAATTTCAGCAGCTTCTCTTGAAGAACACCTGAAAAAAAATTTCTCAGTGGGTTTAAAAACTGGTAACATAAATTATTGATGGTTTAACATATCAATTCAGTTTATTATTTATTATATTGATAATTGTTTTAAAAAATTTCAAGTGTCTCATCATGCTGATAAAATTGATAAGTGACTATGTATATTGAGTAACTCACCATCCAATCTGGTTAAATATTATAATTCATATGTGGTGAATGGTTTTTGATTTCATACAAGTGCATATAGGGAATTAAAAAAACACTGAACAATGGAGTTTTTTAGAGGATCTCATCATAGGGAAACTGAAGTTGAATTTTATAGTATGATGGATGATATTATTGAACTGTTTTTTCTAGGACAAAATTAAATAAAATTTTTTAAATGTATGTGGTTGGATACTAAGAGAGTCTTGTATGTTCATCTGACTCATAGAATTGTTGATATTAAATATATAAGTCTTCTTGAAATGAATGAACCATTTGTGCTAGATCAATAAGAACATCAAATTTATAACGCAAAGTACTGTGCTACTTTAAGAGACCTTAGTGATTAGTGGATCATAATAAAAATTAAATCTTAGGAAAATTAGTTTACTCAAAGTGAATGTGGTTCTACCGAAGTGCAAGAAATGTAAATTTTTCAAGAGCCTACTCAAAATCCATATTTTTCACAAAGAGACAAGAATACCAATGATGAAACCCCACAATTAAGGGTTGATGGTGAAAATTATGTTAATGATGTTATAAATTAATTTAAAATGGCAAGAGATGATGAAACTGAAACTAATATAGATATTGATGATACCGAGGAGGAATATGAAGATATTAACATCATCAGATATGAATATGATAATGAAGGTGAACATTGACATCGTTAAATGCCAGTTATAATAAAAATAATATATATCTATATATAAAAATTAGTTTAAAATTTTTACTAAAAATAATAATTTTGTGTTCAAGATTAATGATGATATATTTCCTGAGTTTCAGGAGGCTGATCTACCTTTGGATGAGGAGGATTTGGGATCATCTGACCCTCAGCCGACTGGCAGTTTCAGGGGTATGTAGAGGGGGTGCAGTCTTTCACGACTGGTGATTCCTGACCCTATCCCCGAGCGATGTCCACCTCTTGGATTCAATCCACACACACAGAGGTATGATAACCTACGTATTTAGTTATCTTTTATTAATTTATTTATATATTAATTGTTTGATTATTTATTCTTTTTTCATATTTTTTCACATGTAGCTGTTGGACAAGGGAGCTCTATCTTGCACAATTATTTTTCCCAGACATGGATCACATGGGAACAGATTCCCATTGATGTGCATCTCGACATGTTAAATCTTTGGCTAGTACGTGAATAAATAATATTTATTTTGAAATTTATTTCATTAATAACTTGATATTATAAATTATTTATAGGGTTTATGGTATCCCATTGATGATAGCATCTATGAATCTATCCACGCGACATGGGAGGTGTTTAGGCAAAGCTGTTTCTGTCAGTTTTTCACAATTTTAAAAGGACGACCATGAAGAAAGTAAGAGTGATAGTATTTGATGAGTCGTGTAGAACCCACTGACTAGAGTAAATTTCATATCACATTTGGGATGGATTATGTTTACACTGATTGGGTGGTGGATTTTAGAGGAGATCTTCATTGGGCCGGTAGAACCCGGGGATACAGGAGGTGACGCATCAAGCTGGTAGTCATACATTCAGTATGCATAGAGAGCATCTGGTAAGTATATTTTTTAAATATTTTATATAACTTTATATAGAAATAGTTTATTTTATATTCATATAGGCAGTCGAGAAGCCCGATACTACGGAGTACACTATTTATCATAGGATGTACAGTGATCCAGCCACTGGAGAGATTAGAGGTGATCACCAGCGTCAGATTATGGTTAGTATTATTTCTTTTTCAGTTTGAAAATTAACTGCATATAATATTTTCACAATTTTAATTTCAAATTGGAATTGAAGGAGTCGTATGAGGCTGCGACCTCTTAGACAAAGGCTAAGAGTTAGGCTGAGACGACTGATAAGATTAGTGCCTACCATTTCGATGAGTCATCATGGATACAAGAGACCCCGTATGATTTCGAGAAGGGCTGAGTAGTTGGTATCAACTCTCATTTGACTCATGGGACTTATTATGGTACTGCTTCAAGATTGGCATCTAACTCGAGGGGAGATCTTGGAGAGGCCTCATCTCTTGACTCATAGTATCAATAGAAACTACAAGCTTAGATTGAGCTTATAGAGAGTTTGCAAAAGCAACAGGAAGAGATGTGTCAGCAGTAGCAGCAACAACAGTAGTAGTATGAGGAGGATATGTGTTGATGGTATCAGCAGCAAAAGCAGCACGAGGAGGATATGCATCAATGGAAATAGCAACAACACGAGCAGATGAAGTACATTCATAGTTTGACTCATAGTTTAAGGATGGATTTCCCTCCACCATCTCCTCCAGCTCCTCCAGCTCCTCCAGAAGACTACCCCTAGTGATTTTTTTGTTATGTTAAAAAAATTGAATTCATGATTTCTTGTAATACACACTATTTACAATTTATGTCTTTCCTATTGGTGTGAATATTGCATATTTTAATTTATATTATTTATTATTTTAAATATTTCAATATTTTAATATTTGTTATTAGTATTATATTTATTTATTGTTTGTTTATTTTAATAATAATAATAATAATTTATAATGTTTTTGTATTTTTTTGCAACTACTGAGAATTTTAATATTTTTTTATTATTTTATTATTTTAATAATATTAATATTATTTTTTCACTAATTTATCATAATTTTTTAAATATATATTTTTTATTTTATTCAGTATTTGCAATGAGACCTTCAACGATGAGACCTTTTGCGACAGGAACCCATCGCAAATAGTTTATATATATATATATTAAATAAGTATTTCTGATGGGAAAAAGGGCCCATCTCATATACTTTTTTGCGATATGCCCGTCACAAAGGGTTTTGATATATATAACATATATAAATGGATAACTATTTGAGAGGGGAAAAAAGTCCTGTCAGAACACGTTTTTATATATATAATGTATATAATCAGAGAGAAATTTGTGACGGGATGATTTCCTATTGAAAAAAGTATTTCTGGCGATGGGCTCATCACAAAAAAAAACTATTTACGATGTCGTTTTCTAGAATGGGCTATTTCTGATGGGACCCCATCGCAAAAGCTCATTTGAGACGAGATCCTGTTACAAATGGCCCACCGCAAATACCTCAAATTTTGGTAATGATATTTTACTATTAAATGATATTATCTTCATTCATAAGTGTTATATTACTAATTTATGTATTTTTATTCAGAAATTTTTTATTCATTTAATTAAAATCAATTTTTAATTGTGATTAATATAATATTTTTATATAATAATATATAACACATTGAAAAACTCATTTTTTCAAAAAATAAATCTTTTAATCATTAAGTGGTTTTATTTAAAATATTAAAATATTTCCTAAGAAATAATTAATAAATTTGAATTTAGGAACAAATTTATACATATATTTAATAATTTTGTTAATCTTATTCATACATTCAGATCTAACGACTAGATTATAATTGTAAACTATATCACGGATTCATTTAGACTTATGGTTTTGTGTAAAGAAAGATATCAAATAATTCTAGTTTATTTCAAAGGAAAACCTTTAAAATAATTGTGTGTTACACTATAACACAATTAAAATTAAGTTATCCATTGAAATTATATCACTTTGATATAAAAATTTTAGGATATCTCTACTTAATCACATTTTTGGGTTCCCATGTAACTTCCATGAATATATGATTCAACTATATAACTTTAACCAAGTGAGTAGTCTTGTTCTGTAAAACATTATCTCTTGATCCTAGAATTCAACAAATTTTTCTTCATATTAAATATCATTCACTATCATTAAAACCTCTTAGTTTGGTAAATTTGAATGATAGGGTATATAGTTTTTCAATAGGGATTCATGAAACACATCATGATATTTAAATAGGTTTGGTAGAAGCACCGAATGATATGACATATTTTTTTTCCAATAATGAATCTAAAATGGCCAATAAATCTAGGGGTCACCATTACCTTATTTATAGATCATCTAAATTTCTTCCATTGATAAATTAAATTGAATATGTTCTCACTCACATAAAATTTCAGATTTCATAGATGATTATTAGTATAAAACTTCTATCATCTCTGAGAAACATTATTGTGTTGTGGATTGAATATAAACTTCTTAGGAATTTCCTATAATGGGTCAGGTCCCAATAGATTTATTTCTCAAACATTATCTCATCTCATTAGAGTTCTACACTTTATTCTATATAGGTAATCATAAGGATCCATCTGAATTCTTCAGTGAAAGATATTGATATAAGATAATTCAATAAGAGGAAGGTGTTGATCCCAAACCACTTTTAAATATAGAGAATATGATCTCATCAAATCCTCAAAGGTTTGGATTATTTTTTCATACTGAACATCTATCTAATAAAGATAATCAATATTGAAACACAACTTTGTATCTAGTACTTTCTAAATAATTCACCAAAACCATAAGGTAAATCTAATATGATGATTAAATACAATAGAATGTGGATCTCTATGAAACTTTAACAGTTCATTAATTTATATCTTTTCAATATAATAAAATGAGAAATCAACTCTAATAGTAATGAAATGTGATTAATTTATAAAGAAATCCATGGAAAACCAAATAGAATTATCAACTTTAGATATTTTGGGGAGTCTGATGGAGAAATCTAAGGTGTTATTTTTTCATTTATACATTCATATGGGTAATGGTTGTAATATACCTTTAGATTTATATCTCTCATCCTTAACTAATTAACATAATTGGAACTGAGACACATACACAATTTTATCTCTCTTCATTTCCTCCTAAAGATGCTACTCCAATTTATGCAACTCAATCAGGTGAAATCTATATTGAGTCGTCGAAATAGGCGAATCTCCAAGAATGAGTTCAATTGAAAAATAAACTTAATAAATTTAATTAAAACTACAAAAATAATATAGGAAGACATAAAAAACTCATGTATAATATGAATTTCATCGATGTTATGTTTCTCTCTAACCATTGGAGACATGTACCTCCTTTTAATATGAATCAATACCTATACAATGTATTTAATCTTCATTAGATTTTTATATTTATACTTGTACTGATATAAAATCCCATAATGGTTTATAATATCATATGTGAATCTCCTTCCTCAATAATTGATTTAGGATTTATATAATGAAATCCAATCTGTTCCCAAAATAACATAAAATATCACTAGAGGAATAATAATGAAATTTTTTAGGAAGAAGATTCCCACAAACTACAATTAGATATGAATCATAGAATTGATATGTGGTCATCATACCATTATAAGTCTTTTATCTTAATTCAAAATTCAATTTTGGTTGACTCCATGTGACACCCTTTGAAAATTACTCATAAATAAAAGAGTGTGTGGATCCTAAATAAAATAAGGCACTAATAGTTATAGAGTGTATGGTAAGTGTACCTTTCACAAATTCATTTTCATATCTCCACAACAGTAATAGCGATCATATAATACTTCCCTTTTCTATGGGCTTAAGAGGTTTCTAATCTTTAAAAACTTCATTAACCCTCAAATTCTAGTTTTGATTATCATATTTCCCATAATAATTTCATTTTAATCACTAGATTGTGGGTCGTGCATGTTTTGGATCATTCAATCATTTTGCATTATTAGATAAATTATTCCTAGAACATCAACATTCAATTACTCGATAACCTTATTTTCCACACATAAAGAATTTATCATTCAACTAAATACAATTTATTCCATGTTTTTTCCACACATTTAGGATAAAGGAAAACTCATATTTTTTTACCTTTATGGTTTTTATTATTATAATTTCCTTTAAATTCAATCTTTATTTTATTTTCAAAACCACTATATTTCTATCTAACACATATCTTAACTTCTTCCTTAAGAGAACCTCAACCAATTTTTTCATAGTTACTAAAGTCTCGTATGTAAAATACCCTCGAGTTACATGCTTTTAATCCACTAAATAATTAATCAATCTCACCTTCAAGTTAGATGAAACAACCAGAAAAAAACCGTTAAATTATTGAAGAAATTTTCTCATTGGTACTAATTGGTTCAATATCTTTTGGATTTAGTTTAAAGAATTTGTTCTTCATTTTTAAATAAATAATAGAAGGAAAATACTTGTTGAAAAATATGATCTAAATTCATCCCACACTATAGAGTTAGTTTCACTGGGTTACCCTGTGTTCTTGATAAGACTCCACCATTGATATTATTCTACTTCCAAATGGTAAACAAAAAATAACCTTTTCATGTTCCCAAAATTAGTGAATGGAAAATGACTTTTTAGTGGTTCTAATTCAATTTTTATCAGATACTAGATTAGTAAACTCACTAAAATAATTTAGATGTTTCCTTATAAAGGAATCAAATGAATGTTTCTACCTACTTTTCTAATTTAGATACTCAACCTGATTCATGGATTTAGAATGTTGTGTATGAATAGAAATGAGATTTTTCATTCCATCTACTATAATATTGTGTAACATATTCAACTCAAATCATCCATGCGGGGTCTGAGTCAGGTGTTCACAAGATTTTAGGAATGCATCCACATATTTTAGAGGGTTTTAACTAATAGTAAGGGAATAATTTATCCATGGGTAGAATATGGCATAAAAAATCCCAAAACGTTCATAGAGAAATATTATAAAATTTCGGTATGACACATACATTCAATGAACATAATCAAAACCTATAGAAAAAGATTTTGATCCAAAAGTTCCTTACATTAATCCAGTGTATAAATTTTAGGATGATGTTTATATGATGAAACAAACACACTTTGTATTTGTCTAAAAATACATAATTTTTCATAAATAACTATAACCATCCTAACCCTGCAGACAATACCGATTTAATAAGAAAGATAAACATTATCCCAACACATAATACAAACTCCTTCCAAATATTCAACATCCACAAAAATAACCATCCCATCCCCTAACTATAGCATCAATTTGAAACCTTTGAATAATAACAAAATTGTAAATTCCACCCATGTATATTGAGACTCATTTTATTTATATAAATAAGGGTTCATCCAATTACCTGGTAGGATGACCCCACTCACACATACTCATAGAGTAATAGTTAATAAATAGATTCATGTTTTGATACATTGTGAGTGTCACTCAACCCACTCTGGAATATAACCCATGCATGATAATGAAATATTATCATACATGTGTTTCATCATAGTGTCAAATTCACATGAACCCCAAGGATATATACTGATATTTACCAATATATTATATGAATGAACCACATATTAATGAAGACACTTATACTCTCATCCATTAAATATGTATATCATAAGAGTCTCTTTTCTCACCAGAAACTATCTTAAAGATGTCTCACCTCAAATATATGAATACTCTCACTCCAAAATGTTCCACCTGGCCAAATTGTTATCTCACTATCAACCAATATAAAAAATATCAAATATCAAATAATTCAAATAAGATCCAAATATTTCTCAACCATTAATAATAATAAACAATGATAATGAAAAAAGAAGGTAAGTCTAATAGGGATTAAGAAAACAAATAATGATATACTGGTACTCCCCTGAAAAAAAATGGGTGAAAAAAATGGGGCCAAACCATATAAAACAATGAGATTCTCATTTCTAATTTTTTTGCTAATCTCCCCTAAATGGACATAATTGGAGATATCATCCAAACTACCCATTGTGATCCTCGATCATTATCCACTATGTCAAAAATAAACATATGGGATATATACCACTATGTGATCATGTATTTTAACGGATATGCATAGACCCCTTAACTCATGTTCGGTTTCATTATCAATATCAACATCATTTGTGTGCAATGAACATGGTCATACAATATGTGTATCCATAAAGAAAATCAATCTGAAGCACTACATGATGAGATAAATATACCAAATCATCTAACTATATTTCATATAAATATTTATCTATCTTTATTACAGGTCTAAATATCCATGATGAAGAACAAAGATTGTTCCAAATTAAATATTAATTATTAATAGAGTTTGAACCCATGATTTCATAATAAAAATTAAGTCACACACTTTATATAGTGACCAACCCTTTAAATATATAGATATTGTATTTTTCTTGATGAATATTCATTATACAACATAGTGATCCATGTTATGATCATATAGGTCCAATGCCATTGGAACCTTGTATAAATATAAAATAGGTTAATAAGTGAACAACATTCTATCACACTATGTTCCTCATAAATATCACCCTTTTTAGACATATCATAAACAATACCTTTCTTCTTATCTAAGTTATTAAAAACATAATAATTTGTGAGATTAGATTATCTATAAGGGTAAACACAAGAGATATCAACATTACATGATCCTAAGGGTATACGAACCTAAAAAAATAAAAACCATACCCTTCAAATCATAGGTCATAAAAATGATTCATATCTTAATTATTGTTTGTTTATAAGACCTGAATCATAATTGAATCAAATAACATGAGCTATGAGACCATAACATTGGCATTAGAAAAATATTTTTGACATACACATAATAATATAAAATCATTTCCATAATATTCAAGGATCATTTACAAGGCTATCAAAATATATTTGGTTCAATCGACAAACTTTCATAGTAGTGAGTGTTATCTCCCAAGACTATCATAGTGGAAAATGTCCCTTATTAAACTGGGTTCACTTCCCATTCAATTTATATTTACCATAGGATATTTAAATCATAACCTAGTTAATTTTAGGGAGATGTTGGTCTCACCCATAATATAATAAAAATCATATTAATATGTTACACAATATCATAAAACATTCTTCATATTAGAACCCATGAAAAGAAATATATTTCAAAAACATTTCATCATCGCATAACCTATGAAAAATAAACGCATTACATAATCATTTTAGTTAATTAATCATAGTATAACATGTTGAAAATAGATGGGTTTCATAAATATATTCTCATCATAAATAAAAAACCATACAGATATATAATAAGGGTGGTATATGTTAGGTCTAAAAGGGGCTTAGATACCCTGAGAGGGGGGTAAATCAAGGTATGGATATTCTTTTAAAAATTCTTTTTCCCTATTGGATCTTGACCTCTTTATTATAAGGGTAACTTATAATGCTATGTAATGTTAATGTCCTCTCTAATTTTATTTAATGATGATACACTAAGTGTAAATCAGTAAATAATGAACAAGTACACGTATATTTTTACTTGGTTCACTCTCACAGGCCTACATCCAAGGAGCATACAATGAAAATGTGCTGATGTACCAAATTCACTAAGTCTCGCTAAAAATAATGAGTACAATATTCTGGCTAAATCTTTTATTCCCAGGCTCACTTCCTTTATAATGTTTATGGCCTTTGCACTGTATTCCCAAGGGTCACTCCCTATGCCTCTTTCTCTAGATCACTACTGGTGGAAAGGGTCATCGTCTTCCTCTTCCTTCACTCAATACTATTGGAATGTAATTAACTCACAGTTTATATACTTATAGGTCAAACACAGTTTATGGACATGTGGGTCCCTTCATTTCCATGAATTCTGTATCCTCGACTATAGGTAGATGCTCCGCTGAAGTATCTTTTTCACCCACAGACGAAGTCCAACTTCTCGAGAACTATTAGATACTAGAAAATACATTTGAAAACTGATTTGAAGATTTTTATACCTTCCTTGAGTGTTTCACAAACCAATTTTCCTTCTATATACTTTGTAGTGGGTTTCCTATGCGGAATACCTCTTCCTCTTACCGCCACTACTTCTATGAACCACCCTTTGTTCATGGACTGCCTCTGCCTTCTCTATCGTGTACTCCCTCCACGTACCAACTCCACAAACCTCCTCTATGAACTAACCTCTATCCGCAAACTATTTTTTGTTTTTGGATTGAATTCGCTTCCACCTCTGTAAACTGACTTTGCGTAATGCATCTTCTTCCTCCACATACCAAAATTTCTTCCTCTATATACCAGACTTCCTCCTCTATGAAACAATTCTTCCTTTGTAGGCTTTAGTGCCTCGTAAAATCCTTTCACATAAATTCTTTCACAAACTTCTTCTCCCTTCACGGAATTATCCCACTCAAATAACATATCCTTATATAATTCCCTTGAATATCGGTCCTTCTTACTCTGTGTACCATATCCTTTGTGGATATAGTTTCCCATAAAACCCTTTGGTGTAATTTCTTCCATGTTAACCACTTCAGCATTCTCGGAATTCTCCCTCAAAAACTTCCTTTAGGCATCGCTGAATTCTCAGAGAAAGGATATGTTCTATAATGATGTTATATCTCTATTGTAATCGTGGGGATTTTTACTCCATATATTGGAAAAGATATTTTCAAAATCTACTAATCCAAGTTTATCCAATCATTGATTCGGTACAACCTCTACCACATACTGATCATCCTGCCGCGAACCACACCCATTATATAAACCATTTTCAATCGTGGTCTGCATACTACATCTCTTCAAATGTGGAAAACCATTATGTGAACCACCATGCCTCTATCCTAATGAAATACCTTCTCCTCAAACCATTATGCATACCATTTCTTCCACTTCGTGTATCGTTTCCACAACATAGTACGCAACCACAAACCTTTCCTTAATATGGTACGCAGTTCATGTCCCCAGGTATGCAGTTGCCTTATTTTGCTGATTTTAATTTAAGTTCTTTATACCATTTACCACTATGATGAAATCCATATTTTTTGAACATCAAAATACCAATTTTGAGACAAAAAAATGGAAAACACTAGGAAAGTATTCCACCTTAAAAACCCATCTTAGCATACACCAACCATTCCCATTTGCGGTCATCTGGATTTTTCAAGAAATAAAATCTTACCCAAAACATACTGGTATGACACATTGAGGTATTTTTTCCAATAATACCCCCTTTGGGTTTGTTGAAAACCCTTCTCATAAAAATTCCTCACATTTTGATACATCGTTAAGGCTATATCCTTCTTCAATCAATATTCGCTTCATGCTATTAAGAAAGAAATCAAATATTTACTAAACACATACACTAAGACCATAAGAGCCATGATCGTTGTGAGAAACAAGGGTATTATGAAAAGTACATTAGTGAATCACTTCATTCCTAACACTAAATCATGAAACCAGCCAACTTATTTTATTACCAACCTCAGCTACCTCGATATATAATCTTTGATCAATCACTTCTAGCATCATCCAATTTAATTCTCCCCCTATGTTATAGCTCCTCCAAAAAGCTTCAGATTAGCTTCAACTCCCCCTATCTCATGGATCCACCTAATATATTCTCCATATGTCTTTTCTCCCCTTGAACTAGTCTATCATTCTCCCCCTTTATCAACGACCCCAAAGAGCACTTCATGGTTTTCTGCAATAGGGTAAAGAACACATATAAGTACATTAGGGAAAACACACCATTCATCAGGGAGATAAGAGTCCCACATCCACACTTTTTCAAGTGTGGGAGTCAATTGGACTCCTAGATCCATATAGTTCCTTTGAAATACTTTTTTGGGTAAGGAATTGGTAAGAATATCTGAAACTTGTTGTTCTGTTGGAACATACTCCAACTTCATAAGTCTGTTCTCCACCCTCCCCTTGATAAAATGATATTTGATTTCAATGTAATTTTTCCTTGAGTGATGCACTAGATTTTTTCTCATATTTATAGCACTTGAATTGTCACAATGAATTCTTATCAAGGATTTCACTATAACTCCCATATCCCCATGCTGTTACTCTATCCACAATAGTTGTGTGCATTCTTGAGTAGCCACAATATATTCATATTCTTTTGTGCTCAAAGAAATGAAATCTTGTATCATGATCAACCAAGAAATATAAAATCCAACAAGATAGAAAGAACCTTTAGATGTTGGTTTCTTGTCATCTACTGAACATGCCCAATCTGCATTTTTATATCCCAATAACTCCTACTAAGTTTGGTTATTATACATCAAACTGAAATCCACAGTGCCTTGGATATATCGAAATATTCTTTTCACTAAAATCATGTGTATTTCATTGGGATTAATTTTATATCATGCTGCTTGACATGGGGAAAAAACAATATCAATTATCATTGTCAAATATAGTAAAAATCCAATAATTTTCCAGTATTCTGTGATATTAACTTTCTTTCTATCAACATCCTTTGATAGTTTCATATGATTTACAACCAGAGTCTTCATATCCTTCTAATTTTCCATTCCAAATCTTCTCAGAACATCCTTTTAATATTTTTATTGGGAAATAAAAGTTTCATTCCTTACATGTATCACTTATAAACCAAGGAAAAACATTATCTCACCAATCATTGATATTTCGAACTCAATTTTAATTAAATCAAAAAACTGTTTGAATTGGGATTCATCTGATCCACCAAAGATTATTTCATCGACATATACCAACACCAACATCCATTGATTACTACCATTTTTGGAATATATATTGTAATCAACACCACCACACTGGAAACTAGAGTTCATTATATATTGATCCAGTTATGAATACTTGGGATCTTGGTGCTTGCTTCAACTCATATAGTGCCTTCTTCAACTGAAAAAAATTGTTCTCATATTCATGAATGATAAAACCATATGAACTATCAATATAAACTTCTTCTTCTAGAACCCATTCAGAAATGCTGACTTCATGTCCATATAGAAGACCTTAAAATTTCTTTTCACTATTATGGCCAAGAATAATCTAACTGTCTCTATCCTTAAAATAGGATAAAATGTTTCATCAACGTTTTTACCTTCTATCTGGGTGTACACCTTGCACAGAAGTCATGGTTCGTTTCAAATCATAACACCATCTTCATTAATTTTGTTGTGAAAGACCCATATCGTCCCTATGATATTCTTGTCTGTTGGCCTTGAAACAATCTACCAAATATGATTTTTCTCAATTTGGTCAAGCTCATGATTTATTGATTGAACCCAATTCTCATATAAAGATTCTTAATCAAATAATTTAGTCTCTCCCTTTGATAATTATAATACTTGTTGTAGATTATTTATCCTCCTCGTTTGAACTAATAGAGTCTGATCACCAATGATTTTATATCATTCAATTTCAACTCGAATCATCATCTTCTGCATTGATATAGAATTGAATCACTTTTTATCATTATTAATATCATTTTCTGAAGCAACATCTTCTACTATAGTTAAATAATTTCTTTCAACTACATTTCTCAACATCTCATTGAAACACTATTGATGTTATCTTGCAACTTCACCTACAATCGTTCTTCTCTCGGTGGAAAACTAGTACCTGATCTAGGGAATGATACCAATTATTTTTTTGTTCAATACTTGTCACTACTAGATCATCTAATTATAGCTTCAGTAACTCTTTGATTTCAAAAAAGACTATTCATTCAATCTGTCTTATTGAGTTTAGATAGCATAAAATTTCAGCCTTTCTATTCTATTGAGATTTTGCAACTGATCAAGGTATAAAACACTCCACATATGATATGAAACTATTCATGTTGTTAGAAACACAAAAAATCATCTTCTCCTACGTAATTTATTTACAAGTGACTCTTAGTAATGAGCCATCAACAAAACCTCTAAGAATACTGAGTCAGAAATTAGTGTAGGAAATAAGAGACAGCGTTAATAACCCCATCATTGTCCATTATGCTCCATCACATCCATATATTTTATGACTCAATAAAAAATCAACTCATTTTGATTAATTATCAAAGATTGATTCCTTGATTCTTATGGATAAGTTGAATTAGTTGACATTTTGGAGCACATTACACCACCAATTTGCATCTTCTGATGCAACTTCCCCTTGGATTGTATCTCCCCTTAAACCTAAAACACATGAAAATTTGTTAACAACCTTTATAAACATGGGGAGATGGGAATCCACTATAATACACATGGATAATATTTTGGTCAACCCTGATGGATCAACCCTTTTGTACTTTCTTGCAAATCAATGTACTCTTCCTATACTTTTTCCAAGCACCTAGACAACTTCAACTATTCTAGCCATATAGTTAGATATTATTTACCCAAATTCTACGACTTCTTTTAGATATATAGATTCTACAGGATCTGTTTTTTCAAAATCTGTTATTTTTACCCACTAGTACACATTTTTTTTATTTATGATCCACCAACATTCCATTTCTCATGATTACATCTCTGAGTAGGAATGTCTCCAAAAGATATATTCTCTTACTTATTCCACCATTGGAGGGATATTTTTGTTGCCTTCACTTCTCATCATGTGGCATGACATTTGTATTTTCCAAGACATTCTTTATTCAGTTTTATTAGTCATTCCACTCATTCTTGTTGAGCTTGAGTCGTCTATGGATTTTACATTCTTATTACTCACAATTGGATTACATATCCCCTTATTATTTGAGGTTTGTTCACAATCATTCCCAGAGATCCATTATGAGTGTAATAGAGGAGGTGATTGATAAACATTTCATTGAGCTCCTTATGATTATCCATAGGTTGTATACCTATTTTTCAGCTCACCATGTTATCTTCTAGTATAGGATTTTCTGTTATACATTTCCTATGTTAGGGATCTCCTTCTAGGTTCCTTTTCCTTCCTCGCTTTATTCTCACTAAAATGTCATTACAGATTCCCATGATCCGAACATATAAAACATCTTCCATCAAAGGCATACCTCATTTCATCATTTCTTTGTTGGTATGTTGATGTAGCTTGAGTTCTTATTCTGACATTGTGCTCCTGAGCTTCCTAACACATACTCATGGTGTGTCACATTCTTCCACAATAAAATCCATTCATGAATACTCTCTTCTAAGATACTTTTCATTCATATTTCTCAAGAAGCTTCATCTTATTCTATGATTTAGAAATATTTTTTTCTTCACAACAGGAAATATATTCCAATTTTTCAAAGAAAAATCTTAAATTATGACCATGCATTCCACAGAAATAGAAAATGTTGTCATTACTTCCTGTAAAAGTCTTTTTAGGTATTTCTCTATAATCTACAATATTTTTCCTATCTCTATAAATTTTCACATCTTTCTTCCTATCATCCCTAGAAGAGGATTCAACAAATCAAACGCCTATTTTTTCTAAAATGTATGGCCTTTGAGATGATAATATATGATATTGTTTCTCTTTATAAATAACATATTTTATTTTCATTACATCATAACCTACAAAAGGATAATCAAATATTAAGTGCAAGGCACCATTCATTTTAGGCTTCCCATTAACATTGGATCTCTCCACTTATTTCATCACAAATTTTAACTCATCTTCCAATTGTTGAATCTTAATATCCCTTAATTCAAGATAATCATTAAGTTATCTCTTGAGATTCTTCCCACTACTTATATCATTTTCTAATTCATGTGTGAGCTTATCAAACATGTAACTTTTCTCCACTATATTCAATTTTTCTTGAGAAATAGAATCATAAAATCATACATTCTCCTCTTGTAGCCTTTTAATTTTCTAAACTAGTTCAGATAGTTGTGTAGCAAGATTATCATTTCTAGATTTTAGATTCTAAATTTCTTCTGAGTTCATATTCTTTACCTTATCATGAGCTTTGATTTTTTCTATATTTGAAGAACACTTTTGCAGATCTTCCCCTTGAGAATCATTATTCTCTCTGAGGTTAGTAGCCACGTTAATCGGCCTTTGTTTTAAGCCTCTTAGATTATTGATCTCAATCTATAGTTCTTGGATCTGAATATCTTTATATTTAATTTCTTCACCATATTTCTAATATATTTCCTTTGTTTCATAGAGATATTCCTCTTCTAGACTTCTTAGAGTTTCTTTAGCATTAATAGTTTCTTCATCACTTGGTATATAAAGTTCATCACTCATTCCTACAACATCATTGGGTGGGTCTATCTTTTCCCTATCTGATTCATCAAAACATTTATTCTATAAACTATTAGATTCCATAAAATCAATCACAATTTTTTTGGTTGAAACTTACACACAGAAAAATACCACTTAACTTCTTCTTTTTATTTATGGTTATTCTATTTTCCATGACACACCAATATATGAGAAGGATGAATATTTAAATTCAAAAATTAATTAAACCAAGTCAGAGTAAACAAATATTGATAAAAGAAACCTTTCCTCTGATTATAATTGTTTGGTCCAAAAGGGACCTAGATCCGTTGAGGGGGTGGGGGGGGGGGTGGACCAGGGTATGAATATTCTTTTCTAAATTTTTTCCCCATTGGATCTTGACACCTTTATTACAAGGGTCACTTTGTAAACCTATCTAATGTTAATGACCCTTCCAATTTTATCTTATGATGATGCACTGAAAGTAAAGATGTAAAGAATGCACAAAGACACAAAGTTTTTTATTTGGTTCACCCTCACCGGGCTACATCCAAGGAGCATACAATGGAGGTGTGTTGATGTACCAAATTCCCTAAGTCTCATTTCAAATAATAAGTAAAATGTTTAGGCTAGAAATTCTATGACCTTGATCACTGACTTTACTAGGTTTAGGGTTTTCTCACTGCATTCCCATGGGTCAATCCCAATACCTCTTTCTCTAGCCCATTCCCAATGGAAAGGGTCACCATCTTCCACTTTCATCATTCACTTCTCCTAGAAAGGAATTCAGACACATTTTATAGACTTATAGGTCAAACAAAGTTTATAGACATGTAGGTCCCTTCATTTTCATGAATTATTCTTCCTCAACTATTGGTAGATGATCTGTTGAAGTCCCTTTTTAACCCATAGATGATGTCCACCTTCATGGGTGATGTTAGTTACCGAAAAATACTTTTACAAACTAATTTGAAGTTTTTTTAATCTTTCTTAAGTGTTCCAAAAACCACTTTCTCATCCCACATACAATGTAGTGGGTTTCCAATGTGGAAATCCTCTTCCATGTACCATTTATGCTTCCATGAACCACCCTCTATTAGCAGACTACCTCTATATACTAACATCACGAACCTCCTCTACAAACCACCCTCTATCTATGAATTGTTCTATGTTAACTAACTACCTTTTCTTATGCCTCTATAAACTATCTTTTTATAATGAGTCTTCTTCCTCAGTGTACTAGAACATCCTCCTCTACATACTAATCTTCCTCCTCTTTGAACCACTTGTTTCTTTATTGGATTGAGTTCCTCACAAAATCCTTTCAGGAAATTTCTTATGTGAACTGCTTCACCCTTCATGGAATTCTCTCTCATCGATCACATCTTCTTCCCAGACTCCATAAAATATTGTAGCTTCTTCCTCCATGTACCATGTCCTTTTCAGGATATTGTTTCCCAAAAAAACCTTCAACATAATGTTTTCTATGCAAACCACTTTAGACTTCACGGAATTCTCCCTTGTGGACTTCCTTGAGGATTTACCGAATTCCAAGAGAAAAGATATGTTCTATAATGATATTATATCTCTCTTCTAATCGTTGTGATTAACACTCTTCAGATAGGAAAATATCTTCAAAATCCTCTAATCCATGATTTACCAAATCATTGATTCGGTACAGCCTCCACCGCATAAGAATCCTACTGCCAACCGTACCCACTCTGTAAATCATTTCCCCCCACAATCCACATACTACATCTCTTCCTACATGGAATACCTTTACAAAAACCCTTATAAATCCCATATACCATAATCCCTTCACTGTGAACCATTCCACATACCATTTCCACCGCTCCCTGTATCATTCCTACTACCTGGTATGCGTCTATGAAACATTCTTGGATATGGTACGTGGTCTATTTCCTCATATATTTTATTTCCTTATTTTTCTGATTTTCTTCTCAATTATTCATTCCATTTACTCATATGATGAAATCCTTCTTTTACCAACATCAAAATCCAGATTTTGAGAAAAAAAAATTGGGTAAACACTGGGAAATTGCACCATATTAAAAAAAATTCTTCAAAAATCACAAACCATACTCATTTGAAATCATCTGGCTTTGTCAACAAACACAATCATATCTAAAACATACAAAGAGTACACAGTGAGCGATTGTTCCCCAATAGTGTGATTAGATCATATCCCCAGTAAAGCTTAAGTAACTTCAAAATATGTATTCTTAAATAGAGAATGATTTTGAAAGATCACTTGGCACATTTAATTAGGAAAATATCCTTTCTACATTGAAATAATTTGTTAATAGTCATAAAACTTCCCATATTTTGAAGAAAGAAATTTTATTTGAAAATTAATTTGGAAAAATGTAACGAAATCTTTAAATAATTTAACATTTATGACATATGAAAATATTTTTCATTCCGTACATGTCAAAAAGAATATTCCTTTTATATTTTTGGTAAAAATTCAAAATAAAAATGTTCATAAAATTACAATAATATTCATTTAAAAAAACTAAAAATTAAAACATTGGAAAAAATTTCATTAATACTTATTGGATAATTTTAATATATTTTTATAACATTTTTCGAAAACATGGACATGTATGAAAATGGTTTTTTGACTGGATATGTAAATAAATATTACTTTTAAAAAAATATGAAATTTTTATATTTAGTAATTTAAGAGAAAAAAAATGAAAAGATAAATTTTTTTCAATAAATTACTATATTATAATAAAATTCATGTTTTTTTGGAGAGGTAGACCATAATATGTCAGTATTAGAAACATAATCATCAATAATCCCGATAAAAATTGAGATTATATCATAAATGTTTTACCACATTAGTTACTTTTGAATAAAAATCCATATTAAATGAATAAAATTATATTGATATTTATATCTAATAATATCCATGATAATAATAATAAAATAAATTTATGGTTTGTATATACACTGTATAGAAGAAACAAGTGGTGTATATGTCATGTGTCCCATGAAAATAAAAGTTATAAAAAATCCCTTACTATATTGTAAATCACATGAATCATAAATACCAATAAATAGTAACATCAAATGAAAAAATAAATATAATTAAAATAATTATATTAATGATATAACATGTCAAAGGGATGGTCTATTCAGGACACAAAAGAAATGATTGGTGAATATGACATATGTCTCTTTGAAATAAAAGTGAGACTAGAATTCACTTACCTTATATCCCAACATTATTTGTACACATTTAGAACAACTATATAATAAATATACATTATACATAAATTTAAAATCCATTCATCTATTTCTGATACCATATATGATTTCTTTATGACCTTTTATAACCTGTTTATTAAAAATTCCATATTAAAATCACATTTTTTGTAATAAATGCTTCATTTTTCATGTATGTTTTGGTTTATTATTTTATATCCTTTAACATTGATCACAGATCAATGATAACATATTTTTTAACCATTATTAATATATAATATTTCTTCATTGTATATATATTTAGAGTAATCTATAAAATTTAGAGATACAGAATGACCTACAGTGTTCATGGAGACGGTAAACTGTACGTACGAATGAATGCAGTTTCCATTTTCATGATGGATGGAATAAAGGAAAATAAAATCACATATTAAATTTACATAGTCGCTTTGATTTAATATATATCACATATATTAATTAAATTTAACTATATTACCTTCTTTGTAAGGCGTAAGTGAAAAATTAATCAAATCGCTTTATGAGGTGGTAGTTTTTAATACACATGAGCGACATTATTTTATTCCCAAATAATTGATTTTAAGAGGTTATATGTTATATTATAATTCCATAAGAATAATTATGTTATGTATGTAATATATATAATTTATATCTATCATTTTATCCTTCGGTGAGAGGTTGTGATGGAAAAAAAATTAAATCGGTTCGTGAGGTGGTAGTTAGTTGTCCACATGATCTTGGGTTTTGTTTCCCATTTGAATGAAGAGGCTATGGATATAGATTATGAAATAAACATAGTACCATCTTAGTATATTTTAGTTACTTGTGTTATTATATTTTAATTTTTAGGACATTAATAAACGTGGTAAGAGAAGAAGAAAAAAAGAAATAGCTTGGTGAAAACCATTATATTTCATCCATGAGGATCTCTAGATCACCAGAGAACAATCTGGTCATATAATGATAGAGAAATCAGTCACCTTTAAAAACCTTTCTTAAAACATGAGGTTAATTCTATGAAATCAAATACATTCATGAAATCTAATGTCTTGAATGAATTCATAGAGTTCTATGAATATGACATGACCGAACTGCCAAAATAGATGTATGAGGCCACTCGAGCAGGTAATGATCATTATGATATTAAAATAGATAAATTATATGATCCTCATCATTTCCCTAAGAGTAATTCATGAAAAAGTAGATATATGAAGATGTGATGATTCTCTGTATACTTTAGAAAATACATTAGTGACTCAGGATTGAAGATCTAAAGAAAAAATCTCAAAGCATTGAATGAGTCATAATAGTGGAATGAAAAAGGGACATATGTTGTGTGAGTCTCTTTGATGCTCTCCTATAAAAGGAGATGAGCCTTAAACTGGGTAGCTGCTTACGATTTTGAGATAGCTCATGTTTTCTAAAAAATAGAGTTTCTCTGAAACCATTATTCACATGGAGGATTCTCTACGCAACGTTCCTAGTGAGAAGGATAAGAATTCATGGGAATCTCAACATGTTTTTAACAAACTTGAAGTCTTCAAAAATAATCTATTTTGTCAATACACATGAGCTAGTGCGATATGATATGCGTATATCTCAGTATTTTCATGAAACACTGAGAACCCACACCCTACTGTCTTGCATGAAGAAGGACGAGACACTGATATAATGTCACCAACACTACTATATGAAGGGTTTTAGACAATTTTACAATAGTTTATACATCATTATGTCTTAATAGAAGAGATAAGCGCATCAAGAGGTGACACACATTTGAGCTAGAACATTAGAAGAAGAGGAAGAAGTGTATGAGAACATGCATGAAAAATGTACATAAAACTAAAATAGAAGTTATATTTGAATGTGTGTGTGTGAATATAAGTCTGTTCTCAGAAACTAATAAAGATATGGTTTTCATGAAATATACATGAATGCATACATCAAGATAAAAGTACATGCATGTGATCATTTTGACAAAATAATTGTCATGGACATGTGAAGCAGATAACTTACATACCTGAAACTATTAAAGTTGTTACATTAAATAACAATTAATAGTAAAAGTAAATGTGATAAGGTTTCTTAAGCAATGTAGTGTTTCACACATGCATAAAGATTTTAAATTACAGAATGTGATATGAGTTGAAATAATGCAAGATATTTCTTCTATAAAATATTGTTTAACTGATCCTGTGAACATCATTATTGGAGGGAGTATCTTCCCATGCTTTTGATATATTAAGGAGTAAGAAAATTTGTAGTATCTTTAAAGATTCATCTATTGATTGTTCTTAAATATAGTAAGTATAAGTAGAAGTTACATATTCTACTAATAAAAGAGTATATGGCCAACATTCCTATTATCTTTTATATTTTATAGTAATTTAATACCTTCAGTAAATTAAAATTATTATTTAGTTAACGAATAGTAATCTAGTCTCGTATAGAGATTTTGTTCAGTGTTATTATTGAATATATTCAAAGAATATATAGTTCCAGTATAAACAACACCATTGAAGACTAGTGAAACTAATATAATGAACACCATAGGATAAGGAATATTTTTTACCCCCTTCATATACATTTTTTTTCCAATTACAAGAATTTTTAATAATTTCAAACTTATAGTGATTTGAGATTCAGTAAAACAACCACCGGTTGGACATAGTAATGAGTGGGTTTTTGTACCGAACATTTTAAATATATTTGTGTGATTTTGTTTCCAATAATTTTTTATTTCATATATATATATGTCATTATTACTAGCCTAAAAGTGATACATTACTCTTAATCCAAGAAAGGGATCAAGAGTAGAGAGGTTAATTGAAAGAATCTAAAATTATGTAAAAATATGGGAACACTGATTTACCCCTACCCTCAGTGTCTCTACAAGACCCATATGGTCTCTACAAGTGGTATTAGATGGTAAGACTACCTTTGATTTCATTAATGTTTTTCCTATTTGATTTTAAAAGGTTTATATGAAGTGAATATTTGATAATTATTTAGATTCACCTTAGTTGAAAAATTTAATATTCATCCATGTTGAAGAAAATAAGAAGGTTTCTCAAATTAATCTAAAAAATTTGAGGAAGAGTGAATAAAATAGATTGAGAAAAATATCAAATATTGAAAGAGGGATCAATTCTCTATTTTCAAATTAGTTGACAATGGTAGTTACAAATAAACTAATTCAATATGTTGAGAGTATAAGGAAGTTGAATCTATCAAAATAGTTGAAGGCTTCTACTCTCAAATTGAAAGATATATATAGAATGTTCCTAAAGAATTTATTTACTATATACTTTGTTCATTCATTGATCTTTTTTATGAAAGAGAAAATATTTAATAAGAAATCAATATATTGGAGGATGAACTTGCAATGATATTCAAGAGTTGAAATGTTCTTATAGACCACATTAATGAAAAGGAATAATTTGTGACATGTTGAAATAAAATGATTTGAATAATTAAATAATAATTTAAATGTCATCATTATGAGATCATTATCCTAAAAAATCATATTAGTAATCTATGGACATAAATCATTCTTAAATTTTTTCATTAATTCTAGAGATGCTCAACATGAAATTTTAGTAGAAGAAATGAAAAAGTTTCATAATGAATATATTTAGAATATACATGATCTTAAAGAATCTCATAAATGTACCATCAGTTTCAAGGAATCCCAATTATAAGTTAAAGATAGAATAATCAAATCCTATGAAAATATTGGGAGTGGAGTTTGAAAATAGAATAAAGATTATATTATTAAACTAGAGAGTTATTGGGAAGGAAGTCTAACATCAGTTGAAAATGAGAATTTTTCCTTCAACTGAAGTGTCTTAGACATGATCATGAATTATGAAATTTAATGTAGACAAATGCGGGAACATACAAAGTTGTAGAGAAGATGAATTCATTCACCCAAACATATTAAGTGTTTCAAGCTCTAATGAGGCATGTTGCTATAAAAATATTGATGAGACTCATGTCTCTTCTAAAGAGACTCATATTTTTGGAAAGAATAACTCAAGAACATCTCTTTATCAACCTTTTACAATATAATAGCATATGGTAACCCATAAGCCATTTTATTTTATTTTTATTAATACAGTCTAATCTATTAGTGCATCCTTAAATCCAAATGCTAATACAATGTGGGTTGATAAATTTTTTTCTAAATATACCAAAAAATAAATGGTGGATTCTAAAAGATCAATAAAAATAACTCCCCAAAGGATTACCCAGAAGGGTAAAGACAATCCTAGAAACAACAATGCACTAAATCCAACCAGAATAGTATTGTAACCAATAGAATGAGAATTGTTGGTATCTTTTGACTCTATTTTAAGTTTGTACATCAGGACATAGATTTCTTTCATAACATGTCATTATATGAAAATTAATAAAGTCCTTTATTCATGGGGAATAGATGTAAATAAATAAATAAGCCTACAAAATGGAGAAAAATACACAATTGATGAAGAATCATACAATCAAGAAAAAAATTTGTTATCTTAAATACTTTTATTATCCTTTCATGACATGTGGTCTTAGATATGATTAGTGGTGGTATGTTCCGAACCATGAACAATTAATATATTTATCAGATGAAATGTTCACAATGAAAACATAATAAAAGTACAAAAGTAGAAAAGTATTCATTGGGGAATAATTAGAAGAATGCATTTAAGAAAAATGCAGGACAAGATAATCCCAAGAAGAAAGATAAGAAGTATTACAATAATTTCTTACAACTAATAAAACATTCATCTATAATGGAATGATAGTTCGTACCATGTACCATTGAAAATAGGCCATGGAAATGAAAAGAAGAAAGCTTAAATTATGAATACAATCAATCGATGATAGAAACTAGAAGATATGATTGACTTAAGACATATTTGAAGAGAATTATGATATGTTTCCTGAGAAAGGTATCTAAAAAACATGGATGTTTCCATGTAGAGAGTCCGAGGAAGAATATGTTAATAAGGAGTGCTTAATCATATTCTCTGACCAATTTTATGTTTCTAGAGAAATGTAGAATGATGAGGATGAATCACTTGTTAGAGAAAATGAAAAGGAAAAATAGGTTCTTCTACACGAGGATCTAGAATATAATGATATGTTATCTACACATGAAAACTCTTATGTCTCACAAAAAAATTTACAAGGTGAAAGAAAGCTAGATATATTGAAAATTCTTGTATGATTATTCTACCAGCTCAATGAAAGATATCGAAGATAGAAAAACAAGAACGCAAGGAAGCTACTGAACTATTGGAATAAGTGATGATAAAAAACCCACAAAATATTAACTTGAATGGAAGTAACATATCCAGTCTTTCAAATAAAATCTAAAAATGAGAACATTAAACGAGAGACATTCTTCAAGATTTGTAGACATATTAGAGTTACATGGAAATGTGTATTTGGTTTGAGAGGATATCATCAGTCCTATTGCACCTGTTAAGAAGCTCATAAGTGTTTGATATTGATCTCTTATTAATATGTAGATTTTTTTTAAATTTCGTGTAATTTAAAGTAAAGATCATTCTCAAAATGAGAAAAAAGTGATCAAAGTAGAAGACAATAATTTGTCATGATTATTCAAGATCTAATAGAAACAAGAATTGTTTCAAAATGGTAGATTTTACACATGAATATATTTAAGATTATCCAATGAATGTTTTCACTATGAATAATTAAAGGGAATGAACCCCTTGAAAGAGAGAAAACATAAATTCAATGATATAAAGGATTATTTCATTAATATCATGAAATTCATGTCATCCCATTAGAAGTTGAAAATTGAGGTAACCCAATTACACTTCTTACTCTTATCTTGGTTATATAAAATATGTGAATCATGGTGGAGTGTTGGATGATGAGAAATCTCATAAAAAGTTGGACTAAAATATTCATGCACCTGAAATTTATGATTTGTTTACTAAAGTGTGTATGAGATTTTCTTGATAAATATATTTTATAAATCCCCCTTGGGAAGTTATTACATTTTGATCATGATTTCACATGCATGGTTGTTAATGGATATAATAGAAATATGTTATTGTATGTCTCTTGTTTTCTACAATGGTTCAACCCATGTTGGCTTAGAGTAGACCAAATAATGTCTCTTTGAATATTAATCCATGTGGTGTCATCCATATTTCATAAAAAGGGAGAAGTTTTTATTTCAATCCCTTACAGGGTGAATGATAACCCTAAAATTAACACTTTGAATTTATTGTCAACAAGGGGGGTAAGAGATGTTCACTTCAAAGAAATTGTATTTAAAAAAATTAAAGGGGAAGATTGAATATCCCATATATATTTTGGATGAGTATGGTTGTATTTTTTTCAATATATAAGATGGAATAAAAAGTAAATGTGTGATGAAAACATACATATTGAGAAATATGGAAAGAGTTTTAGAAATACTCAAGAAGGATTATGATTTTTTTTGGAGAATTGTTATAGATTATTTAGATCCCATTTACTAAGACAATTATCCATGGTCGATGTAATGATTCCTTGTGAATTGTTATAGACCCATTGGTTGTAATTTTGTAAGAAAATTTTCAGTGATTGGTTATGATTCTTGGATATATAATTGTTTCGGATTTATCTAAAGGAATTAGACGTCATGCATGGAAAATTCTTCTTGCGATTTTGACGATTATTGAATTGTAATTAATTTCAAAGACGCATTCCAATTGTAATAGTAAAGTGTACATTTTCCCCAATGTTTAATAAGGTGAAGACCATGAAAAGTTCATTAGGAATTATTATGAAGACCATGAAAATATTCATTTAAATGATGAATTTATTATTAAATGTGATATGATGGTTTAAATGGAAAAAGAAATTATATATTTCATGAGGAAGATAGATGAAGTTCAAAAAATATTAATGTTATTGCGTACGTATTTTTTAATTTATGAAGACCTTGAAAATATTAATTCACATGATGAAAAGATAAAGAGAAGGAATTTAAGGAGGCTTGGAATATTATTACGGGATTAAAATGGCTTAAGTTTTGATTTATATTTTATACATAGTATTTTCTAAGTAAATTATATGGGTCCTTAATAAAAAATATTGTGCAACTTAGTTGGAAATCCTAGGATGAACTCAACCCTAGAATACTTGGGAATCAGAGGTCAACCATGCCCATGGGAGTATCCTAGGTAAGCCTTTAGGGTATAAATGAGAATGTGGAAGGCATAGTTCCCACTATGTGTCAGGGGACCATGTGTAAAGATCGTAGAGAATAACATGCCATGAAGAGAAAATAGTACCAGTGGAGGAACCACCATGTAGGGTAGCACATTGTGTATATTTTTAAGGATTTCTATCTGCTCATGTGAGTGTTTGTTTTTTATACCATGAGCTTGATGCAAGGTAAAATTAATGTGGGACTCATGGGGTGAGTATACTATATATCTATCATTAAAAAGTTAGACATAATGCTGGCCAAATTATGCGTCCAATCTCAATCATTCGATTTTGAAGGGATGGCATCTTTTTTCCTCAACAACCTCATTCTAATAGAATTAGGGTCGTTTGATTAAATCGATTATGTTTGGTAAATATAACAACTTGAAATAATGTGTAGATTTTGATGAATGTGATATAGACTTAGTGAAAACATAGTTACAAGAGTCCATTTGGGAAGGGGATGATCTCTATGCACTTGAAAGATATGAAGAATAAAATCCTCATCATTTTCACAAGAGGAACTCACCAAAAATTATATATGAAAAGATACCATGTTTTTAGCATACTTTTGAAAATTGGTGAATGACTTGGGTTTTCTAATCCAAAACTTAAATACTAGAGATTTTAGTGAGTTGTGGATGTAGTATGAAAAGAAGATCTAGTCTATGTGATACTCTGGGATAATCACCAATCAAAGGATATGAAACCAAGTATGAGTAACTAGTACCGATTGTGAGATAGTAAATGTTTTAAAAGAAATAGATATTCCATGATACCTTGTTTCGTGAGGAGCAGTTACCAAATAGATTTTATTATTTTAAGGTGAAGATATGTCATAATTCTATTTAATTTTATTTAATACTCTAAAAGGATTCTCAATGAATATGTTTTGTGTATCCACACAATATATCATGATAATATACAAGTATATATCTAGGTTTTCATGAATCATTGAGAACAATTTCCTTCCTATCTTATGTGAAATGGTTGAGACACTAAGATAGTTTCACATACAATATTCAGTGATGTGTTTGATATAATTGTTATATAGTTTATACATAGTCTATGTCTTTTGAAGAATTTTTATGTGCATTAATAGTTTAAATCCATTTGGGTAAGCATGCATTAAGAAGAGGATGAAATGTATGTTCACTTTCAAGACAAACATAAATCAAACTAAAACTTAAGATACATGGGGATAGTGTGTGTTTATATAATTGTGTAATGAAACTAAGAAACACTTGGTTTTCATAAAATATTTATGTATTCATATGTAATGTTAAAAGGATATGAATGGGATTATTGTAACAGATGCTAGCTCATGCACCTATGAATGAGAAAATTAAGATACCCAAAAAAATTTAGGTTAGCACATAAAATCACAATTAAAAACATAATTAAATGCGCTAGTGATTCCAAATACATGCTTTTTATCACACATGCCTTGTTATTGATAACTAAAAATGGTATCCCTGTTTAAATGGTGAAAGATAATTCTTACATAAAATATTGTTGAATTTAGGTCAATAACTCCATCATTGGAAAAAGTATCTGCCCAAGCATTTGATATAATGAGGAAAACAAAACATAAAATATCCTTAAATATTTATCAGTTGATTATTTTAAAATATAGTAAGTTTAAGTTGAAAATCTTCTTCCACTTATTAAAGATTATAAGGATGATATGTATATAATATTTTTAATTCAATAGAATGGGAAGACCTTCCATAGTAGAACAAGATTATCCAATTGATGAAAAGTAATTTATAGTAGTAGATAGATCTTGTTCAGTGTTTTTATTAGATATATTTAATGAACCAATGGTGAAAATATAAAAAACTACATTGAATATTGGTGGAACCATTTTAAATAACACCACTAAGTTAGGAAGTTTGTTTAAATTATGTATATACATTGTGTTTCAACTACAAGAATTTTTAATCACTAAAAACATATAGTTATAACTAAATCAATGAAAACCCCATAGGTTGATCATGAAAAGGAGTAGGTCTTTGTTCCAAACCTTTTAAAAATATTTTCATTCTACTTTTTCAATCATTATATTCATTTCATTTGTATATGATTGTAAATTATAGGAAATTTAACCATTCCTTCTAACCTAGATGGAGGATATAGAGTATAAGGGGTTAATTGAAAGAATGTAATATTCAGAAAAACTTTTGGTACACTGATTCACCCCCTAATGTCCTTGTATAATCCATCTGGGCTGTACAATGTGTGCACCTAACAAATTTTTTAATAGAAAGAATTTCTTTTACGTTGAAATCAATTTTATTTTAATTTATTGTCCATTTATACCCAATGAATTTATTTTACACATATTAAAACCAAATAATTTTATAATTTAGTTATTTATATTCAAAATATTTAATTTAATCTATTAGTCAAAATAGTTACGTTTAAATATTTTTATAGTATATCATTATTCTTTTAAACATGGTTTTGTGTGTAACCCAAGATACTGATGGAATTAACTTTATCTGAATAAAATTCATGAATTCTCTAGGTTTTATGTTCTTTCTACTTAAAAAAATCATCCTCATAATTTAAACATGATCTCAATAATCAAGGTTTTAACATTTAAAAATTCTATCATAGAAATTCCACATCATAAAAAGGGTCAATAAAACTTCCTATTGATTATAGGGAAATGAAATTATGAAGTTCATCTTGGATAACACATAAATGGACCTCAAAATAATAGAACATATGTGGGAGTTGAAAATATGGAAAATAAACAAAAAACTAATTCTCAAATAATATTAGAGAATGTTTGAGATCATGTTTAAGATAAAGTTAACAACCTCAAAACCTAATGATTTTAATGATTTAAAAGGTTATTCATTCATCAGAAATTAAGCTAAATGGGTGAAAATTTATTTCTAGATTCACTTCCTATATTTAAGTAATTTTTATGAGAGGATATAATTACTTGATTTTATTATATTTAATAAACACAATCTCATCCTTTGGATGTATTTCGATCAATTTCCACTTCATATATTACTATAATAAATTATGATGGATTTTTCATGCCTGAAGCACTAGTAGATTATAATAATAATAACTCATTCCATATATATGAAGTTGTAATAAAAAAACATAATGGATATCATAGTTTATCTAATAAGCATAAAATCCTCATATGGTGAAATAATACATTAATCTCTAAAACCTAATCTAATTTCCAATTTAAATCATTCCATAAATTGTTAAACTTAATACCCTTTGACAATTAAAAATATATAGGGGAAATGTTCTTTACAAAAATCAAAATAATAATAATCCCAAAAAAATATCATAAAGAATCTATTAATAGTCACCATTAAGATATGAGAGTACCTTAGTCATATATTCTCTAGAATCATGGTAAAACAAGAGTTAACATAAAATCTCAATGAAAACTTGCATGCTTCCTCATTCCTTAAAAAACCACTGTTTATTGAACATATTACATAAATACAAATTTGATGTAAAATACATCAACGATAACATAAAAAACTTTCTCAACAAATCATTAATAATCTTTGAGGTCATAAGGATTATCCAATTTACATTATCCATATCAATCATCTCCTTATCAAAACTAAACACTATTTTTTCAACATCAGAAATATATTAACGGTCATCCTTCCTCAATTATGTTTTTCCCGTAATATATCATATTTTTATTAAATCACTTATCTAGGTCATCAGTATTATTCATCATATTCTTGAAAATACATAATGGAAAACTTCTACAAAATAATCCTTACATATTTCATAATTTATATAGCAAAATTCTAGAATTTAAATACATAATAATTTAAATCGGTCCACTTTATTATTAAACCATTAAATCTTCTTCGTCCTATAATTCCTTAATACCTCCTTTTTTATATGTCAATTATATTCTCTCCATAATCAACAGAAAAACCTTTACACATGAATATTTCTTTATCCCCATCTTATTATTCCCACAAGGAAATTTATTTTCATAATGAACATACTTTCCATATTTAAAATATTTAACTTTTTAATATTCCTTTTGGAAACCGTTTTCCCCATACATTTACTTAATTAAAATTTTCATTTTTTTTGAAATTACTGACTCTATATCCTCCTTATCCACTCATAAAATATATTATTTTCCCTTCTATATATTAGCTTTAATTTTTCTTCCCACATTCTCGATATATGGGAAATTTAATCTTCTTTCATCCATGGTCTCCCCATCCTTATCTCTTAGTGAACTCTATAATTCTTTTTTTTGTTTAGTAAAAGGGTTGTTTGAGGTGAAATTTGTTAATATAATATCATGACAACCAATTAGTAATAATATCAATATACTTTACTCCAGTAATCACCCCATTTAGTTTTTAATCAACTAATTTTTTATCACATTCAATGTTAACCTAGTTACTAATAGTTATTTTTATTAACTAAAAAAAATTCATAGTGTGAGAAACAAAAATCATTGTGGGAAACCACATAATCAAGAAATATTAATTATAGGATGTCTAAATAATAAGAACTTATTTTCAATATATGGATCCTAAGGTTTAACCACATTCATTCATGGGCATGACCTATTCAAATACTTTATGATGGTTTATAATTTGTTTTTAAATTTCCAAAACACATCCACAAAGAGTATCAATCTTGTTGTGATGAAAGACCTATTTTTAAGCACTCTTTGATGATCTAGTCAAATCACAATGTTCCCTTTTCATATTTTTTACCCCTAGGTACAAATATGCTAGAGCCACATGCCCTTGTAGTATCCAGAATGGAATTTGATTTCTTAGAACCAAAGAACTCTAACCATCACAAAAATTCCAAGATATTTTACCATGCTTAAAATTATCCTCATGGTTATCAATATATTTTTCTCATCTATATTTCCAAAGATTAAATAAACCTTTATCTGATACTAATTTTACTGAAAATATTTTAATACATAAATAATACCTCTTACTAGGTAAAAATTTATTACATTATATATGGATCCATGCTAGAATCATATAGGATACTGATTTTGGAAATGGAGGTACTAAATAAATTAATTCATAAGTTAACTAAATCAAATACCACTTAGTTCTTCATAAATACCATCCTTCTTAGATATGTCAAAAAAATACCTTTCCTATTAACATGTGGAATTTAAACATAAGAAAATCGATCTCATAGGCTCTATATGGGTAAAAATAGAGATATGAACATAATATGAGCATAAGGGTTTGATAACCTGAGAATAAAATTGATAAAACCATACCATGCATGTTATATATAATAAACTTGAGTTATAGAATAAATCATGGTAGTTCAGAAGACAATAATAATAAATGAATAAAAGAACATAAGATATGATAACCTTACATTGGAATAATACTGATATTTTGGGCATATACATAAGCATATAAAATCATTTCCTTAGTAGTCAAGGATCATTTCCTTAGTAGTCAAGGATCATTTCCATGGATTTCATAGTTTGTTTGGTTCACTCCCCAATCCATCATATTATTCAAGGTTCACTCCCAATATATCATAATGATTGAAGTTTCTTACAAAAGATAATTCAATCCCCATTCAATAAATGTTAATATCATGGGTTATACATCATTTCCCAATGAATTTGAGGTAGAATGACTGAAAATCCATTTTGTTTTTGATTTTTGAAAACTTTTTGGTTATGTGAGAACCAAACAAGCGAAAAAAATGAAACTAATTTTGTATTGAAACCCATGAAAAGAAAAGTGTTTCATAAACATTTCATTATATCATATCCCATATAAAAGAAATTTTCTTCATAATTATTTCATAAATTCATCATATCATAAAATTTAGAAAAGAAAAGGGTTTAATAAAACTAATTTCACAATAAAAGTAAACCATCTACAGAAAAAATATGGATGGTTTCATTAGATATTATACCCAGTAAATATTCTATAACATTAAATGTTGTAATATTTGATGGGAAATGATTTTAAATGTCACATGGATCTTTTCTTGAATAAAATATCCCTTCCACATTGAAATAATCATTTTAAAGCCTAAAAAAATCCCAAATTTAAAAAAAAATATTTTATTTGAATAAAGCTTGTCAACATGTAACATATTTTTTTTAAAAATTTGTTGGTTTTAAATGAATCAAGTATTTTTTATTATGTACATGTTAACATGAATATTTAGTACACATTTTTTGTAAAGAAGTAAAAATATACTTGTTCATAGAATGATAATAAGATTCCTATTAAATCGTTTTTTGAAAATTAAAACATTGTAAAAAATTTCCATTAATAGTAATTGATGAATTTATCATTCTTTAAAAAAAATTTACAAAACAAGGACATGGAATAAAAAGGGGTTTTAACAAAATAGAGAAATAAAATCACTTTTTATTAACAAATTATTTTGATTTATTTCTTTCATTAACGGAAAGGGTAATGAAATGAAATCATATTTTCTTTAGAAATAACTATAATAGAATAAAATACATTAGTTACTTGAGAGTTATATCATAATATTTCATCACTGGAAACATAATCATAAACAATTTCAATAAAAAATGTAATTTTCATAGAAAACATTTATAACTTTGATATATTTTGAATCATAAGTCCCATGAAATAAATAAGTATACATTTATATTCGGATCCCATTATTTTTATTATAATAATCTAAAAAATCATGGTATATATATACACCACACAAAATAAAAAAGTGATGTATAAGGCATGTGTCCCATAGAAATAAAAGTGATACCAAATTACCTTACTGCATTCGTAATCTGTTGAATCATATGCCCCAAAAAATAATAATATCAAGTTAAAAATTAAATATAATTTAAATAAATATACTACTAATATAACATGTCATCTATTTATTATATACACCACGCATAATAAACTAGTGGTTAATATGGAATATGTATCCCTAAAATAAAAAAGGAACTAGAAATCCCTTACCTTTATATATCAACTTACATCATACTTATTTGAACCTCGTTTATAGTAAATATATTTTTATTATGAATAAATTAAAAATCCATAAATATATTTATCATACGATATATGTATAACTTATGAGCATTTATTATTCATCTATTAACATTTCCTTAATAAATCATCTTTTGGGTAATAACTATTATATTTTACGTTTATTTTTTATATTGGTATTTTCAGTCATTTCACTTTGATAATGTTTTTGTATTCTTTATTATTTTAAACATTATATAAATATTAGATATATTTATTATATATGTATTTATTGTAATCCATAAACATTAGATACTGAAGATGAATTACCCCTTTCATGGATATGGTAGGTTTTATGTATGCATGAATATTGTTTCCATTTTATTGACAGATGGAATGAAAGAAAGGTAAATAATTTACAAACCATAATTATTCATTATAATTTAAAATAAATCATTTATATTCATTAGATTTTAACTTATTACAATCCATGTAAGGTTAGGTGAAAAATTAATCACATTTTATCACGAGGCAACAGTCCGTTGTACACATTAGAAGGTCATCATATTCCCATTAAATGAAAATTAATAAGGTATATGAAATGTTATAATTATATAAGTATAATAATTTTATGGACATTAGATGTATAATTTATTTTCTTCATTGTATCTTTTCATGGGAGGTGGCGATGGAAAATAAATTACATCTGTTTGAAAATTCATAGTTCGTCGTACACATGATCGATGGTTTTGTTTCCGATTTGATAGAATAAGAGATTCATATAGGTTATTACATAAATATAACAACATCTAATTATATTTTAGATACCGGTGTTATTATATTTAAATTATTAGTATATAAATGATGGTGTTAATAGAATAAGTACAAAAAATACCTTGGTGAATACAATTTCCTTCACTTAGAAAAAACATTATTTAGATCTCTTATTAAAAACCCTAGGATAGGTATTTTGAGAGTAAAATCATTTGAAGAAAATCTATAAGATTAATAGGGAGATATTTTTCATATTTGGGTTAAAGAAAAGCTCCTATGAGGTTTTAAGAACTGAGTGGGGGTAAGTTCCCTTTTATAAAGGTGGAGTCTCATTTTTGTAAATACACAAAACTATTCAATAATGCGAAGTAACACTCACCCCAAGTGCCTATAAAATTGATAAAAAAGGAGTTTATGGATGATATGGTCAATAAAACCATCCAACACAAGAAAAAGATGGTATAAAATTTATATTCCATAACTTTTAAGTTTTATTAATTTTACTATTTCAGTTTTCACCTTGGTGAATAGTTTTTTTATTTACCTAGGTGATTTATACCTTAATCAAAAAAATAAAATGAAACTTATTAGATAATGTGTAATAATTTATTTTAAATATTAATAGTAATAAATTAAATAAAAATCCAATGTGTGAGTAAAGATAACTTTAACACAGGCATATGTAATGTGCAAAGCCCTCATTTTAACCTAAATCACTGTAATTAATTTTTATTCACTATATAATATGTTATGAAAAAAATTAAGTTGAATATATTACCTAATATTAATTATTATGATTATAAATATGGTATCCATTTCATAAAATTAAACTCATATAAGTGGTATAGTTTAATTTAATATTAATCCCAATGACACGACAAAAATAAATACAAGGAAAAAGCTATCAAAAGTATAAATTGTTTTTATATTGAAATTAAATATGAAATTTACTAAAATGATATAAATTTTATTAGAAATTTTATTATTTAAATAATTATACTTTTATAAACTTTTTAAACAATATAAAACTTTTTAAATACTATAAATGAAAAAGAAGATTTTTAATATAAAGTAGTAACTTGTCACCATTTATCGAAAAATTATTATTTTCAAAACAATTATACAAAAAGAAATCTAATATAATTATGACATAATGATTTAAAAAATTAAGTTCATTTTCTAAAATAAATTTTCTCATATTTTCAAAAATTAATTTTATTATAAGTGTACGAGGACATGACATTATAGAAAAATATAGTTTTTAATCATAAAACTAAATTTATTCTTATCTGATGATTAGAAAAAATATTTGATGAATGATAAATAATTTTATTGAATATATAATATATAAATTTAATTAAAACGTTTCATTAATTGTCTATAATTTAATTTATTATAATAAAAAAACTTTTCATTCCTAAAATATTTTCTCAAAAAGAATCATTTATTTTACTTTCAAATAATTTTTATTTACATTTCTAATCATTTGATAGCCAATGAATTTATTTTATATATATCTACAAGATTTAATTTTTATAATTTATTTAGTTATATTTATACCTGATAATTTAATGGTCAGGTTAAAATGGACATGTATAAATATTTTAATAGTATATCTTAGTTTACAGAATTTGGTGTTGTGTGTAACATAATCTATTGATGAAATTAAATATTTTTGAAAAAAGAATTCATAAAATATCATGGTTTTACACTTCAATATAATTGAAAACCATGAGTTCATCCTAGAAAAAACCTATATAGATTAAATCTATTAAAATTATATCCCAACCACATTTACTAGGTGCTCAATAACAATACATAACACTAGAAAAATTTAAAAACACTAAGTATGGATCTTGAACTCTTATTCCACATTCTTAACCCTTGTTGATGATTTTTAAAATATTGGGTTTATAGTATACAAATATATTAATAGATATTAGTGGAATAATTATTGGAGTATCCTGATATATGCAAAAAAAAACACACAAGGTCGATGGTGAACTCCCTAAACATCATTCGATTAGTATAAAATATCAAACACCATCCCAAGATTCATCGCATTCTGACTGACTGAAAAATAACATTTTTATTGATTACAAAGATACCCCATACAAACAAACACCAATAAATAAACCTCATGAAGGTCAAAAATAATGTATACCAAGAGAATCATTGAGTACAAACTTCATCCCCTCCTTCAAAAAAGACCCCAAGGAAAATAAAGAACAAATACCTTAGTTCGATAAAGACATAGAAGCCAAGAAATCTGCAACCATATTCCCCTCCCTCCAAGAATGTGCAACCTCTACATGACTGCCCATTAATGCTCTGCATCTTTTGATAGTATAAGAAATGTTCCAAAGATCATTTCCCTTTCCTGTCAATGCATTACAAAAGACCAAAGATTCGGTTTCCACTATCCACAGCTTGATATTCTACTAATTACAAATCTCCAAACCAGAAGCCATTGCCCTTGCCTCCGCATGCAGCGCATCCCCTGCTCTATATTCAGCTATAAAACCAGCTACAACTGAACCCAGCATATCCCGCAAAACCCCACCCCCTCACATCATCCCCATGATAAGAGACCTGTCACTATTATGCTTTAATCCCTGCCTTGGCGCCTTCCATTGAACCCACGTACCCTGATTTGGAAAACTAGTCGAGTGGTCGCGTACAAGATGCGGAAAGAGCAGACTCACAGAAGGTGCTACTTTGGATTCTGGACACAGACGAAGCAGATCCAAGATAGTATTCTTCACTCTAAATAAAATACTGACCTGGGAGTCCCTACCTTGATTATGATGCATTGCATTCCTAGCTTTCCAGATAATCCAGCAACCAGCCACCAGAAAAACCATCATGGCCTTCCTCTCATTTCCATGAGTGTCTGTTCCCCTAAACTAGGAATCAAATAATTCATCTTGCACCTCACCAGACTCATCCCAACCAAAGAACATTACAAAAAACATTCAGATGCCTCTAGCCCATTCACTCCCATAAAACAGATGACCCACTGATTCAGTATGAGGAGACTTGCAACACCAGCACCTGGACACCATATTAACACCCATATGTATCAAATTTTCATCAGTAGGTAAAGCTCTATTCCGAACACGCCATAGAAGAAAATTAACTTTAGATGGTATCTCTTTGCCCCATAAAGTTACTCTCCAGGGATCATCATTTTAGATGACCCTTGTCACATGAGTGAAATCCTTAATAGAAAAAATGCCCGAAGATGAACCTGTAAAGACAGGTTTATCAGAATCATCACTAGTGACAATATTACTGAAAACAGTAAATTGATTCCCATCCAGAATAGCCTGAAGAAAGATGGGATATCCACTAGCCTCACTAAAGGACATACCCAGATCCGGACATCCTGGAAAAAATATCCTACCAACCCCCCAATCATGCTTCCAAAAATTAATATTCCATGTTCCCACTAACCACCGAGAATGATGATGCCAAATCTCTATCAGAGGATGAATCAGCTTCCAAATCTTGGAAGTACTGGATCTCTATTCACACGAATTCTGATCATATATGTCTTGCATAGTCTTTCTCCAACGATATCGACCTTCCAAATCTTCCCACACAAGTTTTTCATGCATCCCCTGCATTGTTGAGAAAACACTCCTCAGGTTAATACCCCCTTTAGAGATAGGTCTTGGAAAACATCTCCCCAAAGCCCAATGATGCCTTCCCTCCATCTGTCCATCCCAAATAAAGGACAACATAATCTTGTCCAACTTGACAATCACACTTTTAGGCATCTTTAGAGTAGAAAATAAATGTATGGTAATTGAGACCAATACACTATTCATTTGTGTGATACGACCACTGAAGGAAAGAAACCTATTTTTCCAGTTCAAAATTCTCCCAAAAATCTTTCATATGAGTTTATCAAAATGATAAACCCAAATAGATGAGGGACTCACCATGGACCTAAGATAATCCATGGGAAAGGATCCCCTCTCCATATTCAAAACAGCCCTCACATCCCTTGCCCTTGAATCAGATAGCTTCCTGGTTATATAAAAGGAACTCTTCTGTTTATTCACCTCATGTCCACTCCATTTACAATACTCCCCAATAAGACTGATCATCACCTGGACAGAACGATTACTACCATTGATAAAAACAATAGTGTCATCAACAAACAATAAGTGAGAGATACCCCTTATAGAATTCCTATTATGGTAAGGAAGTACTTTAACCAAACTAATCCTTTTATTAATAAAATAGATGAAAAAATATTGAGAGAGAATGAACATAGTGGGGGACAGAAGATCACCTTGTCTAAGTCCACGACAAGCCTTGAAAAAATCAATCTGTTTACCCATAAAAGAGGTAGAAATCCATGAAGAGCTGAAACAACAGAAAAGCAGGTCGCTAGTCCACCTCGATAATCCCATGCAAGTCAAGACTCTGAGAACAATGCCCCATTCCACCCTTTCATATGCCTTACTCATGTAAAGATTAACCACCAGGTTTCCCCCAAAGTATCTGTTGTTAATGCCCCTAACCATTTCTTGAACCACTTCTATAGCACCCTAAATTGACCTCCCTTTAATGAACCCATGCTGCTCCAGAGCCATCCAAGAGTCCAGGTGAGTAGCCAGTATTTTATTAAGAATGCTAGCTAGGATCTTATAAGGTACATTGCACATAATAATAGACCGGTACTGATCAATATACTAGGGAGTATTCACCTTATGAATAAAAACCTCCTTGGTAGCACAAGAAATATGAGGCAAGTTCCCACCCTGGAAAAAATCCTGGACAGCTCTCACCACCTCCCCTTTGACCACATCCCACATTACTCTATAAAAAGCTCCAGGAAACCCATCTAGCCCCAGATCACTATCCAGATTCAATGACCAAACTGCCTCATGAACATCCTCCTCATCCGGATACCTCTTTAAGCCCGCATCAACATCCTCCGAGACACATTTTGGGATGACCTCAAAAATTTCTGCATCTCCTCTCAGATACCCTCCTCCCATACCAGGGATGGGTTCATCCAATAGGGATTTGAGAGTCCCATTAACCATCATCCCAACCTCATCACGATCACTGGTAAAAGAACCACCTTCTCTACAAAAATTGGGTCGTTGAACTCGACGACGTTCCCTGATGCAAGCATTAAAATACCCTGAACTGTGATCTCCCTCCTGAATCCATCTGACTCTGGCATCCTCTCTGGCCAATCTTTCCGGTATCAGTAGACTATCAGTAATATGGACCTTTTGAACTCTTAATTTAAGAAATAAAGACTCATCCCAAACATGTTCCAAACACCTCTCCAACAAATCCACCTCCTTGCTAATATCAACCACCCCCGGATCACGACTAGGCAGCTTTTTCTTCCAGTTGGATAGAAGATTTCTAAGGAATCTCAACTTTCCATGGAGAATGCTACACGAGTTTCCCAGAAATTGATGATCCCAAGCTTCCCTAAACACATCTGAAAAGATAGGTTGTTCCATCCATAGTTTAGAAAAATCACCATAGTCCTCCCTGCTAGCCCCTGCACCCAAAGAAATACGGAGAGGGGAGTGATCAAATAAAGACCAGACCAGATGAACAACCCTGGATTCCTAGAACATTGAAATAGAAGCCTCATTCAATAACTCCACATTTCCACCCAACATACATGTTAATCCCGCATTCATCAAGGTGCCGAAATTTTCTTCTAAATAGGACATTTGGCCTCCATATTTTTACTTTTTTGGAGGATTAAGAGTTACTCTGGATCACTTCACTACCTAGTCTCTAACTCCCATAGGTGTGTTAATTATGAATAATACCAAGTAAAATAAACCGATATAGACTTTAATTTAGTTTCTTAGAGGATTAATACATTAAATAAGCTTAAAATAAAACAACTTCCCCCAAGTTACTTGATTCTAGGTAAAGTAACCAGTACCATGAAATATGTTGGATCACCATTATCTTAAAATAATCCATATTGGCCAAAACCATTATAGTGATGTATCTAACAATTTTCATCACTGGTGAGACTATTTCATCCTATATCACTAGGGATAAAATTTCACACTAGTACAATTAGGATTGCCATTTTTTTCTAGAATCACTAGGGAAAATAGATTACCTTTGTATCATTAGGAAGAATATTTATCCCTAGTATCACTAAGTGGAGTCCTTCCCTCACCCCTCAATAAGAAGATCCAATTTCTTATACCTCACTATGGAAAAATCTTTATTAAACCCTCACTAGGGAAATCCATTTACTCATACCTCACTAGGGTCAGCCCTACCATCATCCCTCAATAGAGTGACACCTTTACTTGGGACCCACTAGGGAAAATCCTTCATACTACACATCTCATTAAGGTGAATCACCTCACTTAGCCCACAATAAGGAAAGGTTATACTCAGGTCATTGAATTGAGATAATTCCATTCATTGTCTCCCAAACATGTGTAATTAAACAACCGAATTTCAATTATTTAAAAATACTTCACCCATGGAATTTTCTTGGTTATCCAATTATCAAGGCCTCCTACAACGTGACTTAATCTGCAATATTAGGGTTTTCACACCAGTTTGAACCCATTTGATAATTTGTTCCTTGATAAAATTTATGTTAGTAATTATCCTCCAAGATGGGTAAAATCTTTAAGGTAATCATGATCATGTATTTCATAGATAAGGATGGTACAAATCATTGGATAATGAAGAAGTCACTTCCGGTTCAGCAAGATCATCTCGGCTCCTCATTCCAACAAATGAGCCATGTGTGAATGGAATTCATCACTAGGTTCAAGCCCCACCCATAATTGATTTGATTATATCATCACTAATGAACAAAAATGAACTAGGTAAACCCATATTTTGGTTATACACATACACTCCCAATACCCAATCATGCTCTCCTACTTCCCAAGAATTATCTTGGTGCCCTTATAGCTGTAAGCCCCATTCATGGAATCATGAAGAAAAATAATAATTTTCCAATAAAATATTTATTTATCCTTATTAGGAATCATAAATAAAAATCCCCAAACTATCCCCATGTAACATCCTCATTTTTCAATAATAAAAAAACTACCACTCTGTTAATAAATTAAATGTATTTTTCTGTGAAAAAATTTAATTTTTCAATATTTGTGTTTATTATGGATTTACCAATGTGTAAAAGCATTATTTATTATTTTGAAATATTCTTAGATTTAGATGTTGAGTCAATGTAGGATTTTGAGGTTCATAGAACATCGATGTTGATAAAATAAATATATTAAATATATTTTTTCATAGGTGTGTGTGATTTTTGAAAAAAAAATGAAATGACTCCCAAAAGATTCATAGAATGAGAAATATGATACCACTATTAGTTATGGAATGCTAGGATTACCCTATGAAGGTCATAACTTTGATGTGCATCGGGTGTTTTCCAACCTCACACATGATAATACCCCTTTATTTTTAATTAATTTATTATTCCATTTTTTATATAAAAAAATGAATTTCTCACAAATGGTACACCATTTGAGAAATATGAGACCACTGTTAGGTCTGGGGCATGGAATTTACACTAGGTGGGGTATAACCTTTGTGAACATCACATGTTTGGTAAGATCGCACCTGAAAATAATTAAATTTGTTTATAAATATTTTGTTAGTTAGTTAGTAATAATAATAATTTTGTTACTAATTATGGTGTTGAAAAAAAAATATACTTACACAATTAATAAATTTTTTTGTGGTTTAAATAAAAAGCTTACAATGTGATAATTGTGATATTATTAATTGTTCAAACTAAATGAAAATATTTAATCAATATTAATTTATTAACTATTATCAGTATTTAATAGATGGTTTTATTAACATGTTAAAGGTGGGATTAATGTGACAAAATTAATAAAAATATTTATAAAATATTATTGTTTTTGTTATTATTATTAATTTTAGAAAAATAATATATATGTTAAATATATATGTATATATGTAAATGTGGAAGTGTATATATATATATGATGTTTATATATATATGTGTTATATATATATATGGATTATTTTTCAATATATATACATATATTTAATAATGAATAATATTTAATGTATGATTAAATGTATTTAAGAGAAAGGGATAAAAATAATGAAAAAATTTAAAAAATTAAATGTTTGATTTAAGGAGGGGCATTGGGAGAGCATTGTACAGTATGGAAAAGTGGAGAAATAAATATTCACCGTATGGGTTCAAATTTTTGTATAATTAATGGTATTAATTGTTTTTAAATAAAATGAGATATTAATATTATACATTTCCTTGGGGTGATGTGTAAGGGAGAAAAAGAAAACTCCTTTTCATGCCTATCCTCCTCCCAATTTCACCGTCCCATTTCTCACCTCCTCTCTCCTCTCTTATTTTTTTAATTTTATTTTCACAATTTATCTTAATCTTAAATCATCAATATTTCCTTCAATATTTATTGTATTGATGTGTTGTTGGTGCTGTTAGGTCCATCATGATTAGGAAAATCTTAAATAAATTTGTGTTTATGAAAGCAACGAGGTTTCACTGGTGTAGATAAACTCAGATATCAACCCTCATCATCGTTCATCATTACACCTAAGGTAAGAAGTCCTTAACTTTTTCACTTATAATATATGTGTTTTTGACATGATTTTGGTGTGCATGTTTAGACATAGAATTTACTTAACATCAACCTTTTAAAATAAAGAATGATTTTAGTGTTTCTTGATAAATTTAATTTTTCATTCTTAAATGAAAGTTTTAATATGTTTAATGAATTTTTTAATAAACAATGTCATGATTTTCTAATAAAACCCCTCAGATGAGATGTACTATATTCTAAACCAAAAAGTATTGATTAGTGATTTAAACCAGAGTTTGGATTAATGCTTTGGCTGATTATCTATTTGGATTTTCATGGTTAGTGAAATGGATGGTTTTGGACCTTGTCTTTCAGTTTTTTTAATTTGGGGGTCTCCCCTCCATATTGTAAATGTTTAATAAACCAAGAAAGTTCTAAGTACTTTTCTTTTTTTAAATTTAACATATTATTTTATAAATGGGATTATCCATGTAGATAAATTCCCATTTTTCAATGACACCTTTTAAGTGTCTCTTTAACCTTGATAAATGAATTTCATCATACTAATTAATTTAATGGAATGGAATGAATGGAATGGATGGACATCATTTCTTGCATTACTTAAATGTTTTAAATTAATTAGTTAAAAGGAACTTAATATGGTGGATATACCATGCATCTTATGGTGATTTAATAAGAATTTTTTATGTAAAATTTTTCAATAATATGACTTGAATATATTCAATGACATGCTTGAGGGTGATTTCATGCCTTGAAGGAAATGGATGTGGGGTGGTCTAAACTAAATATATTTTATATGATAAAATTATTTATAGTAATTGAAATATATGAGACCACTCTAGTATATTAGGGGCACAACTATATAAATTGGATAATCGGTATTAAATTATAATATTTTATTTTTTTGAACCATTATTGAATCCCTTAGGGTCCATAAGAAAGGAGACTCGAAACTGCAGCTACCCAATAAATTTACCAGCCATGAATTTAATTGAAACCTTGTGTGTTTGACTTTAGATAACTGGAATAATTTGGATAATTCGAGTGATTTCAGGCTTAGACTTTTGAGTTGGTGTAGGAATAAAATTGTATGATTTATTGTGGAAAAATCACCTGAGCTAAAATGGTTGATTAATATTAACATCTATATAGCTCATTGATAAATTAAACAAGTTTTATATAATTATGATCCTAATTAAGAACCCAGATTAATGAACTTAACTGGTTGAATTTTTATATTTTTTTATTAATTGACTGTTATATATTATGATGATAAATTTGGTATGTTTGATACTAGAATTGAGATTTTTCTTTCTTAGATTTTGAGCTAATGTGAAATCAAGGTGGTTGATACCTAAAGGTTTTATTTTCTTTGGAATGTTGAGTATTTATGGTTATGAATCATGTTTAATATGACAGTTGTGGTCTTGGTTCAGGTTTTCATACCTCTTAAGGGTAGTATAATTAGTACTATATTCATAAAGGAAAGTTATATGATTATATTGGATGCATGAGGGCTAGATGCATAGTCACATGATGCGTGACGGATTGGTGCATATTTTCATACCACATGAGGGCTAGGAAAATTAGTACTAAATGCCTAAGAGAAAATTATATGATTATGTTGGATGACTGAGGGCTAGATGCATAGTCCCATGATGGATGAGGGATAGATTATGGTTAGCCTAAGGGTAGAGGACATATGTTTATGGTATATTCTGAGTGATTTAACCTTAGTAGGAGAATATAAAACTAATTTGGGTGATCCTTCCTAATGCAGTATGATATACCCACAAACATAGATATCTAGATTAGGCCAAAGCAGGTGTTATGGTATGGGTGTTCTTTTTGGAACCCCGACTAATTTTCTATTATTTAATATGTTATCACGTTTTTTTAAACTATGTGGCACACTATTGTTTATTATTATCAGTTTTCAGTGTATAGATTAGGCTTATAAGAAGTGGGTGCTGGGCTAATGATATATTTTTTCACACCCTACTTGGGTACCCTTAGTACTCGAGTATACCTTATATTTGTAGGATCTAGGTTGATTCTTGTATTTCTTGTACTTGGGAGTTATGAAAAAATGATCGAGCGAGAGCTCGAGATGCTCATAGAGATCACCGTGGAGATTTTCTATATTTTCTTGATTTTTTACTATATTGAAAATTATGTTGTATTGTTTACTACTTTCTGTTATGTATCATGCATCATCCAGGCATTGTATAATCTAGCATTGTCCACTTTTATTAAATTGTTAATCTATGTCTTCTGCTATTGTCCTGCATTCATTTTATTTCTTCTTATGATGTTGTAATATATTAATATTATTTTATACGATTGTACAACTCTGATAAGAGGGTATAGTCTCCCCAAAAAATCATCTTTACACCTTCTTTACTAGTGGGATGCCTTAAGCGTACTAGGAGGTGTGCGTGAGGTTATGTGACCCCCAGTATGGCCACAGTCTTATAGGTGACCCAAGCCGAGATGTTACAAAGTTGTAGAAAAGGGATGTCTTTTTTCTTTTATCTCGCTATTTGGGCTGGTAGACAGGAGACTAGGAATGTGTCAGTTCTTCGTAAATAGTCTTACTTGGGGCTGATCACCCCATGTATAGGGAAATGACTAAGTGTCTTGGGAAGGGATTGTTGTTCATGTTGTCCAATATTACAGTTGAATTGGATTTCACCTACAGTGATTGGTGTATTTTTACTCTCCTTACAAATTTATGAGATTTATTTTATTTTACCCTTCCCCTAATATGATAAGGATAAAGCAATACATGCGTCATGTTAGGTATATAGAGATTCACATCCCATGCATTTTCATGCCATGTAGTTGCATATGTAGGTTGATTGTTAATTTCATTTGTATGCTTTGGGTGATATGCCATGATTGATTGTATAACATGCTTATCTATTTATATTCCATGGTGCCTAAATTCATTACATTCCTTCCATGTTTAGTATATCATGATTCTGTTATTGTAGCATGTTTCCTTGTGTTAGCTGCTTGTAGTGACATTCTTTGTTTTGTTTTAAATATATAATTGATGTCATGTGATAAATGTAATTTTTTATAATTAAAGTGAGATTGAAATGAAAAACTATAATGTGTATGGAAAATAAATGGATTTGTAGATATTTTCCCATATTCTCGGACTATTGAACATGATCATGTTGTATTATGAAATGTTTTTAAATTTAAAGGTTGTTAAACGTTCATTGGAAATGAACTGGTTGACCAACTAAATTCTCAACTAGACCCAAGTAGGTTATTTGAGGCATGGTTCTTATGTGATAACCCTCTATGGGTGATTTGAAACTTGAATAAATATGAAACTGTTATTAAGTTTCATTCTGATGAACCCAAGCTATCTTAGAGGGACATCATAGGTCACTAAACTTTATAAAATAGAAAAAGGATTTTTTGTCAATTTCTTAATAAAGAAGAGATTTATATGAATTTTCAATGTTAGAATTTATGTTTGATATAACTTGCCTATTTTTTCTCATGGGCATTGGATAAATTCACCTTACTACTAATTTTATTTGAAAATTGTACATGATGTTTTAAATAAAATATTTTAGATTTTTAATGATTTAAATGTGAATAAATGTAATGAGAATAAAATGAAACCATAAGTGGTTTCCTTTTTTTAAAACCCTTGTATAAGTTTAACTTGAGATTTTATCCTTTAATTTTCCTTATAAAAAACTATAGGCATATTCAGTAGGCTTTATCTCTTTTTAATAGTGACTTGATGGTCGTATTTTGAGCCGAGTGACTTTTTTTTGGCATGACCTAGTGATAGGTTAGGCTCTCTATTTTTGTAAGGGAGCTGGCCCATGAACTATAGCACCCTTAAATATTAAAATCCATATTAATATAGTGTGTTTTCAGTATTTTCGGTGTCTTTGTCCCTAGTTCAACCCCATTCTTAGAATGACACCATTTTTCGGATGGGTGGTCATGTTTTTAATAGCCTTTGATACAAATTTAAATATCAAGTAATGCTCAGTTTTAGCTATTTAGGCATGCATCGGGCATGTTCATCTGCTCAGTAGGTCATATAACCCTTTCATCTTCTTCATTGATGGATGACCTACTATGGCATTTTCTAGATTAATTATTGTATGGGGAAATATGACGATAGATTAATTCTCTTTTATGGACTATTTCATGCTTTAATACATAAGGTGGACAACCAATGGGTAGTATTCAAGATGTGTCTTCCTGATTTTGAAACCTCAAGGTAGCATGTGTTCATGTAAGTAGTTCCCATCTTGTGTTTAATGAAGTAACAAACCAGTTGAGTTCATTAGGATCTTTGAGAATTATGTTGTTTGGTATGGTCTCAGACCATCTATAAGGTAGAGTGAGTTAGGCGTAAAGAAATCATGTTCATCCCAATGATCAGGATGACTTTTAGAGACTCATTTGTTTTGAAACAATTGTCAGGTTGGTTTTTATTTCCATGAAAATCATTTAAATGGTTGCATTGATGGTGGTTCTGACCTAGTGCACTTTTGAGCGGTTGGTCTATCCCTTCATTCGATGACCAGGACACTCCTAAGGTGGGGCACATCATGTTGGTTTTATTATTTATATTTCGGTGCTTTCTTGACATCCCAAAGTTTGTGTGGTTGGCGGTGTATGAAACCTTTGAGAAAATCCATTGGTAGTAGGTGGACTTCAGTGGTTAACCTTGAATGATGTTGGAAATTCCTTAGATGGTAAAGTATTGGGGATTAGTTAATGGTGGTATGACGGTAGGTGATGTTGATATTCTTACAAGGGATGTCGACTAGTAGTGGTTCGACTAATATTCTTGGTTATATTATAGTCCTCATAGTGTACTCTTATTTAAGTGAAGAGAATTTCCTCTATCTTGACCATTACTTCGATGCACTAAGAGTGTGTCGGTCTTACTCTGTGATAATGATTTAAAATATGTTGGGATTGTTTTATTTGACTCCCAGTGAAGCACGTCGTCATTTTAGGGCAGGTGTGGCTTATTGGTTGGCATTTTCTTCTTATAAGGCTTATGTGACCAGTTTTGTTTTGTCATTCTGGAATTCAATCATTTCATTAAGATGGGGTACTTGATATGACCTCATAAGTGATTAGGTTCATACAGTTTAAGAAAATCACTCCTATAGCATCGCTTGAATGCTTAGTTACATGTTTTTAAGGCGATTCCAATGGTGGAGGTTTCATTGATGGGAATTAACCCCCCTTTTGAAAAGGTTGAGACATATGGCGTGGAACACCACCATTTATTCGTTTCCATAGATGAAAACATGGTCATTTCTCAAGCTAAATGGGCTTGAATAAGCATCGTTTCAATTTTTCGGTTCGAAAATAATGGGTGTTGGATCATATCTTAATGGATTAAGTGTTGATTTCCTAATCAATTATTAAAGGTGGGTTCAACATTTCAAAATACAACACGACCACATGAGAAAGACTTCACAACCCTTATAGGTTGGGTGATATTTTCATTATTCTAGAAGGCTTATCAAGGATGAGAAGTTCCAAGGTGGGGAGGTTGTAACATCCTCATTTTAAAATAATAAAAAAACCCACTTTGATAATAAATTACTAGTATTTTGGTGTGAAAACATTTATTTTTCAGTACTTGTGACTATTAGGGTTTTACCAATGGGTAAAATCCTTCTTAGGAACTTTGAAATATTCTTTGAAATAATTTTAGAGTCATAAGCTGAGTCAATGAAAGATTCTAAGGTCTGTTGTCTCTCGGCCTTGAAAGAATATAAAATATTGAATATATTTTATTCATAGGCATGTGAAATTTTTTCAAAACAATGAAATAACTCTTGAATAGTGTATCAAATGAGAAATCTGAGATGACTATTTGGCTTGGAATGCCATGTTTCACTACTAAAAATTCGACATTTAGCGACTCCCAATGGCAGTTTCTAAAGGCCTCTAGAGACCACCTAGCGACCGCCATTGGCGGTCGCTTTAGGCCTGACGTTGTAGGCCAACATCGACTATTAATGGCAGTCGCTAAAGGTGGCTGAAATTCCAGCCTTCAGTGACCGCCAATGGCAGCCGCTGAAGGATTTCTTGGACGAGCATTAGTGACCGCCATTGGCGGTCTCTGTTCTGATGCTCGGCCGATCTCTAGCAGGCTACAGTGATCGCCAATGGAAGTCTCTTTCCTGGAGATTTTTTTTTAAAAGAAGTTCATGGCACCAAATCAGAAAAAAGATGTTAAAATTCATAAAAAATAGAAAAAAATTCCAAATAGCATAAACATCAAAATCATCATAAACAATAAATGATAGACGTTCTTCAACGATCCAAATAGGACCATCCATTTCAATCTTGCTTCAATAAACCTAAATTAAGATACAAAGAAAACAACTAAACAAAACAAATGTAAATTAGACATATTTATTCAGTTATTATATACATATAATAAAATTAAATTTGACATCAAATCATGGGTGATATAATAATTTTAAACCTCCAATTTAAGAAATTTTATCATTTTATGAATTTTTTCCTTGTTTTGGAGTCTTTAGTTTAGTTTTTGAAAGTGTTTTGTTGTCTAAAAAGAAATGTTCTCCACGCACACCGCGTACAACTACTCAAAACGAAATATTCGGTCGTACCGCACACACTGCATGTCCGATGGGCATGTCGTCTCCTCTTAAATGTCACAAATAATATTCCTATTGTGTTCGTGTGATTTCAAGTCATTCTGAGCATGTTTGATCTGAATTCGACCGTTAGACGCCGTTTCGGTGTTTTCTGACTCCGGATTTGCGTTTCCGGTCACCGAAGTCAAACGACACCCCTGATTGACGTGCCTTCTACCTGAACATTTCACAATTCACACCACATTTATTTTTGTATGATTTCATGGTATTCCGCGGTCGTTAGGCTGGTTTTGACAACCCAACGCGCCCTTTTAGAGCGCACCGAACTGCTAAAAATGACATATTCAGTCATACCGTGCACACCACACATCTGATGGGTGTTTCGTCTCCTCCTACATGTCACAAATCATATTCCTATTGTTTTCGTGTGATTTCAAGTCATTCAGAGCATGTTTGCTCTGAATTAAACTGTTATACGCCGTTTTGGTGTTTTATGCATCTGGAAATGCGTTTCCGGTCACCGTGGTCAAACGACACACCCGATTGACGTGTTGTATGCCCGAACATTTCAAAATTCACACCATGGTTGTTTTTTTATGATTTCATGGAATTTTATGGTTGTTCGGTTGGTTTTGACCACCCAATGCGCCCTTTTAGAATGCACTGAACTGCTGAAAATGACATATTCAGTCGTACCATGCACACCGCATGTCCGATGGGCGTTTCGTCTCCTCCTACATGTCACAAATAATATTCCTATTGTTTTCATATGATTTCAAGTCATTCTGAGAACGTTTTCTCTCAATTCGACCGTTAGATGCTTTTTAGTGTTTTATGCCTCTGGAAATTCGTTTCCGGTCACCGCGGTCAAACGACACCCCTGATTGCTGTACCATCTACCCGAACATTTCACAATTCACACCGTAGTTGTTGTCTTATGATTTCATGGAATTATGCGGTTGTTCTGCTGGTTTTGACCACCCAACGCGCCCCTTTAGAGCGAGTCGAACTGCTGAAAACGACCTATTTGGTTGTACCGTGCACACAGCACGTCTGATGGGTGTGATGTCTCCTCCTAAATGTCACGAATAATATTCCTATTTTTTTAGTGTGATTTAAAGTCATTCTGAGCACGTTTTCCTTGAATTCGATGGTTAGACACCATTTCGGTGTTTTATGACTCTAGAAATGCATTTTTGGTGACCGCGGTCAAACGACACCCCTGATTGACGTGCTGTCTACCCGACCGTTTCGCAATTCATACCCCGGTTGTTGTCGTATGATTTCATGGAATTCCGAGGTTGTTCAACTGGTTTTGACCACCCAACACGCCCTTTTAAAGCGCGTTGAACTACTGAAAATGACATATTCGGTCGTACCGCGCACACCGCATGTCCGATGGGCATGCCGTATCCTCCTACATGTCACAAATAATATTACTATGTTTTCCTATGATTTAATGTCATTCTGAGCATGTTTACTCTGAATTCGACCGTTAGATGCCGTTTCAGTATTTTATGCCTCCGGAAATGCGTTTCCAGTCACCGCGGTCAAAAGACACCTCTGATTGACATGACTTATACCCATCCATTTCACAATTCACTCCACGGTCTTTGTCGTGTGTTTTCATGGCATTCTGAGGTCGTTCGACTGATTTTGACCACCCAACGTGCCCTTTTAGAGCGCGCCGAACTGCTGTAAACAACATATTCGGTCGTACCGCGCACACCTCACGTCTGATGGGTGTTCTGTCTCCTCCTACATGTCAATAATAATATTCCTATTGTTTTCGTGTGATTTCAAGTCATTCTAAGTATGTTTTCTCTGAATTAGACCATCATACACCGTTTTGGTGTTTTATGCCTCCGGAAATCTGATTCTGGTCACCGCTGTCAAACGACACCCCGGATTGATGTGTCGTCTGCTTGACCATTTCATAATTCTCACCATGATTGTTGTCGTATGATTTCATGGCATTCCGAGGTCATTCTGCTGGTTTTGACCATCCAACGCACCTTTTTAGAGCGCGCTGAACTACTGAAAACAACATATTTGGTCGTACCGCGCACACCGTACGTCGGATAGGCATTCTGTATCCTCATACATGTCACGAATAATATTCCAATTTTTTCGTGTGATTTCAAGTCATTCTGAGCACGTTTTCTCTGAATTTGACCGTTAGACACCGTTTCGGTGTTTTATGCCTCTGGAAATGCGTTTTCGGTCACCGCGGTCAAACGACACCCCCGATTGACGTACCGTCTACCCGAACATTTCACAATTCACACCTCGGTTGTTATAGAACGATTTCATGGAATTACGTAATCTTTTGGCTAGTTTGGACCACCCAACGCGCCCTTTTAGAGCGCGCCAAACTGCTGAAAACGAGATATTATGTCATACCGCGCACACCGCACATCCAATGGGTGTGTCGTCTCCTCCTACATGTCAAGAATAATATTTCTATTGTTTTTGTGTGATTTCAAGTCATTTTGAGAACGTTTTCTCTGAATTTGACTGTTAGACGTCGTTTAGTTGTTTTATGACTCCGGAAATGCATTTCTGGTCACCGCAGACAAAGGACACCCCGTATTGACGTGCCGTCTGCCCGACCATTTCACAATTCACACCATGGTTGTGCTCGTAATATTTCATGGCATTCCGCCGTCATTCGGTTGGTTTTGACCACCCAAGGCGCCCTTTTAGAGCGCACTGAATAGCTAAAAATGACATATTTGGTTGTATCGCGCACACCACACATCCGATGGGAGTTCTGTCTCCTCCTACATGTCACGAATAATATTATGATTTTTTCGTGTGATTTCAAGTCATTATGAGCACGTTTAATCTGAATTCAACCGTTAGATGCCATTTTAGTGTTTAATGACTCCGAAAATGCGTTTACGGTCACCGCGGTCAAACGACACCCCTAATTGACGGGCCGTGTTACAAACAATTTCAAAATTTACATCATGGTTGTTGTCGTATGATTTCATGGCATTCTGAGGTGGTTCCACCGGTTTTGACCACCCAACGCGCCCTTTTAGAGTGCACCGAACTGCTGAGAATGACATATTTGGTCGTACCACGCACACCTCATGTTTGATGGGAGTTTCGTCTCATCTTACATGTCATGAATAATATTCCTATTGTTTTCGTGTGATTTTAAGTCATTTTAAGCTTGTTTTCTATGAATTTGACCGTTAAACGCCATTTCTGTGTTTTATACCTCTGGAAATGTGTTTCTGGTCACCACGGTCAAGAAAACACCCCCAATTGACGTGCCTTCTACCTGGCCATTTCACAATTCACACCACGGTTATTGTCGAATGATTTAATTTAATTCTGAGGTCGTTCTGCTGGTTTTGACCACCCAACGCGCCATTTAGAGCGCGCTGAACTATTGAAAATGAGATATTCGGTCGTACCGCGCACACCGCACGTCCGATGGTCATACCGTCTCCTACTAAATGTCATGAATAGTATTCCTTTTGTTTTAATGTGTTTTTTAGTCATTATGAGTACGTTTTCTCTAAAATCGACCGTTAGACGCCGTTTTAGTGTTTTAGGACTCCAGAAATGCATTTCCGGTCACCGCGGTCAAACGACACCCCTGGTTGACGTGCCGTCTGCCCGACCATTTCAAAATTAACACCGCGGTTGTTTTCGTATGAGTTAATGGCATTCCGAGGTTGTTTGGCTGGTTTTGACCACCCATCGCTCCCTTTTAGAGCATGTCGAACTGCTGAAAACGACATATTCAGTCGTACCGCGCACACCGCACGTCCGATGGTCATTCCGTCTCCTCCTACATGTCACGAATAATATTACTATTGTTTTCCTGTGAATTTAAGTCAATTTTAGCACATTTTATCTGAATTTGACTGTTAGATGCCGTTTTGGTGTTTTTTGACACTGGAAATGCATTTCTGGTCACTTCGGTCAAACGACACCCCCGATTGATGTGACGTCTTCCTGACCATTTCAAAATTCACACCACGATTTTTTTTGTATGATTTCATGGCATTTTGAGGTCATTCAGCTAGTTTTGACAACCCAACACGCCATTTTAGAGCGCGCCGAACTGCTGAAAATGACATATTCGGTTGTACCGCGCACACCGCATGTCCAATGGGAGTGAAGTCTCCTCTTACATGTCACAAATAATATTCCTATTTTTTTGTGTGATTTCATGTCATTCTGAGCATGTTTACTCTGAATCTTACTGTTAGATGCCGTTTTGGTGTTTTAGGCCTCCGGAAATGCTTTTCCGGTCGCCGTAGTAGAAAAACAGCCCAGATTGACATTTCGTCTACCCTGAAAATTTCACAATTCACACCACAATTGTTGTTGTATGATTTCATGGCATTACAAGGTCATTCAGCAGGTTTTGACCACCCAACACGCCCTTTTAGAGTGCGGCGAACTGCTGAAAATGACATATTCGGTTGTACCGCACACACCGCATGTCATATGGGAATGTTGTCTCCTCTTACATGTCACAAATAAAATTCCTACTGTTTTTGTGTGATTTCAAGTCATTCTAAGCATGTTTTCTCTGAATTCGATCATTAGATGTCATTTCGGTGTTTTATGCCTCCGAAAATGCGGTTCCAGTCACCATGGTAAAATGACACCCTCGATTGACTTGTCGTCTGGCCGACCAATTTACATTTCACACTGTGGTTGTTGTCCTATGAATTAATGGCATTCTGCGGTCTTTCGGCTGGTTTTGACCACCCAACGCGCCCTTTTAGAGCACGTTGAACTGCTGAAAATGACATATTCAGTCGTACCACACACACCGCATGTCCGATGGGTGTTAAGTCTCCTTATACATGTAACAATTAATATTCCTATTGTTTTCGTGTGATTTCAAGTCATTCTGAGCACGTTTTCTCTGAATTCAACCATTAGACACCGTTTTGGTGTTTTATGACTCCAGAAATGCGTTTCCTATCACCATAGTCAAAGGACACCCTTTATTGACATTCCATATGCCCGACCATTTCACAATTCACACCACGATTATTGTCGTATTATTTCATGGCATTTTGAGGTCGTTTGGCTGGTTTTGACCACCCAACGCGCCCTTTTAGAGCGCGTCGAACTACTGAAAACGACACATTTGGTCATACCATGAACACTGCATGTCTGATGGGCATGTCATATCCTCTTACATGTCATTAATAATATTCCTATTGTTTTCATGTGATTTCATGTCATTCTGAGCACTTTTTCTCTGAATTCGACCGTTAGACGCTGTTTTAGTGTTTTATGCCTCCGAAAATGCATTTCTGGTCACCGCGGTGAAACAACACCCCCGATTAAAATTCCATCTTCCCGTCCATTTCAAAATTTACAACACGGTTTATGTTTTATTATTTTATGGAATTATGAGGTCGTTAAGATGGTTTTGACCACCCAACGCGCCCTTTTAGTGTGCGCTGAACTGCAGAAAATGACATATTTGGTCGTACCACGCACACCGCACATCCAATTGGCGTTCCGTCTCCTCCTACATTTCAAGAATAATATTAATATTGTTTTAGTGTGATTTCAGTTCATTATAAGCACGTTTTCTCTGAATTCGACTGTTAGAAGCTATTTTGGTGTTTTATGCCTCCAGAAATGTGTTTCCGGTCACCGCAGTCAAACGACACCCCTGATTGACGTGTCGTCTGCCTGAAGATTTCACAATTCACCCCAAGGTTGTTGTAGTATTAGTTAATAGAATTATGAAGTCATTTGTCTGGTTTTAACCACCCAACGTGCTCTTTTACAGTGCGCCGAACTGCTGAAAACGACATATTCGTTCGGCGGGTTTTGACCACCCAATGCACCCTATTAAGAGGTGCTAGAGATTTTAGATACATGACATGGATACATGATAGGTAACTAAAAAGTACATGTCTCATACCCATGTTCTCCGAATCTGGAAAAGACACAGGGTACATAACTCACCACATGGATTCAACACATGGTGTATTCATTACATGTTGCATGTTGACTGGCCAAACTGGAATGTGACTTACTGGATTACAAAACATGTAGTTGGTGTACATAGTGTGTAATCTACACATTTTCACAGCATAAATTTCAGAATATACATGGTCAAAGACATGTCATTTATTTATTACTGGACCTGTTTGACTAACATCCAAGCAACACGATAATTAATGCACATGATGAAGTGGTCATGTGATTAATACAAAAGCGGTGTATTTAATACACACGTCATGCCAATTGTGTAATCAATACACATGTGGTGTATTTAATACACACAATGTGGAGGTCATGTAATTAATACACACATGGTGTATTTAATAAAAATAACATTTTGATTATTTAATTAATTCACATGCGGTGTAATTCACATGGTGCATAATTAATTTACACATGATGTGTAATTAATTCACATATGTTATAATTAATTAATTCTATCATTGTGTAATCAATTCACACTTTATGTAATTAATTCACATGTGGTGTACTATTAATACACATGTGGGGTGTTTACTACACATTGTGTAATTCATTTTTTATGTGATATACACATCAATCCAGGCTGTCTGGGGTGCGGGGGGTTGTCCGGGGTGCGGGGGGGGGGGGGGGGGCTGTCTGCGGCCTACAAATAGTGAACCTGAGCTCAGTTACCAAAAACAAGTTTCATGGTTTATATTAGGAATCACATGTTTTTTTCAAAACTATTACAGAACATGAAATTGAAAACATTAAATAATTAAATGAACTAAAAATATCCAAATCATTAATCAGTTTCATGGTTAATTCTCAATTCGTGCACACAAACATTGCATCAGGCAAAAACACACATGATACTCCCAAATCTCAAAAAAATCTCACTACAAACCCAACTTAATCCTCAATAACAACCCCACCAATAGAAAAAGAAACACACCTCGTGAATATGATGTGTCATGCATGGTCATGACTGCTACCTCCATCTGGTGGGCCAGGGGCTGAAAACAAATAAATATTATAAATATTTTCATAAAATAAATAATATAAAATAAATAAATAAATATGGTATAAACCTGCGTTGTATGATCCCATGCACAATCACCTGGATGCACATATTACCGCAGTGCTCTAAACTCAGCGATCAATTGAGCATTTACCTCCACGGAAGCGTGCAGCCGTGCCCTGAAAGCTAACAACTGTTGTGTCATCTAAGCAATAGCAGGACCGACAACTACATCACATCATACTACAGAACTAGGAATCCTTGCTTCATAGGTTAAACTATATCCATGCTTGTCCCAACCAATTAGGCGATAAAAGATCTGATCCCTTTGCATGGGAAGCTGTCACTGGTCCTCTGGCAGTTGTTCTAACTCAGCTTCGAATTGAGCCTGTAAAATATTAAAATATATATACATATATATGTGAATATACTGATTTATATAAGTATTGGTAATGATTACAAGGATTTAATATCAATGTTGTAGCATCTACATCATTTCGATCACAAGTCCTCATCCACACTGACATTTTATCAGTCGGTGTACATTGCTCCTGTAACTGTATATGAATAGAATATAAACACATTTCCATATTAATTAGTAAATTAACAAATGAATAATAAATACATCATGTTCGATCTAAGGCACGTGACGAGTCTTGAGCCTGTGAGGTGGTCCCTGCAACGCTCGATTCTCAGAATGGTGTGTTGACACCTCCTACATTCAATAATTCAAATTTCAAAAAAAATCACACATTCATTAAAATATATATAAAAAAATAAATATAAAAACCACCGCACCCTCAGTAGAACAATATGAAACTATGTCACGCCGCTGAGCTGGGAGGACACCTCTTGGGACTTTCTCCAGAATGTCTGGGGCACCCACATTTGGTACCCAATGGTCCCTGTTGACTTTTCCTTTATAATCTTTCCACATCTTATGGAATTTTCTCATACACACGGGCCAAAACTCATCGGGTCATACTTTAAAATTTTTCTATTAAATAAAAAATCACATATGTTAGTATTGTTTATACATAGGGAAGAAAGTAAAATGGTCTTCTTACCTGAACCTCCCTCCAAAGAAGATCTAATACTTTATGAGGGATAGAAGCCCAGTCCCATGTTGTAAATGGAAATCGATGTGGTTCACGTATGATATGACCCAGCTAATGAATAAATTCATGATCATTCAGTCCCATAGGATGAAATACCTCATCAAAGGAAACATCAAACGTCGTGTTGGAATTCCATGATAAAATTCCACAACTAGGGCCTCTCTTGTGAGAGGAAGAAGCAGTCAAGTCTGATCCTGTTGAAAACAATTTAATATATAATTTGATTGATGTTATATATATATATATATGTTTATCAATTACATAAAAAAATAAAGACAATTACAATCAAACATACCTCAACCCTGAGACATAGATGGTTCAGATGGATGATGTGGATCTGCTGTCTCTTCCCCTAACATGCCTACAGTCATAGAAAACATTAGAAAGAGGAATATCCAAAGTGTCCAAAAGATAAATTGGATTGTTTTTTAAAAAATAAAACTTGTACAACTATTAATCAAAAAAAAGGGATTGAATATTTAGTTTTGAATGAATTTTAAAAATTCATAAAATTAAAAAAACTGATATACTAATTATGTACAAAACCAATCAATGCATAGCCAAATTTCAGATTGAATTAATAAAAATTCAAGCAGCACATGAACCAAATGAAGAATACCTCAATGGAAAGATACACTAACAATAACATGAAGATACCAAAAGAGAAATCACCCTAATTATTTATAAATGAATAAACTTACAAAATTGAGGATTAAAACTTACAAGGATTTATAAAATGGTTAGATAATTTATGATATCCTAGGATATTCAATACTAAATAGAGGGAAAACAATTATACCTTTCATTAAGCCTGAAAATCGACCGTTTCTCTATCAATGAAAACTATAACCCAATACATATCTTTTTCACATTGAAATACAGTATGTTGATCAAGCTGCTGGGAAACAAACGGAACAGTCTCGGGTTCATCTTGTTCAAATAAAAACACTCCTCTCCGGGACATTTTGACAACAACTTGCCAACTTGGATTCGAAGGTAAAGTAACAAAGAATACTTGTTCCACTTGTGATGTCAAAATAAAAGGTTCATTATCAACTCGTTCATTTCTATAAAACATATAGTTAAAATTCATCAATGAAAACTGATATTGTTCAACTTTACATCCACGCACTGGATCAACCCAATTACACTTTAACAATATGTACTTCAACCCATGTGTGTATAAAACTTCAATGATGTCTATCAATTGACCATAGTAATAACTAGAATCGACAAATGGACAACCAATTACACTATTTTGGGTTGCTCGTTTGTCGTCAACATCTTTAATGAGAAATCGAAAACCATTAGCATCTATAGCTTTATAACGACAAGTTGTTATAGATGGGCCCTCAGCTAGTTGGATAAATTCTTCAATTAGTGTGGGGTCCCCTAACTCCCTCAGCTTATGAACCTACATAATAGATAGAATTCAATAATGATTTATGCAGAAAGAAATTAGTATACTACTTCACTTATAATGAAAATCAATTTATACGTACATTATCCTTGAAGCAATCATGAAATGATGCATAATGAGATTGTTGAATTTTATAATCAGTCGCACAATACATCTCTTTTTTATCTCATTAATGTTTTTCCTGAAAATGATAACACAATGTTTAAATGATCAGCTTATACAAACAAAAAAAGTTAAAGTTAAACAATAAAAGTGATAAGACAGTTACTGCATTAATGGTGAAATTGATGGAGTATTGAACAAGACATATCGATGCGCTTGTATCCACTCGAGGTTGTCCATATCAAATATGGTTCCTTCTCTAACTGGACCATCATGAATCTGAGAGGGATTATCTAATTTTGTTTCAATATCATTAAGATATTCTGAAAAAAAGTAGTACACTCATCCATCAAATAACAATTGGCTATTGATGCCTTCGGACAAGCTCTGTTGCGTACAAATCGTTTCAATGTACTCAAATATCGCTCAATAGGATACATCCACCTGAATTGCACTGGACCAGCAGCCATTACTTCATCAGTTAGGTGCAATGTCAAGTGGACCATAACATCGAAAAATGAATGGGGAAATAGTTTCTCAAAGTGACAAAGCGTAAGTAAAATTTGGTCCTGCAAACTTTTTAAATAACTCATTCGTTGATTTCTTAAACAAAGTTGTCTAAAAAAATTACTCATCTCAATCAATGGATGAAAAAAATTGGGGGATAAAAAATCAAAAATTGCGATTGGAATCAACTACTAAAGTAGTATGTGATTGTCATGACTTTTCAACCCTTGTAATGTCCTTCTCGTCAGATTCACACACTTTGAAATATTATAAGAGTAACCATCAGGCACCTTGAGAATCTTCAAAATGGAATGAAATGTCTCTTTCTCCTTTGTAGTCATCTTATACTGTGGTGCAGGCATATATGCCTTGTTTCCCTCAGCTAACTATAAATGCAACTATTTCCTTAAACCCATTTCTTCCAAATCACGACGTGCATCAACACAGTCCTTTGATTTTCCATTAACACCTAAAATGGTCCACAATATGTTATCAAAACCATTTTTTTCAATGTGCATGACATCCAAATTATTCCTTAGCATGTTTTTTTTCTAATACGGAAGACTATAAAAAATTCTTTTCTTTTTCAAATTGTGACTGCACTGCCAACCCACATCATGAATATTACGTACTGGATGAGCCACCAAATCCTGAATTTCAAATACCGTGCAAATGTTTTCTTCCTCAATCTGTGATAACATTTCGACTCCTGTCATGATCTTTGGTGCTTGGCTGAACTCTCTATAACCATCAAATGCCACTCTGTCCTTTCTAAACCTGTGCTGAGGGGGAAGAAAGTTTATGTGACCCATGTATGCCCATTTTTTTGGAATGTTTAATCCTTATAGATTTTTTACTTTTATTACAACAAGGGAAATCTAATTCCCTTTCCGTACTCCAGCCCGATAAATTTTCATAAGACGGGAAGTCATTGATTGTCCACAATAAAGAACCCTACTGTTTGAACATTTCATTCATTTTACAGTCATAATTCATCACACCATCACCCCAAAATTCATTCAACTCATCAATCAATGGCTGAAGGTAAACATCAATCTTATCCCCCAGACTTCTAGGTCCATCAATAAGAGTAGAAAGTAATATAAATTGTTGCTTCATACAAAGACACATATGAAGATTATATGTAAACAACACCACGATACATGTGCTATGAGTTGCACCAACCATTGACTTGAAGGGATTGAAACCATCTGCTGCCAACCCTAATTGGACATTACAAACATCTTTAGCAAGGTCGGGATGTAACACCCGAGACTTTTATGAGAAATATTTTGTTTTTAAATCATTAAAGGAATATTTCACTACACACAACACTATATTGGCTTTCTTTACACGCAATCGCGGTCTTCCTCGATAGCTTGCATCGTACGCAATACCGAGTTTCACTAAACAATTATATGCTATAAAAATATTAATAAAACTAGCCATTATGAATAGTAATAACCACTTTTTGAAATTTTATAAATTTTATTTTTCAAAATGGACTTAATTTTTGGATTCGGAATATCGAAATTATCCTAGGGTGAAATTTTGGTATTTTTCTGAAAACTTTCAATTTTTGATGAATAGTGAAACCACTAAGTGGTAGTTAAAAAAACTGAATTTTTCATAAAACTTAATTTTACCGCTTCTGTGAGTGGAATTTCGAAACTCTGAGAGACACGGTTAATATCAAGGACTAAAATATGGTTCAATGAGATGAAAATAATTTTTGGTGAATAGTAACTTTTTACTTTTTTTTACCACGGTTAAAAGTAAATAGGGTAATTAAGGGTAAAAGTGTTATTATTATTATCTTAAAACATGTCCTAATTCTATTGGATAAGTTTAATTCGACCAAATTAAACCTTAGGAATAAAATATGACCATTTAGGCCCACTTGGATTAGATTAGGACATTTATTATTAATTTATTTAAAGAAGAGTTAAAATAGTTAAAATCAAAGTTTAATAAGTAATTCATTTCTAATATGGGGTTATAAATACGATAAATTTGACTATAAATATTCATTAGAAATATAAAAATATTTCCTACATAATGGTATTTTATTTGTAATTTTTAGACATTAAATAATTTAATTTATTTATGACACAACGATGATGCAATAATTATCTTATTAATGAAATATTGACATAATTGATGTTATAAATACCCAAATAAATGTAATTAGAGACTTTTTATGAATTCCAATAATTTTCTAGGTTAATATGACATGTTAGTATTGATTTAATTAACTTTTTTAGAACTAATAATTCTGTTATGATTTTCACAAAAATCAATTACCAAATAGTGTCAAAATTGACATAAAATAGTTTTTAAAACAAATATTATATTATTAATTGTTATTTTATTCCTAAATATCTAAGGTTCGTAAAAATGACTTAGATAAGGTTATATATATTAATAATAAACAACTTGGGGTTCTTTTGGCTTGATATAGTAAGTTTATTAACCTTATAGTGTAAGAAAACAAGAAGACACGGTAAAAGTTAAATTATCTAACTTAAAGTTAAATATAAATGATAAAGTTAAAATTGATACCTAAACTTGTCTAAATTATATTGGATGAGAGGATTTCGAACTATACCCACCTTATATTCTAAATATATCAATTTGGAGCTATTAAAAACCGAATTTGACTTTATAATAAAATAATATTTTTAGTTATTCCAAAGGTGCCCATCTCCTCCCTTATAAAAGGGCACCTCCTCCCTCTCTTCCTCACACCACTTTGAGCCTTCATACTCGGCCAAACCATGCCAATATCTCCTCTCCACTTCTCTACAAACATCCTAGAGGTCCTGGTATTCTTCAAAGACCAATTTTAGTGCCCTAAGAGGAGACCTCAAAGAGGCGCTTCAAAGAAGAGGTAATGTATGTTACCAATTCTTTCAACTTTATTTCTTCTTCCACTTCTTATTCTTAGATTGTTTCATTATGAAGTAATAAGATCAGTATCACTCATATACTGATATGTTATTATAAGTATAAAACAATCCAATTTCACCATCTATCCATCCTACGGAAAACAAAATCACCGCGCGTGCGTACGTACGGAATTCCGTCTCCATGCCGTGGTGTAATCTATTTTCCACCACCACCTTACTTGGATGGGTATAATGGTGTAAATAATAACTATATATGATTATTGTAAAGTGATATTGATTCTGAAATAGTATATATACACTCCAATAGAATTCCACGATCATGGGAACGATATCATCGCTCGTGCGTACGTACGGAATACCATCTCCACGATGTGATGCGACTCGTTCTACATGATCTTCATTGCATAATGATTATATAAATGAATTGAATGAATTAATATGATATATATTACACTAATACTATTCTGTAAATGAGGTATCTATAACCTAAAAATAAAAATAAGAATTTATTCGACAAAACACGCATAAGAACAAAAAGTAATAAACACCCGAATAACAAGTAGTAATGAAATATTACTAATAAGAAGCTAAGAATATGACCATATATGATATCATAAAAATAAGTATGATTTTTGAATAAGTCAATGACATTATTTAAATCATTATATAGGAGGTTCGGACACTTACGAAGCAAATCGGACATAAGGTAAGGGAAATATCACAATCTCATTTTTATCCGAGATTGTTTATACTTTGGTATTTAATGGGGTGTATTTTATCATCCACATCCATGTTTACTCAATATGTAATATTATTTCCATCAACCTAAAATTGTTTAAATCCATTTTTTACCCTTTGGTGAGTTTATAGTAAAAGATATGAAAGGAATCTTTTGTCGTTTTTCGTACGAGGTACTTTTTGACTTTTCTGAAAAAAGTAAGAGAAGAATGTTTTTTCAACTTATAAGGCATGAATGGATTTTTAAAACATTATTTCCAAGAAGATTCCTTTACAAGTTTTCAAGTTTATTTTTAATCAACTTCTTTTAGGTTAAAATTGTATGACATGTTAATAAAGGAAAATGTTTTTGAAGAAGAAAGGATATTTTACTCATGAATGGAGTTCAAGTGTTTTATCAAAATTATTTTCCATATATAATAATATAGGGTTCTGTTTCTATCCCTATTATTACATTGATTTGATTATGTTGTGATGGAATTATTTTTATGAATTCCTGTATCTTATATGAATTGTTTTATGATGTCATGTTGTTTAAGAATCCCATTTTTATTACATGGGTTATGCAATATTGTATGATTTATGATTTTGTGGCACACATAAGAATGGTATCATTATGTGATGGGTGGGAACTATATCTCCCTCCAATACGTTGGGTAAAGATTTTATATCTCATGAGATATACATGGCTGGAACGGTAGGTTTAACCGGTTCAGTGAAACAGGACTGAAACGAGGAGTGAACTCGGTTCAGAAATGGACTTTGTCCACTAAGATAGTCTTGGCCATGAGTCTTGACTAATAAGAAATGATTCTCTATGATTATGTGTATATACCACAAAGTTTCATGTTTTAAGTTATGATTATTGGGATTACATTTCACTACTATGATTTATCCCATGTTATGAAATTAAGATCTCTTTTGCAGGTTAAGATTTCCAAAAGATATGTTCTTATGAATATGATGTGATTGATATTTCTTTTGTTTACCCTTACCGAGCATTTGAGATCACCCTTTTGTATGTTTTCTTTCCCTAGGTCAGGAAGAATGTTATTAAGTAAGATATGCCAAAAGGGACTATAGATATGATGAAATAAATTGGAGACATTGTAGACACTTTATGAACCAGTTGTTTATGTTTCCCAGTTTCTAAAGACACTATACCTATACGGTCCTTTCCTGGTTTTGTTATATGTTGTAATAAGTGTGCTTCAATTTTGAAGTAATAACAATGTATGTAAAGTATGGGTCATTATAGTTGGTATCAGAGGAAAAGGAGGTAGGAATGTATCCAATCCTTGGGAACTCTCACATGTGAGCGTTGGACGAAGCATGGCTCTCCGCCCAAGGGCTTCATGAGGAAATGGATGCCAATGGGGATGGTGGTGTGTCCCACCCAGGGGGTGTAGCCACCCATGGAGTGCCCTGATAGGTATCAATTATAGTCCACTGGAAGTAATTCCAGACCGCTATAGTTGGTATCAGAGGAAAGGTATCACTACTAGAAAAGCAGGTATTTGCGACGGGCTATTTGCGACGGGATCCCGTCGCAAATAGCCCGTTGCTGAAAACGCCGTCGCAACTAAACTTATTTGCGACGGGACCGTCGCTAAATCCTTTTTCTGCGACAGGCCTTCTCCCCGTCGCAAATAGTATTCTGTATTTTTGTAAAAAACTTTTTAAACAGTTTTTGCGACGGGCCCGTCGCAAATACCTTTTGCGACGGGACCCGTCGCAAATACTCTTTTTTAAAAAAAATAAAAAACTATTAATAATACTAGTATTTGCGACGGGCATAGTATCTCGTCGCAAATACTATAAAAAAAATAAAAAAAATAAATTATTAATAAATTATTTTAATTAATATAATAATAGAATTATAATTTACAAATGAAAATAATAAATTATTTTAATTACTATAATAATAGTAGAATTATAATTCAAAAATAAAAATAATAGAATATTAATAAATAATTTAATTAATATAATAATATTATAATTATAAATCATAAATAAAAAAAATATTAATAAGTTATTTTAATTAATATAAAAATAATAGAATTATTTTACATTCAAATATTAAAATAATTCAAGTATTACAAAAAAATAATTAAATTATAATATTATAAAATTTTAATATATATATAAAATTTTATTATATAAATAAAATTTTAATATATATATATAATTTAATATTATAAAATATAAATATTATTATTATTCATATTAATATTGTTATTTAAAAATATAATATTATTAATATTTTATAATGAGACAGAAACTACGAATAGAAAAAAAAATATTTTGATTTCACAAATTTTATAACAGAAATACAAACTCTAATCTGTAGGAGGGGGGGGGGAGGTGGGGGATCTGCAGATGGTGGTGGAGGAAACTCCATCCCTAAAGCATGAGTGAGTCGGCGCATGTACTCCATCTGCTCCTGATGCTGCTGCTGCCACCGACTCGTCTGCTCCTCGTGCTGCTGACGCATCTGCTCCTGCTCCTGTCGGAGACTCTCTATCTGTGCAGTCTGAGATCGCAACTGCTCCTCATACTGTGTAGAAGAAGATGCACGAGCTCCTCTCGAGCTGGACGCCGACATCGCAGCACTGCCATAATAATCTCCGGGAGTCAGTCGAGAGCCGATACCAACTACCCGGCCCTTCTCGAAGGCATACTGGGTGGCCTGCATCCATGCCGCCTCATCAAACTGACGGGCAGTGGTCTGATCTGATGCCTCGGCCTGACTCTCAGGCCGGGCCTGTGCCGCTGCAGCCTCATATGACTCCTATAGTTGCAATTTAAAATTAAAATTGTGAATATATTATATGCAGTTAATTTTTAAACTTGAAAACAAATAATACTGACCACGATGTGATGCTGACGATCACCTCTGAGCTCCCCAGTAGCAGGATCACTATACATCCTCCGATATACGTCGTACTCTGTAATATCGGGGTGCTCGACAGCCTATAAGAATAAAAAATAAACTGTTAATATTTATAGTTATATAAAATATTTATAAATAATGTACGTACCAGATGCTGTCTATGAGTACTGAAAGAACGACTCCCAGCTCGATGAGTCACCTCCTGCCTCCCCCGATTCTGCCTCCCCACCGATGATCTCCTCTGAAAGGCACCACTCAACCAGTGCGCACATAATCCATCCCATACATGGGATGAAATGTACTTTGGTCGGTGTGCTTTACATGACTCATCAAAATCTGACACTCCTGCTTTCTTCATCGCAGCTTTTCTTAAATTGTGCAAAAACTGACGAAGGCGATCACGCATGGCCACCTCCCATGCCTCGTGGATGGCGTCACGCATGGTATCCTCGATCGGATACCATAAACCCTACAAATAAATCAAAATATCAAGTTAGAAATGAAATAATTTTCAAAATAAAAATTATTTATTTACGTACGTACCAACCAATGGCCGAACATGGCCTGCTGCACATCAATGGGAATCTGCTCCCATGTGTTCCCCCACTTTGTCAAACGTGTCAAACGTTCTCAATGCACATTTTCTACAAGGGCATTTTATCTTTCCTTCTGAAACAAATTCTGAATTTGATGCCGCAAATGATAAAAAAATCTCCACACCCTCTATATATACTGGATTTAAACCAGAACCATTTGGATTTCTACGTTGATTTATCCATATGCGGTCATCTAATAATGACTGTTGACGACCTCGTTGTTCCATATTTTTCTATAAAATATAAAAGCATTACTGGTTTAGAATAATTTGTTAGAAAAAACACTCAAGCAAGGATTGAATATATTGAGAATAAAGCAAAACCTGTTACAAATATTGATAATTTTAATATTATATTGATTTTTTATTTTTTTTAATAATACTAATATATTTTTTTTTATAAATATTAATTATATAATAATAACATCATTACATTATTAGTATATTTTATTATTAATATTAAAATAATATAATTTTTTATATTATATACAATTCTCCTTTCATCTGTGTGTTTCACATTCTGTCTCCACATGTAATAAGGTAATTATTCCTAATTATTCCTAATTATTCCTAATTATTACAATCTATTACAATTTATTACTAATTGTTACTAATTATTACAATTTATTACTAATTATTACAATTTATTGCTAATTATTACTATTTATTACTAATTTAGCAATACTTAGCAATACTTAGCAAAAGTAAAACTGCTTGAATAATGAAAGGAAATTTGGTAATCATCGTTGTGGAGATGATTATAAATTTTCCCTTCATTATCCAAGCAGATTTCGTTTACTAATTATTAGTAATAAAAAAAATATTATCAATATTTACGAAAAAACAATATTAATATTATTAAAATAATAACAAAAATTAAAAAATATTAAAATTATCAATATTCATAACAGACTTTGTTCTATTATTAACATGTTCAAATCTTAAAGGGTCGCCAATTGTCAGGTCATGCGCAATAAAAAGTTTGTGTCAGCCATGTCTAATATAAACTCTATAATTGTCCTTGCATGGTTGATCACTTCGCAAGTAATGTTGCAATCAGACAAACCAAGTCATTCCCTTCTTATCTATAAGAATTATTCCTAATTATTTGCAATTATTTGCAATTATTGGTAATTATTACCAATTATTAGTAATTATTGGTAATTATTGGTAATTATTCCTAATTATTCCTAATTATTCTTAATTATTACTAATTATTACTAATTATTCCTAATTATTTGCAATTATTCCTAATTATTTGCAATTATTCCTAATTATTACAAATTATTGGTAATTATTACTAATTATTCCTAATTATTACTAATTATTCCTAATTATTACTAATTATTCCTAATTATTTGCAATTATTGGTAATTATTGGCAATTATTACTAATTATTACAAATTATTGGTAATTATTCCTAATTATTGGTAATTATTCCTAATTATTCCTAATTATTCCTAATTATTCCTAATTATTCCTAATTATTACTAATTATTCCTAATTATTACTAATTATTACTAATTATTCCTAATTATTACTAATTATTCCTAATTATTACTAATTATTCCTAATTATTACTAATTATTCCTAATTATTACTAATTATTCCTTATTATTTGCAATTATTTGCAATTATTGGTAATTATTACCAATTATTAGTAATTATTGGTAATTATTGGTAATTATTCCTAATTATTCCTAATTACTACTAATTATTACTAATTATTACTAATTATTCCTAATTATTCCTAATTATTTGCAATTATTCCTAATTATTTGCAATTATTCCTAATTATTTGCAATTATTGATAATTATTACTAATTATTGGCAATTATTGGTAATTATTGGTAATTATTACTAATTATTACAAATTATTGGTAATTATTGGTAATTATTCCTAATTATTGGTAATTATTCCTAATTATTGGTAATTATTCCTAATTATTACTAATTATTACTAATTATTACTAATTATTACTAATTATTACTAATTATTACTAATTATTCCTAATTATTACAAATTATTGGTAATTATTACAAATTATTGGTAATTATTACAAATTATTGCTAATTATTGGTAATTATTCCAAATTATTGGTAATTATTCCAAATTATTGGTAATTATTCCAAATTATTGGTAATTATTCCAAATTATAGGTAATTATTCCTAATTATTGGTAATTATTCATAATTATTGCTAATTATTCCTAATTATTGATAATTATTCCTAATTATTGCTAATTATTCCTAATTATTGGTAATTATTCCTAATTATTTCTAATTATTCCTAATTATTCCTAATTATTGCTAATTATTGCTAATTATTGCTAATTATTGCTAATTATTGCTAATTATTGCTAATTATTGGTAATTATTGCTAATTAATGGTAATTAATGGTAATTATTGGTAATTATTGGTAATTATTTGTAATTATTGGTAATTATTGGTAATTATTGGTAATTATTACTAATTATAAATAATTATAAATAATTATAAATAATTATTACTAATTATTCATAATTATTCATAATTATTCCTAATTATTACTAATTATTAATAATTATGACTAATTATTCCTAATTATTCCTAATTATTCCTAATTATTACTAATTATTCCTAATTATTCCTAATTATTCCTAATTATTCCTAATTATTCCTAATTATTCCTAATTATTCCTAATTATTCCTAATTATTTGTAATTATTGGTAATTATTGGCAATTATTGGTAATTATTACTAATTATTGGTAATTATTGGTAATTATTGGTAATTATTACAAATTATTCTTAATTATTGATAATTCTTGATAATTGTTCCTAATCATTACTAATTATTCTTAATTATTGATAATTGTTGATAATTGTTCCTAATCAGTCCTAATTATTACTAATTATTACTAATTATTCCAAATTATTGATAATTATTCCAAATTATTGATAATTATTCCAAATTATTGATAATTGTTCCTAATTATTACTAATTGTTCCTAATTATTACTAATTGTTCCTAATTATTGCTAATTATTGCGAATTATTGCTAATTCTTCCTAATTATTCCTAATTATTCCTAATTATTCCTAATTATTCCTAATTATTCCTAATTATTGCTAATTATTCCTAATTATTACTAATTATTCCTAATTATTCCTAATTATTCCTAATTATTCCTAATTATTCCTAATTATTCCTAATTATTCCTAATTATTCCTAATTATTCCTAATTATTCCTAATTATTCCTAATTATTCCTAATTATTACTAATTATTACTAATTATTGGTAATTATTGGTAATTATTGGTAATTATTACTAATTATTACTAATTATTGTTAATTATTGGTAATTATTGGTAATTATTCCAAATTATACATAATTATTACTACTTATTGATAATTATTACTACTTATTGGTAATTATTACTAATTATTACTACTTATTGGTAATTATTACTAATTAATACTAATTATTGATAATTATTACTAATTATTACTAATTATTGGTAATTATTACTAATTATTACTAAATATTCTTAATTATTGATAATTATTGATAATTGTTCCTAATTATTAGTAATTAAATGAATAATTACCAATAATTTAGAATAATTACCAATAATTACAAATAATAACATTATTAGTATATTTTATTATTAATATTAAAATAATATAATTTTCTGATTTATATACAATTCTCCTTTCATCTGTGCGTTTTCTATCTCCACATACAAATAATACATGTGAAGACAGTAAACACACAGATGAAAAAAGAATTGTATATATATAAAAAATTATATTATTTTAATATTAATAATAAAATATACTAATAATGTAATAATGTTGTTATTCCTAATTATTGGTATTTATTACTAATTATTAATATTTATTCTTAATTATTAAAAATTATTACTAATTATTCCTAATTACCATTAACTATGAACAATACTAATAATTTAAATTTATTAAGTAAGAAAACAATATAAACATAATTAAATTACAACTAATTAAGAATAACTGAAACTAATAAAAAATTAAAAATAAATATTAAATTAAAATGAACATAAATACCTTGAAAATTGATCTGCTCTAATCGTTCTTCAAAACTTTTATATCAGCTCCGAAGAAAAAAATTAAACTAAAGAAAAACTCAACTTTAGAAACACAAGTTTGAGAGCAGGAGAAGATAGAGAATGAGAATGATTTGAAAAAAACGGATGAGGGTATTTATAGGTTAGATTAGTTGCGACGGGCCCATTTGCGACGGGTATCCTGTCGCAAATACTAGCATTTGCGACGGGTACCGTCGCAAATACCTTAGCCCGCATTTATTACGGTCAACCGGTAAATAGTTATTTGCGACGGGTCCCGTCGCAAATAACATACTATTGGCGACGGGAATACTTTCCCGTCGCAAATACCTTTTACCGCTGCCAGTTATTCGCGACGGGAATACTTTCCCGTCGCAAATACCTTTTACCGCCGCCGGTTATTTGCGACGGGAAAAGCCTTCCCCGTCGCAAATAGTTTTCCCGCGATTTGGCGCCAAAGCCCGGGAAAACTATTTGCGACAGGATAGGCTTCCCCGTCGCAAATAGTTTTTTCCGCGATTTGGCGCCAAATCGCGGGAAAACTATTTGCGACGGGGAAGCCTATCCCGTCGCAAAAGACTACTTATTTGCGACGGGTAAAGACCCCCGTCGCAAATAAGTTTTTAACGGGACTATTTGCGACGGGATTTATTCCCGTCGCAAATAACCCGTCGCAAATACCCATTTTTCCCGTAGTGTATAGTCAACCTTTGGAAACTAGGATGTGAAAGCCTTAGTAAGAACCCTAAGGATAAGTATAAGCATAGAACACAATCTTAGTGTCTTAGAAATGGCCATTAATAACCTAGGATAAGAACTTGAGTGTGAAATTTTATTCTTTATTATGTGGTTTTCCTATTATAATTAGTGTTGCTCACATTATTCTTCTTGGTTTTAGTCAATGGCTGGAACCCGAAGGAACCATGTTAATGCGGAATGCGACGGGCAATGCAATGATTGTCCCCCTGAGAAACCAAATGTTATGGGAGTTGGAATGCAAAATCTTGTAGCCATGCACACACAACTTTCTCAAGCTATGAATCATGCAGGACTTCCCAATGAGCAAAGGAAGGAGCAACATTCTGTTGAAACCTTCATGAGGTAGCGTCCACCTTCATTCAGCGGGTCTACTGATCCATTAATTGCTGAACAATGGATTAGTACTACTGAAAATATATTTTCAGTTCTTCAATGTTCTGAAAATGATAAAGTCATCCTACCAGTGTATCATTTGGAAGGAGATGCTGATCAATGGTGGAATCTTATTAAGAATACGAGGTAAAGGGATGAAATTGAGTCCATGGAATGGGACAAGTTCAGGAACTTATTTTTCAATAAGTACTTCCCTCATATTCTCTGAACAAAGATGGAGAAAGAGTTTCTTGAACTAAAGAAAAAGTATGATGAGTCTGTTGGTACCTTTGAAGCAAATTTTACAAGACTTTCAAGGTACGCTTCTGGTATTATTATCCAACCTGAGAGTAAGATCGATCGATTCTTTAGTGTCTTAAAACCAAGTCTTCGAAGAGCGTTAGCCATAAGGTACTTCAATAGCTACGAGGAAATCGTTTGATGTGCTCTCAAAGTTGAGATGGAGATTGGAGTAACCCATTAGTCATATGGGTTTGATAAGAAGAGGAAAATGGAATTCAAAGGAAAATCTAAAGAGCACACTGAAAAGAAGATGAGTTTTCCCTTATGCTCAAAGTGTGGAAAGAAACATGGAGGGAGTTGTCTTAAAGGGACAAGTAAATGTTTCAAATGTGGAAAGGAAGGTCATCGGGCATTTGAATGCCACAATGATGGGAAGAAGATGTCTAATGATGCAAACAAAGGAAGGGATACACAGAATGAACCTACTACACTTCAATGTTTCAAGTGCAAGGAGATGGGGCATTATTCCAATCAATGCCCAAATCCAAGGGTTGATGATGATGGTCGACGTCAACAAACTCTTAAGGCTAAAGACAAAGGAAAGTCATATGCAATTTCTTTCAGCGATGTGGAGTACGATAACGATGTGGTGAAAGGTACACTTACCATCCACTCTAAAGTAGAAAATGTTTTATTTGATTCTGGATCCACCCACTCTTTTATTTCTGAAGAATTTTATAAGGATATCACCATATTACCTCAACAATTAGATGTTGAGTTAGCAGTGACAACCCCTAATGGCACAACAGTCGCATCAAAAGTTTATAATTCTTCTCCGATTGAAGTTTGTGGGAAAGTGATTCCTGCAAATCTTGTGATCCTTACTATATTGGAATTTGATGTGATTCTTGGCATGGATTGTCTTTCTTTATATGGAGCTCATATCAATTGCCAAAGAAGGGAACTCACATTTCATATTCCAGATCAATCTATGATCGTCTATCGATGAAAGGATGAACATAACCTTCCAGTGGAAATTTCTTCCATCTTATGAGTCTTGATTCCACTAAATGAAGGTTATTTATCTCAAATGGTTGGTCAGAAACTCAGGATTAAGAATATTCCCATTGTACGGGAGTTTGATGATGTCTTTCTGAAGGAATTTCCGGGTCTTCCACCAAATCGCGAAGTTGTGTTTTCAATAGAAATTGTACCGGGTGCTTTACCTATTTCAAAGACACCTTATAGAATGGCCCCAATTGAGTTGTTGGAATTGAAGAAGAAACTCTAAGAGAATCTTGATAAGGGATTCATACGCCCTAGTGCGTCACCTTGGGGAGCACCTGTTCTGTTTGTTAAGAAGAAAGATGGATCAATGAGACTCTGCATTGATTATCGAGAACTTAACAAGATCACTATCAAGAACAAATATCATATCCCACGCATTGATGACTTATTTGACCAACTACATGGAGCTCAATACATTTCCAAGATTGATATTCATTCAGGGTATCATCAATTAAGGGTCAAAAGGGAGGATATACCAAATACGGCTTTCCGTACAAGGTATGGACACTATGAATTTATAGTGATGCCATTTGGTCTTACTAATTCCCCTGCTATCTTCATGGATATGATGAATAGAGTCTTTAGAGACTATCTTGATCAGTTTGTGGTAGTCTTTATAGACGATATTCTGGTATATTCAAAGAGCAAGGAAGAACATGAAGATCACTTGAGAATTATATTGAAGACCCTGAGAAATGAGAAGCTTTATGCCAAATTTACCAAGTGTGAATTTTGGCTTCAAAAAGTTTCATTTTTGGGTCACATAATCTCAAAAGAGGGGATATCTGTGGATCTAGCAAAAACAGAGGTTATCGAAAGATGGTCGAGACCAACAACAGTAATAGAGATCCGAAGTTTTCTTGGTTTGGATGGATATTATCGACGTTTTGTGAATTATTTTTCACCATTATCTAATCCACTCACCAAGTTGACTTGGAAAGGAGTTCAGCTTGTCTGGACGGATGAATGTGAAGAGAATTTTAAGGAGTTGAAAAGAAGGTTATCCAGTGCACCTGTGCTCACACTGCCTTGTAGTGGAGAAAGGTTCGTGATCTACAGTGATGCATCCAAGAATGTATTAGGGTGTGTTCTTATGAAAAATGATATGGTGATAGCTTATGCCTCACAACAGTTGAAAATCCATGAGCAAAATTACCCAACACATGATTTGGAGTTAGCTGCGGTAATCTTTGCATTAAGTATTTGGAGGAATTATCTTTATGGAGAAAGGTGTGATATTTATACTGATCATAAAAGTTTAAAGTATATTTTCACAAAAAAGGATCTGAATATTCACCAAAGAAGATGGTTGGAGCTGATTAAGGATTACGACTACTCAATTCATTACCACCCTAGGAAAGAAAACAAGGTGGCAGATGCATTAAGTCGACAAGACCATGCCAGTTTATCCATGATGAGGATCACAAAAGATCCAATATTTATGGATTTAAAAAGGATGGATCTTGTAATTATAATGGAAAGGGAAAAATCTTATCTTTCTCAAATGAATTTTTAACCATCTATACATGTGAAGACTAAAGAGGCATAGAAAGAAGATGTCGAGTTACAAAAGAAGGTGGGAAATGTTCCTGAATTAAACCTTGATTGTGATGGAATAATAAAGTTCAGGAATCAGGTTTGTGTTCCTCCCATCCCCGAATTAAAGATGGAGCTGCTGGATGAGGCTCATAATTCTTCATTCTCTATTCATCCTGGAAGCACGAAGATGTATAGTGACCTGAAAGAGTACTTATGGTGGGATGGAATAAAAAGAGATGTTGCTGAATATGTCTCTCGATGCTTGGTTTGTCAGCAAGTTAAATCTGAGATACAGAAGTCTAAGGGGATGTTACAACCATTACCCATACCTAAATGGAAATGGGAAAACATCACTATGGACTTTGTCACAGGACATCCAAAAACATCCAAAGGAAATAATGCTATCTGGGTCATAGTTGATCGTCTGACAAAGTCTGCACACTTCATTGCTATTAGAGGGGATTTCTCTCTAGATCAGCTTTCCAGGATATATGTAAAGGAATTGGTAAGATTGCATGGAGTACCACTTTCTATTATATCTGATCGGGATCTGAGATTTACCTCGAAGTTTTGGCGAAGTCTTCAGCATACTCTGGATACAAAGTTGAGTTTCAGCACTGCTTATCATCCTCAGACAGACGGACAGTCTGAGAGAACAATTCAAACTCTAGAAGATATGTTGAGAGCTTTCTCTATGGATTTCAAAGGTTTTTGGGATCAACACCTACCTTTGGTGGAATTTTCATATAATAATAGCTTTCACTCCAGTATTCAGATGGCTCCTTATGAAGCTCTCTATGGAAAGAAATGCAGGACTCCAACTTGCTGGGATGAAGTTGGGGAAAGAAAGCTATTTGGAGCTGATCTTGTTGATGAGATGGAAGAAAAGGTCCGATCTATTCAACAACACATAAGAGCAGCTCAGAGTCGACAGAAAAGTTATGCCGACAACGAAAGAAAAGACCTAGAGTTTGAAGTGGGTGATAAAGTGTTCTTACGAATATCTCCCTGGAAGAGGGTCATGAGATTTGGAAAGAAGGGGAAGTTGAGCCCTAGATATATCGGTCCTTTCGAAATACTGGATCGTATTGGAAAGATAGCTTATCGATTGACGCTTCCACCGAATCTCTCTCAAGTTCACGATGTGTTCCATGTATCTCTCCTGAGAAAGTACATACCGATCCTTCACATGTACTCAGCTCAGAAGTTGTACCGCTGGAGCAAGATCTTTCTTATGAAGAACAGCCGATAGAGATTCTGGATCGTAGAGAAAAGGTTTTATGAAACAAGACCACTCGCTTGGTGAAAGTTTTATGGAGGAACCACCAATTAGAAGAAGCTACATGGGAGCTTGAGGATATGCTGAGGGAGAGGAATCCTCATCTGTTTGTTACAAAGTGACGAATTTCGAGGGCGAAATTCATTTTAAGGGGGGTAGAATGTAACACCCGAAACTTTTATGAGAAATATTTTGTTTTTAAATCATCAAAGGAATCTTTCACTACACACAACACTATATTGGCTTGCTTTACAGGCAATCGCGGCCTTCCTCGATAGCTTGCGTCGTACGCAATACCGAGTTTCACTAAACAATGATATGCTATAAAAATATTATTAAAACTAGCCGTAATGAATAGTAAAACCCACTTTTTGAAATTTTATAAATTTTATTTTTCAAAATGGAATTCATTTTTGGATTCGGAATATCGAAATTAGTCTAGGGTGAAATTTTGGTATTTTTCTGAAAACTTTCAATTTTTGATGAATAGTGAAACCACTAAGTGGTAGTTAAAAAAACATAATTTTTCATAAAACTTAATTTTACCACATATGTGAGTGGAATTTAGAAAATACGAGAGACACTGTTAATATCAAGGACTAAAATGTGGTTCAATGAGATGAAAATAATTTTTGGTGAATAGTAACTTTTTCCTTTTTTTTACCACGGTTAAAAGTAAATAGGGTAATTAATGGTAAAAGTGTTATTATTATTATCCTAAAACATGTCCTAATTCTATTGGATAAGTTTAATTCGACCCAAAACAACCTTAGGAATAAAATATGACCATTTAGGCCCACTTTTATTAGATTAGGAAATTTATTATTAATTTATTTAAAGAAGGGTTAAAATAGTTAAAATCAAAGTTTAATAAGTAAATCGTTTCTAATATTGGGTTATACATAAGATAAATTCAACTATAAATTTTTATTAGAAATCTAAAAATATTTCCTACATAATGGTATTTTATTTGTAATTTTTATACATTAAATAATTTAATTTATTTATGAGACAACGATGATGCAGTAATTATCTTATTAATGAAATATTGACATAATTGATGTTATAAATACCCAAATAAATGTAATTAGAGACTTTTTATGAATTCCACTAATTGTATAGGTTAATATGACATGTTAATATTGATTTAATTAACTTTTTTCTAACTAATAATTCTATTATGATTTTCACAAAAATCAATTACCAAATAGTGTCAAAATTGACATAAAATAGTTTTTAAAACAAATATTATATTATTAATTGTTATTTTATTCCTAAAAATCAAAGGTTCAGCCAAATTACTTAGATAAGGTTATATATATTAATAATAAACAACTTGGGGTTCTTTTGGCTTGATATAGTAAGTTTATTAACCTTATAGTGTAAGAAAACAAGAAGACACGGTAAAAGTTAAATTATCTAACTTAAAGTTAAATCTAAATGATAAGGTTGAAAGTGTTACCTAAACTTGTCTAAATTCTATTGGATTAGAGGATTTCGACCTATACCCACCTTATTTTCTAAATATATCAATTTGGAGCTATTAAAAACCGAATTTTACTTTATAATAAAACAATATTTTTAGTTATTCCAAAGGTGCCCCCCTCCTCCCTTATAAAAGGGCACATCCTCCCTCTCTTCCTCACACCACTTTGAGCCTTCAAGCTCGTCCAACCCCTGCCAATATCTCCTATCCACTTCCCTAGAAACATCCTATAGGTCCTGGTCTTCTTCAAAGACCAATATTAGTGCCTTAAGAGGAGATCTCAAAGAGGCGCTCCAAAGAAGAGGTAATGTCTGTTACCAATTATTTCAACTTTATTTCTTCTTCCAATTATTCTTCTTAGGTTGTTTCATTATAAAGTAATAACATCAGTATCAATCATATACTGATATGTTATTATAAGTATTAAACAACCCTACTTCACCATCTATCCATCCTATGGAAAACGAAATCATCGCGCATGCGTACGTACGGAATACCGTCTCCACGATGTGGTGTAATCTATTTTCCACCACCACCTTACTTGGATGGGTATAATGGTGTAAATAATAACTATATATGATTATTTTAAAGTGATATTGATTCTGAAATAGTATATATACACTCCAATACAATTCCACGATCATGGGAACGATATCATCGCTCGTGTGTACGTACGGAATACCGTCTCCATGATGTGATGTGACTCATTCTACATGATCTTCATTCCATAATGATTATATAAATGAATTGAATGAATTAATATGATATATATTACACTAATACCATTCTGTAAATGAGGTATCTATAACCTAAAATGAAAAATAAGAATTCATTCGACAAAACACGCATAAGAACAAAAAGTAATAAACACCCGAATAACAAGTAGTAATGAAATATTACTAATAAGAAGCTAAGAATATGACCATATATGATATCATAAAAATAAGTGTTATTCTGGAATAAGTCAATGACATTATATAAATCATTATATATGAGGTTCGGACACTTACAAAGCAAATCAGACATAAGGTAAGGGAAATATCAAAATCTCAATTTTATCCGAGATTGTTTATACTTTGGTATTTACTGGGGTGTATTTTATCATCCACATCCATGTTTCCTCAATATTTAATATTATTTCCATCAATCTAAAATTGTTTAAATCCATTTTTTACCCTTTTTTGAGTTTATAGTAAATGATATGAAAGGAATCTTTTGTCGTTTTTCGTACGAGGTACTTTTTGACTTTTCCGACAAAAGTACGAGAAGAATGTTTTTTCAACTTATACGGCATGAATGGATTTTTAAAACATTATTTCCAAGAATATTCCTTTAAAAGTTTTCAAATTTATTTTTAATAAACTTATTTTACGTTAAAATTGTACGACATGTTAAGAAAGGAAAACGGTTTTGAAGTAGAAAGGATATTTTCCTCAAGAATGGAGTTCAAGTGTTTTATCAAAATTATTTTCCATCTAAGATAATATAGGGTTATGTTTCTATCCCTATTACTACATTGATTTGATTATGTTGTGATGGAATTATTTTTATGAATTCATTTATCTTATATGAATTGTTTTATGATGTCATGTTGTTTAGGAATCCCATTTTTATTACATGGGTTTTGCAATGATATATGATTTATGATTTTGTGGCACACATAAGAATGGTATAATTATGAGATGGGTGAGACCTATATCTCCTACAATGCATTGGTTAAATATTTTATATCTAATGAGATAGACATGGATGGAACGGTAGGTTAAACCGGTTCTGTGAAACAGGACTGAAACGAGGCGTGAACTCGGTTCAGAAATGGACTTTGTCCACTAAGATAGTCTTGGCCATGAGTCTTGACTAATAAAAAAATGATTCACTATGATTATGTGTATATGCCACAAAGTTTCATGTTTTAAGTTATGATTATTGGGATTACATTTCATTACTATGATTTATCCCATGTTATGAAATTATGATCTCTTTTGCAGGTTAAGCTTTCCAAAAGATATGTTCTTATGAATATGATGTGATTGATATTTCTTTTGTTTCCCCTTACTGAGCATTTGAGCTCACTCTTTTGTATGTTTTCTTTCCCTAGGTCAGGAAGAATGTTATTAAGTAAGATATGGAAAAATGGACTATAGATATGATGAAATAAATTGGAGACAGTGTAGACTCTTTATGAACCAGTTGTTTATGTTTCCCAGTTTCTAAAGACACTATACCTATACGGTCCTTTCCTGGTTTTGTTATATGTTGTAATAAGTGTGCTTCAATTTTTAAGTAATAACAATGTATGTAAAGTATGGGTCATTATACGGGATGTCTCTTATCAAAATCCTTCCATGCATGATAGTCTGTCGGGTGGGTTAACATATCACTTTCATGAACTCTTTTGGAATTTCATCTCATTAAATTAGAAACTTTAGATGACATAAAAAATATTTTCAACCTCACTTTAAGGGGAAAGTAACGCATTTGATTTACGGAAATCAGTTTCCCCTATATCGAAATCTGACTTTGATTAGTCTCATTTCCACTGATCTCTTTCCACCTAGAAGTGCCACAATCCATATAAATATCCAAATGGGAAGTTTCCTTTCTAAACAACATATAGTTTTTTGCACATGCATCTATGGTCTCATATATAAAAACCTATGTTCTCTGTCAACTAACGAGCATAGTAATATGACTCTGGTATCTTAGCGTCAATAGGAAGAACCTTTTTCAATAACCCCAACAGAAGGTCAAATGATGTGTCTGACCACTAATTCAAAGTCTTCAAATGAAATAACTCCACAATAAACAACTGTTGACCCTCCTTTATGTCACATAGTCTAACGAATGAAAAGAGAAATACCTTAAACACAAATTGATTCATCATTTGAAGAAACATCAAAAATCGATAAAGACATGAACATGGATTTCTTTAAGAATGGGTCGTGAAAGTTCCAAGATGGTCGCGCAGGCACACCTACGCGCCACATATTGGGAGTTCAGGTGACATGTACACCCTATTTGATTTTCTCCGAAGGTCTTCAGGAGCCTATAAATACCCCTTGTGGGCCCCCCATTTTGAGGACGGAAAAATTCTAAAAGGCATATTTGAGATCCCGACACCCTAGTCTCTTCTTGAAGCATTCTGAACACTTCTAAGGTAATTGCTTACCTAGAATGGAAGATATAAAGAAGAGGAACAAGGCCTAAGTGTTGAAATTCACCAACACTTGCGCGCCTAAGTTTCTAACCCTTAAGGAAAATGGTCACACCTACGTGCCACCTTATCCATTCAACAGAACCTACACAACACTCTTTTGTATGCCTTTAGGGATAGTACTAAGGGTTTGATCCAAGTCTCAACCAAGTATTACCCTATGGGTTGACCAGTGTGAAGGTATATATGTGCCGCGCAGGTACACTTGCGCGACCAGGACCTGCGTGCCCAAACAAAACCTACACGCCTGCCTCTTTTTGGGTTCCCTTCTTGCCTATTCAGATATTTTCTTCAAATAAACCTCTCCTATTTAAGACATGGCCTTCAAAACCCTCTTCAAATCCATTTTTTGGCATGGTTCCTTTGTTAGATTCCTTATTTGAAAGGAATTCTGTGGAACATCTCTTAGAAACTAGTGATTTACATATCTTTATGTCACTAAGGTTAGATATTCCATTCATTTAACCTCATCCTTTAAGATGATAAGATCTTTAATTTGGGAATCCTCCTTAAGAGTAAGCCCTGAGTCCCCTAACCTGTGCCTCCTTTTCAAGAGTAAGCCCCAGTCTTCAAATTCCGTTAATTTTTTGGGCATCCTTTTTAGGAGTAAGCCCCAAGCTCCAAAATTTAGGGCATCCTCTTTAGGAGTAAGACCAAAGTTCCAAATTCCCTTACCCTAGGCATACCTATTAAGAGTAAGCCCCAGTCATAATTCCTCTTAACCTGGGCCTCCTCCTTAGGAGTAAGCCCCAGTCATAATCCCCTTAACCTGGGCATCCTCCTTTGGAGTAAGCCCCAATCATACTTCCCCTTAACCTGGGCCTCCTTCTCAGGAATAATCCACAGTCATAATTCCCCTTAACCTAGGCCTCCTTCTCAGAAATAATCCCCAGTTCTCAAGTCCCTTAATGTGGTCCTCCTTCTCAAGAATAAGCCCTAGTCATAATTTCTCTTAGCTAGTCTTAATTTACTTTTGATTTGGTCTTCCTTCTTAGGAGTAAAACCCAGTCATAAGTCCCCTCTAATTTGGGCATCCTTCTCAGGATTAGGCCCTATGTTAAGAATCCAAATCTCCATAAAGCACATATACCTTTATGGACCTTGTTTCTGTGTTTCTTCTCTAAAGTAAATCCCAGTCCTCATCTATCTGGGCAGTCATACATACATAAGCCCCACATTATTTCTTATGATTGCATCTTTTGTGGCACAATTGTCAGGTTTTACCAATACCTCTTGTTTCTCACACCGAGCATGCCTCACGTGAGTTTAGTGCATAAAAGTAATTATGAAATCTTTCTTCGAGCCATAAACCATACATAAACCTCATATTCTTTACTTGAACTACGTGGGTTCTAATTCCTTTTCTAAACAAGGATATGTATGTAGCCCATCTGCGGGTATGATCCCAACTTTGAAATAATCTATGTCCTTCTGAACAACAATAAACATCATGTGCATCACTGAGTGGCTTTAAAACCAGTATGGTTATTATAATGACCAAGAGATCTCTATACAATGTATTCAAGGATAGCATTGACTAATAATCTCTAACAATTATAGATTATTATATATCAATGAAGAACCTCAAATACATATAAAATACTCTCTAAATCTCATACATATCAATCATTTATTGTCAGATCTAAAAGAAAGCCCATTTTCATACTTGGTAATTTAATAAGGATTCACGAACATAACTTAAATCTATAAGGAGAGTCTCGGAGTAGAAAATAATTCCCCCCAAAAAGGTGTGATGAGTCCGACCTCCCATCCTCTCGACCAATGAAAATTCTTAAGCCTCATCGATTCACAACTAATGAGAACCTACCTTTGGAAAGTATGTCTAAATGGATATAGAATCATTGGATGTTTCTAGTTCTACGAACAAACCCGTTAGAAATCGATTGGAATGTTTGAACCTTAAACAAATGTGGTCATCCCCATTTCTAGAGGAAAAAAAATGGTGAACCCGACGTGAATCCTTAACCAAGTTAAAATAATGTTTTACTTATTTTTTAGGACCCTATTTAAACTCAATGAGAGGGCCAAAAAAACAATCAATAACATATGTTCTCATACAAAAGATGTAGTGGCCGAACTTATCTTGATTATGTCTGTTATATCAAACAGAAACTTTTTTTCAAGATCTTCTGCGTTACAGAAATGGCTTCTCTAAATTTCACACCTGTGAATACCTCTGCTATGAATACCTCTGCAGCTACTCCTGTTGGGTCTTCGTCCGCTCTGAGGACGACATCACCTACTCACTGTCTTCAATGCTGGGTATCAAATGCACTGGTTAAGGAATGTCGTCATAACTATACCATTCTGACTCTGGAAGCCGCTCGACAAGCCCTCCAAGTCAATAATTCACCCTGGTTGTCCGGACAACAACGACCAGCGATCAAGATGCAGGTGGTTCCAACCACCGTCTCCAACCGTTTCGGGTCGTTATCCTTGGAATGCAATCACCAGTCCCTCCCATATTATGAGGAGGTGAATGAGAAGGTCAGTCAAGGCCTCCATTCAATGGATCTTTGGGAGGCACGCATCGGGGCTTTGTAAAGTCCTCAGTAATTCAAAACTAAAATTGTTGCGGCTGAAGTCTACCATGTAGAGAATAATCCTATAGAATTCCATGAAGTGATATCTTTCACAGATGAAGATGAATATGATGTTGTGAATGGACATATTATACCTTTGTATTTATCTGGAAAGGTCAATGATGTAGACATCCGAAGGGCTTTCATTGATAATGGTTCAGGAGTCAACCTCATCCCCATTCGTACACTTCATCGATTGGGCCTCACCGAATCTGATTTATCTCCTTCTACTTTTATGTTGCAAGGATATGATAAAAATGAACAAGAACCTCTGGGCAAGATCACACTCAGAACATAGTTTGGAGATCTTGTATCCAATTCAGATTTCATGGTTGTTCGACATGACACAACCTTCAATATTTTGCTTGGATGACCTTGGCTACATCAACATGCAGTTATCCCTTAATCATACCATCAATGTCTCAAATATTGTTTCAATGGTCAAATTGGGACATTGTATGGTGATAAATCCCCATTCTAAACATGTGAATCTCAATACATTGATGCGGAATTCTATCACATGGAGGGAAAAGAGAAATCCACAATAAGGGAGGTTACCAAAGTTAATGCTCCATATGGTTTGGAAAAGATTCCAGTAAACCCATTCACACATGTGAGTACAGATTATGTGTTTCCTATCAGTCAAATTGATAGGATAGACCCAAATCCAAATACTCTTATGGAAACTTCCATAATTTCAATTACAGTAATCAATCCAGGAAACATGAGAGAAATTGGTGATTCACCAAGAAATGATGAAATATTAAATGGAGATGTCTTCATTTCATCTTCTGAAATCCAGCAAGTCTATACTTCACCAACCATGCTAGAAGAAGTTATAGCAATGTCAGAGGTGAACGGTGATGTCGATTCTCAATCTATTATCTCCTCTTTATTACCCAAGAAAGACCCTTCCCCATTGATAGGGTCATAAATGGAAGCTTCTTCTTCAAGATGTTCAAATTTTAACATCTCTTCTGATCATGGAAAGTTTGCTTCATCATCTTCTATTCAAGTAGAAACAGAAGAAATAACACATGTTGAAGAAGAAGGGGAAGATCTCAGGGATTCTCCTCCAGCATTTGAAGTGGGTATCTCTACCACTGTGGATGAACTCATAGAAATAAATCTGGGTACAAAATAAGATTCACGCCCCACTTTAATTAGTGCGGCCATGACTCATGAAGAGAAATAAATGTACATTTCATTTTTAAAGAAAAACCTAGATATCTTTTCTTAGAACTATATAGAAATTACAGGGCTTGATCCTGATTTTTCTATTCATTATTTTAGTTTTCCAGAAGAACATATAGGATTTAAGAAAGCGGCAAGAAGAACACACCCAACTTATGCTTCCAAAATTGAAGCTGAAGTGGACAATCTTATCAAAGCTAACTTCGTAAGAGAAGTTCAATATCCCAATTGGTTGGCTAATATTGTCCATGTGAAAAAGAAGAATGGAAAAATTAGAGTTTTCATTGATTTCAGAGATCTTAATCGGCATTGTCCCAAGGATGATTTTCCAGTTCCGATCATAGAACTCTTAATTGATGCATCAGCTGGCTATGAAGCACTTTCCTTCCTAGATGGATATTACGGGTATAATCAAATCCAAATGGCTCCAGAAGATGAAGAATCTACAGCCTTCAGAGCCCCTCAGGGTGTGTATTGCTATCAGGTAATTCCCTTTGGCCTAAATAATGTAGGTGCAACATATCAGTGTGCCATGCATCGCATCTTCAAACCCTTTTTAGGGAAATTTTTTGAATGTTATGTGGACGATTTGGTGGTTAAATCCAGAAGATGTTCTAATCACTTGGATAATTTGGAAATCCTATTCCACAATCTTCGACAATATAATTTGAAGATGAATCCCTTAAAATGTGCTTTTAGCGTAACCTCAGGAAAATTTCTCGGCTTTGTGGTACACCATCGTGGTATCGAAGTCGATCCTGAGAAGACAATGTCAATCCTAGGTATGTCACCTCCCTGAAATTTGAAGTAATTGAGAGGAATTCAAGGACACTTAGCCTATATTCTGCGTTTCATTGCCAATTTGGTAGGAAAAAGTTTACCCTTCACCAAATTGATGAAGAAGGGAGTCACTTACCAGTGGACTGAGGAATGTCAAGAAGCATTCAATATTATCAATAAATATCTCTTGATTCCACTGATATTAATGCCACATGTTTAAGGAAGGCCACTTATTCTTTATGTGAAAGCTTTAGAGCAATCATTGGGTTCCTTCCTTGCCCAGAAGAATGATGCTGGGAATGAAAACAACCATTACTATCTTAGTCGGACTATGATGGAAGAAGAAACCTGATATTCAAGTATTGAAAAGTCCTACCTAGAATTAATCTTTGCAGTTCATAAATTGAGACACTACTTGTAACATCACGAGGTCCAATTGGTATCTCACAATAACACACTCAAATTCATCCTTAGTCGTCCAATGCTTATAGGACGTCTGGCAAGGTGGGCAGTTATTTTGCAGCAATTTGATATCCAGTATGTGTCTCAAAAGGCAATAAAGGGCCAAGCTCTGGCTGATTTCCTTTCTGAACACCATTCAGTAGAAGATAAATATTTAGATATTGAACTTCCTGATGAGGAATTATTTTCTATTCAAGATAATCTTCAAACATGAGAAATGTACTTTAATGGAGCTTCCAGAAGTCCAAAAGGGAAGAAAATGGAAGATCCTAAATTCAAAAAAGTTGGGTTAGGAATTCTGCTTATTTCCCTGGAGAAGGCAATACTGCCTTATTCCTTCTTATTGTGGGAAGGCAGTATGAATAATGAAGAAGAATATCAAGCTCTCATATCAGGATTGGATTTGGCGCTTCAAGCACAAGTGAATCACTTAAAGGTGAAGGGTGATTCAGATCTTGTAATCAAACAAGTCAATGGAGATTATGCCATCATAAAAGAAGATTTAATCCCTTTGTATGATTTCTTCAGAGAGTTAATGGAGGAATTTACTTCAGAACTAACATTTTCTTATGTCCCGCGATCACAAAATGCCCGAGCTGATGCACTGGCTAATATAGCCACAGCTCTGGAAGATCCAAATCGGGACGAAACAATCAACAGTATTTCCCACTGTCATACAATTTCACCTTATTTTCAAACCAGAAGAGATGAAATTAATGAAATTAGTCCCATTTCTGAACCATATGTTCATACTACAAGATGGATGACACCTATCAGGGAATACCATCAAAATGGAATACTTCCACCTGATAGAGCCGGGAAAGAACAAATTCAGAGACGTGTGGTCAATTTTACTCTTTATGATAGCCCAGATCACCTAGAGATGATTCTCTACAAGAGAGGTTTTGATGGAATTCTCTTTAGATTCATTGATGGTGAAGAGACAATGGCTGTCATGAAAGAAGTACATGCAGGAGTCTGTGGTTCCCACCAGTCTGGACATAGACTATCTGATCAAATTAGAAGGATTGGATACTTTTGGCCTTCAATGATTCAAGATTGTGTTGATTTCACAAAGAAGTGTCATTCATGCCAAGTATGTACCAACTTCATTCATTAACCCCCAGAGTTGCTTCATACAGATAAAAACTCATGGCCATTTTCCACATGGGGAATGGATGTAGTGGGACCTTATCCTTCAGCTACAACCAAGAAGTTTAAGTATATTCTTACTGCTACTAACATTTTTTTCCAAATGGGCAGAGGAATTACCTCTCAAGGAAGTTAGTTCTAAATGCATTTTTAGCTTCATCAAATCTAACATAATTACCAGATTTGGTGTCCCACATACCATATTGACGGACAATGGCACCAACTTATGTTCATCCGAGGTAAGGAAGTTGTATCCAGAATACAACATCAAATCCAATCATTCTTCTCGGTATCATGCAGTAGCCAATGGCCAAATATAGTCCTTCAACAAGACACTTTCAAACATACTACAAATGATGTTGTATAAAGATAAGAAATAATGGATTGATAAACTCTTTCATGCTTTATGGGCTTATCGGACCACCACCTGCACTACAACGCGGTCAACTCCATATTCATTGGTATATGGAACAGAAGAAATCTTTCCCATCGAGGTTCAATTACCCTCGCCCATAGTAGCCATTTGTGATCAGTCATCTAAAGATGAACAATCTCAAAATCGATTGGATGAATTAGAACGATTAGATGAAAAAATATTGTGCACCCTACACCACTTGGAAGTCTATTAGAATCGAATAGCATGAGCTTTCAACAAAAAGTTCTTCTTCATTCATTAATTCAGGGATAATTAGTATTGGTTCTCAGAACTCCAATGATACGAGAAAGAAACCTCACAAGCTTGAACCAAAATGGGAAGGACCTTACTCAATACATAAGGTCTACTCCAATGGAGCTTAATCTTTAATCTCAATGGATAGAGAACTCATCACTACTCCAACCAATGCCATATTTCTGAAGAAGTATTTTGTATAACACAAATACATCATTCTGGTCTATGAATATGACCTTAAACTATTCACACCATCATCCAACATGATGTTAAACTGTATTTTCCCTCTTACGTCCTAGCTTCATGACGCTAAACTGTACAATACCCCAATGTCCAACATGATGTTAAACTATGAAAAATTCCCTAATACGTCCAACATGACATTAAACTGTGTCCCCATTGTCCTCACTGCAAGACATTAAGTTTCATAGCCATACGTCTTAACTACATGACGCTAAACTGTACAACACCCGTCCTTGCTATATGACAATAAACTATACAACCCCTCTTTTGTCCTTACTGCATGACATTAAACTGCATAGTCCCCCATTGTCCGACATGGCGTTAAACTGTTCATTGTTAGGGTGTTTTCAACCTCTTGTTTCTCACACTGATTTTGACTCACGTGATCTTATATTAAACTTCAACCATAACACCCTCTCTAGGCCGCTAGCCATGCGTAAGTCCCAACACCATTTTTTAGGTCGTTGTTCTCAAAAAAAACTTGATCAACAATTCATTCTTCAATTGAACTATGTGGACTTTGATCCTTTCCTTCTACACTGGGTACGTAGGCAACCTATCGAGGTTCAATCCCAAAACCAATCTCTTCACATTGTATCACCTCCATCTCATATGATGTTGATTCGTGAACCCACCCCTAGAATAAATATCTTCACATTGGTTCACCTTTGTCCTTGCTATATGACGTTAAACTGTACAACAATTTTGTCATGTATGACAATAAACTACAACATTATTCAACACCCTCACCTGAGAGGGAATCATTATTTACATTGATATCAAATCATGTTATATTCTAAAGGCTACGTGCATACATGGAAATTCCTAAACCTTTAATCTTGGGTCAAACCATCATTGAACTAAAGTCCTTTTTCACCCTTTATATGTACGAACCAAATCTGTACATAGGGTATTTCAAGAACTACGTGCGGCTTGATTCCCATCCTTATGGGATACGTAGGAACATTCAAGCATCCCTCGAATCCAGCCCCAACTCTTTGGGCCAGACCCCAAATTCCACTTTCAGTTCCTTGGCTGAAAAGTCCCCCTTTGTCCGAACTCTATGAAAATAAACTAAGATCTCATATACTCTCGTCCCACATGAAGTTAAACTATATTTCAAGAACTACAGTTGGATTTATTCTTATTCTAAGGAGATATGTGGTGAAGTAGAACACCTCAATTCAAAACCCAACCACAACATGATTATGGTTAGCATTGGTATGTGTATCTCTACATGCATTGAACAAATGCCCATTTTGATGTGTCATACTCCTAACCTTAAACACTTCCAGATCACCATAACCCTTTTCTTGACTCCTAGTTACAAAATGTTTGATACTCGGGAATTATTTTGTTTGACTATGCAGCATATGCCCTTAGGTGGCCTTGCATAAGTAGTCTACATAACAGACCTGTCAGCCAAAAGATTCTATTATTTAAATATGCAGCCAATGCCCTTAGGTGGCCCTGTATAATTCAACCCCCTAACGGGTTTTTCAAATCATGGTAACTTCATTATTGGGAGAAAAACCTATTTTTGTCCTTATTCATCTTAATGAAAATATGTAGGGATCTGCAAAAATAGTCATCCTTAACAAATATGTCCGATACTCTTTTTTCATGATCTGAAAGTATTCAAGTATATGGTTTATATTTCCCTTCCCTACATTTGGGTCAAACCTTCACAGGAGTGACATTCATCCAATTCTTTGACAATATTGATTGGAAATATCTTCTCCATGTTCAAGTACTTATCTCCATATAGCAAACTCAATAATTTGGAAAATTCGAATCTCCATAAACATCTACTAGCTTTTTAGTAGTAGAAAAGTAAATTTCTGAGAGTTCTTTTGCCTGACTATACAGCACGTTCCCTTAAGCGGCCTTGCATAAGTAGTCTACATAATGGACCTGTCAGCCAAAATATTCTATTATTTGACTATGTATCCAATTCCCTTAAGTGGCCCTATATAATTCAACCCCCTAACATGTTTGTTAAATAGTGGTAACTTCATTCTTGGGAAATACTTATTCTAATGCCTTTTTAGCTCTTTTTTCGTATCATTTCTCAGATTAAAATTTCTTAAGTCATAGTTTACATGTTTTCACCCATACTTGAATGTGGTAATATGTTTTCAGATAAATTATCAAGAAATTGAGTCAATTTTAATCCATTCGGTCAAATATATTTCGACCTTAAACATTAGACTTTTTTATGTCCAACATGCATGACTTTAAACTACCCACAAAAGACAAGGGAACTCTGAACAAGAGTCAAGTCCCAGCTCACTAAACATATATTTTGTATGATTTAGGTAATATTGAGAAATTAAAAGATTCAAATTTTGTAGGGTTATTTTTGTAATTCTAGTCAAAATAAAACTATGCATACTAGGCCCATTGGCTTAGGTAAGAATTTAAAGCATGTAGAAAAAGAATGCAAGCACAAATGATTGAATATGAAAGTATTATTCATTGATCCACAAGAGTTAGAAGGACATCCACAGACTCGAGTCTCTTCTCTCTTACCAGAATTACAAAATGTTGTCAACATAAATCTTATTTTGATTTACAGCATCCCGAGCTTCATCAGCAGCAACTTGAAGCTCATGCACTCGACTAACTTCACTCTTTTCAGCTTAATGGAGTTCTTTCTTGGAATTTGAAATGGCTTTCATACCATTAGTTTGAGCTCCTTCCAGTGAATTATTAATTTGGTCAAGTTCCCCAGTAACAGTATCTAACTATTGTTGAAGGTGCATCTTCTAGATGACTTTCTCTTTGATCTTATGCTTCAGCTCCTTTAACGTGGCAGCATGATCAGCCTCAGCTCGGGATACTACAGCCTCAATATTCGCTAATATTGGCTAACAGCCTGACCCTGGTTAGGTCTTGACGGTACCTCTGCTTCTTCTCCCTCCTTAAAATGACTTGTTTTACCGTGGCATGGATCTCTTGATATCCAAAACCTCCAAGTCCCAACATGAAGAACAGGGATGACAGTCGTTGGATCTTTGAAGATAGCTCTTCTATATGCACTTAAGATATGATCTTCCATGTGTTATGCCATGCCTTTCATCGTGAAAATTGGAGCCCCCAAGAACTTGTAGACATCCCAAAAACTGATGCCTACTTCTCCATGATTCAGATGGAAAGAATTGGTTTCTAGGCTCCAGCGGCTGATTAGCTCCAGTACAAAGTCATCATTCCTATAGACATATGTATTCTCAGCCCAGACGGCTTCATATATTGCAGCTCCTTTCAAATCCTCGACAAACTCTTCATAGGTTTGTTGCACCCAATATTCCCACATTCAAGTTGGCCTCACACCTCCTCCAGGGCAGAAGTCCCAAATATTCTTCCATCCATTGGATTGATCCATCTGAGAATTTCGGAAGATTGAAGCATAACAATGTGGTCACAGCTCGGGCTTGTGAGGTTTCAGATCTGGGGCACAAGGGCTATGATGTGTTATGTAGGCCTTCTCTACTATTCCATTATTAACAAATGATCCTCCAATTGAGATATTTGGTGAAGCAAAATTGGTGTAATTCTAAAACCAAGAATGTGGGAGATAATTCATTACCTCTGGAATATTAACTTCTTGTAGATGACCATGCCCATATAGAGGCAAGTAGATGCTCTATGAAAAATTAAGATGATACTTCTTCAAGTACTTGGCCAAATCTGGGAGAGTGTTGTTGCAGATATCATAGTAATCATGGCCAACAACGTTCATCATGTCATCAATACTCTTGCTAGCCAGTTCATCAGCCGTTTCGATTCTTCTAGGAGCCATTGAATCTGATCAAAGGTCGAATAATTAACTCTTAAGTTTTGGCATGAAGGTATCACCACGCAGGTCAAAATACCTCTACAGTAGCGCGACAAGAATAGAAGCAATGAAACCGTGGAAAATCAGCAACCTGCGCAACGAGAGCAACCTGCGTGGCGAGAGCTCAGAAGCATTCAAAGCTGGGTACATTGCGCGAGAATAAGGTGAATATTTATAGGCCAGGCCGCACCCCTTTGCACTGAATCCTACGCGCCTCTCACCTGTGTGTCGCTATCGGCGCACTCAAAACTTGCGCACCGCCCTTCCTTGGTTTTCTTCTTTACCTCAGAGTCACATTCTCCTTCCTTTTGGATCCAAATCTGAGGGGGGGCTTTTGTTGACGCTCTTTTCTATCAAAGGGTCTAAAGAATGAAAAAAGAAATACCTTAAACACAAAGTGATTCATCCTTGGAAGAAACATAAAAAATTTACAAAGGCATGAACAAGGATTTCTTTAAGCATGGGTTGTGCAAGTTCCAAGATGGTCGCGCAGGTACACCTGTGCACCACATATTTGGAACGCAGGTGACCTGCTCACCCTAATTTATTTTCACCCCAGGACTTCAAGAGCCTATAAATACCCCTTATGGGCCCCCATTTCAAGGACGGAAAAATTCCAAAAGGCAGATTTGAGCTCCCGGTGCCCTAGTCTCTTCTTGAAGTCTTCCGAACACTTATAAGGTAATTTCTTACCTAGAATGGAAGATATAAAGATGGGGAACAAGGCCTAAGTGTTGAAATTCACCAACACCTGCGCGCCTAAGTGTCTAACCCTTATGGGAAATGGTCACACCTGTGCACCACCTTATCCATTCAACAGAACCTGCGCGCCACTATTTTGTAAGACTTTAGAGATAGTACTAAGGCTTTGAGCCAAGTCTCGCCCAAGTATTACCCTATGGGCTGACCGGCGCGCAGGTACACCTGTGCTGTGCAGGTACACATGCATGACCAGGACCTGCGCGCCGAAACAAAACATGCGCACCTGCCTCTTTTTGGGTGCCCCTATTGCCTATTCAGCTATTTTCTTCAAATCCACCTCTCCTCTTCAAGACTTAGCCTTCAAAACCCTCTTCAAATCCATTTTTTGGCATGGTTCCTTTGTTGGATTCCATATATGAATGGAATTCTGTGGAACATCTCTTAAAAACTAGTTATTTACATTTCTTTATGTCACTAAGGTTAGATATTTCATTCATTTCTTGTCATCCTTTAAGATGAGAATATCTTTAATTTGGGAATCCTCCTTAGGAGTAAGCCCCAAGTCCCCTAACCCGGGCCTCCTTTTCAGGAGTAAGAACTAGTATTAAAATTCCCTTAATTTTTTGGGCACCCCCTTTATGAGTAAGCCCCAAGTTCCCAAATTTAGGGCATCCTCTTTAAGAGTAAGCCCCAAGTTCCAAATTCCCTTAACATAGGAATCCTCCTTATGAGTAAGCCCGAATCATAATTCCCCTTAACCTGGACCTCCTCCTTAGGAGTAAGTCCCAGTCATAATTCCCCTTATCCTGGGAATCCTCCTTAAGAGTAATCCCTGGTCGTAATTCCCCTTAACCTGGGCCTCCTCCTTAGGATTAATCACCAATCATAATTCCCCTTAACCTGGGCATCCTTCTTAGGAATAATCCCTAATCATAATTCCCCTTAACCTGGGCCTCCTTCTCATAAATAAGCCCCAGTTCTCAAGTCCCTTAACCTAGTCCTCCTTTTCAAGAATAATCCCCAGTCATAATTTCTCTTAACCAGTCTTAATTTACTTTTGATTTGGGATTCCTTCTCAGGAGTAAAACCAAATCATAAGGCCCCTCTTATTTGGGAATCCTTCTCTAGAGTAATCCCTAAGTTAAGTATCCAAATCTCCATAAAGCACATATACTTTTATGGAACTTGTTCCCGGGTTTCTTCCCCGAAGTAAATCCCAATCCTCATCTATCTGGGCAGTCATACATACATACGCCCCACATTATTTCTTATCATTGCATCTTCCGTGGCACAATTGTCAAGTTTTACCAATACCTCTTGTTTCTCACACCGAGAATGACTCACGTGAGCTTAGAGCTTAAAAGTAATTATGACATCTTTCTTCGAGCCGTCAACCATACATAAACCTCATACTTCTTTACACGAACTACGTGGGTTCTGATTCCTTTTCTAAACAAGGGTACGTAGGTATCCCATCTACGGGTACGATCCCAACTTTGAAATAATCTATTTCATTATGAACGACAATAAACTTCAAGTGCCTCACTGAGTGGATTTAAAACCAGTATGGTTATCATAATTACTAAGAGATCTCTATACAATGTATTGAAATATACAATTGATTAAGAATCTCTAACAAATACAGATGATTCTCTATCGATGAAGAACCTCAAATACATATAAAAGACTCTCTAAATCTGATACATATCAATCATTACTTGTTAGATCTAAATGAAAGATCATTTTCATACTTGGTAATTTAATAAGGATTCACGAACATAACTTAAATCTATAAAGAGAGCCCTGGAGTTGACAATAATTCCCCCCAAAAAGGTGTGATGAGTCCGACCTCCCATCCTATCGACCAATGCAAATTCTTAAGCCTCATCGGTTCACAACTAATGAGCACCTACCTTTGGAAAGTAGGTCCAAATGGATATAGAATAATTGGATGTTTCCGGTTCTATGAACAAACCCGTTAGAAAACGATTGTAATGTTTGAACCTTAAACAAATGAGGTCATCCCCATTTCCATAGGAAACAATGAAAATTTATTATAAGAAGAACATCTAGGATATAATTCTGTTTTTACATCATCAAGTGCTTCATAAAACCTCCTCAAATCACGATCTGCACCAGAACAAAGATTTATCTCACTGGTCTAAATATTCTAGATTTCAATGCCTTCAAGATCCAACCCATGTACCATTTCAGTAAGAATTTCATGCATTGGATCATTCATCCTTGCATCAACATCCATCTGAACTGCCTCCGAATTTTGACAATGAACATATTATTCTCCATGATGAGTCTAACTCTTTTAATTTTTCATAAATCCATTAAAGAATATGTTTTCCCTCACAGTATCTCGTGTGAATTGATATATGTTAGCACATTTTCTACATGTACAACTAATATAGTCACTTTCAAATCCTCCGGTGAAGTTAATAAACTGCATAATTCCATTGAAATATTCTCTAGACGTTCAATTTGGAAGATCAATCCCACTCTTATCCATAATAATATCTGTATAACAAACATTTACACGAGACTTATTACATATGCATTTTTCATATCAAATATATTTAAAATAAATACTAATCAATTGTTTTTGGACCTTTGATAAAATAATCAAATTATAACTCTGAATAATAAAAAAGAGAATATATAATGGAAAGTAAGTGAAAGATCATGTCATACCTGATTGCACTACAAACTTGGAAGGGAGGGGAGCCGAAGGCGGTGCTGCGAGGGAGAAGAGAGGCAGCGGAGGGGAGCCGGAGCTGAAGGCAGTGCGGTGAGGGAGGGGATGGGTAGCGGCGGTGGTAGTGAGCCGGAGGAGAGGATTTGGTGAGGTGGAGACGGTGCAGTGAGTGTGGGACGACGAGGGAGGGGAACGGGGACAACATGGAGTTGGAGGGCGACAGTGGTGAGGGGACGAGTAGCGGCCATGCAGGGAGGGAGGGGACTGGGCAGCAACGGTGTAACCAGGGAGGGGATGGGTGGTGACGGTGCGACGAGTGAGGGGGATGAAGAGGGAGGGGATGTGGGATGGTGGGGAGCCGGAATGGAGGGAGGCGAGGGGATGGGGGACAGGTTGCGAGGGGGTGGAGGGATGAGGGACGAGGGGGCGGAGGGCCGAGGGGGTAGAGGGAAGAGGTCGGAGGGTGGAGACCAGTCATAGGGCAGAGGGGGCGGAGGCCAGAGGGGGTAGAGGGCGAAGGACGGAGGCCATAGGGGACGAAGGGTGGAGGGGGTAGAGGGCGGAGGGCGGGCAGATGGCGGAGGGCGGGCAGAGGGTGGATGCCGACGAGGGAAGATGGAAGAGGGTGACAAGGGCGGAAAGGGGTAGAGGGCGGCGAGGGAGGAGGGAGACGGGGGAGGGTGGTGAGGGAGAGGGGTGTGGTAGTGTTTCATGAGGGGAGGGGTGGGGGTAGAGGGGGGTGGTGTCACGAACCATCCCGAGTCGACACTGAACCGGTCACCCGATCCGGCTCACGGAAAGTCCCGAGCGGCGTTCCCGATCCACCCCCCCCCCCCGAGATAACAAAAAGTGCCGGACATCAAAATTTAAAATGTTGGGAACTATTTGGCCCATGTGAAAAAGATAAAAAGACAAATAAAAACTGATGATAAAAAACTAGCAGCGGAAAGAATACAAAACTACACATACCTCCATGTGACCTCTAGGTCACCTCCAACACTAACAATCTGCCTCAACAGGAATATGAAACAGGAAGCTGAACCAAGAAACTGAACCTGCATCTAAAAAGATATGATAAGTGTGATCATTAAAAATGATTAGTAGGGTTGCCCAAGTAACCACATAATCTAACAAAGACCACTTTCCAGAAAAAAACCCAAAAACACTAGTTTTCACATACAAAGATAGAAAATAGGGTTTTCATATTTTAAGGGAAAATGATCATGTTTTACCATTTCAAAACCAACCCACACCAAAAATCGTTTTCCCAAAACAATGCATTTCTCAGAAACTGAATTTCAAATCCATGTTTATCACATTTGTGCAAAAAAAGAACAGGTAATAAGTAAATTCTGAAAACCACGTGCAAGTAAAAGTAAACAAGAAGATATAAGAAATAACCATGGGAAATCCTAAACATCCCTAGAAAACCCCTAGACATACTCGGTTTCAGACTACCTTCCGGTGTGGTACTCTATAGTCAATAACCAACTGGCCGCCCTAATAGGCAACCAATGGCATGCCCCACAAGGCCTATCTACCAAGGGGGACCCAACCCATCTAATCGGGGTTGGCTAGAAACCACCAATTGATTCTCTAAAAGACTCCCGGGAACCCATGGTAGATTTAATAATACTGTGTAAGGGGGAGGCCCTCGCACGCGTGACTCATCTCACCACACTTGCCAACCCCTTACACGGACACCGCTACACGACAACCCTCGAAGGGGATTCCCCCTATAGAGGTGCCCCATAAGTACGTATATATATATAGATATACCTATATCACATCATAAAAGTGCCAACTGGGCCGTCACATCACATAAGCATTCAAACCATATTCGAAAACACATTAGGTTGCCAAATAGGCATTCAAATTTTTTCCAAAACACATTATTTTCAAAGAGTCAACACAAATATTACAGTTGAGTTGGAAGAGCCAAACGGACCTTTATCATGACATGCTGAAAGGCATTACCCAAAACATTACACAAATATCATTTACATTTTCAAATCCAAACTAGCCCTTAAGATCAAAACACACACCCAAACAATTCAAGTTTACCAAATGGGCCTTTAAGAAAAACGACCATCCAAATCACACCAAAAGCCATCCGGGCCAACTTCTTTCAATTCCATTTGAAATAACACATTATTTTCTATGAAACGTAGTTTTAAGAAAAAATTTCTTTAATGTGTCATTTTCATTTGGAGGCACATCCATGTGAGCACCTAGTGCTCCCATGGATGTTCCAACATCCAATGGCACATCTAGTTTTTAGAAGAATCACATGAGAAACAATCTTTCAAAAAACACATTAGCAATTAATCCAAACCCGATTCTTTCACAATACTTTATAAAAGAAAAATACGTCTTTCAAACCTACCACCATTTCCAAATCTTTTCTTAAACAAATTATTGGTTCATCATTTTTTTCAAACAAACACACCAAACCAATTTTACATTTTGAAAACACAGTCACCATAAATTACAACCAAACACATAACAAAGCACTCAATTAAATTTAGCAAGAACCTATCCATTTCATATAAACTTACATCAAAATCCACTTTTAGAAATTTAAAACAACAATATAACCATGTCAAATGCTTTCTATGAATACAATAGGGATGAAAATTCTATATAAGAATTAATTAAAAACATTCAAGTACTCAAGGTTTGAATCAAAAAGTGATATGGTTAGAACACCTACCAGTTGAAGGAGCACACGAAAAAACCTTCAAAGATATAATACCGTGTCCCCAAGACCAAATAGCATACCCTATAATCCAAGAAACACAAGACAATACACAAACCACAGCATTAGGGCTTGGTCAAACCCTACTTGCTTACGAAATAAAATGTAAGGGTGCAAGGAAACTCACCGGGGAAGCATCGCGCATCGGAGATAAAGCGGAACTGGAGGTCGCGGCTGCCGGCGGGATGAGCAGGTGCACAGTATGCCACACGGGAGGAGAAGGGAGGTGCGACCGAGAAGGAAAGCCGAGGAGAGAGAGGTCTGGCTAGGGGGTGCACCTTGGGGAGATCCACTGCTTCCCAAGGAGCAGCCAGAGCAGGGAGGTGTGACCGGAGGGGGGGGGGGGGGTGGGCAGCGGTGAGCGGCCGAGTAGGAGGGACAACGTGGGGTCCATAGCGCACAGGGGAGGAGCGGCGCCGGGGGGTGGTGTGGTTGGTAGGGGGAAGAAAGAGTTCGGCCAGCGGGTGTAGGACAGTGGGGCGGTGCTGGGACAGGGGCCGACAACGGGAAAAATAGAGGTGGGCCGGCAAGGAAGGCGGGGAGTGGCAGAGGGGCGCCGGGGCACGGCCAACGTGGCATGGCCAGCCGGACGGTGGGCGGTCAGTGCAGGGAGGCGGCGACGGGCCGCAGTGCGGAGAGGGGGGTGGGGCATGGGAAATGGGGTAGGGGTGGCCGGGTATTAGGGTTAGGGTTTTATATATTTTTTATTTTTCTTATAATAATAATAATAATATTATTAATAATATTATTATTATTTACAATATAAATAATAATAATTTTAATATAAATAATAATAATAATAATTTAACAAACTTTAATAATAATAATAATAATAATTTAACAATTGCACGTCTTGGGTGACGTCGAGTGCACGGTTGGGCGGACCGCGCTCGAACTGTGCCACCCGGCTCTGACCAGATACAAGGTTAAACTGTGTACCTATCATGCAGTTTTATAACTCATGTGCAAGTCACATGTCGATCGGGTCGGGGTGCGACAATTCTCCCCACCACAGACACTTTCTGCCCCCAGAAAGTCACTATGTCAAAAGTTAGCATAACTCGATTCCATGCCCAGGAAGAACCAGAAGAAACTGAGATGTTCATGGTGACCATTACCAACACAAGTCAAACCTGACCAACTCGACTACAATCATTGTCTGAGGTTGAGGGGAGAACACGGAAGGGTTCTCCACACCACAGAAATTTAATAACACAGAAACCGTGAAAATCAAACACACCACCCCCCCTAATGCTAACGGAACAACTCCACCACTAGGATTTAAACTATTCAGGAAAAACTGGCACACAGAGACACTGAGAAGGAGGAATCCCCTACAAAACTCAAACACACTATATGAAAACCCACAGAGAGGCGTCCGACCTAATAAAGAGCCCAGAAACAACACCCTTTAATTTTACAGAACCAATCATCCCCTAACGTACGCAGCTGATACCATACTCAAAATCAGTACAGTTTTGTGTATCCCTAGACCCAAAACCCTTCAAGGAATTAGAATGATTTATAAGTTACACTAAGAGTAGATGAGGCTGCTTGGATTGCGGTAGAACGAGCTCATCGCGCGACCACAACATGGATGAGCTTACAACGATGACAAGAATAGAACAAGAAAACATTGGATATTTCCCTTCAGAAATATGAAAACAAAATCCGAAGTGAGGTTCAACACAGCCTCAGAAACTTCTGACTATGTGAGAGATTCACCCTGAGACCTCTGGTTGGGGATCTGATGGCTGAAGCATCCCCTGCCTCACAGTTAGGCATTTGCATTCTCCAGTCCCCAAATTCTTATTCTTCTCAACGATTCAAACGACCACAACAGTGACATGTTTTTTCAAAGGAATGAAATATAATGGATATAATGCCCGAACTGGCCATACTAGTGGCACACAAGAGGATGGTCAGACAAACTGGGAATCAGCACCAACGATGATGGTGTCTTGGTGACAGGTTCCTCTGGTATGCACTTCTTGCCAGATGGGGAACCTTCTCTAGAGCCAATTACCATCATACACAACCCAATCTTCAACTCTAGTGAGATATCCATCTTTACTAGTCCAGAACTGGACCCTCAAATAAACCTAAGACGGTACAAACCCTAACAACCCTAGGAGTTTACAACAGCCTGAAGACCCACTCTAATTTCACAACAACACAACTACCTCTAACAGACTTTGATTACATTGATCGATAGGAAACATGAAAAAAGAAATGAAAACTGGGCATGAATCATTAGAAACCTTAGTGACCTTTCTGGGCAGAATACTCAGAAAAACACGAAAAACACAACTAAAATTGGCTTCTGGCCAAAACTAAATCAAAGAAACAGCCCAAGCCAAGGGAAACAAACTCATAAGTTAAATATATACAAACATAAGTAAAAAATTTCTTTTCCACAAACCGAAATTTCTTTTAAATTCTAAAACTCACTTATGGACCCTTATGGACTTTCATGTGTCTGTTCACCCAATCCCGGCTACATCATTCACGAATAAGTGCTCCCATGCACTCTCTACACATATCGATGCACATGTGACCCTCTATAAAGAATACCAAGGTTCGAACACTTCTTCCCCTTATCAAATCCAAGCAAGCAATAAAACATTCCAAATCGAAACACTCCCACATAAAAAAACCCAATTCACCAATTTCAAAACAATTTAGAAATAAAAACTTTTCCATTTTAAAACCACTTTAATTTTTTACACACACTCACATCGACCGAGATCAAAACGAAACACCGTCAATAACAAACCACCAGAACTAGGAACTAGTGCATAAGCCTAACTCGACGACATGGTGGTGAGACATATCCCAAGTAAGGTATATCACTAAAAGGACCTTGAACTGGACACTTGGACCCCACATGGATCACCACCCCATGTGAGACCACAACAAGAACCAGTCCACCTTCATTATCATCCCTCAAACCATAACAACCAAAGGAAAAAAGACTCAAAACCCAGACTACCCATGGTAACTCAGGTCTCATCACGGGAAGTGATGATAAAGCACCAACCCATAACCTACCTACTGATTCCCGAAAAATACTAATCTCTTTCTACCAGTCATCTCAAATATCAAAAACCTGGCTCTGATACCATTTAGTCATAAACCAGCCTAGGTCGATCCTGAACCGGTCACCCTAGCTGGCTCACGGAAAGTCCTGAGGGGCGTTCCCGAACCCCCCGGGATGGAAACAAGTGTCGGGCATACAAATTTAAAATGTTGGGAACGATATGGCCCATGTGAAAAAGATAAACAGGCAAATAAAAACTGACGATAAAAAAAACTAGCAGCAGAAAGAAAACAAAACTGCACATACCTCCATGTGACCTCTAGGTCAACTCCAACACTATCAATCTATCTCAACAGGCAGACGAAATAGGAAGCAGAACCATGAAACTCAACGTGCATCTGAAAAGATAGGATAGGCATGAGCATTAAAAATGCTCAGTTGGGTTGCCCAAGTAAACCACAGAATCCAACCAAGACCACTTTCCAAAAACAAACCCAAAAATACTAGTTTGCACATACAAAGATAGAAAATAGGTTTTTCTTATTTTAAGGGAAAAGGATCCTGGTTTACCATTTCAAAACCAACCCACACCACAAACCATTTTTTCCAAAACAATGAATTTATTAGAAACAGAATTTCAAATCCATGTTTATCACATTTGTGCAAAAGAAGAACAGGTAATAAGTTAATTCTGGAAACCAAGTGCAAGTAAAAGTAAACAATAAGATATAAGAAATAACCCTGGGTGATCCTAAACATCCCTAGAAAACCCCTGGACGTACTCGGTTTCAGACTACCTGTCGGCATGGTACTCCATAGTCAATAACCAACTGGCCGCCCTAATAGCCAACCAGTGGCACACCCCACAAGGCCTATCTACCAATGGGGAACCAACCCGTCTAATCGGGGTTGGCTAGAAACCGTTAATCGATTCTCAAAAAGACACCCAGGAACCCATGGAAGCTTTAATAATACTGTGTAAGTGGGAGGCCCTCGCATGCATGAATCATCTAACCACACTTACCAACCCCTTACACGGACACCGCTACACGACAACCCTCGAAGGAGAGTCCCACTGTAGTGGTTCCCCATAAGTATTTATATATATATATATACCTATATCACATCATCAAAGTGCCAACTGGGCCGTAACATCACATAAACATTCAAACCATCCTCTAAAACACATTAGGTTTCCAAACGGGCATTCACATTTTTCCCAAAACACATTTTTTTCAAAGAGTCAACACAAATATTACAGTTGAGTTGGAAGATCCAAACGTGCCATTAACTTGGCATGCCCAAAGGCATTACCCAAAACATTACACAAATATAATTTACATTTTCAAATCCAAACTAGCCCTTAAGATCGAAACACACACCCAATCAATTCATGTTTACCAAATGGATTTTTAAGTAAAACGACCATCTAACTCACACCAAAAGCCAACCAGGCCAACTTCTTTCAATTCCCTTTGAAATAACACATTATTTTCTCTGAAACCTAGTTTTAACAAAACATAGCTTTAATGTATCATTTTTATTTGTAGGAACATCCATGCGAGCACCTAGTTCTCCCATGGATGTGCCAACATCCAATGGAACATCAAGTTTTTAGAAGAATCACCTTAGAAACCATCTTTCATAAAACACTTTAACATTGAAACTGAACCCAATTCTTTCACAACACTTTATAAAAACAAAATGCATCTTTCAAAACAACCACCATTTCCGAATCTTTTTTAAAACAACTTATTGGTTCATCGTTTTTGTCAAATAATCACACCAAACCAATTTTACATTTCCAAAACACAGTCACCATCAATTACAACCAAACACATCACAAAGCACTCAATTAACTTTAGCAAGAACCTATTCATGTCATATAAACTTACATCAAAAGCCAATTTTAGAAATTTAAAACAACAATATAACAATGTCAAGTGCTTACCATGAATACAATAGAGATGAAAATGATATATAATAATTAATTAAAAACATTCAAGTGCTCAAGGTTTGAATCAAAAAGGGAAATTGTTGGAAACACCTACCAGTTGAATGTGCACGCGACAAAACCATCAAAGATATAATACCGAGTCACCAAGACCAAATAACATACCCTATAATCCAAGAAACACAAGATAATACAAAAACCCTAGCATTAGGGCGTGGTCAAACCCTACTTGCTTACAAAATAAAATGTAAGTGTGCAAAGAAACACATCGGGGAAACGCCGCGAGTTGGAGATAAAGCGGCGCTGGAAGTCCCGGCTACCGGCTGGACACATGGGTGCATAGTTCGCCACACAGGATGAGAAGGGAGGTGCGTCCGAGAAGGAGCGTCGGGGAGAGAGAGGTCTGGCCGGGGTGGGGGGGGGGGTGCGCCTTGGGGAGATCCGCTGCTTGCCAAGGAGCATCCAGAGCAGGGAGGTTCGACCGGGGGGGGGGGGGGGTTGGGCGGTGGCGAGCGGCTGAGTAGGAGGTCCGACGCGGGGTCCATAGCGCGTAGGGGAGGAGCGGCCACGGGGGGTGGTACGACTTTCAGGGGGGAAGAAAGGGTTCGGTCGGTGGGCGCAGGGCAGCGGGCCAGCACCGGGACAGGGACCGACGACGGGAAAAATGGAGGCGGGCCGACGAGGAAGGCAGGGAGTGGTAGAGGGGCTCCGGGGCGTGGCCGGCATGGCACGGCCAGCCGGACGGCAGGCTAGCAGTGCAGGGAGGCGGCGTCGGGGCCGGAACATGAATAGGGGGAACGAGGGGAGGGGGGGCACAGGCAAGGGGGGAGGTGTGTCCGGGTATTAGGGTTAGGGTTTTATATTTTTTTTCTTTTTCTTATAATAATAATTTGAATATAAATAATACTAATAATAATTTAACATACTTTAATAATAATAATAATAAAAATTTAACAGTCGCACGTCTTGCGTGACGTCGAGTGCACGGTTGGGCGGATCGCGCTCGAAGTGTGCCACCCGGCTCTGACCGCATACAAGGTTAAACTGCATACTTATCGTGCAGTTTTATTACTCACGCGCAAGTCATGCATCGACCGGGTTGGGATGCGACAGGGGGCGCCGAAGTTATAGACCACCTATAGCGACCGCCAAAGGCAGTTGCCTCCGGAGGGATTCAAAGCCCATTATTCTAGTAGTGTTTACATTTTTTAGTGTATAACTTTTATGTGTGTTGGGTGTTTGGAAACCTTGCACATGATAATACCCTCTTTATATTTAATTAAATTTTTTTATTCTATACTTTATATAATAAATAATTAATTTCTCACAAGTGGTATGCAATATGAGAAATGTATGACAACTGTTAGGTCTGGGACCTAAGGTTTACCCAAGATAGGGTATAACATTTGCGATCGTCAGACGTTTGGTAAGATCATATCCTAAGATAATTTATTTGGTTTATAAATATTTTTTTGGGAAGTTGGAAATAATAACAATAATTTTATAATTAATAATGGCTTTGAAAACAAAAAAAATTGAAAATATACTTCTAAAATTAAAAAATTATGCTGCAATGTAAATAATAAGTGTGTAATATAATAATTGTGATATTATTAATTTTGTCAATTAATTGAAAATATGCAATAAATATTAATTTATTAACTCTTATCGGCATTTAATAGATGTTTTTGTTACCATGTTATAGGTGGAATTAATGATAGAAAATTAATTAAAATAATAATAAAATATCTTCATTATTATTATTATTTTTAATTTGGGAAAATATTATATATGTTAAATATTTATGTATGTATGTACATGGGGATGTATATATATATAGGATGTGTATATATATGTGTTAAATATATATATGTGTGTGTGTGTGTGTGTCTGTGTGTGGGTGTTTGTGTGTGTGTATGTGTGTGGATTATTTTTCAATATATATACGTATATTTAATAATTACTTCTATTAAGTGGATGATTAAATCTATTTAAGAGGGCAAGTTAAAATAACGAACAATTTATAGAATTAAATGTTTGATTTAGAGAGGGGTCTTTTGGATCGAGTTATACTGGATACACACAAGAGCGGGGTGAATTGTGCCTTTTTCAATATCTTCGAATGATCATGATTTGTCATTTTAACTTTATATCAAATATTTAGTAGCGAAAAATAAATATCCCATAACGCACGATGTTTAGTGGTTCGGGGAACAGAAAACCCCTAGTCCACGAAACCAACACTATACTCCACGAACTTGGCGATTTTCACTATCTGGTCCTCTTATCAACAGACCGTTCCAGAACTTAGTACAGTCAGTTGACACCTTTACAATCTTAAGGCTAAACAGAGCCTTCAAGTTCATACACAGAACTGAATACACAACATACATTGAGAAGATGATCACTCTAGATAAAAGAGTATTTTGTTCATTGAAAATAATTTCCTAGTTGTTCTTTACAATTGTAACAACACACAGTTGATAGTAGATGGATCTTCGTCTTCAGAAATGATGATCTTTGGGTAAAAGTAGTTCTGAGCCAATCTAGTTGCAATAGATCTTGAAATTTCATTTGCAACTTTAATAGTGGTTGATTTATAAAAATATATTCTATGTAGATCAGTAAATCTTCAGTCGAGTTTCTTCTTCTTTAGAAAACAGAGTTTTTTCACTCTTCGTAACATCAGATCTTCTTTTCAATAATTCGTCCCCCTTATGTGAAACAAAATAATACAGGTATATATATAGAATAAATAAGAGTGCAATCCTTTTAAATTTAGATCCACAAAAGTTGCCTTTAGAATCACGATATTCAAAAGTTTGAATAGCATAGCAGTCGTATCTCCCCTAAAAATTTGGCATGAAAAGATCCTTTTAAATTGATCCTTTTGAATCATAAATAAATGGCTTTGAAGCAGTCAAAGACTCACTTTAAATTTGAGCTTTTAATCTGGCTTGAAATCAGCATGATAATCCGCAAAAACACCGTTTCTTTAATAAAGTTTTAATTTAAACATACGACGTCAAATGTAGGGTTGAATTGCATAGCACACATTCTTTGAACGTAAGGTTCAAAATGTAAGGTTGATCTCAAATGTAAGGTTGATCTCAAACGTTTCGCTTCAACTCTGAACTATAAAGTATATAATCCATACTTTTCAATCAAACGTATACTTGTTCATAAAATTAAGGTTGATGAACCATACTTTTATCTTTACACTACGGGAAAAAAGGCTTTTTGCGACGGGCCTTTTGTGACGGGAATAAATCCATTCACAAAAGGTTCATCCAAGAGGTTATTTGCGATGGGGGTAATGACCCGTCGCAAATAACCAACTATTTGTGACGGGATTTCGTCTCCCATCGCAAATAGTTTGGGGCAGATAGCACGCCAAACCGCGCGAAGGTTATTTGCGACGGTGGTATCCCACCGTCGCAAATAACCGACGGTGGTTTATAGCTTTTTGTGACGGGATGACGTCCAGTCGCAAAAGGTGTGTCGGCAGAGACAATTTGGGACGGGTCCCGTCGCAAATAACTTTTTAACTACCGACAGTAATTAATGTGGGTGTAAGTATTTGCGACGGGTCCCGTCGCAAATAATACTATTTGTGATGGGATACCCGTCACAAATAATCTAACCGATATATACCCCCATTCATTTTTCCTCTCATTCCTCTCAAATTTTAGATCATGTTTCTCTCTAAACTCGGATTTTAGAGAGAGAATTTTTCTAAGTTAAATTTTTTGTTCACGAAGAAGTTGTGAAGCCGTCTGCATCAATAGAAAATCAGTCTTAAAGGTATTTATGTTTTTTTAATTTATTATTTATTTCATGTTTTTGGTTAATTTTTTATTCTTGATTAGTTTTAATTAAATTGAATTTAAATTGTTTTGTCAGTAATATTTATTTGTACTAATAAATTGAAATTTTTAGTATTAATTTTTAGTAATTAGTAGGGATTATTAATTATTAACGATAATTAGTAATGTATATAATTAATTTGTAGTAATTAATAATAATTGGTAATAAATATCAATAAATAGTAATAAATAAAAATAATTAGTAATAATTAGGAATAATTAGTAATAATTAGGAATAATTAGGAATAAATATTAATAATTAGTAATAATTAGTAATAATTAGGAATAATTAGCAATAATTAGAAATAATTATCAATAATTAGTAATAATTATCAATAATTAGTAATAAATAGCAATAAATAACAATAATTAATAATAATTAGTAATAAATTTTAATAATTAGTAATAAATTGTAATAATTAGTAATAAATACTAATAATTGCTAATAATTAATAATAAATACTAATAATTAGCAATAAATACTAATAATTAGGAATAATTAGTAATAATTAGCAATAATTAGAAATAAATAGCAATAAATAGTGATAATTAGCAAAAATTATCAATAATTAGCAATAATTAGCAATAATTAGCAATAATTAGCAATAATTAGCAATAATTAAGAATAATTAGCAAAAATTAGCAATAATTGTCAATAAATAGCGATAATTTGTAATAAATAGCAATAAATAGTAAAAAATAGGAATAATTAGTAATAAATAGGATTAATTAGTAATAATTAGAAATAATTAATAACAATTAGGAATAATTAATAATAATTAGTAATAAATTGTAATAGTTGATAATAATTTGAAATAATTGGTAATAAATTGTAATAATTAGTAATAAATATTAATAATTACTAATAATTACTAATAAATACTAATAATTAGCAATAATTAGCAATAATTAGGAATAATTAGAAATAATTAGCAGTAAAAAGAAATAAATTGCAATAATTAGCAATAATTATAAATAATTAGAAATAATTAGTAATAATTAGCAATAATTAGCAATAATTAGTAATAAATAACAATAATTAGTAACAAATAGAAATAAATATTAATAAATAGGAATAATTAGTAATAATTAGGAAAAATTAGTAATAATTTGGAATAATTATGAATAATTAGGAATAAATACTTATAATTAGTAATATTTACTAATAATTAGTAATAATTAGCAATAATTAGGAATAATTAGCAATAATTAGTAATAATTCGTAATAATTGGCAATAATTACTAATAATTAGAAATAAATTGTAATGATTAGTAATAAATTGTAATAATTAGTAATAAATTGTAATAATTAGTAATAAATACTAATAATTAAGAATAACTACTAATAAATACAAATAATTAGAAATAAATACTAATAATTAGCAATAAATAGAAATAATTAACGATAAATAGCAACAATTAGGAATAATTAGCAATAATTAAAAATAATTAGCAATAATTAGCAATAATTAGTAATAATTACCAATAATTAGCAATAATTAGAAATAATTAGTAATAATTAGCAATAATTTGCAATAAATAACAATAATTAGCAATAATTAGGTATAATTAGGAATACATAGCAATAATTAGTAATAAATAGCAATACTTAGCAATAAATAGAAATACGTATTAATAAATATGAATAATTAGTAATAATTAAGAATAATTAGTAATAATTAGAAATAATTAGTAATAATTTGGAAAAATTAGTAAAAATTAGTAATAATTAGTAATAATTAATAATAAATACTAATAAATACTAATTATTAGTAATATTTAGCAGTAATTAGTAATATTTAGCAATAATTAGTAATAATTAGCAATAATTTGCAATGATTAGCAATAATTAGCAATAATTAGCAATAATTAGCTATAATTAGTAATAATTACTAATAAATACTAACAATTACTAATAATTACTAATAAATACTAATAATTAGGAATAATTAGCAATAATTAGGAATAATGAGCAATAATTAGCAATAATTAGAAATAATTAGCAATAATTAGAAATAATTAGGAATAAATTATAATAATTAGGAATAATTAGGAATAATTAGCAATAATTAGAACTAATTAGCAGTAATTAGAAATAAATAGCAATAAATAGAAATAATTAGGAATAATTAGAAATAATTAAGAATAATTAGTAATAAATAGGAATAAATTGTAATAATTAGTAATAAATTGTAATAATTAGTAATAATTAGTAATAAATATTAATAAATAGTAATAAATAGTAATAAATATAATAAATAGTAATACATAGTAATAAATAGTAATAGTTAGTAATAAATAGTAATAGTTAGTAATAAATATGAATAATTAGTTATAAATAAGAATAATTAGTAATAAATAAGAATAATTAGTAATAAATAGAAATATTTAACAATAAATTGTAATAAATAGTAATAATTAGTAATAAATAGTAATAATTAGTTAGGAATAGTTAGAAAGAAAATTTAATAAATTTTAATAAATTCCAAGAACCTGGCACAATTTCCAGTGGATTGACGTCACTCCTTTAGCTCGATGACATTTCTTCTTTCAACTCTCACCAACTCAATACAATATGAAAAATGTGCTGCTACATAGGCATATTCAATCTCGTATACAGGAGATTAGATATGAATTTATAGAATAATATTTTTTATAATGTTTTCAGGAGGTGATAGTTGGAAGAAGACGATTCATCGATGAAAAGGGGGCTCTTTTCTCCGATAGCTCATTTACTTGCATCTTTCTCACACTGAAATAACAATGAAGAATCTGGTCAGAGATACATATATTCATTCTTATGCATACGAGAATGAATATGCATACCTCTGACCAGATTCTTCATTGTGATTTCAGTGTGAGAAAGATGCAAGTAAATGATTCGTCAGACAAAAGAGTAGCCATCAATCCGAAATTGTGTCTCCTTTAATTAATGGTAATTATTAAAAAGTAGTAGTAATTATTTATCTTCTTTTTTCATATAGTATTTTTATAATTTCAAATTATTCAAAAACAGTGATGATTTTATATTTTGTAGAAAAATATAGAACAAGGAAGTCGAAATCAGTCATTATTAGATGATCGCGCTTGGATAAATCAGCGAAGAAATCCAAATGGTTCTGGTTTAAATCCTATATATATTGATGGTGTTGAAGCTTTCTTAGCATTTACATCATCAAAACCGGAATATGTTTTAGAAGGAAAAATTAAGTTTCCTTGTAAAAAATGTGCTCTGAGAACATTTAACACATTTGAAAAGGTTGGGGACATCCTTTACGGTTTGGTTTTTAACCAGATTATGTTTTTTGGTATCAACATGGTGAACACAGTTCTAGAGAAGATACTAATAACTTGATTCCAGATCCATCACAATACCAAAATTTAGTACATGATGTTTCAGGTCCAGCTATTCAACAAACTGAAACTCACGATGATATTGATTTAACTCTTCAGTTGGAACCATCTGAATTTTATGAGTTGTTAAGGTCTGCTGAGGATGCATTATATCCTGGTTGCAAGATAAGCAAATTAGAAGTGGTTGCAAAATTTATGGCTATTAAATCATATAATGCAATGTCAAACAACTGTTTTGATAAGATATTTTCTTTGGTTAAAACACTGTTACCTGAAGGAAATGTGTTGCCTACAAATTACTTTGAGAGAAAGGGGTTGGTTCGTAATCTAGGCCTTAGTTATCAGAAGATTCATGCATGTGAAAATGATTGCATCTTATATTATGGTTAAAATGAGTCATTGGATAGTTGTCCAACATGTGGACAGTCGAGGTATAAAGAATCTCAACCAGGGAAGTCTGGATCGATTCCGGTAAAACAGTTGAGATATTTCCCCCTCACACCCAGGCTACAACATTTATTTATGTCTCATAACACATCGTCAATGATGTCATGGAACAAAACCAATATTTCCACCTTTAAAAGCTTGAATCATCCATCTGATGGTGATTCATGGAAACATTTTGATCGTCTGCATCATTATTTTTCTTTAGAAGCCCGAAATGTGTGATTGGGTCTTTCTACTGATGGTTTCTATATGTTTGGTTCTTATGGTAGTCAGTATTCATATTGGCCTGTATTTATAACTCCATATAATCTTCCTCCATGGATGTTGATGAAGGAGCCCTATATCATTTTGACCTTATTAATCCCAGGACATCCGAAAAAGAATATTGATGTTTATTTGAAACCATTTATTGATGAGTTAAATATATTGTTGAGTAATGGTGTTAGTAGATATGATGTTGCTACGAAAAAAAATTTCACATTTAAAGCTGCATTGATGTGGACGATTAGTGACTTTCCGACATAGGGAATGTTATCTGGCTGGAGTACACATGATCCGAAATAATTTCCTTACTTTATGAAAGAAAACAAAACTTTTATGCTCGTCAATGGAAAAAAACATCGCTATTTTAACTGTCATCACCGATTTCTTCCAACTGGTCATCATTTTCGAAGGAAAGAATCTCATTTCAGAAAAGGCACAATCGAAAGCGATGAAACTCCAAAAATGATCTCAGGTACAGAGTTAAAATCAGTTGAATTTTCATTACCTCCCATCACATTTGGGACAATAGTAAACCAACAGAAAATTCATGGCTTTGGGAAAGAACATAATTGGATAAAACGAAAGATTTTTTGGGATCTCCCATATTGGTCTGATTTGTTGGTCCGCCACATGTTGGATGTCATACACATTGAGAAGAACTATTTTGATAATTTATTTCATACAGTTTTGGATTCACTAGGTAAGACCAAAGATACTATAAAAGAACGATTAGATATTGCCCAAATTTGCAGGTGACCAGAACATGAACTATTTGAAAATGCCAGATCACAGAGGTTAATGAATCCAAAAGTAGATTATACACTGTCCAAAGAGAGTCGTTTATTATTTTGTCAGTGGATTACAGATTTGAGACTTCCAGATGGCTATGCTTCCAAATTGGGAAGATATGTTAAGAATGGTCATATTACCAGATTAAAAAGTCTTGATTGTTGTTTATTGAATTCTATGATTTGGGATTCGATAATAGACATATCATATTTATTTTCATGACATTTGTGCAGTGACAACTGACTATGCTGCGCTAAGAAAACTTGAAAAAGATGTTGCTGTAATTATATATAAACTAGAAAAAATCTTTTCACCTTCTTTCTTTGACTAAATAGAACATTTGATATTACATTTTCTACATGAATCTAAATGTGGAGGTCCAGTACAGTTTCGATGGATGTACCCATTCGAGAGATGCATGCAGAAATTGAAGAAAAAAGTACGTAACAAAACATCAGTTGAAGGATCAATTGTTGAAGATTATTTGCAAGAGGAAATTTCTTTTTTCTGCTCTCACTATTTTGAATCTGAATATCACTCAAAAAAAACCACTTGGGATGGAATGAGGGAAATGTTAATGATGAAATGGATAATCATTTATCAGTTTTTAATCAGCCAAATCGTGGCTTCGGCGGAGTTCAAGAATGATGGATTTCAGATGATGAACATCACAGAGCTCATACATAGATTCTGCTCAATTGTGAAGAAATTACATCATTTGTAATGTGATTGCTTCTATCACATATTCTATAATTTATGTTACAGTATGTAAACTTATTTTATTTGTAGTTTATATGATAATAATATTAAGAAACAAGGTCCAAAAAATTACAGCAGCTGCTCTTGAAGAACACAGACAAAAAAAATTTCTCAATGGTTTCAAAAGTTGGTAACATAAATTATTGATTGTTTAATATAAATTCAGTTTACTATTTATTATATTGATAATTGTTTTACAAATTTGCAGGTGTCTCAACATGCTGGTAAAATTGATAAGCGACTATGTATATTGAGTAACCCACCATCCTAAAATGGTTAAATCTTATAATGCATATGTGGTGAATGGTTTTCAATTTCATACACATGCATATATAGAATAAAAAAACAATGAAAAATGGTGTTTTTGGGAGTTTTTCATCATAGATAAACTGATGTTGACTTTTACGGCATTCTGGATGAAATTATTGAGCTATGTTATCTTGGACAGAATTATATAATAATGCTTAAATGTCGGTAGTTGGATACTAAGAGAGGTTTGCGTGTTCATCCGACTCATGGAATCATCAATATTAAATATAAAAGTCTTCTTGCAGTAAATGAACCATTTTTACTGGCTCAACAGGCACATAAAATTTATTACGCAAAATATTGTGCTTCTTCAAGAGACCTGGGTGATTGGTGGAGCATAAAAAAAATGAAATCTCGGGAAAATCAATTTATTCAAACTGAATGTGGTTCCGCTGAAGTGGATGAAATTGAATTTTTTCAAGAGACTACTCAAAATCCATCTTTTTCACAAAGAAATGTGAATATCGATGAGGACTCCCCACAATTAAGGGTCCACAGTGACAAAGATGTTAATGATGTTAAAAATGAAATTGAAATGACAAGGGATGATGAAAGTGAAACTCATATGGATATTGATGATGCCGATGAGGAATATGAAGAAATTGACGTCATTATATATGAATATGATGATGAAGGTGAACATTGGCATAGTTAAATTCTAGTTATGATCATAATTAATATATATATATATATAATAGTTATTTTCAACTATCTTCTAACAACAATCATTTTATATTTTAGATGGACTCTGATCTATTGCGTGAGTTAGAGGAGGCTGAGCAACCTTTGGATGTGGGGGATGTGGGATCATATGAACCTCATCCTACTGGTGGTTCATGAGGTACGTGGAGGGGGTGTGGTCTTGTGCGACTGATGATTCCTGACCCTATCCCCGAGTGATGTCCACGTCTTGGCTTCGATCCATGCACACAGAGGTATGGTAACCTGTATATTTTAGTTATATTTCATTCATTTATTTATATATATACTAATTGTTTGATTATTTATTCTTTTTTCACAGTTTTTCACATGTAGTTGTTGGACAGGGGAGCGCTATCTTGCACAATTATTTTTCTCAGCCATGGACCACAATTGAACAAATTCTCATTGATGTGCTGCTCGACATGTACACTCATTGGATGGTACGTAAATAAATAATATTTATTTTGAAATTTATTTTATTAATAACTTGATATTATAAATTATTTATAGGTTTTATGGTATCCCATCGATAATAGAATGCGTGACGATATCCATGCAGTGCGAGAGGTGGATATGCATGAGAATTTGCGTCGGTTTTTTCCCAATTTGAGAAAGAAGACCTTTAAGAAAGCAGGTGCGAGAGTATTTGATGAGTCGTGTAGAGACCACCGACCAGAGTACATTTCATCTTAGGTTTAGGATGGATTATGTGCACACTGGTTGGGTGGTGGATTTCATAGGAGGTCTTCATTTGGTCGGCAGAACCAGGGGAGATAGGAGGTAACATATCGAGCTGGTAGTCGTACATTCAGTACGTATAGAGAGAATATGGTAAGTTTTTTTAAAAATATTTTTTATAACTTCAAATATAAACGGTTTATTTTATATTCGTATAGGCAGTAGAGCATCCCAATATTACAGAGTACGTTTTTTATCAGAGGATGTATAGTGATCCATCTACCGAAGAGATTAGAGGCGATCTCCCACGTTAGATTGTGGTTAGACTTATTTTTTCAGTTTGAAAATAAACTGCATATAATATTTTCACAATTTCAATTTCAAATTATAAAAGAAGGAGTCATATGAGGCTTGGACTCCTCAGACACATGCTGAGGGTTAGGATGAGGTGACTGATCAAACAAGTTCCCACCATTTTGACGAGGCGACATGGATGCAGGCGACTCAGTATGGCTTTGAGAAGGGTCGAGTAGTTGGTATCGGCTATCATGTGACTCCTGATACTTATTATGGTACTGCTACGATATCAGTGTCCAGCTCTAGAGGAGCTCGTGGAGAGGCATCATATTCTTGGCTCACAGTATCAAGAGAAGTTCCAAGCTCAGAATGGCCTTATAGAGAGTTTGCAGAAGCAGCGAGAAGAGATGAATCAGCAGCAGTAGCACGAGGAGAAGATGTGTTGATGGCAGCAGCATCAGAAACATCACGAGGAGGATATGCGTCGATGGCAGCAGCAACATCATGAGCAGATGGAGTACATGCGTCGTCTGACTCATATTTTAGGGATGAAGTTTCCTCCACCAGCTCCTTCAGCTCCTCCACCTCCTCCAGAAGACGACCCCACAATGATTTTTTTTATGTCAAAAACATTTGGATTTAAATTTGTTGTAATATGAACTATTTACAGTTTCTGTCTTTTATATCGGTGTGATTATTAAATAATGTAATTTTTAATATTTTTTTTTGTGAATATTGAGAATTTTAATATTTTTTTATTTTTATTATTATTTTAATAATATTAATATTATTGTTTCATTAATCATAATTTTATTAAATATATTTTTTCAGTGTTATATTTTTTAATATTTGTTTATTTTACTAATAATAATAATAATAATAATTTATGATTTTCTTATATTTTTTTGTGAATATTGAGAATTTTTATTTTTTTTAATTTTTTATTATTTTAATAATATTAAAATTAATTTTTCAATAATCATAATAATATATTATGATTTTTTTAATTTTTTTTTGTGAATATTGCGAATTTTAATATTTTTTTTTATTATTTTAAAAATATTAAAATTAATTTTTCAATAATCATAATAATATTTTATGATTTTTTTTATATTTTATTTATGAATATTGAGAATTTAAATATTTTTTATTTTTTTATTATTTTAATAATATTAGAATTAATTTTTCAATAATCATAATTTTATAAAATTTATTTTTTAAAAAATTTATTTATTACCTACAATGGGATCTGTTGTGACGGGATCCCGTCGCAAATAGTCTAAATAATTTTTTCTTAAAAAAGGTATTTGCGACGATCCCATCACAAATAGTCTAAAAAAATATTTTCAAAACGCATTTGCGACAGGATTACGGGCCCGTCGCAAAATAGTATTTGCGATGCGCCCGTCGGAAATAATATTTTTTGCAACGACATTTTCTGCAACGAGCTATTTGCGATAGGGCCCCGTCGCTAAAGCTTATTTGCGACGGGATCTCGTCGCAAATACCATGAATTCTAGTAGTGTTAGCTTTCAAATGTATGGTTGTTCACAACAGTAAGGTTGACGAACCAAAATTTTAAGAAACAAACTTATCATTCCATAATTATGTAATGATCTTCTTCCATACATTTCTGATTTCCCAAACGTAAGGTTCATTCCAAACGCAGGGTTCCTTCCAAACATAAGGTTCATTCCAAACATATAATTCCTTCCAAATGTAGGGTTCCTTCCATCATTCTTTTTCGATAACCTATGATTGTTTTACCATACTTTTATGATATCTCATAGAGTTAACACCACATTTTATCCTTACGCTACGTTTCTCAATGTAGGGTATGAACAGTGTTTACAGAACACGCTAAAAACGATTTCCGGATACTTTAGAAATTAATTCTCACTGTTCAAATGCTTATATATTTCTTCTATATATTAGAATATAATGAATATTAAATTCTTGAAATACACTTAAAGTAAAATCATTAAAATAACAAATAAGGGTATTCGTGAGCATTCAAGTCATTATAAACAGATAAGGTATTGTTCTCAACAATCTCTCACATTTTAATAATAAAATTATGTATTGTTGAAAACAACACTTACTAAAAAATCTCCCCCTTTTTGATGATCACAAAAACAATAAAATAACCAATGAAATTAACTTACAAAATTAATTACATATAGTTTTGAATTTTGCAATGATAAACACAATATTGAATTTGAACAAAATTATTTTAACAAAAATAAACATTGTATTATTCTAAGTCATAAAAATGGAAAAATATTCTCCCCCAATATAATATTATAGTTATCCATATATCTCCTTAAAATAATATTTTTTAAAAATAACTTAAAAATACAATGTTAGGTTTAACATAATTTCTCCCCCTTAAAGGATTAAGATAATTCCCTTTTTGATTAAAAATACTAAAGTAAAATTTTAAATAAATTAAAATATATATAAAAATAAAATGCTGTGTTTATCCTAATTTCTCCCCCTTTTGTGATATCAAAAATAATGATAGAAGAAGGAATATAAAACATTCTAATATAGCACTGAACTTAAGTGAATTCTATTATAAACTATTTATCAGTATGTGAATTTGTATTACTGGCTTTTCGATCATAGAGAGTACAATAAAACAAATTAAAACACATGAAAATGAGATGTAAAGATAATTCATAGAATTAGAAATACAGTATTGAAAAACAACAGGAATCATGGTTGGGTAAGAGTGTGAGATAGGGTTCATCTCCTTTGAACTATTGCCTTGATCTCTGTCAATTGTTCCCTCAATTTTCTCATCAAACCATCTCCCAACTGGATAATTAGATCTCTGCTTTCCTGAGACAAATTAATATCTTAAATTAGATTTACTCGAAAAAACTCATTAAGTCATTCTTCCTTCTCTATAAAAAGAGTCAACTTTTCTGTGAACTGATTCAGCACAATTCAAACTCCTAGTTCACTGGAAGTCAAATAGGAAACTAGAAACTTATGATTATCTAACAATACTAACAAAGGAGAATTGTTGCACTGTAAGTACTGCAGTCTGACATTCATATTCTCTATGGCCACTGTAATAGCCTAAAATCTTATGATTAAATCAAGTGAAGTACCTGATGTACTGGCCTCACTAATTCTGACAGATGCAAATTGTTGCTCCATGAATGATTGAAATTCCATTAAATCTATCTTCATAACCATCTCTAATTTCAACTTTTCAACTTCATTTAACATTTCCTTCTTAAAACATTCAACTTCTTGTTTAGAAACAATACTTGCTTTCTACCTTTGAAAATTTAAATATTCCTTTTCTAATGATCTCTGTAGAGCAGCATTATCCTTTTTTAGCTTCAGTCAACTTTATGTTCAGTTCCCCCATATCTGTATTTACTAAATCAGAGGCATCCTATGCTTGATTCACATTTTCAGCTTCAACATGATGCGAAAAAACTATTGGAAGGGATTCAGCATATGTTTTTTCATCATCCACTCCTTGTACAGGTTTCTCAACAGATTTTTCCTCCAAGCCTTTCCCAGACTCATCCACAGAACAATTCTCATTCAATACCTTAGTTTGAATCTAATAATAATTCTCTTCCTTGTTTTCAAGTGCAGGAGGTTTCTTCTCATGAGAATCATCTGCATGTTCTTCTTCTATCACTTGATTCTCCAAAATAATTAGTTCTTGATAAACTTCTACTTGATCAATTTGAGTTTAGGACACTACTTATCCTTCACCAGACACTGTCTTAGCGTCTTTTTCTATTACTGGTTTTGCTTCAACTGTAGCTTCTCTTAAAAACTTATAGCTTAAGAGATCCCAAGATGTTAAATCATTCGAATTTTCAGTAGGATCTTCAACAACATTAGGATCCCTAGTCCTTTTGAACTTAAGTCCTTCCTGAATTATTTCTTCAGATACATCTACAACCTCAAACCCAATCCTTATTGATAAAACACTAACTCTTAATTCAGATTGTTCTTCCTTTGATTTTTCCGGTTGGGCCTGAGAACTTTCTTCATCCTCTTCAGCTTCAGCAAGCAGTATCTTGCCTTTGATTGTGATCCAGAAATATCCAATTTTTCTTAATCTTCCAGCATTGAAAATGTTACTATGGTGGCATCTCACCTGACCATCCACTAGTCTTATCATATCTTTCTTGAATAGAATATTTGAGATGAATCTTCCAAAAGGATAAAAATTCATTCTTTCCTTTGTTTGGCAATAGTAACTGATATATCTCACCATGTATCTCAGAAAGTTCAATTTGATATAACTTATTAGCAAAAACATTAAATACATATCTGGATAAAGAATATTTTCCATTTTAGACATCCAAGTTGCAATACCAGTTTTCACAAATTTAACCAATATCTTCTGGTCAAGTTCCAAATCCTTTACAGACATCTTCTTGATAGTAGTTGATCCAAATAGAAACGAGATAATATATTCAGATTTGTGTATGCTATCACCAATATTTTTCAAATAAAAATGATAAACTCCCTCATGAGGGCTGTTTAGAATTTCTGTGATTTCCACAGATGAGATTGAAAAATATCGATCTTCAATATTAGCAATTATTGAATCGTCATCATTTCCCAAACTAAACTGTACCGACTTAAAGAAATTATGACGTTCTACCTCATATATAACGTCTGTGTAATATCTGTTAATTTTTTTGTCTAATCTCTGAAAATCTAGAGCTTTCTTTAGTATTAGGTTCGTCTGGAAGAGCCATTCCAAATCTATGAATTATCCTTGTAAAATATTTCTCCATGCCGAGCACTTCCTCTTTGCAGTGTTAGTCTCTATCTCATCGGTTCTTTTGGCCTTGGAAATTTCTATCATAAATTTCTGAAGGTTCGGAAAGGACAAGCGTTTTGAAGGTTCAGGTTTCGGAGAGAAGAGAAATAAATTTTTTTGAGGTTTTGAAGGGTTTTGAGAAAAATGAACGAGTTTAGAATTTGAAATGGTTTCTGACATACTTGATTCTCATGTCATTACGTACATACTAATTATTACATAAATTTTAAATCTAATTAAAATATCACCCGAAAAAGAAAAATATAAAACATAAATAAATAAAATTGTATTATTGGAAAAACATGTAACTACACTATTTAAAAAAAATCAAATGTAAAAAAACAACTTAAAATTAAATAAACCTTACTCTCCCTTAATAAAATAAAGCCTTGTAGTGGGAAGTGGTTTAGTAAAAATATTATCTAATTGAATTTCTGTATTAAAAAATTCTAAAAATATATCCTTTTTTAGAACATGGCCTCTTAAAAAGTGATGTCTAATATCAATATGCTTAGTACTAGAATGATTAATAGATTTTTTTGAAATATTCATAGCAATTGTATTATTACATAAAATAAGAGTATTATTAAAATTTAGTTCAAAATACATAAGAGTGTTTTTTATCCACAAAACTTATGCACAACAACTTCCAGCAGATACATATTCTGCCTTGGCTATTAATAGGGCAACTGAGTGTTGTTTCTTACTAGACCATTATGCTAAGGATTTTCCTAAAAAGTGATAAGTTCCTGAGGTGATTTTTATATCTAATATACAAATCCCAAATTCTACATCTATATATGAAATTAAATTAAAATCAGAAGTTTTGGGATAAAGTAGAGACTGAAAAATAGTTCCTTTTAAATATCTAAAAATTATTTTAACAACAGTTAAATGAGATTCTTTAGGATTTGATTGAAATATTTCACAAAGACATACTGAATACATTATATCTGGTCTGTTAGTAGTAAGATATAATAAACTACCAATCATACCTCTATATAACTTTTTGTCAACTGATTTTCCAGTTTCATCCAAACCAAGTTTTATATTAGTACACGTAGGAGTTGTATATGTCTTGTTGTTTTTAATTCCAAATATCTTTAGTAAATCAGTAATGTATTTTCTTTGATTGAAAACATTTCCAAAATCTTTTTGAAAAAATTGAATTTCAAAAAAGAAATTTAATTCTCTCATCATACTCATTTCAAATTCTTTTTTCATTACGTTTGAAAACTCATGACAAAGAGTTTTATTTGTTGAACCAAAAATTACATCATCTACATAAATTTTAACTAATAAAATATTAGATTTGACAGTTTTCATAAATAGTGTTTGATCTTCCATACCAACAGTAAAATAATTTTTCAAAAGAAATGAACTTAATCTTTCATACCAAGCTCTAGGCACTTTTTTAAGACCATAAAGAGCTTTAGAATGTTTAAATACATAATCTGGTTTTTGTGAATTTTCAAAACCAGGAGGTTTCTAATAATTTAATGTTCATACGATATGCATAGGGTAAAAAAATTCTAATGGATTCTAATCTAGATACAGGTGTAAAGGACTCATCATAATCTATACCTTCTTCCGGATTATATCCTTTATCTACTAGTATTTTTTTATTTATAGTTATTATTCCTTGATCATCTTGTTTATTTCTAAAGACCCATTTCGTTCCTATAACTCAGTAGTTCTGAGGTCTCTAAAAAATTTAAAACTTCATTTATTTTCAACTGGTTTAGTTCTTCTTTCATTAATATCATCCAACTTTCATCAACTAAGGCATCTTCTATAGTTTTGGGTTATAACTGGGACTGAAAGGCAGAAAACTCAATAAGATATCCTATGTTCCTTCTAGTTTTTATTCTTGTTTCTATGTCTCATATTACAGTTTCTAAAGGGTGATTCTTTAGGGTTATTGGCTGTCTAGGTAGTACACTTATAGGTTCTTTAGTATCATGTTCTTCTGGACTAGAATTAATTTAATTTATATCATTTTCAAAATCATTTTTCAATTTCTCAAGTCTCATGTTATCATTATAGTCAGATTCATCAATTTGGTCTTTCCTTTTCTCAAAGGGATCAGATTCATCAAATTTCACATGAAATTATTCTACAACAATCCTTGACTTTTTATTAAGTACTCTATAAGATTTGGAAGTAGCAGAATATCCTAGGAAAATGAATTCATCAGATGTTGGATCAAACTTACCAAGATTGACCCTGGTGTTTATGGTGTAAAACTTGCATAAAAAACTTTAAAGTAATTTACTTTCGGTTTTCTATTATTCTAGAGTTCATAGGGTGTCTTTTTGAGAATGGGTCTAATTAAAACTCTATTTATTATATAGAAGGCTATATTTATAGCTTCAACCCATAAATAGGATGGTAAACTATATTCATTTAATATAGTTCTAGCAATTATTTGAATAGTCCTATTTCTCCTTTCAACAATTCCATTTTGTTGAGGTGTTCTTGGTGCAAAGAATGTGTGTTTAATACCCATATTTGAGAAAAAGGAATTGAATTCTAGATTCCAAAATTCTCTACTATGATCACTTCATAATGAAATTATATTAAAACATTTTTCATTTTGAACAACTTTGAAAAAATATTCAAATATTTTAAATGCTTAATTTTTATATTTTATAAAGAAAATCCATGTAAATATTGAATATTAATCAACTAAAACATATACCTATAATTTACTAGCCAAGCTAGCTACCCTTGAAGGTCCAAACAAATCCATATGGATTAGTTCTAGAGGATTAGTTGTAGTAATTTTGTTAACTAATTTGAAAGATGATTTATACTTCTTTCCAAGTTGACTTACATAACAAAATCTATCTCTTTCAAACTTGAGGCTAGGTAAATCAGAATCTAAATATACCTTGGATGACTTATGTAAAGCATATACATTGCAATGTCCAAGTCTCCTATTCTAGATCCTAGATTCATTTATCTTAGCAGTTAGGCAGTTTACTTGTTGTTTACATAAAGAATTTAAATCCAGGGTATACACATTATCAGTTATGGGTGCTCTAAATTTAAGCAATTTATCATTGAATACAGAACAATAGTTGTTAGAAAAATCAACAATATAACCATAATCATAGAGTTGAGAGATACTTATCAGACTGTGTTTCAATCCTTGTACATAGAGTACTTTATTGATTGAGACAGTTTCTGGATCTCCAACTATTCCAATGCCAATAATCTTACCTTTGGCATTGTCACCAATTTGAGTAGACCACTATCCTTTTGTGTTAGTGTTTTGAATATAGATGAATTTCCACTCCTATACATGGAGAATCCACTTTCGATATACCATATAGTCTTTTTTCTCCTGTGACCTGGTTCCTGCAAAGGCATTTACACAGATTGGTTTGGTACCCATATTCTATTGGGTTCAGTTGTGTTAGCTAGCAAAGATCTGGGAATCCAGACATTCTTTGTTTTTCTAAAATAAATAGAATCATATAGATTTTTTGAAATAATGGCTTTCTTTATTCCACTTATCTGGGGTTGCCTTAAATAAAAATTCTTAGATAAATTTCCTTTTTCACCACAATAGTTACATATTACTTTTCTAGTACTTGGCACAAAGTAATTATTGTACAGTTTAGGTTTTTTACCTTTACTACCAATTCCATATATTTTTTTATCACATTCTTTCCAAGAATTTTATTTAGTGAATTTTCTCATTTTTTGAAAAAAAGAGCTGCACTTTTATATGTTTCTATTTTAATTTGAAATGTTTTTATTTTAGCTTCATGATCTATATTGTTTTTATTTATTGAGTTATATTTTTCAAGTAATTCCTGATGTTGTTTTAGCAGAGTATATCTCCTTCCTAAAATAGAATTATGAATATTTTTTAAATATTAATGTTCCTTTAATAAAGAATCATATTTTTTTAAGCATGTTTTAGTAAGCTTCAAATTTATCATTTGTATAGATTGATTCCGAATAAGAGTCAGAAGAATAATATGATTGTACCTCAGCAGCTTCAACCATAAAGCACATATTGGCTTTCAGATTTGATTCCTCCTTTTCTGAATCAGACTCTGAAGAGCTGTTGGAGTCTTCAGATACACTCCAAGTAGACTTCATTGTTGTCATGCGTTTTTTCTCATAATCATTTCTCTTAAATAATTTCTTCTTCTTATCTTACTCTAATTTTGGAAAATCAGGTCTGATATGACCCATATTCTTTCACTCATAGCATGTGAATTCCTTTTCATCCTTTTTGAAAGACTTTTTAAAACCATTCTTCTTTCTATAAAACTTAGTAAATTTTCTGGCCAGCTGAGCCAGTTCCACATCTGAATTGGATGAATCAGAACTTTCTGATTTCACCTTTATTTCTTTTTTCTTCAGCTTTCCCCTTTTTCTTTGTGATGATGCCTTTAACTTAGTTTCTTCTCTCTCGATCAGAACTTTATGCTCATTTGCTTCATCCTGCATCTCAGCTTCATACATCATGAGAGTTCCAATTAACTCTCTCATTGTTAAATCTTTGACAGGTGTTGACTGTCTGATTGCAGCAAAAATTCCATTCCATCGAGTTGGTAGTACTCTCAATACTTTCAAATATTGATCATCTTGTTTGATTGGGTCTCCCAAAGAAGTTATATTATTGAAAATATCTATCAAACTTCCATTCATTTGGGTGATGCTTTCTCCTTCAAACATCCTGAATGTATTGAATTTCAGTTTTACAGTAGCATACATCATCTGTTTGACATTGTCAGTTACTTCATAAGCAACCACAATTGTTTGCCACATTTCATACGTTATTGGGATCTGATATACACTGTTAAACTTGTATGGTCCTATAACACATATGAATACATTCATAGCCTTTTAATTCATGTCATACTCATATTCTACAGCTGCACTCCATGTTTCAGGTTTCTCTATTATTTCATATGGAGTCAGTATTTATGAGTAGACTATGTATCCGAGGTTTTTCAAAAAGATTATCATTCTTGATTTCTAGCATCCATAATTCTCACCATTAGAGTATGGAGATCTTACCATAGACATTCCTTCTCATGTATCAACCATCTTGATCTACGTATAATTCTTTAAAACTTTTTACTTGTTATAGCTTTAACAAAATCTCCACCATTGATTCCAATTTTTGGATTGGGTTATACTAGATACACACAAGAGGGGGGGGGGGGTGAATTATGTCTTTTTAAATTTCTTTGAATGATCATGATTTGTCCTTTTATCTTTATATCAAATATTTAGCTTAAAAGAATAAATATCACAGGATGTACGATGTAAAGTGGTTCGGGGAACAGAAATCCCCTAGTCCACTCCACCAATGCTCCACTCCATGAGCTTGGTGATTTTCATTATCCGGTCCTCTTATCAACAGACCGTTCCACAACTGAGTACATGAAGTTGACAACTTTACAATCTTAAGGCTAAATAGTGCCTTCTGGTTCATACACAGAACCGAATACACAACTTATAATGAGAATCTGATCACTCAAGATAAAAGAGTATTTTGTTCATTGAAAATACTTTCCCAGTTGTTCTTCACAATTACAACAGCATGCAATTGACAGTAGATGGATCTTCATCTTCAAAAATGATTATCTTTGGGTAAAAGTTATTCTGAGACAATCCAGTAGCAGTAGATCTTGAAATGTCATTCGCAACTTTAAAATTAGTTTATTTACATAAAGATATTCGATGTAGATCAGTAAATCTTCAGTCGAGTTTCTTCTTCTTTATAAAATAGATCTTTTTTCGCTCTTCATAATAGCAGACCTTCTTTTCAATAATTCGTCCCCCTTATGTGAAACAAAATAATATAGGTATATATATAGAATAAAGATGAGAATTATCCTTTTAAATTTAGATCCACAAAATTTGCCTTTAGAATCACGATAGTCAAAATTTTGAATAGTAGAGCAGTCATAACTCCCCTCATAAGTTTTCATGAAAATATCCTCTTAAATTGATCCTTTTGAATCATAAATAAATGGATTTGAATTAGTCAAAGACTCAAATTAAAGTTGGGATTTTAATCTGGCTTGAAATCAACATGATAATCCACATAAATACTGTTGCTTTAATAAATTTGTAATTTAAACATCCGACGTCAAACGTAGGGTTGAACTGCATAGTACACATTCTCTGAACGTAAGGTTCAAAACGTAAGGTTGATCTCAAACATAAGGTTGATCTCAAATGTTTCTCTTAAACTCTCAAACATACGGTATATAAGCAATACTTTTTCGATCAAATGTACAATTGTTTATAAAAGTAAGGTTGATGAACCATACTTTTATCTTTAGTTTTAAAATGTATGGTTGTTCACAAAAGTAAGGTTGATGAACCATACTCTTAAGAAACAAACTTATCATTCCATACTTACGTAATGGTCTTCTTCCATACATTTCTGATTTCCCAAATGTAAGGTTCCTTACAAACATAGGGTTCGTTCCAAATGTAAGGTTCCTTCCAAACGTAAGGTTCCTTCTAAACATAGGTTTCCTTCCAAACGTAGGGTTACATCCTTCATAATTTCTAGATAACGTATGATTGTTTTACTATAAATTTCTGATATCTCATAGATTAATCACCACATTTCATCCTTATACTACGTTTCTCAATGTATGGTTTGAACAGTGTTTCCAAAACATGCTAAAAATGATTTCCAAATACTTTAGCAATTAATTATCGCTGTTCAAATGCTTAAATATTTCTTCCCGAAATAAGAATATAACGAATATTAAATTCCTGAAATACACTTAAAGTAAAACCATTAGAATAAAAAATAATGGTATTTGTGAGCATCAGAATCATCATAAAGAGATAGAGTATTGTTCTAAAAAATCTCCCCCTTTTTAATAAAAAAATTATGTATTGTTGAAAAGAACACTTGCTCAAGAGGGTCTTGGGGGAGTGTTGTACAATAAGGTAGAGTGGATAAATAAATTTCCACCACATGTATTCAAATTTTTGTATAATTAATGGTATTAATTGGAATTAAATATAATTAAATATTAATATTATAAATTTTCTTGGGGGGATGTGAGGGGAGAAAAAGACAACTCTTTTTCACGCCTATCCTCCTCCCAACATCACCCTCCCCTTTCCCACCACCTCTCTTCTCTATTTTTATTTTTATTTTATTTTCGTAATTTATTCCATTATTCAATCATTTATATCTCATAAAATATTGAACGGATTGATGGGTCATCATTTTCATTGTATTTTTATGGATGATGAGTATCTAAAATATATTTGTGTTTACGAAAGAAACGTGGTTTTGGTGGTGCAGATAAACTCAAACATCAACCCTCATCATCATTCATCATTACACCTAAGGTAGGATATCCTTAACTATTTCACATATAATATATAGGTCGTTGACATGATTTTTTTGGGTGTGTGTAGCCGTATAATTCACTTACCATCTACCCTTTAAATTTCATAATGCTTTAAATGTTTCTTGATAAATTTAATTATTAATTCTTAAATTAAATGTTTAATATGCAAAATGAATTTTTTAATAAACAATTTCTGGATTTTATAATAAAACACCTTGGATGAGGTTCACTATCTTCCAAACCAAAAATTATTGATTAGTGATTTAAATCATGATTTGGATTAATACTTTGGATGGTTATCTCTTTTCTTTTTCCTTGGTTAGTTAAATAAAATATTTTGGACTTTGCCTTTTAGTTTTTCTTAAATATGGGATTTCCCCTCCATATGGTAAATTTTTAATGAACCAAACTCCTTTTATATTCTTGTCCCAATTTATAAGTGGAATGACTTATTTAATAAATCACTTTACCCATGTAGATAAATTCCTATTTTTCAATAACACCTTTATATGTGTCTCTTGAAATTTGACAAATTAATTTCCTTGTATTATTTAATTTAATTGAATTAATTGGAAGGAATTTCTTGACATGATGGATTACCGTCCTTAAATGTTATAATTGAATTATTTTAAATGGATGTTGATAGGTTGGTGTGACCATGCCTCTTTTGGTGATTTAGTAAGCACAGTTTACGTAAAAGGTTCTAATAATATTACTTGAATATATTAAATGACATGCTTCATGGAGATTTCATGCCTTGAAAGGAATTTATGTGGGTGGTATAAACGAAATCCCTTCTTATCTGATAAAATTAGTTATAGGAATTGCGATAGGTGTGGAAACTCTAGTATTATACAATAAAAACCATATAAATCAGATGAACGCAGTTAATTTTTAATCATTTATTTTTTGAACCACCATTGAATCCCTTGGGGTGAATAGGCAAGGAGACTAGAACTAATAGCCACCTGAAAGGTGTGCCAGCCTTGAATTTAATTATGACATAGTCTGTTTGACTTCTGATCCCTCTAATAAATTGGATAAATAGAGTGACGTCTGGATTTTTACTTTTGAGTTGGTTTAAGAATAAAATTGCGTGATTTATTATGGAATAATCACCTTGGGTAAAATGCGTAATTAATATAAATGACTATAGGGTCGATGGATTAATTAAACGATTTTGATATAATTATGATGATAATTAAGAACCTAGATTAATGAACTGAACTGGTTGAAATATGGTAAATGTTTTTATAAATGTACCTTTGTGTCTTATGTTGATAAATTAGGAACGTCTGATACAAGAATTGAAAATTTTCTTTCCTTGATTTCGAGATTATATGATATAAATGTGATTAATACTTGAGGGTTTGATACTGTTTGGATTATTGAGTTTGTCTGGATACGACTCATGTTTATTGTGACACATTCGGGATTAGAGCATGTTTTTTCACCGCCTGAGGGTTAGACACACTATTATGAAATTCCTGAGGGAAAAGTATATCATTATATTGGATTATTAAGGGCTACATGCATAGTCACATGATGCATGAGGGCTTTTTCAATGTTTTCATATTGACTAAGGGATAAGTGCATTGGTACTAAATGCCTGAGGGAAACATATATGTTTATATTGGATTCTTGAGGGATATATGCATATGACATGATGCCTAAGGGATAGATTCTAGTTATGCTTAAGAGTGAGAATATTGTTATCATGGGGGAAGAGGTCATATGTTTTTTGTATATTCTCAGTGATTCATCCTCAGAAGGATAATCTGCCACCAATTTGGGTGATCCTTCCAGATGTAGAAGGATCTACCCACATTCATAAATATTTAGCTAATTCTGAAGCAGGTGGTATGGTAATAGTGTTCATTTTTGGATCCCGGACCATGTTTCTTTTTTTTTTGATTTGTTATCCCCTTGTATTTATATTGTGTGAAAAACTATCATTTATTATTATTATTTTCACATTCTATATTGGGCTTTTCATCGGTGGGTTTCAGACTGTTGATATTTTTATCTCACACCATGCTCGGGTACCCTTGGTACCCGAGTAGACCTTACATTTTCTGGATCTAGGTTGATTTTTCTATTGATTATACGTAGGAGTTAGGTGAAAAGGATTGATATGGATATCAAGATGTCCATGGAGATCACCGTGGAGATTTTTTTATATTTTCTTGATTTTTTACAATATTGAAAAACATTTGTATTGTTTACTAATTTCAGTTATGTATAATCCATTATCTTTGCATTGTATGAGCTAACATTGGACACTTTTTTTTAATTGTTAACATTTTCCTTCCACTACTATCTTTCAATTATTTTATTACTGCTTCCTTTATTGTATTGTATTTATATTCCTTTATACCATTGTTCAAATCAGATAAGAGGTTATAGTCTCCCCACTAAATCATCTTTACACTATTGCTGCTAGTCAGCAGCCTCTGGTTTATGGGGAGGTGCACTCTAGGTAATGTGACCCACCGGTCCCGCAAGTCTTAAAAGTGAATCCGGCCAGGATGTTACACCCCCAATTGTTTCCTAATTCATGATAATGATTCCTTGTTATATTTCATTAAAACACATGGTATAGTCCTATCATATGGCCTTAAACTATGCACCTTAAAAAATGTTTTACTTGATTATTTTTAACTAGGATACATTGGATTCGACGTTGAGGTTCAAAACTAACATCATAACGATCTACATCTATAATCATTAATTCATATTCCCTATAGATTGACCATCCATTCATTGGGGTCATAGTACCTAGGAGCCATCCTCATGGGGACATACTATTAATGAGACCATACCCTACTCGGTGGTCTATGTTTGTTGTTGTCAAACAAACCAAATATCTCATAGGCCCATATTACCTTCGAAACTAACCCATAGTGATTAGTCCATATCCCATTTGAGGTCAAATAGAAATATTCACTCATCTTTAAATCTCACGTCAATCACTGTGTGATATCTATGGCCTAAAAGTACACTCTAAAAGGATTTAAACTCCATGAATGTGGTCATGGTTCCATGATCATAAAAGGAACTACATCAGTCCTTGTAAAAAAACAATAAAATTAATTATATATCCAATTAATTGGAACCAAATTATGAGTATCTAATTCCCTCCAAATGGATATGTTGGAATCCCATATCAGAGACCCAATCCCAACACCATAAATAATAGCCACTCCTGAGATGGAAATAAATTCCATAGTACCCAATCAGGTGGCATTGAACCAAATCATCACTATTAATAGGAAAAATATAGAGAATCTATAAAACATATATATGGTACCATAAATATATAAACACTAATATATAAATATTTTCACATTGATGGAGAACTTGGTAATACATTTAGATGTTTACATCAATGAACACAAATGAAATATCTATAGCAAAGGGGTGACTAGTCCCACATAGTGATTTTTGAATCATTCATGCCACATGTATTATGTCTACAATAGATTCTAAAATGAGGTCATTATTACCCCTCAAAATGTGTGGAAGATTTTGAAATCACTTCCTGTTGACCAATAAATATTTTATGCTGTCATTGGGAAAAATCAAGTGACCTACCTTCCTTTTGAACGAAGGTCTACCCTAACTCAAAATGTTGTGGCATAGATCTATATATTATTTTTTTATCAGAAATAATAAATGGGAACCCAACATAAATCCTTTATCTATTAAAATAATTGGTCGAAGATGCTCTGACTTGTGAAACGTGATTAATGAATTTTATTATTTATGTTTGTTTACCCTTTTAGGACTTTTATAAATATATCCCTATTTAATATATAATATATGGAATCACCTAAAAACTACACATATAATTCATCCATTGAAAATTCAATATCCCCATAAAATAATAGGGAATCATCAATAATATATCGTATTCAGCATGCAGTTACAAATGCAGTAGTGGTGGTGTATCACCTCAATAGTACAATCCCAACATTGGATGTTGAATGAGAGAGAATCTAGACAATAATTATCCATATAACACCTCACTAGTAGAGGAAGACCATTGTGAATATAATGGTTCTTATTTCCACATCGAATAAATTTGGGAGAATCTATCTAAAGTGTAATAATAAATACATCCCCTATCATAGGTGACATAAGAGGTCATTTATTGTGACCTCACCGCAACACAATATTCACATATGAAGGATCCTACTATCATTTATTATCATCAATATCACCTGTCCCCAACTCCACATGAGTCTACTAATGACTCCTCCTAAAAGATGCTCACCCTAGTTATTCAGGATAGGCAACACATAAAGAGATCTCTCAAAATATGATAGGCCATCAATGTCTAAGAGATGGAACACATTCCTACACATGTAGAAGAATATAGTAAGTATATTATGATGGTCAACAAGGACTACACTCATATCTTGGCAGCGACCGATCATGCCTTCTAGAGCACTATTTCATCTTTAGAAAGAGAATATTAGAATATTCCAACAATAACTTATGGAAATCCTATATTAAATCCCTTACACATGAAGCCAATATATATCTATTGATAGAAAATAGATGTGAGTGTGTTCACAAATCCAAAATCCCATAAATATGTGAGCCTATAAACTTTTTCCCATAGATGAATCCCATTACCACATTTTGATGGTGATGGAAGGGTAGGCCAATATTTCTGTCCATGCCATAAAGAACTATCAGCACATCTAATATGTAATATTACAAGGTCACCATCATCGTATTCTAATGATTAATAGTGGAATATATACTAACCCTTGTCATCATCAGACCTCAATAATTTATTTGAGAAGATACTCAAGATATTGATGATATTACTACTTTCATTCCGATGGTTTTTTAGCATGTCCATGTAATAAATAAAAAATAATATTATGTTTATACCCCAGTTATTTTTAAATTCTAATGATATATTTATTCGACCACTTTAGAGTTAGATCATATATCTGCTAACCTCATAATAAGTAATCATCATATTCATCATGTTTCTCAAAATCATGCCTATATTCATGCATCACTTCATTGTATGGACTGTTTTAGAAGTATTTAAATAGTAATAAAAATGTAAGAAAATATTTTAAATTTTTTGAAGGAGCTCGTTGAGATATTCTAGTGAAGAAAAAAACGATGGTTCACAATCCTATAGAATATCAAGAAGTTAGTCGATATATTTCGATCACAACACAAGAGTTTATTATGAAAACTCCTACCTTTGAAGGCCATAATTTTGAATGTACAGAATGATATGTATAACAAAAACATCAAAATATTCATCTCACCAAGGGCAGCGTATAACTCTAGTGCAGGCTCATATCCCTTCCCTAATCAATTCTTGTGTTCTTAGGGCCCTTTAATATATATCTATAGAAGCCTTAGAATGTATTGAATAATTTTTATAAGTAGTAATTTGATGTATTTTTAGAGTCCTTCCTTTGGTACTATGATCAGTGGATATGAAGCTACTCCACAAAATGTACAACACCATGTTCCTCATTTAATAAATCATATCATGGTAATTTCTCTCATTTTGATAGGTATAAAAATAATCCTCATAGATAGAAGTTTAATTATAAATATTTCATCCCCTTTACAATGGAAATATCACAAGTTACGAAGAATTTCCTCCCCATGAAAGCCAAAACGTTAACCCTAAAGGTCCTTCCTATGAAATAAGTCACATAAATCTTCTATATAGATAGAAAGTGTGTCACATTGGAAGTATTCCCCATATTATTAAATATTAAGAACATCATGGAGGTCCTCTCATTATTTTTCACTAAATAAATCCTCCCTATAGTGACAAATAATTTTGATATGAATATTATCCCCTAGATTATGCTACTATTGGAATACCCCCATATTGAGAGTAACTTGATGGACTGAGGCCAACCACACCAAGTACCACATATCTACTAGGAGATGTCTCTTCCCAACAGAAGGACAGTTCATGGAAACACTATTAATATATTCCTTGTTTTCAACTTATACCATTTAATACAATGGATGGTATTATGACTCATTTGACTCTGCTCAAAATGGAAGCTAGGAAACACCCACTCTGGTCTAATCAATTGGATGAATACTTCCCATATAATGAACTGACTTTTATGTTGATTAGAAAACATAAAGACGATGATAATATATTGATTATATATTAGCCCATATCCACCACCCAATATGAATTTATAAATACTTTTACTTGAGGAATAATTGTATTATCATCTTCTAAATTTTTGGATAAATCATATCAAGTTAAAGTAAAAATATTTGTCTTATGAGGAGTATGTAATACATGTAAACATAATGGGAGAACTTTTTCAATGAATTGAATATGATACCATTTTAGAAGCTTGGTAACCAATGTTGGGAAGGTATGAGGAATACCAACAACATGAATTCATCAGTGATTTAATGGTTCTTTAATTATAGTCATTAATCCCACATTAAATGTACCCATAAATGGTTGGGGTGAACATGGATCATTATGTTTCACTTTCATCACTACCTTGAATTATGAATTCGAAAAAGGTATCCTATAATTTCATTTCTTTAGGAAAGGTCATTGGCCCAGGGTCTATATATGATGACTAGTAAGTGAAACAAAATCCTTCCATCTCTAATGTTCAATAATAGTAATCTTAGTGGGAGTCAGGCATTGAAATATTCTTGTATTATGATTTTTAAAGGTCAAAAATAATTCTCTCCTGAGAATATCAAAACCCTAGACTATAGAACTTCACTCAACATAAAATATTTCACACTAATAATATACATTATATCTAGACCATTCTCAAATTAATGTGTACAAAATCAAGAGGGAAACAACAATATACTCTATAATGGAAATAAAAAATAAATCCAACCCTACAAGGATGGAGTCATTTTTACCACTACCACCTCCCATAAGATCATAAAATCCATATAGGTTCAAAAATTAATGGTATAAAGATAATTCAACCCCATCCCATAGGACTGGGAGTATTTATATCACAACCTCCTCCTCCCCTATTGATATCAATCTTCTCCCAACATGGTAAAGTATCATATGAGTGGCTTTTTAAATTTATCCAATTGAAAGACCCATCATTATATTTAGGAATGTACTTGGTAAATTCATTTGTGATTCCCAAAAGACTAACCTCCATAGATCCCTTACAAGATAACATTGAAAGATGAGGTAAAACATCTTATGGGTCATAAGATTAAAAATCAACCAAGATAAAAACATTTAGGTGGAGTAATATTTTTCTCTCAACTCATATTTAGAGGTAGGAATATAAAAATATCATTTAAATGAGGATGTGGTACCTATAGTACAATATATTTTAGTGAGTCTCATCAACATTTATAATGAGTATAGCACAAATAATGATGAGGTTGTGGAGACACATGATGAAAATGTGTTTTTCTAAAATAAAGTATACACCAAGGTTCTTGATGAATTTTTTTATTTATCATCTGAGATTCATTCAAAATCTAGGACCCCATATAATACACAATTAGTTATTACTATATGACCCAATATAAAAGGGAAAAGGGAAATTCATGGCAACAACCCACCAAACACCTAATTAATTGAGACTCTCACCACTAAGTTTAAGTTATCACAATATGAAATAAATAAAGAGGAGCTATTTTTACTAATTTTTTAACTACACAAAAAACAAAATACCCCAATTGAGTATAACTTCTAGGTGGAAACTTAAATCTTCCCACTATCCAATTCACCCAAAAAGAAGGGATTGCACTCCCAAAAGGGGTAGAAGTCGATTATACATCCAATTTGGGATTATGAACATTATTATATCTAAACATGACGGTGTAAGGATATTATGATTTCCCTATACTAGGGAAACAGACTAAATCATGTCATATGACCTACCTCAGGTCAACTTATACTGCATACTAATAGTAAAAACAAGTATTCTTACTTTGTATGGCTCTGCCTACTACCTGTAATTAATAATATACCCAATAATCAATCCCTCTATAGCTAATGTACTCCATTTATTCGTCAGTTTCCAAGATAAAATACATGGAAGGGAGACGTGAAATGGTACAACTAAAAAGAAAATCATGTCTTTAAAGGTAGATTTAACTACTCATCCACATAAATTATAATATAAATTTTTCTACTTTTAAATGACACAAGGGACCCATATAAACATATTACAATTAAATTATGTGGAACCATGATGGGAAAATAAGAGTAACAATAAGTAGGTAATATCATATTCTTCATGTAGAATCTAGGACTAACATTTGTCTTTTATAGAAACCTACCAGATAAATCAATCATAGGATGGGAAGACAACCATCATATATTTATCAACACATTCATTTATATGCTAATCTAAAATATGATATTTGAACTCTCCAATTTAAAACAACATGATTATGAGTGGTTCATAGAAATCATTACTTGATGGAAGGGTCTAAAATATACCCAAAAAATGTATCTAAAACCAGAGCATCTTTCTGGGATTTTCATATATAATATTTACATTGAGTTGCAGAAATTGTTGATCCCATTGAAATAACCTTTATTTTTTTTAAATTTCATCACATTGGCATAATATTTGGAGGATGTTTTATTATTATCAATGAAAACATTACCTCCAGTATAGAAAAATCATTGAAGGTTGTTTGGAAATCACATAAGACAACTGTTATGATCAAGACTACTTAAACACCATCTCCACCATCTTAACTAATCAAACATCACACGGTACCTCCCAATGAAAGGAATCAATAATTATAGTTTCTCAATTAGTAAGAAAGAAATGAGTTAAGGCATCCACTATTTAATTATGAGAAGAATAAATTTTGTTCTTTTCAAAAGGAGTATGTTTTGGGGTATTTAATTATGGCTATGGATAATAACATCCACAAGCTACCAAAATCTAATATGCTTGATGAAATTATACTCAATGATGACCCTAATTACATCCACTACTACAGAATTTTTGGGCACAATATCCAAAGGTTATTTTTCATTAAATAAATACTCTAAATGATGGTTTATTATTGGAATGTTTAATTGGAAAAAACACATATGAATTTTTCATTTATATCTTACATTTCATAAGAAGAAATATAATTATAAGAAGTCCAAAAAAATTGAACACAAAACATTGAATACCTGGTTTCAAAAAAAATGATCAAACAAATATATTACATTCTCATGGAATAACTAAATTAACCTATTGTTACCACAACTCCCATGGATATAACTAATTCATCTATTTAAGAGCAAAAGTACACAAAAATATAGTCTTATAAAAGAAGGTATAATATGAAATAAAAAATTATAGTATAGGATAAGTAGCTCTCAAAAATTCCCAAAGTGGTTTAGACTCTCCAAGATTTCCAAACATTATTATTAAGAGTATTGCCACTTAACTATAAATCAGTATTATAGATACCTCTATGAAGATCAAAATATAGCTCTATCAAAGTGATACAATTGGGAAATACCTTATCTAATGAGTAAACATAAAAACTTAAGTTCCCTACACATAAGCAAGGGGTTTGGAAAAGAGGGTGCAGAATAAAATGAGGTTGAATAATAATTCGTTGAAATGGATCCCAACATTCAGGTCATGTCTCCACTTAAGCGAAATATACTATAGAGACCCATAGAAAAGTACTCCAATAGAAAAAATAGAGCATCGATTAGTCCCAATTATACTGAAGGATTGTTTAAAAAATAGGCATTTGTATCATTAAAAAGGAAATGTAGAAATCCTAACCTTTGAACTCTAATCCAACAAATAACATAATGAAAAAAATTTATGACCATGGTCTTAAAGTATGATATGTTGGAATAGCTGGTTATTATCCTATCTATGTTCTAAATCATCGACGTACTCTATGTTGGAATTGGTTCCCCAAAAAACAACTTATTTATACTTTATGATAAACTTCTATTCATTGGATTAATATTAATAAAATCTTTATCTCATCACGATTTCTCTTCTACATGACATAGTATGTGATAATGTCCTATTAATTGATGTGACACTAAAAGATCATAGCGGATCCCTACTATGAAGAGAACCCAGAATTTCCAAAACAATATTCTTGAATATATGTTCTATGAACAGATGATATCATTTGAAGGTAAAGAAATGATATAGGCTATTAAGGGTGGGTAATCATGATACTTTGAGGCACTAATTGATGTTGTGAGCCCTTGGTAATATCCAGAAATATATTATGAAAACAAGACCCGCCAGTAGGAAATACACATTCATAAGTGTCATTGGATGTTCCTATCTGTGGATGTGTGTATTGGTCCTTAGACTTTACGATTATTATTAATTGGTATTATGACTCTCACACTTAGATGTATTGCAAAAAACTGTGATGATAGATTTTCACAGTGAGGTATGATATGTTGGTTACGTGACGAGTAATATTGCATTAATGAATAATGTGAGAAATTATTTTTCAGATCTACGTAAGTAGATATCTTAAGACCTTTTACGAAAATGATATAGCCTAACTAAATCCATGCCTATGGTGTTCTCTATGCATGTTCATTTTCAGAAAGTCATAGAATGAAAAATTGAGCACATGGGTTGATGGTAATTGCATGCAACCTGCTTGATTAAAGATATCAGGACAAATGGATTATATTACATGGTAAACATTCATACGAGGTGATATGTCGTTACAACGTCAACTTATATCTTTGGGGTACATTGACCTGTTTCTAGACAGTAACATTGGACTTTAGGCAAGCCTACCTAATGCCAATGATATTGAGGCCTAAAAGGTCACACACTAAGTGTAGCCAGTATCTCAGTTAAATAATATATTATTTAACAAGTTGAATAAATATTATTCCTGATTGTGGTTTAATAATTATTAAATTATTTTTTATCTCATTTATTTCATCTCTAGTTATTCGATAGAATATATTTCAGATGAAATATTTATTTATTAGAAAATAATTCCATTATATTTATTTAATAAATAAATAGTAATTATTCAATGCCCAGTAAATATTGAGGAGGATTGGTGGACCATGTTATGGGTATAGTGAGAAATAATATTAAAAATTATTTGGTTAAATAATATTTAAATATAACGTGCTATTTATGCACAAGTCATGGAAATAAAAACATTCTATTATTATATGACATGGGGTTTAAAATGGAATAATAAAATAAGTAGTAGAACTTGTTCTTATTATTTATTATTACCTGGTGAATTAAATTCCCCGTTATGTTATCATTATCAAATTATCCATGTGTTTATCCCACTGACTAACAAATGGTTGAGTGCACAACATCCTTAGAGAAAATCTTTCCAACCTAGATAGATCTTCCCTCTCAAAGAACATTCTCATGAATGAGATAGATCCTCTTCCACAAGAACTAGGAGAATAGTTTGGAAGTTATTCTCAAGGCGATCAAAGGCAGAAATCGCATGTGCAAGGATATTCTGAACTAGCACCCGGAGACTCCTTCAGTGACGTCCGAAGATACATGGATCAAAGGTGGATTACCTCTAAAGGAATCATATATTTGGATTATATATTGCAACAAAGTTACACCTTAGACCCATGGTTGAACGCATCAATGAAGAAAAAATTAACTTGGAGGTAATTATTCAATTTAATTTAATTAATTATTAAAAAATGATTATCCTCTCGTCTCAGTTCCAGGTTCTCTGCTTTTTATTTTATCTTTGAATAAATTATGTGGATATTTAAATTTACTGTCATTTTGATCTCAGATTAATCATTGATCATGGAAATTTTCAAGGTTGGGTACACACCCATCCTATGCTTCAGTTGCGCTAGGAACCTACAAGTGGTAACAAAGGGTTATAGTTTTATTTATAAATATTTAAATAATTCATTGATGTTTGAGGCTTTAATAATTTATTTTGTCAATTGATGTTTAATCATTCTTATAATCTGAATATGGAGATCTTTTCCCCCCTTATTCTTTCTCATAGATTTAAAAGAAACAAATATTTTTATGATTAAATTTAAACCGATGATATCATCTGGAGGTGGTGATGATTATATCCTGGTAAATTAGTGCAAAAACATATTTTAACATCTGATTTTTACCGACGTCTATAAAGGCGACATACAAAATAGTATTTTTAGTGTCAGTTTTCTAAAAATAGACGCCGAAAATCATTTTCATTGAGGTTTTCAGTGTTAGTTTATTAAATAAACCTATGCTGAAAATCAAATAGGCTGGGGTTTATGGTGTCAGTTTTGGATAAAACATACACCGTAAACCAGTTTTTTGCGTTGGTTTTCTATAAAACCAACACTGTAAACCTGTTTTGGTGTCGATTTTCTATAAAACCGACCCTGAAAACCCCTTTTTAAAAAAAACATCGGCGTCATTTTTTAAAATAATCGACTTCATAGGTTAATTTTTTTTAGAAAAATCAGAAAAACTACAATTCCAGTTAAATCGAAAACCCTATAAAAAACACAATATACACAACAATCAAACAATATTGATCATTCAATAAAAATATAGAACCTATATACTTTTATCTAGTTAATCAAAAAATTATTTATGCATTTGAATTATAATGTAGAATAAAAATACACGTACCTGAAATCAATGACTTATTTCAAAAAATTTGTGACATTTGAAAGTCCCACGACTCCAGCATTTTCAGTTCCCACATGACCCAAATATTCTATGATATCCAAGATAATACATTTGAGTCATTTAAAAATTATCATGGATTCTAGTTAAAGATCAATGCATCAATAAATATTATAAAAAATTAGACAAAGACGTTTCATAGGAACTTGAGAGAACTCAATGAATTTTAGTGTTGAATGTTGGAAGAATATGCCGCTGTAGGTAATGTGACATATGTGGTTAAGGCTAAATGGGATGGTTTGATGAAAAACTGTGATGAAATGGCTGATCAGATAAAGTTGTCTTAGAATGAGATGGCTAATGAATATACTTGGTGGAAGAACTTCATTTCTCAATTTTTTTTTGAAAATTTCTAATATTACACTTTCAAAATAAAATAGAATTAAAATAAATGTACCTGAAATTTACAGAAAGCTCATTGTTGGTTATTATTGAAGCATTAATTTGATTATTATTAGGTTCAATAACCTAATATATCAAAAGAGTTAGTTTTTTGAACCCATATGCAATATTATTTATAAATATTAGAATATATAGTCCTCAAATACTAATCAGACATAACAAACAGTCCCAAAAAGTAAGTTGAATATGGGTCATATAAGATTTGGAATAAGACTGTAAATTATTGAATGCCTATATGAAAATCAAATTATATGAGATAAAAAATAGAATAATATGGAAGAGAATATAAAAAAACATTAATACAACTAACCTTCTCAAAGTCAGTAGTTTGCCCAGTTGTGATTATCACATACATGAATTGTAGAATATAATAAACACATTCAAAATTTCCTTGTTGATTTTGACACTAAAGTTATAAAACACTGAACTATTAATAAAAATTAATATATAACAAAAAATTAGGGAAAATTATAATATAAAAAATAATTACCTGTACTCCACATATTTAATTTTATTTGGTGTCTTTATCGACTTGTATTCCTTGTTAAATTTTTTCTATGAAATTCATTTTCATATATATATGAACTCAAAATACATATCTAAGCAATGAGAATTAAACATAATGAGCTTATAAAAAACATACCTTTTTAATAAGGTGTAAATTCTTTTATGAACATTCCCTAAAAAAAAGAAAAACCAATATACAGAGCATTCACTTGGCCACAATACGCCTAACAACCAATGCCCCTAAAATACAAAAAGTTTACAATTAATGATATTTTAATGTTCATTAGTTCATAATTTTGTTTATGTTCTTACTTAACTTCAAATGGAAGAAACTAGCACTGAATCTTCGTATGTGAAAATCTATCACACATATATGAAACTCTATCAGGATTCTTCACATATTTCACTTATATGGAAATGAATTCTAGATCTATAAAACCCTAAATATATGTACTTTCATTTTGTAATAGAAGCATGTGTAGATACCTAATTGAAAAAGAAAATATTTTTAGTCAATTTTAAATCATCATTTATTAATGAAATAAAAATTCAAATATCAATTTACTTACATGGTAAACAACTGTACCACATTCATGATGACCTCTTAAAAATTTACTAGATGCATGATATATTCTTTGAGTAATCTCAATCGATATTATCATCTGCATATATAGGTCTCCATCTGAAAATCATATATAAAATTCAATGAAGAAGATTCTTGATATAATCTTTGTATCCCATAAAAAATATCTGATGTATCTACAGTCGATTGTTCCTTGACATTTTGTTTCATTTGTGAGGCTTTTTTTCCTTTCAGATAATACTATATAAGTTAAATGTTAAAAAACATTATAATTGAATTTAAATAATTTCTAATTAATATTAAAAAAACACACACCTCATATGAAATATAATGAATAAAACCAGTTGTCCAAAGTAAAAAATGACCAACACAATCCCAAACTCTTGTGATCTCCACAATAGGAAATGGTAGTAGATCATTAGGATCTATAATATCGAGTACTGGGACTCTAACCTGACCCATCTGCATAGGTTGGAGGTGTATAGAATCCCCAAAAAAAATGCATGAGTCCTAACGAAACAATATGTATGTGAGGATATCCAGCAAACAACTCACAATAAACGTCCTGGTCCGAGTGAAGTGGTGGATAAACAAAGTAGATGGGGCAGGGTAGTCCGGGTGAGCAGGCTGGGAAGGCTGAAATATGATAATTTTATATTAGTGTTTATAATTTATAATATATAAATATTGATGAAAAATAAATAATATACATGGGAAGGCTTCTCAAACGGGGTAGAGTAGGTAGATGGGGTAGGGTAGTCCGGGTGTGTGACACCCTGTATTTTTATGAGAAATATTTTGTATTTATGTTATATACATCATCAAAGAAATATTTCACTACACACAACACTAGCTTGGCTTGCTTTACATGCAGTCGTGACCTTCCTTGATAGCTTGCATTGTATGCAATACCGAGTTTCACTAAACAACGACATGCTATTAAAATATTATTAAAACTAGACGTTATGAATAGTAATACCCACTTTTTGAAATATTATTTTTTAAAATGGACTTCTTTTTTGGATTCAAAATATCGAAATTAGCCTAGGGTGAAATTTTGGTATTTTTCTAAAAACCTTCATTTTTTGATGAATAGTGAAAACACTCGGTTACTATTTAAAAACCGACTTTTTATTTAAATAATTATTTATTTTATTTTATTTTAGGTCAAAGTTGATACATAATACCTATATAAGTTCAATTTAATTCATTGGAGTCATTTTATAATAATTTTAGATATATAAAAAGTTTATTGATTTTTTCACCGTCTTTTACCCACCTCCTAGGAGAGTTTGAAAATTTACAAAAAACTAAATTTTACCGCTTCTGTTAGTGGAATTTCGAAAATATGAGATACACAGTTAATATCAAGGACTAAATTGTGGTTCAATGAGATGAAAATATTTTTTGGTTAATAGTAACTTTTTACTTTTATTTACCACGGTTAAAAGTAAAAAGGGTAATTAAGGGTAAAAATGATATTATTATTACCCTAACACATGTCCTAATTCTATTGGATAAGTGTTATTCGTCCAAAAAAAACATTAGGAATAAAATATGACCATTTAGGTACACTTGTATTATATTAGGACATTTATTATTAATTTATTTAAAGAAGGGTTAAAACAGTTAAAATCAGAGTGCAATAACTAAATAATTTTTAATATAGGGTTATACTTAAGATAAATTCGACTATAAATATTAATTAGAAAGATAAAAAGATTTCCTACATAATAGTATTTTATTTATAATTTTTATACATTATATAAGTTAATTTATTTATGACACAACGATGATGCAGTAATTATCTTATTAATGAAATATTAACATAATTGATGTTATAAATACCCAAATAAATGTAATTTGAGACTTTTTATGAATTAAAATAATTTTCTAGACTAATATGACATGTTAGTATTGATTTAATTACCTTTTTTCAAACTAATCATGCTGTTATGATTTTCAAAAAAATCAATTACCAAATAGTGTCAAAATTGACACAAAATAGTTTTTAAAACAAATATTATATTATTAATTGTTATTTTATTCCTAAAAAACTAAGGTTAGGCTAAATTACTTAGATAAGGTTATATATGTTAATAATAAATAACTTGGTGTTCGTTTGACTTGTTATCGTAAGTTTATTAACCATATAGTGTAAGAAAACAAGAAGACATGGTAAAAGTTAAATTATTTAACTTAGAGTTAAATATAAATGATAAGGTTAAAATAGTAACCTAAACTTGTCTAAAATCTATTTGATGAGAGGATTTCCACCCATCCCCACCTTAGCTTCGAAATAAATCAATTTTGAGCTATTAAAAACCGAATATGACTTTATAATAAAAAACTATTTTAAGTTTTTTTCTAAGGTGCCCCTCTCCTCCCTTATAAAAGGGCACCTCCTCCCTCTCTTCTTCACACCACTTTGAGCCTTCAAGCTCGACCAAACCCTTCCAATTTCTCCTCTCTACTTCCCTAGTAATATCTTAGAGGTTTTGGTCTTCTTCAAAGACCAATTTTAGTGCCCTAAGAGGGGGTTAAGAAGAGGCGCTTCAAAGAAGAGGTAATGTCCGTTACAGATTCTTTCATCTTTATTTCTTCTTCTACTTATTCTTATTTAGTTGTTTCATTATTAAGTAATAACATAAGTACCACTCATATACTGATATGTTATTATAAATATGAAACAACCCTATTTCACCTTCTGTCCATCCTAAGAAAAATGAAATCACCGCGTGTGCGTATGTACGGAATACCGTCTCCACACCGTGGTGTAATCTGTTTTCCACTACCGACATACTATGATGGGTATAACGGTGTAAAGAATAACTATATATGGTTATTTTAAATTGATATTGATTCTAAAATAGTATACATACACTTCAATAAAATTTCACAATCATGGGAATGATATCATCGCTCGTGCGTACGTACGACCTACCGTCTCCACGATGTGATGCGACTCGTTCTACATGATCTTCATTACATAATTATTATATAAATGAATTGAATGAATAAATATGATATATATTACACTAATACCATTATGTAAATGAGGTATCTATAACTTAAAATAAGAATAAGAATTTATTTGACAAATCACGCATAAGAACAAAAAGCAATTAACACCCGAATAACAAGCAACAATGAAATATTACTAATAAGAAACTAAGAATATGACCATATATGATATCATAACAATGAGTACGATTCTTTAATAAGTCAATAACATTATTTAAATCATTATACATGAGCTTCGGACACGTACGAAGCAAATCAGACCTAAGGTAAAGGAAAATCTCACAATCTTATTTTTATCCGAGATTGTATATACTTCAGAATTTACTGGGGAATATTTATCATCCACATCCATGTTTCCTCAATATGTAATATTATTTACATCCACCTACAATTTTTTAATTCCAATATTACCCATTGGTGAGTTTTTTTTTGTAAAATATATGAAAGGAATCTTTGTCGCTTTTAGTACGAGGTACTTTTTGACTTTTCTGGCTAAAGTACGAGAAGAATGTTTTTTTAAACTTATACTGCATTAATGGATTCTTAGAAAATTATTTCCATGAAGCTTCCTTTACAAATTTTCATGTTTATTTTCAATCAACTTATTTTAGTTTAAAATTATATGGCATTTTAAAAAAGGAAAATGTTTTTGAAGTATAAAGGATATTTTCCTCAAGAATGGAGTTCAAGCATTCTATCAAAATTATTTTCCATCTAAGATAATATAGGGTTCTGATTATATCCATATTTTTACATTGATTTGATTATGTTATGATGGAATTATTTTTATCAAGTCCTTTCATCTTATATGGATTATGTTATGATGGCACGATGTTTAAGAATCCCATTTTTATTACATGGGTTACGCTATGATGTATAATTTATGATTTTGTGGCACACATAAGAATGGTTTAATTATGAGATGGGTAGGACCTATATCTCCCTCTATTTCATTGGGTAAATATTTATATCTCATGAGATAGACATGGCTAGAATGGCAGGTTAAACCGGTTCAGTGAAACAGGACTGAAAGGAGGAGTGAAATCAGTTCAGAAATGGGATTTGTCCGCTATGGTAGTCTTGGAAATGAGTCTTGACTACTAAGAAATGATTCTCTATGATTATGTGTGTATGCCAAAAAGTTTCATGTTTTAAGTTATTATTATTGGGATTACATTTCACTACTATGATTTATCCCATGTTATGAAATTATGATCTCTTTTGCAGGTTAAGATTTCCAAAATGACATGTTCTTATGAATATGATGCGATTGATATTTATTTATTTTACCCTTACTGAGCATTTGAGATCACCCTGTTGTATGTTTTCTTTTCCCTAGGTCAGGAATAAGTATATTAAGTAAGATATGCCAAAAGGAACACTATATATGACAAAATAAAAGGGAGATACTGTAGATGATTTATGAACCAGTTGTTTATGTTTCCCAGTTTCTAAAGACACTATACCTACACGATCCTTTCATGGTTTTGTTATATGTTGGAATAAGTGTGCTTCAATTCTGAAGTAATATTAATTTATGTAATGTATGGGTTGTTATAGTTGGTATCATAGGAAAGGTATAGTCAACCTTTGGAAACTAGGATGCGAAATCCTTAGTAAGAACCCTAAGGATAAGTCTAAGCATATAACACAATCTTAGTGTTTTAAAAATGGCCATGAACAACCTATGATAAGACCTTAGGTGTGAAATATTATTTTGATTATGTGGTTTTCCTATTATAATTATTGTTTCTCACACTATTCTTCTTGGTTTTAGTCAATGGCTGGAACCCGAAGGAACCGTGTTAACACGGAATGCGACGAGCAATGAAATGATTGACCCCTGAACAACCAAACGTTATGGGAGCTGGAATGAAAAATCTTGTAGGAATAGTCACACAACTTTCTCAAGCTATGAATCATGTAGGACTTCCAAACGATCAAAGGAATGAGAAACATTCTGTTGAATCCTTCATGAGGCAGCGTCCACCCTCATTCAGCGGGTCTACTGATCCATTAGTGGCTGAACAATGGATCATTACCACTGAAAAGATATTTTCAGTTCTTCAATGTTCTGAACATGATAAAGTCATCTTAGCAGTTAATTGTTTTGAAGGTGAAGCTGATCATTTGTGGAATCTTATCAAGAATACGAGGCCAAGAGATGGAATTGAGTCCATGGAATGTGACGAGTTCAAGAACTTATTTTTCAATAAGTACTTCCCTCGTATTATTCAAACAAAGATGGAGAATGAGTTTCTTGAACTAAATCAAAAGGATGATGAATCTGTCGGTACCTACGAAGAAAATTTTACAAGACTTGTAAGGTATGCTTCTGGTATTATTATCCAACCTGAGAGTAAGATCGATCGATTATTTAGTGGCTTAAAACCAAGCCTTCGAAAGGAATTATCCATAAGGGACTTCAATAGCTACGAGAAAATCATTCGATGTGCTCTCAAAGTTGAGATGGAGATTGGAGTAACCCATCAGTCATATGGGTTTGATAAGAAGAGGAAAATGCAGTTCAAATGGAAATCTAAAGACCACACTGAAAAGAAGATGATTTTTCCTTTATGCTCAAAGTGTGGAAAGAAACATGGAGGGAGTTGTTTTAAAGGGACAAGTAAATGTTTCAAATGTGGAAAGGAAGGTCATCAGGCATTTGAATTCCGCAATTATGGGAAGAAGATGTCTAGTGATGTGAACAATGAAAAGGCTACACGGAGTGCACCTCCTACACTTCAATGTTACAAGTTCAAGGAAATGGGGCATTATTCTAATCAATTCCATAATCCAAGGGTTGTTGATGATTATCGACGTCAACAAACTTTCAAGGCTAAATAAAAAGGAAATTCACATGCAATTTCTATCAGTGATGTGGAGTATGATAACGAAGTGGTGAAAGGTACACTTACCATCCACTCTAAAGTAGAAAATGTTTTATTTTATTCTGGATCCACCCACTCTTTTATTTCTGAAGAATTTTTTATGGGTATCACCGTATTACCTCAACAATTAGATGTTGATTTAGTTGTGACAGCCCCTAATGGCACAAAAGTCACATCAAAAGTTTACAATTATTCTACGATTGAAGTTTGTGGGAAAATGCTTCTTGCAAATCTTGTGATCCTTCCTATAGTGAAATTTGATGTGATTCTTGGCATGGATTTGATTTATTTATATGGAGTTCATATCAATTTCCAAAAAAGGGAAGTCACATTTCATATTCCAGATCAATCTATGATCGTCTATCGATGAAAGGATGAACATAACCTTCCAGTGGAAATTTATTCCATCTTATGGGTCTTGATTCCACTAAATGAAGGTTATTTATCTCAAATGGTTGGAGAGAAAATCACGATTAAGAATATTCCAATTTTATGAGAGTTTGATGATGTCTTTCCGGAAGAATTGCCGGGTCTTCCACCAAATCGTGAAGTTGAGTTTTCAATAGAACTCGTACCGGGTGCTTTGCCTATTTCAAAGACACCTTATAGAATGACCCCAATTGAGTTGAAGGAATTGAAGAAGCAACTCCAAGAGAATCATGATAAGGGATTCATATGCCCTAGTGTGTCACCTTGGGGAGCACCTGTTCTGTTTGTTAAGAAGAAAGATGGATCAATGATACTCATCATTGATTATCGAGAACATAACCCGATCACTATCAAGAAAAAATATCCTCTCCCACACATTGATGACTTATTTGACCAACTACGCAGAGCTCAATAATTTTCCAAGATTGATCTTCGTTCAGGGTGTCATCAATTAAGGGTCAAAAGGGATGATATACCAAAGACGACTTTCCATACAAGGTATGGACACTATGAATTTATAGTGATGCCATTTGGTCTTACTAATGCCCCTGCTATCTTCATGGATCTGATGAATAGAGTCTTTAGAGACTATCTTGATCAGTTTGTGGTAGTCTTTATAGACGATATTATTTTCTATTCAAAGAGAAAGGAAGAATATGAAGATCACTTCAGAATTGTATTGAAAACCCTCATAAAGGAGAAGATTTGTGCCAAATTTACCAAGTGTGAATTTTGGATTAAAAAAGTTGCATTTTTGGGTCACATAATCTCAAAATAGAGGATATCTGTGGATCCAGCAAATCAGATGTTATCGAAAGATGGTCGAGACTAACAACAGTAACTGAGATCCGAAGTTTTCTTGGTTTGGCTAGATATTATTGACCTTTTGTGAATGATTTTTCACGATTATCTAATCTACTCACCAGGTTGACTCGAAAATGAGTTATGTTCGTGTGGATAGTGGAATGTGAAGAGAATTTGAAGGAGTTAAAAAGAAGGTTATCCAGTGCACCTGTGCTCACACTGCCTTGTAGTGGAGAAAGTTTTGTGATCTACAATGATGCATCCAAGAAGGGGCTAGGGTGTGTTCTCATGCAAAACGATATGGTGATAGCTTATGCCTCACGATAGTTTAAGATCCTTGAGCAAAATTACCCAACTCATGATTTGGATTTAGCGGTGGTAATCTTTGCATTAAAGATTTGGAGGCATTATCTTTATGGTGAAAGGTGTGATATTTATACTGATCATAAAAGTTTAAAGTATATTTTCACACAAAAGGAGCTGAATATGTGCCAAAGAATATGGTTGGAGCCGATTAAGGATTACGACTGCTCAATTCATTATCACCCTGGGAAAGCAAACAAGGTGGAAGACGCATTAAGTCGATAAGACCATGCTAGTTTATCCATGACGAGGATCTCAAAAGATCCAATATTTATGGATTTACAGAGGATGGATCTTGGAATTATAATGGAAGGGGAAAGATCTTATCTTTATCAAATGAATGTTCAACCATCTATACATGCGAAGATTAAAAAGGCATAAAAAGAGGATGTAGAGTTACAAAAGAATGTGAGAAATGTTCTTGAATTCAACCTCGATTGTGAAGGGATAATAAAGTTCAGGAATCGGGTTTGTGTTCCTCCCATCCTCAAATTAAAGAAGGAGCTTCTGGATGAGGCTCATATTTCTTCATTCTCTATTCATCCTGGACGCACAAAGATGCATAGGGACCTAAAAGAGTACTTCTGGAGGGATGTCATGAAAAGAGATGTTGCTGAATATGTCTCTCGATGCTTGGTTTGTCAGCAAGTTAAAGCTGAGAGATAGAAGTCTAAGGGGTTATTACAACCATTACCCATACCTGAATGGAAATGTGAAAACATAACTATGGACTTTGTCACCACACTTCCTAAAACATCCAAAGGCATTAATGCTATTTGGGTCATAGTTGATCGTCTTACAAAGTCATCACACTTCATTGCTATTAGAGAGGATTTCTCTCTGGATCAGCTTGCCAGGATATATGTGAAGGAAGTGGTAAGATTGTATGGAGTACCACTTTCCATTATATCTGATCGGGATCTGCGGTTTACCTCAAACTTCTGGTGAAGTCTTCAGCATACAATGGATATAGAGTTGAGTTTCAACACTGCTTATCATCCTCAGATAGATGGTCAGTATGAGATAAAAATTCAAACTCTAGAAGATATGTTAAGATCTTTCTCTATGGATTTCAAGGTGGTTGGGATCAACACCTACCTTTGGTGGAATTTTCTTATAATAATATCTTTCACTCCAGTATTCAGATGGCTCCTTATAAAGCTCTCTATGGAAAGAAATGCATAACTCCAACGTGCTGGTATGAAGTTAGGGAAAGAAAGCTATTAAGACCTGATCTAGCTGATGAGATGGCAGAAAAGGTCAGATCTATTAAAAAACACATAAGAGTAGATCAGAGTTCACAAAAAAGTTATGTTGATAACCGAAGAAAAGACCTAGAGTTTGAAGTGAGTGATAAAGTGTTCTTACGAATATCTCCTTGGAAGAGAGTAATGAGATTTGGAAAGAAGGGAAAGCTGAGCCCTATGTATATCGGTCCTTTCAAAATACTAGATCATGTTGCGAAGGTAGATCACCGATTGGCGCTTCCACCGAATCTCTCTCAAGTTCATGATGTGTTCAATGTATCTCTCCTGAGAAAGTACATACCCTATCCTTCACATGTACTCAGATCAGAAGTTGTACCGCTGGAGAAAGATCTTTCTTATGAAGAACAACCGATAGAGATTATGGATTGTAGCGAAAAAGTCATATGGAACAAGACCACTCACTTGGTGAAAGTTTTATAGAGGAACCACTAATTAGAAGAATCTACATGAGATCTTGAGGATATGATGAGGGAGAGGTATCCTCATCTGTTTATTACAAAGTGATGAATTTCGAGGGAGAAATTCATTTTAAGGGGGTAGAATGTAACACCTGAGATTTTTATGAGAAATATTTTGTTTTTATGTTATATACATCATAAATGGAATCTTTCACTACACACAACACTAGCTTGGCTTGCTTTACACGTAGTCGCGACCTTCCTTGATAGCTTGCGTTGTACGCAATACCGAGTTTCACTAAACAACGATATGCTATAAAAATAAAATTAAAACTAGCCGTTATGAATAGTAATAACCACTTTTTGAAATTTTATTTTTCATAATGGACTTTATTTTTGGATTCAGAATATCGAGATTGGCCTAGGGTGAAATTTTGGTATTTTTCTATAAACTTTCCATTTTTGATGAATAGTGAAAACACTAGGTTACAATTTGAAAAACGAATTTTTATTTAAATAATTATTTATTTTATTTTAATTTATTTTAGGTCAGAATTGATACATAATACCTATATAAGTTCAATGTAATTCATTGGATTCATTTTATAATAATTTTAGATATATAAAAATTGTATTGAACTTTTCACTGCCTTTTACCAACCTCCTAGGAGAGTTTGAAAATTTACATAAAACTTAATTTTACCGCTTCTGTGAGTGGAATTCCAAAAATCCAAGAGACACGGTTAATATCAAGGACTAAAATGTGGTTCAATGAGATGAAATTTTTTTTGGGTGAATAGTAACTTTTTACTTTTATTTACAACGGTTAAAAGTAAAAAAGGGTAATTAAGGGTAAAATGATATTATTATTACCCTAACACATGTCCTAATTCTATTGGATAAGTGTAATTCGACCAAAAACAACCTTAGGAAGAAAATATGACCATTTAGGTACACTTGGATTATATTAGGACATTTATTATTAATTTATTTAAAGAAGGGTTAAAATAGTTAAAATCAATATTTAATAACTAAATCATTTTTAATATAGGGTTATACATAAGATAAACTTGACTATAAATATTCATTAGAAATATAAAAAGATTTCCTACATAATTTTATTCTATTTATAATTTTTATACATTAAATAATTTAATTTATTTATGACACAATGATGATGCAGTAATTATATTATTAATGAAATATTAACATAATATATGTTATAAATATACAAATAAATGTAATTTGAGACTTTTTATGAATTCCAATAATTTTATAGGTTAATATGACACATTATTATTGATTTAATTAACTTTTTTCAAACTAATCATGCTGTTATGATTTTCAAAAAAATCAATTACCAAATAGTGTCAAAATTGACATAAAATAGTTTTAAAAACAAATATTATATTATTAATTGTTATTTTATTCCTAAAAATCTAAGGTTCGGCCAAATGACTTAGATACGGTTATATATATTAATAATAAACAACTTGGGGTTCGTTTGGCTTGTTATATTAAGTTTATTAACCATATAGTGTAAGAAAACAAGAAGACACGGTAAAAGTAAAATTAATTAACTTAGAGTTAAATCTAAATGATAAGGTTAAAATTGTAACCTAAACGTGTCTAAAATATATTGGATGAGAGGATTTCGACCCATCCCAACCTTATCTTCTAAATAAATCAATTTTGAGCTATTAAAAACCGAATATGACTTTATAATAAAATAATATTTTAAGTTTTTTCTAAGGTGCCCCTCTCCCCCCTTTTAAAAGGGCACCTCCTCCCTCTCTTCTTCACACCACTTTGAGCCTTCAGGATCGGCCAAAACCTGAAAGTTTTTTCTCTCCACTTCCCTATTAATATACTATAGGTCCTTGTAGTTTTCAAAGACCAATTTTATTTCCCTAAGAGGAGGTTAAGAATAGGCGCTTCAAAGAAGAGGTAATGTCCATTACCGATTCTTTCAACTTTATTTCTTCTTATACTTCTTCTTCTTTAGTTTTTTCATTATGAAGTAATAACATCAGTATAAATAATATACTGATATGTTATTATAAATATGAAATAAACCTATTTCAACTTCTTTCCATCCTACGGAAAACGAAATCACCGCGCATGCGTACGTACAGATTACCATCTCCACATCGTGGTGTAATATGTTTTCCACCTCCACCATACTTGGATGGGTATAATGGTGTAAAGAATAACTATATATGGTTATTTTAAAGTGATATTGATTCTGAAATAGTATACATACACTTCAATAAAATTCCACGATCATGGGAACGATATCATCGCTCGTGCGTACGTACGGTCTACCGTCTCCACGATGCGATGCGACTCGTTCTACATGATCTTCATTACATTATGATTATATAAATGAATTGAATGAATAAATATGATAGATATTACAATAATACAATTCTGGAAATTAGGTATTTATAACCTAAAATAAGAATAAGAATTTATTCGAAAAAACACGCATAAGAACAAAAAGCAATAAACACCTGAATAACAAGTAACAATGAAATATTACTAATAAGAAGCTAAGAATATGACCATATATGATATCATAACAATGAGTATGATTATGGAATAAGTCAATAAAATTATTTAAATCATTATACAGGAGGTTCAGACATGTACGAAGCAAATCTGACCTAAGGTAAGAGAAAATCTCACCATCTCATTTTTGTCTGACACTGTTTATACTTCAGAATTTACTAGGGAATATTTATCATCCACATCCTTGTTTCCTAAATATGTAATATTATTTCCATCCACCTAAAATTTTATAAATCCAATTTTACCCATTGGTGAGTTTTTTTTGGAAAAAGATATGAAAGGGATCTTTTGTAGCTTTTAGTATGAGGTACTTTTTGACTTTTCCAGCCAAAGTACGAGAAGAATTTTTTTAAAACTTATACGACATGAATGGATTTTTAGAACATTATTTACATGAATCTTTCTTTATAAGTTTTCAAGTTTATTTTTAATCAACTTATTGTAGTTTAAAATTATATAACATTTTAAGAAATGAAAATGTTTTTGAAGTAGAAAGGATATTTTCCTCAAGAATGGAGTTCAAGCGTTCTATCAAAATTATTTTCCATCTAAGATAATATAGGGTTATGATTATATCCCTATTTTTACATTTATTTGATTATGTTATGATGGAATTATTTTTATGAAGTCCTTTTATCTTATATGGATTATGTTATGATGGCACAATGTTTAAGAATCCCATTTTTATTACATGGGTTATGCTATGATGTATGATTTATGATTTTGTGGCACAGATATGAATTGTTTTGATTATGAGATGGGTGTGACATATATCACCCTCCAATGCATTGGGTAAGATTTATATCTCATGATATAGACATGGCTGGAACGACAGGTTAAACCGGTTTAGTGAAACAGGACTGAAATGAGAAGTGAACTCGGTTTAGAAGTGGACTATGTCCGCTAAGATAGTCTTGGAAATGAGTCTTGACTTCTAATAAATGATTCTCTATGATTATTTGTGTATTCCACAAAGTTTCATGTTTTATGTAATTATTATTGGGATTACATTTCACTTATATGATTTATCCCATGTTATGAAATTATGATCTCTATTGCAGGTTCAGATTTCCAAAATGACATGTTCTTATGAATATGATGTGATTGATATTTATTTTGTTTACCCTTACTGAGAATTTGAGCTCACACTCTTGTATTTTTTCTTTTCCCCAGGTCATGAAAACGGATATTAAGTAAGATATGCCTAAAGGGACTCTAGATATGATAAAATAAAAGGGAGACAATGTAGTTGATTTATGAACCAGTTGTTTATGTTTCCCAGTTTCTAAAGACACTATACCTATACGGTCCTTTTATGGTTTTGCTCTATGTTTTAATAAGTGTGATTCAATTGTGAAGTAATAATAATGTATGTAAAGTATGGCTCGTTATAGGGTGAGCAGGTTGGGAAGGATGAAAAATGAAAAATTTATATTACTATTTATAATTTATAAAATATAAAAATTGATGAAAAATAAATAATATACCTAGGAAGGCTGCTAATACTGAGTAGGGTAGGCAGATGGGGCAGGGTAGTCTGGGTGAGCAGGCTGGGAAGGCTAAAAAATGAAAAAGTTATATTAGTGATTATAATATATGAATTAGAAAAACTGATAAAAAATAAATAATATACCTAGGAAGGCTGCTCATACGGGGCGGGGTAGGTAGATGGGGAAAGGTAGTCTGGGTGATCAGGCTGACAAGGATGAAAAATAAAAAAGTTATATTAGTGTTTATAATTTATAAAATAGAAGAATTGATGACAAATAAATAATTTAACAGGGAAGGTTTCACATACTATGACTGTCTTGCCATGTGTTTTAAAAAAGCCTTCTGCACTGCTACTTGAATTGGATCACCCATAGACTATTTCATATCTTTCAGATCAGATTTTAAGTATTCTATTTTCGGGTCTCTTGATTTCTTACTCTTACCAGAAATCTTCCAAATACTAACACCTGCCTGATATCCTCTAACACGGTTGGGTTATTCTGCCTTTCCCAATACAGGGGTTGGGATGTCCATCCTACCCTTGGGGATAAAAGAGCCATGTCTCTTTTTCTCTTGAAGTTAATCCAAACATGAAAAATAAAGAAGTTATATTATTGTTCATAATTTATAAAATAGGAAAATTGATAGCAAATAAAAAATATTTACTTACAATTTTATCAGATTATTTCTTAGCTTCCTCTGTAAGATACTGTTCATTTTTTATTCTTCTTGTTCGTTTCCATTTTTCCTGGCAACTATGAGGAGATGGAAGACCAAACTGGACATCTTCTGAACCACTACTAGATCCAGCTCTGAATGCTTGAAATTTTTCTTCAATCATTTTCTGCTCCAAATACGAGTACCCTCCACGTGATAAAGTATGATGGTATACATTTAGAAACTGGATCACTTGATGTGATCTCCTGGAGGCCTGTTATATAAAAATAAACTACTATTTAATAAGAAAAATATATAATAAATTTTATAATATAAAATAATTATCATACTTGAAATTTTTCTTCATTATGAATGTCAAAACATTGATTCCATGTATCTTCATCTATAAACGGATAATTGAGGCATGGGTTTTCAAACCATCTCTTTCCAAAAACGTAATTTTTGTGAGTTTTGTTTTAAAATATCTCCATCGAACCGCTACTAAAGAGAGATGTTTTTTCTTAATTTATTTGGTTTCCTCAAAATTTAATGTCATCAGTAATTGAATAAAATAAATATTTCATTTAAAATATATAATATTAAAAAAAATTAGATAAAAGAAATAAATTAAGATATTTTACCATCACGGCCTCCCAAAGCTGTTGCTTTGCCATGCTGTCCACTGACTTCCAATCAGGATATAAAATACTAATCCTGCAACGGCTCTGCATCGCTATATACCTGAAAAATTGAACTTCATTTGGGCCAATTTCATTATTATCTTCATTAATATGGATGTATACTCTGTCATTATCACGAGCAAGTGATAGTTTTGGTAAATGTGTAATACCACATTTACTAACTTGAGAACTTGATTTTTTAGTAGTAACAGGAGAATTCTCCTCTACCGAGGACACATCAGTAGTCCTTCCAAAAAAATTTATAAATTAACATTGTTATTTAATTAAATAAGTATATTGCAAAAAAGTTAATAATATGTAAAAAAAGATATAACTCAATAACTGCTCCTATCTATCTGTATCTGACATTTCTACTAGAAAGTGTAATGAAATTTTGTGTACCTGCATATCATTAGAAAACTGAATATTTAGAAACAAGTAAGAAAAAAATAAGTAAGTAAAAAAAGAGGCATATATTTGTAAGTTTCAAAAAATTTAACGAAATATAAATATTTACCAGAAAAATTAGGAGACTAATTTAGTGTTTTCACACATGCCTTCATCATGATCATTACGTACTCTATGAAATGTGTCTGTCCTATACTCATTGTAATCATCCAGAAATTGCGTAACAGATGAATAAGTCTTATATAAATCACTAACATCATCAACATCATCCTTATCACCCAAATGGTATCTATTTCCTTGCAAAACAACTCACCACTGATCATTTTTTGGATCAATCACATAAAATACTTGCTTTTCATGTGTCACCATGATAAATGGTTACACATTGTAATTAAATATTTTCAAATCAACTAGTTTAAACTCGTATTCATCATGTTTCAAACCACTATTACTATCAATCCAATTGCACTAAAAAATAGTGACTCGAAATTTAATATAATCAATTTCCCATTTGTCTTATAGAAATCCAAAATATGGCATTGATGGAAAATTGGATTTTTATCTTTGGAACTCGAAAAATGCATTACTTCAGAAAAAAGCATCACACCACTATTACGAACAGTACTCTTGTCATCCAGATTTTTGTGTGTAAAATGTATATCCATTAATAACAAAACCAAACCATGTGATCACATTAAGATATAGTCCCCCTACTAACCACTTCAATGTTTCTGATGTAGATATATCTAAGGTGAAATTCTCTTTAAACCGTGAAACAAATGTATAATTATGCTCAATCATCAACCACTTGTCATTTTTTTTGTGATATCATAACTTTAATTCAGCAATATGTGAGGATATATATGATTGAACCTCATCTTTGTTGTTCAAAATGTATAAATGTGCCTACATCACTTCATCGTGTGGAATGAACATTACCTTTAAGCCTTGAACCCCTCTACCTTCACTATCAACTATCATATGTCGACATATGGGGAGACCAATATGCTACACCTCATATAAATAATCAGTTACGAACTAAATAACCTATTCTGATACATATTTTTGAACAATAGTGGCCTCTGGTCGATAAGTATTTTTAACATATCCCTTAAAAATTTTCATATATCTTTTAAAAGGATACATCCATTTTAAATAAATAGGCCCACATATTCTTATCTCACACACCAAAGGAATCAGAAGATGGACCATTATATCAAAAAATGTGGGATGGAAATACATTTATAGTTGAAAAAGAATAATAGTTTCTTCATTTTCCAACACATCTAACAAATTTAGATCATCGACTTTTCTACAAATGGATTTGTAAAAAAAATAACCTCTTGATAGTCTTTCTAATAGCTGTCAGCAATATACCACGCACTACTACTGGTAGAAGTGTTTCATCAACACATGACAATCATGAGATTTCATACCTATTAATATACAATCATTCAATGACACAAAATTATTCACATTCGAAGAAAACCCCCTGGGTACTTTAATACCATGAAGATAGTGACAAAAATTCATCTTTTAATCTTTCTTAATGTTTAACAAGCCGTAGGTATATATGTTTTGTTTCCTTTCACAGTGGGAGCTAACTCCAAATGTATTCTCATTAATATCAAGTCCAATCTAGCATAAAATATAGATGTTGTATTTCATTTTATGTCTAACAAAGTTCCAATCAATCTGTCACATATTTTTTTCTCAACATGCATGACATCAATGTTCTATTTTATCTCTAAAATTTCAATAACGTAGTTTGAAAAAAATATACTGCTTCTTCCAAATATTTTTTTTGCAGACCATAACTTGTTTTATTTCAAAATGTTGAATCAATATCTTTCACCCTATCATAATATTCTTCAGCTGACAATGTTTAAGGGGGAAGGTTTTATTCTTGTAATCCGTTAAATGTTTCTTTCAATATACGATAAGGATGATCAACTCACAAAGCTCTTCGATGTCCCATGTAAAATGTATTTCTTACATTCAGAAATTGATAATATGAAGTATCTTCTTCACAAATTAGACAAGATTTATGTCCCTTAACACTACATCTATACAAGTTTCCATATGTAGGAAAGATATTTATAGTGAACATTATGATAGCACGCAAAAGAAAATACTCTTTCTTTTATACATCAAAAACGTCAACACTCGCCTCCCATAGTAGTTTCAAATCATCAATCAATGGTGAAAGATACACATCAATATAATTTATTGGTTGTTTTGGTCCAGAAATCATCAAGCTTGACATTACATATTGTTTCTTTATACATAGATGTGGGGACAAGATTTAAACTACCAGCAAAACAGGCAATGGACTATGCTGGCTACTGAGGATCTGATATGGATTCATTCCATCAGTACACAATCCCATTTTGATATTTCCATCTTCACTTCAGAAATCATGAATTTTTTTATCAAAACTCTTCCACTATGTTGAATTAGAAGGGTGACATAAGTTACTTTTAGAGATGTGCTCATCTGAATTGTAAACAAAAACACATTTAATAAAACTATTGATAAACAGATAGAAAACATTAGATATGAAACACATTTAAAAATAGTAAAAATTTCATTTTAATATTATATACATGTGTTATATTGATATTATAATTAAATTATAATATCAATCTTTGAAAATTTATTAGTTCATTTTAAATAATTGTTGCATTATTTCAATGCTGCATGTATCAAAAACATTGAAGAATTCATTAATTTAAAGGGAAAAAATTAGTAATTATTAGTAATATTAAATAATAATTAGAGAAAATGTTCATATTATAAGTGAAATCAATCATAATACTCCCAAAATTATGACATATGAAATTAAATACATAACTATATTGATATATCATACAACACATTTTGGTGAGCAAACAATAGAATCATTTGAGGAATAATGAGTGGTTGTGGATCCATTGCATGTTCTAATCAGTATATACCTAGATTATTTGGTTTTTGGTATAATTTAGGTAGACCTCATTTAATCCCCCCAACCCCCACCCCTCTTAGGTGTATTTTTTCAATCCTATGAGGACTAATATGTCAGATAAAAATAATGTCAGAACATTATTTAGTCAATTGGTCAAGATAAAAATAATGTCAGATAAAACAAATTCAACCCATTGACTAATACAATTGTTCAAGAACATTTACCAATACATTTATACAAAATATTAGATAAAAATAATGTCAGATAAAAATAATTCAATTGGTTTTTGATATAATTTATTCAAAAACATTGACTAATACATTTATACATAATGTCAAATAAAAATTCATAACCTAAAATCATAAAACTCAAATTCATATCAAGAAAATTGACTAATCACTCTTAGGTATGACTATTAACAATGTTCCAACACATTTTAAATAAACTATACACTATTATTTGTAGAAATTCAAAATTAATATTAAATGATAAATAATTTATCTTCAAAATTAAATGAAACATACAAAATGTAGAATTTAACTACACAATAGATCTCCAATCCAAATGTGGATATGTATAATACATTAGAAAATTAAGCACTGTAAGATCTTGAAAAAATTTTATTATAACAATGAAAAATAAAGACAAACAATAAAAAAAACAAACCATGGATGAATGTCGGTCAAAATAACATTAATGAGAACAAATAATCTGTAGACTATCAAAGAAGACCATATAATGAATAAAGCATACCGAAGATCATGAAAATGGAATAAAATCTTTAATAATGGTAGTTGGAAATCACAAATAAGGCTTCAAATTCTTCACGAGTCGAGAGGATCCACCACATGGTTTGATTTCAAAGAACAATGAAGATGTGGGTTTCCTGATCCTGACAATTTTTAAATGACTTTAAGGTCGGTTTTTACAAAAACCGACAACTATTTTTTAAAAAAAAATTAGCATTAGTTTTGGAAAAAACCAACGTGGAAAAAAATATATTTTTTAATTTCGGCATCAGTTTTGTAAAAACCAAAGCCAAAAGTCTATTCGGCATCAGTTTTTTTGAAACCGGATGCCAAGAATAACACATATGGCACCGGTTTTCCTTAAAAATGATGTGGAAAAACATTTTTTTTATTTTTGGCATCGGTTCGTGTTAAAACTGACGCCAAAAATCAGTTCATTATGGTTTTTTGCGTCAGTTTTTAGTAAAACCGATGCAAAAAAACAATCATTAAATTTTTTGGTTTCAGTTTTTAGTAAAACTGATGTAAAACATTTCTCGAAAAAACTATCAGTGTTAGATTATAAAAAACTAACATTAATTATTCGACGTTAAATCCTATATTTCTACTAGTGGTAACATGAAAGTAAATGCCATGAATTACGAATTACACTGCGTAATCCACCACACATGCTGTGTAATTCGGATTACACACTGTGTAGTTGCATTCAACGCGCCTAGAGTAATTAGACAATTACTCATCCCATGTGCATTAATGACACATGACGTAGTTAATTCATACATCGCATGTTGACTTGGATAGAATGGTGCACGTTCATCAAGACTACACGCCGTGTGGCCTACGGGACATGACATGTAGTCCCTTCAGGTCAGGGTCAATCCGTGTATCCCATACACGTCTTGCTCGACTTGTGACTATGTAACGTGGAGTCTACATGGCTTGTGGCACGCTGTACATGCCGTGTACTCCGAATATTTCCGAAGTACACCTCACAAACTGCTTTCCCAGGTGTGTACTTCAGATGGATGTTGAGTAGGGTACACGTCATGTAGTCGGATCTACACACCGTGAACTGTTTCAAGATTACATAGATTAAAACATTTATTATTATATTATGTAACCCTCGAGACATGTACCTTCATGTGGGTGTGAATATGGGATACAGCATGGGATTGGTGTGATATATACATACATATATGTGTGTGTGTGTGTGTTTAATTAACATATACATAATTTTCAAAGATCTGCACATCATGTATGAGTTGTATTACAATTATAATTCTTCGTGCATGCTAAAAGTCATAAAGAATAATCTCTATACAAGTATAGTACATTCTAGGTAGCATTGGATGGGTATTCACAAGGTTTCCTCTCAGGTACAAGTTATATACAAGGTTAGGGATGAGAATCTCAAGGAAATTTAGAAAAGGGTTATGATAAAAAGGATTGATTAATTAATTTTATTGTTTAATTGATTTGAGCATAATTTATCTTAATAATAATGGTTAATGAATTGAATTGTAGTTTTATTAAATGCATTATTCGTTGCATGTATGTGGATGATCCTGAGATAGAACAGACCATTGTATATGATTTGTTCCCTTTTAATTTATTTATTAAATTAATATTCTTGTCATGCATGCATTCTCCTCATTAATATATTGGCCCTTCATGACAATGGTTTCTTTTATGTAAACTCCATTTTACCTCTCACGTGCATGTGAGTTAAAATCATATGTAATTTATAGATCTCCCAAGCTATTGGAGGTGGCTTAAGTTAGGAGCCAAGGTGAAACCAATGTAAGGAGATACAAAGGTGGATAGGGGGAAAGTTGTAAACATGAGCCTTAAACTATTGAAGGTGTTTCTCCCCCAGGTTAGAGTTATTTTATAAACCGCTAGATAAAATAACCAATAGTAAATCTCATGATCATACCCTTTATTTATTTATTTATTTTTAGTTCTATGGTTATTCATTATGGATGTTTTATGTGATCACATAATTAATGAACTAAAAATCATACAATATGGAACTAAAAAAATTGTATTATGCATAAATATTATCTATATATGGTTAATCACTTAATTACATCCCACTTAATTTTAACAAGCATTTGAAAAGATAATAAGTGGAAATTTATGCATAAAGAATAAAATCTGTCAATTAAATATTATGTCGGTATATGCTTCCATTATTTTGGATAGAATCAAACCATATTTCAAAGTGCTTTACCAACCCTAGTTTGGGTGGTTTTAATTATTGGGGAATTATAATTTGAGGTTTTGGGTTAAAATAACTTAGTTTACATCAAGGGTTGACTTCTCTAGAATGACTTGGTGCAACTCATAAGCAATGGTTGAGGAAATACAAAATTAAGGATTTCAGGATTGGGGAGTCCACTCAACATATAAATGAGCTATGAGTTAATGCATTTGGAATTTGGAATTCCTACCTAAAACCTTTAATGTTTTTTGACCAACCCTAGTAGGGGTAATTGGAAGAGAAATATGTATCATTACCTCTAGAATATCCAATGTATTTGATATTATAAATCCAACGGTGAGGTCTATTAGGTTTTTACAAAATAGAGGGGCACTAATTGATATTAATTTATTTATTTGTCTCTATTTATTATGGTAATGTACTAAAACTCTGTTAATCTTTTTTGTGGAAACATAATAAAAAATGACATCAAACCTATCATTGCAATACATACTCGAGAAGAAAAACCATCTCACCGGAACAAATTTCTAGGAGTGTCAAAGGTGGCTTTAGGTTATCCTTGTCCATAAGAGGAAATTTTATATACTGGAAAAGGCTTTACAAGTTGTTCCTAGAAATTAGGTGAGTGATGAGAAACTATCTGTGTATGAGAAACATAGAAATGAAGCTATAGATGTTCAGTTACACATGCTATCCTCCATGACCAATGATCTCTTGAAGAAACATGAGGAAATGGATTCTTATAGAATGATATCTCACAGTCAGGATCTCTATCAAGAAAAGGTCAGATAGGAGAGGTATGAGATCTCCAACGCTTTGTTTATTAGTATGCTTGGAGAGTCTATGATAGCTGGACCACATGTAATTAAGATTATTGGCTGCATTGAGAGTCTGGACATCTTAGGGATTAAATTCCCAGATGAATTGAATCCAAATATCATACTATCATCGTTGTCTAAGACCTTATCTAGTTTCATTATGAATTATAATATAAGAAATAACGAGTAGAGTCTATCAGATCTTCTTACCCTGATTTTCCATGTCGAAAAGGACATTGGATGTGGAAAACCCATAGTACTTATGGTGAATAGGAAGAGAAAGTTAAAGGAAAATGGGCCAAATATTTTTAAGTAATCTAAAACCTCTAAGAACCGTCTGAACAAGAAGATGATGATCCAGAGGCAGGGAATGGAAAAAGAGGCACTATGATTTTCATGTTGAAAGTTAGGCCACTGGAAGAGGATCTACACCTAAAGTCAAGGGGAATCCAAATGTGCATTCATTATCGAGTTAAATATTTCCATTTCTACACATTTGGAATTAGATACATCTTCTTGGGATCACATATACATTCAAATGCATGAACAAATATATTCCAAAAAATTCCTAGAGGAGAGGTGGATCTTGAGCTGTCAATGGAGCGAGGTTGGCTTCTCTTTCCATTGGTGACTACCTCCTCACATTTCCAACGAGAATGATTTTGGTTTTATATGGCTATTATTATGTACATAGTGTTACCAAGAACAAAATTTCTGCATCAAGTTTAGATGTAGATGGATTTATTTTCAAGTTCAGAAATAAATGTTGTTACCTTTATAAGGACCACAAATGTTATGGTGTTTCTTGTTCAAATAACATTCTGCATGTTTTAAATCATGAGAACCACGTGTTTTCAATTGATAATGAACCAAGATCACATGACTCATACAACACCTAGTTGTGGCCTCACCACCTAGGTGATGTAAACGAGAATCACATGACAAATCTCTATCCATCCATCCAACATTGAGAATTTTTATTAGAAGATAAAAAGGGTGGTCCATGGCCCGAATAGAGTCAAGGGGGTCTAAAATAATGCAATCCTAAGGAATCAATGCGAACCCGACTAACACACTCACGAGGGAGAGATCTAATGCTACTAAAAATAATATGGGGTTGGCAGGAGAAGCTCATGACGCCCGGAAGTACCCAACTTTATTTCCTTCTCTCCAAGTGTGGTTAAGACTAATGTCATCATGTAGAATCCATTTGAAATTGTGTAGTAGGTATGTGATATCCCATGGAATGGTAGAGGTACCTTGAATAGATCTGAGGAGAGTCATTGAATCAGTTTCCACATGATGAATAATGAATCTGAGGGAATGACACACCTCTAGCCCAGTGAGTAGAGGGGACGCCTCATCCATAAGGGAATCACTTGGACTGAACCACCAACTGAAGGCCAAGAAAATAGACCCATGTTGATTGAGAACCATGCCCCCGCCCCTCATTCATCAATTCATACATGAGCCGTCAACATTTAGTTTAAGGCCTGATCTGAGAGGGTTCCATAGAAACTAATTTCAGTGAGAAGACATCCTTGAGGATGAAAAGTGAGTCCTGCTTCTAGCCATGAAGCGCCGAAGGGAAGGGGCTAGTCCACCTCACTTGAGAATAAGTGAAAGCTCCATCACTAGGGACATCGCCCTGGCCCTCAACAACGTGCAGGAGTTGGAGTTCCCCTCGTTCTTGGCCTTGTTTCAGGTATCCCATAAAATTCAGTATCCAGCAGCAAACACCACGGAACGAGCCCTCTTCTCATGCTAACAGTTCACTGATCCAAAGAACCATGCCTGGAGGAAGGTGTCCTTAGAGAGGCCATGTACGTTGCTCCTTGAGAAGTCACTAAAATTACTCCAGATACAGTCCACCCATTATTACTTAAAAAAAGATGCTCTGTCATCTCCTCCTTAGATTCTCTATAATAGGATCATTTAGAGGAAAAAGAAATTCCTCTATGATGCACCTCTTCATCCATGGGGAGTGATTGATTATGAAGCCTCTATATGAATAAGTTAAACATGGATGGGATATCAGTACAAAAAAGGAAACCTCCCCATGAATCATGACCGTTGTTGGTATGCAAAACCCATGATATGCCTTCGATGAAAAGGATAAAGACTGGGACCCCATAAACACCAGCCGATCCAGTTCATTAGTGACCCTAATATGATATAGCAGGTCTAGTTGAGTGGGGGATGGGATAGCTTTGGAGAAGGAAAGGAAATGAGTGGCCTACAATAAATAAAAGTCTTGAATGGGGTAGCTTGGAATGCTAAGGATACTCCCCGACTAGTTGGCCCTCCAAAAGTTGATCACCCAATCACCAACAATCCACTGTGAATGCTACTGCAGAGTAAGGATGTGAAAAAAGTAACATTCCAATGCATGGAGCATCTCCCACCTACGATGTCAAACTGAGATCCATATTTTCTAATGGAGAACCGTGTCTATGGAGATCTTACCTTCAAAACATCCCAAGCCATCATTTCTAGCAAATTGGACATGGAATCCCAAACACACCTGAGGTTAAAACCACCTTCTTCAAAACTGTGACCCATCCTATGCAACAAGGCCCAATGGTATTTCCCATCTGCCTGGGAATCCCAACTAAAGCCAACCAGAATATGTTAAATATTACGAAAAACCATCTTGGGAGAAAAAGTATCCAACAAGACATGCATGGGGATGGAGTTAACACACTATTGTCCAAGGTAATTCTTACCCCAAAGGAAAGAAATCTGTTTTTCGAAATAAGAATACGAGCATAAATTTTATGCACAATATCATCAAAATGATGAATGCGAATCTAACCCGGTGAAATTGAAGCCCCTAAATAATCCATGGGAAAATTCCTACGAATGACCCACAATCTATCATATATCCTCTTGCCCCTAGCAGTAGAGCACAACCTTGAGATGTAAACACCACCCTTCCCACAATTGATGACATTCCCGCTCCAATTATAATAAACATCAAGAATATGATTGAGGGTCTGAATGTTCCTGCTACAACCACGGAGAAAAATAAGAAGACCATCCACAAATAATATTATGGAGATGCCTAGGAGGTTTTTTTTCACTAGAAGTTTCAAATAAACCATCAGAGAAAAATTTATTCAGGTATCTACTAATAGTATCCTGAAACATAATAAATACACTGGGAGAGAGAGGATCCCCCTGTCATAGCCCCTAAACCGATTTAAAGAAACCATAACTTCTCCCCATAAAATTAACCAAGAACCCCGGATACCCAATGCATCTGAAAAAGAGATCAACCACCCTCTTGGAGAAACCCATACACCTCATGACTCTGATAATGAAGGTCCACTCAACCCAATAATATACATTTTCCATGTCAAGCTTAATGGTAATGTTTTATACCGGGACATTCTTATTGATATCACCCATCATTTCCTGCGCCAAATCAATTGCTGATTGAGTGGACCTTCCTTGAATAGAGCCCTTTTGCTCATCCGGGACCCACTTATGGAGGTACAACGAAAGCCTTCGGTTAATAACGGTCGTAAGAACTTTTTAGGGGAAATTGCACTTACTGATCGGCCTGAATTTTCTGAATGAAGAGGTTACCTTGACATTGGGAATGAGAATACGCATGGTGTCACATGCTACCTGTGGTAAGATTCCCCCATAGAAATAGTCATGAATATATTCCACTAGTATGTTTTTAAGGAATTCCAATGATATGACATAGAAAGAACCTGGAAAACCATCAGGGCCGGGGGAACTTTCAGAGTTAAGTTCTGAGGCGGCTTTCCACACCTCTTGCTCATCTAGAACCCTTTCAAAGACCCCATTGATGTCATGGGAGAACACACGTTGGATGGATTCAAAAAGGTCTGAGTGCCCTATTGGGTATCCAGCCAGCATGTGAGGGTTAACATCTGCAAGTAAGGTATGAAAATGAGTCACAACCATACATCCCACCGCCTGTGGGTCATTAATGAAAGATACATTATCAAGGAGGATGTTTAGAAATTTGAACCTTTTACTATACTTAATGCAATAATGAACGAAAGTATTATTTTTATCACCCTCTTTAAGCTAAGTAACCCATGATTTTTTGCTGGCACTTATTTCTCACTCAAGGAGCAGGTCCGCAAGAAGATTCTTCAAACACACCAGGTTACTGAAAAAAATATCATCCCATTGAGATTCCAGTCCCTCCTCATACTACTCAATATTGGCTTTAAGGGTATCCAGGTCCAAGAAACGAGATGTCTCAGAGATTTACCATAGACATATATCTTCTTTTAGCCTTTGATGGCTATTGTCAAGTCCCACCCAAGAGTTCTCAGGCATAGGAAATTCCCATGAAGAGTGCACCGTATTGAGAAAATTGGGGTCACCCTCCCCACATCTAGAATATAAAATTCGATCATGGATAATATTTGTACCTTCTAGGTTAAGGAGGAGAGGAGACTGATCTGAGATATCTCAGACTAAGTGTTCCACCTTAGTATTAGGGAAGTATGAAATGAGATGTAGATTTTAAAATCAACGGTCGAGCCAACTCCACATTCGGCAGCTACCCTTTTTGTTATTTCACCAAGTATATTTATCTCTGGAGAATCCGAGGTCAAGGAGCCCAGTTTGAGACATGAAGCCCGCAAAATCTAGCCTATCCCTGAGCAGGTAAATACCACCACCTTTTCTTTTGTGAGACTCAAGGATGCAATTAAAATCTCCACAAATAAGCCCGACTTCATGAGCTATGTTGAGGTCACACATATCTTTCCAGAGAAATTCCCTATCCTTCAGATCACATTTGGCATAATGTAATGATATTAAAAAGTAGGAAACACCAAAACTCACCTTCATAGAAATATTCTGGCTAGAAATGGAAACCCTCTGCACTGAAAAGGACTGGTTCTAGAAAATCCTAATTTGCTGGTTATATGGGTCTCCATGCATGTTGTGACCAAAGACTAATTTACTAGAAAAATATAGGATTCTTGAGTGTTGCTACTTGTGTTAAAGGATTAAATCCAAGGCCACCTACCAACATCTATGTTCAGATATGAGGAAATAAATTTTTACCCAAGGACCTAGTCCCCGAGTATTCTAGATTAACTAGGAAATCATGGGGAATGAATGCGACAGGTTTTATCCCCCATCACCGAATATCACTAGGGATGGGTAAAAGAGGATGAGAGTTCCTGTCTAGTCTGGGCTCTAGTTCGGGAAACGTTGGAAGGAGAAGATAAAAACTTGGGCTCCATAACTGAATTCACAAAACCACCATTTGGTGGACATGGAGAAAGTACCACATATCTTTTTGGATTGGTACAAACTGATGTGTGTGGATCATATCCCATAAAAGATATAGGTGGAAATTCTTACATATTTACTTTTACTGATAACATGAGTATATATGGATATGTATACTTAATGATGTATAAGTCTGAGTCCTTTGAGAAATTCAAGGAGTTCAATTATTTAGTTGAGAATCATCTTGGTAAGAAGATAAAGAAGCTTTAATCAAATCGAGGTGGATAATATATTAACCAAGAGTTCATCAACCTTTTACGGGAGTCTAGGATTCTATCTCAACTCATTCAACCGTATAAACCATAGTGGAATGGATTTAGTGAAGGGAGGAATTGTACCTTATTGGACATGGTATTATTGATGATGAGTCATGCAGATTTTACATTATCTTTTTGGGTACATGAGTTGCAAACTGCCGCATACACATTAAACTAAGTACCAAATAAGGTGATAATTGGGATTTAGAATAAGATATAGAGTGTAATGAAGTCCAATTTGGCATATACATGTTTATGGGGATGAGAGGAATTTTTTAAGGCTTTCTCAAGCAAAAAAATATCACCATGGGGCACAATGTTTATCTTTATAGGGTATCCCATGAAAACAAATGGATACTACCTATACAACCCCTCAGAAAAGAATGTGGTCGTTTCCAGACATGAAATCTTTGTTGAGAGGGAGAACATCCTCAAAAAGGATATTGGGAGAAATATTGACTCTTATGATGTTGATGCTCAAGATACACATGATTTTGTATAGGAACAAGTTTGATAGGTCCCTATGGAAGAGGTTTTTCATAATACACAAGTATTACATAGGTGTACAAGAGAGGTAAGGGAATATGAGAGATGTGGTTTCCTTGTCACAAAGGATGGTGATTCTTTATTGTTGGATAATGATGAAAATCTATCTGACAAGGAAGAAGTAGAGATCTCAGAAGCTACAATATGGATAGAATCTATGAATTATGAGATGGATTCCATGTATCAAAACCAAGTCTAGGTTATGGTTGGTGTTCTAGCTGATGTAAATCTATTTGTGTTTAATTGGTATTCAAGAAGAAACTGGAAATGGATGTACAAGTTAGTTATTATAAAGAAATTCTAGTGGATAAATGTTTTAAACAACATAAAAAAATTTACCATGATGAATTTTTTCCAGTTTCCATGTTTAAATATATAAGAATCATACATTCCATAGTATCTTTCCATGACTATGAGATTTGGCACATGGATTTCAAAACTGAATTCCTTAATGGGAAACTTCCAAAAGATGTCTATATGACACAACCAGAAGGGTTTGTGAGACCAGATGATGCTAAAAGTTTATGAAAGTTGAAGAAATCCATTTATTGATTAAATAAAGAATCTAGATCATGGAAAATTCAACTTGATTAATCCATAAGTGAATTTGGTTTCATTAAGAATGAATATGGCCGACGTTTTTACAAACGGTTTAATGGGAATGTGGTTGTTATCCTAATATTGTATGTGGATGACATATTTCTTATTGGAAATGACATACCATTCTTGCATTCTGTCAATGACTGGTTAAACAAGTGCTTCTCTATGGAGTAATTAGGTGTGGAAGTCCACATTCTATGGATCAAGATCATTCGTGATAGATCCAAGAAGCTATAGGGACTAAGTCAAAGTTCATACATTTACTAGATACAAAAGAGATATAGTATAGAACCATCCAAGAGGGGATTAGTTCCAGTGTCTCATGGTATACATATTTATATGAAAATGTGTCCGTAGACACAACATGTGAAAGATAGTATGTGTAATATTCCATACGCTTTATTGATAGGGTCTATCAAATATTCCATGTTCCATACCAGATGTGAAGTAAAATATGCACTGAGCATGGTATGAAGATATAAAGAAGATCCAGGAGAACAATATTGGACTACTATAAAAAAATTCCTTAAGTACCTAAGAAGAACTAAGGATATGTTCCTAGTGTGTGGATGAGATGATGATATTGTCATCAGAGGGTATGTTGATGCTTATTTTTCAATTGATCATATTGATTTGATGTCACGATTATGAAGTTTTTTCTATCTCAGTAGAGGATCTGTGATATGGAAGAGTTCAAAGAATATAGTTATCACTGATTCTACGGTGGAGTTCGAATATATAGTGGATTCTGATTTATCCAAGGATGCCATATGGATTTGAAAAATTGTCTAGGAGCATGATGAGGTACCTAGAATTAAGGATCCCATTAAATTGTATATTGATAATACTACGACGATGGATCTTGAAAAGGATCCATGATTGGAAAAATTGATAAAGCACATACTCTAGAAATATCACCTCTTAAGGGATTTCTATCAAATGGGTGAAAATAAAGTGAGAAGAGTGTCCACAAAAGAGAACATGGTGGACTGTTTGACTAAATTATTATCTCTGTAGAAGCATGAATATAATGTGAGAGCAAGCAGATTGAAGGTTGTTAGCAGCTGACTCTAGTGAAAGTCGGAGTCTGTTGGAGTTGGTACCCTAGAAAACATGTAACATCCCAGGTAAATAAAGAATATGTATTTTTCATATTTATTAATTTTTTTATTTAAATATTAATATTACTTTAAAAGGGTTTCTATGTTTGACAGCGTACCCGATACGCAACAACGGGTTTCATTGGAATCTTACGTTGCACACTAATAATATAATATTATTATTTTAAATGGTAGTTAACTCCAAGTCATTGTATTGGAAGGAATTGACAAAACTAACTACATTATGATTATACATGATTGTTAAATATATTTACATTTATCCAATAAAATGTTAGAGGCTTAAAATATGAATGAATCTAATTTTAAGAATAATTTACATTAAAAGGCTGATTTAGCGCCTTTTAATGGAGAACCCTCTTTAAAAATAGTTTTGGTCACTTTAATACATTCTAATTCAGAAAATAAAATCCTTATTTATAATGGGGGCATCAAATTTTACTTTGGGTATTTTTTTGGTATTTTTCTGATAAAGTTCATTTTTTAATGAAAAGTGAAAAATATTGTATTTTAATTCAAAAGTGCCTTTTAATATAATATATTTATATGGTTATTTTATATGTTTTAAATGGTTTTAAAGTGAAATTAAAATATATTTTTACCATTTAATCCAATTTTGGTCATTGGAATTAATTTCACTTTGAAATTTGACATAAAAAAGTATCAATCTTTTGATAGTTATTGTTTCTTAAAAACACGCTATATGTTTTGATAACATGAATTAATTTTTAAAACTAATTAATGCCACTTCTATGATTTAAATTTGGAATAATAGACATCATTTTTGAATTCGGAATATCAAATATATCTTAGGCTGAATTTTTGGTATATATCGGAAAAACTTCAATTTTTGATGAATAGTAAAACCACTTAGTGGTAGTTAAAAAAACTGACATTTTCATTTAAATGAAATTTTACCACTTCTGTGAATTGAATTTTAAAAATCTGAAAAACAGGTTGTTATCAAGAAGTAAAATGTGGTTCATTAAGATGAAAATAATTTTTGGTGAATAGTAACTTTTGACTTGTATTTACCACGGTTAAAGGTAAATAATGTAATTCAAGGTAAAAAGAATATTATAATAATTCAAAATTAACTTAACACTTGTCCAAACCTTATTGGTTGAGTCAGTTTCGACCATGCGCATCTTTGAGTCGATTTTGGGACCTCATTGAGCCACTTGGGAGTGATAATGAAAATTTAGAGTAATTAATTTAATGTGAAGACACAATTGACATTAACAAGAATCGTTTAGTAATTAATTTTTATATGGTGTTATATAAGTAACAATTTCGACTATAAATACTCTTTGGAAATATAAAAAGATTTCCTACATGATAGTATTTTTTATAATTTTTATACATCTAATAAATTAAATTATTTATGACACAATAATGATGCAGTATTTACCTCATTAATAGATGATTTAAATAAATAAGATTATAATGATTAAATTATTATCCAAAACATGTAAAATTCTGATTGGATGATTTTATTTCAAATATGAGTCATCTTATATTCGAACTTAATGATTCTTGGACCATTAGAAACCGAATATCATTATATAACAAAATAATGTTTTCACACTTTCCTAAAGAGCCCATCATCTACCTTATAAAAAGAGACCATTTCTATCCAATTCATCACACCTATAAATCCATTTGGATCATCCAAACTCTTCCCAATTAAGACCCCCTACATCCCTCCCCTCCTCCTAGAATCCTTACCTTAGGCAGAAGGCACTTCGAGAAGTCCTTTGGTTCAATCAAAATGGAGTTAACCAAATTAAAGGTAACAGTTTCTCTTAAATTGTTTTCTTTTTTTTACTTCTCCAACCCCTAAACTATTTTTCTTCCTTTCTTTTGTAATAACAACAGTATCCCAAATATTCTAGGATGTTGATATGATAATTATTCAAACTACACTTACACACACCTCCATCTAATGGATGAAGAACATAATGTTTCTGTTGATGGAAAACTAACGACTCACGAAACGATGATTGTTTGATTATCTCCTACCGCCTCTCATGGTGGCCATTATGATGGAACGGTATTTATATATGATAATTATTATGTTTATGTTTTCTTTATTCTTCTGTAATTTTCTTTTAAATCATGCCTTTATGGTTTCCAATATGGGTAAACATGATAATCTCATTAGAGGAAGTGCGGACTACCGACCCCTCAAAGTTATATGACTCGTTAAATGCCTTATGTGGGACGTATAAAGGATGGAATTAATAATATGGTATATGATATTATACTGGAATTATAATATAACTTTGTATCATTATTTTTTTAATTCTATTAAAATTAGAAATAGAAATGGAAGTAGCGTTCACGCGTACGTACGGCTTACCGTCCCCATGAACGGTCCATTTAATTTCTTACCTCTAAATGTTATGTAGTATTATAAATACATGTATATAATGGATATATATGATACATTTGATATATAAATCATTAATATCATTCTGAATATAATGGATATCTTACCACATGAACAACTTGTAATTATAAGGTGTTCGTTTTTTTTGACTCAAGTACCAAATATCGACATAATGGACATTATTAAATTAAATGATTACATAATATTTATAACATGGTAATAAGTGATATAAAAGGAATAATAAACTTGAAAATGGTTCTTAAAAAATTAGAAATTAACTTTAGTTTATTATTCAGGAGATTAAAGAACGATCGAGTCAAGTCGGACACAAGGTAAGATATTTTCTTGTCTCACTTTTAATTCCGTGAGATTTCCATTGTTCGCCACTCATTCATTGCACGTGGTGTATTGTGTACATCCATTTGATACATATTATCATGATTCTCATTATAGTCATATTATTCTGTTATTCATTTGGTGGTTATTAACTTTTTGTCATACGACTCAGTTGATTACAACGTGGTAAAGGGTTTTCATGTAACTTTTTATTCCCGTGAGATTCATGCTATATTTGACACTATTTTCTTTTGTGTGGTGTATGTAATGCCCATTATTGTACTATTAATGTAATATAATTTAATTTATGAGTATATACATTATCATTGTATGATCCTTTTTTTATGTGGCATATGTTTTGTAAATTACCAAATTGGTAAGGGAACCATTCACCCTCCTATTTATAAAAGACTTCTTTTTGTTATGTCTTTTAATTTGAATCTTATTATGTTGGGATATGTTCTACTATATCCTTATTGATGTAAACTTTATATATAGGTGACTATATTCCCTTTTTTTATCTCATCAACTCATTTTCTGAATTATAAAGTGACGTCGTTAGGCTGTCAAATTTTTACAAGGGAACCTCTTAACCCAATTTCAATTCTTCGGGTTCAACTTGTACTTGTTGAATATGTCATCCTATGGTTATGTGTGAATGACCTGTGATTTTTTTACACTTAATATCCACTTATATTGGGTGTATTTATATTTTTCACACATAATTATGTGATTGATTTATCCTTAATTTAAGGACACCATCTTTATAAGGGATTTTATCTCAATTTACATTTTCATTGAGACTTCATTGTTTTTATGAAACAATTCACTATTATATGGTGTATATACTATCCTTTGAAATATTATATCATAAATCCATTTATTCTCATGATATTATAATGTTCTGATTCAAATATATTCTTCAATTATTATTTTTCAAACATCTCTCTTTTTGTTAAAAACTCTTTAACTAAAATATTGTTTTAAATGTTTTAATGATTTATTCTTCGAAATATTTCTCATTAATGTCCATGTTTTCAAAATGGGTTTTAGGATTTATTTATATGGACATTAATGTCTTCAAATTATAATTCATTTAAAATCTTCAATGTGGTATGGGAAACTTTGACTCAAAAAAATATTTTTTAAATGGTTTTGAAAATGATTTGATAAAACATTGTTTATTTCAATATCTTGATTTGATATATTTGAATGTGGAAATGTTATATTTCCTATATACATGTGTCATATGTTATTATTATGTTATGGTTATTGGGAATTTTTTACGTATACTTGTGGTTCCGTGATAAACCTAGGGTGGGTGAGCCCGAGATAGCTCTCTAATGCATCGGGTAACATGACAGAGGTAAACACGATGTTTCTCCTAAGAGATTTAGGGAATATACTGTGATGGGTATTCCAAGTGTAACTCCCAGCGTAGCTGTGATAGATACAATATAAGTTTGATATGGATTCCATAAGTAACCTTTATGATTTATGATTTGTGTGTGTTATTCATAAATCTTATGATTTCATAAGGTATGTTATGATTGAAAAGTATGGTTTCATGGATTGTATTTATTGTTGGGCTAATGTTTTCCTTCCTTATTTTATAACCCTTACTAAGCTTTTTATGCTCTTCCCAAGTTTTTGAAATGTTTCCCACATGACTTAAAGATGAATAGGTTCAAGGATGGGATCAAGGAAAAGTCATGTTGTCTAAAACAGGGAAATAGACATGTTAATTTTTAAAAGTTTTTATTGTATGAAAAAATGGATACTGAGTAGTAGTGTCTACTTGTAATATTCAAGATGTTATGTAATAGTTATGGCCTAATTCTCAAAAACTATAAATATGAAAACATCCTCAATGTGTATTATTAATTTAATTCAAGATTATATAATGTTTAAGGTCGGGTCCTTATAGTTGGTATCAGAGGACAGTTTAGACAACTTTAGGGATTAGGAATTTTTGTTAGACATATAGTTAGTCCCTATCTATTATTTCAGTTAAATCTTTGTTTTATAACTTTTTCAGATCAAGGAAAGTTTGTTACAAATGGAAGGAGGAGGATCTAAAATGACATTCCCATCTCTTCTTGATGACATACTTGCAATAATTATTGCAAAGTCATGTTTGGTTGATTGTGAAACTTTTTCTAGAATACAACTCACTTGCAAGCAGTTTTTTGAGATATCAAACACCTCCACTATACCTCGTTATCATCGTGGATCATGGGTTATATTTAGAAAAATCCTATTTTCACAATATTCTCATATTTTCAAGAAAGGTATATATTTTCAAGGAATTTTCAAATATTTTACCTTATCACAAGATTTTGAAGCATATTATGATTTTAAAAAAGGTGCTGAAGAAGTATTCCCTTGAGCAAACTATTTATATTTGATTTTAAAATATAGTCTCTCAGCACATACTTATGGTATTTTAAAAGGACCGTTAATTTAAAGTTTCAAATAAAATTCGGTTCGACTATTTTATAGAAATCATGTTTTATCAGATGTTTTGAAATTATATGTCATACATGATTATTTTTCAAAATTGTTTTTCTATGAACACCCATATGACCCATGTTGTACAAGGTGTATTTGGATGGAGGAAGAAAATAATTTTTAAGGATCTCTAAATCATTGTTGCAATGCAAGGACCTTCTACCTACGTGAACAAGATGACTATGAAACCAAATGGACACCATGATCAAGGTATGATGTTCTTCATTTTGGGGATTTGTATTATTTGATCATAAGGTGGTGAAATAAGACTTCAAAAATTAAGATGTTGAGATAATAATGAATTTGGATGAAAATGAGAGGTATAAGGAAAAAATTGAGGTTAAAAAATGTTAGGGTTATTTTTGAGTTTTATAAAAGGACAACCCGTTGGATGAGTGACAACCCATCGCATCCAGTAAGGCTGCAGGAATCGAACCCACAACCGAAGGGCGACAAGGGCACATCGCCTACCACTAGCCCACATGAAGTCCTTGGTTAGTATGACTTATTATTTTGGTAAAATGTTTTAATGGAACAAGAATAAGTTGATTTTTGGAACTTATGTTTTATCAAATTGATATACCTAGTATTGAAAAATGATATAGTGATTAAGTGATAAAAGGTTGTTGTGGAAGACGTTCTCTCTTTTGAGGAAACACTATATGCCTAAGGAAGATAGAATACTATGAGATTTCAATTTTGGAATAATAGTTGAAATTTTATTTTGGAAGAATCTATGTTTTTATTATGGACACATGATTATTTGATTTATTTATGAAAATGATTAACCTATCACGGAGAATATGTTATTAGGTTAATTACTTTTCAATACGAGACTTTATGAGTAATTGGTGTTACTTGGAGAAAAATGTTAAGATGTATCTTGGAAGTCTATGTAATTAAATAATTATGAGATTTCAGTTACAATATTAGTTTGGATTACTTTGAAGAATATTAAGGATAACTGTTTATTTAATGGTCTTTCTTGAACCTTGGGTGTTTGTTGTTTAATTTTGGAGATTAAGAGTAGTATTTATTTTTATAAAGGATTATCCTTTTCGTGATTATCTGATCTGGTGCTAACCATTTTGGTTTTAGTTGATGTCTAAATACAAGGGAAATAGATATTTCTATTTTTTTGGATTATGTGATTCTCTAGAAGATGATTCTTGTGCTTTTTATGTGACCTAGACTTTTTGAATTCTCATCGTTTAGAGAAATGATTTGTTTTGGTAGAAACTTATTAAAATATGAAACTCTCCATGAAGGTAAGTATATTTCCTTATGTTTTTCATCTATGTAGAAGTTGAATTGCTCAAAATTATGAAAACGAATGTAAAACAAAAACGTTGTTGGTTTACGTTTCCTACTTGGTAATAAAAGACCGTTTACACACATCATAAGTTTGTGATTTTCTTGTGGTTAAATTTCTCCTAATCATGTTTCCTATCACTCTCCATCAGAACTTGGACCTTTGTTCTCTCCTCCATATCCATGTTTTCATGGAATCATAGTATGGTTTAACTCGAGTGACCATTGTACTTCTCTTTAATTCTTTTAAAGTGATAGTTTTACTGACTCTTTTTTTTCCGATATGGGACTTTCAATAAAGTTTCCGAGCCCAATTTTTAAAATTGCGAGGACGCAATTACCAAAAGGTGGGAAGGATGTAACATCCCATGTAAATAAAGAATATGACTTTTTCATATTTATTAATTCTTTAATTTAATATTAATATCACCTTAAAAGGGTTTCTATGTTTGTTAGCGTACCCGATACGCAACAATGGGTTTCTTTGGAATCTTACATTGCACACTACTAATATAGTATTATTATTTTAAATGGTAGTAAACTCCTAGCCGTTGTACTGGTGGGAATAAACAAAACTAACTACAATAATTTTATAAATTATTTTTAAATGTAATTACATTTATCCAATAAAATTTTAGAGGCTTAAAATATGAATGAATCTAATTTTAATCATAATTTACATTAAAAGGTTGATTTACCGCCTTTTAATGGAAAACCCTCTTTAAATATAGTTTTGGTCACTTTAATACATTTTAAATGACCAAATAAAATCCTTCTTTAGAATGGGGACATCAAATTTTACTTTGGGTAATTTTTTGGTATTTTTATGATAAAGTTCATTTTTAATGAATAGTGAAAAATATAGTATTTTAATTGAAAAGTGCCTTTTAATCTAATTTATTTATATGGTTAGATTATCTTTTTAATTGGTTTTAAAGTTAAATTAAAATATATTTTTACCATTTAATACAATGTTGGTCATTGGAATTAATTTCACTTTGAAATTTGACATAAACAAGTATCAATCTTTTGATAGTTATTGTTTCCTAAAAACACGCTATTTGTTTTGAAAATGGGAATTAATTTTTAAAAGTAAATAATGCCACTTCTATGTTTTGAATTTGAAAAAATAGACTTCATTTTTGAATTTGGAATAACAAATATAGCTTATCCTGAATATTTGGTATTTTTCTGAAAAACATCAATTTTTGATGAATAGTGAAACCACTTAGTGGTAGTTGAAAAAACCGACTTTTTCATTTAAATGAAATTTTACCACTTCTGTGAATTGAATTTAAAAAATTCAACATACATGGTTGTTATAAAGAAGTAAAATTTGGTTCATTAAGATAAAAATAATTTTTGGTGAATAGTAACTTTTTACTTATCTACCGCTGTTAAAGGTAAATAAGGTAATTCAAGGTAAAAAGAATATTATAATAATTCAAAGTTACCTTAACACTTGTCCAAAACTTATATTTTCAGTCATTTACGACCATTAGAATATTGGGGTCGATTTTGGGACCCGTTGAGCCACTTGGGAGTGATAATGTCAATTTAGATTAATTAATTTAATGTGAAGACAAAATTGACATTAACAAAAATCTTTTAGTAATTAATTTTTATATTGTGTTATATAAGTCCTATTTTAGACTATAAATATTATTTGGAAATAAAAAAAGATTTCCTACATGATAGTATTTTTTTTGTAATTTTTAGACATCTAATAAATTAAATTCTTTATGACACAATAATGATAAAGTATTTACCTCATTAATAAATGATTTAAATAAATAAAATTATAATGATTAACTTATTATCCAAAACATGTCCAATTATGATTGGATGATTTTATTTCGAATATGAGACATATTATATTCGACCATAATGATTTTTGGACCATTAAAAACCAAATATCATTATATAATAAAATAATATTTTCAGACTTTCCTAAAGATCCCCTCCTCTCTCTTATAAAAAGAGACCATTTCTATCCAATTCCTCACACCAATAAAGCCATTTTTCTCTTCAAAACTCTGCCCAATTAATCCCCCTACATCTCTCTCCTCCTCCTAGAAGCCTTACCTTAGGAATAAGGCACTTCAAGAAGTCATTTGGTTCAATCCAAAGGGAGTTACCCAAATTAAAGGTAACAGTTTCTCTTAAATTGTTTTCTTTTAGTTTACTTCACCAAACCCTAAAATCTTTTTCCTACTTTCTTTTGTAACGAAACCAGTATCCTAAATATTATAGGATGTTTTTATGAGAAGTATTAGAACTACACTTACACACACCTCCATCTAATGGATGAAGAACATAATTTTTCTGTGGATGGAAAACTAACACCTCACGAAACGATGATTGTTCGATTATCTCCTACCACCTCTCATGGTGGCCATTATTAAGGAATGGTATTTATATATGATATATATTATTTTTATGTTTTTTTTATTCTTCTGTAATTTCTTTTTAAATCATGCCTTTATGGTTTCTATTATAGGTAAACGCGATAATCTCATTAGAGGAAGTGCGGACTACCGCCCCCTCAAAGTGATATGACTCGTTAAATGTCTTATGTGGGACATATAAAGGATGGAATTAATAATATGGTATATTATATTATACTGGAATTATAATATAACTTTGTATCATTATGTTTTTAATTCTATTAAAATAAGAAATAGACATATAAGTAGCGTTCACGTGTACGTACGACTTACCGTCTCCATGAACGGTGCATTTCATTTCTTACCTCTAAATGTTATGTACTATTATAAATACATGTATATAATGGATATATATGATACATATGATATATAAATCATTAATATCATTCTGAATATAATGTATATCTTACCACATGAACAACTTGTATTTATAAGGTGTTCATTGTTTTGACTCAAGTACCAAATATCGACAAAATGGACATTATTAAATTAAATGATTACATAATATTTATAACATGGTAATAAGTGATATAAAAAGAATAATAAAATTGAAAATGGTTCTTAAGAAATTTTAAATTAACATTAGTTTGTTATTCAGGAGATTAAAGAACGATCGAGTCAAGTCGGACACAAGGTAATGGATTTTCTTGTCTCAGTTTTAATTCCATGAGATTTACATTGTTCGTCACTTATTCATTGCATGTGGTGTATTGTGTACTGCCATTTGATATATATTATCATGACACTCATTAAATTCATGGAATTCTGTGATTCATTTGGTGGATAATAACCTTTGGTCATACGACTCAGTTGATTACAACATGGTAAAGGGTATTCATGTCTCTTTTTATTCCTGTGAGATTCATGCTATATTTGCCACTATTTTATTTTGTGTGGTGTATTTAATTCCCATTATTGTAATCTTTATGTAATATAATTTCATTTATGAGTATTTACATTATCATTTTACGATCCTTCTTTCATGTGGTGTATGTTTTGTAAATTACCAAATCGGTAAGGGAACCATTCACCCTTCTCTTTATAAAAGACTTATTTTTGTTATGTATTTAAATTTGCATATTATTATTTTGGGATATGTTCTAGTATATCCTTATTGATGTAAAATTTATATATATTTTATGAGATTCCCTTTTTTTATATCATCAAATCATTTTCAGAATTATAAAGTGACGCCGTTAGGCTGTCGAATTTTTACAAGGGATCCTCTTAACCAAATTTCAATTCTTCGGGTTCAACCTGTACTTCTTGAATATGTAATCCTATGAATATGTGTTAATGACCTCTGACTATTTTACACTTAATATCCACTTATATTTGGTGTACGTATATTTGTCACATATAATTATGTGATTGATTTATCCTTAATTTAAGGACTCCATCTTTATAAGGAATTTTATCTCAATTTACATTTACATTGAGACTTCATTGTTGTTATGAACCAATTCACTATTATATCTTTATTCTCATGATATTATAATGTTCGGATTAAAATTTATTCTTCAATTATTAGTTTTCAAGCATCTCTCTTTTTGTTAAAAACTCTTTAACTAAAATATTGTTTTAAATGTTTTAAAGATTTATTCTTCTAAATATCTCTCATTAATGTCCATGTTTTCAAAATGGCTTTTAGGATTTATTTATATGGACATTAATGTCTTCAAATGATAATTCATTAAAGAGATTCAAAGTGGTATGGGACACTTTGACTCAAAAAAATATCTTTTTAAATGGTTTTGAAAATGATTTGATAAAACATGGTTTATTTCAATATATTGATTTGATATATTGGAATGTCGAAATGTTATATTTCCTATATACATGTGTCATATGTTATGATTATGTTATGGTTATTGGGAATTTTTTTGTATACTTGGGGTTCCGTGATAAACCTAGGGTGGGTGAGCCCGAGATAGCTCTCCAATGCATTGGGTAACGTGATGGAGGTAAACATGATGTTTCTCTTAAGAGATTTAGGGAATATACTGTGATGGGTATTCCAAGTGTAACTCCCTATGTAGTTGTGATAGCTATAATGTAAGTTTGATATGGATGCTATAAGTAACCTTTATGAATTATGATTTGTGTGTGTTATTCATAAATCTTATTATTTCATAAGGTATGTTATGATTGAAAAGTATGGTTTCATGGATTTTATTTTTTGTTGGGCTAATGTTTTCTTTCCTTATTTTATAACACTTACTGAGATTTTTATGCCCATCCCAAGTTTTTGAAAAGTTTTCCCCAGGACATAAAGATGAATAGGTTCAAGGACTGGATCAAGGAAAAGTCATGCTGTCTGAAACATGGAACTAGAAATGTTAATTCTTAAAAGTTTTTATTTTATAAAAAAATGGATACTGTGTAGTAGTGTCTACTTGTAATATTCAAGTTGTTATGTAATAGTTATGGCCTAATTTTCTAAAACCCTAAACCTGAAAATATCCTCAACGTGAATTATTAATTTAATTCATGATTATATAATGTTTAAGGTCGGGTCCTTATAGTTCATATCAATGGACGGTTTAGACAACTTTAGGGATTATGAATTTTCGTTAGACATATAGTTAGTCCCTATCTATTATTTGAGTTAAATATTAATTTTATAACTTTTTTAGATCAAGGAATGTCAATTACAAATGGAAGGAGGAGGATCTCAAACGACATTCCCATCTCTTCTTGATGACATACTTGCAATAATTATTACAATGTCATGTTCGGATGATTGTGAAACTTTATATAGCATACAACTCACTTACAAGAAGTTGTTTGAGATATCAAACACCTCCACTATACCTCATTATAATCGTGGATCATGGGTTGTATATATAAAAAATCCTATTTTCGCAATATTATCATATTTTCAAGAAAGGTAAATATTATCAAGGCATTTTCAAATATTTTACCTTATCACAACATTTTGAAGCATATTATGATTTTAAAAAAGGTGCTGAAGAAGGATACCCTTGCACAACCTATTTATATTTTATTTTAAAATACAGTCTCTCAACACATACTTATGGTATTTTTAAAGGACCGTTAATTTAGTGTTTCAAATAAAATTCGGTTCGACTATTTTATAGAAATCATGTTTTATCAGATGTTTTGAAATTATATGTCATACACGATTATTTTCCAAAAATGTTTTTCTGTGAACACCCATATGACCCATGTTGTACAAGGGGTATTTGGATGAAGGAAGAAAATTAATTTCAAGGATCTCTAAATCATTGTTGCAATGCATGGACCTTCTTCCTATGTGAACAAGTTGACAATGAAACCAAATGGACACCATGATCAAGGTATGATGTTATTCATTTTGGGGATTTGTATTATTTGATCATATGGTGGTGAAATAAGACTTCAAGAATTAAGATGTTGAGATCATAATGAATTTGGATGAAAATGAGAGGTATAAGGAAACCATTGAGGTTAAAACATGTTAGGGTTATTTTTGAGTTTTATAAAAGGACAACCCATTGGATGGGTGACAACCCATCGCATCCAGCAAGGCTACAGGAATCGAACCCACAACCGAAGGGAGATAAGGGCGCATAACCTACCACTAACCTACTTCAAGTCCCTGGTTAGTATGACTTATTATTTAAGTAAAATGTTTTAATGGAACAAGAATAAGTTGATTTTTGGAACTTATGTTTTATCAAATGGATATACCTAGTATTGAAAAACGATTTAGTGATTAAGTGACAAAATGTTGTTGTGGAAGACGTTCTCTCTTTTGAGGAAACACTATATGCATAAGGAAGATAAAATACTATGGGATTTAAATTGTCGAATAATGGTTGAAATTTTAGTTTGGAAGAATCTATTTTTTTTATTATGGACACATGATGATTTGATTTATTTATGAAAATGATTAACCTATCATAGATAATATGTGATTAGGTTAATTACTTTTCAATATGAGACTTTTTGAGTAATTGGTGTTACTTAGAGAAAAATGTTAAGATGTATCTTGGAAGTCTATGTAATTAAATCCTTATGAGATTTGGGTTACAATATTAGTTTGGATTACTTTGAAGAATTTTAAGGATAACTCTTTATTTAACGGTCTTTCTTGAACCTTGGGCTCTTTTTGTTTAATTTCGGAGATTAAGAGTAGTATTTATTTTTATAAAGGATTGTCCTTTTGGTGATTATCTGATCTGGTGCTAACCATTTTGGTTTTAGATGATTTCTAAATACAAGGGAAATAGATAGTTCTCCTTTTGTGGATTATTTGATTCTATAGAATATGATTCTTGTGATTTTAATGTGACCAAGTCTTTTTGAAATCTCACCATTTAGAGAAATAAGTTGTTTTGGTAGAAACTTATTAAAATATGAAACTCTACTTGAAGGTAAGTATATTTCTTTATGTATTTATTCTATATAGAAGTTGAATTCCTCAAAATTATGAAAAGGAACGTAAAACAAAAATGTTGTTAGTTTACGTTTCCTACTGGGACATCAAATACCGTTTACACACATCATAAGTTTGTGATTTTCTTGTGGTTAAATTCCCCCTAATCATGTTTCCTATCTCTCTCCATCAGAACTTGACCCATTTTTTTCTCCTCCATATCCATGTTTTCATGGAATCTTAGTATGGGTTAAATCGAGTGACCATTGTACTTCTCTTTATTTCTTTTAAAGTGATAGTTTTACTAACTCTTTTTTTCGATATGGGACTTTCAATAATGTTTCTGAGCCCAAATTTTAAAATTGCGAGGACGCAATTCCTAAAAGGAGGGATGGATGTAACATCCCAGGTAAATAAAGAATATTATTTTTTCATATTTATTAATTTTTTAATTTAATATTAATATCACTTTAAAAGGGTTTCTATGTTCGATAGCATACCCGATACGTAACAACGAGTTTCTTTGGAATCTTATGTTGCACACTAATAATATAATATTATTATTTTAAATGGTAATTAACTCCTAGCCATTGTATTGGTGAGAATGAAAAAAACTAACTACAATATGATAATACATTATTGTTAAATGTATTTAAATTTATCCAATAAAATTTTAGAGTCTTAAAATATGAATGAATCTAATTTTAAGCATAATTTACATTAAAAGGTCGATTTACTGCCTTTTAATGGAGAACCCTATTTAAATATAGTTTTGGTCACTTTAATACAATATAATTGATCAAATAAAATTCTTCTTTAGAATGGGGACATCAAATTTTACTTTGGGTAATTTTTTGGTATTTTTCTGATAAAGTTCATTTTTGATGAATAGTGAAAAATATAGTATTGTAATTCAAAAGTGCCTTTTAATCTAATTAATTTATATGGTTATATTATATTTTTAATTGGTTTTAAAGTAAAATTAAAATATATTTTTACCATTTAATCCAATGTTGTTCATTGGAATTAATTTCACTTTGAAATTAGACATAAATAAGTACCAATCTTTTGATAGTTATTGTTTCTTAAAAACACGCTGTTTGTTTTGACAATAGGGATTAATTTTTAAAATTAATTATTTCCACTTTTATGTTTTGAATTTCGAAAAATAGTTGTAATTTTTGAATTCAGAATATCAAATATATCTTAGGCTGAATTTTTGGTGTTTTTCTAAAAAAACATCAATTTTTGATGAATAGTGAAACCACTTAGTGGTAGTTAAAAAAACCGAATTTTTCATTTAAATGAAAATTTACCACTTCTGTGAATTTAATTTCAAAAATCCGACATACATGGTTTTTATAAAGAAGTAAAATGTGGTTCATTAAGAAGAAAATAATTTTTTGGTGAATAGTAACTTTTGACTTATTTACCGCGGTTAAAGGTAAATAAAGTAATTCAAGGTAAAAAAGAATATTATAATAATTCATAATTACCTTAACAATGGTCCAAACCCTATTGTTTGAGTCATTTACGACCATGAGCATCTTTGGGTCGATTTTGGGTCCCTGTTGAGCCACTTGGGAGTGATAATGTCAATTTAGATTAATTAATTTAATGTGAAGAAAAAATTGACATTAACAAAAATATTTTAGTAATTAATTTTTATATAGTGTTATATAAGTCTTATTTTAGACTATAAATATTCTTTTGAAAGATAAATATATTTCCTACTTTATAGTATTTTTTTATAATTTTTAGATATCTAATAAATTAAATTATTTATGACACAATAATGATGTAGTATTTACCTCATTAATAAACGATTTAAATAAATAAGATTATAATGATTAAATTATTATCCAAATCATGTACAATTATAATTGGATGATTTTATTTCGAATATGAGTCATCTTATATTCTACCTTAATGATTTTTGGACCATTAGAAACCGAATATAATTATATAATAAAATAATGTTTTCACACTTTCCTAAAGAGCCCCTCCTCTCTCTTATAAAAAGGGACCATTTATATCCAATTCCTCACACCTCTCATGCCATTTGGCTGGTACAAACTCCTCCCAATTAATCCCCCTACATCCCTCTCCTCCTTTTAGAAGCCTTACCTTAGGAAGAAGGCACTTCAAGAAGTCTTTTGGTTCAATCCAAAGGGAGTTACCCAAATTCAAGGTAACGATTTCTCTTAAATTGTTTTTTTATTTAACTTCTCCAACCCCTAAACTCTTTTTATTCATTTATTTTGTAACAAAACCAGTATCATCAATATAATAGTATGTTTTTATGATAATGATTCTAACTAAACTTTCAAACACCTCCATCTAATGGATGAAGAACATAATGTTTTTGTGGATGGAAAACTAACGTCTCACGAAATGATGATTGTTTGATTATCTCCTACCGCCTCTCATGGTGGCCATTATGATGGAACAATATTTATATATGATATATATTATGTTTATGTTTTCTTTATTCTTCTGTAATTTACTTTTAAATAATGCCTTTATGGTTTCCATTATGGGTAAACGCGATAATATCATTAGAGGAAGTGCGGACTACCGCCCCCTCAAAGTGATATGACTCGTTAAAGTCCTTATGTGGAACCTATAAAGGATGGAATCAGTAATATTTTATATGATATTATACTAGAATTATAATATATCTATGTATCATTATGTTTCTAATTCCATTAAAATAATAAATAGAAACGGAAGTAGTGTTCGTGCGTACGTACTTCTTACCGTCTCCATGAACGGTGCATTTCATTTCTTACCTCTAAATGTTATGTACTATTATAAATACATGTATATACTAGATATATATGATATATATGATATCTAAATAATTAATATCATTCTGAATATAATGTATATCTTACCACATGAACAACTTGTAATTATAAGTTGTTCATTTTTTTGACTCAAGTACCAAATATCGACAAAATGGACATTATTAACATAAATGATTACATAATATTTATAACATAGTAATAAGTGATATAAAAGAAATAATAAACATGAAAATGGTTCTTAAGAAAGTATAAATTATCTTCAGTTTATTATTCATGATATTAAAGAACGATCGAGTCAAGTCGGACACAAGGTAAGAGGTTTTCTTCTCTCACTTTTAATTCTGTGAGATTTCCATTGTTCGCCACTTATTCATTGCATATGGTGTATTGTGTACTTCCATTTGATATATATTATCATTATTCTAATTATATTCATGGTATTCTGTGGTTCATTTGGTGGTTATTAACTTGTGGTCATACGACTCAGTTGATTACAACGTGGTAAAGGGTTTTCGTCTCACTTTTTATTCCCGTGAGATTCATGCTATATTTGCCACTATTTACTTTTGTGTGGTGTATGTACTTCCCATGATTGCACTATTTATGTAATATACTTTCATTTATGAGTATTTACATCATCATTTTATTATCCTTCTTTCATGTGGCATTTGTTTTGTAAATTACCAAATCGGTAAGGGAACCATTCACCCTCCACTTTATAAAAGACTTCTTTTGGTTATGTATTTTAATTTACATCTTATTATGTTGGGATATGTTCTACTGTATCATTATTGATGTAAAATTTATATCTAGGTGATGATATTCCCTTTTTTATCTCATCAACTCATTTTCTGAATTTTAAAGTGATGTCGTTAGGCTGTAGAATTTTTACAAGGGAACCTCTTAACCCAATTTCAATTCTTCGGGTTCAGCTTGTATTTCTTGAATATTTCATTCTATGAATATGTGTGAATGACCTATGATTTTTTTACACTTAATATCCACTTATATTGGGTGTATGTATATTTTTCACACATAATTATGTTATTGATTTATCCCTAATTTGAGGATACCATCTTTATAAGGGATTTTATCTCAATTTACATTTCCATTGAGAATTCATTGTTGTTATGCACCAATTCACTCTTATATGGTGTATATACTATCCTTTGAAATATTATATCATGAATCCCTTTATTCTCATGATATTATAATGTTTTGATTAAAATTTATTCCTCAATTATTTTTTTCAAGCATCTCTCTTTTTGTTAAAAACTTTTTAACTAAAATATCATTTTAAATGTTTTAAAGATTTATTCTTCTAAATATTTCTCATTAATGTCTATGTTTTCAAAATGGGTTTTAGGATTTATTTATATGGACATTAATGTCTTCAAATGATAACTCATTTAAATTCTTCAATGTGGTATGGGACACTTTGATTCTATAAAATCTTTTTTTAAAATGGTTTTGAAAATGATTTAATACAACATTGTTTATTTAAATATCTTGATTTGATATATTGGAATGTGGAAATGTTATCTTTCCTATTTACGTGTGTCATATGTTATGATTATGTTATTATTATTGGGAATTGTTTACGTATACTGGTGGTTCTATGATAAACCTAGGGCGGGTGAGCCCGAGATAGCTCTCCAATGCATTGGGTAACATGACAGAGGTAAACGTGATGTTTCTCCTAATAGATTTAGCGAATATACTGTGATGGGTATTCCAAGTGTAACTCCCTATGTATCTGTGATAGCTACAATTTAAGTTTGATATGGATGCCATAAGTAACCTTTTTGATTTATGATTTTTCTGTGTTATTCATAAATCTTATGATTTCATAAGGTATGTTATGATTGAAATGTATGGTTTCATGGATTGTATTTATTGTTGGGATAATGTTTTCCTTCCTTATTTTATAACCCTTAATGAGCTTTTTATGCTCATCCCAAGTATTTGAAATGTTTTTCACAGGACATAAAGATGAATAGGTTCAAGGATGGGATGAAGGAAACGTCATGCTATCTAAAACATGGAACTAGACATGTTAATTTTTAAGAGTTTTTATTTTATGAAAAAATGGATACTGAGTAGTAGTGTATACTTGTAATATTCAAGTTGTTATGTAATAGTTATGGATTAATTCTCTAAAAATCTAAACCTGAAATGATCCTCAATGAAAATTATTAATATAAGTCAAGATTATATAATGTTTAAGGCCGGGTCCTTATAAAACTACTTCATTTTACTTTATAATAATTATATACTCATTGAATTAATATTAATAAAATCCTTATAACATCACGATTGTTCTTTTGTGTGACATAGTATGTGATAATTTCCAAATAATAGATGCTAAAAGGTCCTAGTGGATCTCTGCTATGATGAGAACTTGTAAGTGCAATAACACTATTCCTGAATATATGTTCTATGGATAAATGATGTCATTTCAAGGTACACGAAAGATACATGCTATTAGGGGTGGGGACACATGTAACTTTGATGTAGCTTCTCATGGTGTGCGCCCCTGGTAATATCCAAGATGATATTATGAGAACAAGACTTTCTAGTAGAAAATCAACATTCATAACTGTCCTTGAATGTTCCATTCTACGGAAGTGTGTATTGGTCCTCAGAATATAAGATTAGTATTAATGGGTATTATTACATGAACGCATAGATGTATTGATGAAAACCACGATGTCATGTGTTCTCGGTTTGGTAGGATATGTTGGGTGCTTCACAAGTAATACTATATTAATGAATAATGCGAGAAAGGATTTTTCACTTCTACGAAAGCAGATATATCATGACCTTTAATGGAAATGATATAGACTAACTAAATACATTTCCATGGTGTTATCTAAGAAATTTCAATTCTGGGAAGTCAAAGAATAAGAAATCGAGCACATTGGTTGATGGCACTTTCATGCAATCCTCTCGACTGGAGATATCACGACAACAAGATTATATTACACAATAATCATTTATATGAGGTGACATGTTGTTATGACATCATCTTATTTATCTAGGGTTCTGTGACCCATTTGTAGACAATAATCTTGGACTTTAGGTAAACACACCTAATGCCAATGAGAAAGAGGCAGAGAGGGTCATACACTAAGTGTAGCTAGTATCTCAGTTAAATAATGTCTTATTTAACAATTTGAATAAATATTATTCTTGGTTGTGGGTTAATAATCATTAAAGTATTCCTAATCACATTTATATCTTTTCTAGTTATTCTAGAGAATATATTGTAGATGAAATATTTATTTATCGGCGAAAAATGAAGTTAAATTTATTTAATAAATAAATAGTCATTATTCAAGGCCTGGTAAATATTGAGGAGGATTGATAGAATAAGTTATGGGTCTGGTGAGAATTAATGTTAAATATTATTTGGGTAAATAATATTTAAATATATTGTGTATGTTAAGAAAATTTCATGGAAATAATAGAATTTCTATTATTATTTTACATGGGGTTTCGCATGGAATAATAAAATAAGTAATGACATTTATGATAATTATTTTTCATTACCTCGTGAATTAAATTATTCATTGTGTTATTATTCTCTAATTATCCATTGGGTCATCCCACCAGCTAACCAATAGTTGTGTGCACAACATTCTTATAGAAATGATATTGGGCCTAGAGAACTCTTCCCTCTCCAAGAATGCTCTCAAAAAATGAGAGAGATCCTCCTCCACCGGATCTAGGAGAACACTTTGGGAGCGATTCTCAAGGGGTTCAAATGTGGGCATCACAAGTGAAAGGATCTTCAACACCAAAACCTAAAGGATCCTTCGGTGAGGAAAAAAGATATGTGGAGAATGTGTGGATCACCTCTAGAGGAATCATATCCTTGGATTCTAAATCACAATGAAGCTACACCTCTGACCCATGGTCGAACATATCAATGAAGAAAGAATCATATCATAGGTAATTCTCTAATTTAATTAAATTAATTATAAAATAAATATGTCAATCCTTTCTTCTCGGTTTCGAGTTCTCTCTTTAATCTATTGTCTTTGATTCAATACCATGTATAATAGAATTTATCATTTTATTGATCCCAGATTAATCATTTATCATGGAAATTTGAAAATTTGGGTACACACCCATCCTACACTTCTACTGTTCCTAGAACCTACACTCCATCCTTCAAATGATCTCTATGGAGAAATCACATAGGATATTTTAAACCATTATTAATTTGAGGCCTATATCACATACATTGAAGTATATTGTGTAGAGATTAGCTCTGGTGAATTATATATAGTTAATTACATTTGAGATAAAGACTAGAGTGTCTCCATACAATGAAACATCATGCTCTTATACATATCCAGTAAGCTGGATGTCATCAATTTATGCTAATATCTCATTAATTGTTGTTTTGGAATAAATTACATTTTTGTCTATACTGTCTACTGATTTTTCTATATTCAATATAATTTGTCTTCATCCAATTCAACAATCCAAGGGTATGATAAAATAAAGAAAATACCCCTTGGATGAATTAATATTAAAACTCAGTTTGGAGACCTTCTTTCTACCTCTTAGTTCATAATCATTAGATATGATATTTCCAAAAAAAATCTATTGGGAAAACCATAGTTTTATTTTCAATAATAAATAGACTCATCATATCATCAGTGCCTTAAGTACTCTCTTAATGGACATGTAAAAGTGTGTTATGATAATAATACCCCTTTAAACCCCCTCAAATCCAATTAAATAGTCATGGTATTCTATAAAAGGGAGGAATTTATGGGGTTTTGGAAATCATCAAGTCATGTGAAACTCATATGAGAGGAAAATCACCAAAACACTTCCTTATCATACGAGGTTCAAGTGAAATTCCCCCTCGAATATTCACTATTGAAAAATAAAAATAAAACACTACCACCCACACTGATTAGTCTTGGTAATGATCATCTCTATATAATGGTTGGTCTGACTAACACACAGTTGAGTCTCTTCGATCAAGTAGAAATCACCCCTCAATGTAATAGGCAAGTATGGGGTTCTGGAATTTTTAACCCTTTCTTCATCATATCGTTTATGTAAGAATAATTCATATGTTAAAAAATATGATGTGATAATTGAAAGTATGAAATTTAATTCGCTAAAATTGGTCTTTATTTTTCTTCAAGACCTAAATAAGTAATTTCATCATAACGAGGATTGAAATAAAACTCCACATCACTAGTGAAAATAAAAAATTCCTTTATATTATCTATAAAATATGAATATTCCAGAAATTATTCTTCCCACAATGATATTTTAGTGGAAATACAACTAATTAAGAATTCCCTCAATAATGATGCTAATGAATCAGTTCCCTTAAGGTTCAGATATGACTATTGATCACTTACAAGAGGTGATAAGGTTCTCATACAATATTATATATCCAAAAATTTCCCATTTTACTTTAATTTTATAGACATTAAGAAATAGGTATAAAAGGAAAAATGATCTCATAAATTCCCCTCAAACATTATAGGAAGGAATATCTACCACAATTAATGAACATAAAAAATTGAATTGGGAGTATATAAGAGGCTCAATAATCCACATTGACTAGTGTTTTAATGTCTCACAAAGATAAAAAACATGCATCTCTTTCTTGAATCAGTACATCAAAATCTTCTCATATTGTTACATAAAAATTCTAAAAAAATACTAAGATATAACAACCCATCATTTGGGAAGACTTGACGATCATCACAACTATTACTAAGAAGTCATGATAAGACACCCTACCCATGATTTCAAGGTGGAGACTAATGTAAATAATCTCATTAAAGATAAATACATTAAATGTGTTTAATACATGAAATGATTTTCCAACATAATCCCCACTAGGAAGAAGAATGATAAAATTAGGGTCTTCATTTATTTAAAGGATCTGAACAGAAATTTAACAATGTTAAAAATCCCTATCTCGATCAATGAGACATTGATTGATGTAGCAGATATATAACAATCTATCTCTTTTTATGGATGTGAACATCAGCTATAACTAAATCTAGATGGCCCCAAATGATGATTAATTCACAACCTTCATATCATACCTATTTATATATTTTTATCTAGTAATACCATTTGTATTTAAGTACATTAGTGTTTCATATAAACATGTCAGACTTCATATCTTCAATACCCTACTAGAGAAAACTATGGAATGCTATGTTGATGATCTAGTGGTCAAATCCCAATAGTGTTGTGATTATCTAACTAAACGTGATACATTTTTCATAAAACTGTAAAATCATTACCTAATGATTAATCCCTTGACATATGATTTGAAGTTATGATCAAAAACAATTCTTAGCTTTGTTGTATGCCATCATGGAATGGACATAAACCCCAAGAATTCCACATAAATCCATGACATTTAGCCTAATAAAAATCTTAAACAGTTGACAGGGATATAGGGATGCCTCTCCATAATCAGATTCTTCATAGAAAACCTTAAAGGGAAGTGTCTACCATTCAAAAGGACAACAAATAATTTATTCAATTATAAGTGGGAGAAATATTATTACAATGTTTTAAAAACATTAGTCAATACCACATTAACCCATCATTATTAATGGAACCCAAAGAAGGGTAACCCCTCATTTTGTAAAGGATATTTATATTCCATGTACATGATTTTAATATTAATTTCATTTATTTAAACCTATAATTCTTTGTTTTAAAGATAAATTTTCATAGTTTTATGTGATTTTGGAATGAGATGTTTATATGAGTGTTTAGAGAATAAATTAATTAATATTATATGCTGATTGGGCATCATGATATAAAGATATCATTCAAATCCAAGAAGGATAAGATATTTAGAATAAAATTCCCCAACATAAAAAAAGGAATGATGTTCATTTCAGAATATATTGTTAGTGATATGAATTTTTTGGTTGTGAATGACAATAAATACAAGAATAAGAGTTCACTTATTGATGTAAATTCACACTAAGGGATTTTCATGTATGCATGTTGATCAGTGTGGATGGAAAAGGAATCTCACTTCATGAGTTTCATTCAATTTTGAAAAAGATATATCTACATAGATATAATAGATTTAAACATATTTCACTAGCATGGGTAATATATTATATCTAAATGAAGGTATAAGTGAATATTTGGAATAAGGATTGAATATATATTTTGGGATTTTTTGGATAACTGAAATAAGGAATGATATATATGTGGTAATGGATATATAAGATAAGATTCATCTTAAAAGAGATATTAGATGATTATCTCACTTAGATTTCATACAATAAATATTAATTAAGGATTAAGATAGTATTGGATACATATAATAGAATATATGGAAATGATAAAGTATATAAGATAAAATATTTAAATAATGATATAATAAATATATCTTAAAGGATTGTTTTCTATAAAAGGTGGAATGACGAACACATAATGGAGGATGTTGATTTGACCTAGGGGAGTTCTGAGTTCATAGTAGTTATAATTCTAGATTATTATTTATTTATTTTAGTAATTTATTCACTATCTGTTATCTTTATATTTTCAAATCTAATGTGTGAGGAATATTAATCATTGATAATCACTTATCAATGAATGGTTAAAACAATAAAAGGGGGTGGGATTGGTTGATATGGATCTGCACACACATAACTTAATTTTTTTTTCATTCATGGGTTTATTTTGTTTAAATAGTATTTTTTTATGACTCATGTTTATTATATGTTTTATTTAATCACTAACTCGATGTGTTTGATGGAAAATGAAAAACATCATGATAAAGGTAATCAATTCAAGATCACTAAATTGGATTAATCTCCTGTATTTTTATTCAACCACATGTTTTTTTATTTATTTGTATTTTTAGATCAATTAGGGTTATGATGGTAGGATATTTTTGATAGTTATTGTATAAATTTATGATAGATATAGTTAGTGATAACAAACCTAATGAGTCTAGTTATTTTTAAAGATGAGTTTATTTAACCAATTTTTAGAATCTTCCCATTGAAATTGATTTCCATGCCTTCTATTTTTATATATATTTTATTTTATATCTATATTTTTTTAGTAATTTAATTTATCATAATAATATTCATGACCCTAAAAATATAATGATGACCTGAAATTTAGTAAATATTTGTCGTCATTCTTTCTTTTTACCTGTGGTTTTGAAATCACCACTCATATTGGTATAATATTCTTTTGTATCTTTAGTTATTTTTTATCATAAAATATAAATTCAAAATTGGCTTCCATATAGAGATTTAACTACAAACCATTGGTGAATCAATTATTATCATCATTTTTAGGGAACAATGAAATGTGGCTAACAACTTGAGACCAATTCTTATGTTAAAATCTTTTGATATATCACTTTTGATTAATTATTTTAGTATATGTAATTTTTTTTATTTTCTATTTTTTGTGATTTTTTTTGGTATTGTTTATGATATATTATTTGTCATATCGTCACTATAGAATGCCATGAATGGAGTTCACTAGATAAGAAATTGATTATACTGCATGGGAAACACCTAATTCTACATAGTGGTGACAACATGGAAGTAGTTGGAACAATTTTAATTTTTATAAATTTGAATAATTATATCACCAACTATTGAATGAAACCTATCATGACTCCAATATGTGAGATCCTAATTATAAATACTATCAAGCTAGATTATTGGTGATGATGTACAATCAATAAGAAACTAAATTTAATGTACCAAAAGGGAAGGAATCACAAGATTGGTTAATGTAATTTCTCATGATGAATATTGATGTATTAGATATGATAATGGATGATCAAAAGGCACAACATAGAGAAGGGGTAGAAGGGAAAATCACATTTCTTGAACTATTAGAACCTTAGTTTCTTATGTGATGTTTTTCAATTCTAATGGATGGAATAAAGGAGTGCAAGGGAGGGTGGATTAAAATTTTGTGTTTTGAATTAGGAAGAGGTGAAACAAGGATAGTTGGGGAAGTATTCTAAGGAATAATTCTTGTGAATATCATAAATATTATGAAATATAAACCTTTGAATAATAATTAATTAGATTTTTAACCATAGGTATTCCTTCAATGCATTTAATATAATGAATAATAAGGGTATATGGCCTTCATTGAACTTCATGGATGGAGGGATGACCCGCCATGTTCTGTTGGCCATCATGATGCAAGGCCTCATGGGAGGGGGTTTTGTATTTTTACTAGAATCATGCGGAGATGAGTGTTGGTTGGGGGTGTCATTTGACAACCGATGCTTCATGTTTTTGACTGCACACCCTGGGCCTTTGGGAATTGTTTTGGTTTTTTGAACTCTAGGCCTTTACGTCATTTCACATTGGAATTTTGGGTAGCTGAGTCATGTAAGGCATACATCTCAACCCTATTTAAAATAATATTTTATTTTTATGATAAAAGGGGTCTCAACACCAACCTATAATAATAATAAAAATAAGGAAATATCTTTCTAATAATAAAAAAATAACAATACCATAAGAATATTATAAATATCACTGATAAAATGGTATTTATAACAAAATTCCAATCTAGTGTCCCGAAAAAAATCAAACATAATGAGGTTATAAACTTAATGAGTTAGAGGAGGATGTCTTAGTGATTAATGAATTAGTAATGTTAGAATACCTTACAAAAATAGAAATATATCTTAATGGTGCTAAATTCCCCATGTTCATCACAATAATTCAATAGGATAAAGAAGTAGAATTATTGGGGGAAGTAGGTTAATTGTACCTACTAAATTATTTAGAAAAAGAATAATTAATTTAGTGGGAAATGAGTATTTGGGTGACATAATACATGGATTCACGTCAAAGAACAATTAAAAATAGTAATATGTGGTAGTATAAGTGAACTAAAATATTTATTTTGTTTTTTATTTCCTTGTTATTTCTTTAAACAATTTATAAAAATGGATTCCATTATGGGATGTTTTCATGAAAATTTAACACAAAATATGGAGAACATATTCTTCAGGGAAGCCGAATTCGAATTCATTTTTATAACAAGGATATGTAACTTTTTTTCACTCCCCAAATTGGTAACATGGAGGGAAATGGTCTATTCCATTCACTTTTACTGTTTTTTTGTAGTTCAATTATGAGGAAGGAACCAAAATAAATAGGATAATTTCTTCACTTGTAAAGCGGTGTGTCACTTTAAATTATTTATTTTTCCCCTACCTGAAATGCATTGAAAATTGTTATTTATTTATAAATATGAAAATACATTCCCAACACTTAGGCATTTTCAAGCTTTTTATCATTGATATGCAAATTACATAGAAATCACATGATTACATGAAATAGATTTTACTATTGATAAGATACAATGAGTAAATTTGGGGGATGAATAAATAAATTAAAAATAGGAGCATGGATTTAATGAATCCTGGCATATGAAATATAGTTAATCTATATAGATGAAAATTCCCTTCAATAATTTCTATCCTTAGAAACTATATAATTCTTGAGAACAAGTTAGTTAATATATATCCCATGAGTGATTGTCCTTTATTATATGTTCTCATTCCCATTAGGGTTCTAAAAAATTTATCATTTTCTTTATTTAACCATATTTAATAATAGATACTTCTTAAATGTAAAAATACTATAAATTCTACCAGAATATTTTCAAATCAATTTTTTTAACAAGAAACATTTAAAATGGTTGAAGTATTTATTCTAAATCCTATTGTCCTTAGGACATGCCCTGGAATTTAATCTTTCTTTCAGCCTATATAATCTATGAGAGGAATTTTTAGGGAAGATCCAAATTACAAGAGTATTTTATCCTTTCTTTCCACACACATAGTTTTTTGAACGATATCTGAGAGTTTAACTCGGGGGGAGAGGTTTTCCATGAGGAAACTGATGTTTTTACATGAGGATATGATGTAAGGGGTTCTATCAATTGTTTTTTAGAAATTTTTGAGGATTATAAAATATAATTTATTCTCAGTTTATATCTCTTAATGAAATAAAAAATATAAAAAATTGAAAAATTGAAAAATTCTAAAAAATTAGGAAAACAGTGGTCTATTTATTGGGTGGGTTCAAAATAACCCTTACATGCAAAATAATAATATTAAAACTATTAAAAATAGTATCATGAGGATATGACATGGGGTTTACTAAGGTATGTGAGGCCTGTATCATGTATAACTTCGAAAAAAGTTGAAAATGAAAAAAAAGTGGGTTTATATATATTATTATAATTACGTTTCATATTCATGGCCTATTTGAGTTTGGAAGAAACAGAGTCATATAATTTTATAGAGTATCTTAATTAATATTTATTTTTTAGTATCATGAATTATTATTTAATATCTAACCACCTTTTGAGCATCATATGTTCTTTAACACCATTACCTACCAACCTAAAGTCATAAAGCCATTTGAACCTTAATTTAATGTCCTCGATATAATTTTTGAAACATTTATTTAAATATAATATATTTGAGATTAAATGATATAATTTTATAAAGAGAATTTATTCACGTTAAGAGAATAAATACATTCACATTATTACCTTGAGAGATGAGAGAAATGAATTCAAGTGAGGTAGGTCAAAGTTTTTCATTCATTGTAATAATGAATAAAAAATATTGAATGGTAGTTAGGAGAATTCCATAAATTTTAAAGGGTAAAAAGTAAAATATATGGTAATATAGTTTTTTAAAAAAGTGATTATTTTTAAAGATATTATTATGTGAAGTTTGAATGATTATTTTCATTGTTGATAATTTTATTATTGTTTCAACGTTGATATTTATAAATTGGTATCATGGGCCTCCATATTGATTTCATTTTAGATATATTATTGATGAAAATTAAACTTTATGTGTGGTAAAATTTAAAATATATATTCCATGAAAATAATTTTAATATTAATTTCATTAATTTTAATATATAAATAATTATTTTCCCTCTAATTGTACTAGTTTTTTATGATTTTTTGTAGGAGATGTTTATATGAGAGTTTGGAGAAACGAAATGAATAATCTGATCCAATTAGGCATCACAACATGATAATACAATTCATTTCCTTCAAGGATAATTTAATTAAAATATAGTATCACTTCAAAGAAAATGGAATGATTTTCACACTATAAGTTGTTGTTCATAATGTGAATATTTAGTGTGTGGACAATAGTGGCTAATAATATAAAATCTCACAACTTGCTATATATGTACACGATTTTTAGGCCATACATGAACATAGATTAATGAAGAAGAAAGAGGAGTGTCATTAAATGAGTTTAATTTCATAGAATAAAAGATATATCTATACATATATAATAGATTTTTCTATAAATATCCATTTTTGGTTATGAGTTATATCCAAATAGATATGTAAGTGGAGATTTGGTGTAACGCCCCGACCCCACAAGATGAGAGAAGATGAATTAATTTTTACATTATAATTGTTAAAAGGAAAGAAATACCAAAGGAATGATCTGTTTCGTAGCCATGAAGAAATTATATACATACATGTAACTCATATTACATTTTTAAAGGTAACAAAATACAATACATAACAAAAACTAATAAACTAAATCCATGAGAACTCAATAAATAGTATTCTCCTCATAACCTATTAAAGGTTAACAAATGAAATGGGTGATCTCACATGCTTATAGGGGTTAGTAATAGTAGAATCATGAATAAACAATAATTTAATAATCATCAAATTATCATAGTCAATATGGCATAGTGAATAAATGAAAAACAAAGGCCATAATAAACTGAAAATGAAACTACATCCATAGATTTTTTTCATAGAGAAATACTCAAGGATTTTAATAATTAGAAATAAATAAAGAGATATTATTATTAATTTTACCTGATGTATCTATAACATGATACCACTATACCATCGAAATAGTTTAAGTCTATGGGTTGAAACCCATCTGAATTCTGGAAATAAACCTGGAGGGTTTGTATCCAACTGATTTATCTCATGAGACCTATCGATTCATCAAGGGGATATTTTAGGAACTTACCATCATTTCATGTACAAATAATTCTTTATACATACATTTAATAAAAGTAAAATATGCCTTCTAAATATCTGTAATGAGTATAGGATCCCGATTTATCAATATATCCATAGTTAAAACAACATTCCAAATAAACACCATCTGTAAATGGGTATAAAACTTAAGAAAATAATCATAACCATGAAAACAAAATATGGATATATAATATATTTAAAATTTTAAATGAAAAATAATCTCAAATGGGAAGTGGATACACCACATAAGAAATATTAGGTGCACAATACCAAGTAACTGACAATGAAATTGAAATTGATACAAAGTCCCTTTCCACGTTGTAATCAACCGAGTCATATACAAAAAATTAATAACCACCAATTGAATCACATAATAACAAGAATATAAAAATAATACTGAAAATATATATCAAATGGAAGTAAAAAATACACCACATGCATGAAATAAGTGGCAAACAATGGAAATCTCACGGAATTAAAAGTGATATAAGAAACCAATTACCATATGGACGAATGTGTTCTTCTATTGATCTTAATGACATGAATAACAAATTTTTATTCATTAATTAATAATTAAATGACCTCATATAAATATAATTTCTTTATTATAACCTTATTAGGTTCATTCATGATATTTTTTATGGGTTTAAGATGTTTAATTTTATTGTTTTGGAATTATTTTATTCGTTGGGTTTCATGATCTATTTAATTGTATTAATGAATGGAAGTTAGATTGAGATGTGGTCAAAAATCCAGAATTTTTAATATATATTATTAGTGAAATTAAATATATATAAATGATATTATAATTATTTTGGGTTACATACAATGAGAATGACTTGTTTGATAAGAGATAATGATAAACACTTGGATTAACTTGACAGTTTTGTGCATAATGTACTTGTTTTGTATTATAATTTTATATTATCATTATGTAAGGACTAAATAACATTAAATAATTTTAAATATGTATATTTTTATCTGGTTCAACCATAAAAATTGATTAATAACCATAATTAAAGATGGTAATAAAAATTGAGAACCGGTCGTCCTTGAATGTGATAAATTAATACATCTTAGAAGATATTTTCATTATTAGTATAAGAGTATGGGAAATGATAGATGATGAAGAAATATTCAATTAGAATAATCATATTGCAGTTCATTTAGGTAACTATAATTATCATATCATTTGGATTATGGGATATGGGGAAATAAAAATAAAAGAAAGAAACTGAAAATAAAAGAAAAGTTGAGAAATACCTCATGAAAATTTGTCTGGCTAACGACATCACTTAAAATTTAATAAATTAATTTGATGAGATAAATATGGTATCATAGTACTATTAAATAATATGGAATTTAAGGGGTGTATTTAATGACATATCCCAACATCATACAATTTAATTTAAAAGATAATAACATAATAAGAGTTCTTGAAAAAGAGAGAGATTTTGAGACGAAAATTCTGCAGCAAAACGGCAATGCGACATGGTTTTAGAAAACATTAAAAAATATGGGACATAGGTCACACATTAATAAAATACTCCTAAAATATTATAGGCAATGAATAATATGAAATTAATAACATGGTATGAAAACTTGAAATAAATACCACATAAAAGAGAACTTGAATGGAAAAGAGAAGTTGAGAATTCACTTACCATGTATAGTAACTCCTAAGACTTGAAGGATATGACATTGGGGGATTGAGGAAAACTTTGGAGTTCATATAGAGAGGTAAAACTTATAGGTATTCTAGTATTATGAGTTTGGGATGATATAAAATGAAGGAATGAGTTGGTATTTATAGTAAATGAGAGGGAGTTTTTTTATTAATTTCAAAGGACACCTCATTAGCAGTTTTTGAAAAACCAAGGGCTTACCCATGGTATTTCCCAGGTTTTTATCCAATTAGGGCACCTAAAATTATATTTTACTGTAGAAAAGTCTAATAGTATTTTATTTTAAATGTTAAATCGTTATGATGTCATTAAACAAACAGAAAACACAAAACTGTATTTTTACTATTCACAAAATTCATGTATTTTAGAAAAATCCTAAAAATTCACTGCAACCATTTATCGACGTGTAGAATTAAAAAATGAAATCCATTTTTTGAGAATAATTTTCTAAGTATTTTTAATTTAATTTTTGAATAAAATTATAATTTATTCAAAAAAACTATAAAACCATAACTCATTTTATAACACCTTGAGAAATTAATCAAGGTGCCATAAAATTACCTTATAATGATAAGAAAATAAAGTAAAAACTTATTATTACATTTTAAATTATTATATTAATCATAAAATTGTTTTTAAAATATTTACGACATACAAAATTACTAACACTTATACTATTATCGATTTTTCAATTATAAGAAGTCTAAATTGTATTTATACACTTGTGGGTGAAGTCTCTAATTTTTGGAAAATATAATATTCAATAATACTAATTACTATTCATAATGGTATGCTACTATTCATAAGAGTATGTTACTATTCATCAAAAATTAAGTTTTCCTTATTAGACTCTAAATATTTTACTTAACGCAACCGTGTATGTCAGTTTTTTGAAAATCAAATTATAGAAGTGGGACAATTATGTTTATTGGTTAGGTTATAATAAAGTTTTTTTCTATAGAATAAGTTTTTCATGCATTATATGTTAAATCTATTTGTAATTTCTTGGGGTGTTATATTTGGCATGAGAATTGTAAATATAGTATGGTTATTTGTGGAAAACCAATGAAAGAAAGATATATCTAAGATAAAGGAGATATAAGTTTAGATATATCATAAAAGTTACACTATAGTATAATCACATATGGATTCCATTAATTAAAGAGGTGTTGGATATTTTGATAATGTGGGATAGATATAAGAGAAGAAAAGGAAAATATAAATTAGAGAAGATACAAGAAACAAAAAAATATAATGGATATATCTTGGAGGAACCATTATCTATAAAAGGGGGGATCTTTTACATGTCACACCCTGACTATTGGACATGCGACTCGCGCGCGGGTTATGAAACTACGCGGCAGGGACACAACATTTCCATCCACGCGGTTAGTGTTAAGCGGCACGGTCTGAGCATGGTTCACTCAACCGCGCGCTCAACGGCACGCGAGCCGTGCAATTGGCCGACTTTTAAAATGAATGGATTTGGTTTTTATTATTCATAATATTATTATTGTTATTCTTTATATCTTAATATTTATATTATTTATATTTTTATTTATATTACTATTATCATTATTATTAATATTATATTATTATCATTTATATTGTCATCATTTATATTATCATTATTATTATTGTATTATTATTAAGAAAGTTAAAGATTTTAATGACATTAGTATTACTAATGAATTATTAGTGTTTTTATTATTATTACTATCTTAATTATTGTATTTTACATTATTTTTATTATTCTGGTATATTATTATTATTATTATTATTATTTTATTATTATTTTTATTATTTTATTTTGGATTTTATTATTATTATTTTAATATAATGAAATGAAAAAAAACTATCTTAACCATAATACCCATAGCCGGCACCCCACCTTTCCCCTCTTCCCATACCCGCGTCGCCCCCTTCTTTGCGCACTGCAGCCCGTAGCCCGCACCCCCTTCTACCTTCTTTGCTCCCCCCCGCTGGTGCCCCTGCCTTCCCTGACTGGCCTCCGCCTCAGCCCCCCTACCCGGCTCCTCCCCTCAGCGCAATCCGACCCCGCACCCCCTCAGCACCCGGCATCCCGATCCCTCGGCCTCTCTTCCAGCCGCCTCCCGTCTCCTGCCACACCACCCTCCTCCGCCACGCCGATTGACCCCTGCCATGCACCCGTCGTTCGGCCGCCTCTGGCCCCCCTACTAAGCGGCACACCCCGACCCCACTTTTTCCCCCTATTGTCGGCGCCCCCTCAGCGCACCCCGACCAGCCACCCGCATGCTCCGACCACCTCCGCAGACCGCCTCCGGCCTCCCCTCATTGTCCCACACTCCGTCCAGGCTGTCTACGGCTCCCCTCCAACCTCTCCTGCTCTCCTTCGACCTCTGTTCTCCACCCACAGCACCCGAAACCCTCTAATATTCTGGTCGAGGTATATTTCACTCTATTTTTGGTGTTTTCTCAATTTAACCACACCTAATTTCCTAGAATTGTAATTTTCATGTTATTCTCGTTGATTAGAGTGTGAAGATGGGTTTTTTAGGTATTTTTCGTCTTTTCGTTGAAGCGTTGTTGTGTCTGAACTTCGTTTGAGGTAGGTGTTTATGCATTTGACCATTGTTTAATGAATTCTTTTTCTTCTTAAATTAATTTAGTATATGTATATTAATTAGTTTGTTTGATTCGGATCACTTTTTAATTGAATTTGATATGTATATGTGGAATGTTTGGGTTTTCTGTGAACAACCTTGTTGAATTGTTTGTTTACATGTCACAAACCTTGCAGTTTGTATTTTGGTTTAGCGTCGATGTGTAAAGAGTCATAAAAGATGTTTTTGAACAGTTTTTGGTGTGTTCTCCTTGTTGTGCACCCTTGAAATTAATTTCAAATTAGTTTATTAATGTCCTTTGAGCTGTTTAAATAAATTATCAAGTCATTCTTGTGATGCAGATTCAGGTTCGAAATAGTTCTTAGTGTACGTTTGGTTTCAAAAGGGGGATTTTATGTGTATTTTGGTCTGAGGTCTATTTGTTTTTTCTTAAAATGATTTAATAAACAGTTTAGTGTTTTATTGAATTATTTAGATGGTGCGAAAGTGGTATTTTGAATGTGTTGAATATGCATTTGTTTTCAAAGTAGTGTGTTTATATATATATAAAAGACATGTTCTTGGTGTAAACCCATTTTGCATCAGTTAGTGGTGTTTCATTAATGGTGCAAGTAGTCCACTAAATAATGTAGATGGTGCGAGTTTTGTTTTGGAAGCATTTAGAGTTGGTGTTTGTTCCGTTTGTTCTTTTGAATTTTTTTGAGTATGTGTTTATATGTTTTAGTTGTGCAGTTGTTGCAGCGTGTCAGCGAGGAAGACTCGAGGTACTTCGGTTGTCAGAGTGCGTGTGTTTGTGCGTCTGTGCAAGGCGTGACATGCCATTATGTTTGGACAATGATCCGAGGTAGGTCCCCCACTGAACTTACCTTTAAATTTAGAATTTATTAATCGCTTGATATTATATTAATTTTAATTAATGAGAATTAGTATAAGATAATTAATTTTAAAATGATTATTTGGTGTAAAAAGAGCCGTTTATTTTATACACGACACTTGAAACATTTTCTTGACAAGAGGACACCCCTTAGTGAAAGAATGCCCATTTTTCCTTTAAACATAAGTCATGGAATTTTAAATTTAGTTCTGGTTTATTGATAAATTATTTATTTTGAAGCGTGAACAAGTGTTTTGGATTTTCTCAAGAAATTAGGGATTTCATTAAAATTGGTGAAGACCCGTTTAGTACTTTAATAAAATAAATTATTTTAGAAAACCCATTCAGGGGTGATCTTTGGTGTGTGTTGATTGCATGAGCTGTATGTGATGTTTTTTGCATCGTGACTGATTTTTTGGCATTGTCGACTCACCCCACTTTTATTATATGTGTTGACATGGGAACCTGGCATAGTGAGTGAATCTTCTGAGAACGATTGCTTCACTAGTTTAGACTATGCACTGGCTAGTGGCCCCATAGCAGGGGAATACTGAGTTATTGCTGCTATGGGGATTGGGCCGCTCGGTTAGCCCATGTAGGGCTATGCCGAGCATTAGGACGTTATGATGTCATCGAGTTAGGGAATGCCTTCAGGATGAGTCACATGTATAGTATGTTATGGATTGTTCACGATCTCCTAGGTTCGACCCATGTTTCTTTTAATGTTTATTTTTATGTGGCGGATGATTGAGAGGACTAGTTTGGTTGTTGGCCCATGCGTGCCACTTTCTTTTCCATTTCCCTTAGTGTGTGTTGTGTGTTGTGTGTGGTTTTTCCCCTTTGACTAACAATTGAAATTTGAATTTCTAACTTTCTTGTAGAAATGTCTTAAAATGCAACGAACCTATTTCTTTCAATCATTAAACTTGTTTATAAATTAAAAAGGTCAATGGGCTGTTGCTTGTTTTAGAAATGGAAGTGTGTGTGTGTGGAAACCCATATTTTATATAATTTAGTTCAAACTTGGAATTGATAAATTCATTATTTAGTAGTAGTGCATTGGGAATATATTTATCGGGCTAGCCTACCGAGTTTTAATAGTCATGCCTATAGTGTTTTCTTGTTTTTAGTTCTGTTGAAGGTTCCAGCTTTAGTTGTTCGCCATGAGCGATGTTGGTTGCGGTATTGGAGATTGACCCACGGGGTCACATGGAGTTTTGGTCGTGGTTAGGTTAGTAGCATTGTTGGTTGTTCTTTACTTATTTTCTTTTGTTCTATTTATTTTCCACTTCTTAGTTTATTTTCTTTTGGGCCAAATCGTTCCCACCTGTGAAATTTTGATGGCCGACACTAGATTCCAGCTCGTGGGGATCGGGAATGCCCCTCGGGCCATGTCGTGGGCCGGCTTGGGTGATCGGTTCCGGGTCGACCTGGGTTGGATCATGAAAAAATGGTATTAGAGGAGGCCCTTGTTATTTGGGGTGTCTGGTAGATGAATATTAGGTGTGTTGGGACTCGAGAGGTAGGTACGAGAAGGACGTCATGAACCCTCACCCGTTCCACACCTCGAGTCGCGAGGGATAGTCCGGGAATTCAGTCTTTGTTTTGTTCTGTTTTTTTTGGATTGAGGGATGATAGCAGAGGTAAACCGATGTTACATCGTGATATCACATCGAGTAGTGACCCATGTGGAGTCCGGTTACACGGTTTGAATTCCTCATAGTTGTTGACTCTTACTTGGGGCATGACCCACTACCTCGTCTCTAGGTTATATGTGACTGCTAGTCCCTCACTCCGGTGGTTTGATGCAAGTTGAGTGTCATTTTCATTCTGATTGGTATAAGTGCATTTTTGGAAATGAAAAAAATGGTTTTTGAAAATGGGACTGATTTCTTTTAAATGAAATTAAATTTATGAAATGGGTTTTAAAACTGAAAGCCATTGGTTTGGAAAACCGGGATTTTCTTGGAAATTTGTCGGGAATGGTTTGGGGTGAAACCTCAAGTACTCTTTATGAATGTTTGAACCTGTGAGAGGATGCGTGGAAAGTGCATGTTGGTGCGTATGAGTGTAAGTGTATGAAGACATGTGCAATGGTTCATGGAATTACCTGGGTGTGTTTAAAATTAAAGGCTTGACCTTGTTTTATAAATTTTATTTTAAAGAGGAAAATTGTTTTGGAAAGTGATTTTGGTTTGGAAAGTGGATTTGGTATTTAGAAAGTGGTCTTGAAAGAAAGCGGTTTTGAAAAAAAGGGCAGTTTTGGAATCTAAAATGGAATGAGAATTTTTGGACAGGGAATTTTGGGTTCTATTTGTGGTTGTTTGGTTTTTTTTGTGTTGGTTGTTTTTTGGATGAGGGTGCTTTATTGATGTTGCTTAGATTAATATTGGTTTCAGATTGGTGTTATATAAGTTGTTCAGAAATTCCACCCAAAAAGGTCCCTAGAGTTTTAATGATTCATGCCTAGTTTTTGGTATTTCTCAGACATTGTCAATCTTTCATGGTGATTGGAGTCCGTTAGAGTCAGTGCAATGGTTTTAAGAGGTTGAGTGTGCTTTTAGGATGTTGGTAACTCCTGAAGGTGTTAGGGTACATGCTGTTTTGGGTCTATTCAAAGGTCCAACTCTGGACAAGTAGGAGTTGTTCACCCCACCATTATTACAAGTTGGGATAACATGGGATTTCTTTAAAGTTGTCTTCGTCCGATGGTTTATACTTGAAGATGGGAATATGAAGAAAGTGAAAGAGCACATGCATATTCAACAGGGCCAGTAGATGGTGTATGTGTGTGTTGAAAATTTCAAGGAACTTGTGTCTTTCTCTAGAGGTAGCGTTGTAGGATTTGATGAAGACTCCTACCATCATCAGGGGTCTTTGTCCAGAGATCAAGGAGCGATTCCTCCCTTTTTTGGAGCATCACTTTTGATAAGTTGGTGCATGAGGTGTTCTTAGCTGAACTAGTCCCCGGAGCGCAGGTTCTTGACAATTCAGCATATTTAGTTACTCATGAAGCTTCCCCATCTGGTGAGTAGGATGTGCCAGAGGAACTTGTTCCAAAAGAGTCTTCTGCAGTGACTTTGGATTCTAGTTCATCAGACCGTTCTGTGGTGTGCCACCAGTGTGGCCGGTTCGGGCACGCGAAGCCATCATGTCACACCCCTCCAAAGACGTGCCATTATTGCAGATGTCTGGGTCATCTAGAGAAGTTTTGCAGAAAGCGTCGCCTATAGAAGACGATGTGACCAGAGGAATTTTAGTGCCTGACTGTGAGGCAGGAGATGCTTCATCCACTAGAGCCCCAGCCATAGGCCTTGGGATGAAGCTCACGCGCAGTCAGGAGTTTCCAGGGGTGTGAAGCCTTGGTCCGGGTTTTGTGTTCCGCTTTGGCAGTAGAACATTTAAAGTCTTTTCACCCTTTCTTTTTCCGCTGTTAAGGTTTTGATGTCTTCGTATGTTCATTTCTTCATCATGTAGTTATAATAGACATGTTCTGTTGTAATCCAATAGTTTTGTTTGTATGATCATGGTTTTCTTAATCATGCTTTTTCTTAAAAGTGTGTTTGATCCTTGTATATGTTGGTCGTGGCTGGCAGCGTTCGTTTGGAGATGTAAGTGCCTGCGGAGGAGTCAGGGCTTGAGGTTATACTCGAGTTTATTGTGGGGATCAGGTTCTTTACAGAGGTTTTTCTCTAGTGTGCGAGGATATTGGTATGGGTCGATAGTTCCATGTTTCAGCGGAGGTATTATTTTGCTAGTGCTATAGAAGATAGTTTGGAACGGTTGATAGTTCCCGCATCGCCCCCCCTTTCAGGGTGGTCTGTTTAGGTGGTAAATTTTCATGCTATTTGAATTCTTGTGGTGGGGAGAACCCTCTCATGTTCTCCTATTTTCTTGTGATGAGGTTCCTTTCAGTTTCAGTCAGGCACGAATCCTTGCTTTGTCCATTGTTCGGTTGGATGAATTTCTGGGGGCAGAAAGTGTCTGTGGTGGGGAGAATTGTCACACCTCGGATTTTGGACATGCGACTCGCGTGCAGGTTACGAAACTGCGTGGCAGGGACAACTTTTCCATGCACGCGGTTAGTGCCGGGTGGCACGGTCTGAGCATGGTTCGCTCAACCGTGTGCTCAATGGCACGCGAGCCGTGCAATTGGCCGACTTTTAAAATGAATGGATTTGGTTTTTATTATTCATATTCTTATTATTGATAATCTTTATATCTTAATATTTATATTATTTATATTTTTATTTATATTACTATTATCATTATTATTAATATTATATTATTATCATTTATATTGTTATCATTTATCTTATTATTTTTATTATTGTATTATTATTAATAAAGTTGAATATTTTAATGACATTAGTATTAATAATGAGTTATTAGTATTTTTATAATTATTACTATCTTAGTTATTGTATTTTATATTATTGTTATTATTCTGGTATATTATTATTATTATTATTTTATTACTATTATTATTTTTTTTCAGATTTTATTATTATGATTTTATTACAATGAAATGGAAAAAACCTATCCTAACTCTAATACACGTAGCTGGCACCCCCCTTTCCCCTCTTCCCATACCCACATCGCCCCATTCTTTGCACGCCGCAACCCGTAGCCCACACCCCCTTCTACCTTCTCTGCTCCCCCCCCCCCGTCGGTGCCCCTACTTGCCCCGACCAGCCTCCACCTCGACCCCCCTACCCGGCTCCTCCCCTGCACGCAGTCCGACCCTGCGCCCCCTTAGCACCCGACATCCCGCTCCCTTTGCCTCACTCCCAACCGCCTCCCGTCGCCTGCCACACCACCCTCCTCCACTGCGCTGGTTGACCCCCACCACGCACCCACCATCTGTCCGCCTCTGGCCCCCCAGCTGTGTGGCACACCCCGACCCCCTTTTCCCTCTATCATCGGTTCCCCCTTAGCACACCCCAACCAGCCACCCACTCGCTCTGACCACCTCCGTAGAATTCCTCCAGCCTCCCCTCGCAGTCCCACACTCCGTCCAGGCTGTCTACGGCTCCCCTCCAACCTCGCTAGCTCTCCTCCGACCTCCGGTCTCCACCCGCAACACCTGAAACCCTCTCCTCTTCCAGTAGAGGTATATTTCATTGTATTTTTTGGTGTTTTTCTCAATTTAACCACACCTAATTGCCTTGATTTGTAATTCACACTTTATTCTCATCGATTAGAGTGTGTAGTTAGTTTTTTTGGGTGTTGTTCGTCTTTCCATGGAAGCGTTGTTGTGTCAGCACTTTGTTTGAGGTAGGTGGTTCTGCATTTGGCCATTGTTTTATAAATTCTTTTTCTTCTTAAATTAATTTAGTACATGTATATTAATTAGTTTTTTAATGCAGATCAAGTTTTTAATTAAAGTTGATATGTATATATGGTATGTGCGTGTTTTTTGTGAACAACCTTTCTTAATTGTTTATTTACATGTCACAAACATTTCATTTTGTGTTTTGGTCTAGCATCAATCTGCGAAGAGTCATAAAAGATGTTTTTGAACAGGTTTTGGTGTGTTATCCTTATTGCGAACCCTTGAAATTAATTTTAAACTAGTTTAATAATGTTCTTTGAGCTGTTTAAATAAATTATCAAGTCATTCTTGTGATGCAGATTCGGGTGCGAAATAGTTCTTAGTGTACGTTTGGTTTCAAAAGGGGGATTTTATGTGTATTTTGCTATGAAGTCTTATTGTTTTTTTTGAAGTGATTTAATAAACAATTTAGTGTTTTATTGAATTATTTAGATGGTGCGAAAGTGGTATTTTGAAAGTGTTGAATATGCATTTGTTTTTAAAGTAGTGTGTTTATATATATATATAACATGTTCTTGGTGTAAACCCTTTTTGCGTCACTTAGTGGTGTCTCATAAATAGTGCAAGCAGTCCATTAAATAATGTTGATGGTGCGAGTTGTGTATTGGAAGCATTTCGAGTTGGTGTTTTTTCCGTTTGTTCATTTGAATTGTTTTGAGCCTGTGTTTATGTGTTTTAGTTGTGCAGTTATTGCAGCGTGTCAGCGAGGAAGACTCACGGTACTTCGGTCATCGTCTTGCGCGTGTTTGTGCGTATGTGCGAGGCGTGACATGGCATTATGTTTGGACAACGAGGCGAGGTAGGTCCCCCACTGCATTTGCCTTTAAATTTAGAATTTATTAATTTCTTGATATTTTAATAATTTTAGTTAATGAGAATAAATATAAGATAATTAATTTTAAAATGATTATTTGGTGCAAAAAGAGCCGTTTATTTTATACACGACACTAGAAATATTTTCTTGATGAGCGGACAACGAGTAGTGAAAGAATTCCCGTTTGGACTTTAAACACAATTCAGAGAATTTTAAATTTAGTTCTGGTTTATTGATAAAATTATTTATTTTGAAGCGCGAACAAGTGTTTTGGGTTTTCTCGAGAAATGTTGTTTTTCTTTAAAATTGGTGAAGGCCTGTTTGTCAGTTTAATAAAATAAATTATTTTGGAAAACCCATTCATGGGTGATCTTTAGTGTGGGTTGATTGCGTGAGCTGTATGTGATTTTTGTGCATCGTGACTGACTGTTTGGAATTGTTGACTCACCCCCTATTTTATTATTTGTGTTGACATGGGAACCTGGCATAATAAGTGAATCTTATGAGAACGATTGTTGCACTAGTTTAGGCTACCAGCTGGCTAGTGGTCCCATAGCAGGGGAATACTGAGTTATTGCAGCTATGGGGATTGGGCCCCTCGGTTAGGCCATGTAGGGATATGCCGAGTGTTAGGGCGTTACGACATCATCGAGGTAGGGCATGCCTTCAGGATGAGTCACATGTATAGTATGTTCTGGATTGTTCAAGATATCCTAGGTTCGAACCATGTTTCTTTCAGTGTTTATTTTTATATGGAGGATGATTGATATGTCTAGTTTGGTTACTGGCCCCTGTGTGCCACTTTCTTTTCCATTGCCCTTAGTGTGTGTTGTGTGTTTTGTGTGGTTTTTCCCCTTTGACTAAAAATTGAAATTTTAATTTCTAACTTGCTCGTAGAAATGTCTTAAAATACAACACACCTGTTTCTTTCAATCATTAAACTTTTTTTTAAATTAATAATGGAAATGGACTATTGCATGTTTTAGAAATGGAAGTGTGTGTGTGGAAACCAATATTTTATATAATTTAGTTCAAACATGGAATTGATAAATTATTTATTTAGTGTTAGTGCAATGGGAATATATTTATCAGGCTAGCCTACTGAGTTTTAATACTCACACCTATAGTGTTTTATTGTTTGTAGTTCTGTTTCAGGTTCTGTCTTCAGTTGTTCGCCTTGAGCGATATTGGTTACGGTATTGGAGAGTGACCCCCGGGGTCACATGGAGTTTTGGTCGTGGTTAGGTTAGTAGTGTTGTTGGGTGTTCTTTACTTATTTTCTTTTGTTCTATTTATTTTCTGCTGCTTAGTTTATTTTATTTTGGGCCAAATCATTCGCACCTGTTAAAATTTGATGCCCGACTCTAGTTTCCAGCCCGTGGGGATTGGGAATGCCCCTCGGGCCATGACGCAGGTCGGCTTGGGTGACTGGTTCAGGGTCGAACCAGGTTAGTTTGTGACATTACACACAAGGGATAATGTTGATTACACATGGGGGAATTCATATTTCATAGTATTATTTTAGGTTTTATATTACATTTCATTTTTGTAATTCTTGACTATTCTTTTTTTATTCATGAAAATTATTTATTAGACCTTATATTTATATTCTCACATATATAGTGTGAAGAAAAAACATCATCAATGATTTCTTAAGGATTATTTATTAAATCCATAGGAGGTAATAATATAAAATAATGGTGGTATATACCATCATGTTATAATTATTTATTCATTCATGGGATTATTTAATTCAAATAGTATTTTTTTTGTGACACATTGTTATTATTATTTTTATTAAATAATTTACCAAGTGTGTTTGATAGCCAAAAAAACCCAACATGATAAAGGGATTTAATTTCTTATCTTTTAATTGTTTATTTTCTTTCAATTTTTCTTAGCAAAATCAAATCATGTTATTTTAGATTTTCTAATAATTTTTTTCAAGACGGTAGATTTGTTTCTGTAATTTTTGACCATATTAATGTCAAAAAAATTAATGATCATGTAGATATTGAGTTTAATTATTCTTTATCTTTATTTCGGTTAACCAATTTTAAATACTTACTATTGAAACCTATTTCTATTTATTATGTTTCTCTGTGTTTTTTTATTAATTTTTTTGAGTTTTTAGTTTTAGTAACATAATTTAGTGAATATAGTTTCATGATCCAGAAAAGATCATGATGACCTGATATTTAGTAAATAATTTTCACTAAGATTTCTTTTTCTCTTTGGGATTGGCCTTGGAAGTCACATTACTATACTATAACTTATAATCTTTAGTGAATTTCGTTATCATGAATTTTATATTTATAAACTTTGGGGAATCATGGGGAATTAAAGGCACTCTATGGTACGGTAATCATATTGCATCCTTACAGTGATCACTCAGTTCTCGTATTGTGTAAATAAATTATATAAGGAAATGGGACAATCTCTATTTATTATTAATATAATGATGGATAATTAGATTCAATATGATGATATCTAGAAGAAATTCTTTGAACTAAACATTCCCATTCATAAGTTGAGGCGTTGTCTAAAGAATCATAATGTCCACTTGGTCTATTACATATACCCTCTCAAATATTCCTTCAGATTTTAGAGGCAAAATTAATTTCAAACAATGTGGGTCATAATGTTATAGAACTATAATATCTGTTTTGTAAATAAGAAGGTAGTTATGTGGTAGGCACATGAAAACATTATTGAAGAACAATAGACCCCATATAATACACTAGTAAATTCTTAGATCCCTGATGATGGGGATATTATTATTCGTGACACTACTCAAACATAGTAGATATACTTTGATAGTGCCTCAAGGAACCAAATAGTAATAATAATAGAGAGTAAAAAATCAATAGGGTTATCTTGGGAATTTTTCTAATATCTCTAGAAAAGGAAGTTATTCCTTATTCATTCTAATTTTAAGAAGGATGCACTATCATAAACTGGCCCAATATCACATCTAACCCAACACCCAATACAGCTCCTGGTAAGGCTCGAAGGGTGTTCTTGATCCCCATGGGCTGAAAACGAGTTCCTAGGAATAAAACATCACACTTTGGGAACAATTTCTCCCATAATATTAACCATGAGAAATATACAAGAAGATAAAATAAACACAACCAATAACCATAATAAGAATAAGAATCACTATCACAAGTTGAACTTTTACAATGTTAAACAAAAAACTAAAATACCAAAATGGAGAGGGGATAAAACTACACAAACCCAACCTTCATAGAACAAGATGTCCATCACACTCATTCAATATCCACACACACATAAAAGAAGAAGAACCACTAGAAACTTGATCCACTATCAGCACTATAGAACATCTTTCCTTTACCTGGTTCTAACATAACAAGATCTAAATATATAAGGTTTAACACAATACCCAATAAAATACTATCGAGGAGAAGGATTCCAATCCAAAACATTATAATAAAAATTAGCATTCATGTTTTAAGAAATTGATTAGAATATTTTTTTACAAAAACATGTAAGTAAAAAAATTTCATGAAAAACATTGTAGAAGTTAAAATAAAGGAAATTTCCACTATGTGTTGATGTTCAGTCCAAAATAATGAGAAAACCATAGATAATCCGTAAAGGTAGAAACAATAGTGGGACAATATGAACCTTTTATCTTAGTGATATGGTATATAATATATGACCCACAATGTCCTCATGCACAAGACACAAGAGAGAAACCCATTCATCATCATAGTTTCATTAGTGTTGTTTCATAAATCATTCTAGAATGAATCAATTATCATCCCACCTATTCAACAAACTTACTAATACTAGTACACCCACTTATACACATATGATTACCTTTGTTCAAAAATTAATTCCAATGTCACATAGATCACCTCTTTCACATACACACCAAAAAGTATTAATACATATGAAAACCTAAAATTTTCTATAAGAAAATCCACTTTAAAATCCATACACACTAAAAATTAATTTCAAAACAAGCTTCATTCCACTTACACATTTGATATAACACATATAGAAAGCATTACAGAGAAGGAACACATGAAACCCAACCAATTTAATTTGGAAAATCATCTTTCAACATATACACACATCAAAAAACCTTTGGAATCATATTTTTTTATCATTCACGCACGTCATGAATCATATTTAGAAATAAAATAAATCATGAAAAAATAATCTCATAATACTAAATCATGAAATAACATATCTTAAGCTTATAAAATTCTGAAATATATTGGAAAACCACTTCTGCACCTCCATGTGACACTATAATGGAATTATCATACCATAAACATCAAGATTAAACTCAAAGTGACATGGTTCAACCCACATTTGGGAATCCAGCCTGCTAGAGAAGGAAGAACCCAAGAATAAATGGAAGAGGAGGCCAAGAAGAAGAAGTAAATAAATAAAGTTTGAACTTACTATGATTTTGGGATGATTCCACATAAAAAATAATATAAATTTCATGTTATAAGGAAGACATGAGGAGAGTTAGAGGTTTAAAAGGATGAAAATATTGATTGGGGGATAATACGGTGGATTTGGGTTAAAATCAGGGAAGGGAAAAGGGGAAAATTATTCATTTTTAATGAAATAGATGGGCTGCATCATTTGGACATACGGTTTTCCAAAACATTACAGAACTGTGAATCCCTCTCTATCCAAAGAGGAATGAAGCTGTACAGTTAATGGGGGAGGCTTCATGTCCATGTGATTGGCCATGATCCCCATAAAAAACAACTATTTTGGGTGAATAGTTATCTATATACCCATGAGGAAGATCATGCGGACCAAACCGTGCCACTATCCAGGGTTCATAGTCCTTCTTGGAACAACACATGGTATCTACTAACTGTGAACAGACCATGTGCCATCTAATATCAAGTATAATGTTTTTTTTCAAGAAACCTAATAAATATAAAGAACATGGATAACATCAAAATAGATAATAAAAATACTTCAAAATCAAATCACAAATGTTACAATTCTCCCCAGCATGAAAACATTCCTCCCTAAAAAAATCATTCGGATGTCTGATCAGATAAATAAAGTTGGTACTTCTCCTCAACCTAATAATTATACTCCCATTTTTCATGATCATCATTACCATGGTTAAAAAGACCAAAAAATGGTATGGTATTCCCATGAATAACTTTTTATTGGGAATCCACAATATATACCAACCAATCAAACAAAAAAAATAAGATTCCAAGTCTAACGATTCCCAGTTAAAAACATGGGATGGGTATGGATTGTACTCTTTCATCTATGAAACATGGAAAACTTCATGGGTTAATGTCAACTGAGACATCAAATATTACTGGTACATCACCATACCAATTACCTCAATAATCTCAAAAGGTTCTATATACTTTAGCATTAGCTTACATTTCCTACCAAGATTATGGTGACCCAAACGAGTTTCCACATTCAAAATAATTAGTCCACCCACTGATAACTCCAAGGATCATCCCCAATGACAGATATATGACTTATGTAGGATCTATTATTTTAACAAGCACTGACATATCAACTTGAATTTATCAAACATTTCCCACACAAGGCTCAATATGAATAATGAGATCGCACCCACATCAGTCCAATACAGTGGAGATAGACATAGTTGATATGACAACCCTGCTTTTTTTACAAACATAAACATGATTTATTACATAAACCTTCCCTTGATACAACAAATAATATCAAGAGGTTTAGTGTCTTTGGGGCTTATTATCATTACATAAAAACATAAAACATGAAATAAAACATCTTTATTGAAAGCTTCCTTTACATGACCACTACATTCCCTCATACTTAGCATTGCATGGGATAACCTGAGGACATGCATAAGAAAAGGGTGAGCTATAAAGCCCAGTAATGGAGCACACATGGAATAACATGAGGAGTACAATACATGTTAGACAATAGGAATATCAATAGAGAATAAGAGAAACATGAACATAAAGTCATGATAAAGCATGATAATCATAACATGGAAATGTGGCAACAACACTTAACATGGAATTAGCATGAGCCAAGGCCCATTGCACAAGGAGCATGAGTAAATCCTCATTGCACATAAAGCATGAGTAAAACCTCATTGCAATTGAATTAGAATGATTCAACACTAATTGCACATGATGTATCATGATACAATACTTTATCCAATGCATTGGAGCGCTATAAGGGCGCACTCTTCTTAAACATTTCATTTCACGCATAAGTGTGCCACATGGATCATAAAACATGGATTCATAAAACATAATAATTTATTCCACGATAAAGTAATGTGGAATTCATACATGAAACTTTATAATTAATAAGTTAATGTTCATAAAGGTGAATACCCTTGATGGAGAAATGGGCATGGTATTCACTACACAATGGCATTGGCTTAGAAAATCGGTGCGATTTCAGCAGCGTAACAACGTGACATAAGAATTCATAAAAACAGTTGATGAGAGATAATGGGGTTCATAATAATATTTACATGTAATGGAAAGTAAGTAGGTCATATAGATACATGTCTCAACAATTGTAATGGAATTTAGATTCATGATACAAAAGTATTTCTTGAATGTAAATGACGAGAGAGAAGTTCCTTTCAGAATTTCGGCATAGTAACAAGTGTACATGAGAGGCATTTAATGAGAGAGAAAGGGATATCCCATCATTAAATCAATAAGAGGGCTGTATGGGGGAGGTTAAAAACCATACCCCATCATTTATAGTTGAAATTAAAAGGGAATACCCATATGAAGAAAATTGAACAAAAATGAGAAAGGAAGAAAAAACCCTTACTTGGAAGTGTGCTTCCAAAGGCTTGAGAGAGGCTTGAGAAAGGCTTCTTGGAAGCTTGTGGAACCCTGGGAGGATTCTCGAGAGAGTAGGGCAGAGGTTGGACGAACTAAAAAGGCTTTTAGGGAGGAGGAAGTGGGAGCTTGGTTGGTTTTATACAGGAAAGGTGAGGGAATTCTTTATTATTTAGGTTTGGGACCCCTTATATTAAATTAATCCAAAACACAAACCAGCACATGGTTTTTTCCAATGGTTTTTGGAAAAGGGAAGAGGAAAAAAATATTTTATACGGGAAAAGTCCGAACTTCTTAAAATAATAGGGTTGCTTATGTGGAGGTGAGTCACACTCCCATGGAAATTAATTTAAAAAGACAAGGTGTTTAATAAGTCTTGAGGGGTCCATTAATGATTTGAAAAGTAAGTCAAACAAACCCAAAATCACATTATTTTAATGTTAAAACATATATTGTCCGAAGATAAAGCTTATTTTATTTTATTACATCACTATTGGGTCATTATGATGTCATAAAACACATTATATATTTAAACGGTATTTAATTTTTACCCAAAAATTTGACTGTCTCAGAAAATTATGAAAAATTCACCGTTAGATAATTTTGATGTCCTGAGTCCAGAAATAACATTTATTTTATGTAAATAATTTTCTAAATATGTTAATTTTCACATTTAAAATAAAAACTAACATTTATCGAAAATTCACGGGTTTTGATAGAAATGGATTTCAAACCATAATAAAAATTATAATTGCCTTCATAAAAATTATAAGGTCATTTATATTTAAAAAAAATTAATTTATTAATAATAATAATAATAATTTATTAAAATATTATTTAATACAAAAAATTTCTTAATTTAATAAAATAAAATTCTTAATTAAATAATAACTACAAAGACTATTTGTACTTTAAAAAATATTTACAATGTATCCATAATGACAAGAAAGTATATACATTATTATATACAAAAAAAATAAAGTACATGAACATAGTACTATCGATTTGTTACATAACCCCTTAAAACAGCTCCATAAGATCTACGGGTAAGGTGTGCGATGGTGACAGACTCTTGGGGTGGCCCGGATAACATCGCTCGAGTGGTAATCTCTATCAACATCCACTTTTCAGGTAGATGGTCCCATTCGAGCTTGACATGATGAATCTCAACTTGGGTTTGGTCAAGAGAGAAGCCCAAGGATGCCACCTCTTTTCCGAGCTCCGACAAATGGGCTTCGTATGGAGCAATTCTACTGGATGAGGCCACCGCTTCTTTTGTCTGAGTAAATTGGATTTGTTAAAGCCCTATATTTATACTAATCATGTGATCACTATTCAACGGGTATATTAGCAATGGTCAAAATTCTTAACATAAAACCAAAGAATTTGACATCTTATAAAAAAAATTTTTCATAAAGAGATATTTAACTAGATGAAGAGGGTTTTTCCATTAATGACACTTTGGGTCATTACAATATTCCCCCCTTAAGAAATTTAGCCCTCGAATTTTTCCTTTTCACACACTAAAACAAATGTGGGTAACTCAGCTTCATAATTTCCTCCGATTCCCGAGTCGCTTCTTTAAACTTTTTGTTTCGCCACAACACCTTGACGAGGGGCATTGTCTTATTTCGTAGAACTTTTTCTCTACGATCTACGATATTCACTGGTTTCTCCTCATAAGAAAGATCATCCTCCAAGTGTACCACCTCAGAAGAGAGTACATGTGAAGGGTCCAGTACGTACTTCCTTAAGAGGGATACAGGAAAGACATCATGTACTTTGGCCATGGTAGGTGGAAGTGCTAGTCGATAGGCCATAGCCCCGACACGATCAAGAATCTCGAAGGGGCTGATGTACCTTGGACTTAACTTCCCTTTCTTTCCAAACCTCATGACCTTCTTCCATAGAGATATGCGTAGAAAAACCATGTCTCAAACTTTAAACTCAAGGTCTCGTCAACGATTATCTGCATTACTCTTCTGTCGACTCTGGGCTACCTTGATATGCTGCTGAATGGTTTTCACCTTCTCCACCATTTGCATGACCATTTCCGGTCCAAGCAGCTTGTGTTCACCGACCTCATCCCAACACGCCGGTGTTCTGCACCTTTTCCCATATAGGGCTTCATATGGTTCCATTTAGATGCTCAAGTGGAAACTATTATTATAAGATAATTCAAAAAGAGGAATATGTTGATCCCATTTTCCATTAAAGTCCATTGAGCACGTTCCCAAAATGTCCTCAAGTGTTTGGATAGTCTGCTCAGATTGGATATCAGTTTGTGGATGATAGGCTGTACTAAAGTTCAGTTCAGTATTCAGAGCATGTTGAAGACTCTTCCAAAACTTAGAGGTGAATCTTGGATCTCGGCCAGACATAATAGATAGTGGTACTCCATGCAACCTTACCACTTCCCTGATATATATCTGTGCCAGTTGATCCAATGAGAAATCCTCCCAAATAGCAATTAAGTGTGCATGATTTGTAAGACGATCCACAACAACCCAGATTGCATTGTTTCCTTTAGATGTCCTCGGATGTCCGGTGACAAAGTCCATGGTGATGTTCTCCCATTTCCATTCTGGAATGGGAAATGGTTGCATCACACCCTTAGACTTTTTCCTCTCTGGCTTCACTTGCTGACACACTAGGCACTTTGATGTATATTCAGTGATCTCCTTATTCATATTATCCCACCAAAAGTTTTCTCAGAGATCTAGATACATCTTTGTGCTCCCTGGGTGAATAGATAAATTTGAACTATGTGCATCATCCAAAAGTTCCTTCTTCAGCTCCGGACTTGATGGAACACATAGTCTTTTCCCAAACTGCACAATTCCTTCTTCATTAACATTATACTCCAAGGATTTCCCTTTTTCGATAGCTTCCACTTTTTCTTGAATTCCCACATCATCCTTTTCAACATCTTTTAACCTTTCCAAAAGAGACAGCTGAGCAATAATTTGGGAAAGGATTGATGATGTTCCCTTCTTTATGATTCCCATTTCCATCTTCATCAAGTCTAAGATGATTGGATCCTTCTAAATTCTCATCATTGATAGAATCGTTGAGTCCTTTCTACTTATGGAATCTTCTACCTTGTTCGCTTTCCCAGGGTGATAATGTAAGGAATAGTCATAATCCTTGATGAGCTATATCCATCTTCTCTGGCGCATATTAAGCTCTTTCTATGTGAATATATATTTAAGACTCTTATGGTCAGTATATATCTCACATTTCTCCCCATAGAGATAATGCCGCTAGATTTTCAAGGAAAAGATCACTGCTGCCTACTCCAGATCATGCGTTGCATAGTTTCGCTCATGGATTTTAACTGCCTTGAGGCATAGGATATCACTTTATCATTATGTATCAGCACACAGCCTAAGCCCTTCTTCGAAGCATTGCTGAAAACCACAAAAGGTTCCCCACTTGTGGGTAAAGTGAGGACGAGTGCAGTGATAAGCCTCATTTTCAAATCCTTGAATCCTTCTTCACATTCATCACTCCAATAAAACTTTACTCCCTTTCTATTTAGCTTGGTAAGAGGGTTGGACAATCGTTAGAAATTTCTCACAAATTGTCAATAATATCCAGCTAACCCCAAGAAGCTACAGATATCCGTTATCGACGTTGGCCTCGACCATCCCTCAATTGCATCTGTTTTAGAGGGGTCCACAGATATCCTATTGCTTGTGATGATATGGCCCAATAATGAGACCTCATTCAACCAGAACTCACACTTGTTGTACTTTGCATAGAGCTTCTCCTTGCGCAATGTCTCTATTATAGTTCTTAAATACTTCTCATGATCCTCCTTGGTTTTAGAGTATATTAGAATGTCATCTATAAAGACTACCAAAAAATTTTCAAGGTAATCTCTAAAGACTCTATTCATCAAGTCCATGAAGATTACTGGATCATTAGTGAGTCCGAAAGGCATTACTATGAATTCATAGTGCCCGTATCTTGTACAAAAAGCAGTCTTGGGGACATCTTCTTTCTTTAACCTTACTTGATAATATCCCGACCACAAATCTACCTTGGAGAAGTATTGTACTCCACGCAGTTGATCGAAAAATTCATCAATTCGTGGGAGAGGATACTTGTTCTTTATCATGATTTTGTTAAGTTCACGATAATCGATTCAAAGCCGCATTGACCCATCCTTCTTCTTGACGAAGAGGACTGGTGCACCCCATGGTGAAGCACTTGGGTGTATAAACCCTTTATCCAGATTCTCCTGTAGTTGTTTCATCAGATCATCAAGCTCAAAAAAAGCCATTCTATATGGAGTCTTGGATATTGGTAGCTCCCCAGGTATAAGTTCAACTAAGAATTCAATATCTCTTCTAGGAGGAAGACCAGGAAATTCCTCGGGAAACACTTCAGCGAATTCCCTCACAATAGGTATTTCTTCAAGGATGGTTTCTTCCTTCGACTCAATCATCTGAGCCAGATACGCTTGCTCATAGGACAGTAATATCCATGCTTGAGATGATGGAGCTAAAAGAGATTCATCTTCCTCCTTACACTTGTAAAGAAGCAGGGGTCGATTCTCTATATGGAGTGTGATTTCCCTTTCCCGACAATTTATTTTGGATCTATATAAGGAAAGCCAATCCATGCCAATAATTTCATCAAATTCCACCAGAGGGAGTATGACGAGGTTCACCGGGAAATTCAATCCACAGATTATAATAGGGGAGGACTTATACTCATGGGATGAAATGATTGCCCCATTTTTCGTACTCACTGATATCTTCACTTCCATGATTTGTGGTGGTGCTGGTATTGTTCTACTAAACTTTCTAGATATAAAAGAATGCATAGAACCTGAATCAAAAAGTACGTTCGCTATTATTGAATGAATAACTGGCGTACCTATCCCCACTTCGTTGTCGGGGTTCACTTCGGAAGAAGTGATGGAAAAATCTCTTCCTTGCTGACTTGGAGGTTGTTGGTTGCCTCTGAAAACCCTTGTATTAGGGCACTGATTTGCAAAATGCCCTGGTTCTTTGCATTTGTATCATTGAACAACGCGTTGAGGTTCGAATGGAGCGTTCCTATCCTCTATTGCAGCCGCATGTCTTTCTTGATGACTGTTAATAGCTAGGTACCCTTCCCTTCCACACCTGAAGCATTTCCTCGTCCCCTTAAGACAATTTCCAGGGTGCTTCTTACCGCACTTTTTTAAAGTGGGGTGCTGGATCTTCTTAGCACCATTGGATTTATCCATCGAACCACCGACATTGAATTCCACCTTACACTTCTTTTCTCTATGATACCCCTATGATTCCGCGATCTCCATTTCGACCTTGAGGGCACATCGGACAATTTCCTCATAGCTGTCGAAGTCATGGATCGCTAATGCTTTCCGCAAGATAGGCTTCAGCCCACCAAAGATGCGGTCAACCTTGTATTTGGGGGTAACGACAAAGCCAAAAGCATATTGTGAAAGCCTTGTGAAGTTTGCCTCATACACTCCAACAGATTCTTCATCTTTTTTACTTGAGGGAAAGGAAATCCCTTTCCATATTAAGCCGGAGGGTGCATGGAAAATATTTATCTAAAAACATCTTCTGGAAATCCTTCCATTCCAATGTCTCGATCTCCTCCTCGGGCTTCGTATTTTTTATCAATGTCCACCATTGATCAGCTTCACTCTTTTCATGATCTACTTTCAAACATATATTTTTAGGGGCATTTTTTTAATTCCCTTAATAAGTGTCATACTAAGCTTGTGGATTTACCAAAGAATATCCCCTAGGAGTGTCGTAACCAAGAGTGCAGCAAGGCCCGTTGCCATGCACCGGTTCCCGTTCGAGTCTAGCTCAAAGCGGTGTTTTCGGGTTTTACCCCTAGGATACATCTATGCCAGAGCCGCCTCTACCTACTCATATCCAGACATGGATGTATCTGCCTAATAACCCACTTACTCAATACTCACCAAAACATAGGGACGTTTTTACTGTACATAGTCTTGTATCGAAGGCTTTACTAGGGTTTTTTAATCCTAATCCCAAAAATAACTAAACCTATCCTCTGATACCAACTATGACAACCCTGCTTTTATTACAAACTTAAACTTGATTTATTACATAAAACATCACTTGATACAAAAAATAAGATCGAGATGTTTAGTGTCTTTAGGGCCTAGGATCATTACATAAAAACGTAAAACAAGAAATACAACATCTTTATTGAAAACTTCCTTTACATGACCACTACATTCCCTCGTACTTAGCATTGCATGGGATAATTTGAGGACATGCATAAGAAAAGGTTGAGTTATAAAGCCTCGTAAGGGAGTACACATGGAATAACAAGAGGAGTACAATAAATGTTAGACAATAGGCATATCAATAGAGCATAATAGAAACATGAACATAATGGCATGATAAAGCATGATAACCATAACATGGAAATGTGGCAACAACACTTAACATGGAATTAGCATTAGCCAAGGCCCATTGCACATGGAGCATGAGTAAATCCTCATTGCACATAAAGCACGAGTAAAACCTTGTTGCACTTGTATTAGCATGAGTCAACACTCATTGCAAATGACTTATCATGATACTATACTTTACCCAATGCATAGGAGCTCTATAAGGGTGCACCCTTCTTAAACATTTCATTTCATGCATAAGTGTGCCACATGGATCATAAAATATGGATTCATAAAACATAATAATTTATTCCATGATAAAGGAATGTGGAATTCATAAATGAAACTATATAATCAATAAATAAATGTACATAAAGGTGAATATCCTTAACAGAATAATGGTCATGGTATTCACTACACAATGGCATTGGCTTAGAAAACCGGTGCGATTTCGGCAGCATAACAGCGTGACATAAGAATTCATAAAAATGGTTGATGAGAGAGAAAGAGGTTCCTCATCATATTTACATGTAATGGAAAGTATATAGGTCATATAGATACATGTTCCAACAATAAGAATGTAATTTAGATTCATGATACAAATGTATTTCTTGAATGTAAATGAGGAGAGAGAAGTTCCTTTCGGAATTTCGTCATAGTAACGGGTGTACATGGGAGGCATTTAATGAGAGAGAAAGGGGTCTCCCATATTTCAAACAATAAGAGGGCAGTATTGGGGAAGTGCTAAACCATACCCCAGCATTTATAATTGAAATTAAAAGAGCATAACAATATGAAGAAAATTGGACAAAAATGAGAAAGGAAGAAAAAACCCTTACTTGGAAGTGTGATTCCAAAGGCTTGAGAGAGGCTTATTGGGAGCTTGGGGAACCTTGGGAGGATTCTAGATAGAGTAGGTAAGAGGTTGGAAGAACTCCAAAGGCTTTGAGTGAGCAGGAAGTGGGAGCTTGTGTGGGTTTATATAGGAAAGGTGAGGGAATTCTTTATTATCTAGGTTTGGGACCCCTTATATTAAATTAATCCAAACCACAAACCAGCCCATGGTTTTTGCCCATGTTTTTTGAAAAAGGGAAGAGGAAAACAATATTTTATAAGGAAAAAGTCCGAACTTCTTAAAATAATATGGTTGCTTATGTGGAGGTGATTCACACTCCAATGGAAATTAATTTAAAAAGACCAGGTGTTTAATAAGTTTTGAGGGGTCCATTAATTATTTAACAAGTAAGTCAAAAAAACCCAAAATCACATTATTTTAATGGTAAAACATATATTGGCCTGACATAAAGATTATTGTATTTTATTACATCACTATTGGGTCATTATGATGTCATAAAACACATTATATATTTAAACGGTATTTAATTTTTACCTAAAAATTTGACTGTCTCAGAAAATTATGAAAAATTAACCATTGGATAATTTCGATGTCCTGATTCAAGAAATAACATTTATTTTATCTAAATAATTTTATAAATATGTTAATTTTCACTTTTAAAATAAAAACCGATATTTATCAAAAATTCACGGGTTTTGACAGAAATGGCTTTCAAACCTTAATAAAAATTATAATTGCATTCATAAAAATTATAAGACCATTTATATTTAATAAAAATTAATTTAATAACAATAATAATAATAATTTATTAAAATATTATTTAAGTCAAAAAATCCCTTAATTTAATAAAATTGAATTCTTAATTAAATAATAACTACAAAGACTATTTGTACTTTAAAAACTATTTACAATGTATCCATAATGAAAAGAAAGTATATACATTATTATATACAAAAAAAATAATGTACACGAACATAGTACTATCGATTTGTTACATAATACCTTAAAACAACCACATAAGACCTAAGGGTAAGGTGTGCGATGGTGACATACTCTTGGGGTGACTCGGATAACATCACTCGAGTGGTAATCTCTATCAACTTCCACTTTTCACGTAGATGGTCCTGTTCGAGCTTGGAATGATGAAGCTCAGCTTGGGCTTGGTCAAGAGAGAATCCCAAGGATGCCACCTCTTTTCCGAGCTCCGACAAATGGGCTTCGTATGGATCAATTCTACAGGATGAGGCCATCGCTTCTTTTGTCTGAGTAAATTGGACTTGTTAAAGCCCTATATTTATACTAATCATGTGATCACTATTCAATGTCTATATTAGCAACGGTCAAAATTATTAACATAAAACCAAAGAAGTTGACATCTTATAGAATTTTTTTTCATAAAGAGTCGTTTAACTAGATTAAGAGGGATTTTCCATTAATGAAACTTTGGGTCATTATAGTTGATGATAAAGAGTCTCAAAGGGAGAAATTCAAATTGGGGATTGGTAAATTTTATTATAAGAAAATTACAGTGACCCCAAATAGAAATCCCATGAGTCACTAAAATACAACACACATGAATAGAGCATGTCTTCCATGATCTGATTTTCCCACTCCATATGAACATCTACTTGAGGATGATATATCATACTCAAATTGATATACAAAACCATTTCTTTTTGAATAACTTCCCAAAAAATGAGATGTAAATCAGTAGGCTTTTCTGAAATAATATCCAATAGAACACCATAAAGCCTTACTATCTCCTGAACATATAATCAACCCAACTCATCCACCATAGATGAATCCTTCACCAGGATGAAATGGGATGATTTGGTCACATAGTCAATCACCACCCATATGGTGTTCTTTCCCTAGTGTATATGAGGTAAGAAAATTATTAAATCCATAGAAACATCGTCCGATATATAGATAAGAATTGATAATGGATGAAGAAAGTCGAATGACATCTAGTTTTCTACCTTAGCCTGCTGACATATATGCCACTTTGATACCAAATAATCTATTTCCCTACTCATACCTGACCACTAGAACTAAAAACACTGGCCATAAAACATATTGGTAGTCCCTGGATAAATCAACCATTGGTATTGGTGGCTATCCTACATCACCACCTTCTATAATGAAAATGGAACCATGATACGTCCATTTAAAAAAATAACTCTATCTGATGATGAACATCTTTCATTGGGCACGTCCCCACCATTTAAGCATATCATAGAACACTAGAAAAACTCATCACCCAACTATTATTTCTGAATCATCTATCGGTGGGAGAGAGTCAAGTGAACACTAGACAAATAGAACCTCTAATATTCTCCCTTATTTCCAAATGCATCTGGGAAAAAACCTCATGAAATTTCTTTTATCACTAGACTCTTTTAGATAATGCACTGACACTTTCTTTTTTCGAAAAAATTTCTACCATATTCCCATTACTGAGGGTATACGGGATATCAAAATAAAACCCATGAAGGTACTTGACCCAATGATATTGCTTCAAATTCATGTCATTTTTAGAGAACATGTTGGAAAAACATTTATAGTCTAAATAGAACATAAACATCATGCGAAAGATATAATGATACCATGTCTTTTAGGTATGCATAAATTTCACTAATTCCATATCATGGGTTGGATAATTATTTTAATGTATTCAGAGTTGGTGAGTTTCTTGCATATCCACATGTTCATCCTGTATCAGGACACACCCAAGACCCATACATGATGAATAAAAGAAGATCCTGTATCCCATTCTAGATTCTAAAAAGATCAAAATATGGTTCGTGGTCAACTACCTCTTAAACTCCTAAAAACTATTCCTGACACTCATGACTCCATTCAAACATTACCCATTTCTAGGTAAGCACATTCATGGGTGAAGAAATCCTAGAGAAATATCTAAATAACCACTTATAATACCCTATGAGGCCTACAAATCTCATGATTTCAAAGACACTCCTAGATTTCTCCCATGACATCAATGCACTGATATTATCAGGGTCTATCAAAACACCTCATTCAAAAATTAAATAACCATGAATCTTTACTTTTCTAATCCAGGACATGCTCTTAGAGAACTTTTCATAGACACGATGATCCCTAAGTGGGACAAGAATAAACCTCAGGTGTCATTCATGCTTCTCCTCAATCCCAAACTAGAACATGATGTCATCTACAAACACAAAAATGAATGATTTGTGGTACTAGTGGACACCAAGTTCATAAATTCTATAAAACCCACAATAGAATTCATTAAACTGAATGTCAAGAACAAATACTAGAAATGGTTGTACTTCCTTTTGAAATATATCTTAGGAACATCTGTCTCTCTGAATCTGACATGGTGATATATAGAATGCAATTAGATCTTGGAAAACTATGTCTCCCACTTAAACTGGTCAAAAAGATTTTCAATGTGTGGGAAAAGGTATTTTTATTTTACCTTCAGCTTATTCAGATTCCAATAATCAATACATAACTAGATAGATTCATCGACCTTCTTAGTAAATAGTACAAGGGTAATACAATGTGAGACACACAAGAGAATGAATTTTTTGGATACAAATTTTCTAGTAGTATATTTAATTCCCTCAACTCTATAGGGTATACATAGTATGAGGGAATATATATTATTTTTTCCCTTACATCAAATCGATGGTGTAATCGACTTCCCACACTGAATCAAAACTCAAAGAGTCATCTAGAAACACATATGGGATCTCATCCACTAATTGAGTTAATCCACCCTCAAATCCTCTATCATTATCCTCCATCATGAGCGACAAGACCTGGAAAAATAATAATACTTAACTACGAAAGTGGGGGGGGGGTCTAACACATCCTGACCGAGGATATCATTCTCCCTGAAAACCAGGGTACTCCCTTCAGGTACCACAAAACTAATTCACTATTGATTAAAATAGATGTGTACCAAGAAGCACACCATCCAATCCATACTAGGGATTATGTAAAAGAGTAAGATTTATAGATCCAATGAATTCCATTCTAGCTTGACCCTTTATAGAGTGAGTGCACATGATGGACACTTGAAACTCTAATCACCTTTCTTTCCAAGTAGTGTAACCAAATACATCACATACAACATGAGCTCGGTTGGTAGTTTTAGCACACCCACAAGGGGGATGAAATAAAAGAAACAAAGGAGAATGTGTCATGTAGAACAATGTCTATGGATAATGAAATATGAATCATAAATCGAACCATTGTAGGACCTGTATCAGATTCTGCTGGTGCTTGATCCATAGCATGAAGATTATTTGTCTCTGCCTAAGCCTGAGAATGGGAAATAACTAGTTGATCTTCCTTAATCTGACTCTATCTAGAAGAATATCTAGCCCTATCACCCTGACCAAAAAACTATGAAACTTCAAAATTGGATGTCTCTGATTGGGATTACATCCCTTGGAAACTATTGATGATGCACCTCTTTGATATGGATGTATAGCACTACAAAACCACTACAAGTGCCCCATATTTAGAAACTGATGGAAAGGTCTATGGGGATTTTTACATGCTTAATACATGTACCCTACCATCCCACACTGATGGCACAATGATAACCCCATATCTGAAGCCAATGATATAGAAAATCAAGAATGATGGTCTGAACTACCACCTCTCCTCTTCTCCTGCTTATCTCACTTCCTCTTCTTCTTAGATGAGCTGCCACTATTCTTGACCATTTCTAAAACTACCACGAAAAACCTTGTCTTTCCAGCACATTCTATATCCACCATCAAGTCGTGATCAACCACCTTAACATATGAATTCATCTTGAACAAAAATACCTTGGATCAGATATCGTCTCACAATCCCATTTCAACCCACCGAGCCTTTATCTACTAATTAGAAACCCATGATGTGAACCATCATGTTATGATCCCCTTGTTGGAGATATAGAAACTCTAGAGTATTAGAAAATTCCAAGGTCTTACCACAATTTTTATCATCGAACACAAACTTTAAATAATTCTAACCCATCTACTCATGATTCATGGAAAGAACTACTGTGTCACAACCCCTTTGATCGGGACCTTCCAATATGAATGAATCACACTTTAGCATGACTTCCTTAAGAGTGCCCAAAAACCCAAACATCCACATGATCTTGTCAATCCAATCCTTAGATTCTTGGGGATTTTTAGTTCCTTGAAATGAAGGAGGCTTGTTCTTGAGGAAATCCTAAGCCTTTTCCATTCCATGATCTTATTTGTCTTCCCCAACACGAGTAAGACTAGAGCCCTCTCCCTGATCCAAAGCTTGTATATCCCAAACCAAAACTTCAACTTGTCTCTAATCAACTAGAAAGGTGTAACTCTCTTCTCCCTCTTCATGTGGTTTCATAGGAAGTATCTGGGGAGGAATCTTGCTACATCCAACAATAAACACTAAGGGACCATCAATAAAACATTCTGAAAATTTTATGCATCATTAAAAGATTTAAAATTCATTCATAATACAAAATAAAACCGCATCCATTGCAATAAAAATCCAAACCTCTTCACCCTATCCCAGTGTTCATGAAAAATCTCCATCCCATATGCCTCAACTATTTTAGAATTCAAACCAATTAACAATATACCATGGTGACCCAAGTTTTTTCATGATGCTTGTTGGCAAGACAACTCACTCATCACAAGATCCTAAATCCAAAAAATCCCTAACTACTATTGATCCAGACACTTGAAAATAATATAACCAAAATAAAGGGTGAAACCTAGATTAGATACCATTTTGTAAAAAAACTGGCATGAGATTCCATATAAACTGAAAACCAAACTAACCTGTGGAAAGTTTAGAAGGGCATTCTCGATCCCCACATACTGGAGACTAGTGCATGGGAATCAAACAACACACTTTGGTAACAATTTCACCCATATAATTAACCATGAACAATAATCAAGAATAATACACCTTCAAAACCAATAACTATAACAAAAATAGGTATCCCTGTCACATGTTAAACATTTTACAACATCAAACAGAAAATCAAAATACCGAAACAGGGTGGGAAAAAACAACACAACCCAACCTCCATGAAACAAGAGGGTCATTACCCTCATGACACCTCTACCAATAGTTTTAAGAAGAGGAATCACTATACGATACATCCACCATCACCACTACATAACATCTTACCTTTACATAGGTCAAACATAACAAGATCTACATACACCTGAGGGTGTATGTATAGTGTGATCTAATGCCCAATAGGATACCATCCAAGAGAAGTATTCTATGCCAACTCATTATAAGAAAAATTAACATTCATGTTTTAAGATGGATATTATATTTTTTTAATAAAACATTTTTTGGAAAACAATTTGAAGAAAAGAATGCACAAAGTTAAAATGAAACAAAGTTTTACTGTATGTGGATAGTAACCAAAACATCAAAATTTCTCCATGGCTAATCCATAAAGGAACAAGCAATAATAGAGCTCTAAAAACATCATATCTCTATGATATGGTATATCAACCATGATCCACAGTTTCCTCATGCATGAGACACTAGATAAGAAACCATTAAAAGTCCTAGGGATGTCTAATCATCATTATAGTTTAGTTAGCGTTGTACGATAAATACATTTAGAAAGAACCGGGCCTTAGCCTTGTCGATCTGACTAGCATACTAGCCCTAGTACACCACCTAGATACGTAGTATTTCATTTGTGATCAATTCCATTTCCAATTCCACAAAGATCAAATCATTCACATACACTCCAAATATTATGAATACACATGAAAAAAAACATTCTCTCGAAGAAAAACCTCTTTAAATCCATAAACACACTAAAGACACTTGAAACCATGTTTCACATGACTTACATGTTTCATGGAACATATTTAGTAGAGAAAAAGCAGGTCCACATAAAAACCAACCAATTTCATTTTGTTTAATAATATTAAAACCCATACGCACCTTAAAAACCATTTGAAAACAAATTTATCACCATTCGCACATCTCATAGAACACATTTAGAAATCACATAAAGAATACCAAAATCACACAATAATGGTAAATCATGAAATCACATACCTCAAGCAGAGAAACATCCATAATCCAGTGGAAAACCACAACCTCACCTCACAGGGACCCTATAAAGGAAAGATCATATCATAAGCATAAATATTAAACCCAAAGAGACAAGGTTCAATACATGTTAGGAAAACCAACCTGTTGGATAAGGAAGAACCATAGAATAAAGGGATTAAGAGGCCTAAAAGAAGGGGAAAATGAATAAATTAGGAACTTACTTGGAGTATATTGAAGATTCCACTTGAAAATAACCCATGATTTGAGGGTCCAAGGGATCCAAGTGGAGAGGGAGAGGTTCCTAGGGATGAAAATCCAAAGTGGCGATGAAGATGGTGGATTTGTGTTAAAATAGGGGAAGGAAAAAACTGGAAAATTCTATATTTGAATTACCTGGATAGGTCACATAGTTTGGACACACAATTTTCCAGACCATACAAAAACCATTTATCCCTCTATGTGCAATCATGAATAAGGTCTCATTGTTCCAGGGGGATTCCACACACCCATGTGGTAGACTATGCTCCGAAGACAGAACCATTGGTCTGGGTGCACGGTTATCCATATGGTCGTGTGGAAGGTTGTGCGGCTTGGATAGTGCTAGTTTCTACAGTGCACGGTCTCTCCTTGTCTATTGCATGATTTCTTCAAATAATGTGCCAACTATTCACCACTTTATGTTAGGTCCTAAAAAATTATTTTCCACTAAAACACATGGGAAATATTTGTAACCATGATAAGATAAAAATAATCAATAAAAATACCTCAAAATCAAATTAAATATTTGATATAAACTAATTGAGAATTATAGTACCAAACTCTCATTAGAGGCATTGAATTATCTATGAAAATACCAGTATCCAATCTAGATGTCAATGGAACCTCAGAATTAGAGATCATGTATATCAATAGTGAATATTTAATTAAGAAAGAGGAATTTGTCCTTATGATCAATTACATTTGGTGTTTAACAAGAAAATTCTTCCCTAAGACAACACTATATCACATCATACATTCATAGAAATCCAAAGAAGAATATTTGGCTCATCTAGCTATAAAACTATAAAATATAGTTCATGATGAAATAATCATATGAATTATTCGCTATAGGTTGGTCCCTCTATTGATTGAAAATGAAATAAAATTGGTCAAAGAGATCAAAAACTCCCCAAATCATGGAGAAATATTTTCCAATCCAATTTATGTCAATATCGAGTTAGTATACCCTATTTTGGATTACCTATAAAGATAAATTATATTGTTATTACAAGTAATGAAGGATCATATATAATGAAATTTAGTATAATTAATCCATTATAAAAACTTGGATACTTAAAAATTCACCATTAAAAAAGGTATTTATAGAGTCCTCCCCAAATGAATTGAAGGAGTGATTGTCAATGTTATGCAGGAAGTCCGTGTTGGTTCATATTGTGCTCCTCAACCAATAACCAAACTTTCCTATGAAATCTAGAGTCTTGGGTGTTTTTGGTTGTTGGTGACACAATATTTCAAGTATTTAAACTAAAAATTCGACACCTACTGGATACATTCTAATTTCTTTAATCATTCCCCAATGTTTCTCAAAATACTCAAATATTTGTGACCTTTTTTCAACTAGGGAATAATTTTCCTAGGACTATATGCCCTATCTAAAACCAGGTATTTCAAGTACATCCCTATTATCTTTAAATTATTCTATAAGTGGTCCAAGGTTATATCCCTCATGTATGTTATAAAAAATCATTTCATATCTTTTTAAAGTAAAACATCATTACCATATTTTGTGTCCTTCACATAATATTGATAGAAAATGGAACCAATTTCAACTATTTGAATTGAATACTATATTTTTTTAGTACATCATTTAGTCCAACTACTCACCCCTTTATATGAAATAAAAAATTTAATGATTGAGGATTTCAACAAAATAATATGTTTAATATTATTTAAATGATATTATACTATGGAGAGAAGAAGTCATGGGTAGATGATCTATTTCATGAATAGTGGGAATATTACACTACAACCAATACTTTTTTTAAGATACCACTTATTATTTTGTATATGGGTGGAGGAAATACTACTTATAGAGGTTTATCTACCCTCTATTTCTATTAATATATACCATAAAAAATTATAATACAAACAGTCCAAAAATAGAATAGATGATTTTGAGTGAACTAATGAGAAAAGGATGTGCACACTGCATAACCTAGAAATCCATTAGAACTTTATTTTATTATAATTCAATATGGATGTTCACTTATCATCATTATATCCTAGAAAATTAGCACAATATATAAGAAACCTAATGATATCAGTGAAGAAGCCTCCTAATCTCAAACTTATGTGAGAAGAACCTTATTCCAAAAATAAGGTTCTCCTTAATGAAGCATAATACTTGATCAAAATGGATGAAGAATGTATCAACACCACCAATATTTCATGATTTCTCAAGAAATAATCTACATAATTCTATAGATATTTCAATATTGTCCTTGGTGCATGATATAAAATTTCATGACAATGTCTTGATAAAATTACATTAATCTTTATAAAGATACAACTTCACTGCATGAAATTAAACTACATTGTCATGTTCCTAACTCCATGAATAAAAATTGCACACCCACTTTTTTTCATGCACGCATGAAATTAAATTTCATAACTCCAACATCCTCATTATATGACATAAAAAGATATGATATGTCCTCATTATGTGACACTACACTACATGGTCCACTTTTACCACTACCATGAACTCTTATGTGATTAAATTAATTTTCCAATTACCTATTTTTTATCATGATGATCATGAATCTCGTGATATTAGAGGTTCGGGTTGATATACCTAGTTAGAATGAATGAGTGGTTTCTTATTTAATAATAGGGATCCCAGTATTTTCCACATGATTATAATCTACATAACATTGATTTCACCCTAGATGACTTCAAACAGCTCTTAGTGGACCAATTTTGAGGGTTGAATATCCCAAGAGAGTTTGATCTATGAAGGGTTTATAGGCACATGGTTTTTTTATTATAATAGTTTATACTGAAGCAAATGCACCACCCGATATTTAAGATCTTGAACAACGTTTGGATCAATCATAACAACTATATGTATCTTGGTTCCTGATGCTTTGAGATACATAGTAATGTTTGGATCCCGTATTCCAAGCCCATCCATATACTCGATATGCATAGGTAATTCCCTAGTGGTCATAATATCCACAAATTCATACACTATCTTGTCATTAATTTTTTCACTATGGTACAATAATAAATGTATGTGAGTTTATTCATATTCCTTTAAGATACGTAGTGATGATAAGATCACCTATCCTAGGCCTATTCGCAAATACCTGAGTATAGAACCACCTCTTAGTGCACGGTATTATCCTTCAAGTTAGCTCTTGCTGGACGTTTTTTGATATATCTTTTATAAAAAAATTTAAAATGGAAAGGTCAATTTTTTTGAAAATGTGGGTGAAAGGAGGAAAGGGGCATGCCTCATTTCCACCAATTTTATAAAGAGATTTCTATTTTAAATATACATTTTGTGTATTTATTTTCTTTTTTGTTTTTTTGTTTTGTTTTTTATATATATATATATAACAAAAGTTTGAGTAGAATTTATCTGCTATTTAATATCCATCAGAACTATCAATACAACAGTCTGGATTATGAGAAAAACCCTAATCGAGGGCTCCCTTTTATAAGAGGGCTTGCCCTAGAAATCATTCTTCATTTCCGATGTGAGATTCAGGTTCTCCCTTTCCTGCATAGAATTAAAAATATATTACTATTACTCATTTTAAATCAATTAATTGCTACTATTAGTTAAAATATAATAATATTATGAAATAACTAGTTAATTTCTAAATAGTTAGTAATATATAATAGGTTTTAATTAATTAGAAATTAGATAATATGTAATTAATAAAAAATAATCTTAATAATAAAAAAATAATATTTCTTAATTCTATAATGTATACTAATTAAAAATAATAATGCAATTATTATTAATTAATTAATTTGTAATTAATCAATATTTAATTAATTATTAAATTAATTAGTTAATAAAAAATTAGTTATTTAGTATTATAATTATTAATTACTTAATAATTTATTAGTTAATAATTTATTAGTTAAATAATAATATAATTATTAATTATTAATTATTAATTATTAATTACATAATTAATTAGTAAATTAGTAATATCATTATTTATTATATAATAATTAATTAGTAATATCATTTTTTGTTATATAATAATTAATTAGTAATATAATTACTAGTTATATAATTAATAATTATATAATTAATAATTATATAATAATTTATTAGTAATATAATTATTAATTATATAATAATTATTTAGTTAATTAGTAATATAATTATGAATTATAATTATTCATTATAATTATTAATTATATAATTAATAATAATTAATTTTATAATAATTAATTAGTTCATCAGTAATATAATTATTAATTATATAATAATTGATTAGTAAATTAGTAATATAATTATTAATAATTAATTATATAATAATTAATTAGTTAATAATAATATAATTATTAATTTTAAAATAATTTAGTACTTTACTATTAATTTAATTATTAATTATTATTATTTAATATATAATAATTAATTATTTAATAGGTAATATAATTATTAATTATATAATAGTAAATTAGTAATATAGTTATTAAAAATATAATCGTTAATCAGTTAATAATTAATTAATTAATTAGTAATATAATTTTAATTATATAATTATTAGTAACATAATTATTAATTATATAATTATAAGTAATATAATTATTAGTTATATAATTATTAGTAATATAATTATAAATTATATAATTATTAGTTATATAGTTAACTAATATTATTTAGTAATTTTGAAGATTATTATTTATTAATTATATATTATTTAATTTATAATTAATTGAATCCTATTATATATTATTAACTATTTAGACAATAATTATTTATTTAATAATATTATTAAATATTAAATAATAACACTAATTAATTGATTTGAAATGTTTTATAATAATGTATTAGTAATTATGCGTAGGAAAAAGAGAATCCATATCCCAAATTGAAAATATAGAATGATTTCTTGGGCAATCTCTCTTATAAAAGGGAGCCTTGGGTGAGAGTTTCTGTCAGAATCCAGACAATTTTTGGGGTAGTATTGCTTGTTATTAAATTGCAGATAAATTATGTTGATATATATATATATATATATATAAACCTAACAAAACAAAATTAAAATTTTAAATTTACAAAAATATATTAAAAATAGTAAAAAAATTAAAAAAATTGGATGAAAGGCGCCAGGGTGACGGCTGCCTTTCACACACATTTTCGATTTTTTTGACCTACTCATATTTAAGAAAAATTCTAAGAACACATAAAAAATCTCAATCTTTCTACATTAGAATCTATTTTGATACGGAATATCTTTTACTCTATAAGAATTACTTACAATTTGACCCCCATATGTTTGGATAAATAGTGACACTTGGATTCCCAATCTATTACCTATCAAAATACTTGGGATGTTAACCCTAATTCTATATTCTTAGTTGTTTCATAAACATCCTTTCCAAATGAAATTAAGCATTGTATCATTGGTCCTTATCTTATGACCTTAAACTATAGAAAAACTGTAAATTCTTTATATATGGTATACTCCACAATGTAAATTTCAACATTATATGACTATAAAATTCAGAGTGGTTTTTTCTATATGACATGAATTTATATACATATGATCCAGATCCTGGTATGGGTCTACATATTATAGGACCCAAAATAGGTGAAAATGATACTATAATCACTATATTTCGTAGTATTTGTGGGACCCATGCCCATATTTAACTATGAATTATTATAATAACCTAAATACAACAATGGGGTTCCTTATAATTTTATTACCATTCTTGGATCTGGATGTTCAACTCCCTTATATTTTTTCTAGATCAGATTATGGCAATTCATTTTATAATTACTATGTGTGGAATGATTCCTATTATTTCATGGTATGTAGTGCCATTTGAAATATGTATTTCAAACCCAACCACAAATAATCAGCTATTTCTAATCTATTACTGTCCCTTCAACAACCTAATCATGGATAGTTTGATATTGGGATGTTCTACCCAAATTTTGGATGTTTCCTTCAATATTTCACACTTTGTGCCTTAATTATTTGAGTTACCATATATCATCTAGGGCCATCGACAATGAGTGTTTTTTACTCTAAGAGGTAACTTTGTTTGGTAATGATCATCGATTCACCATGTTTTAACTAACTAAATAGAGGCATATATATTCTAATTAGGAGGTATTCTAATAACTATATGCCTCTAAAACTATCACATTGGAACCCATCATTCCAATATTGTCAAGTGATCATCATCAACCTACATGTCTCATCTAAAATTCTTGATTTAAATAATTGAAGACATGATTTACATCCTTTTAATTAAACATAAAAATGATATTAATTATCTATATCATAAATCTCTATCTGGGTTATCATATCACATCACTGTTGTTAGTCTATGCACTATAAATTAAATCTATATACACTCCCAAAATATTATCTATAGTAAAAATGGACTCTCCATGTTTGTGGGGTTTTGCCTTATCCCTATTACATAGACTTTCTCATATTGTAGTTGAAGTTGTATGAAATTAAACCCAACCCAATTTTAGTCAAATATTTGTGACTATAATATCATGCCCTTAATATTCCATGTTTCATATCCCTTAAAATAAAAATGAATAATACACAAACATTATGATGATGAAAACCCAAAAATTGGAAACATGAGAAAAAAGAAATTTATATTATTTAATCTACCCATTTCATGACCTCGGGAAGAGTTAGATTGAACATAATAGAAAAGGCGTAAATATTGTGGGTTCTACTGTATAGACCTAGAAAAAATTTAGGTTTCCTCACTGGGCCTAATGGTATAGAAAATATTAATAGAAATTTTTTATTATATCTCCTCACTTGGGATCTTTGTTCAAAGCATAGTGGTGTAACTAATTTGTTTGTTGATCACTTCTTGAATATTCATCACCCTTTAATCCTACGTCACTTATTAAGTTATAATATCACTATTAATCTTCCATGACCACTATGAATGAGTTAATTTAACTCGTAATGGCACCTCTTCTAGGTAATGACCACATGGAATGGTGAAATTTCTATATAAATTTTCAATTGAAACTAGTGAAGGCTTACTTGCGATGATACTTCCAATCCAACTAGATATTTGTGTTCTAATAGGGATTCTATGAAAAATCAACCCAGTGGGTTACATTGTGGAACTCATGAACTTGGATAAGTTAATTTCTCAGCCACATCACAAAAAAACCTTCCAAGGACGGATATATAAACTAATGTCACATCCCCACACACCATAATGGCCTTGCTCTAATTTTTGTTAATATATTCCCAAATCCCTCTTCTTATTTATCATCTGGAACTCCATAAATTGTTTACATCTTGGAACATTCATTTGAGTCACTAATAATTTCTTTATTCATGATTCAAAATTAAAATGATCCCATGGATTGGGTTCCTTCCCTATGATATCTGAGGTTATTTTAAGTAGTTCTTATGCCCATATGGGCATCCTCTTAGAATCATTTCATGTCATATTTGTGGGGGTAAACTCATCATATATTACTCTAAGGGAACTAATCCTAAATGATAGATAGATATATAACAAGATTATACCCTCTTCTCCATGTTTCAAAAATAATGTATTGTTTGGTTAACTCTAGTCGCTCAGTAACTCTTGGACCATGTCAAATTTATTATACACATATGTATAAGAAAACCAAATTTCCTTATAAATTTATATTTCCTTCTTCACATCCTTAGACACACTACATGTCTAATAGAATAAATATTCCCACATCCATTAGGTATTACAACATCTTCTTGGGTGTAGATATCATTACTCATTCCGAACCATCGGTTTTTTAATGGATGAAAGTGAAATATAAACACACAGTAATATATTAGAGTATATGATATGTGAGACTTCTTTAGGGTTGTCTATAGTGTGATACGTCGGGTACCCTAAATGGGTTTCTCCATTAATTAGATATGAACCATTATAAGAAATATAGGTTTGGTTTATTGTGGTGTATTCAGTGAGAAAAGGTAATGGTATGTAGTCTTTTGGATTTGGGATGATGAAATCAATTAACATACCATGCATGTATATCGAAAGGATCTTGGATAAGGGATATTGTTATTGATGTTTTCATATGAATTTTTTGAGACATGAAAAAAAATCTTCAAATTAATGATGATAAACCATCCCCATGATATCATTCATTCCCATAATTCACGAGATGACCTCAATATCTGAAGTAGTAACTCTAGTATGGGCCATGGTTTCCAATAATATGAATCAATGGTTCATTTTTATGATAAATAATGAATTAAAATGAAAAATTTGAGGCAAAGACATGTGAAGGTTATATCTTTCAGACATAAAAATTTAACAAAGTAAACAATAATTTTTCCTACATGGATCACCATGATCCTTATCCTAGAATCATCACTTATCCATATATACATACAACTTCACCTATAAAATTTTCTTATGTAAGGTCACCCAAGTGGAGGGGATTGAAAAATATTATATGCCTATAATTATTTTTCATATGGTCTAGTGTAACTAAAGGGAAGTGCAAGTACCATAAGCATCATGAATCACTAAGTGGCCATGATTTTGTATGTGCATGTAATTATTAGGATGTAAAATGTGGGAAGAAAAAAAAATTAATAGTTTCTACATGATGGTTTTCCAAATATTCAATGTGAAATGGATATAACATGATAATAGTGTACACAATAGTGTGCACCACTACCACAACCAAGTTCAACTTAAGCTCCATATTTCCCCTTTTAAGTCTATGTTTATACTACTTTCACTATGAATTTATAATTATATCCTCCTTTATCCAATAGGAGGCAATTTTGAGGGGGGGGGGGGGTTATTTTTTGGTTCCATATTTTTCTAAAAAGATGAATACTTTGAAGAGATAAAGGAACAGTTCAAAAAAGGAAATATGACATTTCCTATGACAAATAATATTTTCCTATGATACTTTTCATTGACCCACGGTAGTGTGCCCAAATTTATTTTACTATGTCTCTTGGCCCACAACATAGTTAGATCTTTACAATGAGGAAACAACCCTATGCTCCACACTCAAGTTGACTTGCATGACCAGTATGTATGACAATACCACCCTCAACCCAATTAACTATATTTTCCAATAAATATGGTCATTTAGCTCTAAATTTTTATCTTTTAGTTGATAAAGAGATACACTAGTTCTCCTATCACCCAATTAATCTGCCATCATATCTAACACCCATTTGGTAGCATAATTAAGCCTAAAAGGGGAATTAAACCAAAATGAAGGGAATTTTTTTTTGTTTAGACTGTTAATACATTAATACAAACATTGATAGAAAACAATTCTCCTTTTTATCCTCAATAATTGGTATAAGGATATAAACTAGGTTACATAATAGGGCACCATTATCTTAAAATCATTAATAGAGACCATAAAACATTAGGGGGGATCCTCACCCATGTTCTATCACTTGGGTGAACACTTATCTATATCATAAATTGGGATACTAATTCATCATAGTATTAATATGGTGACCACTTCTCCCTAGTATAACTAGCTAGATCCCTTTTCACATCCCTCACATGGTTCAACCACTCACTCAGTTTACAATTGGGAAAGCCCTTCACTTATCCCTCAATAGTATGATCCCTTTACTCATCTCTCACTCTGTTGAACCCATCTCTCATACATCACAAGCGTTAACCCTTCATCATCCCTCACAAGGGTGGGATATTTTCTTGGACTTCATATGGTCTATACCCCCTCCTAGCCCCCACAAGGGTAACCCCTTTGTGTAACACTCACAGGGGAAAACCCTTTAGTAAAACCTCACTTGGGAGAAACCTTATTTCCCTATGTCACATTAATGAAAGGAACCTAGCCTATCCTATAGTATGATGATTTTTCTCCCAAGTAGTCTACTTGGGTGAATTCATTCCTTCCACTCCTACACCTAGGTACCATGAACACCCAAATTCCAGGGTTAAACCACCCCAATGATCATTTCTACTACATACACATCTAATTTTCGACGTATCCTATAAATCCAATAGATCCTCATGATTATGTCATTCACATTGAAAACTACATAAATCACGTATTCAATTGATAAAATAATGATAAATAATTAACCTCTAGTAGAGGTAAAACCCTCATGTCTTCGCAAAAGTCCAGGAGCCGGTAAACGATGATCCATAAAAGAAATTTTAGAAATAGATACTTAGAGTTAAGAATTAAATGGGATTATTACAAAGACCAGAAGACATCACACCACACATATTATCCTCCACCATTAGAGCATGATAATCTATAGTCCTAAATGAAAACATTATATTCATTTTTCTGATCACTTTATTCGACCAAAAATCCACCACTTTATTTTCCACCATATAAGAACATGAGATTACCAAAATGTGATGACTGACATTGTGGATACAATTAATCCAACAAGGTAAGACTCTCCATGACACATGAATTGTTTTTTTTTCAAGTTCTTCATACTAATTTCAGAGTTAGATTCAATCCATATTGATTTCTAATTGTATTGGAATGAATAAAAAATTTCATAAACCATAGCCCATAATTTAGCTTCATAAGACACTCTCATTCTAGTGTAATGATAAAATAACCCTTTGATGAAGCCCCTATGTGTGTGGAAAGACACCTCCACTACCTGAGGGCCCATGCATGATGAAGGTTACCCCATCAACACTAACCATGATCCATGGGTTGATAGGAGGAATCCACAATTAAACATGATCATTCTAGTATTTCTCATCTAACCTATCACCCCAATAGTCTGAGTGTATTTTGGTCATTCAGGTTATTATCAATGCCTCCAGTTTTCATGATTGATGCACTGTAGAACTCTATATGAAATGAAATCATGCCTATATGTATTGAGGAATAATTCTCATCAAACAGTTTAGAATTTTTACCATTCTAAGACGTATAAAACATAGATTACACTAAATCCATCAATGAGTTCTGTACCTATTCTTTGTAGCCAGTGGTGCAAATCCTTTCATGAAATCATTAAACTATAGATTTGTGTCAATTTCCAGCCAAAATAGTGAGCCTTTTTAAGCCCATAACTCTTGGGGAAATCCACATATGTAGAATAAATTTTTGATATCCTATTATTCCATAAACAATAGATGACATGGTGACAGAAGATAATTTCCATCCCATTTAAGTTGTTCATATGTTGGGAGTCTGTTTTTTCATATCCTCTAGGAAAGAATAAACCCGGTAGGTTGAATAATTTTTTCCTAGAATTTCATAAGCAATGATAATGGTTGATAGAGGCCCCCACTTTCCTCTTTATTATACTCTTTGGAACCGATGTACCCATTACTGTTGTGCTTATATATAAGGGTATCAAAATCCATGAAGGTGTAGCTTTGAATATCCAGACCAACTATTGTAAGAAACAAAATATCATAATTGGGTAGTTGTGATAAAATATCATCAACAGACAAGTTGATTTCCTTAGAGGGTACACTGAAAATGTCATAAAGTGGGTTGTTAAGCTAGAAAGTTATTCAACAGTTGACATTGGAACTCCTACATACCAGCGACTTTGTATCATTAATGATTCTATTAAAATAGTTCTTAAGAGATACCAGAACCAAGGAAGCAAGGTAGTACATATATCCATTCAACAATCTTCTTTTGAACCTATTTGATAAGAAATATTATAAATCATCACGAGATATCATATTCCATGTGAATTTCTTAATAATACCATCATTAAATATCTTTAGATCATTGACTCCATGATCTCCCAAATCAATGGGCTTAATACACTCCTTCCATTCAACAGTGACCAAACTCATTTCATAGACCGACTAAGTCTATATAAAATTCCAGACCATGCCTTTACGTTCCTTTATAAGACCTCTAGTCTATCTATAGTGATAAAAAGAGTAAAAAAAACTTTGATGTGATCACATATTTAACAAGACATGCCTATAACGACCCGACCTCAGAAGTCCAGAGTCTGTGGATTATTATATTACATTAGCATAGATACAAGATTCAAATCCCATGGAACTGAATAGTTTAACTATTTTTAAAATATAAATTACATACATGATACCATAATATATTTGGAAAAAAATTAAAACATTATACATAATAAAATGAAATAAACAGCATCCTTGAAACTCAATCAAATGAATGTTATTCGTAACCCAGTGAAAGGAAATATAATAAGGATAAGCTCTAATGCATATTAATGGAATGTAAATAAGAAAAAATAATTAATTGATGAGAAAAATAAACATGAAAAGGTAAATAAATGATAAAACTTTCCACTCAAATAACTAGATAAGGCAATATAAATATTAAAAGGTAAAAACTAAAACACATACCATTTAATCAACAAACTAAGAATAGAATGTATCCATCGATATGTTAATGATCAAATATCATGGATAAATTATAACTGAATCTAAATGTTTTAGATTTACAATTTTTATATTCCATGCTTACTCGGTTCATGTAGCCATTAACATCAGGACCTTTCACAAGATGGTTTTAAATATCAGGTAAAACCCTGTCTAATATAACCAACTAATTCATTTCATGAGACTACCAATGCATCGAGGGGATATATATAATCAAATCCCATAAATGCAATACATATTTAAATAATTACTCAAATATTTAATAATAAATTTAAATATGTTCCTTATAAAATATCCATATAAAGTAGAAGATACAGATTTATCAATGATTCCCCAGTTAATCAAATAACTATCAAATTGAACACTACAGGTAAAATGGTATATGATTTAGGAAATAATAATATCCATCACCTAAGAATATGTATATTTATCAAGAATTTAATATACCATAAAGAATAATAATAAATCTATTATTTCAAGATAAATTTAATAGTCATAGCAGAAAGTGATATTTAAAAGGTAATTAAGAAACACATTCTTGGGGAAAATAATCTTTAAACATTCCAATGTGTCCCGTACCACTTTGAAACATTTCAATCATAATTACTATGAAGGAATAAAATTAAATGAATGTTTAAGGTACCATGAAAACAAAATGTTTCATGATATAATATATCAAAATGGGTATTAGATACACCAGACAAAATAAGTAAGTGATGAGTATGACATTTATCTCACAGATGTAAACAGTGAGTTTACAATCCCTTACCTAGAGTCTGACTTGTCATGTGCATCTTTATCTTCCCAAATAAAGAAATTATGTTAATTATTTAATTAATTCATAACCCTTTTTCAATATTATTATTATATTACTTCTCCTTTTATAATTTTTTAAACAACTACTTAAATAATTCTGTTTATATCGGGTGTTTTGGACCAAATTCAGTTCATGTGTCAAAAAAACATTGGTAGGTCGTCTATAGTAAATGGAGTCATTATATATATATATATAGAATAATAATCAGGAAATAAAAATCATGTTTATATATAAATTATACTTTAAAATAAATCATCAAATATGGATAATAAAAATGAACCAATGTTACAATCATAGAGATGGTAGTCTATACATACACATGAGTAACTTTCCCATTTTTCATTGATCATTATGGATGGAAGGTAAGTAAAAATATATATTTACAGAATGATCATTATATCATAAATAAAATTTTATTTAATCATATATAATTATATATATAATTCTTTTTATGTAAAAGGACTCACATCATGTTGAGGTGGCAGTAGTCTAAACGCCCACGATCGTTGTTATCACTTTTTTGTTCGTGAAAAGTGTAACAAAGAAATAGAAATATGATATTTATAGAAATGTAATAATTTTATTAATATCACATATATAAGCATATATATCATTTATGTCATATATTTTTAATTAAAACCATCATTTATACATTCCATTTATCTCATGAATGAATCACATCGCTTTGGAGAGGCGGTAATCCACACTTCCACAAACGATGTTATTGTATTTACCCAAAAGGAAATTCATAATGGTACATGTTATAAAAGAATAAAAAAACATTAAATGAATAATAAATATTTTATATATCATATATTAACAATTTTTCTATCATAACACCCAACTATTGGAGGTGGTGAAGGAAAAAAAATGATGTCTTTTTTTGAGGTAGTAGTTTGCTGTACACATAAAATGTAAGTACATTACCCCTTATATGGAAGTGTGTATGAGTTTGGGTAGAAACATTAAAATAAATAAATATATGTATATTTAGGATACTTTTATTTACATTATCATTTTGTAAGGATAATTTGAAAAGTGGGTAAATAAATAAAACAAAAAATCTTTAGGAAGGATGTTTCCTCTTATTCTGGTAACTCCTTTTGGTTTTCACCATAGGGATTCCTTGTATGTATTTATTCCCAATGTGAGTTTTTAGTATGAGGGGAGTGATTTTTAGGATCTATTTGGAAATATATTGGTCAAAATAATGTGTGTGGAGAGGTTTGAGAATATAGGGGGTGAGTGGATTTTTATAGTGGAGGATGAGTGACATTCATAAAATTGTATGGAAATGGAATTCCACCTGCATTTTTCCTAGGATAAGTGGCCCTAATAATGGTAAAATGTTGAGAAAAGGGAGTATATGGTATAAATATGAACATATAATGTACTTTTTTAGAAGTTTATGGGTAGTTTTCGCTCTTAAGATAAATGGTTAGTCCCATATTTAAATAAGTTTTCTCTTAATCATTGTATTTAATATTAAGTACTATCACTTATATTTATGGTAAAAAGTAAGTTAAATAATTAGAAAATATAAATTATGATGATTGAAAATATGGAATCTATTTATCTAAATTATTCTCATGGAAGTGGAAAAATTAATTTAAAATTTATCCTGTAGAAGGGATAACAATCGAAGATTTTAAAGTAAAAACAATCAAATATTTTCTATCTTTTTATATCCAATTTCAAAGTAAAATTGATTAAAATGACCTATATTTCATTAAAGTATGTAAAATTTATCTAATTATACATTAACACTAAATAGAAAAATAACTTATCATTATAAATAAATTAGTTGAAAAATAAGTCTTGAATTAAAATTAAGTATTTTCCTTTATTCATCAAAAAATAAAACATTATAGAAAATTTAAAAAAAATCAACCAAATATTATTTTGATATTTTTCTTTCATAATTGAAGTTTATTTTTTAATATTAAATTTTTAAATGTGTCCAAATTCATATCTAAAATAGGTGTGACATTAATATGAGGTAAAATTTCCTTTATAAAAATATAGTATTTGATGTCTAAACATGGGTTTGATCTTATATTATACCTATAAATACTATATGATGAATTTAAAAATTATTTTAATGAATATTTATCATTTAAATACAAGTAATATCATTCAATAAAAGTAATTTATTTAACTTATTAAGATAAATCACATTTTGAACATAAAAATAGTCTTTCATAAAATAATTTCAACATATTAATTTGGTTTCTACATACATGTCTAATTAATAGGTAACCAATGAATTCACCTATATTTTCATAAGTTAGTTAATAAAATTCAAAATAATTAACTTAATATCTAGTTTATAACTTATTGTATGAAATAATAATATATTACTATTTGATAAAACTAGATCTTTCATGTTACCCAAGCCATTGAGGAAATTCAGTCTTTTATGTAGCGCAAGCTAACCTCGGTGTTCTATATAAAAAAAAAACTCTATATTCTGTGTAATATAATATTAACTTGTAATTTCATATCAATAAATCTAGGGAAAAAATTAAATTTATTATAAAAGGGAACTATTTGAAAGTCTTGGTGTGTTACATTATCCACACCTTAAATAAATTGCATCCTCATAATATAAAACCAGCCATGGTAATAAATGGGTTGATATTTAAAAATAATTTTTTTAAAGAACCCACACTGTGAATAAGGTTAAAAACCATATACTTAATAAGAGATAAAGGAACATACAATGATCACAAAACTGTATTCCCTAGCATGATAACATAATTGGGAAACATAAGATTGGATACAAGAGAAAAATATAACAATCATGTTTTTATAGAGAGTGCTAGAGAACATGTTTAGTTGAATGTTGATGACAATAAAGCCTAAAACTACTGTTATGAAAATTTAATTGATATCATCAAAGATTATGATAATAGGAACACTTTTTTTAATACCATTTTCCCAATAGTTGATGAATTATTTAACTCTATTCGAATATAATAAATATATGTTTCAATTTCATAAAAAAATTATTGTCCTTTGGATGTTCCCTGAATAATTTCTAATTCATTTCCCAGCACATGATGCATTATATGGTGAAGTAATAAATTCACCCCCAAAAAATCATCCAAAGATCAACTTAAACCATTTCATAGATAGATATAATTTCCAAAATATTATAATCCAACACTTTAGATGAAAGGTCACCTAATTCCAAAAATAAACATATCAAATAACCTATAGTGGATTTTTATCATAATATACCAAACATTAAAATATGGTAATAACATGAATTAAAGGAAACCTTATTGAAATAATACATGATTATTATTCATTAAAAATTACATAGATTACTGTATATATTACTTAAATCTAAAAAATTATGTAAAGTAAATCAATCATTGAATAAACCACGTTGTTAATAAATCATTAATTTGTTCTAAGGTAGTCATAACTTATCCAATTTATGTTATCAAAACCAATAATTTATTTATCCAAAAATCATTTTCATAATATTTTTAACATAATAAGGGTTATATTTTCCCCAACCACGTATTTTCCAAAAAAGATTTAATTTTAATGAATAAATTTTCATTGTACTATTTAGTAGATAATCTCAAATACATAACAAAAAAGTACAACAATACTATCATTATATATTTCATAAATCACATGATGAAAATAATACAATAATTTTAAAATATATTTATTAGATTTAAATATATAAGTGCCTTAATTATTCCACTTCAGTTTTCTCAATAAAATATGCTTTACCTTGAACCTTTGGCTTCTTCTAAGATATAATATTTTGATGATTGGGGAATTCATTTTTGTAGTGCCTCATCTCTATAAACTAGTAACACTGAATAACAATGTTTTTCTTCATCCATTTGACTTATGTTTCTTGGTGAAATTTTTTTCTAAACATAGAAAAAACTCCCAATCCTTTTAATCATTTATCAGGGTGATTATTTCCACATTTATCACATGTCATAAAATCCTTCTTTTCCTTATTCCCTTTATTTTTCATTTATTCTACATTTATCTTCTTCTCTAACTTCCCCTTTAAGAGATATGACTTTGATAATACATTCCTATCTTGATAGATTATAAAACTATTTCATCATATGAAGAAAATGTCTAAGACACCATCTCCCTTTGAATAATTGGCTTATGTCCATAAATAATGGTTCAATCATTCATTATGTGTTGCAAATGAAATTCATAGCATACCTTTCTAACCTGGTAAAGGTATATTCACAATCTGAAACCCCCACTTCCTATTTTTTCTTTTAACTGAGTACATTTATCTTTATCATAGTTTGTTTTTAAAGAGGGAAGTATTTATCGAAGAATTTATCCTTAAAATATCTCCATTTCATGAGTTTTAAATTTCTTCCTCCCTAGTATTCTGGATCAATGGCCACCATTAATTTGCATAACCATTCAAATAGTATACTATAAGTGTAATTTTTTCCTTTCAACCACATCCTAAGGCCCTAATTATCTTTTCTAATGAATGATTATATTTCTCAGCTGCCATCGGGTTACTATTACCACAAAACGATGCGGTCCATATTGTATAATTCAGTCTACCATCGACGAATCTCGTAGTGGAATAGGATGCTCCATCTGGGCAAGGTTATGTGTCAAACTTGATTAAACTACCCTTATTTTTCAATAACATTCTTAGTTATAATACCATTTATATTGGTTTCCTCAGCATGACAATCTCTACATATTCTATGAGTAATAGTACCATTTTTCCTTCCATGAACCATTTATAAACAATGAAATATACTGTATTAGATCGTAAAATTATATAACATAATGTATAATCCCAAAACATGTAAAACACTAATCTTATATTGAAATTTTTTCTGTAACTAATCTCATAATAATAAACTTGGTTTCATTGGGGATATCTTTGCTTTTAAATTCTTTGTAATGGATTGTAAAGAATAAATGAATTTTCCAAATTTTATCCCACCAGATGTTTTAAGCCAGGTGTATAGTAATGACCATTTTTATATCAGGTTATTCCAAGTGAGACTTGGAACACCTTTTCAGTGTTTTTACCCATAGGTACATCTATTATAGAACCACACATACTTGTTGTATTTAGATAGGGATACATTACTAGGAAGATCCACATTATCTCTACCTTACCAAAATTTTGAGACATTCTTATATAGTTATCCTCAATTTATATATTCGGGTTGTGTTCTCTAATATATGATTTATAAATCTAGTTTCCAAGGATATTGTTAAACATTCTACGCTACCAACCGTAAATCCTTGATCCCAAAACCATTGAGTTAGTGCCTTATTTTATTACATTGGCAAAGATACAAGCTTAAAATTATAAGGAATATAACAGTTTAATAGTTTTGAAAAACCAGATTACATACATGATACCCATAACACATTGGAAAAATAAAATTAAAAAATAATACAAAATAAAATGAAATAAGCATCATCCATGAAACTCATTCAAAGGAATCTTCTTCATAACATGGGGATATGATGCCTAATATAGGTGATCTCAAATGATTAGTAAGGTAAATTAAAGTGTATGAAATAATTAATTGATGAGAATTATAAACATGGAATGGTAAATAAATGATAACACATTCCATTAAAATAACTAGATAAGGAAATATCAATATTGTATGGTAATAAATTAAAACACCGGTCATTTAATCAACAAACAACGAATTGAATGTATCCATAGATATTTCTACTCAAAAAAATCAGGTAAATTTTATAAATAAAACTAAATGATGAATATTCTTAATTATTATATTCCATGTCTCCTAGGTATATAGAAACTTTACCGACGATATATTTCACAAGATATTTAGCATATCGTGTAAAACCCCATCTAATTTGTCCATGTAATTCATCTCATAAGACTAATGATGAATAAAGGGGATATATATAACGTAGCCCCATCCATGTCATAAATGTCCAAATAATTCTTCATATATCAAATAATTTATTTAATAAAGGTCATTACCAAATATCCACATCGAGTAGAAGATACAGATTTATCAATATTTCTCCAATTAATCCAATAACTATTAAAGTGAACAATGTATGTAAAATGGTATAGGGTTTAAGAAATAATAATACCCATTGAATGAGAATATGTATATTTAATAAAAATTAAATTTACTATAAAATTATAAAAATAAAGTGATTTTTAAAAGATAAAGTTAACAATCACAAAATAATGTGAGATTGAAAAGGTAACCATTAAACACATTGTTGAGGAAAATTTTCATTAAACATTCCAAAGTGTCCCATACCACATTGAGACATTTAAATAATAATTCTTATGAAGGATTAAAAGTAAATGAATGTTTTTTATACCATTAATATAATATTACTCATGATATAATATATCAAAAGGGGCTCTAGATAAATGACACAAAATAAGTAGGTTGTTAATATGACATTTATCTCATATATGTAAAAAGTGATACGAAAATCCTCTACCTTGAGTCTGACTTGTCTCATGTGTCATTACATTCTGGAATAAAAAACATATGTTAATTATTTACTTTCTTAATAAACTTTTCCATGTTTATTATTACTTTTACATTATATATTACAATTTTTTGTATAACTAATTAAACAAGTAAGTTTACGTTAGGTGTTCTTGACTAAATTCGATTCATTTGTCAAAGACAACATTGGTGGGTCAAATATACTAAAAGAAGTCATTATATGGACATAAAAAGAATAATAATAATTAGGGAATTATCATATTTATACATAAATTATACTTTTAAAACCAGTATTCATTAATAGTTATGAAAAATGAACCAATGTTACAATCATGGAGACAGTGGGCCGTACGTACGCATGAGTAATGTTCCCTTTTTTCAATGATCATTATGGAAAGAAGGTATAAAACACTATATCATTATATAATGATAATTATGTCATAAATAACATCTTATTTAATAAAATATACTTATATATAAAAATAATTTTATTTAAAATGAATCACATTGTGTCGAGGAGGTGGTAGTCCACACATCCACGACCGAAGTTATCACTTTTTAGTTTGTGAAAAGCGTAATAAAAATGACATATTATTTTTATAAAAATGTAATTAAGTAATGAAAATCATATATATTTCATTAATGTAATATGTTATTAATTAAAATCAACCTTTATACATTCCATGTATCTCGTGAATGAATCACATCGCTTTGAGGAGGCTGTAGTCCACACTTCCACAAATGATGTTATCACATTTACAAAAAAATTGAAAGTATAAAGGTATGTGTTAAAAAATAATTAACTAAGCATAAATGAATAATAAATGTACTATATATCATACACTAAATTATTTTTCATCATAACACCCATCCATGAGAGGTTGTAATGGTAAATTGAACGACATCATTTCGTGAGGTGGAAGTTCGTTGTACACACAAACGGAAAGTTTGTTACCTATTAGATGAAGGTGTGTGTAAGTGTAGATATAACATATAAAATAACAATATATAATTATATTGAGGATACTGGTTTATTAATTTAATCATGTAATACAGATAATTGAAAATGTGGATAACGGAATAAAAATAAAGAGTATGAGGAAGGATGTTACTTCTTATTCGGGCAACTCCTTTTAGTTATCACCAAAGGGATTCCATGGATGTATTTATGCACAATTGGAGGATTATATGATTAGGGGAGGTATTTTGAGGATATATTTGGGTATATATTTTTTTATTGGAAGTGGATTGAGATGTGTGAGGAAGTGGGAGGGGTGAGTACGTTTTTATAGTGGAGATGGAGTGGCATTCTTATACATTTTTGAATGGTAATTCCACCCAAGTTTTACCTATATCAAGTGGATCCAATAATTTTAAAAATTATATAAAAGTGATTATAGGTCTGAAATATTTCCATAAAATTCTTTTTTTACAAGTTTATAGGTCATTTTGGATCTTTTGTTTAAGGTTCAACCACTTTTAATCTAATTTTCCTCTTAATCGTTATAATTAAATTTATGTAATTTCACTAATATTTCTAATCAAGAACTAAGTTTAACATATTATAAATTATAAATTGTTCTTATTCCAAATATGGAATCCATTTTTTAAATCTTTATCAAATATGTGGTAGACATTAATTTAAATATAATCCCGCAGATGCGACGACAAAGCATATTTTTAATGTAAAAAATGTTTAATTATTTTCTATGTTTTTATATCCAATTGCAAAGTGAAATTAATTACAATGACCTGAATTGAATTAACAGATATAAAATTTATATGATTATACTTAAAAAAAATCATAACATAATTTATCTTTATAAATAAATTAGACAAAAAAATATTTTTGAGTAAAAATTCAGTATTTTTCACGAATCATCAAAAAATGAAACAATGCAAATAAGTATAAAAAATAAACACTAAAATTATTTTTTATTTATATTTAAAAAATGAATTTTATTTTTTTCATATTATTTATATGAATGTTTAAAAATTCATATTTAAAATAGGTGTTTCATTAATAGCTAGAAAACTGTTTTAAATCAAATATTTTGGTTTATGTATAAAATTAGGTTTGATCTAATCTCATTCCTATAAAATAAATATTTTGAATATAAAAAATATTTCATTGAATATATAACATATAAATTTAATTAAACTAATTCACTTATAGTAAATAATTTAAGTTACTAAAATAAATGGACTTTTTCACATAAAAATAGTCTTATAAAAAATTCATTTATATTCATTTGGTTTCTATATTCATTTTCAATCAATAGGTAACAAGTGAATTCAACTATATATTTTCATTTATTAGTTGATCATATTCATAATAATCAATTTAACATATATTTTATATATTATTGTATTAAATAATTATATTTTTAAGTATATATTATTTTTTCATAAAACTCAGCCTTGCATGTTACGCAAGCCATTATGGAAAGTCAGTATTGTGAGTAATACAGGCTATACTCGGGGTTCAGTATAGTTCATGAAAAAATCTATATTTAATTTAACATATGATTTACATTGTGTTTCATATAAATCAATATATAAATAATGATTAAATTTATTCTAAAAAATTATTGAAAAGTCTTTGGGTGTTACAACACCCTTACGACCTAATAAATGGACTTTTCTTTCTACTTAACCATTTGATTGAAAATTACATAGCATATGAATTACAAATATTGTATCTTTACCTTTTCCAAAAAATAGTGGAATGCCAATGTGATTAAAAGGAATGGATCCCCTATTTACCCCAAGGTTATAAGTTACCTTATTTTGTTTTCCAATTGGTATACCATCATCAATGTCAATGGGGGGGGGGTGTACCAACTTATGGACTACCCATACACTTCTTCATAATGTGAAAAAATGGACTTAATATAATATATGGACTTTGTCAAATAATTTACAAGAAAAATAATTTCATCTTCATGCAATTGGTGTGAAGGATAAAAATCATTCCTACCAGCTTTTATTTGTTTTTAGAAGACAATATGAATAAGGAAATTGATACATCTACTCAAGTAGACTTAAATAACGGAACATATAATCATTTAAATTAGATAATATTGACTCACACCTCTGGTGCATTAGAATAAACCAATTTTTCTCCATTGATAATAATGTATATCCTTGAAGAGAAAGGAATGATGTTAATATGCTTGACAAAAAATTCAAGAATAAATATCTTCTAAGGAAATAAAAAAAGAAAAATCCACTTCAATGTATCAAAGGCCATATAAATGTTAATTTTTAATGAAAACTTTATTTCCTTCATTTTCATCCTCATTAATGTTATAGTCTCTAAAGTTGTGTGGAGAAAGTTTAGAGTGATTCTTCCAATGACAACGCCAAATTGGTTTTGAGTTATATAGTCTTTTACAATCCCACCATCATATACATGATGATCTTATTAATGAGTTTGTGAATCATTTACCTAGGGTAAACTATCATGAACAATTTCACAACAAGTTCTTTCACCTTCTTGGGTATCAAAATAATGAAACATGAATTTTTACCCTGAGGAATAGAGGAGTGATTGAAAAATTCCTTGATTTCCTAAGTTATATCATCCTGAAAGACATACCAAAAGAACATGAAAAATTTGTAATTAAATTTATCTGTGTCTAGGGAACTCTCAATGTTAAGGGAAAATAAAGGTAGTTTAATTTCATCTTTGGGTGGAGCTATGATAATAACCTGATTATGATGCTCCTCAATGCGGGGAATTATGGTGTCCTCCATTTTTTTTGTCTTGATCTCTCCATTATCATATTAGATTAAACTAAAATGATCAAAACTTTCCCAAGATAACTCATTTTTAGAATAGTATAGGTGTCAGTTCATACCGATTTCATTGTTATCTATATTGGATCTCATATCCCTATGTTGTCTATGGAAGAACAATGAGTTCATATATCTATCCTTTATCTATTTAACATTAATATAAATTTTTAAAACATTTACCTGGTCATTAATAGATCATACATAATGTTATGAGCCTACACCTCTTCATCAGATGGAGAATTTCGATATTGGTTATTGATCTAGCTTCAAGAAAGACTCTCCATGAGGCATAATAATTCTTGGAAACAGACATGGTTTCTAAACCATAAAAGGATCCATGACAGTCTTTTCCACAAAAAGCTATATGGATTCATTTATCCTATTATATGGCACAAAATTACATCGGTTCTGATTCCATTCATAGTTATATGTGGGGATCAATTCTCAAGGGTCTAATCCCTACACCATAAATGACCATCATCTCCCTAGATGGTGATAAATCCCAAAGATCTCACTATATAAATTTAAACCAAATAATAAAAAATTAATATGAGAAATAAAATGAACCTATAATATATATTTAAGGTACCATTGATGGATATCCCCTGGTACATAATGAGGTTCACATTTAAGGAGAACCACTAATACATACAGATTATCACATAGATGCATGTTCTTGACCAATCTCTAGCATAGGGGTAATCAATACAACACTAAGATTTGGTAAGGATCCATGAAACATGCCTATAATCAATAAGAGATTGCATGAGTAGGAAATAATCCCCCCTTGAGAGGTGTGAATGTTCCCAACCAACCATCCAACTAACCAATGTGAATTCTATGGATTCACTAGAAATTTCCCAAGTACTTCCTACCATTTGAATACATGTTATCTCTAATATAAAATGTTTTAGTGTGGTCATGCACAAATGTTTCCAATGGAAATAACCACATAACATCATGAAACATCATGTGAGAATGAAAATTCAAAATACACATTTATCAATCAAAAGAGAAAATATATGTATATATCATTTGAAAATATATTTTCAAATAACATAGTTTTTCAAACCATTGTTTTAAAAGACGCTCTTTTTAATTTGAAATAAAAAAATAACTAAAAAAATTTATAAACCATGAAATAATATTAACATTTTATATCTTCATTCCTAATCACATTGGATAAAAACCAGTGATAATATTCATTATAAATCCCTTAATTTATACATTGGGTTCTTATTTAAAAATTATTAATTCTAAACAACCTTTTCTTTTTAAATCCTTTTCTAAAATAATTTATCCTTTAAAATAACATTTTAAAAGATAGCTTGCTTCCTTTTATAAATTGATTCCAATCATAACTCATGCCTATTCTCAATCAATAAGATAGGACACTGGAACTCGCTCAACCATTGTGCCAAAAAATAATACATTTAAAATAGTTATATTAGCCTTTATAACTATTATGTTGAAAAAAATGATCTCATTTTATAGAGTATATCATGTTACATTATTACGATAAAGATAATAATAATAATAGTTTTATAAAATAATTCAACTATCATGAAATCCATTACTGTCATACCAATTAATATACTCATTTCAGAAATTCCATAACCATTATTAACCTAAATTCATACTAGTCTTCCTTAATTCAATATGAACATATATCATAATTAATTTTCAAAATTTAATAAGGTGAGTAATCTATATCAAAATCATATAATCTACCGAAACCAAAAATCTCTCTATGTGGAAAACCATCCCCAAAATTTCAGGAAACAATATTTAAATAGAGTATAGTATTTCCCAAATCATCATAAAGAAATTTCCCTAAATTATCAAATTTTATTGACCAACATTATCAGAAATTTTTTTATGAAATATCTATGATGACTCCCCGAAATACCTATATTGAAACAATGTTCAATGGCATGAAATCATCCTCTAGAACCTGCTCGGGTTACCATTCATTAGAAACCAATAATATTATATAAATTTCAATATGATTTAGTTAAATGTGTTATAAATATACAACAAAAACTAACAAAAATTAGATAAAAAATATAAATAAGAGAAAATTTGGAATAAATAAGGAAAATTAACATAAACCTATCACCAAAAACCATCAAAATATATCTTTGATCAAGAGGGAAAATGAGATAAAATATAGATAAAGAGGGAGAAATCCATTCTCTATATTTTCAATATTGATGATGAAAACATTGAGTAGTATTTTTAATAGTACCGTCAAAAAATCAAAATATATTTCATTAAGAAATAATTTCATGCAGCATTTTGTAACCGGTAGTCTTACACATGCTACCATATAGATAAACCAGTGGGGCATCATATTTTTTTCTTCATTGAGTACTATGTGAAATTAAATTATGTATCTTATTACCTATTTTTGAGCCTCTAAAAATTCCTAAACTATAGAAAATTATAATAAAAAATTCCTCAATATTTTTTAAAATTAATCCTCGTGTAACTCTTAAATTTTAACTTGTAAGAGTCATTAAAATAACACAATTCATTTATATTGTTTCAATTCAAAATTTCTATCTAATCAAACTCTATTAGAATCATGTATCTTTTGGTTCCACTAATTCTCAATAGTGGGGTTGTTACCAACTCCCTTTCATAATACTTTTCACTAATAAAAATATTCTCTAATCAATCACACAAAAATAGCTAATTATTAGGATCATGAATTAATTTCTATATTACAATATTGTATCCTATAACACTCATTGTGATGTTTCTATAAATATTTTTACATTCTAGGGAACTAATATGTCCAAAATATAATAATAATTAAACTCACCATACACACATCCAATAGGTTTAGGGATAGTATCTGGTGTAAAGGTATCCACTCAAAATAATGGGAGGCATTGATTCATGAATAAAACTTAACACACACAATCATGAAATATTATCCACTATAATATAAATGGATAATTGATCAAATAATAAAACACATGAATATGAAGAAAATCTATCCAAAGTAATGTTATATCTCTGGATAAGCCACACCATATAAAATTAACATATCCCAAATTGATTTAAACATATATATGGAAAATACAAATGTGGTTTCCAATATGAAAATTCATTTTAATTAATTAAATCAACCACTTTACATCTCTAAACACTAATGTCATCCAATAAATATATCTTCTAATATTCATAGAAACAATAAAAAATAGAACAAAAGTGTTCTTATAGGGGTGAGTAATAATACTTAATATAGAAATCCCATATAATGATATTTCTCTCATATAAACCAATGTATAAGTGTCTTATTAGAAAACCATGTGTAAACAAACCAATACCACAACACATAATCATCAATAATAAAAATATATTTATGATATATTTTTATCAAACTACCTATAGCTCTATTTTATTATATTCACCAATTTTTTTTATATATTAATATAAATATAGTATTCATATCTCTATAATTTTATAATATAAAGGGACCATAAATATTAAGTCTAATCCTTAAACATCAAATATTATATTTTTCTATAAAACTCTTTCCATCTAGAAAAATGATCGATACCAGAACTCATTAACCTAATATATGAATGGTTTTCTTATTCAAAAATAAAATTTAAAAAATAATATCAACTCATGTCCCATCATAAGTTTTTATGCATAATGAATTATCCTAGATACACAATCATAGGATTTTGGTGGAATAATTATATATAAATCAAAATAAAAAGTCACAAAAAAATATAATCTTCCTCAACCCATAACTATGGGAGAGGAACCAAATTTCAATATCTAATATAGATGAATCATAGAGTTATGGGTGAGAGACTATAAAAATACTAGGAAGCATCATGCACCTCGATCCCAATGATATGTGGGAGAAAGAGTGTGAAAAGTCAAGTGAATAATCATTATTTATAATCCCTTGTATCACCAATAACCCCGAACGTAATTCTATGAGTGAATGGAAATAAATTTACATATACGAAATAAATATTCTCTAATATATATAGTGGTTGGGAAGGGTAAATTTCTACGTTGCACTACAACCATAATTAGAGTGTGATCATAATAGAAATCATAGTATTACTCTATCACCACAAATAATTTCTAATCACCAGACCTAAACACATCACAAGTAGAGGAGTAAGAATAGATACAACATTAGTAAATCAATAATCCTTTCTACCATTCATAAGAACCATATGAAATAATATTTTATAATTTCATCCCATTCTCCTCAAATAAATTCCAGACCATTAACTCATTGAAAGCTAATAACCATTCAAGGTATTTGATTATATTGTTCTATTAACCATATCATTACAATAATAATAATGATACCCATGTCATGATTTGTTCACGTTATCCTTATAGACCTAAAGTATTACCATAAAATTCATTATAATTTTAATAAAATATCTGAATCTATACATAAATGAAATTTTATAGTATAATTAATAAGTTTTATATTATCCATTTTCATAATCTTTCTTTGAATCAAAAACCATTTTCTAAATATGAACCACCTCGATATGGAGATGCACCATATTCTAATGCATTAAACTTAATAATATTAAATCTATTATTCTTCTTTAATTATGATTCACATCATAACCAATATTTATTATATTCCCTTATATCATCCTCATTATTCTAACTAATTTATTTTTGTGAAATGATATATATATATATATATATAAATCATTAAGCTAAAAAAATATATTTCCACACTTTACACCACATGGGATACTTTAACAATTACCATAATTTTGAAAATTAATTCATATCGTCCTTAACTATCTATTCCATCATATGATGAACATTCTACATAATAATGTTTGTTATGTTTTTATTGATAATTCATGTTAATAGTTACTCACATTTTAATATTATATAAATTATTGATAATTATTTTCATTCCATTACTTATAAAATAGTTATTCTTTAATTTTCCCCCCACTCCATAATCAATTTAAAACCCTCTTACGTATACAATTATTATTTCATCAGTATAAAACTAATAATTAACTTCCAAAATATAAAAAAAATTTAGGTTTGGATAGATATAAAGAAGAAAAAGATATAAGAGGGGGTGAATTTCGGTTTTCAAAATTCTGATAGATTCAAAACACCACTCTTGTATATAAGCGTTCATTTCCTTTTCTCTCAAACATGAGAGAGAAATGAAAATAAATAAAGGAAATGAACATAAAAATTAATAGTGGTTCTAGGTAGAAAGATCCCTTAGTCTACTCCACCAACACTTAACTCAAAGATCTTGGTTATTTTAACTAGGACCTCTAATACCAAGACCTTAAAAATCTACAACTAAGTGTCGGTAGTTGAAACATTACAAGAATTTGCAAAGACTTATGCTTCTTTTTCAGGGAACCAAATTTCCACATGTTAGTACAAGAAGTTAGATGTTTACCATTACTGATTAAGAGAATCTAGTACTCAAATTAGTCAAATTGTTTTGATTTGTTTGATGGTATGGATTAGACTTCATAGCTTGAAACAACGATAGATAGATGAAATAATATCTTCAATATAGTACAATAGAATATATATATTTAATGTTTGCATAGGATTTATTCAAAAAGAAAAAAATAAAACCCTAAATAGATATTTAGACATGAATTACTCCTAATTTTATCTTTTCCAAAATCTTATTGATTCTTTCATAAGAAAATTTAACCAATAAATATAGTAGCAGCGATGACAACAATAGTGAGTAAATTAGATAGATCAAAACATGTATGTCTCGAATGTGTAGCTATAAAGGAAAAAACGCACAGTTTCTCATATAAATATATCTACATATATTTCCAATGAAGAACATCTCCATATTTTATAGAGAAAATTTAACATCTCATAGTAAAACTAGCTTCAGAAATATTGAAAAATAAACCATAAATATTTGAATTCAAAAAAAATGTAGATTCCTATCTTTCCATAAAAATAGTAATGTTTTACTCCGTTGAATAAGACCCTTTAAAAAACCATAATATCATTTAATCAGTCATAAAACATCTGTGAATCTATATTTTTTCTGTTAACTCCATTGTAGAAATCGTAGATAATATGGAGGATTTAAAACTCCATCATTGAAAAGATAAAAATATGGTTCCATCATGTGACGAAAAAACACTGAACGTAGGGTTAACAATGTATGGTTGATTACCAAAGTATAATTTTTATAAAATATTTTATTTTCCTCAAATGTATGGTTACTTCTGAATATAGTGTTGATGAACCATACTTTCCACTTTCTCAAATTCCAGGTTTAATACTAACGTAGGGTTATTTATCCATATATGTTTTTCCAAACATATTTTTTATTCCTCATGTCTAGATTAACAATGTAGAGTTGAGAGAATTGTTTCCAGAATATGCTAAAACATGTTCCCAATAATTCCAAAAATTTCCCCACATATCAAAGTGTTGAATATAATTCCTAGATAAATATTTCAATGAATATTAATTTTATTAAATTAACTTAAATTACATTAATTAGTAACACAAATGTGGGTTTTTGTGAGCATCCAAACCAAAAATAAATTATTAAATTTTTTGAATCACCGAATGCTAAAAAATCTCCCCTATTTAGATGATCATAGAACCCATAACATAAATAAATAAAATATAATTTTTTGGGAAAAAGACAAAATAAATTTTCCACATTTTTTGTATAATATTTCATACATAGAGAAAAAATTATCCCCCAACAGAAGGATATTAAAAAATCACTTATATTAAAAAAATGTGGATAAATATGAAATCATAAATAACTATGAATTTTTCCGCTTTTGAGCTTCACGATTTGGGATACTATAAACTATAGATAACTATAAACATAAGATAAATATAATATTATCCAACTTTATAAATAATAAATATATCTAACTTTATGAATATAGTAATATATAAAAATTTTCATCATAAAACTTCTCCACCATTTGTGAAATAAAAAATATAAGAATAATAACTTACTCTATGAAAATTTATGGTTTCTCTAACGAACATAAAAAAAATTTAAACAAGGATATTTCAATAAATAAATGATTTAAAACTCCCCCTAAATCAAAGCATAATAAATTATTTTAATAACATTTTTTCACAAGTAAAGATAAAAATTATGTCCATACATTCATTAGATAATGTAAAGATATATTTTGAAATGGATAATTGCACTGTTTTTCACTTAAACAATACAATTAAAAAATATATTATATAACATTTATTTTTATATGAACATAATAAAAATTAAGAGTTTAAGTAAGAGTAGACTATTCCCATAAACCTACCAAATTGTAAATTCATTCATGTAAATCAGCTAAAATTCTTGACAGTTATTCTAATCTATTTTCACCATCTTTTATTCTTTGATAAGAACAAAACAAATAATATTAAACTAGAAACATATTTAGTTTATCAATATCGAGATTCATATCAACTCATTTTCTGAGTAGATCCATTTGACATTGTAATTTAGTTTTAAAAGCTTCAAAAAATTCTTTTGAGATCGAAGTATCTTTATTAGTATGAAATTACTTTTTTAATGAATCAAAAACAACTTCTGACTATAATTATTTCTATATATCATCATATGACTTTCTAGATACATCCAACTCAGCCTTTAGAATATATTTTTCTTTATTTAATGAAGTAAATTAAAATAGAACAAATTCATAATATTTTTGAAATAAAAAAACATCTATTTCTTTATAACTATGAACTTTTCTATTTCGTTCAGAAGACTTTGCACACAAATCTTCAAAAAATGAGACTAAATTTTCTTTCAATCAGTTAGAAGGGTTAACTTTTTTCCTTTTATGAGAAATATTTTCTTTTCATCTATAGGTATATAACCTCTTCAACTTTCTATGATTGGTTTTTAAAATTCTATTGAACAAGATATTTCAAATAATAAGAAGATGATGAAGAAGAATAAAAATATTTAAGAAGAAGATGAAATGTTTTTTTCTATAAAAATAATGACGATGTTTCATTTTATTGAGAAAAAAATATAGAAAATGTAATTTAAAAAGGCATATTATGTTAGAATAACTCTTATTATTGTGTAAAAAAATAAAATTTTATGAATAAAATAAATTATTTTTGAATATAAAAATATAAATATTTCATGACAAACACTATATTTTCAAACTAAATATTTAACAAAACTTTTATATAATTAATATGGATAACAAAATGAGTCATATAATAAAGAATATTCATTTATTAAACTTTGAGAAATAACATTATTTTCCTGTATAACACATTAAATTTATCAAAAGTATACAAATAACAAAATAAAATACTTCTTGGATTAGGGGATTTATTACTGATGATTTTTATAACGAACTACTTTAGAGTTGTTCACTCCTCCAGTAGATAAAATAACACACATACATCAATTGGCCACTTACTGATTTAACAATATATATTAGGGGTATAATCCTTTTAAATTTAAAAATCATTTTCTTTTTAGTGACCATATTATTTTGGGTCCAGTAGTGTTAGAAATTAATTTTTTGGTAACCATACAAGATTTTAAGACAAAATTCTATAATTTGACAAATATTTGGACCAATAAACACTTTTAACACCATAAACATTGTATTTTCTAAAATATAAATCATTATCATAATGGCCATTTTTACCAAAATTGAAAAATTTAACTATAGAGTTTTTTTACTATATCATCTAGGAAAAAAAATAATTTTTAAAAAGATTCTATCTTTCAACATTACTTCTTATTCCAATTTTTTCTTTTTATTTTTTATTTTTTTCCATGAATTTTATTTAAATATTTTTATCCTTTTATTAAAATACAATAAGATTTTTTTAAATCCTAAAAATCGGTCACTAATTCATTAATAATAATGTTATTTAAATCATAATAGATTTTGAAATAATTATATTTTAAATCTACAATTTGTCTTGATAAAAATTATTTATCTACTAGAATTATGACAACCCTACTTTTTATTACACAATTAAACATAATTTATTACTTAAACATCACTTGATACAACATAAAATATCGAGAGGTATAGTGTTTTGGGGGCTTAGGATAATTACATAACAACTTAAAACATGAAATAAAACATCTTTATTGAAAACGTCCTTTACCTGACCACTACATTCTCTTGTACTTAGCTTTGCATGGGATAGCCTGAGGGCATGCATAAGAAAAGGGTGAGCTATAAAGCCTAGTAAGGGATTAATCATTTAATAACATGAGGAGTACAATGAATATTAGACAATAGGAATATCAATAGAGAACAAGAGTAGAATAAACATAAAGGCGTGATAAAGATTGATAATCATAACATGAAAGTGCGGAAATAACACTTAACATGAAATTTGCATGATCCAAGGCTCATTTCTCATGGAGCATGAGTAAACCCTCATTGTACATGATGCATGAGTAAAACCTCATTGAACTTGAATTAGAATGAGTCTAAACCAATTTCACATGACCTATCATGATACTATAATTTACCCAATGCATTGGAGCACTATCAGGGCACACCCTTCTTAAACATTTCATTTCATGCATAAGTGTACCACATGGATCATATAACATTGATTCATAAAACGTCATCATTTATTCCACGATAAATGGATGTGGAATTCATACATGAGGCTTTATAATAAATAAGTAAATGTGCATAAATGTGAATACCCTTGATAGAGAAATGAGCATGGTATTCACTACACAATGACATTGGCTTGGAAAATTAGTGCAATTTCGGTAGCATAACGACATGACTTAAGAATTCATAAAAATTGTTGATGAGAGAGAAATGGGCGTCTCATTATATGTACATGAAATGGACAGTAAGGCGGTAATATAGATATATGTCTCAACAATTTTAATGGAATTTAGATTCATGATACAAAAGAATTTCTTGAATGCAAGTGAGAAGAGATAAACTCTTTTCAGAATTTCGGCTTAGTAACAGGTGTACATGGGAGGCACTTATTGAGAGATAAAGGGGTATCTAATAATTCAAACATAAAAGGTATGTATGGGAGAGGTTCTAAACCATACCCCAACATTTATAATTGAAATTAAAAGGGCATAACAACATTAAGAAAATTGGACAAAAATGAGAAAGGAAGAAAACCCCTTACTTGGATGTGGGCTTCCAAAGGCTTGAGAGAGGCTTATTGGGAGCTTGGGAAGCTTGGGGGATTATAGAGAGAGGAGGGAAGATGATTGATGAACTCCAAAGGCTTTGAGTGAGGAGGAAGTGGGAGCTTGGGTGGGTTTATATAGGTAAGGTGAGGGAATTCTTTATTATTTAGGTTTGGGACACCTCACATTAAACTAATCCAAATCACAATCCATCCCATGTTTTTTTCCCATGGGTTTTCGAAAAGGGAATTGGAAAAAAATATTTTGTAATTCTAAAGTCTGAAATTCTTAAAATAATGGGGCTGCTTATATGGAGTTGAGTCACACTCCCCAGGAAAACAATTTATAAATACAAAAGGTTTTATAAGTCTTGAAGGGTCCTCTAAAGATTTTTAAAAAAAATAAAACAACCCAAAATCACATTATTTTAATGGTAAAACATATATTTTCCGAAATTAATGTTTATAGTATTTTATTACATCACTATTGGGTCATTATGATGTCATAAAACACATTATATATTTAAACAGTATTTAATTTTTACCCAAAAAATTGATTGTCTCAAAAAATTATGAAACATTCACCATTGGATAATTTCAGCATCTTCATTCAAGAAATAATATTAATTTTATCTAAATAATTTTATAAATATGTTAATTTTCACTTTTAAAATAAAAATCGATATTTATAAAAAATTCACGTGTTTTGACAAAAATAGCTTTTAAACCTTAATAAGAATTACAATTGCATTCATCAAATTATACGATAATTTATATTTAATAAAAATCAATTTAATAATAATAATAATATTTCTTTAAAAATTTATTTAATTCAAAAATCAATTAATTCTTCAAAATAGATTTCGTAGTCGAACATTAACTAAAAATACTATTGGTCCTTTAAAAACTATTTACAAGGTAACAATAACAAAATTAAATTATGTTCACTATTATAGAAAAAAATAATGTACATAACCATAGTGCTATGTCTTGTTACATAACCCCTTAGAACACCCGCATAAGACCGAAGAGTAAGGTGTGTGATGGTGAAAGACTCTTGGGGTGGCTCAGATAACATTGCTCGGGTGGTAATCTCTATCAACTTCCACATCTCCCATAGGTGGTCCCACTCGAGCTTACCATATTCAACATCAGCTTGGGTTTGGTCAAGAGCGAAGCCCAAAGATGCAACCTCATTTCTGAGCTCTGACAAATGGGATTTGTATGGGGTACGTCTACTGGATGAGACCATCGCTTCCTTTGTTTGAGTAAATAGGATTTGTTAAAGCTCTATATTTATACTAATCATGTGATCACTATTCAACTGATATATTAGCAACGGTCACAATTCTTAACAGTATTTTAAAATCCAAAAACATAAAACCAAATTATTTTACATTTTACATAAAAATTTTACATAGAGAGACATTTAATTAGATCAAGAGGGATTTCCATTAATGAAAGTTTGGGTGGTTACAATCTTCCCCCATTTTTAAATTTCTCTGTCAAAATTTCCTTTTCCCAAACTAAAACAGATGTGGGTGACCTTGCTTTATTATTTCCTTCGATTCCCATGTCATTTCTTCAAACCTTTAGTTTAGCCACAACACCTTGACGATGGGCATTGTCTTATTTCGTAGATCTTTTTCTCTACGATCTTAGATCTTCACTAGTTTCTCCTCCTAAAAAAGATCATCTTCTAACTATACCACCTCTAAATAGAGTACATGTGAGGGGTCTGATATGTACTTACTTAAGAGGGATACATGAAAGACATCATGTACTTTGGCCATGGTAGGTGGAAGTTCTAGTCGATAGGTCACAGCCCCGACACGATCAAGAATCTCGAAAGGGCTGATGTACCTTGGAATTAACTTACCTTTCTTTACAAACCTCATGAACTTCTTACATGGAGATATGCATAGAAATACCATGTCTCCAACTATAAACTCATGGTCTCTTCGATATTTATCTTCCTAGCTCTTCTGTCGACTCTGGTCTGCCTTGATATGCTGCTGAATGGTTTTCACCTTCTCCACCATTTCTTCGACCATTTCTAGTCCAAGAAGCTTAATCTCACCGACCTCATCCCAACATGCTGGTGTTCATCACCTTTTCCGATAAATGGCTTCATATGGTGCCATTTGGATGCTTGAGTGAAACTATTATTATAAGAGAACTCAAACAGATGAATATGTCGATCCCATCCCCCTTTAAAGTCCATTGAGCATGCTCTCAACATATCCTCTTGTTTTTGGATAGTCCACTCAGATTGGCCATCAGTTGGAGGATGATAGGATTTACTAAAGTTTATTTAAGTATCTAGAGAATATTGAAGACTCTTCCAAAACATAGAGGTGAATCTTGGATCTCGATCAGATAAAGTAGATAGTGGTACTCCATGCAGCCTTACCACTTCTTTGATATATATCTGTGCCAGCTGATCCAATGAGAAATCTTCTCATATTGCAATGAAGTGTGCAGTCTTTGTAAGACGATCCAAAACAACCTAGATTTCATTATTTAATTTGGATTTCTTTGGAAGTCTAGTGACAAAGTCCATTGTGATGTTCTCCCATTTACACACTAGTATAAGAAATGGTTGCATCATCACCTTAGACTTCTGCCTCACTTCCTTCACTTGCTGACACACCAGGAATTTTGATGTATACTCAGTGATATCCTTATTCATATTATCCCACCAATAATTCTCTCGGAGATATCAATACATCTTTGCGTTTCCTGGGTGAATAGATAAATTTGAACTATGTGAATCATCCAAAAGTTCCTTCTTCAGCTCTGAACTTGATGGAACACGTAGTCTTTTCCAAAATCTCACAATTAATTCTTCATTAATATAAAACTCTGAGGATTTCCCTTTTCCAATAGCTTCCACTTTTTTCAGAATTCTTTGATCATCCTTTTGATCATCCTTTAACCTTTCAAAAAGCGACAGTTGAGAAATCATTTGTGAAAGGATTGATGATGTTTCCTTCTTTATTATTTCCATTTCCATCTTCATCAAATCTAAAAACATTGGATCTTTTTCAATTATAATCAATGATAGAATCACTGGGTCCTTTCTACTTAGGGCATCCACAACCTTGTTCACTTTCCCAGGGTGGTAATGTATTGAGCAGTAATAGTCTTTGATCAGCTGTAACCATCTTTGTTGGAACATGTTGAACTCTTTTTGTGTGAATATATACTTAAGGCCTTTCTGGTCTGAATATATTTCAGACTTCTCCCCAAAGAGATAATTCCTCCAAATTTTCAAAGCGAAGATCACTGTAACCAACTAGAGGTCATGTGTTGGATAGTTCTTTTCATGAACATTCAATTGCCTTAAAACATAGGCAATAACTTTTTCATTTTGCATCAACACACATCCCTGGCCCTTCTATAAAGCATCACTGAATACCACAAAAATTTCACCACTTGTGGATAAAGTGAACATGAGCACAGTGATAAAACTCCTTTTCAAATCCTTGAAGCTTTCTTCAAATTTATCACTCCAAGAAAACATTACTCCATTCTTAGTTATCTTGGTAAGAGTGTTGGACAATCGTGAGAAATTTCTCACAAATCGTCGATAGTATCCACCTAACCCTAAGAAGCTACAAATATCTTTTACCGATGTTGGCCTCATCCATCCCTCAATTACATCTATTTTGGAGGGATCCATAGATATCCAATTGCTTGTGATGATATAGACCAAGAATGTGACCTCCTTCAACTAGAACTCACACTTGCTGTAATTTTAATAGAGCCTCTCCTTCCGCATGGTCTGTAGTACAGTTCTTAGATGCTCCTCATGATCCTCCTTGGTTTTGGAGTATATCAAAATATCATCTATAATGACTACCGCAAATTTGTCGAGGTAATATCTAAAGACTATACTCATCAAGTCCATGAAGATTAATAGAGAATTACTGAGTCATAGAGGCATTACTATGAATTCATAGTGCCCATATCTTGTAGGAAAAGTAGTCTTGGGGATATATTCATTCTTCACCCTTACTTAATAATATCTTGACCACAAATCCACCTTGGAGAAGTATTGTGCTACCTGCAGCTGATCGAATAATTCATAAATTTGTGAGAGAGGGTACTTGAACATTAACGTGATTTTGTTGAGCTCAAAATAATCGATGCAAAGGCGCATTGACCCATCATTCTTCTTGATGAAGAGGACTGGTGCCCTCTATGGTGAAGAACTTGGGCGTATAAACCCTTTATCCAGATTATCTTGTGGTTGTTTTTGCATCTCCTCAAGCTCCAAAACAACCATTCTATATGGATTCTTGGATATTGGCAATGCCCCAGGTATAAGATCAATTGAGAATTCAACATCTCTTCTAGGAGGAAGACCAGACAATTCCTCGGGAAACACTTCAAAGAAGCTAAGGAAGGTTCATCTTCCTCCTTGCACTTTTATAGAAATAGGGGGTCTATTATCTACATGGTGATTGATTTACCTCTCCCGGAAATTTATATTGGATCTATATAAGGAAATCCAATTCATGCCAAGAATCACATCAAATTCCACCAGAGGGAGTATGATGAGGTTCTCTAGGAAGTTCAATCCATAGATTATGACAGGTAAGGAGTTATATTCATGGGATGAAATGATTACCCTATTTTCTGTACTCACCACATCTTAACTTCCATGATTTGTGATGGTGTAGGGATTGTTCTACTAAACTTTTGGAATATAAAAGAATTTGTAAAACCTGAATCAAAAATCATGTTCTCTATTCGTGAATGAATAACTAGCGTTCTTGTCACCACTTCGTTGTCGGGGTCCTCATTGGCAGTAGTGATGGAAAAAGCTCACCCTTTCTTCCTTGGAGGTTGTTGGTTGCCTCAAAAAACCCTTGGATTAGGGAACTGATTTCCAATATTTCTTGGTTCTTTGAATTTGTAACAATGAACAATGCGTTTAGGTTTTGGAAGGAGTGTTCCTCTACTATATCATAGCTATGAGTCTTTCTTGCTAACAATTAATAGCTAGGTGCCCTTATGCTCCACACCTAATGCATTTCCTCACCCCCTTCAGGCAATTTCTGGGGTGCTTATTTCTGCACCTTTGGCATGTGGGGTGCTAGATCTTCTTAGAACCGTTGTATTTATCCATCAGACCACCAGCATTGATGTACCCCTTAATATTCCTATCCCCATGATACCCTTGAGATTCTCTGATCTCAATTTCATCCTTGAGGGCACATCGAAAAATTTCATCATAGATGTCGAAGTCACAGATCACCAGCGCTTTATGTAGGCTGGTTTCATCCCACCAAAAAAGCGGTCAACCTTGCTTTCGGGGATAACAAAAAAGCCAGAGGCGTATCGTGAATTCCTTGTGAAGTTTTCCTCGTATGCTCTGACAGATTCGTTATCTTTTTTCTTAAGGGCAAGGAAGTCCCTTTACATCTTATGTTAGAGGGTGCGCAGAAAATATTTATCGAAAAACATCTTCTGGAAATACATTCATTCCAACTCCTTAATCTCTTCCTCAGGCTTCGTATTTTTGATCAATTTCCCCCATTGATCGGATTCACCTTCCATACGATAAGCATCCAGAAGAACCTTCTCTTGTTCAGAACATTGAAGGATGGATAAGATCTTGTCAATGGAGTTGATCCATTGTTCGGTGATTGAGGGATCAGATGATCCATTAAAAGTATGAGGTCATTGTCTCATGAAGATCTCGATATGGGATTGTTCTTTCTTAGGTGGGGTTGAAAATTTCTCTTGACCCATGTCTCTATTCAAAGCCTGAGTTAACTGAGAGAGAAGTGTGAGAAAGTTCATGATTCCCACTCCCATCAGATTGGGAATCTCACTTACACTGTCATCACACCAATATTCACATCGGTTGTTAGCCTGATTCCTCCTATTACCAGCCATTGGCTGGAATAAAAGGAATGTTATGGGTAAAACATAAAGGGTAATCCAAGGAAAAAATTGATGACTTATAAATAGCTTTTATTTCCTTAACTTATGAATCTATATGCTTCAATCTATGTTATCCATGATCTACTTTCTAACATATATTCTTAGGGAATGTTTTTAGTCCCTTAATAATGGTTAATACTAAGATTGTGAATTTACCAAAGAATATCCCCCAAGAGTGTCGTAACCAAGAGTGGAGAAAGGACCATTTTTATGCACAATTTCCTGTTTGAGTCTATTTCAAAGTGGTGTTTTCAGGTTTTAGCCCTAGGATACATCTGTGTCAGAGCCGCCTCTACATGCTCGTATCCAGACAGGGATGTATTTTCTTGATAAACCACTTACTTAATACTCACCAATAATTATGGATTTTTTATTATACTTGTTCCTCTCTCTATGTCTTTACTAGGGGTTTCTAATCCCAATCCCAAAAATAACTAAACCTATCCTCTGATACAAACTATGAAAACCCTGATTTTTATTACACAATTAAACATAATTTATTACATAAACTTCACTTGATACATCATGGAAGATCAATAGGTATAGTGTATTTAGATATTAGGATCATTACATAACAACTTTAAACATAAAATACAACATATTTACGGAAAACATACTTTACATGACCACTACATTCCCTCATACTTATCATTGCATGTGATAACCTGAGGACATGCATAAGAAAAGGGTGAGCTATAAAGCCCAGTAAGGGATTGATCATGGAATAACATGAGGAATACAATACATGATTGACAATAGAGATATAAATTGGTCAAAACAAAAGTATAAACATAAATTCATGATAAAGAATGATAATCATAACATGGAAATGTGGAAACAACACTTAACATGGAATTAGCATGGGTCAAGGCTCATTGCACATGGAGCATGAGTAAACCCTCATTGCACATGAAGATGGAGTAAAACCTCATTGAACTTGAATTAGAATGAGTCAACACCCATTGCACATGATGTATCATGATACTATACTTTACCCAATGCATTGGAGCGCTATCAGGGCACACCCTTCTTAAAAATTTCATTTCAGGCGTAAGTGTGATACATGGATTATATAACATGGATTCATAAAACATCATCATTTATTACACAATAAAGGAATGTGGAATTCACACATGAAACTTTATAATCAATAAATAAATTTGCATAAAGTTTCATACACTAGATAGATAAATGGGCATGGTATTCACTACACAATGACATTGGCTTGGAAAATCGGTGCAATTTCGGAAGCGTAACGTTGTGATGTAAGAATTAATAAAAATGGTTTATGAGAGAGAAAGGGGTGTCTCATCATATGTACATGAAATGTAAATTAAGGGTTTGATTTAGATACATGTCCCAAAAATTGTAATGGAATTTAGATTAATGATACAAAATAATTGCTTGAATGTAAGTGAGGGGAGATAAATTCCTTTCAGAATTTTGGCATAGTAACAGGTGTACATGGGAGGAATTTATTGAGAGATAAAGGGGTATCTCATAATTAAAACATAAGAGGTAAGTATGGGGGAGGTGTGAAACCATACCCCAACATTTATAATTTAAATTAAAAGGGAATAACAACATTAAGATAATTGGATAAAAATGAGAAAGGAAGAAAAAACCTTACATGGAAGTGTGTTTCCAAAGGCTTGAGAGAGGCTTCATGGGAGCTTGGGGCACCTTGTGAGGATTATAGAGAGAGGATAGAAGAGGTTGGATGAACTCAAAAGAATTTTATTGAGGAAGAAGTGGGAAATTGGGTGATTTTATATAGGTAAGGTGAGGGAATTCTTTATTATTTAGGTTTGGGACACCTCACGTTAAACTAATCCAAACCACAAACCAACCCATGATTTTTGCCCATGGTTTTTGGAAAAGGGAAGTGGAAAAAAATATTTTATTAGGCAAATGTACGAACTTCTTAAAGTAATGGGTTTTCATATGTAGAGGTGAGTCACACTCCCAAGGAAAACAATTTAAACATACAAAATGTTTAATAAGTCTTGAAGGTCCACTAATGCTTTGTAAAATAAACCCAACAACCCAAATTCACATTATTTTAATGTTAAAACATATATTGGAGGAACATAATGTTTATATAATTTTATTATGTCACTATTGGGTGATTATGATGTCAAAAAACACATTATATATTTAAATGGTATTTAATTTTTACCAAAATATTTGACTGTCACAAAAAATTATGAAAAATTCACCGTTGGATAATTTCGACGTCATGATTACAGAAATAATATTCATTTTATCCAAATAATTTTCTAAATATTTTAATTAATTAATTCACCCATAATACTCTATTTGATCATACATTGAATAAATTATTGTTTTCATTTCATTAATATTGATTCATGATAATTCCATATGTCAATATGCTCCATTGTTAGGACGTGTACCCTTCCTCATTTTTTTATATTGATACAGGAATAATAATAAAAAAAATATATCTATTTTATGTTTATAATATGTCTCAGTTTCCATATATCCATTATTTTGATTCTTATACAATGACCCTTTATCGACATAGAGTTTCTACTCCCAGAACAAGATGTTATTTTATATCCCATGTCTTAACTAAATCCATGTTTCGAATGAATGCTCACAATCTATGAACATTGTTTCAAAATCTTATCTTTACCTCTAATTGAACATTCTCCCTAAAAAATAGTGATTGGATTTCATTATATACCACCGCTAGAGGTTTTCACGAGAATGGTTCAAATGATGGGTTACCAAATGACCTTAATAATGCCTATCTATATGTTATAGTATATTAACTAGTGATGAGGTCCTAATACAAACATGGTGAGATTATACCCTCAAAATAATCAAAAAAAAATCATTCCTAAATATATTGGAAATTTAGTATGACCCATATATACATTATACACACGAGATTATTTTTGAAAAATTATAGGGTAATAGATGTGGCATCATGTTGTCCAATAAATAAAATTTAACTATAAAATCTATATTATATAAAAAATATATAATGAAATAATCAATAAATAAATGATTTTTTATCAAAGAAACATTAACAATTCTTTCCACATTACATATACAAATGTAATTTAATAAATAAAGTAATATACAATGACCTCCTTCCAAAATCACTTGAAATCCTCTTACTAAATCATCATCTTGTACAAAAATATTCATCCCATCACATAAATTTAGTTCCAAGATAATTTGAAAACCTATAATTAAATTTTATGGTTTACCAATTGGTCCAAAATAAGGATAATAACAAGATATTTGTTGGTCCGGTTATAATAATTTTTAAATGAACCTTTTCAATAATAATGTTCCAATGATATTAAATGATATATACTATCTAAAACAAGAATCTTGAAGAAAAAAATGAAGTAAATCGGGACCTAATAATTTTTACTTAATTAAAACATACTGGGATAATCTAAGGTTCATTTTATAGAGACTTTTCAATGTACTATACTCACAAAGAGTATATTTTTTATTATAATTTAGAGTATTCACACTGACCCTTCAGGATTACAAAATGTAGAAAAAAATGGATAACTTTCTTTTATCCTTATAAGACAAAACTCACTACACCTTTTGTAAATCATTTATTCCTACCACAAACAATGACATGTAACTATATTATTGATGGTGTAAAAATTACCTCTAATTTCATCCATGTGATAAAACTCATTTATATTCTAAAGAGATGTCCACTTGGATCTCTTTATGCTATTTCATCTGCTCACACCAAAAAATTTACTTCATAGTATGTTGTTCTTTCACCCACACTGCTTATTTTTCGTTATTATTCTTATAGATCTCTCTTCATATTTTACTTTTCATAATTTTATTAAAATATTCAATTTTTTAACTTATATATTAAAATATATTTAAAAATGAATAAAATTAAAAAATTCCACAATATTGGCCACATGTCTATATTAAATGTCATATCCAAAATCTACAACTTTTCATTTTTGAATTAGGAAAAAACCGTGTCAATAATTTCCATCATTAATCATGTTTCAATACTTATAGAAATATCATGTGATTTTAGCCACTAAAAAAATCCAAGAATGTCATCTTGAAGGTAAAACATTAATTTCAATGATTTGTTAATCAAATGCCTCCTACAACTATGAAATACCCTTTCTAAATGTGGAGAGAAATATTGAAACTTAAATGTCTCGCATCAAAACAATGTGTGAATAATCTCATCATTATGAAAAAAACTTATCCATATTTTATCATATTTAATCATAATTAATTTGAATAATCATTATATATATATATGAAAATTAGTAAAATAAACGCTCAAATTTAAGACCCAAAATTTCACATTTTTCAAATAGCTTGATCTTAAACAAGAAATTCTAAATCTAAAGTATCATCTTGAATAATTAATATATCTTATGTATTCTTATTAATATCTTCTATATCACCCTAAAACATTATAATATATTATGTATCCTAATTAATATCCTATGTATAACCTTGAAACATATGAATATATTACATGTTTCAATTAATATATTATATATCAACTTGAAACATAGGAATATTTTACATCTCACATGGAATATATTACGTATCATTGTGAGACCAAAATGTCTTTTCCAATTGTACCATGTGAGATCTTTCATCTGATTTAGAAAAACATAATGTATCACTTGGTATATATTAGGTGTCACTGTGAAACCGCTTGGGCCTTTCCAATTCTGTATCCTCAAATCCATAAACACCCCTCTACCATTTTTATTTAAATTTTAGTTTGTTACATATTTAGTTAATCCAAACCAACATGTATTCACACCGATTTCCTGAGGATTTTAAAATTATTTTCACATTTATTTTCTAATAAAAAAATCAAAAAGTATTTTAAGGATTATTTCTATCAATCTCCCCCTTCGAGGTTTTTAACAACATAATAATTCCATATAAAACTAGAATTTCTTACTCCCATGCACCAGCTATAGGAACCTGTAGCCTTTAAGACAAATTGTATTCAATGATTAACTAAATAATCTAGTCTATATTAATGTTAGGGTGGATATTTGTTGTTAGTGATCATGTATTGATTGATTTTTTTTTATTTTTTGATGAATATAATACATCATAATTTTAATATTTCATAATTATAATTTCTCACAACTATTGAATCAAAACTAACCGATATTTTTTAATTTATACTTTAAGTATTTTATGATTATAATATTTTAAGTGTAATTTAAAAAAAATTCTTGTGTACCTTCTAAATTACCTTTTATAAAATAATTACTTTTCCAAAGTGTTTAAATGACACTTTTAAACTAAATTTATACTCTTTTTATGTTTTTTTCTTTTATGAAGATTATATTTTCCTTTATGAACTATATGGTCACTTTTCTAAATTCTGTTTTTACTCATGTAAAATCTGAAAATTGAAAAGAAATTCACTTTTATGAATAGATATATTTATAACATCCCTGACCTATAAGCCACAAAACCGGTTCTCTGAGTCGGGTCGCCACATGACCTAAAGAGAACCTTCCCATATTCCATATGATTTATTACTAGAAGTGAGGTTTTAATGGATCATGTGGAGATAATATACCCTCGTTTTAAGAGTAATCCAAATTAAATAGTATAATAAATTATGGATACAATAACAGTAAACTAGAAACATACATTACTAACCATCTCCCAAACATGGTACAAACCACAACCAACAATTAATTTTCTCTGTCATGCTAAAAGATTAAAAAATGAAGGAACCCCAAAATAAAGTCAAACAACCAAATTCCCAAAGTGGGTCCTGTCTCTAGGTTTGGACCCTCATCCATGCACATACCAAGACCAACTCTACTCTTTAGTATAAATACTTTTCCATTTTATTGAATTACGACTATGAAATCTTCTCAGGTACCTAAGGGCGTCCCAATATGGGTGTGGGTAAAACACGGCAGGACACCACCAATGGAGTCTACAAAATATTCAGTCCAAAAGAAATTTCCCTGAAAGAATGAAATTAATGATGAGATAAGAAAAAGAAAACCAAGGTGGAATTAATTAACAATATTCAGTTTAACCATTTCCATCATTATTTCCATTTTCATCACTTATACCAACTTCATTACTAATTTCATTTTCATCACATGTTTCATGGGTTAGGCATTTACATCATTTACACAATGGCCTAATTCATTTAATTATCATGCATAAAGGGATAATTCAAGTTCCCTATCTCACTACGGATAAAAATTTCATAAAAAATACATCACACTTACCTTAGAGCCTTTGTCTAGGTAGTCTCCTCAAATGCATCTGTTCGGGGTATAAAGCATCAGTCTGCTTCCCGAACTCGTTCATTATAGGGGTGGGGTTTATATTCTTAGTTTAACCTGACAATTAGGATTAGATCCTCATGTCCAATACCCCACAACTATCAATGCATGTTCACTTGCTTATTTATCCACTTACCACATATACCATAAAATAAACCATCTGAAACCAATACACATAACACTTAAAATACATATTTCATTGAACATTTCGATCATCATCAAGGCTTAACACATTATCACATTTAACATTTTCATATGATATCTCATTTCATCCATTTTCACTTTTATATCTTAACCCATTAAGTACAATCAAAAATTATAATACATTAGCCCATTTAACATATTCATCAATTCCCATGCATTACCCCATTTTACACTTTCATCAATTCTGATGAATTAATATATTTATGCATTGCCAATACAATTTCATAAATTTTTTGGGATGTTCACAATAATCGAATTAACCCTTTTTCACATTTTTAAAAAAAATTCCTTATTCCATTACCAATAACTAAACAAAATTATCAATTGTGACTCTTTATAATTCTAACTAAATTTTCAACACATTTACAATGGGATCTATTTCAACACAAGTGATCTTTGGGATCCACATTATAATTTTACCTATTTGGGAATATTGTTTCCCCCAGTGGGTGGAACTAAGCAAGTCTAATAAATGTCAATGCATCCTAGAAGGATCATGAGGGGTCTCAAATTTTCATTAATAAAACCATTTTATCAAATAAAACTAAGGTATCAAATGAAAATCAAGAGAGAAGCAATAAAAAACTATGCATTCACAAATCAAAAATAATCTATGGGATATAACTTGTATACTACCTATATCGAATTTTAAAGTGAACGCACCCTTAAAACTAGGCTTAGATCCAAATTCAAGAACCCGTTGATGCGCCAAACAATGATCCACTAGAGAAAGAGTGTTTTACAGCTTCAGAAGAAGAAGAATGGAAATTCATGCCTTGATCCAGAAAATAGAAGAAAGGGAATGATTAGTCCCATACTAAGCTTCGATTCACATCTAATAGATCACAAAATGGATTAGAATTTAAGGAGATTGATCCTTGGTAATATTGTAGGAGTTTGGTTCATCACTAGAGATGGAGGTGGATTAATGCAGAAGAAAATAAGGTAGAATATTTAAAATCCTTAGGGGGTGGGGAATAAAAAATATCTGTTTTTAATGGGTCACACAGCTTAGCACCATGGTTTTCTAAAGCATGCACCAACCATGCGCCCATCTCTTTTCAAGAGGGTCCAAGTCCAACGGTTACCTGGGAATCCTAAACGGTTTGAAAAAACCCCAAACCGACCATAAAAAATTCCACTATGCAAGGGTGCAAGTTTTTTCTACCCCATCATATGTTTTCTACTCACCATGTACCGACCATGAAACATGAACAACATGACCCAATTTCTTATTATTTCAGGTCCTGAACCATCTGAACATCATCAAGCATCCTTATACACCCAATAGACATTTAATTAAACTAATATAAGGTATTCAAACAAAAATTTAAACAATAACCTACCTCCATAAATTATGAGATCTTATAAATACCCCACCTTATAAAGTGCATCCTCAAGCCACACTTCCAAGCATCACTGAGCTTCAAAGGAAAATAGGTCAGGGGATTGGGCCCACTTATTTGACTCCCAATCCCATGTTTCTCCCTATACATTACCATGCTTCCAAAAAACTCGAATCAAAGTTATAATATTTCCCCAAAATAATTTCTCACTATTATCCACAATACGAACCGAATTCTCCTCAAAGAACACAACAACCTCAAGTTCAACATTTACCATAAGAACTCCACAAGGAAGCCTAGGAAACACTTCCAAGATTTTAACATAATTAAGTGTCACACACATCATCATACCATTAGGGAAGATCCAATTGGCACCCCATCAGTTCAATCCACTTCAAAACGCATGGACTAAATCACTTGGAACCATTTTACCCTTTTTCAAATCTCCAACGGTGACCCACATGACACCACATGAAGAAAAAACATGGTTTTCCGAACCATATTTTATGACCTACATCAATCCAAAACTCAAGGCCTGATAGTCCCATTCCATAATTGAATATCCAAAATAAAACCAAAAATTCAATTCACTCAACCAATAAAACTTTATACAACACTCTTTATCAAGTAAAATCACCAAAATTGTACTTACTCGAGCCCTTCAACTTGAAACACTAGACACATCATGAACCAACCAATCTCACATGGTAGTACTCCCCACCTCACACTTTAGCTTATCCTACCTTCTAGTGGTTGGAATGTCCACTATCAAAAAATACCCCTATAACCTTAAATAATCTTTGACTACATACATGACATGTTTCCAAACTCACCATGCTAAAAAATCCATCAGAATTTCACCCATCATTAGTATCCATCCTTATCATCGATTCCACATGGAATGAAATCCATACACTATTAATTTGTAGTATAATAACAACCTGATATCTCTCATGTAAGACTTCATCTCTGAAAATCACCTTCTACAAAGAACATCAAACTGGAGGTGGGTCATAACTTATATTGTCCATTTATTTTACTATATCATGTTAGACCACCACCATCTAGCTTGGGCCCGAACACCCATATTCCACTGTTGACATGCTACCCTATTCACCTTTCTATGGAACCTAATCATTTTTGACCTATCACTAATATCTAATGCATCTACTGGGGTCATCCCCTAACTTCTAGTAGAACTCCACCTTCACAACATCCACTACCTTGAAAACCATCATCATGATCCACTACATCCATCTATATTCCTTACACAAGAACTCCCACCATCCATAATTGAAAAAATACATCTTTTGTCTCACTCAAATCCCATTTACCAAACTTTTAAGCATACCTTTCACTCTAATAGTTCCATAAAATATTGTTCAAAACTCACCACTTTCGTCCCTTGTCCTTCGTTGAGTCGATCTATCCTTAGTGGAATCACCTGAGAAATGCATAGCTTAACCATTTTCATTCCATTACCTAACCTGTCCAAGATTCCTTCACACCTAAGGAAACTATAAGGTCACCCAAACATGCCAAAACAATTCCATACCCATCCTCTAATGATGTTCTAGTACCCAACCTCTCCTTCTATGAATTATTTTCATGTCTTTCCATGCCATTTAATGAATTTATTATAGGAATCTAGAATTATATTGGGAACCAACCTAATCCCAAATAAAATGCTTGGATCATTCAAGAACCACATACAAGTCCCACCTAGCCTTTTCTAAGTAACCCAATGTGAAGCTCATAGATTATTCATTTCCACCCTCATTACACTATATCAACTCCATGGTCCACTCCACCCTCTTAGGAATGAATTATCACTCCCCACATTTAGGAGTTTCATTACCATCACCTCTCCCCCAAAATTCTAGCCACCATGACTCATGCTTAGATCATAAACTAACCCTAAATCCTGGACATGGTTGTATAACTTTTCCCATAACAGCAAAAAAAACATCACCTGATACCCATTCCTAACATTCGAGAATGAGAGACACAACATTCTTCGGCAACCAGTTTATCCTGAGGGCCTCAACTGTATACAATCTATGGTGTATTCTCCACCATTCAGCTCTACATACCTCTCCATGAGCATGAACTCCATGATTTCCCATATCCAACCCAATGCATTCATGTCACTAGGTATAAATCCAGAGCTTTATTAATGTACTTGTGATGATGTAAAGATGTTGGGAATGATTTTCACTAGCCAAAAGTATGCTAAGAATTCATAAAATAACACCACCATGAATTATCCATCACTTATGTGACCGAAAACTATGGGATAAATTAACCAATCGAAATACCAAAAAAATTGGGCTTCCCTACCCACACACATATCACCAGCACATAACCACCACTTCTTATGCATGACTTCCAACCAAGAATCAACAACGATCCATGATATTCTTCCAAGATTTCATGAATCAATGTTATCTTGTCAATACTTCCACTACACCACTCAATCTTTTTTGGCATGACCCCAGATGTTAACAAACTTGACTCAACAGTCCATCAAACAAATCAAAACCCATAATCTCCTACATATTCATGCTCCCCCATTAGGTTCTATAGAGAATGACATGTGATTATCCCGATCCATTTGTTCTCCCTTCAGGAATGGAATTGTGCCTTACCCGCACATGCCCACATCTAAATCTATTTAGAGCACTCATGGCCCTGCACTTTCCAACAGAAACACACTAAATTTTTTTTGGATTAAACAAGAAAACTTCACCCAAGCCTATCCCAACGTCTTCTTTCTCACTTGACTATGCCTCTTGGTCCATCAATCCCATAGGCTTCAAGTCATTCCCAACATCTTCCCAATAACCAAACCATTCATATAAACAAGCCCATCCACATGACCATCCTCACCTCATGTGTCACCTTTATATAAAATAAATCCATACATTATTTCATAACCACTATATCATCCATCGGATTTCAACATAAAGAAATCTATTAATCATCATCCAAATAGATTGTTCATAAATCCATGAAAATTTTAGAACCCATCCTTATAACCAATTATAAGCACTCATGTGCCTTTCTTAAAGAACTAGGGTACAACCATACCGTATACCACAACTCGATGGTACTCATGATGAATTCATTTCACCTCTAAATAATCCCTCATGATTCATATTCAACGGAACCAAAAACAATGAGGTAACCTCCTTTGAGCTCACCCTCGATTTTCTTAAGACTTTTAACTCCTTTCCACAACTTCAATCACATCTCCCAAAACCATTGACCTTCCCACGTAGCCTTCTAGGACAATCCTATACATGTCCAAATCCAAATAATCCACATATGCCTCACGCACCAAGGAGAATTCACAAAATGTCCAACCACTGTTATGGATCACTCTCAGTGGTCGAATTATACCAACTTCCCAAACTAGGGTTTGGGTAAAAAGCCATCAGACGCTCTCTCTAGGTTATATAAATCAAACTTATTAAAAGTCTCCACTCATGGGTTGAGCTTCTAACGCCATTCTATAACTCTGTATTGAACACATTGAAGAAATAATTTACTCTAGGTTCCAATACCATCACAACACAACCACTAATAACGACACTATGACCCAAGACATCCATTTAGAAACCCAACGTAACATTCCTGATTGTAACCCACAATGGTTACCACATACATGTTACCAGAAATTGACTCTCAAACCCAAATCTAAATATTAACTAAAGGTACATCAAGGCTTACTCATATAATAGACACATCAAACTATCCAATGTCTCTAAACTATGGAACTATCACTGACCAAACCACCCATACCCAGTGTCTTCTCACAACACTAGGGGTACCCATCTCCCATGTCCCTTTATTTTCGAACCTAACTCACGATCCAAACTCAAGTAGACCCTCACTGACACACATCAGAATGGGTTACAAAAGAAACTCTCTAGCTAGATCAAAAAACATGGCACAACATTCCCTTGGTCTCATTCCATCATCTACATTAAATGGGAATGTTCTTATAGAATTTCTGTACTCCTCTCTTACCCTAGATCACCAGGTCTCTTGATCAATTCCTAGGGGGAGAATTATTGGTGATCTCCTTATATCTACTAATCAACACACATCATCATGATGTAATTTCTCTACAATACCAAACATGATTTGTAGAGAATATAACATAAAGCTTCAATAGTTTACGTAAAGAGGGCTCACCACTAGCCATAAAAACTTATTTCACAAGAATTATACTGATGAACACCAATACACCTAGAAAACTACCCTAAACCATCCCAACTATGGTTAATGGTCAACATGGGGTAAACCAACTTACAAACACATAAGTATTTCATTAGTAACATTTTTAAAAACATTTCTATACTCAAAACATAAAAAATTCTAATCTATGAACATTTCCCATTTCACAACATGTTACAAGTAACATTTAAACATAATTTTAAATAAACAAAATTATTTAAACATTATATGTCATTATTTACATTTAAAAATTTGAATCATCATTATTAGACACCATTTATTTTAATTTTCTAAGTATGTAAAATGAATTATACCCTCTAGGTCTCGCACACCCATCTTGTGCATTCCTACCATGATGCATGTTACCTTTATCCCTTGGTGCCAACAATGATGAATGAATGCAAAAAATCATTCCATTTTTTTTCTGTGAAATATATCATAAAATAGTCCAACCATAGAATATTTTCGTCACTCAATGGTAAAATATCATTCAACTGTATTTAAAAATATCTAGAAAAACAATCCCTACCCTGGGTACTTGGGTTTTCCCTTCTACATGGGTAAGATACTCTTATAAAGGAGCTAATTTCCAAGGTGTGACACCTAATAATCTCTAATATAACATCCCAAAATAGTAAGGCACAAAATAAACTCCTCTTATACCACTTTGTAACATCCCTGACCCATAATCCACTAAATTGATAGCCTAATCTAGGTTGCCACATGATCTCAAGTGTGCTTCCACATACACCGGAGGATAAAAACTAGTAGAGAGGGTCTAATAGATCATGTGGGGTGACTATACCCTATTTAATAAATTATTCCACAATATATTACATAGGAAATAACGGAAAAAATAATGATAAACCAAAAACATATACCACTAACCATTTCCCAAAAATTGTACAGACCATAACTAACAATGAATATTTCTTGTCATTCTAATAGTACAAAAAAGTGAAGAAACCCAAATTAAATACAAACAGCTAAATCCCAAAAGTGGGTCCTGACTCTAGGTCATGATCCTCATACATGAACATCCCAAACCCAACTCAAATCCCTAGCATATGGTTTTTCCCTTATCCAAACCCGTAACCATGATATCTGCTCGAGTACCCAACGAAAGTTCAAGAAACAAGTGAGTAAAACTCAGTAGGCCACCACCAATTGTGTCTAAAAAATATCCATTTCAAAATTAAAGTGCAGGGAATTATTAAATGAATGATTATATAATAAAAAACACATCTTTGGTGCCATTAGTTAACAATATTCACATTAACCATTTCCATAATTATTTAAATTTTCATCACTTATATCAAGGTCATTTATAGGTTCATTTTCATCACATGTTCCATTATTTAGGCATTAAAATAATTTAATGAATGGCCTATGATGATTAATTAACATTCAGAAGGGGAATAAGTCAAGTTCCCTATCTCACTTGGGAAAATAATTTCATAAAAAAATATATCACACATACCTTAGATCCTCAATCGTGATAGTCTCATCGAATGAATCTATTAGGGGTATATATCTTCAATCCCCTTCTCAAAGTCGTGCATTATAGGGGTAGGGTTTATAGTCTCAGTCTAACACAGACCATGGGTATAGATCATCATGTCTAATACCCCAAAACTACTTATCCATGTTCACATTTTTATTTATCCATTTACCACACATAGCATAACAAAAATCATTATCAACCAATACACATAACACATATAATTAACATTTCATTAACCCTGTCAATCATCATCAAGACAAAACCCACTATCACATTTACCATTTACATAGCATATCCCATTTAATCTAGTTCCCTTTTTATACCTTAACCCATTTAGCCTCATAAAAATTTCTCATGCATTATCTTTTTTAGTATATTAATCAATTCCTAATAATTAACCCATTTTACACATTCATCAATTCATATGCCTTAACCCATTTATGCATCCACATGATAATTTCAGAAGTTGTTTAACTAAATCACATTAATCCATTTATGCCCATTTCACTTTTTTTCAAAAAAATCTTATTCCATTACCAACAACTCAAAAAAATATCATTTATGCCTCTTTATAATTCTAGATAACATGTAAACACATTTATAATGGGATCTATTTAAACACAAGTGAACTTTGGGCTTCACATTACATGTTTCCTTGTTTGGGAATATCAGTTCACTCCATGGGTGGCCCTAAATCAGATTAATCAATATCATTGCATCCAAAGGAGATAATGAGTGGTCTAAAATCATCATTTAACCAACCATATTATCCAATCCTATTGTATAATCAAAGGCACGTCAAGATAGAAGTAATAAAACAACCACACACACACAAATTAAAAATAAAACTATGGGATATAGCTATTAGACCACCTACCTCAAATACAAATATGAACACACCCTTCACCTTTGTCTTAGATACAGATTCATGAACCCTTTGAGGCCCCATCCTATGATCCACAAGATGAAGGGGGTTTTAAGGCTTTAGAAGAAGAATAATGAACCCCCAAGCCCTAATATAGATAAGATAAGAAATGGAAGCTAACCCACACAAAATTAAGTGTAATGGTGTAGTAAAGAATGTGTTAAACTAAAATTGTATGAATATATTTTATTTTATATTAGACATAATGTATTTAACTATATATTGGCATGTAATATTATTCAAGACATACGAAGGATACCAAAGACATAATCTTTATCACACAAAATATTGAATCCTTTGTGTGAAATACAAAGACCCTAATATGGAACAATATGAATTAGTAAATTAATGTTTCAGTGATTCATGAGCATCATAAATGGTATCAATACGTTAGGAGAAGTGTTGGACAAAATAGTGATAGTCAAACGGAAATTTTTGTCTTTACTAAATATCTGGAATGTATAAAATCTGGTTATATATGAGATAAATATAGTCCTGAAATATAAAATTGAAAAACTTATCTTTACACTACTATAATATATAATTTAGGTGAAAAATATTATGTATGAATGGAATATTAATAAGACATGTATTTTATTTAAATAAAATATAATTGTTTCTTCCAACATTCAAATTTTTATTCTTACAAAAATGATAAGGGTGAATTATCTCACATGACTAAAGTTATATACAATTTAATGAAAATGAGGTGAGGATACAAGAAGTGATCTAGAAAATAATTTTAAAGGGATTATCACAAACAAAATAATAAAGGTGATTCTTGTAAATAAAATGAATTTTTTGAACTGCATTTTAATGTATAAAAATGGGACACATTAAGATATTTTAAATTGAATCTGAAGAATCATAAGAATAAAGAGAAATATTGGAGGAATAATAAGTTTTCATTAGTGGATGGATATATTTTTATAGAATAATAAGACTTAAGTGATGATTCTAGAAGTGAAATGGAATCTACTAATTTGTTTCTAATTCCTAAAACTATAAAAGAGGTTAGTAGAGATTCCATTTCTAGTTCAGTTTACAATATGGGTTGTTTAGGATATGGTTTTAGTGAATTATGTGTGTAAAATTAAAAGTTATTGAGAAGTTTATGAATAGTCACTAAACTGTATGATTAACTAAATATAGAAAATAATAATATTGTTAAAGAAAATTATAATTTAAATAAATAAAATGAAATTCTAACTAAAAACATTTTATTATGATTAAAATATCTAAATTTACTTTTATATTTCAAAAAAAGAAATTAAAAATCACATGAAATCCAATGTTATCATAAATAAATTTTATCTATTTTAGATCAATAAATATATAATTAGGTTATGGTGATGATATGAATAAACCAAATAACAAAAACTATTGTTTCTTGTAATAATACTAAACAATCTTAAATGTAAAATGCATTATTTTTTAGTAGTAATAAATGATTTTATTATAATGATACATTTTTTATGTCCAGTATGAAAGATTATTATTTTAGTGAATGTTTATTGATATTTACTCAATATTTTGGTAATAATGATACTCTTATTATTAATAATTTGTATTCTAAATTAACTAATAGTAAATATCTAAAATCTATTTTGGTTCCAAAGAAATATTTTACGAGTCCTGTTTGAATCTAGAGATTATGGATACAAAAACTCACTAGAAATTTATTTTTTTAGAAAATAATATTTATGGGTCTCAAGGAAGTGTGGTATATATCGAGATCTAGATATATGAATGGTGATCAATCAATATTTTTTCTTTTAATCAATTTCATAGAGACTCTATTCATTTTATAAACAACTGAAAATGTATGTTCAATGAATTTTGTGAAGTAGGTATTTCCAAAACATTTTAAATCACTAATATATTATATAATTAATGATTAAAGAACAATCTAATTAGAATTTTACAATTGATCCAAGATGAACTATTTGTTAAATCTAAAAATAATAAATGATTAGTTTTCCAATGTGATTCTATTTTAATTTTTGAAAATATAAAATAAAATATATTTTTAAATTATATTTTCTAAGTGAATAATTATAAATGTTAAGTGTCTTAATGAAATAATAAACCATAGATTATTGTGTCATAAGAATCATGGATATGAAAAAAGTTGTATTACAAAATATCGAATCCTAGAAAAGATATGTAACTACTCGATCATAAAAAAATTAAATCATTTGTTTGTGATTTATGATTCAAAGGAAAACATCTATTGAAATATTATGATCTATTCATGAATTAAAAACCATAAGAAATTTTGACATTATTCAACATCATTAAATGTTTCCTAGAAAAACTGTATTATTTTAAAAGATATATGTTTTTGTGTTTGTAGATCATTTTAGTAGATTTAATTGACTTATTTTGTAACTCATAATTATGAAACACTATCTTAATTTATTAATTTTTCAAAATTAGTTCCATATGAAAAGTGTAGATTAATTACATCTATTATAAGTGAAAGAGGTAATATACTTTTAAATATTAAAATTTAATTTTTTTTTGTAGAAAATTATTATTCTGATTACTTTTCCTCCTATTGAACACCAGAAAAAATGATGTTGAAGAAAGGGAAAAAAATTATTTCATAAATGGATAGAAAAATGTTAAACATAAATACTTAACCTATATAGTTTTAGGATAAATCTAAAATTTCAGGCTATTATATGTTAAATTTATTTCACATTAGACCTTTTTGTAGAAAAACCATTATAAATTGTTCTAAACAAAGAGACCTAAACATATTACTTTTAGAGTTTCGATGTGGCCTTAAAAACACATGTTTTTTTTCACATATTATTATGTAATTTTATTAACTTAATTAATTATTATTACTCTTTTTTCTAAATAAGTTCACATTCGAATTTGTAGAATTAAATCTGTTACTCATTGAATTTTTTTTAATTGAAATTGTATTTTTAAGCTTTAAAAAAGTATATTTGTATATTAAATTAATTTTATAGTCTAGTAAAATTTTATTTAGTTTGGTGTTTTTTGTATGGATATTTATGAATTTAACACATATTAATTAATTAATTAATTATGATTTTGCATGTAAATAATGTAGTTTTAACTTAACTTTTCACGTATTAAATATTAATTATTTAAAATAACATAATCTAATTGTTAGATGTCTTTTAATAATTCAATAATTATCAATTAATGTTTTTAAACATTCTACATAATTATTCAATAACAAAATAATTAACTTCCCACTTTAATTAATTTAATTTGTAAAAGTAACTATTTTAATTTAACATTGTTTTATGTTTGTTTAATATTAATCAATTTTCTTCTATGTTTTAATAATGTATTTGATTTTTAATTTTAGTTTTAATTTAAGTTGATAATTTGAAGTTAATAATAATTTAATTTATGTTATTTCGATTTCAAAAATTTTATTTTAGTTTATGAGTAACTTAAATTTTCATTTGTTCTTATTAATTATGAGTTTAAATTAATTTTGCGTGTTTAGACTTTATTTAAGTTTTTAATTGTTTGTAATAAATTTTATTTTACAGGCTATGTCCCAGTGGAATCATTTCTTTTACGAGGTTGTTGTGGAACCATATACATCGTGAAATAGTAAAGGGAATTGTGGAATCATTTCTTACTAAGTCTTAGTTGTTGCGAAATAGTGGAACTGTTTCATTCACATTTCCCCTGGTTCTCTCCTTCACACTGGTTTCACCCGTCTGCTTTGCCACCGTCTCTTTATCATCGCCACAGTTTCCCTTATAGTGCCACAACAAGTCTCACACTGTTTTTCTCACAGTTGCACCGTATTTTCCACCACCATTTTCTACTGGTACGACCATCCCTCTGCAACACTGACTCCTCTTCTCCTAAAACCATATCAAACCCAAAACCATTTACACTAGTTTCTACTACAACTACGACACCATTTTCAACACACACGCACCTTCAACAAATCCAAAATCTCCTTCAAACGCAAAACATATTCAATCATCAGCTAATCAATCCGAATCCCACCAACCCCTCTCAACTCAGATCTAAAATTCAATTTTTCTCATTTTCGCGAGTTAAGTTGGCCATCCGCTATTTGACCCAATGAATTGAGTTTTGTCAACCAAATGGAATCCAAACTTGGTTATATGTCTTCATCAAGGGATTAATGAAGAAGATGATCCAACACGTCTCTCCACTAGGAGAAGGATTCTGCCGTCGCATCTACTGGGAAGAGTAATTTGTGTCGCAGCTAACAAGATGAGGATGAGAGAAAGCCGCACTGCAGGTGGTGTCCACTACTGAAGCTATTGCAATGCAGATCTATAGCCGCTGGGATCCGCTACATTGGTCCTCAAACTAGAGCCTCCACGCCTACAGGATTTTGCGCCGTCATTGGACCTGCGATTTTAGGGGAATGAATCAAAGAAACCCCACACCCTTAGGGTAGCTCCAATTTTTTGTTGGGGAGAGATAAGTTTTATTTACAAAATAGAAATAAAAAATTCAAATCTAATTAATTTAAAAAACTAAAATTAAAATAAATATTTTAGTTTATAAATTAAATAAATTATTTAAATAAAATAATTTAATTGAATTAACAAATATAATAGCTTTAATATAAAATTTGTTGTAAATTTATTAATTTTATAAATTAATAAGTTTTATAAAATAAATTAAATAGATAAATAATAAACCACATTAAATTAAGAAAATTAATTATCAATTATAATGAAAATAAAAAATAATTATTATTTAATTTTACATTTAACATTTTTTTTATAAAAGTGAACTTTTAACATTGAATTATTTATTTATTTTTCTGTCTTAGTTGTTCAGGTTCATAGTGGGGTCCAAGACATGTGCAGGTTCACACCAAAGCCTAAAAAATGTCCAGGAGCTTTCAACTCACTCAGTAGAAGTTAGTTACAAGGTAAAAACTAGTGCGATGTGTGATTCACCAAATAACACACGTGTGTGGAGAAAACTGGAAGAAAAAGATTAAGACTGTGGATGTTGTGGGTGACGTGCAGTAGATGGTAGTGGGGTTTTGAGGTAGAGTAGTAGCTGAATTTGGGATGAGGCTGAATCTCATTTCACAATCACACTTTTGGAGAGTAGATCATAAGACTCTCATTCTCTTTCCATGATAACACAATTTTGAGAGAGGACTCTCCTAGGAGACACAAAGAGCGGTATTGGTGACATGGAGTTGCAGGAGCAGGGCATAAATTTATAATTTTCATTTATAGAGGGATAATTCTTCTTCCTCTATCCTATTATTTTTACATTGTATATGCTGTTTTTGATTGGAGATGATCTTAGTTTAATTTCTTGTTTGGGAAATTTTAATGGCTAGTGGTTCTTAATTTCTTGTATTCACTATATCTCTTTTTAAAATGAATATGATTCTTTAGGCGAGATTGATTTTGGTTCACATCATAAATTGAATTTTCACCTGAATGCTTTTTATTTCAAAAATCAATGTTCGTTCAGTTAGATTTTTCATTGATGTTTTTCTTTTAAAACTAGAAAATAAAAATATAGAAATTATCAGCGAGAAATATTTCTATTGACATCTTAAAAATCAAATTGTTCTATGTGGTTTTTGAAGTGGAGAACCTCAATAACTATAATACAGATTGTTAATTATTCTAGAAAGGAAGGGTTAACAACTCGTTTTTGAGGTGTGAAGTTAATCATATGAAGATTAATTCGTTTAACCATTAGATTTAAAATCTTCTAAGCTCATTCCATGATCAATTCTTAACACCCATGTTTATATTTCCTGTTATCTTTAGTCCATACTATTACTTTTAGCTGTTTGATTTTCCATTTAAGTAAATATGAGATTTATAGAATTAGTGTCATTTTTTCACTTCATCATAAAATAAAATATGAAAATAAATATTTGAAAAATAAAAAATGTTTCCCCACTACTGAAAATAGTGGTAGTTTCAAAAAAACCTTAGATCACTCACCTTCCTTCTCTGTGGATCGACCCTGAACCACTATGCTAGTATAGGATTATAAATGTAATTTTGAGGGCCTTGATGACCTCTAACCACGACATAAGTTTTTTTTCACTGTTTTCAGGGAAGGAACGAGACATTACTTCTTAAAAAATGTAAAAAAAATCACATACAAAAAAAACCTTTCAAAAATTTCTCTTGAAAACTGTAAAAATTAGAAAACTTAAAAACTATAAAAAATAATTGCTTCATTTATTGCTGAATTGTTACTATTTTCTTTACTGCTGAGTACAATCTGTTGTTGTTTCCATGCGCACAAAAACCTTTTCTGGTAGTTTAGAGCCATTTAACCTTGAAATAGATAAGCATCTTACTGGTCTTATAAAAAATACACAAAAATATGAAATAGAGAACATAAACAATAGGGTTCCTAAGCCTAAAAAAATTCCAAAATCATCCAAAACTCTTAGAATATAATGAATGTTCTAGGATCAGATAGTTCCAACTTCCTCAAGTTTCAAGCAACCCATCTTCTATTAGGTTATCTCCTAGAGCCCAAAATTATGAGATTAAATAGTCACACATTTCAATGCAGCCTGTATTTAATGGGCTCTCTAATGAGGACTCCCTTGCCTTCATTAGAGACTTCTATAATACTATGAAAAAACTGCCTCTTCTAGGACTCACAGAGAATGAGTTGAGAATGAGAGTCTTTCACTTTTTCTTTAAAGGGAATTCTAGGAACTGGTTTCTGAGCCTAGATGAGAACATCTTAAAAAATTGGGATCAATTGTAAAACTCATTTATCATAAATTATTGTCCCCAATGATTGAAAGGTGATCTGAGAACCAAGATAACTAGTTTCTATCATGAGGATGGAGAATATTTTCATGAACCTTGGGATAGATTCAGGGACCTTAATAGGCAGGGTACCCATCATAAAATCCCATCTCACCTTCTCATGAATACCTTCTATGAGGGGATGTCATCCTCTAGAGAGAATCTAGTTGTTCAAGCTAATGGGGTTAATTAAAATGATAATAGAGATGAATAATTGAGACAAATTTTTAATAATCTTTCCCTGAATTCACAACATAAAAATTCAAGAAGAAAAAGAATGAATAGAAATTTTAATGTCATCAATGGTTCAATGAATGAAACTTAAACCCAACTTGATGAAATCACTAACCAATTGCAATATTTAATGAACCAGAATTCAAAATAAACTGTTAATCAACTTGGATGTCAAAACACCAAACAATCTTTAAGGGAGCAGTGTGTGAAGTGTGGTATGTTTGGTTATACTGAAAATCTTTTTTCCTAATTTTGATATGCCAGCCCAACAACAAAAAATTATAATTTTGTTAACTATGTTTTTAGAATTCCTCCTAAATAAGATCCATTTTCAAACAACTACAATCAATGCTATAAGAACCATCCAAAAGTTTCTTGGAAAGATGATGTCTTAATTAAACAATCAATGGTCCCTAATTACTGTAACCATCCAAGACCAAACTTTCAAAATCAACAAATGGGTGAGTCTTCAAATATGCAAGGAAACAATGATAATCAAATTTCTTCAATACTTGATCTAATCTCAACTCAACTAACCAAACATAAAAATCTATATGAGTCAGATAAAATTCTAACTGATGCGAGAATGCAGAACATAGAAACAAAACTAGGTCAACTTGCAAGAGTTTTTTCTTTTAAGAAAAAAGGTAGACTTCCAAGTACCATTGAGCTTAGCTTTAGAGATAATTACATGGTGATAGTAAATATAAGTGTTCTTAATACTCAAACTGCTACTAAACAAATCCCTGAAAATACCCAGAATGAAAATCTGCTTCAATCTGGAAACAAAAATCTGCTTTGTTCACATCATGGAAATTAACAAAAAGGTGTAGAAAATGATCAAAATATGAATTTATCATCTGAAAATCAAGCCAGAAATTCATTTATAATTCAATGGAATAAAGGAAAAGAAAAAGATGACGAGGTGGTGAGGGATATGCCTACCATTATTAAAAATTATGCCCCACCCATACCTTTCCCTAAAAAGATGAAACCCCAAAGTAACACCAAGGCTTAACTTCTTGAGTTCCATGGTCTCCTTTCCAAACATCATAAAAACATTATTTTCATTCGAGCACTGATTCAAATCCCATCTTATTTGAAATCTCTTAAGAAAATTGTTTCAAACAAAAAAACCATATAAGAACATTCCACTTTCAGCCTCACTGAAGAGTGTAGTGATGTAATCCAAATGAAAATTCCACCTAAATTGAAATACCCTGTTAGCTTTGTTTTTCCATGGACCTTAGGAAATTTTGATAATCTCAATTGTTTTTGTGATTTAGGTGATGGAATTAATCTGCTCCCATACTCACTATTTTGATAGTTGAGGTTGGGTGACCTTCAACCCACCACAATCATACTGTAGTTAGCTGATAGATCTTTCACTCATCCTATGGTTATGGTATGTGACTTGCTAATTGTGGGAAAGGAAGCTATTTCTACTTTCATAATTTCTAGTCCTAGACTTGGAGTGTCATCAAGGGGTTCCCACCATCTTGGGTTGTCCCTTCTTGTCCATAGGTGGTGCTATTATTGATATGTCAAAGGGTCAGATTATTTTCAAAATTGGAGAACAATAAGAATAATTCAATGTGTTTAAAAATTTCAAAGGACCAACCTATTCTAAAAACTGTTCAATGTTAGAGTCCTTAGAGGATGAAAACTTAACTGAAAACATTGAAGAATCTGAAAAATCACTAATTTGTTGAAGAAATTAATATAGAAGTTGGAAATCATGACTTACATGTTTCAGAAGTTGAAAATTCTACTCAAATACCTAATCTAGAAAAATTTATAGAACTGAACAACTGGCCAGTTTCTATTGTAAAAGAATCCACTGTTTCTGAATATAGGAGATTTTTGAGTAAATTTTAGGGTGTTTCTGTCAACACCAACCTTTCTAAGAAATTTGATAAATTTGGGGGAAAAATTACAAGACAACATGATGATTCTACTTTGTATAACTTGTTGAATTCTGATATAGAAAATATGGATAGTGTGTGATCCATTTTGGACAACAAAACTGTTATTTCAGAATCTAAACATAAAATTGAAAATCTTTCATCACTTAATAATCCTTAAAATATATATGTTACTAATCTTGGACCTCCTAGGCCTAAGAGTCTTACTTAGAGTGTAGAACCACCCACTCTTGAACTAAAACCAATCCATGATCATTTGAAATATTCATTTTTGGGTGATAATTACACTTTATCTATCATAATTTTTGCAGAGCTTAATTAAAATAAAGATAAAATATTGTTGAGTGTTTTAAAGAAGTTTAAATCTACCATAGGCCATACAATAGCTGATATAAGGGTTATTATTCCCTCATTCTGTATGCATAAAATACATATGGAGCCTAACCATAAGCCTAGGGTAGAGTGTCAAAGAAGGTTGAACCTAAACATGAAATAAGTTGTGAGAGAATAAGTGATTAATTTTCTGGATGTTAGAATGATATAACCCATTTCTAAGAGTGCTTTGGTCAACCCTGTCCAGGTTGTCCTCAAGAAGTGAGGTTTCACTGTAGTCAAAAATGAAAAGAATGAAGAAATCCAATTTAGAAAATCCATAAAATGGATAGTCTGTATAGATTATAAGAGGCTTAATGCAACCACTAGGAAGGATCATTTTCCAATTCCCTTCTTGTATCAAATACCTGAGAGGCTTACTGGAAATAAATTTTTCTATTTTCTAGATGGGTATTCTGGTTACAACCAGAATATTGTTTCTCCAGAGGATCAGGAAAAGACCACTTTCACATGTCCCATTGGGAGATTTTCTTACAGGCGGATGCCCTTTGGATTGTGTGGTTCTCTATACACCTTTCAAAGGTTTGTCATGGCTATAATTTCAGATATGATTGAAATAATCATTATGATTTTCATGGATGATTTCTCCATTGTGGATAGCACTTTTGATATATATCTTGAAAATATTGAATTTTTTTGGAGAGATAAATTGAAACCAACCTTATGCTTAGTTGGGAGAAGTGCCAATTAATGGCCAGAGAAGGAATTGTTTTATGTCATAAGGTGTCCAAGAGAGGTTTGGAAGTTTATACTGCTAAGATTGAAGTTATTTAAAAACTACCACCTCCTAAAAATGTTAAAGGTATTATAATTTTTCTAGGGTATTCCAGTTTCCACTAGAGGTTCATAAAAAACTTTTACAAAATAACTACGCCCTTATATTCTTTATTGGTAAAGGATGCACCTTTCAACTATGATGAGAACTATTTGAAATCTTTCAATCTGTTAAAAGAGAAACTCACTACATCACCTTTTATCACTTTATCTGATTGGGAGATACCTTTTGAACTTTTTTGTGATTCTAGTGACATGGTTGTAGGTACCATCCTTGGAAAGAGGAAATATAGGAAGTTATATGTGGTGTATTATGCTAGTAGAATGTTAAATGACGCCCAAAAGAATTACACCACCACTAAAAAAGAATTACTAGCTGTTTTTTTACTCTTGAGAAGGTTAGAAAGTATTTTTTACATTTAAAAGTCATCATTTTCATTGATCATTCTGCCTCAAAGTAGTTTCTATATAAGAAGGAAACTAAACCCATGCTGATTAGATGGATTCTGTTGCTACAAGAGTTTTATTTAGAGATTAGGGATAAGCAAGGAGCTGAAAATTTAGTTACGGACCATCTATCCAGGCTTCCTCTTACTCAATCTGAATCTGAAGATCCAAGGGAGATAAACTCTTCTTTTCCTGATGAGAAACTGTTCACTATTTAAATTAGTCAATCTGCATGGTATGCAGATTTTTCTAACTTCTTCACAGCAGGTTTCTTTCCCAAATATTTATCTAATAACCAAAGAAAGAAATTCATTTCTAAGATTACATACTATCTATGGGATAATCCCCTACTATTTATAAGATGCAATGATGGTATACATAAGATATGTGTGCCTGAGGAAGAGATACTGCCTGTCTTAGATAGTTGTCATTCCTCACCATGGGGAGGTCACAATGGTGGTGAAAGGACTACTCAAAAAGTCTTACAAGCTGGTCTCTATTGGGCTATTCATTTTAAGGATTATAGGATCTTTGCAGTTAGCTATGATAGATTTCAAAGGTTAGGAAATGTTGTTAAGAAGAATGACTTACCTCAAAAAGGAATTCTGGATGTTGGGATTTTTGATATGTGGGGATTAGATTTCATGGGTCCATTTCCATCATCTCATGCGAATGAGTACATTATAGTTTCTGTTGATTATATGTTAAAATGGGTTGAGGCAGTGGCACTTCCCAAAAATAAATCCTATTCTATAATTAAATTCTTTAAAAATAACATCTTCACTAGATTTGGAGTTCCCAAAGCCTTTATCACTGATAATTGAACACATTTTAAGAACTACAAATTTAAATATTTGATGGAAAAATATGGTTGTGTTCATAAAATAGGTACTCCTTATCATCCACAGTCCAATGGACAAGTGGAAATTTCAAATATAGGTTGAAACAGATACTTGAGAAAACTGTATCAAATTCTAGTAAGGAATGGTTTCTTAAATTGGATGAATCTTTATGGTTATGTAAAACTACTTTCAAGACCCTAATAGGTATGTCTCCATATAGGTTGTTGTTTTTAATATGTTGTCACTTACCTGTGGAGTTGCAACACAAGTCTTATTAGGCAGTTAAGGCTCTGAACATTGATTTTAAGAGTGCTGGTGAGAGGAGAATGCTTGAGATAAGTGAAATTTATGAGATTGAGAGAGAGAGTTATAATAATTTAATAATATATAAAGAGGGGACTGAAATTTTTCATGATCCCATCATTCAAAACAAGGAATTAAAACCTGGACATAAGGTCCTCCTCTTTTATTCTAGAATCAAACTCATTCCTATAAAACTTATGTCCAAGTGGTCTTGACCTTTTACAATTGTTAGAGTTCTTAAGAATGGAGCTATTGAAATTTTAGGTGAAGAAAACAAACCCATATTGGATAATGGGTAGAGAGTGAAACTTTATTTTGAGTGACAATCAAAGGGTTTGGATGCCTTAAATATTCTTGAAAACTGATCTTAAATAAAGTCTAACTAAAGACATTAAATTCAGTGCTTCATGGGAGTCAACCCATGTTCTTTATTTTGTGTTTACTTTTGTTTCTGTTCTTTTTGTACTTTCAATAAAGTGATATTGTGTTGCCTTCTGTGTGCTCTATCTCTACTGATTTTTGTACATGGTTTTCATGACCTGTGTTTTTAGGATGTCACTTCTATTTAATAAAGGAGTGTAATTACCTTATTGAAGGATTAATAAAAAACTTAAGTCAGGGAAGTACCTTAATATTAATTTCGGTTTCATTATTCTCCTCCTTACTATTTTTTTAAAACTCTGCTTAATATGTTGTTGCTTTTAAAAATTATGCTTGTATTATAAAATTATGCTACATGTGTCTGAAAAATTCTATTTCATGACTAGAACTGTAAAAAATATGTTCCTTGTCATGCATACGTTAAAATATTCTTCTTCTTGTCACTTTGCTATACAAAAAATATTCTACATGTTCCTCTTTGTTGAAAATTGGAATACATTGATATATTAAAACCTTTAACTGCATGAACATTAATGTGGGGTGGGGGCATATAAACTAGATAGCTAGTATCTTTTTGTGAATCTACTTTAGGTGGAGGTTTATAGCATGAACTTGTCTATTTTACTATAAATCCATTTGATTCATACTTTGTTAAAATTCTTTCACCCATTTCACTGTGCACCCATAAGTTACATTCAATGTTCAGAATTTAATTGAAAATATTTTTCACTGGACTTAAATTATAATATTTGTACATGCTTGTGAACCGACTATACGTTATTCATTATGGAAAACAATACTTCTTGAACTTCCAAGAGACCCTTTATACATGTCTACAATATACTAAAATACAAAATATGCTTTAAACCTTTAATGTTTAATTGTTCTTCTTCAAATTTGGAAGTCAACTTTGGGGAAAAAGTTGGGTTTTAATTATGGGGGAGGGTTCAATTGTTGATTGTGCTAAACATTGTTTAATTTTAATCCCGTTAATTGCCACTATAATTTCAAACTTCTTGTAAAACTGTTAAATTTTTTCAAAATGGTTTCATAATTTTGGGATTTACATTATAACTAATTGGGTCTTTCCTTAGGACAAGTACCTTGGTTATAGTTATGATTTACTTTGAATTTGAAATTTTTTATCATGGATGATTGCTGAGTGAACTTGTTTAGTGAATAAATGGAAATTTGGTTTAGGAACAACTTTTGAGAGTGATACGGGGAACCTTTTAATGGAATTATGATCATAACCCTTAGAATTGAAAGTTTTAATTGATCATAGGGGACATAAATTATTATTATTTATTAATGTAATCTCTTTAATGAGATCTTGTAAATTATTTTTATATAAATATTTTGAAACGGGAGTAGTTTGGGCATTTGGGATCCGATGGTGAATCTCTAATACCGTATATGTTGGGTTTGTTTCTGTTTATTATAAGCCCTATGTACACCTTGAATAAGTGCATTGTACAGTTCTTAGCACCTGATACATGGCTTGTGAAAAATTAAATAAAGTGTCTAGGGTCAAAAATGAGTTCATTATGGTGAGGGGAATAATGAACACCAAATGAAGAAGGGGTAAAATTATTTATTTGAGAATCATTTATGTTGTATCACTATAGTGATTCAAAAAAAATTATTTATTTTTGGAATCTATGATAAAGTCAATGTATAAAGTTCCTACTGTTAAGTACTTAACTCTACTCATGGTTTACCTCTTTTTACTCTCGGACTTTAGACTTAAGCCTGGATTATAATGAGTCACTAAATAGTTTCTCATATGAGGTAGAACATCTTCTTTGATAGATGAATTTTTTCTTTCTTGATTACCCATTGAGTATTTTTTCATAGTAAGAATAAATTTGAAGAATTCATTTTCTAAAGACTAAAGACCATCTTGAAGTCCTCTGTTGAAATTTCTAAACACATTACATTTTGAGTAGTATCATGAATAATATACTTCTATTTTCATAGTATAATAAAACATGAGATTTTTTAGGGACAAACAATGATTAAGTGGGGGGGAATTTGATGTGGCCTTAAAAACACATGTTTTCCACATCTTATTAAGTAATTTTAATTCAATTAATTAATTATTATTACTCTTTTGGCTAAATAAGTGCATATATTCATTTTTAGAATTAAATTTTTTATTTATTCATTTTTTAAGTTAAAATTTTATTTTTAATCTTTATAATAGTTAATTTATAGGTTACTTTAATTTTATAGTCTAATAACATTTTATTTAGTTTGGTTATTTTTGTCTGTATATTTAATAATTTAATACTTATTAATTAATTAATTAATTAATTCAGCTTTTGTATTTAAATAATGTAGTTTTAACATAACATTTCATGTATTAAATATTAATTATTTAAAATAATATAATCTAATTTTTATATTTCCCTTAATATTTAAATAATTATAAATTAATATTTTTAAACAGTCTACATAATTATTCAATAAAAAAATAATTATTTCTCCACTTTAATTAATTTAATTTATAAAAGTAAATATTTTAATTTAATTTTGTTTTATGTTTGTTTAATACTAATAAATTTTCTTCTAACATATGATAATTTATTTCATTTTTTATTTTAGTTTTAATTTAAGTTGATAATTTGAAGTTAGTAATAATTTAATTTATGTTCTTTTCGTTTCATAAATTTTATTTTAGTTTATGAGTTACTGTTTTGAATCTGTTATAAATTCCCAACGGTTCCGTATCTTGCGATATTGTGACCTAATTTCCAAAGGCAGGAGTTCGCTAGGTGATTTGGCCAGCGATGCTTAAGAAATCACATTAGTCGAGAGGATGGGATGTCAGACTCATCGCACCCTTTTGGGGGGAATTATTTATTCTTCCGGGACTCTATTATAGATTTAAGACGTATTCATATGTTCGCGAATCATTGGTTTATACCCAAGAACAGTATCCACGGATTACTCCTAGTTGGAAACGGTCAGCCGAACACAGGGATGCGGAATCATTTAAGCCCGAGGTTTACCATCCCTCATTGGATTAATGACTCTGAGGAGTTTAGACTCATTAAGAAAACACTGGTTTGAAGCCTCATAACTGGGCGCTTTGGAGTTTATTGGCGTCCAGGGGGGATAGATAATGACTTGAGCGTTTGGATCAAACCTGTGATATGGGCTTCCTACGTATCCTCGTGAGAGGAATCAGAATCCACGTAGTTCGGTAGTGCAGCTTAACGTCATGTGAGATGAAGGATCGAGGCTTACACTCTGAGGTGGCCCAATGAGATGGTGGATGGGGATTACACTCTTAGGTAGCCCATAGCATTGGTGAACTGACGTAAAGGGGTCGGAATGACCAGGTGGTGGGCTTGAACCTCATGGGGATTCCTACGTACCATGCCTTGACATGGATCAAAGTCCACGTAGTTCAGGAGTACAGTTTAGCATCATGCGGGATGAAGGATCAGGGCTTACACTCTGATGTGGCCCATAGAATTAGTGAACCAACGTAAAGGGGGTAAGAACAACCGGGTGGCGGGCCTGAACCTCATGGAGGATTCCTACGTACCATGCCTTGACAGGGATCAAAGTCCTCGTAGTTCACATGTGGTGGGCTTGAACCTCATGGAGGATTCTTACGTACCATGCCATGACATGGATCAAAGTCCTTGTAGTTCACATGTGGTGGGATTGAACCTCGTTGAGTCTTCATATGTACCATGACTTGACATGGATCAAATTCCTCGTAGTTCACATGTGGTTGGGGTCAGGGTAGGTGATTACTCTAAGCCCACGTTAGTCATGCTCGGTGTGAGAAACAAGAGGCAACAGATACCTGACTATCACGTCACGAAAGGTGCATCTGTGGGAAGCAAAGTGGGGCTTATGCGTGGAGCAGCCCAGAGAAATGGAGATTGGGACTTACTCCAGGATGGAGGCCCGATGGTGACAAAGCCCAGAGGGAGAGGGAAAGGGTAACGAAAACCCCTGTGCCCGTCTCTCCTCTTGGTCCTTGGCACCGTCAAAGTACGGAGGTGCATGAGTGCTACCTCCTGCAAGAAAGGCTAGGGGCTTACACCATGGAAGCTGCCCTTGTGCCTCTATGGAGTGGCAATGGTGAATGCAGCTTATGCAAGGAAGCTGCCCGTAATGTCTTCCTCATGTCTGGCCATGAGGGCATCCCAACACACCGGTGGGTTGAGGTATTCACCTATGCGCTGGTGCACAAGAGGGATAATGCCAAGGGCATTGGAATCAATCCAAACAATAGGAGATGAGAAGTGTGAATCACATGCATAGAATTCGGAATGCAATGAGGGTTTCATGGTGATGGATGATAAATATTGACCATGTTCGAAACACAGAATCTATATCACGTTATCCTGAAATGGGAACAAACAATCGAGGGTCGACTGCTGACCGTGTTCAAAACACATGACCTAACTCGAAGTGTTGTCCAAAGTCTTCTGGGGCATTAGCCCAGCACGGTAGGTGATCCGATACTACATGGGACAAGGCCGTTAGAGGGTACCTTAAGACATGAAAGATTATGGAGATCCGAATGAAGGAAACGCAATGCGGGAGGTGGAGTGATGGAATGTTTGAACTGATTCCAACGCTCTTGAAATTACGCCACTATAATCATTGCATTAAGTGTCTTATGTTTGGAGAATAAGGAATCTCTTTTATGGAGAAAGAGGCATCCTATGATTGGAACATAGGGAGAAATACAGTTTATTGTCATGTAGAGAGGACTGTTAGTATCTCATGCTTGAAGCATAAGGCATCTCTTGTTTGGAGAAAGAGGCATCCTATGTTTGGAACAGAGGAAGAAATATAGTTTAAAGTCATGCGGATAGGACTAATGGCATCGTAGTTTAATTTTATGTTTCATGGAATATTTCTATATAGATTAACATCATATTTATAGGATGAGGGTCATACAGTTTAGCGTCATGTGGTTAAGATGACTAGGTAGGAGATACCTAGCAATGGTTGGTGTGGAACTTACGCAAGGGCGGCCCTTTCTAGGTGAACCTAGGAAAAGGATCTAGGTAATGGGGGTATAAGAGAGTCATGAGGAGTATCTAGACTCATGGAATGTATAGTAACGATGTTGGGGTGGCGTAAGGGTGAAATAGAAAATAATGTTGACCTAGCCCGAAAAGTTCATGGTGCGACTCTCTATTTTTCATAGGGGTTAGTGACGGTAGTGATGGGACCGGCCCGGAGGGCCTGGACCGCAGCCTGACAGAGACCTCGAGCGGGGGTGCGGGGGCGCAACCCTCACGGTATAGACCAGTGAGTGCATGGGGTTTTCTGCATGGGGCGGGCCGCGTAGGAGCTAGACGCATAGGACTGGCCGCGGTGGAGCTGGCCGCGTAGGGTGCCCACAGAGGAGGGAGCCACGTAGAAGCTAGCCGCATAGGAGAAGGCCGCGGAGGGGCTGGCCGTGTAGGAGTAGCTGTGGAGAGGCTGTCCGCGAAGGGTGTACATGGATGAGATGGCCACGGAGGAGGCGGGCCGCGTAGAAGCAGCCACGGAGAGGCTGTCCATGAAGGGTGTCCGCGGATGAGATGGCCACGGAGGAGGCGTGCCTGGTAGGAGCAGCCGCAGAGAGGCTTTCCGCGAAGGGTGTCCACGGATGAGATGGCCGTGAAGGAGGTGGGCCACGTAGAAGCGGTCCGCCTAGGATGTTCGTGAAGGAAATAGCCTCTAAGGGATGGCCGCGAAGGAGCTGACCGCAGGTGGTTCGCGGTTTGGTTTCTCCTTTACGCGGAAGAGTGCATCCATAGACGATATGGGGTCCGCAGATGGTTGCAGAACTTTACTGCTGGGAGCGATTTCTAAAGCATCTCCCCATGGGTTTTCACCAATTCTTTCATCCCCCATTTTTGGTTCCCCTTGGTGACTATTTATAGAGTCGTGAAGAGGCTGTATTGATGGGAACACAACACTTTTTGCAGATGCCCATGAAGGAATCCCCACCCGCGGATGACTCGGTCGACCATGGAATTTTGGAACCGAGATTCATGGGATTTCTCTGCGGTCTCATACCTCTCCGTCTCTATTCCGTGAAAGACAAGTTCCGTGGTCACATACAGCTTCCGCCTCCGTTTCGCGAGCGACGAGGTTCGCAGCCGGGTTCATCGGAGGTCTCCCTGGTTCGCGCCCGCATAGGCGCTCCGCCCCTATTTCGCGAACGATAGCGTCTGTGGGAGGGTGGTTCACCGAACTGGCCACGTACTATTGCTGGGAGCTAGTAAGTAGACCGGTTCAGTCCTTTTCTATGTTTTGGGGTAATTGGATTTCCCCTTTGCCGAATTTTCAGGATCCTCCAGTTACTTAATTTTTCATTTCTTTTTATTAATTTTGAGATTTAATTAATTTCTGTGTTTAAATTTTATTTATGTTTTTAATCATTTGTAATAAATTTTATTCTGAATGCTATGTCTCAGTCACATGGTTTTTTTATAGTACCACGACTAATTCCCTCTACTATTTCACCATGTTTACAGTTCCACAAAAACTTCTTCTAACTGAGCCACCGTTGTTGCAAAACGGTGGAACCTTTCATTCACATTTCCACTAGTTCTCTCCTTCACACCAGTTTCACCCCTCTTATTTTCCAACGTATCTTTACCCACGCCCAAGTTACCCTTACAGTGCCACAAATTGTATCACACTTTTTCTCTCATGGTCGTACCGTATATTCCACCGCAATTTTCTACCGGTGCAACCATCCATCTGTAACAGTGATTCCTCTTCTTCTGGCACCATATCAAACCCAACACCGCTTCCACTGTGGTTCTAATGCAACTGCGACACTATTTTAAATGCACATCCACCTTCAAAAAATCTAAAATATCCTTCAAATACAAACCCAATTCAATCATCAGCCTACCAAACTGAATCCCCCCAACCCCTCTCTACTCAGATCTGAAATTCAAACTTTCTCTTTTCTGTGAGTGGAGATGGCCATCCGCTGTTTGACCCTATGAATTGAGCTGTGTTAAAACAATGGAAGCCAAAATGGGGTACACTCCTCCATCTAGGTATTGATGAAGAAGATGAACCAGATCGTTTCTCCACCTGGAGAAGGATTATACCATCGCATCCACTAGGAAGAGTAAGTTGTGGAACAACTAAGAAGCCAAGGATGAGAGAAATCCACGCTGTAAGTGGTGTCCACCGCTGAAGCTATTGCGATGCATATCTGTAGCTGCTGGAATCTGCTACCCTGGTCCTCAGACTGGAGCCGCCGCACCAGAAGGATGTCACACCACTGATGGAACTACTGTTGTAGGGGAAGGAATATATGAATCCCACCCCCCATAGGGTTTCCCGGACTTGTGGTGGGGAGAGATAAGTTTTATTTAATAAATAAAAATAAAAAATTCAAATCAAATTAATTTATAAAACTAAAATTAAAATAATTATTTTAGTTTCTAAATTAATTAAATTATTAAAATAAAATAATTTAATTGAATTAAAAAATATAATAGATTTAATATAAAATTTGTAACTAAATTTATTAATTTTATAAATTAATAACTTTAAAAAAATAATTAAATTAAATAAATAATAAACAACAAGAAAATGAAGAAAATTAATTATCAATACTAATTAAAATAATAACTAATAATTATTTAATTTTACATTTAACTTTTGTTTATAAAATTGAACTTTTAATTTTGAATTATTTATTGATTTTTTTGTCATAGCTGTGCAGGTTCATAGTGGGGTCGGAAACACGTTCAGGTTCACACCTTATCCCAAAAAACATCTAGGTGATTTCAACTAACTCAATGAGAGTTAGTTACAAGGGTAAAGCTAGTGCGGCATGCGATGCACCAAAAAACACATGTGTACAATGAAAATTGAATGAATACTATTAAGTTGGTGGATGTTGTGGGTGACGTGCAGCAGATGATAGTGGGGTTTGAAGGAAGAGTAACAAAAAAATTTGGGAAGAGGATGATTCTAATTTCATGATCACACTTTTGGAGAGATGATCAAAAGACTCTCATTCTCTTTCCATGATCACGCCATTTTGAGATCAGAAACTCCTAGGAGACACAAAGGGAGGTACCTGTGACATGGAGGTGCAGGGGTAGGGCAAGAATTCATGATTTTCATTTGCAGAGGGAGGATTTTTCTTCCTCGCTCCTATTATTTTTACATTTTATTTTCTATTTTTTATTAAAGATGATCTTCTTTTAATTTCTTTTTCAGAAAATTTGAATGACTAATGGTTCATACTTTCTTCTCTTCACTATAAATCTTTTTTAAAAGGAATTGGATTCTTTTGGAGACATTGATTCTGGTTCTCAACTTAAATTGAATTCGCACCTGAATGCATATTATTTAAAACATCAATGTTCTTTTGGTGAGATTGATCAATGTTTTTTTTCATTTAAAACTGGAAATTCAAATTATAGAAATTATCGGCAAGATAGCTTTCTATTGAAATATTAAAAATAAAATTGTTTCATGAGGTTTTTGAAGTGGTGAACCTTAAGAACTATAATACAGAGTGTTAATTCTTCTAGCGAGGAAGGATTAAAAACTCAATTTTGAGGAGTGAATTTTATCATATGAAGAGTCGTTCGTTTAACCATTAGATTTCAAATCTTACAATCTCATTATGTGATAAATTCTCAGCACTCCTATTTATATTTCATGTTATAGTTAGTCTATATTACTAATTTTATCTATTTCATTTTCCAATTAATTAAATAAGAGATTTATAGAATTAGGGTCATTTGATTTCACTTCATCATAAACAAAATATAAAAAAATTAAAAATTTGAAATGTAAATTTTTTTTCTCTACTACTGAAAACAGTGGGAGTTTCAAAAAGAACGTAGAGCACTCACCTGCCTTCTATGTGGATCGACCTTTCACCACTATTTTAGTGTAGGATTTTTAATTTAATTTTGAGGGTCGTGAAGACCTCCGACCACAAAATCATGTTTCTAGGTGTAATATTATTTATTTTATGTACTAATGATAATTTGAATAGATTCAATGAAAAATTGATACAAGAATTAGTTTTTTGTTATTATAATATTACAAAATCATATAAAATTTATAATAAAAGAATTATGGATATAAATGGATTTGTGCATGTTAAGTTTGATTAAAATAACGTACATATTTTTTTTGATTTAGATCAAATTAATGAATAATTCAAAGATTTAAATTTTATTGAAGTTGAACTACAAAATAATATATCTGTTGATGGGGTAATATGTCCCTTCTGAAAATCATTCAAAAAATTAGAAAACTAATAAAAATAATCATATTTAACAAGTAATCTCTAATTCTGATCTTCGAATTCAAACTAAGAGATAGATTTTAATTTATTTTAATTTTTCTTTTATTACTGAATATTTTAAAAATGATATTTTTGATGATTAGAAATATTCCAATTGGATAGTTACTACAAAAATGAACTTATTCGAATTTCTAAAAATTATATTTCATTTTTTGGTTGAACCCCCAAATATAAAAGGTTTTTTGGAACTAAATTTATATTTACAAATAAAATTGATTGTTTTTTTTTTCGATTTTTAATGAATATAGATATATTTTTTACTCATGGTTTTTTCCAAGAAGATATTATATAATTTGATGAATATTTTTCTATTTTTTCTAGGATTTATGATATTTATATATTTATTCTTTTTATTATTATAAATGATTTAAATTATTTCAAATACACGTTAAAAGTTATTTCTTTATAATTTGATTTATTTAAAGGATTATATTAAAAAAACCTTGGTTTGAGTAGGATAAATTTACCAATCATATTTTTAAATTACTAAAATATTTATATGGTACTAAGAAATATATGGGAGCATGATATAAATGTATATGAGAGTTTTTTTAAATTTTTTTTTGAAATAAATGAAAACAATATCTAATTTTTTTATTAGGAAGGTTTCTGATTAAATTTTAATTATTCAAAATTATATTATTGATACTTTTTTAGTTATTCAAATTATTTTTTGTGTAATAAATTTTTAAAATTGATGTCTTATGAATTAAATATAATTTTAATGGGAGAGTTATAATTATTTTTTGAACATCAATTTTTTAAAGATGTGATAGAATGTTTTTAAATTAAGTATACTAAAGTGGAAGTTAAAAGAATTGGTGTTCACTCTATTTTAATGCTTTTAAACCCGATTTTAATTATTCTAAATTTGATTTAGATGAATCTAGAAAACCTATAAATATTAAACTAATTAGATGAATTATATAAATTTCACTTTATTTGACAGATATTAGAGTTGTTATTGTGTTTAGTGTATGCATATTTGATTTAATTCAACCAGATCCTGATTAAAATGATCTGAATGTTGCCAAAAGAATCATTGGATATATTAAAGGAACTATATTTTTAAATTATATGTTAGGTAGAATTATTTTGATTTAATTTCTTATTGGTGTTATGATTTAGGAGGTTTTAGAATAGAATAAAACACTAATTTAGGTCAATGTAATTTTCCGTGAAATACATTGATTTACTGAGGTTTAAAGAAGGAATTATTAGTTTATTTTTCCAATGACGAGGTAGAGTATATATTTTTTTCTAAATGTTGTGCACGATGTTTATTGATTAATAAAAAATATCTATTTTTTATATATAATACACAAAATTATTGTTATAACTATTTAGTTATTTCAATTTTATACAATAAAATATAGAATTATAGAACTAATAGTATATATGGTATATTTAATTTTATTTGATAACATACTAATAAAGAATAAATTATTTGGGATTTTTTAACAATTTATTATCAATTGGATGATACTTCCAACAAAGTTGTGGATACAATGAAGTTTTATAAAAATAAATTTGAAATTGTTATAATAGAGATTTGTTTTAACTATTGGAGTTTTATGTTTTTATTAATGTTTATTGTTTCCAATTATTCTACTCTAATGAAATTATTTACAAGAATATTTTTAAATATTTAGAGATTATTATTTTCTTTTCTACCATATTCGTTAGTTGTTATCCTTTTTACTCTTTTTAATGTTTTTATGTTGGTACTCATTTATTCATGTTGAGTTCTCATGCGGGTTAATATTTTATTTTAGAATGATTTTTATTCCAATATATAATATATATTTCTGCATGATATTTTTTTAAAGAAATTTTTTCTTTAAGGGAAATAATTTTAATGAAATGGGTGGTTCTTTTTTGAACATATTGTTAATTTTTTTAACTTTTTGATAAATTTTAAAACAGTGAAGGTTTTTTATAATTTACTATTTTGTTTTTTACTTTTTAAAAACTATTATATTATCAGTGTTAAGATGGATATTGATTATTATTATCACTGTTTTTATTTATTGTTTTCATTTACTAAATGTTATAATACCTCAAAATTTCAATTTCAGATAATTATAAGTTTAAAAAAAGTATTTACTATTAATAAATATTTTATTTTCAATTTTTTGATTAAATATATAATAATTATAATATTGGATGTGTATAAATGTTCTAATAAAATGTTTTACTAGAGAAATTGATTTCTAGAAAATTATTTTACTTTTCCAAAGTGTCTATATAACTATTTTTTACCAGATATTAATTCATCCAAATTATTTGTTTTACTTTTAAAAAGTTCTAATTAAATTTTCTAAGATATGTTTTTATTTTTCTAAAATAGATGCTCACACTTCTAATTATAAAAAATTGAATAGGTATCTATAAATATTAACATAAATATTACTCTCATGAACTTAATGTTCACTATTATGTATTTATTGGTTTTTAGTGTTTATTGTTTTTCTATGAAGTATTTTTTAGTCTTAAGAAATTATCATCTATTATAGGGAAATTTATATCTTATAATGTAATTTATTCTTGATGATGTTATTTTTAACCAAAAAATAGTGTAACTCAAAAATTTATATCATAAAACATTTCCTATCTACTATATTTTTATTTATCTTATGAAGTATGTGTATTATTATTTATACATATTATGTATTTATTTATCTTATTATACATTTATATATTTAAATATATATATATATATATATTATGAAATCTATTATATCTTACAAACTTTAATAATATACCAATTCAAAATATAATTTTTATGAGATTCAAATAATTATTCAAATGTGTCCTATTTTGTAATATTACAATTATGTTTTTTTATTTGATTATTACTTCCCATGTAGGTTTTAAATAATTATTTAAATTGTTATTTATGTATGTTCAATTAAATATTTGGTGAGTTAATTAAAATTTGAAAACACCAACATGATGAATATTATGCAGATCATTAGCTATCCCTTGAAGAATTCATTTATAAATTATGGTTAATGGAACATGATGGAAGAAATATGACAGATACGAGATATTCATTTAGATGATATGAATATAATTAAATATTTATACTATTTCTATTTTTACTCAATCATGATATTTATCATAGAATTATAATGTGAAACAAGATAGTTGAAGTGATCAAGATGCGCCAACATTGTTTTTTTACTCTAGTATTTCTGGGTTTCCATGTTTTTTTAAACAGAAATGGGCCTATATGAGAAGTCTGAAAGCAAGTGAGAATATAATTTTTTTCTATATAATTTTACATAAATTTCTTTATTTGATATAAAGTATCAAAATTCATAACAAGGATATTGTGAAAATAAATTAATGTGCAGAATTGAAATCAAAATGGTACCTTGCAGTGATGACAGGATCTAGGTCATATATGTGCCTCTCTGGATCATCATATTTCTAAATAACCAAATAGATTCCATGTAGATCATAAATATGTGCACCACATATCCAAAAACATCCTATTCAATTATTTAATTCTATAGAGAAATATCGAATGACTTATGTTGTTTGTACAATCATCAAACGATCACAGAATCCATCCTTGAACATAGATTTAGCCATTATTAATATCTGCCTAACTAGAAACACAAGATAAAGTAGTAAATGTGATAATATATCTCAAATATGTTAAATTGTATAGTTACACCATTTATGACTCAAAAATGTGATTATATAGTAATATTTATCTTCCCCAAATTTTTCGTAGGCCCCTGGATAAGTTAAACCTATTTAAATGGACCAAAATATCATGAATAACCTTGGAAACATGTCATACCTACCAAAAACATTTAAATATCTACTGGAGGCATAAAAAACGTCATGTGAAAAACTACAATCCATTAACTCAGCTCGTTCCCCCCATAATTATATAAGAAACCTTGAATGATGTGACATTCATATGTAAAATAATGATTTCTAATATTCAATTTTATAATAAAGAAACATGGGAGTATATAGAGACCCAAGCCTTTTACATAAAACATTTCATTATTTTAAGCATAATTAATTATTAGAATACAAGCCAAGGATCGTTAAGTCTAGTGTATTAGAAGAATATGTACATATAACATAAATCATGGGGCTAAAAAAAACATCTTTATTTAATCTTTATAATGAGCTCCTAACTTTCTTTGAGCCCTTACATCTGCATAGGGTACCCTGGGGAACACATGAACAAAGGGATGAGCTAAAAATTCCCAGTAAGGGAATGAGAATAAGGATACATCTCAAGCACCTGAGTTAAGAGGCATGACATAATGATATCCAAAGCATGAAACCTATAAAATCATTTAATATAAGCATGGGATCATATAAACATGGAATCATATAAATGAGGTAGAATAATAAATCATATCTTTAGTACGGGTCAAGGATAACCGCTAATCCCATTTCCCATTTCAGTATGGGTCAAGGCTAACCGCCAATCCTGTTACACATCACATCTCATGAGACTTATCCTTACCCAATGCATTGGAGCGCTATCTGGGTGCACCCATCTCAACATATTAATGAATATTCTTGCAACATAAATAATCTTTCCACATAAATAATCATACATAATAAACTATACATAAACATAAGGTTGCCCATGGAAAGAATTGGCTATCACAATCATGACATAAAACATATCCAATGGGCGTATCACAAAAGTGTCCATGAAAGGAATAGATTAGAAGATACATGGAAATTCATAGGGTAAAATAGGCATATAACATGGTAAGTGGTGTAAAATATAAGTGACAACATATAAAAAAATGTATTTTAGAAACATTAGCATTAAAACAGTTTTGGGAAGTTTTAAGGTAAACACTCTAGAGTTTTTCAAATAGAAAAGAAGACATTATTTTATATAAAACCAGAATTAAACCAAGAAGTTTTTCATAATAATAATACTTATTTTATAAATACAATGTTGTTTTAAAAGATAGGACATAGTGCACTTGACATTTGGGTAAAAATTTGGGAATTCCCCTTAAAACTGGTTGGCTTATAGAAATGTTCTATGGAGGGAATATTTCAAAATCAGGTATATCCCCGAAAGAATGTGATGAAAGGGTATTGATATAAGAATCTTGTACAAATGACTAGAAGTCATAATAATCACATAGATAGATAATATAACACCATTTTTAAATAAAGAAAAGGCAACCCGAAAGAACAAAGAAGGTTCGGGTAGAATTTGTTACGATTTTATCAGCATGGTGTCGGGTGTGACTAAGAGGGATTGATGGGAGAGAAATGGGGTTTTTCATCACTTATATATCCATAAGGAAGTATGGGGGAGGTTATTAAACATACCCCATCAGTTTATAGTACACATATAAATGTATAGTTTAGAGTACAATCTTGATTAAGAGAGAAAAGGAGAGGATCCCTTACCTCAAATCCGGTGGTGTTCTCCACTTGTTATTAATGACCTCTTGAGACTTCCTCCTTTGAGAACCTCTTAAGGGAAAAGGTTTTGGTATTTTTGAGGAGGATGAGAGCTTTTGGACGTGGGGGAGTACCTTGGGGAGATATTTGGACATAATTTAGAGAAGGTTTGGAGCTTGAGAGGAATCGAGAGAAGAGGGAGTGAAGGGGGTTTTTATAGTGGAGGAGAGTGAGATTAAAATTAATTAGCATTTTTTCTGAATTATGAGATTCTACTATTCATCAAAAATTCATGTATTTTAGAAAAATACCAAAAATTCACCTTAACAATTTTTCAACGTGTAGAATCCAAAAATGAAGTACATTTTTCAAAAATAATTTTTTAAATATGATTATTTTAACATTTAATTAAAATAATAATTAATTATCAAAACCAGTTTTAAAACATTCATTAACTCATTCTAAAATATAGGTAAATCGTACTTCCAACTTGAATATTTTTTTATACCAACATAGGTGAGGTTAATATTCATTAGGGTATATTACTATTCATAAGGGTATGTTACTATTCATTTGGGTAAGATACTATTCACCAAAAATTATTTTTGTTTTATTAGACTCCAAAAAACATCTTGAACACAACCGTGTATGCTGAATTTTCGAAATTCCAAACACAGAAGTGAGAAACTTATGTTTAAAGGTCACTTATCACTTAGTAGTTCATTATGTTTTGCTTTCATGTGATTTTATGACATAAATATAAGAAGGTAATTTCTATTGAAAAACTTTGGGTCGTTATATTCTTCCCCCCTTATGAAATTTCGTCACCGAAATTTCCTTTTACATACTAATCCAAAAACAGGTGTGGGTACTTTACCTTCATTGCTTCCTCCAGTTATCATGTTGCTTCCTCAAACTTATGGTTCCTCCACAACACTTTGACAATATGAGTTGTCTTGTTGCGTAGAACATTATCTCTCCGATCTAGAATCATTACTGGCTACTCCTCATAGGAGAGATCATCTTCCAGCTGCACCACCTATGAGATTAGTACATGCGAGGGATCAGGTATGTACATCCTCAAGAGTGATACCTGGAAAACATCATGAAATCGAGGCATATTTGGTGGAAGTGCATGCCGATAGGCCATGGATCCTATGCTGTCAAGTATATAAAAAGGGCCAATATACCTTGGGATTAGCTTCCCTTTATTCCTGAATCGCATGACTCTCTTCCATGTAGATATTTGAAAGAAGACTTTATCTCCAACGTCGAACTCCAAGTCCCTTCGACGGTTGCCAGCATAGCTCTTTTTCTGACATTTAACAGCTTTGATGTGTTTCTGGATGACTTGAACCTTCTCTATCATCTATTGAACAAGATTCGGTCCAATTAGCTTTCTTTCTCCAACTTCATCCCAAAGTGTTGGAGTTATACATCGCTTTCCATACAGAGCTTCATATGGAGCCATCTGAATACTCGAGTGGAAGCTATTGTTATATGAAAACTCAACTAATGGGAGATGCTGATCCTATCCACCTTTTAATTCTAGAGAGCGGGCTTTAAGCATATCTTCAAGCATCTGAATAGTTCTTTCGGACTGGCTATCAGTTTTGGGATGATAGGCCATGCTGAAATTTAATTCAGTACTCAAAGAATGTTGAAGGATCCTCCAGAATTTAGATGTGAACCTTGGATCATAGTTAGAGACAGTTGAGAGTGGAACACTGTGCAGTCTCACCACTTCCTTCACATATAACATTGCATGTTTTTCAAGTGAGAGATCTTCCCGAATAGCGATGAAATGGGATGTCTTGGTGATTCAGTCAACCATAACCCATATCGCATTATTTCCATTCGACATCTTCGGGAGACCCGTGACAAAGTCCATAGTAACATTTTCCCATTTCCACATGGGTATAGGCAATGGCTGCATCATACCTTTGGATTTTTTTCGCATAGATTTAACTTTCTAACATACCAAGCACCTTGATATATATTCCGCAATCTCCTTCTTCATGTTATCCCACAAAAAGTGTTCATGGAGATCACATTACATTTTGGTACTCCCAGGATGGATAGAGAAGGTCGAGCTATGTGTATCATTCAATAGATCTTTCTTTATCTCAAGATCAGATGGTACACATAATCGTGTCCCAAATCTTACAACTCCTTCCTCATCAATTTTAAAATCGGATGATTTCCCATTTTTAACAGCTTTCACCCTTTTCTAAATTTCCGCATCCTTTTTTTGAGCATCCTTTTTTTTCTCCAAGAGGGATGGTCAAGAAATCATTTGAGAAAGGATTGATGATGTTCACCCTTTAATGATTCCCATGTCCATCCATTGAAAATCTAAGAAGATCAGACCCTTTTCAATTCTCATCATTGATAAAGATGTAGGATCCTTTCTACTTAGAGCATCTACCACCTTGTTTGCCTTACCAGGATGGTAGTGGATTGAGAAGTCATAATCCTTAATGAGATCTATCTATCTTAATTGGGGAATATTAAGCTCTTTCTATGTGAATATATATTTGAGACTCTTGTGGTTAGTATATATCTCACATTTTCCCCCATAGAGGCAATGCCGCCAGATTTTCAATGCAAATATCACAGACGCCAACTCCAGATCATGCGTGGGATAATTTTTCTCATGGATTTTTAGATGCCTTGAGGCATAGGATATCACTTTATCATTTTACATTAGCACAAGACCTATTCCTTTCTTAGAAGCATCACTATACCCCCACAAAGAGTTATCCACTTGTAGGAAGTGTGAGTACCGTCGTAGTGATAATCCTCTTTTTCAACTCCTTGAAATAGTCTTCACATTCATGTGTCCAGACGAACTTTACTCCCTTCTGTGTCAGCTTGTTCATTGGGTTTGACAATCATGAAAAGGTCTTCACAAATCGTCGATAATACCCAGCTAGACCTAAAATGTTACGAATCTCCATTACAGAAGTTGGCCTCGGACACTCTTAAATTTCCTTCGTCTTGGAAGGGTCCACATATATCCCTTTCCTGGTGATAACATTCCCTAAGAATGATACTTCCTCTATCCAAAAATTACATTTATTGTACTTTTCATGAAACTTCTCCCTCCTCAATGTCTTTAACACAATTTTCAAATGCTCCACATGTTCCTCCTTGCTCTTGGAGTATATCAGAATATCATCAATAAAGACCACCACAAATTTTTCTAGGTAATCTCTGAAGACTCTATTCATTAAATCAATGAAAATTTCTGGAGCATTAGTGAGTCCGATGGGAATCACAATGAACTCATAGTGTCCATGCCTCATTAGAAAGGCAGTCTTGGGAATATCTTATTCCCTCACCTTTAGTTGGTGATATCCTGACTGAAGGTCCACCTTAGAGAAATAACTGGCCACACGATGATGATCGAACAAGTCATCTATCCGTGGAAGGGGATACTTTTTCTTTATAGTGATTTTATTGAGCTCACAATAATCAATGCAGAGGCGCATTGATCCATACTTCTTCTTGACGAAGAGGACTGGAGCACCCCACGGTGAAGCACTCAGGCGTATAAAACCCTTCTCCATATTATCCTGTAACTGCTTCTTCAGCTCTTGCAGCTCTATGGTGGACATTCAGTAAGGTGTATTTGATGTTGGTAGAGATCCAGGGATAAGTTGAATTGAGAACTCAACCTCTCAGTCAGGAGGAAGACCAGGCAACTCTTTAGGGAATACATCAGTGTAATCCCTCATGATGGGCATGTCTTCAAACATGATTCTCTCCATTATCTCAATCATTTGAGCTAGGTATGCATGCTCATAAGGAAGCAATATCCAAACTTGAGATGAAGATTCTAAAGGAGAGTCATATTTCTCCTTGCACTTGTAAATAATTGGAGGATGCTTCGGTATGTGAAGAGTAATCTCCCTTTCGCAGTAGTTGATGTTGCCCTTGTACAAAGATAGCCAATCCATGCCTATGATAGCATCGAACTCCACTAAAGAAAGTATGAAAATATTTTATAGGACGTTCAGTCCACAAACATTAACCAGGGAGGAGTTATAAACCATGGATGCAACGATTTCCCCATTTGTTGTTCTCATAGATAACTTTTCCTCCAAATTTTGAGGTGGTGTTTGAATAGTTCTACTAAACTTGCAAGATATGAAAGAATGCGTAGAACTATAATGAAATAGAACGTTCTCTATTCTTGAATGAATAACAAGCATAACTATCACCAAATCGTTTTCCGGATCCACCTCAGTAGTAGTGATATCCTATGTCCTTCCTTGTTGCCTTGGAGTTTGTTGCATATTGCCTTTGATAACCCTTGGCATAGGGAAATTGTTCGCATAATTCCCATGCTCCTTTCAGTTAAAACACTGCACTGCAGGTTGAGTGTTGATTTGAACCTTCCATTCTTCTTAAACATTAGTGGTATTTTTTATATCCCTTTGGTAGTTCTTGTCCAGATGACCAAACATTCCAAATTTGAAGCAATTCTTGGTTCCCTTGAGACAGTCACCAGGATGCTTCTCCCCACAATTCTTGCAATGGGGAAATTGAGGCCTCTTTCCATCATGGTATGTGTTTGATGAACCACCCTTGTTGTTCTCCATTTTCTTCTTCTTGTCACTAGGCCCATGAGATCACTGAGAGTCTCCAATCTCTATATAAACCTTGAGGGAACAATGGACAATCTTCTCACAGCTGTCAAAGTCTCTAATCACCAACACTTTTCGTAGACTCGTCTTTAGTCCGCTAAAGAAGTGATCCACCTTGCTTTCGGTGTTCATGACAAAGCCATAGGCATACCTTGAAAGCCTTGTAAAGTTTACTTCATACGCCCTGATAAACTCATCTTCCTTCTGCTTGAGTATAAGGAACTCTCTTTCTATCTTGAGACGGAGGGTTTGCGGAAAATATTTATTTCAAAAACATCCTCTTGTATTCCTCCCAATCTATGGAATCAATTTCATCTTGGGACTTTGTATTCTTGATTAGTGTCCACCACTGATCAGCTTCCCCATCAAAATGATAGACTTCCAGTACAAGTTTCTCTTCTTCTGATCACTGGAGGACAAAGAAAATCTTTTCAATGGAGTTAATCCACTGTTCTACGAGGAGGGGATCAAAATACCCTCTACATATGGGAGCCTTTTTCCGCATGAAGGATTCTACGACAAATTGATCTTTACATGGAGGAGGTGACGTTACACCTGATTCAAGTTATTATTCATAACTCGAGCCAGCTGAGCAAGTATTGCCATGAAGTTTTGAGCACCCGCTTCTCTCACATCAGGCATGTTGTTAGGGAAATCATCACATTGCCTATCACATTGGTTGTTGGAACGTGTTCTTCTATTTCCTGCCATTAACTAAGAAATGGAACGTATAATTAGAGGTCTTGAATACTTAGCTATTGAGAATAAAAAATGAAACTTTGAACATTAAAGGATAAACTTATAAAGAAGAAGTACATCCTAACTTGCGATTCCTTAGGTTTATATCTAGGTTATCCTCAATCTATTTTTTTAACTTATATTCTTATGAGATTTTTTCCCTTAATAATTGTTTGTACTAAGCTCGTGAATCTTCCAAAGAATATCCATCGGGAGTGTCATAACGAAGAGTGCAGCAGGGACCATTATTGTGCACCAGTTCTCGTTCGAGTCTAGCTCAAAGAGGGGTTTTTGGGTTTTACCCCTAGATAAATCTGTTCCAGAGCCACCTCTACCTACTCGTATCCATACATGGATGTATTTTCTTGATAAACCACTTACTCTATACTCACCAAAATTTAAGACTGCTTCCTTATACATAGTCTCATCCTTAAGGTTCTCACTAAGGTGCTCTATTCATAATCTCCAAAAATAACTATACCATCCTCTGATACCAACTATAGAGACCCAAGCCTTTTACATAAAACATTTCATTATTTTAAGCATAATTATTCATTAGAGTACAAGCCAAGGAATGTTAAGTCTAGTGTCTTGGATGACTAGGTACATATAACATAAAACATGGGGCTAAAAGACAATTCTTTATTTAATCTCCATAATGAGCTCATAAATTCCTTTGAGCCCTTACATCTGCATATGGTACCCTAGGGAACACATGAACAAAGGGATGAGCTAAAAATGCCATGTAAGAGAATGAACATAAGGATACATCTCAAGCACATGAGTTAAGAGGCATGACATAATGATATCCAAAGCAAGAAACTTATGAAATAATTTAATATAATCATGGGATCATATAAATATGGAATCATATAAATGTGGAAGAATCATAAATAATATCTTTAGTACGGTTCAAGGCTAACCGCCAATCCTGTTTCCCATTTCAGTACGGGTCAAGGCTAACCGCCAATCCCGTTTCACATCGCATCTCATGAGACTTATCCTTACCCAATGCATTAGAGCACTATCTGGGTGCACCCATCTCAAAATATTCATGAATATTATTTCCACATAAATAATATTTCCACATAAATAATCATACATAATCAACCATACATAAACATAAGGTTACCCATGGAATGAATTGGGTTCCACAATCATGACATAAAACATATCCAATGGGTGTATCATGAAAGTTTCCATGAAAGGATGGGATTAGAACATATATGGAAATTCATAGGGTAAAATAGGAATATAACATGGTAAGTGGTTTCAAATATAAGTGACAAAATATAAAAAAATTTATTTTAGAAACATTAGCATTAAAACATTATTTTGCGGTTTTAAGGGAAACACTCTAGAGCTTTTCAAATAGAAAAGAGGACATTTTTTATATAAAACCAGAATTGAAACACGATGGTTTTAATAATAAAAATAATAATTTTATATATAAAATGGTGTTTTAAAACATAGGACGTAGTTCACTTGATATTTGGGTAAAAATTTGGGAAGTCCCCTTAAAACAGGTTGGCTTATCGGAATGTTCTAAGGAGGGAATCATTCAAAATCAGGTATATCCCCGAAAGAATGTGATGAAAGGGTATTGATATAAGAATCTTGTAAAACTAAAAAGAAGTCATAAGAATCACATAGATATATAGGATAACACCACTTTGAAAGAAATATAAGGCAACCCGAAAGAACAAAGAAGGTTTGGGTAGAATTCGTTACGATTGTATCAGCATAGTGTCGGGTGTGACGAAGAGGGATTGATGAGAGAGAAATGGGGTTTCTCATCACTTATAAATCCATAAGGAAGTATGGGGGTGGTTATTAAACATTACCCATAATTTTCTAGTACACATATAAAGGCATATTATAGTGGAAAATCTTGATTAAGAGAGGAAAGGAGAGGATCCCTTACCTCAAATCTGGTGGTGTTCTCCACTTGTTATTAATGACCTCATGAGACTTCCTCCTTTGAGAACCTCTTAATGGAATAGGTTTTGGTATTTTGAGGAGGATGATAGATTTTGGACGTGGGGGAGGACCTTGGGGAGAGATTTGGGCAGAATTTAGAGAAGGCTTGGAGCTTGAGAGGAATCAAGAGAAGAGGGAGTGAAGGGGGTTTTTATAGTGGAGGAGAGGAGGGATTTAATGATATTATAATCCATAATTTATTATTTCTTCACAACACAAAGAATTGTAAGTATTACATGACCAATAATAGTAAATGGTTCATGTGAATTCAAACCATGCGTGCTTACATTAGCATAACATCATCTATGACTCAATTAATCCATTAATTAGCATTTTTTGTGAATTATCGGATTTTACTATTCATTTAAAATTTAAGTATTTCAGAAAAATCCCAAAAATTCACCCTAACCATTTTTCAACATGTAGAATCAAAAAATGAAGTCCATTTTTCAATAATAATTTTCTAAATAATATTATTTTAACATTTAATTAAAATAATAATTTATTATCAAAACCAATTTTAAAACATTCATTAACTCATTCTAAAATATAGATATATCGTACTTCCAAATTGAATATTATTTTTATACCACCATAGGTGAGGTTACTATTCAATAGGGTATATCACTATTCATAAGGGTATGTTACTATTCATTAGGGTAAGTTACTATTCACCAAAAATTAGTTTTGTTTTATTAGACTCCAAAAAACATCTTGAATACAACCGTATATGCCTGATTTTCGAAATTCCAAACACAGAAGTGACAAACTTATGTTTAATGGTCACTTATCACATTGTAGTTCATTATGTTGTGATTTCATTTTATTTTATGACATAAATATAAGAAGTGAATTTCCATTGAAAAACTTTGGGTTGTTACAGAGTACCTTTAAAAATAAATTAAATTATCATTATTCATAATCAAAATAATATAATTGAATTGATTAACTTTTGATTGTTCACTATGATACTTGTTGGACCTTGAGTGCGGGGCCCACTTCATCCATAACTCTAATTCATCTAAATTGGTATATCCTATAAATGCACTTTATGTGTGAAATTATAAGACCCCCATATAAATAGTATTGGGTCCAACTCATATTCGAAGTGTGGTATCTAGAAACACATCATGGCTCATATATTTGTGAGAATAATTAATCTCTGAAAACCTCCTATGACTACTTATGGTGTACTATAGTCTTATTGTATTGATATCCCATTCATGTAGGTTGAATCCCTTGTTTATTAAACCTATATACTCAAAATATATTTTCTTGAATTTCAATAATTTAACTCATTGAAAAAACACCATGGACATGGACTCATCAGATAGTTTTAAATCCTTAAATAAGCCATAGATATCAACCTCTATTAAATAATGGAATAGATAAATCCTTCCCCAACTTATCAATTAATGTCATATCACTTATCAGGCACCCAATGTATCCAAAATCTCCATGATGTCATTTCATCATAGTTTATGAAATGCACCAAATTATCCGATTCATTATATGTATTAAAAACAACCATAATGTCTAAGGATCACTACACGTAACCGTTGGTAGAAACATATAATGATTGATAAAACACGTGAATTTTCTATTGAAATGTATGTTCTCATAACCTCCAATTTTGAAGATTACCAAGTGTGAAACTTATAAAAATATGTCTCAATGTATTATGAGACCCTTACCCCTGATTGTATATATCATTTGTTTCCATTTGGATTATATCATCCCGCCATAAATAAAATATTTTAGAAAACCAAAAAATTACTTCAAGGTCCTCATCATAGAAGGGAATAATGATGAAATTTTATCATGTCATGTAATACAATAAAATTATCACATTCATTATCACATTCATTGTCACATATAATAATGATCATGATGTGATAAGAAATTTCTTAATATTCAACACTATAAATATTCATGTAATTAGAAGTACATAAATGATTTATCCATGGAATAAACTCTAATAAAATTTCTCTATATGTTTTATTATTTATTTATAATTTTATGATTTTTCATTTTAAAATAATGTATGTTTTTTTTCACCACCACAAAATGTAGTAGTTTGTGGTTTTGGACATAAAATAAAATTAAAGTCATTTCTAGTTTTTTAGTAGTTTGTAGAAAATAATGTAAGAGCTTGTTGTTCATTGGTATATAGAATTATAGTGTTTTTCAGTAAATGGTTTTCACATACTTTCTAAAGGATGTATTTTTTATTGAGTTCCATTTATATCATTGATAAGAGAAGAGTTAAGAGTATATGTAGGATAACATCGATCTAAACTATTATAAAATTATGTTTTCTTATCTTATTACCTTATACATTGAATTTTTCATACTATTCAACTCTCAGTATTACATTATTAATATTGTTTTATGAACTTCAATATTACTAAAAGGTTCACCATTTAGCTAAGCTAAATTCATTTCGACATTGATTTAATTTTATTTTTTAATGTCTTAAAATGTTTATCCTCCCTGATTCGTATGAAATCTCATTCCGAACTAACAATTTCTATCAGTTATTTCATCTCAGGAGCTACAGTTTTGTCCAATAATTTTATTTTATATTGATATATCTTTTTATACCATAATACATGACTTAATATTTTTGGGAAAATATATCTTCTAAGATATCAATAATGAATTATGAAAATGGTTGGATCCATAAAAACACACCATACTTTTATGGGAATGATTATGCTTACTAGAAAGTGAGAATGAAATCACATCTTAAATACTTACATGTATATTAATAGATGTTAATGGTAAATTCATATAAAATTATTGAATTGGATCCATACATATGGGAAATGACACAGTAATGTATTATTTAATTTATAATGTTTTGAATATATTATATTTTGTTATTTATAAAAATGTTCTTATTGATGTCAATATATTTTATACTAATTCCGACAAATGAAGGATACTGAAATTCATGAACTATGAGATAGATAATCTCATGTAAACAAATATTTCAAAGCTATGTGTGGAAAATTAAGAATATAATATTGGAAATGGTGAATCAGTAAACCAAATTTTTCATGGATTCATGAGCATCAAAAATGGGATACGTGCATTTTTAGAAGTACTGGGAAAAATAATACTAGTTAGAAAATATTTTTGTCCTCTGATAAATAAGTGTAATGTGAAAAAAAATTATAGATGAGAGTATGAATTTCAAGGAATATACATGGGATGGGTATATCAGTTTTCTGCTATAATACAAACTCAAGATAAAAAATTTCCAGAATGAAGTGAATTCATTGAAGAGAGGTATTTCATTTAGATCAAATATAACAATTTGTTCTTACCCTTTTGACTCATAGTAATAGAAAATTCGAAAATTGGAAATTGGTCACCTAACAAAAATAATATACAATTTAATGAAAATAGAGATAGAATGAATAACTGATCCATAAAAAATAATTAAAATGATGATTGAAATTAAAAAAATAATGTAAATACTTGCAAATAAAATGATTTTTATAGATTTGTTATTATTAGTATACAGATAAAGTACATGTTATGATAGATTTCTGAAAACTAAATCATTGTAGGAAAGATAAGAAATAAAATACGAAGGAGTATCAAACATTGGTGGATGGATGGAGTAGTATAGATGAATCAAAACTAAGTGAATATTATATAAGTGAAAAGTAATATACTAATTTTTATTTAATGCCTACTAATATAAATAAGTTTAGTTGTGATTATAGTTATAGTTCAAGTTATAATTCATATTATAAATTATATTATTTAGATTTAATTTATAACGAAAATTAAAATTTAAAGAAAGTTGTTTTAAGGGTGTTAGTTCAAAGATTTTTTGATGAGGTTGTTTTTATTATTAATGTTTCTTTGATTTATTATTTTATTTTTTTGAATATTTTTTGAAAATTAAAATACCCACATGTGTATAATAAATCATAGTGTCAATAATAGATTATCATAATTTTTAAATAATTATTTACTCATTGTTTACTCTTTGTTACTCAATCAATTTTTTATTTAATTACTTTAATATTGCAATGTCTAAAGCTTTTAAGTTATTCTAAACACCAATTTTTTTCATGGAAATAGATTTTCTAGTAAATTATTTTACTCTTTAAATGATTTATGAAACTTTCATTAGTATTTAGAGATTATATTGTACTCTTATGATGATATATTTCTCTCTTAATAATCTATATATTAATTTTACCATTTTTTTTTTAATTTTTTGATTTATGTTTGTTTCTATTATGAAGTTCATACTATCTCTTCTGATGTAGGAGTCCCTAGTCTGCTTTCTAACATACCAAAAGCTTTATGGTATGTGAAATTTTTTATATTTGACAGGCATGGCTCAAAATAATTTAATATAGGATTAATCAACATGAAAGAACTATTCATATTTTCAAATATGACATTTCAACATACCTGAATCATGTGATTTCTACATAGATAAAACCTACCACCCTCTACCACCTTTTAACTCTATATACAACCACAAGAGGCTATATAATTACACTAAAATACTCAATTATTGATGTTGGAGTAGCCTGATCACATCTAAAAAATCCATGGGGAGGAATAATAATTCCATGGAAGACCATCAAAATCATAAATGACCATTATTAGTATAGAAAAATGATAAAGGAATCATTGTATTCATAGGTGACCAACATGACCACTACTACACTACAGGATTATTCAATTTATTATACAAGGTGGATTCAATAATGGCATACCCTATGAAATGTATTTTATAGAATCTTTCATGCCATGTCGATTAAAAAAAGTTTCAAATCTTTATATACTTTGTGTTGATGATCTCATGGTGAGGATGAAGTATTTATTAAATAATAAAACATTATACAAGTCGAGCATAGTGTCTACTAAGATATTGAGAAAATAAAATGGTGATGGAAACACTCATTAAATGTTTATTTCATTTTTTGGGTCTATTATAATATTGATATGATTGAAAAAATCATAGTAAATTGGGTTTAGAGATGATTTTATGTGACTGTGTCAATATCTAAATCCAATATGAGTCATATGTTATTGTTCAAACAATTATAAAAATATTGGGTGAGTGGATTTCCATTTTATAATTAAAAAAATGGAAAAGGTAAATTCAAAAGTAATATTTGTTTAGTTAAAAAAGAGATAATATGATAATTTTCATAAATCGATGAATTGATAGATTCGATATAAATTACTAAGTTAATTTCAAAATTATATAAACATGCATACATAATGGAAATGATTGAATCAAATTTATGAAATTATGAGTATTGAAGTTGAATAGTGAAATACATAAAATAAAATAGAAATAAAACATTATATGCTAAAGGAGTTGAAAAATAGCTCAATGTGAGCCCTTACGCATCATCTCCTTATTTGAGAGGTTTATGTTATCAGTCCTTTGAATACGGAAGTTTCCAAGAATCTTTTCCCTCACAATTATGGTTTGTGAGTACCCTCATGAACATCTAGTGTAACCAAGGAACATGTACCACACTTTTGAAAAAGTGAGAACCTGTTGAACAAGGAAATGACTAGTGGAATATTTTATTTTCTCAAACCCATTAAAATCTAACTCCCTAATGTCATATACAGATGATTATGAATTGGGATGACAAATTAAGTAAAATAAGATAGGAGGAGATCCTTTGAGATTGTTATTTAATAAGGCTCTTTTAAAGGAACCCCTTGGGATTTTCTTTTTGAGATCCAAACTGGAATCAAGAATTGGATTGGAATTTTTGGTATCTAGTAGATCTTCAAAGCCTCCTTAGTTCACTATTTAGAGGATCTAAAAGGTTTAGAAATATTCTGTAATTTTTAGGGTGAATTGAATCCAAATAAGACCAAATTAATGTAATTTTTGACCATATTAAATGCATTCTCATGGTTGTTTTATTGGTGAAATAGACTACCTGGAGTACCTCATCGGTTTTATAGGGGAACACCTAAAGATGGTTTGTTCTAGAATTCCCCCTGGCTAGGCGATACTAGAAAGATATTGTTTGGTGGTCCTCTAGAAGAAATCAAGAGGTCGGGTTTTTTCACAAGTTGGCTAGTGGTCCTCTACTTAGTGAGGCACCACTATCAATTGTAATCAGTTTCTTATATAGTTTACACTAGGTAAAACACCAATAAGTTCTAAAAAACTTCATTCCTTATTCTTTTATTGATCTTTTATGTCAATTTTATGGAATTGAGGCATGATACTGGACTTCAATGTGATATTAAAGAGTTCATCATTATATTTATGAATTTTTCATTTGAATCTATAAATCATATTTATAAAAAGAAATAAATGAAATTATTATATAAATAAATCAGTGTCTTTGATCATGAAAAAACTATTTTAGAGACAATTACAACAATCTACCCCATCATAATGATCAAAAAACATAACATAATGATATAAATTAAATTTAAATCATGATTGAATGATATTGAAATGTATTCAAGATATCAAATGTACAATGTCTTCATTGTGATTTTACTATAAATAAATAATTCATTACATATATCAAGTTATAATAAAATAAAAACATAAAAAATAACACCATCTTTTTGAGACAATAAAGAATTTTAATATCTCCCCTAACGAAGTTCAAAGAAAATAATGTAATACAACTTTAAATTCCATGAAATTAGTAAAAAAACTCATCCCCTTTGTGACTATAAAAAATGAAAATTATGAGAGAAATGAGATACATTAAAAGGAAACAATTGATGAATGATTTAAGAGATATTTTTAAATAATAAAAAAAGTGGCTCAAATTAATTACAAGAGAAAAGAAAAGGAAAAAAAATTAAATTATAAAGAAAATATTTGAAAATAAAATTTATATTTAAAACTCACCATTAATAGGTTTAATTCATAGAGAGAGAGAAGAACGATGAAAGTAATTTTTTAAGATAAAAATGAAGAAGAATCAGGAGAGAGGGAAAAAGGAAGGAATGATTTTTTTTTGAAATAATGAAAAGAATGAATCACAAATAAAAAGAGAAACATAATTAAAAAAATAGATTAATAAAGAAATGAATCCAATGAAAGATAAGGAATATAAAATTAGAACATTATACCACCAAGACACTCATTCCCTTAATAAATAGTACTTATATAGTTGAAATATATTGATGAATTTCCATTAAAAGAGATATAATACTTGGAAGGTTTCCATAATTTTTTATTTTGTGAATGGAAACTAAAAAAATGTTGTTAAAGAGAAAAGTATATATAGACATATTAGTTTTCATTAGTCTTAAATTAATAGAGATAAAAATTAAATATTTTAAATATTGAGGGATCATGAATAATTTCTCAAATAATGTTTTAAAATAAAATATTTCAAAAGAAAAATACTTTTTTTAAGATATGATGTTGAAAATGTAAAATAAGAGAGAAGATTTTTTTTAAAAAAATTATTTTTAAAAAATATCTCTTATAATTAAAATTTAAAATTTTAAGAGAATAATATCCCCTAAAATGATATTAAAAGTAAGAAATATGGAAAATATACAAGAGGAAATATTAAATGTCGATCAAAATTTAAAAAATAGTTTTAAATGGATTACTCATTCTAGCCAATGTTAAAAGAAATGTTCCAAAATGTGGAAATTCCTAAATCCCATTTAATGAAATGAAAATGATTAATACTAAAGGGTTTATAAATAATATTTGTGGGTTAAAATTTTGTTCTCATAAATACTAGTAATAAATCACCCTTCGGGAGGTGATCTTGAATGAAATGATTCTTAAGGGAAGTGTGTTTGGTGAGAGAGTTATCGATGATGTTTTTAGAGATATTAATAGTACTAATATTGTTTCACATAATGGGATATGTTCATATGTAATCTCTAATTATAAGAGAGTTTTTTTATTAATATTATTTAGGTGAAAAAACACCCATCTAGCATATACTCTACTTATACTATTGAATGGGAAACAAAGTTCTACTTGTTACCACACAATGACATGAGATATTTTTTATGTAGGGTGAAATTCTCACCATTATTATTCCAATCATGTCTGAATCCTCCAAAATAATCATAGAAAAAACTATTTAATTCAAAAGATGTTATATTTTGTATCATAAAAACTATAGTTTTTAGTTACTCTTAAATAAATAAAAAACCTTTAAATATATTTGAGATTATATTCCATTAGTTTTGATTAAAATTACTCATAAATACAAACACTCAACATGATGTACAACCAGGTCATATTAATGTAATATATAATATCAATTATAAATCTATAAAAATTATTATTAATGGGATTACTAGATTCATCCAACATTACATTACAAGTTGTAATCCTAGGGTACTAATTTATATACAATGACCCATGAAAAATTGTTTGAAATTTTACTATTGTATTTTCTATGGTTCAAAAAATACATTCCTCTTTTTGGGATATAAGAAAACTGAGAAAAGAATCAATTTCACACATAAATTTGTTTTCAAATTCATTTTAAGTAAATCATAAAACTAAAAACAAATAGATTCGATAGTAGAGCTGAAAATCCCATCATCAGTATAAAATTGGATAATTAACAAACCATTTGGGATGTGTTTTTGATAAAAGTGTAATTTTATTTTCATATTTTAAAACCAATTGATAGAAGAATATTTGGTAATCATTTTCAATATACATGTGAGGACTTTTTGAAACCATAAATACTATTAGTTAATTTCAAAACATGATTTGAAAAAAATATTTTTTTAAAACCATGTGGTTTTACAACAAAACCATTATAGATGATAAATATATTTAAGGTGTTTATTATGACATCCATTTTAAAGAGTTTGAAATTAATAGGAGTGGTGAATTCAAACAATATTCTAATGGATTTTATATGAGATACAGGTGAAAAAATATCACTATGGTTGTTTGCTTCTTCTCAGCCATAGTCTTTATATTCTAAATAATATTTATTTTAATGTATATTTTAAAATTCATCGAATTTTTTTATAGTACCTCATTTAGATCATATTATGGGATTACCAATATGTCATTCCATGACTTTCCATACATCTTATCAAGTGAATTGATTTAGTTCCTATTTTATTGGAAAAACTCACCTTTCCATATTAAGGGCATCATTAAGGATTTGGGGTTCTAGGTGACAAACAATGGTAATGTGTTCAAACTCATTTAAGACTAATATTATATTATAATTTATCTCTTTATGTCAAAAATAACATTTTCATGGGTACGGTTTTAAGATTTTAGTAACATTAAGGAAATTAATTTTAAAGATATTATTATTCTTATAAAACATATTTATATTTTAAATTTCATTTAAAGAACCATTTTCATAAACATTTTGAGAAATTGATTTTGGAAAACAATTATAAAAAATAACATGGAATGATTCTTCCACTATTTTTTCCTTCATTAATATTTTGTATTCATTACATATGTTTGAGTACCCATTAAAGTTATTTTCATAATATTTAGAATTAAATTTCAAAACATTGTCTTTTTTGTTGAGAATAAAATATTTCCAACCAAATACCTATGAAAAAGAATATTTTTTATATTTTATTTTTCAAAATTTCATAAGGGTTATTTTTTAGAAAATTTATTCTAAGAACAAAATTAATGATAAAATATAATGTATTCATGGTATCAGCCAAAAAATTTTAGTAAAATTAAATTTATTTGTTTCAGAAAAGAAAACTTATTAGATTTTTCAATTTCACCTCTCTACAACCCCATTTTTTCATCAGTTTTAAGGGAAAAAAATAATTATTATATCAATGAAATTAGAATAAGTCATCCAATTTTTATTATTTAATCCTCTACCATGATAACTTCAATTTGAAATAATTTCTAATCCTTTTGAATTCACAAATATTTCAAAACACATTGGTAAATCTTTAAATGATGAAGTTTTATGATATAAGAATAAACTAAAAGTAAATCTTATAAAGATATAAACAGTATAAATTTTTTTAGGATTTACTTCTTAAACATTAAATATTAAAATTATCTAATAATTATACATGAATTCATTAAATATATTTTTAAGAAGAAATTATTTTGTTATATTTAAAATAGGATTTTTATTCATTGCCATATTATCATGCTTCAAAAAATATCATTTTTAAATGAAATTTGGGTAAATATCACACTATTTGATAACTTTGTAGTATGAAATGTGAGTGTGTCCTAAATTGACCAACAAGTATATAAAAAATTCGTGAATTATTAAATTTTTCACTTATACATTTTAATTTTTGGCTAGTTAATTATTTTAAATTCATTATTTAAAATTATTGAAATTTTGAATTGGTAAATAAATGTTTTCCTTTTGATTTAATGGGTTTTCAAAATTAAAATTTTAAACAATTAAAAATTTTACCACACATTTGACTAATTATGAGAAAATTTCATTTTAGGACTTTGAAAAATAAACTATTTTTAATAAGAGTTGAGTTATAAAAACTGAATGTACCATTAATTATTATATTAACCTTAGAGTTATAAATGCTTGTGACATGAATTCCTTCCATTTTATTGATTTGGTTGTATCTAGAGTATTATCCACACATTTTTCTTGAGAAACTACTCTCCAGGAACCATATCACTTCTTTGGATTTTCTCTCAAGACACTCTTCATCAACATCCCTATCAACATGTTCTATAAGGTAAATAGCATTTTAACAACATGAAAATTTTTAAAGAGTTTATTCCACAGTGTTATAACACCATTGAGTAACTTCAAGATACTTCTTTATTATTTTTCATTTCTTTAACCTTATATTTGTTGTCTCGAAGCTTCATAATGATGTGAATGTTTTTCTTATATTTTATTGGGTCACTTATAGTTATTCCTTTTCATCTACATTCTAGGATAAATGATTTTATTAATTTATGTGTTCATGCTCTTTAATAGTTGACCAAATCATTAAGATCAACTCTAGATGAATCATCATTGATAGCTTCAAATTGTGTTATTATCTTTATGTCCTTAGGTTCATTTTCCTCCCTCTCAACTATTCACTTCATTGAATTTTTTTACATTATTAGGGGTATGATTAGATATTCAATATCCATTTTGATAAATCCTTCAATTCATGTATGGTACTAAATTTTGGATCTCAATTTCTTCGTAGATCCTACATTATATTTTTTACTATAGTTTATGTAAAAAATTGTCTTCAAGAGACATTCAAGGATTTAAAATTGAAATAAAACACATATACCTATTAGTGATGGAATTGTTATGATGCATAGAAATGATTTCAAAATATTTCTGATATATGTATAATCATTTACCTTTATCTTTATTGGGTCCTTCACTGGTAACTTCTAGAAACTTTTATTTTTCAATGGTCGTTTAATATATAAATGGTAAATAAAATTAATCTTGATTAATAAAACAATGTAATGAGTTCATAACATTGCTATCAAGTTAAAATGTTTTAAAATCATTGGGAGTCCACCAATATTAAATTTATTTAGTTTTAATATATTTATGCCTATCAATTTCCTAAATATGATAACTAATACTACCAAGAAATACTGACATATAATTTTTCTAATATTATTAATTTTTACCATTACAAATAGAATCATGCAAATAATATTTTTATGTCATTCTAAAAAGAACAAAAATTTCGAAGGATTAATATTTAAAATCAAATTAAAACAAAATTTGTAAAATAATATTAATTTTTAGAAAACACATAGAACTATTTGATGCCAATTGTTGCTTGTATAATGATGTTAAGAAGGGTGGATCTCCATTTTAAAAATTAATGAAAACTAAAAAAACTCAAAATTTAATGGTTTTGAAATGATTAGGATAAAATATTTTAATTTTGATAAAGAGGTGAATTAATAAATTTGACCCAAATTATAATGTTAATTTAAATATTATATAAATGAGTATTCATAATGTAAACAAGAGAATAAAATTTATGAAATTATTCATATCAAATTTGAATGATGTAATAGCCCAAATGGCCTGAAGGCCTTTTATTTTATTTTATTATAGATAATCCCCCTTTTAAGGGTTGAAGGGGAACCCGTAAATGACCCGTAGGCCCAAGGCACAAGGCCCGACATGACCCGCAATACATGACCTGAAGGCCCAGATGCATACGTTGCCCATTACATGACCCATAGGCCCAGCCCACTACAACTTCCCTTACCCAGCGCCTTGAATCATTGATATCCTTAGCTCCCCACCTTGTATTGCTGATCAGCTAGCAATGCCCCGTACAAAGCTGCACGGTGCCTGGTCCCGATGGCGGCTGCCATACCTTCTCATTCTTTCAATCCGGTTATCTCTGCATCTAGTGGCTGCCACTCCTGTTGCTCTGATCCTCTTTTGGGGCAAGTTCTGTGTGAACTAGTCTACTCCATGGTCTACGTGACCCGAAGGCCCTATGGCTCAAAGGAATTTGATGACCCAAAGGCCCTGGAGACCCGTAGGCCCAAACCGGTGGCCTGAAGGCCGAAATCGGGTGAATAGTTCCTACTGCTACAGTACCGAACAGTAACTGCTACAGTGCACAGAAATTCAACTCCACCTGGTTTTAAACCTGGGTCTCTTGGTTTCCAAGCAGGAGCTCTTACCACTTGGGTACTGGCTGGTTGGCTTGAATGATGTAATAAAAAATAGAATAATGAGGAAACATTGATTGGAAATTTAGTTTAGTAATAGCTCGGTGTAAATCCCTACATCTCCTCCCAATATGTGAGAGGTTTGTGTTATTAATCCCTTGGTCTTATGAGTGATCAATAAACTTGTCCCTCATAATTATTGTTTGTGACAACCCTCTTGAGATAAATCAGAAGCCAATGAAACTATCACTCACTTTTGTGGTTCCAAGAATCCACTAAAGAAGTTTATTAGAAGTTAATTATTTTCTAACTATATACCCATTAGAATGTATCTCCATAATCTCTCATATTGATGGTTAATAATTTGTATGAGATATTTAGAGATATTATATTGTAGGAGAACCATTAAGATTGATATTTTATGTGCCTCCTTGGGATGATCCACTAGGGATTTCCTTCCAAATAGTCAAATATATTAAAGGATCAGAGAGGAATTTTTGGAAACATATAGATCATCAAAGCCACATTTGGACTCTATTTATAAACTCCAAAAGGTATGAGAAGACTTTGCAATTATTTGGAGGTATTGAAGCTAAACAAGGACACATTAATGGTTTTTTTACCACATTAAATTAAACATCAACTCTAATATTTTGACACCATCGAATACCTAATGTACCTTACTAGATTTTTTGTGGGTTACCTAGATATAGTTAGTTCTAGAATTAATCCACTAGCTTTCCTCTATGGTTAAGGGGCTAGTCAGTGGTCCTCTCGAAGAATTCAGGATCTCTGGTTCTATCATCGATTGGTCATTGATCTTATAAAAATTGAAAATTATAATTCTACTAAATGAGGATCCACTTTAGATTGGTATTATATGGATAGTGTCATACACCAGCAAGCTAGTGCTACCTGCACTACCCCGAACACAACCAATGTCTAGATAATATAATTCCTTATACTTTTATATATCTTCTAACACAAGTTTATGGTTTTGAATCCTGATACATGAGTTCATGGAGATCATTAATATATAATCATGATTTTTATAAATTTACCATTTGATTCTATTAATAATATAACAGAAAATATATCAACAAATTTTTTTAATATCTATATAACTATTTGAGAATATTAAAATACTACGAGATATATTGGTACGACATTAGCCTCCTCACTCTAAAGTGATCATGGAGAATTATTTCTGAAGTGTATATGTGAAGATCATTCATGAGGATTATTTGTATATCTAATGTCAAGGTATGGTCATTTTATGTATATATATAAGATATTGAGATATAGGTGAACCTTTTAACTCCACGATAAAAATAAAAACTTACTTCAAAACATGATTTGTGAGTAATATATACATAAATATAGTGTAACATTTTAGAGGTTGAGATATAATAATATTAAGGATATTTAAAAGATAAAAATTAATTAAATATAGAGATATCTCAATGGGTAATTTCTTGTAAATACATGGTTATTACACACACATTATTTATTTATTTATAAGGATCTTTTTCAGTAACTTTCTATTGGAGATTATTGTACAGTCCTTTGGGTTTTATTTATTTTTTTTTATTTTTTTTCATCCTCTCATGGATATCCTAAAATGTTATATTTTCTTCTGTTAGTGTTTGAATATAAAAGAGATTGATTCATAAAGTATGCTTAATTTATGGGATTTACGATGGGTTCTCATACTCAGTTCTTAATTCTTTAGCTCTTAATTTAATTTTCAAATGCATGAATAATGGGTTAGAGCTTTAGGGATTTATTTCAATATCATTAATTTTAATGCTTTTTTACATTTCCATTAGGTGTTTTAGGTACTTTTAGTGTAAATTATTTAGTTTGAGACTTCCACCATGACCACTGGGCTAGTTTTTCATTCTATGTATAAATAAGGTTTCAAGTTACACAAATTTTGAGGGATCATAAGTACCATGTCCCTTAATAAAATGTGATATTAGTGTTGGGAGAGTGTTAGTTTGAACAAAGGTATTCAGTAGGACCTAATCTTGATGAATTTATGAACATCCTAAAGTAATTATATACAATGTTATTTTATAAACCTTAGTATGTGGTTTTCCAATACCATTCATCTTCCATTATTTACTATAGTGTAAAATTGTTTTTAGTTTCCATTACAACTAGTTGGCAGTTATTTGATATCGAATTCTAGAGTGTCTCTATGAGTCTGACCACAAATTCCATAAGTTATACTAAAGTATTAGGTAGTTATTAGGTTGTTTGAGAAGAATAAATTAGAAATTAGTTTTGACTGAGAGTAATTAATGATTCATTATGGGTATATCAAGTATTTTGTTTAGATTTTACCATGAAGGTTGTAGTGAGTTTGGAAAATCATTTAATGTATCATTGGACTTCTCATAATATGTAAACATCCACTTGGAGATAATCCGGAAGATCATGAACCAATCATTTAGAATTTATTCAACAAAATATAACTAAATGAACTAGATACTAATGATGAATAATGAATACTAAATGATATATTAATGTTCAAAAAACAATGATACTATAATTTTTTATACTATTACAATTAGAAAGAACCTCTAATGTTAAATATTATTACTAGAGTGATCAAACTAAAACAATATTATTCTCTTAATTTTTTTCTATTATAGTTTCATGATTATATTTTCATACTTCTTTTTTTACGATATGTGGAAATTTTATTGTGATTTTATATTCCAAAAATAGGTTTTGATTTTTCTAGGATATACCTCCACTGTAAAAGGTTAACCGGTAGAGTTTTTACTCTCATGAAATTTCATGTCTGTTCTATATTGTTCCTTTATCTGTAGAAAGGTATAATTATTTTTAGGTTGTGACTCTAGTTGACCAAAATGCAAGATTTGAAAAAGGTTATCACATCATTTTGAATATTATATTTCATTTCATTGGTGGTATTATCTTTTATAGAAGAGGGGATTCAAATAATATATGAGATTACCTTGATCTAAATGAATACTGAATTCTAATTTTCATTATTTTTATTTTTCACAATATATATTCATATCTATATATATTCGTTATATTATTAATTGAAGTTAATTTTGTTTATTTCACTTTTTATTTAATTTAAATTTTATGTTACTATAATATTTGAAAATTATTTATTAATTTCATCAAACATTTAGAAAGGTATATTCACCCCACCCCTCAAGACCTATTCAATGTCACACATTGATCCAATACTTGGTATAAAATCCTTTTAAATTTGGATTTATTATTTTTTACTTATAATTTATTCTAATAACATTTTTATGGCCTTATAATATTTTGTTTGAGATATCATGAATGAATCCTAATTATTGTAGGATCCATCAAAAACCAACAGAATATAATGATATAGATTATGTATATTAGAAACTCCTAATTGAAACATATTCCAATAATTAGGAAATAACTAGTTTGATGATAATAGTAAAAACCATATAAACTAATTGAGGTTGATCCATAAAAACATATGGGTAATAATATTGTAAATTATGTTTTCAATTATATAGTGTTTGAAGAGAAACTGATAAAATGATTATTGGGTTTGTTATTGATAATTAAGTGGAATAAATATTTAATGTTTCTAAATTTTTAGTGGAGTTTTCTTCATCACATGTAGAAGTTTTTTGGATCAACTACTATGTTGTTTGAATCATTCTTTGAAACTATATATTTTATCATCTCTTCCGTTTTTAGAAAAAAATACCATAGTTAAACTTAATGGGAATGAATGACATATAACATTGTATGAAATTCAAAGTGTTTTTATATAGATTTCATATGACTTTAGTAACTATAAGACATCATGTTTTTGATATCACTCTAGTAGTGTATAACATTGGAGTTATTCAGACATTCGACAAAGATTTATAATATAGATTTGATGTGGATCATGTGACTTTATGAAATATAGTATTGTGTTTTATTTCTTAAGAAGTGGATTTTTTATGTCTTACACCTTAATACTTTATGAATTTTAATATTTCCATCATAATAATTTAGACATCGTATAACTCTAGAATCATATAACTTTGGGTGAGCTAGAAATTTGGAAAAGGAAGATTATATAGCTTCTATAGTATGAAATAACAGAGCATATGACTCCGTTGGACTGTATGAATTATAATTTCATATGAAGGAATAATAAAAAATTATATGTCAATATATTATGTGGTGACACTGTAACAATATAAGATTTCATATGACTTTCAAAATCATATAATTTCTTATATGGAGCCTAAAATTGAAATTTTATTTAAATAGAGATGATTTTTTGTGATGTGTTTACTCATCCTAACTGATTAAAACATCATGGATTTTTGTTTCAATCAATTATTTAAGATGAAACTAAAGATGAATTAATTTTGGGATCTTGGGTTTTTCTGACATGGGGACTTTCCTTTCTTAAAATAGATGTTATGATTTGGTGATTATAGTAGCATGAAGAAACACATTAGTTTAATGTGAAATATTGATTAAGATAGTATGAGATATTGTCTTATAACATTTTATTAAATTTGATTGGAGTTTAAAAATAAAGAAGATCTCAGAGATTTTTTTGAAAATGAAATCTCTCTTGTGACAACTACAGATATCATGCCAAAATTGAAAATAACAAGATAGGTCATTCTTCCATATAAAAAGAACAAGTCCCTCTCAATAAAAAATGATAAGACACCTTATTATTAGGGGGGTTAGTGGTTTTTTTAGAGAGAAATGTTTTGTAAATCTTATATAGATAAGTAAAAAAAATGGTTATATACTCCATAAATATTACTATAAAATATATAATTTTTTATAAGAGTGATCAAAATTGTTTTCACCCTATGAAGAATATGTGAGAGAATATGGACGACTTCCCTGAGTTCACTAACCGGGAAAAATACTATGAATTCCACAATATAGAAGTAATTTGTTGTTATTTGAAACACCACTCATGGTGTTTTTTTATATCCTTGTTCATAGAGGAAGAATAAAACCATATTAAGAAGTGTATACCACTCAATGTGGAGAGATGTGATATTTCCACTAGTCTATGGCTATAAAACCGGCGGGTCAATGTGACCAACCTAAACCTGAAATCAAATTAAATAATATTTATTTTCTGAAATACCCATGTTCATTACCATGATTTATCTATATATTATACCTTTTGGTATATCCAATCAAAATTTCTCATATCCTATAGTTTTTATATATATTTTTTATGAGTAATAAAGAGAAAAGAGGTCAAAATAATTGTGGAATAGTATCATTGAGGAGGGAAATATTTATTTAATGTGAAATGACCCCCCCAACCACGTGCTTCAGTGTGCATAACATTCTTGGGACTAACGAGTTGTTTTAGATTCAAATGTTCTCTATGGAATTTATCTCTCTCTCTCTCTAATGCATGATGGTTTTAGTGGTCAATAATAATGGAACCCCTATTTTTTAAGGTTACAACTTCCATATTTAGAAAAATAAAATATAACAATATATTTTATCATTGTTTTTGGTTTTAGATATAGTTGTAATTCATGGAATTCCTATAAGTATTGAAAATTTATCATTTGTAGAAAGATATCACATAGGGTGGGGTATAGATTCTAATGTAATAAATTCTTTAGGGTGTACTTGGATAACCCTATATATATAAGGGTGACGTATTGTAATGCATTTCCCATGATGTGGGAGAAGATTATAGATATTTATGAATGTGATTCAATGGTTTAAGAAGAAAATATTTATGTCTTGTGGAAGAAATATAAACATCTAGTAATGATACCAAATGAGACTATTTAATTATTCAACAATTTTATGAATATTCTTCTTGAAGATATGTATGGTATTGGGTAATTGATTTAGGATTTGAAAAATTTTATAATTATCCATAGAATATTACCTATATATTCTAATATACAGACTTTAGTGCTTGAAGATAATGGCATGAAGGAGGTACCATTGGATTCTATATATATAACTCTTATAACTTATGATATATGGAATAGGTATAATGAATTTGTTCTACTATAATATGTTTTTGAGATAGTGTTAAAGGCTATGAAGAAACTATCAATTATAGAAAAATGTGGGGTAAAATTAGTTGATCAAATGATATTATTTATATTATCTAATTTCAAAAGGTGATAGGTAAGATCATGGGAAATATACCACTCACATGGATATTATGTGGAAAACTCAGAAAAATTACCTGTGTGTGTCCCAATTTTTTTTGATTTTGATGTAGGAGAAGATATGAAAAAGAATACATTCAAATGTGCGAGAAACAAGTGTAAATTGAAGTAGAAATTTTGAAATAAAAAGTTCCTTGTATTTAAATAAAAATAATATTCCTATGAAACAATTTTATATGAGTTCAAAGACTATATATGCCTATATGAATAATATCTTCTTGTTATTGTATACAAGCATCATTATGATGATAATGATGATGAAGCTGCTCGAATAAAGTGTTGAGTATATGTTGAGGCTGAATGCAATGCATACATTGATGAAATAGACATGTAAAGAGATAAAAAATAAATCTAATTATTTTTTTGTATCTAAGATTTATATTCAATAATATGAATAGGATAATTAAGAATATAAAGTACAAATTGAAAAACAAAAATATAGAAATTATGGTAGCTTGAAACGAGAAGTTGGCATGAGACTCAAGGTTGAAGAAAAAACCCAAATTATTAGTGGGTTGAGAAATTATAGGAAATATCAAGTATAAATATCTGAATTAATTGAAAGGGAATTCTGGACATGGTCATTAAAGTGTGAAGATCAAAAAATTCATCGCACTCTTATAATTGAATTCTAGATCATAGGTGCAGTGGTGACTGAAGAATATCATGGGGTACCCATTGAAAAAATTATTTATATTCCACAACTGTAGTGGTTTGGTGAAAAGGTAAAGGTAGTTATAGTAGATGGTCTAAAAAATGAGGTAGTTGAGTGGAATGTAGAACCTTAGGAACCTATACGCTTAAAAAATTTAGAGTTTAATTATACTCATAGAATTATAGTTAATATTAATAATGGGGAAAATAAGTCAAAAAATCGATTAATATTGTTGTGGGAAGCCAAGAAATATCCATTTTACATGGTCTATTAATAAAATGTCATTTTTATTAATAAATTAAAATATTGGGATCTTGATATGATTTCACTTGGAACTACTATTTTTTTGAAGGTTTTTGGCACACAGAAGTTAACTTTTCTTTAAAAAAATAAATTTGAGTATTATAATAGTTGGGATGAAGGAGTAAAAATTAATAATAGAATCATAAAAAATGTCTCAAAATATTATATATATTTGATCTTTTGAAATAAAAGAAAAAAACTGAGGATGTATAGGTGGAGAAATCTTTATCTTCATCAAATAAATCAAACTAGATGATATGGTTCAAAAAAATGAGATTAGAAGGAACAAATTGCTAAAATAGCCTTAAGAGAAATGGAAAAGTCTAGAACATGGATTATAAATATTAGTTTCACATCCCAAATAATGATAAATCAATAAATCATCACCAACATAAATTATAGTATGCATGAAGTTGTCAACTTTGAAGATGATGGGGGAAAAATATTATTGGTTCTCGAAAAATAGGGTTAATGGAAAATATTTGAGATGGATAGATGTTATCTTGAGTTAAGTAATCTATCACAGTCTATTGAGTGTAATTTTGTTGTTATATTTAGTATATATAATAGAATTCAGTAATAAGTTATTCATTTTTAATGGAATATATGGATTAGATGGGATATAAGAAAGAAACACCAAAGGGATTTCTAATCTCATCTGCGAAGAAGATCAGTAGATGTTGTCCAAGGAAGTGGAAACTAAATTATGGAATAAATTAATTATAAAACTGAACCTAATGTTCTTGAATAACATGGTGGGAATGAATGATATCTATAATTCCCCTAATATTTCATATGTTCATACTCATGTGTTTTATGGTTTTAGAAAGGTAAGATAATAAGGAATTCCAAAATGAAAAAGAAAATGAAATTAATAAATATTCTCAATAGAGATCATGGGAATGTATGTGGGTCAATGACATCAAAATACAAAGATGGGAAAAAAATAAAATGTTTTTAAATTGACTACTATTGTAGAATTTCATGAATAATGATGATTTCACAAATATCTTTTGTTATCTAGTGCATCACTTCTTACTACAGATTGGTAGAGAAAATTATTGGGTATAAAAAACAAATCTTATATAGAAACAATGGTATAAATATTAATATTACTCAGTATTAGGAGTAACATGAAATTCATATAACACATTATTATGTTTACTTATAATAACTCTTTAAAAAAAATATTTTTAAAGAAGGAACCACATTACCAAAACATGGCATGGATAATGATGACTGAAAAGAACCTATCAGATACTTTTTTGAAGGGAAAACTACTCACCTTTGTTTGAATATCTAAGAGGTCCATATTATATCAAAATAAATAGAATACCTAGTATGAGATATATTATGATAATAAGATAATAATAAAGTATTTTGGAGTGTTTAGAAGAAATTTATTTATTCCAAATATGGAGAAGCATGATATGCTCAAACATCATGTGGATGAATGTGTTTTACCTGGATACTCATCCAACATCTAGGAATATTAATTCTATAATAAAGGGATTGGAAAAATTATTGAAACACAATATTTAACAATTGTTGAAAATGAATGGAATTTTCTAACAAGTGAAAAAATATTTTCGAAACAAATACACATAGGATCAATTTGATATTTAATTCAGTGGGCCAAGGTGTTTAAGTGGATATAAAAGGCTAAAATTAGAATATTTTAGATAAATAAAATACAACAGTAATAAAATCTATAAGAAAGAAAACCAACCCAGAAGAAATCAGTGAAAAAACATTGTTGTTGATCAGAATTCCACCATTCATAATAGAATAATTAAATATCATAAAACCACATTCATTTATTATGTGGAACATAAAAAATATTAATATTTTTATAGAGATGATAGATATATTAAAGATATAAATAAATATTTTGAAAAACTGAAATGTACCAATGTTGGAATTTCTTATAAGACTATTAGATAAGAATTTCATCTCGACCATGTAGTACATTTGAAAAAAATCAATAAATATATAAAGGTGGATTAGATAAAGGTATGGTTATTATGAAGGGACACTCCTAAGTAGAAGGAATTTATATGGATGATAATTTTTCACTAACGGTTCAGTTGGAATCCAAAAGATTATTTTGTGCTACGGAAGCACAAAAGGGCACTAATTTATATCAAATAGGTGTGAAATTAGAATTTATAAATAGTGTCTAAAATTGGGAGGTTTTAAATTAACAACTATATGGGATTCTTGTTGATTAAGATTAAAATAATGTGTTCCAAATGAAGAATTATTTTTATGGGGTAAAGTAATCACCATGACCTAGTTCTCATAGCTTTATCAATATATAAAGAACATTTGATTTTAAATAGGTGAAATTGATAATAATATATAGATCAATATGGAAAATAATGAAATTATGATTATCATCATTTATGTGGATGACATAATTTTGGAGGCTTGAATAAAAATGAAATATATTCTCACATTAAATGTGTTGTGAATTCAATATGACTTTTATAGGATAAAAAACATTATTCAATGTAATAATGGTTGTTCAAGGAAAAAATTAATAGTTATCTATCATGTAAAATATTCCAAGAAATGCTCAAAAGGTCCAATAGTAGATTACAAAGAAAATGATGGCTTTAGTGGAGACCTGGGTAAAATTATCAAATGACGAGGATAGAATAGAGGTTGATGTATCCCAATATTGTAATATTAATTGGATCATTATTTATTTGAAAGACACAAGACCAAATATTTTATTTACTAATTTCCAAGTTACTTGCTACCAATGTTACCCCATAGAAAGAAACAGGAAAGTAGTGATGTGAATACATTGATATTTTACTCACATGGTGATGTATATATAATTTTATTTTAGTATTTCACAATAGAAATTATAATTTTAAATAGATAAATATTGGTCATGTTTAATGGATGGTGAAATTCAAATTTTTAAGGCATGTTCTATATTGGAAGTACATAATTATCCTAGAAAATAAAGAAATTAGAATATAAAACATTAATAATGGAATATGATTACTTTTGGGAATCCAATCAATATTATTTCAAATTAATATTGATGTGACAACATCTTGAAGAAATTGGATTTCCAATGTCCTCACATATTTCAATCATTTTTGACAAATAGAGTGAATCTTACCAATTATCTCATTCATCGTTCATGTACAGACCACATTAAGATCAAATATCCTTTTATCAATTTATAGTTGACCAATTAGATTTATGCTTAGAGAATGTGTCCAAAAAATAGATTTTTTATATATTGACCAAGAAAATACCCTTGGTTTATTTTGAAAATAATTAGTGTCCTCTTGGATTCCAACTGAATCCCTACAACTAGATGAGTTGGACCTAGGACCCCTACTATCTATTGAATTTTCTTTTTGAGCAAGGTATTTTTTTCTCTATTTTGATTAATGTGTGGTCTTATAAAATTATATTTTAGACTTTTAGTGGAGTAGTACTTGGGTTTGTTGTCAAATAGGGGGTATTGGTCATTATCTCTACAAGAATTTAAAGAAGTTAATGTGTATTCAGGTAGAAGAGAATATATTCATGGTTTATCTAGGGGAATTTTTTGAAATAGATAAGACCATTTTATTATATTCATTATGATTTATTAATTTCACTATTGTTTCTCAAAACAAGAATTGTTCAACTGGGCTTAGAGTTGGGGATTAATGGAAAATTGGTATACAAATAAAAGATTAGAAGATTACATTCTTCTATTCAGGGTAGATCTAAATGTTTTCTTAAAGTTTATTAGTTGAGGAAGTGTAATAACTATTTTAAAGTGTGTTGAAAATTTCTACAACCCCAAATAGGATACTATTATAAAAACTACACTATGAGTAATTTTTGGGTTTTGTTTATTGATAATAAAGTCAAATGAATCTTTATTGTGGCATATATAGTTTATTATGCTTCATTTATTGAAGGTTTTAATAGGTTTAGACCAACTATTTTTTGGTTTGAATAATTTTGGGTAATTCTTGTTTGGATCAGTTGTTCTTGTTTTTCTTTAAATTCTAATTCATAAAAATTCTTAGAAACTTACGAATTCTACAATAATAAGAAATTAAAATTCCTATAATCTGTATTTTATTTGAATATTGGGACTATAATACTTCGATCATATGATATGTTTCTGTTACTATATGACTTGGTACTAGGATTAAAATTTGACAAAGGTCTATCATGTTACTTCAATGAGTCTTCGGATTTTTCATGTATTATATGGTCAAAATTTTATAACTTTATTCCTTATATCAAAAGACTTTAGAAATTATATGACTCTAGCATTATATTAATTTAGGTTAGGTAGGAATTTGAAAAAGTAATTTCTTGTTAATCCTTTCATAATACTTAAGGGATCATATAACATCATAGAATCGTATGACATGAAAAGTATTATGAATGTTTTGTATGACATCATAGGGAATTGTAATACTTGATCACATTATAAGACTCTAATATTTTATATGTATTTAAAATTCACATGATTCTTCGTGTGAGGGACAAAAATAAAAGATATTTTAATTTAGATTATTCATATGATGAGTTTAAAAATATGAACTAACTCAAAAAATATGGAATTCAGTTTTAATAAATGATTAAATCCAAAATTTAAGCTGCATGATTTGTGGAGAACATTGGTCTAGTCCTGACTGTGTGACACACATTTTTTATAATGGATCTGAAAACATATATCTTGCAGTAGCATAGGAGAATTAATTTATTATTGTGTAATCATGATTAGGATCTTGTGGGAGATTATATTTTAATATTTAGAAGATCATAAGGGAATTTATAATAATAGTATTCCATAGTTCTATTTTTTTAAAATTAAATATCATTGGTAAGAATATGAGATATTTTTTAAAAAATGGAATATGAAATGAGAGGTGGTTCAGGTGGAGAAAAATAAGTATTCCCTCTTAATAAAAAATGGTAAGACTTATGATTAACAATGGGAGTATTTTGGGGACTCATTTTTTATATAGAATATTGAGGAATGATTTTAGAAATATGATTGATCAAAACAATATGTGGTACATTCCAAATATATTGTTTTAAAAAATATCATTATAGAGAAGAGAGATCTTAATTGTTTACACACTGGGAATAATAAGAATGATAATAGGGAAGAGTTTTAGGTTTATACTCACTTTAGAAAATACTATGAATTCCTTTAAGTAGAATGAAGTATAGATTAATTGAAACACTACTCTTAGTGTAGTATCTATCCATATTCATGGAAGGAATAAATATCATAGAAGTATATATTTTTCACTCTTTGATTAGATAATGGATCTTTATATTTTTCATGTTTGTAAATTAGGAGGGTTTGTTTCATCAATGATAACTTTTAATCAAAAGCAGTAAGATATAGTATATCCATTCCATAAGAACATTGTCAGGAATACTCCTTGTAATATTTTGATTCGGTGAAAAAAGTAAAATTTCATGTGGATTCTATTTTTACTACATTGTGATGATAAAGAAAAAAGACATATGTGTTACAAATAATAAAAAATAATGATCATTGATGAGGGAGTGTTTTAATTAGAATACCCTGATTTCTCACCCACCCATACACGGGTTAATAACTTATTAAATACCAAAGAAAATTCATAATTATATTATATCGTGCTATTATCTAAGTGATTGTCCATGTCTCAACATATATGACTTCATAAGATGTTTGGAAGATAAGATAAGACAAATTCTATATTATATAAATCTTAAGTGAAGAAATCATGAGATTCTTCATGTGGAATACCAAGAAATTATGATTGGGAAGATGAATTAGTGAATGATATTTTTCAAAGATTTATGAGCATCGTATGTGGTATTAATGTTCCTAGAGAGGCATTGGATAATATAGTCATGGTTGAAGGTTTATTTTTACCTATAACAAAAAAGTGTCATGAGAGGAAGGTGGGAATTGATGAGAGTAACAAATTTTTGGACTATACATTACATGAAATCATTGGTTCATTATTATGATGTAAACATGAAACAAATATCATTATAGATGAATATAATAAAAGGAAGAAAATTATTTAAGTGATATAAAATATAAATGTTTCAACTGACTCGTCTGAATGTGAGTCTTAAATAATGAGATATCTGAGATATCTCCCCTCACTAAATACTTTATAAAATAATGAAAAAATGAATTATTGGAGAAGTTATTTATAAAATATAATCAAAATTATGATCAAAAATGAAAGGCGACACTGTTAATCATCTTTATGATTCAAAATTAACATGTTGTGAATGAAAAAAATAAAGGACACATTAAGTTGGATGTTATATAACTAAGGCATGATTGATTTATGGATGGAAGAATCTGTATAGAATAATTAGAATCAATTTATGATTATGGAAGTGAAACATATGAGACCAAAATGTTTTTTATAGATACAATCTATAATGAAGTTAGTAATGATCTTATTTTAAATTCTAGATATGATTTGGATTCTGAAAATGATGCTTTTAAATATTTAACTAATAAGAAATGTAATGTTATAAAATGATATTTTCAGAATTCTGGAATTATATAAAGCTTTATGAGGAAAAAATAATAAACATACTATAAAAATGTAATCTATTTCTCATGATAATGAGAAACATATTGAATGTAATGATAATCTTAAAAATATAGATTATTTCTCTAATGAAAATGTTTGTAATGACGTAAAATATAATCAAAAATAGAATATATTTTTTTAATAGAAATTATCAACTTTAAAGAATATTTATATTACTTCATTAGGTAAAGGATAATTATGATATAATTATGGATATAAATAAACCAAATAAATACAAAATTAATTTTTTAAATAACAAGAAAACACTTAAGTTTTATAATAATTTATTTCATAACGTTATAAAGGTATGGTGTCTAAAATTATATGTTTTATGTGTATTATGTAAGGTCATTACTTTAATGATTTTTCTTTGATATTTACTTAATCATTATGTTATACTAAATATTATATTTATATGAATTTATCTTCAATACTACACTTAAAAAAAATCCTTAAATCAATTAGAGTGCCTAAGAGCTCATATACTAATCCTAGTGAACCCAAGAAATCATAGCTACTGAAACTCCTTACTAAATAGTTTTTCAGTTTATCTTATTTAACAATTTGAATGGAATATAGTACATAAATAATGAATACTCTCGGAATATTAAAGGTAAACCATCAAACATTCTATCATATAATAAATGGGATAGAAGATTTGTGACATTTAGTGACAACCTAAAAGGAAATTTTAGTAGTTTTAGAGAATTAGGTATTTTAATACTATTATAATTTATATAGTTTTATATATAGAAATCAAAAAACAAAACATAATAAGTATTTATTATATTTTTATGATTTATTTAAGATAATATTTATCAATATTAAATGTTTATTTTTAATGAAATAATTTTATTTATTTTATACTAACAAAAAATATTCTTTTGGTTTTTCAAAAAATACTAAACAAAATTATAATTGAATTAATATTATATAAAGAGATAACATATTATGTTATGGGATCCTTGGACATGAAAAAATTTAGGTATTGATTCAATAATAAAATCATTGAAAAATTATGTAACAAGCCAATGTAAAATCAAGTAAGTACTTTTTTTATAATTCATGCTTAAAATGAAATCAATATCTGTAAACTTTTAGATCTAGATATCAAGTAAAAAAACAATAATTTCTCTATATCATATTCATCTAAAATTGTTTTCCCTTATTAAAATAGAAGTCTTATGATTTAAAAACTATTTTTTATGATTAATTATTTTAAAAGATTTTTGTGGACTTGTTTTATGTCTTATAAAAGTGACACTTTAACTAAGATTATAGGTTTTGTAAATTGGTAAAAAATGATCAAGTTAACTTGATTATGTCTATTAGATGTGACAACATTGGTGAAAGTTTTAATCATTAATTAAAAAAACAAATAGATTTTTCATATTTTTTCTACAATGATAACACAACAAGAAAAATGTGTTTCAGAAAGAAAAAATATAACTATTTTGATAATGGATAGGGCCATGTTATATGAAAATAGTCTACATAAATAATTTTGGAAAGAATCTATAAATATAATATGTTATATGTTAAATAGAACTTTTATAATACCTTTATAAAATAAATCCCCTTTTGAATATATATAAATAAATGAATTCTAATGTTGTATATTTTATAGTTTTTGGTTGTAATGTTATTATTTCGAATACCACAAATAATTTAAATATATTTTATGTTAAAAGTGATGAATCTATTTTTTTGAGTTATTTAATTTTTTGTTAATCTTATGGATTTTATATTAATAAAGACATGATATCTTTAGAATCTATGAAATTTAGACTTAGATGAAACTGGAAAACATGTTGATAATACATTATTTAGAGGAATGACTGGTAATTTATATTATTTGACTACTTATAAAAATTATATTATGTTCATTGTTCATATATGTTCTTTATTTCAGGATGATCCTAATGAATATAATTTATAATTTGTCAAAATAATAATTAAAAAATTTAAAGGGCCAATTAATTATAGTTTACATTATTTTGGTCAGAATTATGTTGATTTAATTGGCTATTATGATTTTTATTTTGGAAGTTTTATGACTAATCATAATAGTACTTTTTAAGGTGAACCAAGAATAAAATATGTAAATACAATATAATTTTAGATGACTATTTAATATATCTCATAATAATAAATTTTCCAGATCGATAAAGATTTAGAGTCTTTAGAGACAATATAAATAACCATCTTTTTCATGTAAGATATTAAAAATTTCCTATAATGTTCTTCTCACATAGTTCCTTTCATAGAATTAACCTATTTAAAACCGTTATTCATAACTTAGGGAAATGGAAAGAAAATAAATGGTATTCTCAAAATACTTATTAATTGTAAATGTATAAGATATAAATAAATGTTCATAGGTGAAATGAAAATAAGAATAACGATATGATAACATGGTAAAAAATTGTGAATTTCATACATAATCAGCAATAGTTCCAAAATAATGATTCATGGAAAAATTATGTGTCATTAACAATAGAAAAAAATCATATATTTTAGAATCATTAATATTAATTCATCAACAAAGAAATTTTTTTAAAGGAATAATATATAACTTTATGAAATAAAAATAAGTATAGAAAATAATTTACTTGGTCAGGGATCATTGCCAAGACTATCATTATGTAAGGATTCCCAGTGTGCATTGGGTTTTCTCTATATTCTATCATCCCCAACCAATACTCACTTACTAAACTATTATAGTGGATGGAGTCCTATACTAAACTGGGTTTACTTTGTATTCTAGTTCATATTGTCTCGTGATATATTAATATTTTCCAATTGAATTGAAGGGATATATAATTCATGGTTCACCCATAATATAATTAAAACGTTACATAACTATTCTGAAATACCCTAAAAATAGTAAACATTACATAATACAAGGAAAATAAATGGGTCTCATTATGATTTATTGAAAACAAAATTTACTATCCAAAATAAAAAAGTTTCTGAAAAAAATTAATAAAGAATAATCACCATAATCCATCAAATTCAATATATTAGATGGGTCCTAAGTATATATCGCCATTTAAGTATAACTATACTAAAAGGATGTTGCAATAGATGAAAATACCATTAATGGAGAATTTGAAAAATTCTTTCAAAATTGGGAAAATATCCTTTTTAATTTATATATTTAAAAAATAAAAATTCCCAAAATATTGAGAAAATTATTTTCATTCATATTTACCATGGACACATTTAAAGGATACATCAGATAAAATAATGGTCATGATGTAAGTATAAGTTTTTCATTTCATCTATGTTAAAATATAACATTATTTTTACAATTATATAAAAGCGTCAAATGTGTGTCAAACCAAAAACATTTGAAATGATTAATTTTAATAATTTTTAAATTATTTAAAATCTGGTTAAAAATAATATTTTAAAAAAATTTATGTATTTATAAAAACATCTATAAATAATTTTGGAGAACAGGGTCATGGAATAAAAAAATCAGTCAAAGAAGAACTATGGTCATATTTTCAAAGAAAATATCGATCATTTTTAGTAACAAGTAGTGGGATATAGTCCTAAAAATTGAAAATTAAAGGAACTATCAATTTACATGAAAATATGTGTGTTTTAATGTATAAGGATAATATAATTTCCCTCAATGTAAATTTAACCTAAACAACCCCTAAAAGTAATGAGATTACAATATAACCCCTTAACACATTTGTAACTTTTGAATCATAATATCATTGGAAGAAATATATAAAAATGAAACATAAAAAACATTTAAAATATATTGAATCAGGATATAACAAAAAATATTTGATGTATATACACTGTGTAATCAAAAATGGGAGTTAAACACGAATAATGTTTCAATGAAACAAAATTGAGGTGGAGAACACTTCACTCATGTCTCCTCTTGCTTCAAACACATTCAGACCTCATATATATTTAATACTGACATTTTATAAATTTATTATAGAATTTTATTCATACATAACATAATATATTTTATTTATTTATAATTTCAAATTACACTTTCATTAATTTTTTTTTAAAATGAATATTCGGGTGAAAACTATCCTATTTCCACACATTTTTAGTTTAATAGTTTTAGTCCACGCACCTTGTTTATGGTATCCTCATAAATTCTGTTAATCATATCATATGTATAATATTTATTCATATATATAATTTTATAACCATTTATATAAAGCAGTTATGAAAAATCAATTACATCGCTTCAAGATGATGATAGTTATTACATACACATAGGTGATGATTTCACTTTTAAATGGATTTAAAGAAAAAAGTTACATAATAATTCAACATTATATAGTTTCACTTATATAATAAATATCATATATTTTAAATAAATATATTCTTATTACGATTCTTCTAAATAGGAAACCAAAAAGGAATCACGTCGCTTTATAGTGAAAGTAGTCAACACGTACACACAAGTGACGTTATCATTTTACAACAGAAGAAAAGGAGATAGAAAATGGATATTAAACTAACATAAAATAATATTTTTATAGTAAATATATTGATTCCATAATTTTAATATGGTTATATAATATTTTTAGGTATTTTGAGAAGATAGAAACTTAAAAAAATCTTTTTAATTATGTACCTCTTAATCGTGTATCCTACATTGAAAATCAAATTAAGGATTCTTGGATGGTTCTTTCTAGAAAAAAATGACATAAATATTGTTTTTAAGGATTTTGGGAGTCCAATTTTATTGGTTCATATAAATGTCTCAAGTGGTGTGTGTTTTGAAAATAGGAGTTTCCCTTTTACAAGTGGGGTTGGTGGAAAACATGTAAATATAAATAACATTTATACTACCTAATAATATTTCTATTAGATAATAGTCACATTTAATATGATTTATTCAATATTATATTGGCGTTAATTTAAGATCAAGTTTACTTATAAATCAATCTATGAAACACTTTGAATATACTATATATAAATATATATTCTGAAATATTAGGGTGTAAAATTGTACCCCCTTTATATGAATTATTCCCTTGAGTTTCCATTACATGAATGAACCAAATATGGATTCATAAGCCTCATCAGATCATTAGGTTCCCATATATAATACTCAGATTCTTGGTTTCACCATAAAATAATAACTTGATGAGTGGTCTTTTTTGGAAATACATTCTCACTTCAATATAGAATCCACACTAGTTTTCCTCAAAAGAGATATCATTCTCCAGATATACGACCTCTGATTTTAGTAAGTATTAAGGATCATGTATTTAATTACATGTGATAGATGTATAGACCACATAATGAACTTCAGAGAGGTTCTGTGGAAGCACTATGTGATAATATACAATCTCGATATAATCCAGAATCTCAAAGGGACTGATATATCTAGAGAATAGATTTTCCTTATTTCTAAATCTCATAATATTATTATAATGAGATATTCAAACGAATACATAATCATGAGCTTTAAAATTTACATCTCACTAATTATTATCTTCATAACTCTTTTTTTGATTATGATTTACACTAATGTGTAATTTAATGGATATAACCTTCCCTATCATTTCCATATTTTGCTGAGTTCCAAATATTTTTCTTTTTAGATCATCATCACAATATTATGGAGTAATTAACATCCTTTAATAGATTGATTCATAAGGATCCATCTGAATTCTTGAGTAAAAGTTATTATTGTATTAGAATTAAACTAGAGGAATATGAATACCCCAAAAACCTTTCACATCCATAGAAAAAAATCTCAATATATCTTATATAGTTTTAATGGTCCTCTCATACTGATCAAATATCTGAGGATGATATATAGTGATAAATATCATCTTTGTATATGGATATTTCTGAGAACAAATATAGAACTTCTAGGTAAACCTAAAATACCAATAAGATACAATAGAATATGGAACCCCATTAAACCATAACTCTTAAATAATGTATACAATGAAATTCTAATCAAGATGAGAGTATTATTTGGTAAAAATGAAATGTGTTGACTTAATTAGTCAATTTAAAACAACCCAAATACCATTATGTCCATTAGATATTTTAGGGAGTCCAGTGATGAAATCAATGGTGATGTTTTCCCATTTACATTTTGTTGTCAACAGATCACTTCCTACTCCCAAGGAATACTCTCTATAAGAACACCCTAAGCTCACATATACTCTTCATACTATGTAGTAGATGTTGATGAATCTCCAAGAGATCCTATAGATCTTCACATAAATATTGAATTGGTTCCATAAATACTCTTAGACGTCCATTGAGAGTAGATACTGACAACTTGGCCTTTCTTGAAGGCATATCGGGTCACCTGTATCTACGTTACCTCATCAAATATTACTGCATTGGTTTATTCATCGATCTCACCCCCACTCTTAGTCTTTGTCTAAGATTTCCAAGATTCATATAAATAATTAAATTTTAATTCAATATTAAAATAGTTAAAATACCATTTATAGTTAATTTTAAAACTCAAAAATAAATTATAATGACCACAATATACTATTAGTGATCATCTCTAATCTCCCTAGTGACAAGTTCATTGTACACCCTCCTACAGTCTTTGACCTCCATAATATTCAGTTATTCAACTGGATATATTAATATAAAATAAATAATTTAAATTTCATGTTATATAAATTAATTAGGAAATGTACTTAGCATATTTTCCCTAAGCATACCAAATTTAAGACTACCATCTCGATGTATCACCTCCTGTCTCCCCCAATTTTTTCGACCTACAAGTGATCTCCTCAGAAAAAACCACCCATAAAGTGTGAAAATAATCCTTCCCAAAACTTAGATGAAATTTAATCAAGTTTTCGGGCACATTAAGATTGGTCAAACTATGGTACTTCTTCTTTCCTCATTGTGTTCCACATGAAATTGAACAAAAAATAATGACAAAGATCATGCATAAATCCCTAACATAACCCCCAGATAGATTCAAACATGATCTAATCGATGGTATATAATAAAACCTATAAATAATTAATAATATCAAGGTATTAAATAAATAAATTTCCAAATAAATATTATTTATTTACCTACCAGCCAATGATCAATGATACGGTGTTAAACATCAATGGGAATTTGATCCCATGTATGCCATGCTCTAGAAAAATAATTCCTCAATATAGCACACCCCTATCAAATGGATATATATGAAAATAAATGAAATAAAGAAAAAATAAAAAAATAATTAGTATTTAAACAAACTGATGATAATTAATGAAAATTACTTAAAATAAACAAATAAACACAACTTGAATGCGTGGATTAAAGCCAAGACTTGGACAATGCTTAGGGAGAGGGTCATGAATCATCAATCTTGAAATAAAAATACCCCTCTGAGTCATCAATGAACCTCCAATAGTATGAGGGTTAGATGATCCAACATCATGCTCGTCATCAAGTAGATCAGACTCCTACAACTCATGAAATAGATCTGAGTCCATCTAGAACATGAAATGACTATTGTTAGAAAATAGTTGAAAACAACTATTATATATATATATATATATATTTATATGATTATAACTAGTATTTAACTATTCCAATATTCATCTCCATCCTCAACTTCATATATGATCATGCCAATATCTTTATATTTCTCCTCAATATCATCAATTTTAGCATAGAAGTTTCAGTTACATCATCTCTTGTTATTTTAAATTCATTTGTTACATCAATAATATCATCGTCACCATTTACCCTTAACTTTGGGGTGTCATCATATATATTATTTTCACTTCATAAAAAATATGGATTTAGAGTAGTATCCTGAAAATGTTAAATTCCTTTCACTTTAGTAGAACCACATTAATTTTGAGTAAACTGATTTTCCTGAGAATTTATTTTCATTATGCTCCACTAATCGCATAACTCTCTTAAAGTAGCACAATAATTTGAATAATAAATTTCTTGTTCCTGAAAAGATAATAAAAATGGTTCATTTACTGAAAGAATGATTTTATATTTAATATAAATGATTTCATGGTGTTGAAGAACATGAAACCCTCCCTTAGAATACAACCACTGACATATAAACATCATTATGTAATTCTATCCTAGATAACATTGTTCTATTAATTCTTCCAACATGTTTTAAAAGTTAACATCACTTTCTCTATGATGAGATGATCTCAATAAAAAACCATTATTCATTGATTTTTTTGATCTGCCATATGAATTTGTATGAAATCAAAAACTATTCACCACATATGAATTATAATATTTAATCATCTTAGATGGTGGATAACATAATACACAAAATGGATTATCAATTTTATCAGTATGTTGAGATACCTAATTGTTTTTAAAACAATTATGAATGTAATAAGTAATAAATTGACTATATATGTTAAACAAAAAAATATATATTTTACATGTTTTTGAAACAAGTAGATAAATTATTTTTTTGACGTTATTAAATATCAGTTATTGTAATTTTTGGATACACATTATTGATATGATTATCTTAAATGATAAAAAGAAAATAATATTAATTTATGGTAACAAATATTATATAAAAAGTGATAGGATAACTAAAAATAAAAATGGTGTCATTTGTTAATAGTTGGGAAGAACACATGTATGAGCCTTGTAATGTTCATCATCTGAAATCCATTGTTTATGAACTCAACCTAATCCAAGTTTAGGATAATTAAAAAATAATAATTGATTACTCATTTCATCATCAAAATTTCCCTCATTACATCCCAAGTAGGTATGTTTTGAGGGATAAGCGATTGAAAATAATGATAGCTGAAAAAAATTCCTCCAATAAATAAGCTTCTATAATTGATCCTTCAATCAATACTTTGTTACATACCCTTTTATTCAATTTATACATGCATATATAGAATGGGTACATCCATCACAACTATACCGAACTTCATCATTTCTCTTTATGTGGAAAATTTAATATCAAATGTTCCATTGAATCAATAAAATCTAGCGGGAAGATTTTTTCCAGTATACATAAAATCAAAACAACATCTTCTTGCAGTCTACTTAGTTCATCATACTCTATTCTCACTGAACAAATGTCTCAGAAAAATATTTATATTTCTATTATTATATACCAAATCATAAAATTAAACAAGCCTCTAAATCCAATTGGTAGAAGTACTTCCATTATAATATGATAGTCATTAGTTTTTAATCCTGTTTTTTGACCATTTAAAAAACATCAATTTTTTTGGAAACTTACCCATCTAGAAGCCACAAAAATACATTCCATTGAAAAAATAAAAAACAATGTTCTTTGGAAACTGTATATGCTGCTTTTGGATTCATTAACTTTTGCGATCTTTCATTTTCAAATAGTTTATGTTTTGGTCACCGGTAAATTTGTGAAATATGTAAAAATGCCTTTACATTATCTTTGGAATTACCTGGTGTGTCCAAAAATGTAAACTATATTATTAAATCTATTCTTCTCAACATGTCATACATCCAACAAGTTACAATCCAAAAAATTAGACCAATATGGAAGATCCCAAAAAAAATTCTATTTTATCCAATTGTGTTCTTTCCCAAAGTCATCAATTATCTGTTGTTTTATAGTCCGTCCAAATGTAATGGGAGGTAATGAAGAGATAATAGATTCTAACTCAATACCTAAGATTATTATTGGAGGTCCATCTCTTCAATTACGTTTTTATAAAACGATGTCAGTTCCTCTGAAAAGGATGATCATTAGGAAGAAGTATTCGATGATAGTAGAAGAAATAAGGATTTCTCCCATTAACGAGCATAAATGCTTTGTTGTCTCTCATATATTAAGGATATGATTTTTGACCAGGTGTACTCCAATTAAATTACATTACATAAGGTGGGAAGTCACTAACTATCAATATTAATGAATATTTCATTAGAAAAATCTGTTTCACAACAACATCATATGTACTGACACAATTACTCCACAATAAAATTAACTCATCAATCAATGGCTTCAAATAAAAATCCATATTCCTATTCAAATGTCCTAGAATTAATAATGTAAAAAATATATATGGATCATTTGTCAATATCCAAGGATTTAAAGTTTTTGGAGTTATAAAGACTGGGCAACAAGAATATTTTCTACCATCATAACCATATGGATAGAAACCATTAGTTAAAGTACCCAATCACATATTTTTATCTTTTGAAGAAAAATACATATGTACTTGGTCAAAAGGTTTCTATGAATTTCCATCAGTATGATGGTTTAATCCTTTACCAGTTGAAAAATTTATTTTTTCCATGACATATATGAGGAAGTGTTCTAAAACATAAATAAATGATGCAATTTGGGTGTAATCGGGAAATGCCAATTTTTTTACAATAATCATTCTATACATCCATAGTTGAGCCTCTTAGTACCTCAATTTTTCACATATAGGTCAACTAAAAAATGACTCATTTTCAGTATAATATAATATTCACTCATTTGAACATGCATGAATCTTCTGATAACCAAGACCAAAATTACAAAAAAGCCTATTGCTAGTATATAAATTTATAGGGAACACATTTCTTTAAGGTATTAGTGATTTTAAAAAAGGTAATCTTCGATCAAAATAGAAATATTACATTTCATTATCCAATTTAATTTCTATAAATTTTGCAACTTCTTCAAAGATTCCTATCTTGCAACCAGGATATAAGGATTCCTCAACAGAACTCAACAACTCGTAAAATTTGGTTGGTTCCAACTCTGAAGTTGAATCAATTTGGTCCTAAGGTTTTGTTTTTTTTAAAACGTACTCGACACATCATGTACAAAATTTTGAAACAGTGACAGATCCAAAACCAAATTATGAATATCTTCTCTAGAACTGCATTCACCTTGTTGATACCAAAAACATAATCATATATAAAACTAAATCAAAATAAAGGACCCCAAACATTTTCAAATGTGTCAAACCTCATTAGATCATATTTAATATATGGAAAATATATTTTCCTTGTAAAAGAACTTCTAGTTTTGATGATGAAAATGATAAAAAATCTTTAACACGCTCAATTTAAATAGGATTTGCACAAGATCTTTTTGGATTCCTATGATGATTTACCTAATCACAGTCATGTAAGAAATACTATTGTCGACTTCTTTGCTCCATATTATTCAAAAAATATAAAATAAATAAATTTTTTATGATTAATTTTATTTAACAAAAAGTTGATCCAAAAAATAGTAAAAATTAAAACAGTCATAATTTACTTTTAAATATTGTCACTTTTATATATTTGTTTGGTGGTTTTTACTGATTACAACATCTCATTACTAATTATGGTGATTTATTGTTCATTTCTATTAATAATTACTATTTACTGGTTATTTTTAATAAACGTTTCTTAATATCTATTGCTAATATTAACATGTTTTTTTATAAATTAATAAAAATTATTATAAATTACTGTAAATTAATAAAATATATTAAAAATTAATAAAATGGCGTAAATTATAAAATTTATAATATTTAGGCCATGATAAATGACTAACTTTCTTTAACCATGTATCTAAATTTTTTTTACTAATCATTGTATGAAAATTGATGACCTATATCATTTCACATTTCAAGAAATTTATACTAATTTTAATTATTTCATAGTGATTTATATAAATTATTTAAAATTTATACTAATCTACACAAATTTATAATAACTTATAATAATTAACACTAATGATTATAAATTACCACTAATTATTTCTGAATACCACTAATTATTACTAATTACTACAAATTTTCACTTACTATTACTAATTTTTATTAGTTTATAACAATTTTTTTTACTAATTACTACTAATTTTTAATAATTATATTTTTTACCTCTAATTATTACTATATACAGCTAATTTTTCCTAATTATTACTAATTATAACTAATTACTACTATTTGCTACTCATTATTACTATTTACTGCTAATTATTATAGATTATTACGTATTAGTACTATTTATTACTATTTACTACTATTTATTACTGTTAATTTAAATTTATTTTATTAATTAATATTTACTACTATTTATTAGCAATTATTTCTATTTATTTCTATTTTTTACTATTTGTTACTAATTATTACTATTTAGTACTAATTACCATTAATTGTTTTTACTAATTGCTATTATTTATTACTAATTACAACTATTTATTACTAATTACCACTAATTATTACTAATCATCTCTAATTACCACTAATTTATTACTAATTACCACTATTTATTACTAATTATCTCTAATTACCACTAATTAACGCTAAATATGACAAATTATTGTAAATAACACTAATTGTTACTAATTATTAACAATTACCACTAATTACTAATAATTATAACTAGTTACCGCTAATTATTACTATTTACTGGTAATTATTAATAATTATTACTAATTATTACAATTTTTTACTATTAAATACTAATTATTACTAATTATTACAAACTATTACTATTTATTGATATTTGTTAATATTTATTAAAATTTATTAATATTTTTACTATTTATTACTATTTATTACAATTTATTAATAAGTATTACTATTTATTACTATTTATTACTATTTAAAAATATTTGTTAATATTTATTACTATTTATTGCAATTTTTCACTATTTATTGTTATTTATTACTATTTATTAACATTTATTACCAATAACTACTAATTATTAATAATTACCCCAAATTATTACTAATTATTATGAATTAGTTCTAATTTATACTAATTATTACTATTTACTGCTAATTATTATTATTTACCAGAAATTATTACTATTTATGGCTAATTATTTCTATTTACTACAAATTATTATTAATTATTATTAATTATGACTATTTATTACTATTTATTATTGTTTATTATTGTTTATTACTATTTATTAATAATATTTATTTATTTATTACTATTGATTTCTAGTTATTACTGTTTGTGATTAATTACCACTTATTATTTCTAATTACCACTATTTATAATTAATTACCGCTAATTGTTATAGATTATCGCTAACTATTACTAATTACCACTAATTAATGCTAATTACCGCTAATTATTACTAATTAGTTCTAATTATTGCTAATTATTACTATTTACCGCTTATTGTTACTCTTTATTGCTAATTATTACCAATTAATGCTAATTATTATTACTCATTACCAATTATTACTATTTATAACTCTATGAATTTTTATCACCCTTTATTACTATTAATTATTAATTGTTACTAATTGTTACTAATTATTACTATTAATTAATATTTAGTAATATTTATTACTATTTATTACTATTTATTTCTATTTATTACTATTTATTAATATTTGTTACTAACACTTACTAATTTTTACTAATTATTAAAAATTATTACTAATTATGACAATTTTATTATTTTTATTACTATTAATAACCATTTATTTCAAATTATTAATATTTATAACTATTTATTTGTAAATATTACTATATATTACTAATAATTACTAATTATTGTTATTTATGACTATTTATTAATATTTTTTACTATTTATTGTTTTTATTACTATTTGTTACTAGTTATTACTAGTAATTAATATTTAGTACAATTTATTAATAATTACAGCTAATTATTACTAATTATCGCTAATTACCGCTAATTATTACTAATTATTACTAATTATTACTAATTATTAGTATTTATTAACAGTTATTACTATTTATTACTAATTACAGCTAATTATTACTAATTATTACTAGTTATTATTAATTATTACAAATAATAACTAATTATAATTAATTACTGCTAATTATTACTATTTACGGTTAATTATTGATATTTGTGGCTAATTATTATTAATTATTACTAATTACAGCTATTTATTACTCTTTACTGCAATTTGATACTATTTATTACTAATTATTACAAATTATTAAAAATTATCACTATTTATTACAAATTATTACTAATTATTAGTATTTATTAGAGTTAATTAATATTTATAAATATTTATTACTAGTTATTACTAATTACTGCTATTTACCACTAATTTTTACTATTTTCCACTAATTATTACTAATTACCGCTAATTAGTCCTAATCACTGCTAATTATGACTAATTAGCACTAATTATTTTTAATCACTGATAATTATTACAATTGATTAATATTTATTACTAATTATTTATAATTAATACCAATTAATAATAATTAATAATGATTAATACTAATTAATAATAATCTATACTAATTACTACTAATTAATAATAATTAATACTAATTACTACAAGTTAATAATAATCACGACTAATTATTATTAATTGTTGATAATTGAACCAAATTATTACAAATTAATACTATTTACTTTTAAATTAAAAAAATTACAGCTTAATGAAACAACATATTTGTAAAAATAAATAATTCAAAAAAAAACTATCTAATTCTAATTTAATTTAATTGCTCCTAATTGACAATAATTATAACTAATCTAATAAAAACGAATTAACTAGAAAATAAAAGCAATAGATAAATACCATAAAACTGAATCTTTCGTAGGATGCAAGGTTTAAAAATTACCACGATGTAAAATTTTAAACATTAAAAAAATTTACAAGAAAAATATGAGAGGAGAGAAGGAGAGAGGAGTAGAGATAGTTATGAAATGGGAAGAAATCAGATTGGGGTATATATAGGTTAGATTATTTGCGTCGGAATTCCCGTCGTAAATGATAACGCCCTTATTAGTTAGGGGTGGTGGTTAAAAAGGTATTTGCGACGAGTGAAAAATCATGTCACGGACCAACTTCGGTCGAACCTAAACTGGTCACACAATCCGGCCCGCGATAGAGCCCGAGAGACATTCCAGATCCTCCCAGGCTGGCGATAGGCACCAAGGGCATCAATAGAGAGACGATCTAAATGATTTCACCTAATATAAATAAACGAAATGCACCGCAACAATAAAATAGTATCCCAACTTAAAGAAACCAAATAAATGACTAAACAAGAACCGAAAAATAAAACTAACCAAATTTGATGTCCACTAAACTCCCCGTGACCCTGCGGGTTACTCTAATCCTAATACTCAACATCATCCACGACAATAAAGATCAAACTAAAACCGGCACCTGAGTCTAAAAGAAAGAATAAAGTATATGCATGTGTATTAAAACTCCATAGGTGTACCCATGTAATCAATTCCCAAATGAAATTCCTTTAAAAAAAAGAATCATCAATTTCATGTTTGAACTACAATATATAAAATTATGTTTTCACACATTTTTAGTTTAAAGAAAATCATGGTCCATTACCCTCTTTAGAATTCAAAACCACATTCTTTCCCAAGGATGAACCATATACATTTAAAAAGAGAGATGAAATTACAGTTATAAAGAAGAGAGTGAGTATAAAACATTTCCAAAACCATTTGAAAACACTTTATCATTTTATCCAATAATCCACACTATTTCGGAAGCAATCTCAACAATCATACAACAAGGGAAATTGGAATTAATACAAAAGAGTATATAGCCAACAATTAATCAAAGAATTTGTGCCAATAGACATGGGTGATACCTAGTAACTAATGTATAAAATAAAACGTACGATACATGTGACTCATCCCGAAGGCATGCCCCACCAGATGATTTCATAATGCCAGAATGACCAATCTTCGCCCTACCTGGCCTGATTCAGGGGATCAATCCCATTATAATAATAACAAAATATCCCATGCTATGGGTCACTAGGTAGTGCGTAATCTAAATTAGTGCAACAATTGTTCACAAAAAAATTCACTTGCTTTGCTAGGTTCGCATGTCACAAACAATAAGGGGGTGAGCCAACAATTTCAAACAAGAAATCCATCACATATACATGTATCACACACAAGCAACACAAACAAAAGTCACCCCTGAATCACTCCAAGGGACTTTTCTCTCTTACCATTGACAAAAAACACATGTGTGAAGTCTCATATGAGGACCACTCATTCCATCATCATCTAACAAGGAAAGAGGTGCATCACAAAGAGATTTCCTCAAAGAAGCGTTTTTTAATAATGTCACTAAATTTTCCACAAGAAACCATTTAACACTAAACCGTTTCCAAAGAACCAACACACGCTAACTCATTCCCAATTAATCAAATAAACATCAAGTCCAATCTAAATCCATTTAGAACCTCATTTTAGAAATCCATTTGAGAAACCAAAACACATTTTCCACCCAAACCATTATTTAAAAACAACAATTTACATACAAAGGCCAACCAGAAAATTTCATAAACTTTTGATAAACACTTGGTATTCACATTTAATAAAACAATTTAATGTAATCGAACACAAAGAGGGATTTTCTTTTTTTCACTTCAGACATTTGTACTAGAAACAACCATATATCACTAGCTAGCATTTAATAAGGCTGTGAAAAAAATAAAATCAATAATTATTTATTTTAAAAGTTAATTCATAGGAAAACCTACCTCAAAAAAAGAGCAGACGAATGCGAACAATTCAACACGCAACACCTTTGACGAATATCTCTCCACAATTGCGCACACATAAACTCTTATATATATACACCACTTAATACAATGCATGTATTCCCTACACCATGAGGGGACATGTTTAAGGGGGATATATATATATAAATATATATATATATATATATATATGTGTGTGTGTGTGTGTGTGTGTGTACCTATGTATGTGTGTACAATCCTTCGAGGAACCACCTAACAATTTAATAAATCTATAGGGAACCCACACATAAAACAAGTTCATTTCCAAAACATGATTCCCATTATTTGAAGAATTCACAACTCATAATAAAAGGGAAAAAAAGTACTACATGCCAATACTAATCCATTTTCCATTTTACTCACACCAAAATCCCATTTCAGATGCATTGACCATCACTTACAGAATTTATAAATTCCTCTTTTACAAACACAAGAAAAACACACAATTAAAACCAACCAAAACCATGGGCCAAGACCCTTTGAAAAACCATCCATAAACCAAGATCATTTTGAAAACAAGTTTTTCACCTTTTAAAATCATCTAAAATTCATATAGAATAGTATACATGAAGCTCAACATTCCAAGGGAATGCAATTTTCATTGAAAATCCAATTTCACTCGTGAAAAGGTCATATGCCTCTTTGAAACCATTTATTTTTTCAATCAAAATGAAAACACATTAAAATTCTAAGAGACATACCATAAATCGTCAACAACTATCATATCATGGTCATTCCAATTGGGATTGTACACATCATTTTAAATAACCCTCTTGAAATAAAATTTCAATTCAAAACCATAGGGAAACTCCCTTAAAAATGCCAAAGTGGCTCAATCATGATTTTTTTGAAAAAGATGCTTTCAATTCAAAGCCCCTTTAAAAACAAAAAATTATTTAAGATCTCAATTTCTAATTTCTCAAGGTTCATATCCCATTATGCATATATATAATATCACATATATACAATTATCTCACAAATTTCACAAATTCTCATGTACCTATGTTAATTATTTATACATATGCATCCATATATATGTGCATAACCATCAGTACATAAAAATAAATTTGAAAAAGTCCACACATTTTTTAAAACGAATCTGAAAAACATTCTCAATACATGGAATTTCAAGTGTTACATAAAATACAAGGACAAAAAAAATTCATTAAAAAATCCCAAAATGATGCTTAAATATTTCTTAACACATTAACAAAGACTATTTGCGCATTTATAAAATGAATAGAGTGTGTGGAATTTTCCTAATAATTTTAAATCACACATTTTATTTGTAAAATATCCACTGCATTTGATGGAGACCAAGTAAAACTTGATTTATCAGTTTAAGGAGACTCATATAAACATTGAATAATAAAAATAAAAACTTGAAACATTCATTTAAAGAACAAATATTAAGAGTTTTAAAATTTAAATTTGTAAACATGGGACAACCTACCTTGAAGGAAGTGTAGATGGTGATAAGCGTCAATACGGGTTGAAGGGGATTTGAAAATGAGATCACACACCCTAAAAACTAAAACATGATCGATTTAGAACCCAAACACCACCAAGGGTTTTCCTTGAATCACGACGTAGCGAAGTGGAAGAGGGGAACTATGAAGAAAATATAGTATATGGGGAGCAATGTCCTTACTTGGTCATGCCGAGGGAGAGGCCGTTGAGAGGGGTGGATCGCCAGAAAGAGTGAGTGGCTCTTTGGAGAGCCTCTGTCGATTGGGGTCATGCAAGATGGGAGTGCTTTGGCCATAGGTGTCACGCGAGCAAAGATGTGCCGCACATGGAAATGGAAGAGGAATGGCCGGTTGTGGTAGGTATTCCGAAGAGGGAGCGCACGTGGTCAATAGGAGATCTGGGGGGGGGGGTCTGCATCGCACGACAAGAGGGAGGGGGGGGGGGGGGGGGAGGGGCACGCAAGGTTAGGGGGGAGGGGAATGTAGATAGTTTAATGTTTTTATTATTTTAATTTTATTTTGAATTTAATTAAATTGATTTATTTTTTTTATAAAATTAAATATGAGGACAAAAATAAATAAATAAAAACTGTAATGTGTCAGGTCGGGTTGTGACAATTCTCCCCAGTATGACACTTTCAATCCCCAGGAAGTCTCAATAGATTTAGTTGATTAGAAGAAAATCAAGGATGGACTACAACCCATGTCAAAACCTTAAAACACACAAGTCCAATGAACTTTCACTCACTTCCATTTAGAACCCAAAACTCTGAAATCCCAAAAAAAACTATGAGACCACCCTCAAAGGAAGCCACAAATGCAAGGAAAAAATTACAGAAGACCAAAGAGTTTGAACAAAAAAAAATATATTTCAAAGAAGAAGCTTACAATTTTCTAAAAACTACCCAATAAATAATACCACGAACTCCAATATAGTATATATTGAATAAACTAGTCATGGTGTCTTCGGGATTTCCACAAGCATCCATCACACAAACCTCTATACAAGTCCACCAACTATTGTGATCAGGGTTGGGTGGACAAAAAAACAATAAAGTGCTCTATCAAGAATAGCTGGAATTTGGGTCCATCGCAAGCTCATCCCATGGTTTCCTCCCCACCATATTAGGATTCCAGACAAACATTGACTTATCAAGCCAGAATTATATTCAAATCCTAACAAACTCCAAAAAGAACCCAAGAAAATGAAGCATGGGACAAAAAACACTAACATTCTACATCAACAACATCAAAAACATTAAAAGTCATTCCCATTAAAACAAAGTTCCAAAAATTCTTACAACATCATTATATATACCCAAAAGAGGACAACCCCACATATTACATTTTTTACAACAAAAGGGAATTTACAACAAAAGACTCTTTTGATTGAGCTTGTGCCAGCGCTACGTTCATCCAACTAAACTAGAAAGTTCTCTAATGATGTGGATCAATCTCCATGTCACTTCCTGGTGAAACCTTGGAAAAACCATTTCAAATGACCTAAACGGCTATAGGTATGAAAGATCAATGGTGCTTCGTGACCTTAAATATTTTTATTCCCTAGCTTCCCAAACTGAAAAAATAGCCATAACATTCTCTCGAATGAATCTAGTGTGGAAGAAAACAAAAACCTTTTTATACCTCTTCTAAACTATCTATACACAACTAAATCGACTTCAACTTTAACAACCCACCTCAATAATTCTTCATAATCGTCCAAGAATGAAGGTACTGCCTAAAAGAACTCTAATCGGAGACCCATATAAAATAATCGATCTTTCAAAAACACTTCATTGGAAAGGTTTTAGAGATACGATACCAGCTCGACAAAACTCTTAGAATACTAAAACACTGTTAAATCCCCCTGCTTGAGACCATAAAAAATTTAACCCATCAGTGTCATCACATCATCAGGGAAGTACTGTTGGATAAACAAGGCTTCAAAGAATTCCCATGAGTAATTATTCTACAGTTCATCCTAAAGAATATTTTTCCACCATTCCCAAATTAGGTCATGAAACATAGAGGTGGGAATATCAAGCTTGAGAGATTTGGGAGATTCATGCTGAGAAAATATCTCCTCAATATTTCACATCAATTCCTCAGATTTCCTTGGTTCCGGATTCCCAAGGAAATGAGGAGGGTTCGACTCTCAAAACCTCTAGATGAACTCCTGATACTGAGAACCACTATGATCTATATCAGAAATGGAAAAACCAAATGTCTAAATAATGACTTTATCAATACAAATACACACAATGAATGAACCACCCACAAATGCTTTTTGGAATCCCTAAGAACCCAGTGGGGACATAATATGAAAATAGGGAGAACGAAACAAAATCAAAACATACCATAGATGAAAATTCCATATCTCATTTTAAAATCAAAAACCAAAACTAAAAAAATCATTTCAATAACACCCCAAACATATCAATGAAAAATAAAAAAAGATAGGAATACTATAGACACAAAAAGACAGCATCACACACTCCAACATTTTAAAACATCGAAATCCCCTTTTTTGAAGAACATTTTCAGACAACATAATAAGCCTTTCAAACCAACCACCCACCATTGGTATTCTTTTTGGCCTCACATATATATACATTCACGTGATAGCTCAAGAACTCATCCACCATCCACATACTATATTCATACCTCTGTATACTTATATGTGAGAACTCACAACAATAATAAGAGACAAAATAAAATAAACCTTATCAAATTCTAGACCACATAAAAAAAATACCCCAACCAACTTCAAAACCACATATCATCATCAAAGATTTTTTTTTTACAAATTCTAGTTTTTTCTAATTTCAAAATACAAAAAACCCTTCAAAAAACCCCAAAATGATTATCTGAAATTACTTTAATTTTCAAGAAAACTATTTCAGACTAAAAATGATTAAATGTTTTGATTTTGGAAATCTCATCCTTGATATACTACTCACTACTTTGTCATTCAAAAAAAAATTTAAAATCTAAATACAAATAGAAAAAAATCAACATAGGCCAACCATAAGTAAAAATGAAAGAAACCTACCATTCAATCGGTCAAAAATCTCAAAATCTAAAAAGTTTTCAAAACAACACATTAGGTAAAACTACTATCGATGGGTGAAGTGGACATATGGTTGGTGGACATATGCCATTCAAAAGACCATTAGCGAGAGTCTTTCAGGACCATACCCTTGGCTACACATGGCTCTCCAAACCCTATGAGCTCTCTAAGAAAACTGAACTAGATCTAAATTAATTTTACAAAATATCAAGTAACCCACAAGAAACAAATAAACCAAGAAAACCAAACTTTCAATGGAAACTCATAGTTCAGCCCAAAAAGTGTTGGCCAAACACTCCCCTGAACCTACACCCTAAGATTTGATAGTCCTATTCCATCTACCATGACAACCCAAATAATAAAGGGCACTCTTAAAGCTAGGTCCTCCAAAGATCCTTCTCTGATACTATTTTTTCATGAACAAACCTGGTTCGATCATAAACCGGTCACTTGATCTGGACATCGACATGGCCCGAAAGGCATTCTCGATCATCCCGGGATACTGACAAGCGCCAAGGGCATCAATAGAGTGAAGATATGAATGATTTCTCCCAATAAAAATAAAAGTAAAATATAGGAACAATAAAATAGAATCCCAAATTATAGAAAGCAAAGAATATGGCTAAATTAGAACTAATAAACCAAACTACCCGAACATGATGACTACTAAACTCCCCATGACACTGTGGGTCATGCTCTGATTGCAAGACTCAACATCACCCATGACAATCAAGATCTAACTGAAACATGCACCTGAGACTAAAAACAAGAATGAAGTATGGGTGTGATCATTAAAACTCAGTAGGCATACCCAAGTAATCTATTCTCAAATTAATTTTCTTTATATTAAAGAATCATCAATTTTATGTTTGAACTACAATATATAAATGAATGTTTCTCAAACATTTCCCATTTAAAGAAAATAATAGTCCATTTCCCTTTTTAATATTCAAAACTGTATTATTTCCCAATAAAGAACCATATGAATTTTAAAAGAGAGATTGCATTTCTGTTATAAAGGAGATAGTGAGTATACAACATTTCGAAATACTTCTTTCCATATCTATTTTAAATTTCTTTATCATTTCATCCAATAATCCATAATATTTTGGAAGCAAGCTTAATAATAATATAATAATAGAAATGGTAATTAATAAACAAGAGTATCTATCCAATAATGCATCAAAACATTTATTTCATTAGACATGGGTGAAACCAAGAATCTTGGTAATAATGTGGAACATACTATACATGTGACTCATCCCAAAAGAACTACCAACCCAAAAATGTCATAAATACCAAATTCCCAATCGTCGCCCAACCAGGCCTGATCATGGGGCCCAATCCCACAATAATAATAACAAAATACCACATACTATAGGATACTAACTAGTGCGTAAAATAAACTAGCGCATTAACATTTTACCAAAATTCACTCTATATTCTAGGTTCCCATGTCACGAATAATAAGGGTGGTGATACAATAATGTCAAATAAGAAATCCATCACATATACATGCATCACACCCAAGAAAAACACACAAAGGTCACCCCAAAATCACTCCAAGGGACTTTTCACCCTTATTCCATCGACCAACAACACATGGGGGAAGTCTCATCAAAGGACCACTCATTCCATCATCCAATAACAAGGAAAGAGGTGCATCCAAAGGATATTTTTTCAACAAAAAATTATTTTATAAATGTACCAAACTAGCCTCAAGTGACCATTTAACACTAATCCATTTCAAAAGAACCAACACCTGCTAACTCTTTCCCACAGAATCAGATAAACATCACCTCCAATATAAATCCATTTGGAACCCCATTTATGAAATCCTTTTGAGAAACCCCAAACACATTTTCAACCCAATACAATATTTAATAACATATATTTACTTACAAATTCCAAACATCCAATTTGATAAACATTTGATAAACACTTAGTATGAAAATTTAATAAAAAACCCCCATGAAATCGAACACAAAGAGGAATTAACAATATTTCACATCATGCATTTACATTAGAAACAACCATATATCACTAGATATCTTTTAACAAGGGCATGCAATAAATAAATAAATAATTCTTTAATTTAATGGAAAATGCATATGGAAACCTACCTAAAAAAGGGAGCATACCAAGAAGAACAATATGACACCCAATGAATTTGATAAAGAAATCCCCACAATTGCACACATATACACTCCTATAAATATACACCTATTAATACAATAAAAATATTCCATACAACATGTGGCAACATGTTCAAAAAGGATATATATATATATATATGTACCTATGTATGTCTATACATCCCTTTGAGGAGCCACCAAACAATTTAATTAACTTATAGGGAACCCACACATAAAACAAGTTCATTTCCAAAATAGGATTCCCTTTATTTAAATGATTCACAACTCATGCTAAAATATAAAAAATAGCCTTCATGCCAATACTAATTCATATTCCATTTTACTCACACCAAAAACAAATTTCCAATGCTTTGACCATCAATTACACAATTTATAAATTCCCCTTTGATAAACACAAGAAAAACACAAAATTAAAACCAACCATAACCTTGGGCCAAGCCAACTTTTAAAACCATACAAAAACCAAAATAACTTTTAAAACATACCTTTAACCATTTAAAACCATCTACAATTAAAATTGAAAAGTGCAAATCAAGTTCAAAAATCAAAGGGAATACAATTTTTGTTGAAAATCCCATTTCACTCATCAAAATTTCACATCATCTTTAAAACCATTTAGTTTTTCAATCAAAATTAAAATGTTTTAAACATCCAAGAGATATACCATAAATCATCAACAACTATCATATCATGGCCATACCAACAAGGCCTTTATACTTCTTTTTAAATAACCCTCTTGAAATCCAATTTCAATTCAAAACCACAGGGAAAATCCCTTGAAATTTCTAAAGGGGCTTAATCATTTCTTTTTTTAAAAAGAATATTTCAATTTAAAGCTGCTTTAAAAAAAAGTTAATTTAAGATCATATTTTCTAATTTACTGGGGTTCCTCTCCCATTATTCCCATTTACAATTTCACATATATATATATGTGTGTGTGTGTGTACCTCGCCAATTTCACAAATTCACATGTTATTATGTTACTTTTTTACACATATGTGTCAATATATATGTGCCAAACCATTGGTACATAAAAATGCATTTGTAAAATCCCAAAGTGTTTTAAATCAATTTAAATCATTTTCTCAGTACATAAAATTTCATGTATTACTTGAAATTCTATGAGCAAAGACAATTATTTTAAAAAAACCCAAAACACCATTTTAAACATGTTCGCGCATTAACAAAGTCCATTTGTGAATTTATAAAATGAATAGTGTGAAAAGAATTTACAGAATGTTTTTAAATAACGCATTTTTAAGGAAAATGTCCACTACATTTTCTAGAAAGTAAGTAAAACCATGTTTACCCTTTCAACAAGGATCGTAGAAACATTGAATAATAACAATAAACACATGAAACATGCATTCAAAGAACAACAATTGAGAGTTCAAAAATTTAAAGGCTTAAACATGGGACAACCTACAATAAATCAAAAATAGATGGTGTGAAGCATTGAATATGGGTTGAAGGGGACCTTAAAATGAGATCACACACCATAAAAACCAAAACAAAATCTATTTAGAACACAAAACCAACCTAGTTTTTCACTTGAATCACAACAAAATGAAGGGGAAAAGGGAAAAACCAACCAAAAACTCAGAATATGGGGATTAGTGACCTTACCTGTGTGAGTTAAGGGAGAGGATATAGAGAGGGGAGGCTCTCTGGAAAGAGGGAGAGGCTCTTTGGAGAGCCTTGTATGGTTTGGTTAGTGCGATATGGGAAGTATTTAGATGGAGGTCTCTCACGAGTAGAGATGCGATGCAAAAGGAAACATAGAAGGAATGACCGACATAGGGGGGTTCATCGGAAGGGGGGTGTGTGTGACTGAGAAGGGATCAGGGGGGGGGGGGGGTTCTGCATCATGTGATTGGAGGATGGGGGACATGTGATATAGGAGGGATGATATTTTAGGTTTTTTATAATTTTTATAATTTTATTTTTATTTTAATTCAGTTTATTTAATTTTTTATAAACTTTAATACAAACTCAAAAATAAATGAAATAACCACACAGAGTGAGTTCGTGGTGTGAAAAATCAAATCACAAATACTAAAACCCACTAAAGGGTATTTGTAATGGGATACCTATTCCAATAACAAATAATTAGTTATTTGTCACGGGAAATTGGTCGTGTCTATAATAGTACCTCGCGATGATCTTTTTGCTATGGGACATTTCCCTATTACAGATAACCCATCAAAAATAACAATTTTCCCATAGTGACAAGAAAACACATAAATTGTATAATAATTTATTTCATTATGATCTAAAGGTTACGTGTCTACAATTATATGTTTTATATATAATATGTAAGTCCATTATTCTAATGATTGTTCTTTGAGATTTATGTAATCATTATGCTATACAAATTATTTTATTTCTATGAATTTATCTTCAATAAAACCACTAAAACTTGTCTCAAATGATTTTTATTGATAAAAGAAGATCATATACTAATCTTAATGAACCCAATAAAGCATAGGTACCAAAAATATTTACTAAATAATGTTTCAATATGTTTTCCTTAATAGTGTCAATGGCCCATGGTATATGGATAATGGCTACTATAGGAATGTAAAAGTTAACCCATAAAATATTCTATTTTACAATAATTGGGATGGAAGCTTTATGACATTTATTGACAACCGAAAACTAAATATTAGTTGTTTTAGAGAATTATGTATTTTAATAATGTTAAAATTTCTAAGGTGTTTTATATAGAAATCATAAATCTAAATATTATAAGTATTTATTATATTTTTATGATTTATTTAATTTAATATTTAATGATATTAAATGTTTATTTTTTATGAATGAATTTGATATATTTTTTACACAAAAAACATTCTATTGTTTTTCTGAACTTACAAATCAAAATTCCAATTGGAATAATGTTATATAAATTCCTAATATCTAATAGAATGGGAGGCTTAGACATGAAATCTTTTAACTACTTCTTATAAAATAAAAGTAAGGAAAAATTCCGTAACATACAAAAGTAAAATCCTATAAGCATTTTATTTATGATTCATGCTTAAAATGAAATTAATTTATAGAAAATTTTTGATCTATTAATGACGTAAAAAATAGTAATTCCTCTTGATCATATTCATCTAGAATTGTTTTTCCCAATTAACTATGTTTATAGGTTTTTGTAAATGGTAATAAATAAACATGTTTACTTAATTGAGTATATTTCATGTGATAACATTGGTGAAATTTTCAATCAATATTTTGAAAAAAAATGTTTTTTTCATATTTTTTCTACACCCAGAACACAATAAGAAAATGGTGTTTTAAAAAAGAAAAATATAACTGTTTTGAAAATGGATAGGGCCATGTTATATGAATATAGTTTACCAGAATAATTTTGTGCAGAATCTAAAAATACTACATGTTATAGGTTAAATAGAACATTTATAATACCGTTAAAAAATAAAAACCTTTATGTATATATATATATATAAAGAAATCCAAAAGTTGGATATTTTATCGTTTTTTGTTGAAATGTTATTATTTTTAATACTAATAAAAATTTAAAAAAATTGTGTTAAAAGTGATTAATCAATTTTTCTTAGTTATTCAATTTTTAGTAAATCTTATTGATTTTGTATTAATAAAACCATCATATCTTTAGAATATATTAAATTTCGACGTACATGAAACTATAAAACATGTTAATAATAATTTTTTTAGGAGAATGATAGGTAATTTACATTATTTAACAACTTATAAATATTATATTAGGTTTATTTTTCATATATGTGCTTAATTTCTTGATTATCCTAATAAAGGTCATTTAAATTATGTTAAAACAATAAATAAAATTTTTAAGGAACTATTAATTATATTTTACTTTATATTGGTTGGAATTGTGTTAATTTATTTGTATATTATTATTCTGACTTTGGAGGTTGTTCGATTGATCAGATTAGAAATTTAGGAGGTGAACCAAGAATAACATACAAAAATACTATATTGTTTTAAAGGATTAATTAATAAATATCATAATAATACACTTCTTAGAACAAAAATGGTTTAGTGTCTTTAGAGACAAGATACTATATCTTTTTAAAGGATTAATTAATTGTTTCTCAATTAATTGATAAGAATATTTTATTTCATATTTACCATATAAATATTTAAAAGATACTTAAAATAAAATAATGGTCATTGTGGTAGTAGATGTTTTTCATTTAATATATGTTAAAAGAGAATATTATTTTCAAACTTTTGTGAAAATTAAAATGTGAGTGATATACAAAACATTTGAAAATATTAATTTCAATAATTTTTAAATTATTTAAAAGTTAGTAAAAAATAATATTTTTCCAACATTTATTTATTTATAAAAACTTCTGTAAATCATTTTGATGAATATGGACATGGAATAAAAAATCAGTCAAAGAGGAAATAAGGTCATATTTTAAAACAAATCTTGATCATTTTTAGTAACAAGTAGTGGTATATTTCCCTAACAATTAAAAATTAATGGAATGACCAACTGAGTTGGAAATATATGTCTTTTAATGGATACAGATCATATAATTTCCCTCGATTGAAATTTAAACTCAAAAATCCTTAAAAGTAATGATATTAAAATATACTCCCTGATATATTTTTTATATTTTGAATCGTAATACCCTTGAATGGAATATCTTAAAATTAAACATAAAAAACAGTTAAAATGAAGGGAATCATGATATAATAAAGAATAATTGCTGGTGGTATAATGTTTTTGAGTTTTTACACACGAATATGTTTTCCGAGAGGTCTCCAAATGAACCCCATCAGAAAAAATTCAATAGATGAACTTTATATAAAGATGATCATAAAAAGACTATATGGTGGAATTATCGCTATGGTTCCTTAAATCTAGTGGTTTAGTGAATCTAATGTGGGTTTTTTGAGAATAATATGACAATAAAACATGCAAAAATTTTAACACTGACCATTGAAAGAACAATGTATTAATTTTCTTTTGAGCCAATTCATCGGCCAAACGTTACTTAATAAGTTTATACTTATTCATAAAATACAAATAATACTGATCCTAGGTTAAGAAATTTTTTATAAATGTCCACTATTATTTTTTAGTTCACACAATTTCATAAAATGGGGAAGTAATTCAAAATGAAGATTAAATAAAAAAGGAAAAGAGTTTTGAGTTTGAATCTAGAGTTTTGCTTTGATGAGAAGGAATACCACTAATGTAAATAATATTTTTAACAATATATTCATCCATCTTAAAAATAAGTTGGAGTCATCATAATTTTTTTTGGATTTATCAAGATGAATTGTTAATACAAAAAACAACACAAAGTATTAAGTTGTGAAATCATGAAGAAGCACTAACTATAGGAATATAATAAAACAAAAAAAAATCAAATTTTATTATCCAACTATTTTTACTAAACCATTGGATAGTGAACTAATATAAACTTCATCGATCAAAGAAAAGTGAGGATGATCAATTAGACACACATTTTATCTAATCCATTGAATAGAGGATGAAAAACATAGGTTGAATAGAATATTAATACTATAATGATCTTTTATCTTAATTTATATATTATTTCATTTATTTTGTAATATATTTTAGATATAAATTGTTCAATAATGGTTGTAAGTGTTGGATAATTCTGAAGGAATCAATAATATTTAATAAGACTCTAGAATACTTTAGAAGGTTCCAATGAATTTACTTTGAGTGGGGGGAAATTAAAATTGTGTCCGTCTTTTTCCACTTCAGGGGAACCAATATTAATGTCGTGAAAAGAAAATTATAGTTTTAACTATCTATAGAGTCATTTTTTTTTGGTGATTTATAATTACTCTCAGAAGTGATTTTCTAACCCAAATAGTTTTGAGTTGAATAATTACGGATAGATATTGTGATCAGTTTATCAAATAGTTTTCCCAGTATATGTCACTAAACATAGTATCTATATAGTGATTTGAGGTTAATTGGTTCTATGAATCAAAAAAAAAATAGTTTATAAAATTAATCAATGGTTCAATGATAAGAAATAGAAATAGATTAGCAGATGAGGACAGAAATACAAGACTGACATCACCAAATATTATAATTTGATAGAGTTTCTAGACAAGATTTTCTAGAGTATAATTTATGATGATTCGTACTTATCTTGTGGTTCATTTTTTTAATAAAAACATTTAAACTATTAGGATTCAATATAATAATAACTATAGGGAGATAGAAGGAGGATAACAAGATTTAGATCAATGTTTTATTCACTTATTTATCTTAGTGATTTTCTATGGACCCATGGGAGTTGGATGAACAAGGATTTTGGTTCTCTGGCTAAGGGAGAACCTTTTAAATATTTAATTATTTTTTTATATTACTATTTTATTCATGATTTTGATATTATTACAAAATTATATAAAGAAAATTACTCTAACAAGTTTTATATGTTAAATATCATAATGTTGAAAAAAAATAAAAATAAAACCACTGATTCAACCCCTATTAAAAATTAAATTATCCGTTGGAAATTAAAACGGTATTAGAACTAATGTACCTCTATTTAATCCTTATCAATTAAAATCTCAATTCTTTTTATAGAATATACATTCCTATCTTTGATGGAAAAAAATTATCACGGATGAAGAAATAGAATGGAAACCTATCTTCTATAATTTGGAAAAAATGTTACTGATACAACATCTATTGGGTCCCCAATAATTGGAAACAAATAATCCCAATACTTTTATGAGAATAAGAACATTTAGGTTTATAGTAAATCTAGATATTATACTTTTAAATCATAGTCATAAAATGTCTTGATGAAGGTGATGGGTCTTAAAACAACCAATGAAACTTATGAAAAACAAAAATATATCTGGGAGGGATATACCAAAGTGAAATATGAAAGGTTAAAAATATGTAATATAATTTTTTATTATATAAAAAGTAGAGATGAAGAAACTTTTGAGGATTTTATTACCATAATAAATGTCATTGTTTTCAAAATCAGTGGATTTGAAGATATATTAAGAGATTCCACTATTATAATGAAACTCATGAAAAACTTCCCTACTAGGTTTCACCCTAAAATATAATCTTTATAAGGAATGTATGATTTATTGTAACAACTCTATATTTTATGAAATATTATATTTCAAATAATTTTAATTTCTATGATATCTTGTGCTTCATGCAACGCCGAGAATTAAAGACAAGCTATATACTATTAAAATATTAACTTTTTAATATGATAGTTATCACATAACCATTAAAATAGTGAGTATAAATAGGAATTAATAGATTATGAAAATATATAGTTTACACATATGTATATAAATAATTATTTGATGAAAAATTAATTATAATTTTAAATAAAAACCATTTTATAATAAAGGAATTATTTTAATAAAAAACTATTTTAATATGTATATACATTTTTTAGAATATATAAATAAAAAAACAAATTTTGGTTATTCATTTTATATAAATGAATATATTATATATTAAATAACTTTTTAAGATTAATATTATGTTTTTTCTAATCATAGAGTTATAATAAATCTAATTTTATGCTCAAAATTGATTTTTCTAAAAAGAGATTTTGTCATATTTTGCACACTTATTTTTATAATTGATTGATGAAAAATTTATAAAATTTATTTCAGAAAATTAACTTAAATATTTAAATCATAAATTAAAATTTTCTTTGTGTGTTTTTTGGAAAATTTTGGGAGAAGATAAATGTTTCGATGGAAAGTGAAATATACTAGTATTTATTAAGTAATTCCATTTCTTGTAAAAAGTTTAAAAACATCCAATTTTTTTAATATGTTTTTAAAAGAAAAAGTAATTGTATTATATATAGATTAATCCAATTTATTCCATAGTAATATATTTTTTATTAAATGTTTATATTAAAACTTTTTTAAACTTTTGAACATTTTCTCTTTGAAAAGCCGCTTTTCATTGCGCATGTGGGGTTAATTTTAAATTTAAATTTTCTACTTTTGTGAATGTAATTTAGAAATTTTATTCCATATTTTGAATAATAATAATTTATATTATCAATTATATTGAAAATATTTTTTTAATATAGTTAATAGTAAAAATAGAAAAAATTAGTTAATGTGGTTTAAGTTAAGACAAGTTTTCCAGGGTATTAACTACATATATAAGGGATAAAATGACCTACAAACTTCTTTATCACCCATTTGATTTACATATGTATACCTTATCACGTATAATTCATGATAATGACTCAATTTTCAGCATTGTTTCATGTGATAAGAGAGGGTAAACCATTTTATTTTCAAAAATTACTATTGTGCCACTCACTTTAATTATAAAAGGTCACACACTCCCCTTCCATATTCACACTTCCAAAACTCATTAGATAATCCCATACCTGAAAAAATTTATTCCATACATCACACCCCAAATTAAATATGCCTTTATTAGATCATAAAGATAATATATTATGGATTTAGGTTAACTATAAAGATATTGCCCGAAGAAGATGTAAAGTTTTATAATATACATTTGTATCTTACTTCTTCTTGTAACTCCTTAAAATCATCTAAAATTTTGATTGTATAATAAAAATAGTATATATAATATATTTAGATGTTATTATGATAGTTTAATAACTTATATCCATATCCCTTTCTATCAAATGGGAAATTAAATCATCGACCATGTGTATGGAACACTACTGCCTCACGAATCTATGTTACTCATTTCCCATCACCACCTCTCATGGATGAATATAATTATAAATTTAATTTTTATATATTTTATTTATGATGTTAATAAATTTTTAATTATAATACCACGTCTAATTTCTTACCTCCCATCCCATTGGTAAATAATAATGTCTCTCATGTGTAAAACAGACTACCGCCTCACGAACCGATGTGATGTGTTTTTCATTTTTGTTTTACTTGGATTGTAAAAATGAAATATTAAATGAATATATGTGATATAAAAAAAATAATTAGACTTATGTATTTATTAAATAACGTATACCTTCTTACCTTCTATTCCATGGGGAATACAATAACATTGTTCGTGTGTATGAGAGATGACCACCTCGAGAGGTGATGTAATTCATTTTTCACTCAATATTAAAAGGGAAGGTAATTATGGTAAATTTAATGAATATATGTGATATATATCTCATAAAAATATTATTAAATTATAATATATTATTTAACTTTCTTCCAATTCATCCATTGTTAGAATAGAAACATCATTCATGCAGACGTACGACCTACCGTATTCTTGAATGACCTATTTCATTTTTTATCCCTAAATTTAATGGATGACTCAAAATAAATATATAATTAATATATATGATATTTATAACATGGATAAAATTATTTATATGATCTAACCATGAATAATTTTATAAGAACGAAATTATAAAACCAAAAATAATATGGAAAATGAAATAGTTATTAATTGAAATGTGATTTTAACAAATAATGATTAATAAACAAGTAGTAAAAGACATAATTAAATCACATACGGTATGATACATATGAGTTTGGTTCAATAAAATATGAATAATAAACCAATATAGTATTTTCAAACAAGTATGAAATAAGCCCATACTTAATGTAAGTGATTTCCATCTCACTTTTATTTTCTATGAGACACATTTCATATTCACCATGTGATTTTATTATGTGGTGAATGTACATTCCATTATTGTATTTTTATATAAATAACCTAAAAATTATTTGGATTTACTTAAATATTTTATTATCTCTCTTACATGGGGTTTACGATTAAAAAGTTACCAAAATGGCAAGGTATTTGTTTCTCAAATTACCTTCTTTGGGATATAAAATATGTTGTGCACATATATTCATTTAGGATGAGTATATACTCCCCTTGTAATGTTATATAACGAATATACTTATTTTCAATATATTTAATTTTTCATTTGATGTAATTATATAATGGGGACTATGATTTAAAATATACCAAAGTGGAAAGGTTTGATGTAATAATATCATTGTTTATAAAGATAGTTTATGATTGTGCTTTATATGATGAAATATTTTGATATATCACTCAGAAAATTCATGAATTTTCATGTCATATTAAGGCCTAAAAATAAATTTTTCCCTTAATTTTCTTCTCATTATGCACTCAAGAGTTCAAAATAACGTTTTTATGAAAAATTTATCTTTATTTATCTCTTTAGTAAGATCCCATTTTTCTTCCAAAACAATGTTTTTTAATAAAGTTATCATAATTTTTTCCGAATTATACCTATAAATTTGTAAAGATACTTTTAAACATCTTTGAAATCTTATAGACTATTTTAAAATAAATCATCATGTTATTTTAAAAGACAAGGGTCATTTGAAATTTCATAAAAATGTAAGAGGGAGATTTATTAAAATGTTTATGGCATTAATGGAATTTCCCACCAGTATTACCATTATTTGATTTACTTAATTTTTATAAAATTCTAGGTAATTTTTCAAAGTAAAGTTTTTTTCAAAAAATTTATTTTTTTAATTGATTTTTTTTTCTAAGTGAGAAGACAATTTTCCTCAAGAAATATTTTAATTGATTATTAAACATTACTTTGTAAGATTCTATGGTTTTTTAAATAAATTAATGTTAACATTGTTTTATGTTTGAATAAGTGATTTTTTGTGAATTTTTATTTTCCTTATGAAATTTATTAAATGGTTTTTAAGGATTCCTTTACAGGTTATGAAGTTATTTTCAAATAAATGGATTTAAAAATAATTATTATAAAAATTTATTTTCAAAGAATGGTTATTTTCCTTGATAAATTTTCTAATTGATCATTTAAAATCATATTACATATAAGATGAACCCTATTGATGTTACTTTTTATTTACTAGGGATATGATTCAAATATACCATTCTTATCATTTCTATGAATGGTTTATATATTTGATGAAAAAGAGTTCATAAAACTAATTTCTCTTCAATGGGTTATACCATAATAAAATGATCATGAAATAAACTTCTTCTTACAAGGTTTATTATATGATGAATTATGAAATGATTATGAAACCTATTTATTTTCTATAGGTATTTATGAGATAAGATGTTTATGAAACCCATTTATTTTCTTGGGATCAAATATGATGAATGATTTATTATATTCTAGATCATGTATCCATTATTTTAATTATGTGATGGGTAAAACCTATATCTCCCTCTAATGAATTGGGTAAATATAGATAACCCATGAGTAAATATGTTATGCGTGAACCTAATTTCATGTTCATAATTTTATGCAAGAACTTTATTACATGTTCAAAGTGTTAAAAGTGATCCTGATTATAAGTTTACAATGTTATGAGTTAAATTTCTTACATAATGAAAATGTTATGCATGGACCTGGATTTTATGTCCATAAGGTTATTGATTGAACTTATTCCATTTCCATATTTTTATGTAAGGGCGTAGATTCATGTCCTTAATTAAATGATTAAAATTGTTTCCATTTGTACATTATCATAATGTTATAAGAATATTTTTAAGAAAAACATATATGTATAATTCCAATATTGTGTTCTCATGGATCAATTCTGTTTTTCATTCCATTATGATTCATGTCTTAGATACTGCCAATACTTATTCTATAGATCAATTTTTTTTATGATATGCAAGGTATGGTTTTTCAAATGATATCATCATGTTATCTAATACTTATGATCATGTTATATTCATATCTCCCTTATTTATAGAAGAACCTTTCTGACATTTTGTCTTAAAAAAGTTTTTGTATTTATTGAAAAATAATCTTTTATAAAAGAATGTTTTAAAAAAACTGGTGAATGTTGATAAGGGGAGTCACCATTGAATACTTTACATTGTAATAGAAAATCCATCATAATGTGAAATTCCATTTTAATGAAGTTCAATAAAACTAAATTTGTGAAGGATGATTTTACTGACTTTGATAAGGAAGATTAGAATTACTCTGAGAACGAAGATTGGACTAACTATGAGAATTAAGATCAGACTGATTGTGAGAAGGAAGATCAAAATGACTATGAGAAGGAAGATTGAACATACTTTGAGAAGGATTATTGGAATAAATACAATGAGGAAATTCAATGAAACTGATTCTATTGAATATGTTCTTTCATAATGAGTAGAGGAAATAAGTTAGATCATAATGAGTGGAGGAAGAAGTTTATTGTGAGGGGATGGGGAAGTAAATTATACTAATACTGAGAGAGATAATTGTACGGAAGATGAGAAATATAATCATACTAAATCTGATAAACATAACCATACTAAATATAATAAATATAATCAGACTAAATATGATCATGATAATTGAACTAAAGTAGAGAAATATAATCATACTGAAGTTGATCAAGATAATCATAATGAAGTTGAGAAAGTTAATCGTAATAAAGCTGAGCAAGATAATCAGACTGAAGACAGAAAAGATAATATTATTTAAGTTGAGTAATACTATTAGACTGAAGTTAAGAAATATAATCATGTTAAATTTGATCAATATAATCATACTAAAGATGAGCATGATAATCAGGCTGAAGATGAGAAACATAATTACGTCAAAGCTGATCAAAATAATCAGATTGAAGTAGATAAAGAAAATTAGACTGAATCTGAGAAAGATAGCTTTATTAAAGATGAGAAACATAATCAAATTGGGGCGATATAGGTTAATAAAAATGAACAAAAGTTAGTATGTTGTAGAAGAATTATTTTGGAAAAATATTTAAAGGGTTTTGAGGAGTCCAAATTGACATTTAAATGTCAGTGTTTTCCATAGTTTTGAGATTTTATTAAGAAGGAATGATTTTTCAGTTTCCCGCCTTTTATATTCTATTTCACCTATAAATAAAACTAGAGTAAATTCATACATTATAATGATTTTGATGTGTAGAAATGGTGGAGCACTGCATATTTTTTGTCATGTTTTTATTTCTGAACTGAGATCTTTGAATAAGGCCAGACACCTAAAAGTTTTGTTTACCCGACTGAATAATATCACACTAATCATTTGAATAGAGTTTGAGAGGTATAATTATAGGAATGGGGTCATTATAATGAGTACATTATAATGATGCAATTAGACTATAGATCAGACCAATAGTCATCAAGTTGATATTTCGAGTAGAGTTTTATACAGAAAATGTTTTTGTGATCATTACTTTTGTGGCCAAATTGTTTGTAATAATTATTTTTAAACTAATGAAAGTCTGTATAATCATTTATATCAGTATATAAATGCTTTCTAGTGGGATAAATTACATGTTTTATTCACTTATTTAAATTAGTGAATTTACAAAGACCCACATGAGTTGCTAAGAAAAGGATGTAGGCTCTCACCCTAAGGCCGACCCTTTTAAATCTTCCGTGATTTACTTTCTTTAATAATTTTTCATGAATTAGTGTTTAAAAAAATATGATAAGGATAAGAAATTTTATAGGTTTCAGGGGTTAGGTTTTAAAGGTACTAAAATATATAAAAATTGAACAATAGATTCTACCCCCCTTCCTAGGCGTTATTTGATTATTTTGAACATTAATTTCTATCAGTGGTGAAGGTTGCCTCATTGAATCCATGTCATGGATAATCTCAATTATTCCATTAGGAGATAAAATCTTATATTTTATGAAAAAATTTGTTATGGATGGAATAATAGGATGATTCCTTATCTCCTATATCTAGGCATGGATGTTTTTTAAGGTTATAAAATAGGGTTCCCACCTATTGGGGAAGATGCCCAAATGAATTTTGTTAATAAGAGAAATATTGAAGGTGGTAGAAAATCTAGAAATAATATCCTTATTTTCTTATCAAAAAAAATTATCAGAAGGTGATGGGTCTCAAAACATTAAATAGTATGTGGGATAAGATTTAAATTATTTTTCAAAGGAATACTAAAGTTAAGGAAGAAAATATAAAAAAATTCATTGTATGTATGAAGACATAATAATGAGATATGAAAAAAATATTTATGAATACTTTACTAGATTAAATTAATTTTTTTTCAACTTCATAGGATTAAATGATGTTTATAATGATCCTATAATTGTGAGGAAACTTATCAGAAATTTTCAGAACATGTTTGATTCTAAAATTTCCTCTTTAGAAGATATGTATGATTTATCTCTTGGTGAATTTCATAACATTCATTTTTCATATGAAATGAGGAAATAACTAATATTCAAAAAGAATATTCAATATGAAATTTCTTTTGAATCAATGAGAAAATTGAAAATACATGATATTGGATATTTTGATCGTTATGACTCTGAAGATTAAGAGGATGATTAGTTGAACAACAAAATCATGTCTCTTATATCCAATAACTATTGAAGTGGAAGAGGGAAGTATGAAGGTAAAATTCCTCTCACATGTTTTTAGTGTGGTGTAATATTATACTTTTTATATAATTATACCAAAAATAGTGATGGAGAATATTTAGATGATTCTAATGAAAAACCTTGATGGAATAAGTGGAAAAAAAGTTCTAATGAATAAAAGTCATCCCAAAAATATAAGAAAAAGTTCACGAGAGAAAAAATAATAATACTGAGAAAGAAATTGGAACCATACTCAATTGAAAACAATTGTTTAGACGATTAATGTTTAGATAAATTCAGAACCCTCATTTAAAAAGATGTTAAAAAAAGATTCTTCATATAGTGGAGAAGGTGATAAAGAATCATATATAGTGTATACACTTATAACATGACATTTTACATTTCTAGAGAAAATAACTCCCAATAAATAAATCATATTAATAAATAATGATTGTGAAGAATTTTTCAAAGGAATAATATATGTCATCAAGTATCATGGAGAATACATTCAGAAGATCATAAGTTACAAATTTAGAATCGATGAACTAATAAATATGGTTGAAGATCTTAGTAAAAAAATAGGTTGTGAGGAAGAAAAAGTTACCAGGATTCTATAAAAACATATTGATATTTAAATTAACTTTTGGGAGATAAATAAAAACTTAAAAAAATTCAAAATTAAAATTTGAGACTTCTAATGTTGATGAGAGAGGTCAAATTATGAATCAGGTGAAATCCTCACCCACAAAGAATAATGTTTTATCTGATTTTATAACATTCCAGGTTCCAAAAATGTAATTTGAAAGGGTCTGAAGAACCTATTTCATTTAAAAAATATGAACAATCACTTAGGAGGAAATATGGTCCATGTCGGGAGATTATTAAATCTAGAATAATTCATCAACCTCAACAAGGTATCTACAAGGAAATATATTACTTCCATATAAAATCAAGATTTTAATATTATTACTGGTGTTATGGAATCTATGGTAATAGTGATTATAATTATTGGCATAAATTTTCAACTCCTAAAAGATGTTTTGAACAAAGTGAAAGAAATTGTTGAAGAAGGGTGAGTAACTTTCCTACCCACAGAAAGTTAGAAAATAAAAATCTCATGATTTTAGAAACATTACAAAAAATATATATTATAATTTATAAATGAAGTTTGGGTAATATGTGATTGGGAAGGTCACCATTCTGAAATATATATTAAACTCCTTCCTAAATATGTTTCTTATGGCATAAAAGAATAGGAATCTGGAAATAATAAAGTTAATGAAAGATATTTTGTTGTAAAGAATATTTTTAAAGAATGTAAAAGGAATATTATAGGGATACATGATTGTATTTTTTATTCACATATTACATGTGATAATAAAAAATGGAAACATGTTGAAGGTCATGTTAGAGTAGAAGTTACATTTGGTAGTGATAGTTCCTTAAAAATCATAAGAATCGGAATGGTTGAGATTGAAGAAGAAAAGATGACATCTAAGGATTTTTTATTTATTGAGGGGATAAAACATAACTTACATAGTATGAGTAAACTTTATGATGAGGTAAAGAAGTTATATTTAGAAAATATTATTGTTTTATCAAAAGAACAAATTATTTCAATGATATTAGAAAAGTAGAATGAACCAGAAGTAATCTCTTTCAGATTAGAGGACTTAACAGCTCATGTTATCTAAGTGGTGAAGACGAGAATACGTTTTTTCACTAGAGACATAGCCACATTGTGCAGAAATACATGAAATAAAATCTAGTGTTTATGTTTACCATTATTTTCTAAAATTGAAAAGAAAATATGATGTTGTTTTTATTACTTTTTAGAATGAGAAGATGACTAACAATTGTCATAAGAGAGTTGAGATTCAGTCCGCCAGATCTCTTGAACTTATTAATTCCAATTTATGAGGGTCTATGGTACATTGATCATAAAAATTATATTTATACCTTATCAATTTTATTTATGATTTCACTCGGATGTCAAACATGAAGCTTATGAAACACAAATAAGAGGCTTTTTAAATTATCATGTTTTTTTGAATATAAGTTGAGAATGAAATGGGGGATTATATTAATAATATGGGAATATATAATTGTACCAAATTCAAAAGTAATAATTATGAAACTTTTCTAAGAATTCATGGTATCAAAAATCATTTTAGTTCTCTCAAAACACCACAAAAAATGGAGTAGAAGAAATAAATAATATAAGTTTGGTGGAAATGAGAAGAATTATGTTAGAAAAATACATACATTCAATGTTCTACTTGAGAGAATTTGTTAGTACTATTGTAAATATTTTGAATAAATGTCTCTTGATACTAGAATCCAACCTGACTTCTTATGAAATGTGGTATAACAAAAAACCTTCATTGAAGTACTTAATTGTTTTTGGACTATAGGGTTAATTAAAATCAAAAAATACATATCTGGGAATGTTTTATTTGATAGCTGAGGAGGGAAATTTTATGTGTTATTCACCCAATGTATGATGTTGATAAATATGGAAGAATATCTTACAAAGGTTGTAGGACTCAGATGATGTGAAAGTAATTGAAAAAAAAGTTCTTAAAAAATGTTATCAAGAATGAGGATGAGGATAAACTAGATATTTCTAATGATAGTAAGTCAAATCATCCTTACAATGATTCAAAAGAAATGTGTGATGATAAAAGTTATTCTGGAGGATATAATTTTAAATATCCCACCATAAAAATCATGTTGTGTCCAAAAAGATTTCTAGAAATCATAAGTTCCTAGTTTATACCACAATAAAGTTCATATTAGAAAACAAAACATAATTAATATCAAAAGTTGAACTGGAATCAGTTTAAAAATATATTTAGAAAAAAAAGAAAGGGTGGACACAATGAATGAAGAGTTTTATCACATTGAAAAAAATGAAAATTGGTAACTTGTTCCACAACTAGAAAATAAAAATTATTATCGGAATAATGTGGGTTTAACGAAACAAATTTAATGAGTTTGGGGATGTTTCAAGAAATAATGAAGTACTTATTTTTAAAGTATATACACCAGTGGAAGGGGTGGATTTTTAATAAACCTTTTCCCTAATTTCAATATTAAAAAGTATTATAAATCTGTTATGGGTTGAAACATTCTCCATGTCCTCGGTATTGAAAACCTGATAGCTTTTTGAAAATGTTGAATTTTTCTATAGGAAAAGTTTTTCAACTTATATATATAAAATATTTAGTCTCTCAAACTATAATTGTAATTTTTTATATGTATGGTATAATTTTTCTTACATAGGAATAAAAATATTGAAAAGAGTTTTCTAATGAAATAAAGAAAAATTTAAAAATTCCAATGTTGGATGAATTATCTTTCTTTCATGGATTATAAGTAAAAAAAATACATTTTCTTATCTCAGAAAAAATATACCAGGGAATTTATAAATAATTTAGTGATGGAATAATCCAATTATCTTTCTACTTATACAATTATGAGTACAAAGTTGAGTAAATATGTTTATAGAAAAGGTGTGAACCATAACTATTTTTGGAAACTGATAGGAATTCTACTTTCCCGTGTATACTTAAGGACTAATATTGTTTATGTTGTGACTTTTTATGACCCATAAAAAAGTAATACAAAAGAATCACATATATTGAAAACAAATAGAATTATGAGATATTTCAATGGAACAAATTCACATGGGTTTTTATACAAAATAAATTGTGAGATGAATTTTCATGGCTCTACAGATACCGATTCAGCTATAGATTATAATGAGAGAAAATCAACCATAGGAGGAACATTTTTTTTGGGTGAATGTTTTTTAATTTGTAATATTTGGAAATAATGTTCAGAAATATTGAGCCTTGTGGAATCAAAATATGTTGTGACCACTCAATCTCATACACAAATGTTGTGGATGAATGATCAGTTGTAATATTTGAATGTAAATGTTTCTAAATAATTGAAGATACTTTGTGACAATAAAAGTGTAATTAATATTTATAAAAATCCAATTCAACGTTGAAGATAAAAACACCTTGACATAATTTTCAACTTTATAAAAGTGAATGTTTATTCTTGAGATGTTTATTTGGAATATGTATCAATGATGTATCAAATTGTTGACATCATCACAAAGGAAATTCCAAAAGAAAGATTTTATGATTTGAGGATACAACTTCATGTTCAGCCTCATCCAATGAATTCCTAAAATCATAAAGAATTACCCCCAATATTCTTTGTATTATGATGAAATATATATAGAGAGAGAGAAAGTACCAACTTCTAACTTTTTATGATTTTTTTCTTATATTTCCTCTATAAATATTAAACTTTGGTTATCATGAAATAGGGGAAATAAAACAAGTGAGGAGATATTATCTTAAATTCTATGAAAATTGTTTTTTTCATCAATGGTTATAATTCCTTCAAAAACATTAATGTATTGATTAGTGTGTGGTAAGGACACTCTCTTTTTGTAAAGTCTTTGTTTTGGTAAAAAGTTATAAGTTGGGTTGTGAAAAATGTTTAGAGTTGAAAAAGTTAGTGAGTTTTGTTAACAATTCCAAAGGGGTATATTGAAAAACCTTTGTGATGTTTTGTCTTAATTTGTTTTTGTATTCATTTAAAACTAATATTTTATAAATGAATGTTTTTAAGAAAATGGTGAATGTTTCTATGCGGTTCACCATTGAATAACGTCTATCATATTGGGGAATCAATCATAATATGGAATTCCATCGTAATGAAGTTCAATCAGACTGAATCTTATAAGGAAGATCAGACTGAATCTACGAAGGATGATCGAACTAACTCTAAGAAGGACTATGAGACTGAATTTGAGAAGGAAGATTAGACTGACTCTAAGAAGGAATATTAGATATACACTGAGGAGAAAATTCAATCATACTGATGCTGATGAATAATTTTTATCATAATTAGTAGAGGAAGAAAGTAAGAACATAATGAGTAGAGGAAGAAAGTCAGATCATATTGAGAAGATGAAGAAGCTCGTTGTAATGGGATGAGAAAGTTTATTGTATTGAGGCCGAGTAAGATAATTATTATAATGTTGATCAAAATAATCATACTAGAGATGATAAATCTAATCATACTAAATGTAACACACCATTCTTCCACGGTATGTTTCCCTTTGAATAATTCAATAGCTTGCATTGTACGCAACTTCTAGATTCTAAAACACCTGGACCAATCAAAGTAGCCGTTATGAATAGTAAGACCCACTTTTTAAAATTTTAGGAATTTTATCATTCAAAATGGACTTCATTTATTGTTTCAGAATATCGAAATTAGATTAGGGTGAAATTTTGGAACTTTTCTGATAACTTTCATATTTTGATTACTAATAAAAATTACTAAATTTTAATTAAAAACAATTTTTTTAATAGAAACAATTAATAGTGATAAATTATGCATTTGAGTGATTTTTAAGTATAATTAGAATATATTTTTACCATTTAATCCAATGTAGGTCATTATAAGTAATTTCACATTTAAATTTGACATAAAAAACTATCAATCTTCTGATAGTTATTATTTCATAATAACACGCTTTTTGTTTCGATAACGCGAATTAATTTTCAATTAATTTCTACCACTTATGTGTTTTGAATTTAGCAAAATGGATTCCATATTTTGAATCAAGAGTTAAAAATTGTGTAAATAGGTAACTTTTATTTTTATACATTTTGAATAATTACTTCGTTAAATAATTTATTTACAAGGGTTAAAAGGTAAATCCCTTTAATAAGGGTAAAATAATAATATTATAAAAATATTAAATTAACCTAAAACGTGTCATAACTCTTTTGGTTGAAACATTTCCGACCATGGGAATCTTTGGATCGATTTTGGGACCCCATCGAGCCACTTGTAAGTGATAATGACACTTTATATTAATTAAGTTAAAGTAAATACAAAAATGACAAAAGCATATATCGTTTAGAAAAACAATTTTTACGTAGGGTTATATATGTCATATTTTCTATTATAAATATTAATTAGAAAGATAATCCGATTTCCTACATAATGGTATTTTATTTATAATTTTTAGATATTATATAATTTCATTTATTTATGACACAATGATGATGCAGTAATTACATTATTAGTGAAATATTAAAATAATTGACATTATAAATACAAAAATAAATATAATTTGACACTTTTAATGATTTAAACGAATTCTATAGGTTAATATGACATATTAGTGTTGATTAAATGGATTATTTTCGAAATAATAATGCTGTTATGAATTTAGAAAAAACAAAATACCAAATAGTGTCAAAATTGACATAAAAGAGTTTTTGAAACAAATATTATATTATTAATTGATATTCAATTCCTCAAAAACTAAAGTTCATCCAATATACTTATATAATGATAGGTGTATCATTAATGAACCACTTGGGGTTCTATTGAGAGGATATAGTAAGTTTATTGACTATATAATATAAAAATACAAAGAGACATGGTAAATGATAAACTATTAATTTAAGAGTTAAATATAAATAATAAGGTTAATATAGTGACACAAACCAGTCTATAATCTATTGGTTGAAAGGATTTATACCCATACCCACCTTATCCGAGAAATAAGTCACTTTGGAGCCATTAGAAACCGAATATGAATTTATTATAAAATAATATTTCTAGCTTTTTCTATGATTCCCCTCACCCCTCTTATAAAAGGGCACTCCACAATCTCTCAATTTCACCCCTTCAAAGCCATTTGGATCAGCCAAACCCTATCCAAATATCCTATAAACTTCCATAACTTCAACATGTAGGCCTTAGTTTGATCATAAATCCAACCTAAGTAGCCCTTTTGATCAAATCAAAAGGAAGAACCCGAAGAAGAGGTAATGTTTTCACTACCGTCTTTCAAGTTCCTTTCTTCTTCCATTTCTTCATTATTTATTATTTCCATTCTAAAGTAATAACTCCAGTATCTTCTATATAATGTGATTTTATTATAATTATGTTACAACCATATTCAGTATTCTATCCTTCATTTGAATGACATGTCACCATACGTGCGTACGTACAGCTTACCGCCTCCACGTCGTGGTGTAATTGTTATTCAATACATCATTATTTGGATGGGTATAATAATGATATATAATTCATGTAAATAATAAATATAACATGATAATTATTATCTATATATATGATATACTATCCAATTATATACGATCTTAATATCATAAGAATGATATTGTCGCTCGTGCGTACGTACAAAATACAGTCTCCACGAACGCGATAAGATTCATTCCTCATCGTATCCATTCAAGTCTAATTCTCATTTTATGATTAAAATTAATGTTTAAAAAATTTATATCATTCTGGATATGATTAACATTAAACCTATCCATAACAAAAATGACTTACGTAACAAAGCATCTAAGGGAAAACGAATCAGTTAACACCTGAAACAATGATAATACTAAGATATTATTAACAAAGAAATGTTAAAAGATAATACATGATATCATATTAATGTATATGATTCCTATATAATTTAATAACTATTATTTCACTATTATACAGTAGGTAAACCAACCCTCAACCAAGGAAAAGTACAAGTTAAGGGTTTATTTCACAATCTCTACATTATCCGAGGTTGTTTATACATAATTATCTATTGGAGCCTCTTTATCATCCACAACCATGTTTCTTAAAAATGTATTTCAAAACATTCTTATTATTTTATAGACTATGGGTTAAAGTCATTTATACCCTTTTTTGAATTTTTTAAGATGTTTATAAAGGAATCTTTCCGTTGTTTTCCAAACAAGGTCCTTTTTAACCTTTTCGACAGAATTAAAGTAAGAACATATTTTTTTAATGTATACAGAGGGTGCAGCTATTTTCCACCGTTATTACATTGTCAAAGCTTACCTTAAAATCTTATAAGAATATTTTCTAAGTAAATGTTTTAATTATGTGTCTTTTAAATGATTTCAAAAAAATAGATATTTCTATAAAATATTTTTTATTTCATCTATGTCAACATCCTTAAATTTATTTTAAGCTTATTTGAAGTTTATTTATTAAGATACAAAACTTCAATATTGTATTGAAGGATTTGTAATATGTCTGACTGTGGATGTGTTATTTTTATACCATTCATGGTATATGGAGAAATTATTAACATTTCTTATTCTAGTTTTAATACGAATGTTTATGTTATGTTTAATCCTCTTCATATGTGGAATATATTGGACTTAATATGTGACGGGTGGAGCCCGCTATTGCTCCTCGATTCATCGGTAGGTCTCATGAGACAAACTAGTGTCTTGGCACAAGTCCTTGACAAAATATTATTTTTAGTCTTGGAACAAGGCCTTGACTATGTGGTTTTGATAGTCTAGCATTATGCATTCCTTCCTTATGAAAGTGGTTATTGATATTGCATGTGATTATTCGATTAGTAGAATATCCATGTGAATAAGTAAATGGAATTATTTCATTTTATCTTTTCCATATTATACTGAAGTTCAAGTTTAAATTGTTATCCTTACTGAGAATATGATCTCACCCCTTTTAATGTTTTAATTTTTCCCAGGATGTGAAGAAGTATTTTATGAATGAACTATAGGGAATGTATGAGGGGATATGAAGACAAGATGTTGTTGTAGTTTTTTTTCACTTTATGATGTAATGTAAGACTTATGAATATATCTAGTGTTTCCAAGGCTACAAAACTAATCAGTCTTTCAAGACTATATATTTTGTGATCATGCCAATGTTATGTAATAATGCACCGACTCTCGTTAACTGGGTTCAGGTCATTACAGTTGGTATCAGAGGAAGTTTAGTACATACCATGGAAGTTAGATTTAGATAAACTCTGATTAGAGAATATATCCCTAAGATAGACTTTGAGAATTAGTATAGAAGAACTTCCTAGAATTTCGGTATTGTAGAGATTTTGTGAGTTTTCCGAGAAATACATAACTATCTAGATACGAGAAGGTAGCGGAGGCTCTAGCACAGATGTACATAGGGGTAAAACCCAAAAACACCACTTTGAGCTAGACTCTAATGGGAACTAGTGCACGACAATGGGCCTTGCTGTACTCTTGGTTACGACACTCCCGAGGGATATGCTTAGGATAATTCTAATATTCTTTACAAACCACTATAAATGGTTTATGAGTATATATATCCTCAAATAAAACAACTTTATGATTATGGATTATATCCATAAACTGTTCAATTTAGGTTAGGTGTTTTACAAGTTTGGATTTATGTATTGTGATTCATAATCTAATCTAGTTTATGCCATTGTTTAGAAATGGAGCCTAGTGGAAGGAATGGAAACCGTATCAATGCACGCAATCCATGTAGGATTTCCCTAATGCTCAAGATAATTATAGTGGAGCTGGTGATGCAAGTGGTTCTGATTAGCTAATCATCATACTGAGAAAACTCACTTAGGTTGTTAATACTAACCTTACTCGTATGGAACACCCTGATATGCAACATGGAGGATCAATGTATGATCGTTTCATGAGGAAAAAACCACAAACATTAAATGGGGGTACAAATACACTAGTAGCTGAGAAATGGATAAATTCCATAGAGAAAATATTTCTTTCCTTAGGGAGTAGCGAAAGGGAAAAAGTTGTCATGGTAGTTTACCGCCTCACTAGAGATGCTGATCAATGGTGGTCATTGATTCAAAACACGAAATAAGATGATTATGTATCAAATATGGAATGGAGGGAGTTTAAATATATTTTCTTATAAAAATAATTTCTTCGTGTGCATTGAGCGGATATGGAAAGGCAATTTCTGAGTCTGAGGTAAAAGGAGGACAAGAATGTTGCAAAGTATGAGTCTAACTTCACAAGGTTAGAAAAGCATGCTGCAAATTATATACGTAACCCAAGAAGTAAGATTGATCGTTTCATTGATGGGTTAAAACTTTTTCTCTGTCGAGCATTAATAGCACAATCCTTCTTGTCGTACGAAGATATTTTATCATGTGCTATCAAGAGAGAAAAATAATTCTCTAAGTCTTATGACTTTAAAGAAAAGCAAGAGAAGAAGAGATCTGTTGATCACTATGGAAATGGAAATAAGGCGAAGAAGGGAAAAGTTGAATATCCATTTTGTAGTAAATGTGGGAAGAAACACCCTGGTACTTGCTTAAAAGAAATGGGAGTCTGTTACAAGTGTGATGAAAAAGGACACCAAGATCGTGATTGCAAGGGAAAGAAAGAAGCTATCCATGTTCAATGCTATAATTGCAGGGAAATGGTACATTATGCAAATGAATGTCCGAAACATCATTGGAACTTACCTCAGAAAAGGCCAAGGGATCAAGGCCAGGCTTATCTTATCACTACTGCTGAGGTAGAAGCTCTGAAAGACGTTTGGGCAGGTAATTTAATGGTTTCCTAATGTTTAGCAAATGCTTTATTTGATTCTGGATCATTTAATTGTTTCATATCTTCCCAGTTTTCTAAAAAAATTAGATATTTCTAATTTTATTTAACAAGGGAGTTATCAATAAAAAAAATTTAAGGGAAGTATCATTGCAATAAAGTTTTGTGAATCAGTCCCCACATAAATGTTCTTTATCTGTTGATCTCATCGTCATACCCATGATTGAATTCGATATACTCCTCAGTATAGATTGGCTTTTGGACCATGATGCGCAGATTTGTTGTAAGAAGAAGGAGGTTATGATTTTTGATGATGATGATAAAGAACACCATATATTTAGAGTATAATCATCACCACATTATTCTTATCTAGATCCACCCCCAGTTGCTAAACTAAATTCAATTATGAGGGAGGAAGAGAATGAAATAACTGTGGGTGAGGAACAGAATGTTAAAATAGATAATGTACCTATTGTGAAAGAATATGTCGACGTTTTACAGATGATTTACCTGGACATCCTCCAGAATGAGAAATTGAGTTTTCCATTGATTTAATTCCTGCTTTAAGGCCTATATCAAAGACCCCTTATAGAATGACCACTTTGGAATTAGTTGAACTAAAGAAACAACTAGAGGAATTGAGTAATAAGGTATTTATTCACCCTAGTGTTTCTCCATGGGGATCCCCTGTTCTTTTTGTTAAGAAGAAAGATGGATCTATGAGGTTAGGTATCGACTATAGGGAGATCAATGCTATAACAATAAAGAACAAGTATCCCCTACCTCGCATTGATGATTTATTTGACCAACTACATGGAGATAAATACTTTTCAAAGATTGAACTTAGATCTGGATATCATCAGTTGTGTGTGAAGAAGGAAGACATTCCAAAGAAAACATTTCTAACCAGGTATAGGCATTACGAGTTTACAGTAATGCCTTTTGGGCTGAATAATGCACCCTATGTTTTCCTGGATCTAATGAACAGAGTTTTCAAGGAATATATTGATGACTTTTTAGTGTTATTTATTGATGATATCTTGGTATACTCCAAAATCTATGAGGATCATGAAAATAATTTGCGCATTATTCTAAAGAATCTTAGAAGACATGAATTATAGGGGAAGTTTAACATGTGTGAATTCTGGATTTAGGGGATTTATTTTCCTGAAAATATTATCTCTAAGGATGGAATCTCCGTTGATACTTCTAAGACAAGAGCGATCCATGAACGTCCAGAACTGATCACTATAACTGAGGTATGTAGTTTTATTGGTTTATCCGGTTATTATCGACGTTTCGTCCATAATATTTCCCGATTGGCTAACACATTAATGAAGCTCACACATAAAGGGGTTAAATTTGTTTGGAAAAAGAGTGTGAAGAATGTTTTGAAGAACTGAAGAGAAGATTAGTCAATTCTCCTATATTGACTCTACCATCAGGGAATGATGGGTTTGTTATTTATAGTGATGCATCGAAGAAAGGAATTGGTTGTGTCCTTATGCAGAATTACAGGGTTATTGCCTATGCATCACGACAGCTGAAAATTCATGAGCAAAACTATCCTACTCATGATCTTGAGTTAGCTATTGTAATCTTTGATTTGAAGATATGGATAAATTATCTCTATGGGGAAAAATGTGAGATATATACCGATCACAAGAGTTTGAAGTATATTTTCTCATAGAAAGAACTCAACATGATGCAAAATAGATGGCTTGAATTACTCAAGGATTATGATTGCACGATACACTACCACCCAGGGAAGGAAAATAAGGTGGAAGATTCATTGAGCAGAAAGGATCATGGAGTTCTGAACAAGATGATAGTTGAAATCGATCATATTTTCATGGATCTAGTAATATTGAATATGGGAATAACCATGGAAGGTAAAACATCAATTCTTTTTCAAATGGTTGCCAAACCATCTTTACTATAAAGGATTAAGAGTTCTCAAAATGATGGTGAATATTTTCAAAATAATATTAAAGTTGTGAATGATGGGAGATTGAGTGACTTTGTCTATGAAGATGGAATTTTGAAATTTGGGAACAGACTTTGTGTTCCCAATATACCTGATCTAAAAAGGGAATTGTTGGATGATGATCATAGTTTCAATTTATTTATACACTCTGGGAGCACCAAAATGTATAGAGATTTGAAGGAACATTTTTTGTGGGACAACATGAAGAGGGAGATTGCTGATTTTGTGTCAAGATGTATGTTTTGTCAATAAGTGAAGTCTAGAAGGAAACAACCTGGAGGAGTCATGAAACCTCTTCCCATACTTGAGTGGAAATGGGATAATATTACGATGGACTTTGTCATGGGACTACCAAAGACTCCTAGAAAGAACGATGCAATATGGGTCATTGTTGATCATCTTACCAAGTCAGCGCATTTTCTTTATATAAGAGAAGATCTACCAGTTGAACATCTTGAAATGATATATGTTAATGAAGTTGTGAGACTTCATGGATTACCCCTATCAATTGTTTCTTATCATGATCCACGTTTTACATCAAGATTCTGGAAGAGTCTTCTGAAGGCCTTGGATACTGAACTTCATTTGAGCACTGCCTACCACCCCCAAACTGATGGAAAATCAGAACGGACTATTCAAACCTTATAAGACATGTTGTGATCATGATCACTTGACTTTCAGGGTATGTGGGATCAATATTTACCTTTGGTAGAATTTTCCTATAATAATAGCTTCTATTCGAGTATTCAGATGGCACTATATGAAGCATTATAAGAAAAGAGATGTCGCATGCCAACCTGTTGGGATGATGTTAGTGAAAGAAAACTCGTAGGCCTAGAACTGATGGAGGAAATGATGGAAAATGTGAATTTAATCCAAAACCAAATCGAAGCATCTCAAAGTAGGTAGAAGAACTATGCTGATAACCGAAGGAAGGATTTGGAATTTCAGGTAGGAGATCATGTTTTTTGAAGGTATCTCCATGGAAGGGAGTTATACATTTCAGTAATAAAGGTCAATTTTGTCCCAAGTAAATAGGACCTTTCTAAATTCTAGAATGAATTGGGATGTAGCTTACCATTTGGAAATATCGCCAAATCTCTCTAAAGTTCACGATGTGGTCCATGTATCACTGTTGAGAAAATACATGCCTGACCCAACGCATGTACTCACCTATGAGGAATTAGAATTGGAACCCGATCTATCTTATTATGAAGATCTTGTCAATGTTCTTGATACAAGAGAAGAAGTTCTGAGAAACTAGACAACTCGTCTGGTAAAAGTTTTATGGAGAAACTATAAATGGAAGAGACAATGTGGGAACCCAAGGAACTTATGATGAAGAACCACCCGAGTCTTCTTATGCAGTAATATTCTAGAAATTTCTAAGATGAAATTATTTTAAGGAGGGGATAATTTATCACCCCAAGCTTCCATGATACGTTTCCCTTCGAATAATTCAATAACATGCATTGTACGCAACTTCGAGATTCTAACACACCGCGACCAATCAAAGTAGCTGTTATAAATAGTAATACCCTCTTTTTAAAATTTTATGAATTTTATCATTCAAAATGGACTTAATTTTTGGTTTCGGAATACTAAAATTTACTTAGGGTGAAATTTTGGTACTTTTTTGATAAATTTCATATTTTGATGAATAATGGAAATTACTAAATTTTAATTAAAAACAACTTTTTTAATCGAAACAATTTATAGTGATAAATTATGAATTTGACTGATTTTAAATAATAATTAGATTATATTTTTACCATTTAATCCAATTTAGGTCCTTATAAGTAATTTCACATTGAAATTTGACATTAACAATTTTCAATCTTCTGATAGTTATTATTTCATAAAAACACGATTTTTGTTTCGACAACGAGAATTAATTTTAAATTAATTTATGCTAGTTCTGTGTTTGGAATTTAGAAAAATGGATTCCATATTTATAATCAGGAGGTCCAAATTTTTTAAATATGTAACTTTTATTTTTAGACATTTTGAATAATTACTTCGTTAAATATTTTATTTACCATGGTTAAAGGGTAAGTCCGGTAAATAAGGTTAAAATAATAATATTATAATAATATTAAATTACCCTAAAACTTGTCCTTCCATATTTGTTGATACATGTCCGACCATGGGCATCTTTGGATCGATTTTGGGACCCCATGGAGCCACATGTAATTGATAATGACACTTTATATTAATTAAGTTAAATTAAATAAAAAAATGACATAAGCATGTATCTTTTAGAAAAACAATTTTTTACATAGGGTTATATATGTTATATTTTCGATTATAAATATTTATTATAAATCTAAATGTATTTCCTACATAATGGTATTTTATTTATAAATTTTAGACATTAAATAATTTAATTTATTTATGACATAATGATGATGCAGTAATTACCTTATTAGTGAAATATTAAAATAATTGATATTATAAATAACCAAATAAATATAATTTGACACATTTAATGAATTAAAAGAATTTTATAGGTTAATATGACATTTTAGGGTTTATTAAATGAATTATTTTCAAAGTAAAAATGCTGTTATAAATTTAGAAAAAACAAAATACCAAATAGTGTCAAAATTTGCATAAAAGAGTTTTTAAAAAAGATATTATATTATTAATTGATATTCAATTCTTAAAAATATAAGGATAGTCCAAAAGACTTATATAATGATAGGTGTATCATTAATGAACCACTTGGGGGTCTCTTGGAAGTATATAGTATGTTTATTGACTATATAATATAAAAATACAATGAGACATGGTAAATGTTAAACTATTTAACTAAGAGTTAAATATAAACGATAAGGTTAATATAGTGACACGAACCAGTATAAAAGGTATTTTTTGAAAGGATTTCAACCCATCCCCACCTTATCCTAGAAATAAGTCACTTTGGAGCCATTATAAAACGAATATGAATTTATTATAAAATAATATTTCTAGCTTTTCCTAAGGTGCCCCTCACCCCTCTTATAAAAGGGCACTCCCCCTTCTCTCAATTCCACACCTTCAAAGCCTTTTGACTCGGCGAAAACCTACCCAAATATCCTATAAACTTCCCAAAATTCAACCTAGAGGCCTTAGTTTGATCATAAAGCCAACTTAATGAGACCTTTTGATCAAATCAAAAGGAAGAACCCGAAGAAGAGGTAATGTTTTCAGCACACTCTTTCAAGTTTCTTTTCTTCTTCCACTTATTATTTCTTTTTTATTTACATTATAAAGTAATAAATACAGTATATTCTATATACTATTATGTTATTATAAAAATGTTACAACCATATTCATTATTCTATCCATCCTTTGAATAACATGTCACCATACGTGCATACGTACAACTTACCGTCTCCACGTCGTGGTGTAATTGTTATTCAAAACATTATTATTTGGATGGGTATAATAATGATATGTAATTAATGTAAATAATAAATATAACATGATAATTATTCTGTATATATGATATATCATCCAATTTTATACGATTTTAATATCAAAACAATGATATTTTCGCTCGTGCGTACGTACGGACTACCGTCTCCACGAACACGATGAGATTCATTCCCCATTGTGTCCACTCAAGACTACTTCTCATTTGATGATTAAAAGTAATTTTTAAGAACTTTATATCATTATTTATATGAATAAGATACAACCTATCCATAACAAACACGGCTTATGTAACAAAGCAAATAAGGGAAAACGAATTTGTTAACACCCGAAACAACGATAATATTGAGATATTATTAACAAAGAAATGTTAAAATAACTTATATGATATCATATTAATATATATGATTCATGTATAATTTAATAACAATTATTTCACCATTATAAAGGATGTAAACCAACCCTCAACCAAGGAAAAGTACAAGGTAAGGTTTTATTTCACAATCTCTACATTATCTGAGGTTGTTTATACGTAATTATCTATTGGGACCTCTTATTCATCCACATCCATGTTTCTTAAAAATGTATTTCAAATAATTCTTAATATTTTATATACTATGGGTTAAATTAATTTATAACCTTGTTTGACTTTTATAAGATGTTTATAAAGGAATCTTTTCATCATTTTCCAAACAAGGTCCTTTTTAACCTTTTCGACAGAATTAAGGTTAGAATGACTTTTTTTAACGTATACGGTGGGTGCGGCTATTTTCCACCATTATAAAATCGTAGAAGCCTCCGTTACAAGCTTATAAGAATATTTTCAAAGTAAATGTTTTAATTATGTGGCTTTTAATTGATTTCAAAAAAATAGATATTTCACTCAAATAGTTTTGATTTCATCTATGTCAACATCCTTTAATTGATTTTAAGCTTAGTTGAAGTTGATTTATTAAGATACAAAACTTCCATATTGTATTTAAGGTTTTGTGATAAGTTTGACTATGGATGTGTTATTTTAATACCATTCATGGTTTATGAAGAAAGTATTTACATTTTTAATGCTAGTTTTAATATGAATGTTTATGTTATGTTTAAACCTGTTCATATGAGGAATGCATTGGACTTAATAAGTGACAGGTGGAGCCCGCTATAGCTCTTTGATGCATTAGTAGGTCTCATGAGACAAACTATTGTCTTGGCACAAGGCCTTGAAAAAATATTATTTTTAGTCTTGGCACAAGGCCTTGACTATGTGGTTATGATAGTCTGGCATTATGCATTCCATCATTATGAAAGTGGTTATTGATATTGCATGTGATTATTCGATTAGTAGAATATACATGTGAATAAGTAAATGGAATTATTTAATTTTATGTTTTCCATATTATGTTGAAGTTCAAGTTTAAAAGGCTTTTGTTTTAGATATACATTTCCTTAAATGTTTATGTTTGTTTATGAAAGTTTCTTCTATATTGCTATACTTACTGAGAATCTGATCTCACCCATTTAAATGTTTTAATTTTTTCCAGGATGTGAAGAAGTATTTTATGAGTGACCTTTAGGGAATGTATGAGAGGATATGAAGATAATATGTTGTTGTAGTTTTTTTACACTTTACGATGTAATGTAAGACTTATAAATATATCTAGTGTTTTCAAGGCTACTAAACTAATCGGTCATTCAAGACTTGATCTTTTGTGATCATGCCAATGTTATGTAATAATGCACCGACTCTAGGTAACTGGGGTCGGGGCATTACACAAAATATGAGAAAGATTTTTGTATTAAAGATAAGTAAGATAATATGACTGAATTAAGCATGATAATCATAAAAAACCTAATAAAGATAATATTATAGAAGATGAGAAAGACAGTCATACTAAATATGACCATAATAATCATACATAAGCTTAGAAAGATAATCATACTGAATCTGATCAAGAAAATTTTACTTGAAATTATTTAGGACAATCATATTTAAGCTGATGGAGATAATTATACTGAATCTAAGCAATATAATCAGACTATAGCTGAGCAAGATAATCATACTGAAACTGAGAAAGATAATCGGGGTGAAGCTGACCAAGGTAATAAAACTATATATGATTAAGATAAGTTTACTATCGATTATAAAGATAATCATATTAGAGAAGATAAACTTAATCATACTAAACAAAAATTAATATGTTTGAGAAGAAATATTTTAGAGAAATATTGGGAATGTTTGAAGGAGTCAACAATGAAGTAAAAATGAATGTGTTTTCATGATTTTTTTTGAGTAAACATTAAAAGGTTTTTAGATTCTCACCTTTTGTATTTGTAGTTTTCTAGAAATACAAGAAGAGTACATTTGTAATTTGTAATATTTTTTAAATGAAGGAAATTATGAGAAAAAAATATTTCTTTTCATGTTTTTCTTTCTAAATTGATATCTCCGAAGAATGTTAGACAAATAAAAGTTTTTTACCAGGATGAGTAAGATCACATTGATAATTTGAGAAAAATTGAAGAAGTGTAGTTTGATAAAAGGGTTCATCATAATGAGACAATAAAATCAAGGATTAGACATAAGAATCATCAAACTGAGTTTTTGGACATAGTTTTCTAGATAAAATGTTTTTTTTGATATTTTATTTTGTGGCTCAATTAGTTGTAATAAAACCTTGTAAAATAATTGGATTTAATATAATCATTTCTATAGAGAGATTGAATATGTATAATGGGATTTGGAACATTTTTTATTCACTTATTTAATTTATTGAAAATCCTCTAGACCCACATGAGTGGCTATGGAAATGATATAGGTTCTCGCACTAAGGATGAACCTTGTAACTATTGTGTTCTTTACATGATTCCCTACTTTTCCATGTATGATCATTTACTAAAAGATGATAATAATATGAACATAAATTGGTTGTAGGGGTTAACTTTTAAATGTATTAAAACTTATAAAAAGTTAATAATTGATTCAATTAACCCCTTCTCAGTTTTTCATTAATCCTTTAGAACACAATTTACACTTACTGAACATCTAAGCTCACCCTTTATTATGTTTCATATCCCCATGTTATAAATAAAATTTTAATTAAGTTATTTTTAAGAATAATACCAAGTGGTAATCTATTTATGAGATATGTTAAAGATCATTCATGAATTAAGAATATTGTTTATCTAGTCTCCAAAAACACTGAATCTTAAAGGTTCTCAGGTTAATTATTATGAATTTTAAGGAATATTCATCTAAAAATTTGTAATTACAATTTATTAAATCATAGGATGGTATTGTTGGTAACAAATAAAATTTTTATTCAATCATTGTTGATTAGGATTAGAAAAACGTGTGTGAGATCCATAGGGATATGTATAGGGAAATGTGTTGGGATATCTCTAAGGATAAGTATAATAAAATATTATAAAATTTTGGTGATGTATAAAGTAAGGGGTTTCTGTGAAATTGTATCTCTTTATGGTTACAACATGTGGATGTACCTCTGGTATAGTTGTTCCTAGGGATAATAACTATGAAAATGGTGAATTGAGATAGATTCAATTTTCACCTGGTGAATGACAACAGACCTTTCTACACACTTGGTTTGACACACTCGGGGAAAAGGATTTTGAAATTAACAAGCATGTTATGAACCATCCTAAAGGATTTAAATAATGACTATGAATGAACTAAGTTATTCATAAGGTGTCATATATTGGAAAATAGGTTTCATAATTTAGACACCCTATATAGTTATTTTTTATGATTATGTGGTTTCCCATTGTTAATATTATTACTCACACTATGATTTTTCGTTTTAGTTAATGGTGGAACTAGAAAAGAAAAAGATTCACAATGAATATGATAAAAAAAATTTTGATGATAAAAAAATGTAATGATGACTGGAATGAAAGATATTGTGATTTTGAATAATCATTTATCACAGTATGTGATTAAAAACATACACCTTGTCCAACTCTCAAACTCACTAAATAAGAGTAGGATATGTTTTCTGATAGTTCATGTTGTAGAGACTATAGATGAAAGAAGATTCAATTTCAAATATTTCTATAATGTGGGACGAATAACTCTAGAAAATTTCTCAAAGGAATAAATTTATGTTTTAGGTGTGGAGGAGATGGAAACAGAGTAATCAATTTTTGAGAAAAAATGAAAATATCAGTTAACTAAATGGATGAGAATAATTGTTTTTACATGTAATCATAAATGGTTTAATGTTATAAATATTGAAATTATAAGCATTATACAAATTGATTTCTAAGATGGAAATCTAAAGAAGAGCTTCAGAAAGGTTGTACAGGTAGTGTTTTTTTATTGATGATGAAAAGGCTACAAATGATATATGAATAGATGGAGGTATTATGGAATAATATAATGAAGAACACTAAATGATTTTAGAATGAAGTTGAATGATTAAAGTGTTTATTTTTTTGAATTTAATAATTATGAACTATATAAGTATTGTTCAATATATGTTTTTTATTAATGATTGTAAGAATATGTATCATGGTACTGATAAACTAGAAAAGTGATTTAAGGGTGAGGTGATAATATAAGAAAAATGCATGGTGAAGGGAAGATAACCCATAATATGTTCATGATGTTGTAATAATTATGTTGAGATAAAGAGATGAGGAATATAAAAAATGTAAATTGGATAGTAATTATTACCTTGGAATTGAGTAATGATTTTATAACCATGTGTTTTATGTTATTGTTGATGGAGTATAAATTGTTTTAGATTTATTGAATATATTCTGTAATATATGATTTTATGAGGAAAGTATTAATTTTTAAATCACATATTTTTCATTATGGATTTATTGTAATTATAGTTATTACCATGTTTTAATAAAATATATGAGTAGGGTACTCAGATATTTTGTATGTGAAAACTAAGAGCCACATTATGATATTTAGGGGATTAATGTTATGTTCATTATAGGAAATTTTGTGTCCTTCTTTATAAATCATGATATTTGGAATGGTCATAACGTTAATAATTTATGGAATGGTTTATGTTTAACTATGGATGGGGTTTTAGATATTATTCTATTATTTCACAATTTGAATAATTATTCATATTGTATAACATGTTCGAACCATTTTGATTTTGATAATAACTAGATATAAAAGTAATGAATTATCATTATTTTATTGATCTTATTATCTAGATAGTTCTTCAGACATGAAAAATTGACCACTTAGAGTAAGAGATGAAGTGAAATTTATCAGTGAATAAATAATGGAGGAGATTACACTTATGAAATAGAATGAAATAGAGTAAGTATATATTCCCAATAAAATCACCCAAAATTTAGAACATGATCTTGAAATAAATTTTAGTCATATTTTTATGATATAAATGAAAATTTCCAAACCTCTTTGGTTTGTGGTTTTTGGGTTGTTGATTTTATAATGATAATTCTTTTTCTGGTGGTCAGTGATCTCTGTCACTCTCCATTATTATTTGGACATTACACTTTTCTTCGATGTCTGAATCTTCAATTACCACATTTATCTACCCTTTATAAGCCACGTATGCATTATTACAGATGACCACCAGAAATTCATTTCTATATTTTCTGAGGAAGTTTTATTATCCCTTCTACAATATGGATTTCCCGAAAAAGCATTTTCAAAATTTAAACCCATGTTTTCCAAGAACTTGATCAAATTATAGGGAATAATTTTTTTTGAGGTAGAATGTAAAAAATCAAGGGTTTATGAAATATTTTTTTTAATTAATTTTAATTTAGTTGATATCTTGCGCTACCCGCAACAACGTGTTTTAATGAATCACAGTATACTACAAATATATTATTATTCAATATGATAATTATTTCCTTGCCATTAGAATGGTGGATATGAATAGTATTAAAAAATTATAAAATTACATTATTAACATATATATTTATATATTTATAATCAATTATTTTATAACCAATTATTTATAAATGAAGATAAAAACCATATGAAAAAAAGGAAATCATTTTTTGAAAATCTATTATTATGCGCAAAAATGCAATTACCTTAATAAATTAAAAATAAAATTTATTGAATTATTTTAATGAAATTTATATACTATATATTAAATTAAATTTTTAATATTTATATTTTCTATTTTTAAGTCATTACATACAATAAAATCAATTGTACAGATAAAACTATTTTTTTCTAAATAATAGTTTCGTCACATTTTCATTTTTTAAATTAAAATTTTCTAATTATGGAAAATTTATATGAAAAAATTAAATAAATTTTTAAAATCAGCATGTAAAATTTATCATTGATTCAAAATTTAAGATTTTTCTAAGAAGGTAAATGTTTTGATTAGTAGTAAAAAATTCTAGTTTTTAATAAGAAATGTCATTTCTTTTAAAGAATTAAACAAATACAATTTTGTTATGATTATTTTAAAAGTGAAATTATTTAAATTATATATTGTTTAATCTAATATAGGTATTTTTAATCAATTTAATATTTAATTTTAATGTAAAAACATTTAAAACCATTTAAAAGTTTCTCGTTACAAAAATAGCTTTTTTGTCACACCAATGGAATTAATTTTAAATTTTATTATTCCACTTATGTGATAGAATTGGAAAAAATCGATTAAATATTTGGGATAATAATAATTTATATTATCTATAAATTCCTATTTTTTTTTTTGCCATAATGAATAGTAAACACAATAAAAATTAATTATCGCGGTTATGGTTACGACAAGTTTACTATGGGTTAAAGTAAAATGTTATGGGGTAAAATAACCTAGAAACATATACCAAAAACATTGAAAGTAAATAATTAGACCATTAGAAAATAAGGTTTGAAAAAACACCATTTTATATCCTGTTAGAATGTGAAAAATGTGTGTATACCTTTTTTATATGAAAAATTACAAGTGTTCCACTCACCTCACTTATAAAAAAACACACCCTCTCCCCCCTATTCTCCCTTACTAAACAAATTTGTTCATTAAATATATACCAAAATTTTTTCCCTGATTACATCTCAATATCCAAGATGATTTTTTCATATCATAAATCTAATTTACGAATGTTTTCTTTTAAACCAATATAGGTTGTCTGAAGAGAGGTAATGTTTTATACTATGACTTTTTTGTTTTACATCTTCTTATAACTCTGTGAAATATTTAAAAAATTAAGATGGTATAATAAAAAAGTACCCTTAACATAATGGTATTTTATTATGTTAATTTCGTAACTTATATCCATCTCCTCTTACATAATATGGGAAAAAACTGTAGATCATGTGTACAGTGGGGTACCACCTAGCGAGAAAATGTTGTCTATTTTCCATCACCACCTCTCACATATGGATATAATGATGTATTTAAGGTTTATATATATATATGATATATATGATTTTATTATACATCTTTATTTATAATTCCACACTTAAATTCTCATCCTTCAACACATTGGAAAATAATAACGATCCATGTGTGTACGACAGACTATAGCATCATGAACATATGTGATTTGTTTTTTTATTTCAATTTTAATTGGATAGTAGAAATTTTATATTAAATAAATATATAGTATATATGAGTAATTATTATTCATTTTTTATTATTATATCATATATACCTTCTTACCTTCAATTCTGTGGGGGAATACAATATCATTGTTTATTTGTATACTGGACTACCACTCTCGAAGTGATGTGATTCATTTTTCACTAACAATTTCCATGGAAGGTAATTAGGGTAATTTTAATTAATATATATGCTAAATATAATATAAAATTGATTATATAATTTTAATATGATATTTAAATTCCTTTCATTTCATCAATTGAGAAAATGGAAATAGTGTTCATACCTACGTACGACCCACCGTATCGATGAATAGTGTATTGGATTTTCTATATAAAAATTTTATGGATTAATCTAAATACATATATTTTGAATAAATAATATGTTTACATCATGGTTACAAGTTTGGAGATGATTTAACAATGATCAATGAAATAATCCCAACAATACGAGACCAAAACATATATAAAAAAGGAAGAATTATTACACAAACCATTTATTAGTTCGGAATCATTAATAAAGGGGTAATAGAAGATTTGTTTCTGATAAAAGAAGTTTTATACCGAAGTTGGGTGATTTTAGGGGGTAAAATGGTGTTAAATTACTAATGTCTGGTATAATATCTTTGAATGGTTTCCAACAGGTTTGTTTGTGGACCCAGAAACACCTAACAACTCTCACATCCATAACTCATGAACATACATTTCAAAGGGATAGGTTTATTGGGGGATTTTTCCAACGAAACATAAAAAATCATATAGGTTAATAGGATGGGAATTTAGGCTCATCTATCCCTTTTAGGGGAACTATTTCAAGTTCAGAGACTCTCTTATAGATTTATGTAATGTTCATGAATTTTTGGTTCATTACCAAGGGTGTTTATTATGGATTAGCTAGAGGAAACGACCCATTATGACTACACATGGGTTCAGAATAATATATATCAATATAATGTTCTCCATAAATGTTACCATTTTATGGATAGATAAGGGATTCTTTGGCCACTTATTGGGACCAAACTAGTTTTAATCTTCTTGTTGGGGTTCTCCAGAGTTTATCATCATCTAGGGGGTGAGAGTTTTTTTGTTGTCAGGATCAAACCAAAAAAATGGTATTCCTACATATCCTCATGAGGGGAATCAGAACCATCATAATTCGGTGCCGCTTAACTAGACACATCACCTTTTAATGCCATGTGATGAGGACCGAACAATGTAGTTTAACACCATGTAGTCAGGACATCTAGGCAAATGATTCTTGGTCAAGGATGGTGTGGGACTTATGTTGAGGTAGCCCAAGGGGCCTAGTAGATATGTATTTTTATAGATAGGGGTATGATTTTATAGAGACTATGGTCTGATGGGAATTAAGATTGGTGCAGATGTTGGGTTTGGATTGTAGGGAGGCTTCCTACATATCCCATTTTGTTGGAAATAAAAGCCCATGTAGTTCAGTGTGACTTGGAATTACACCTTAGTGAAGTAACATTAATGGGGTATGATTAGGGATCATGTTTGGAAGCTTCCCACTTGGATTGAAGTTGGTTAGGGAATACACATGGGATCTTCCTAGGATGTGATTTGGGATCACACGAATTTCATGATCAATGTTAACCTCTATGCCCACATGAGTCATGATCGGTGTGAGAAGCAAGAGGAGATAGTGGATCTTAAGATAAAACACCCTTCCACATCTACTAATGCATGGTGCTAGATCCCAAAGGAGGATAGAGTGTGTCTTTGAGCTTGCCTATCTCCCACAAGAAAGGCTAAGGGATTACCTCCAGAGGAGTTACATAAAATGGATTTTCAAGAAAGAAAATTATGTTTAAAATTGGCCCTCACTGAAGGAAGAGTCCATGGTTTATTTAAAATCCCTATAATGGTGAGGTTTATGTGATAACCCCAAGGTTATAATCCTTGTTACCATGGGAATGTAAACTCCAAGTCATTCTGAAGGCCCACCCTATTGTTGGGGCCACCCATGCGACTCCTCTTACCATGGGTATGTAAAATCTAAAGGATATATTGATGTAAATGATTATCTTTTTGTGTATTTAAGGTGGATTTTAAAGGGGTATTTGCCTGATTCTATTAGACTGGTTTGTGTAGGGCCCTCCACTAGAACCAATACCATAGAAGAGAATGATGGGAGATGGAAAGAAGAATTCCATAGAATGCCTTATTCTATGTAGAATTATCATACAAGGGATGGGGTTCCCTCCACGTAGCATGCTTCTATATAGGTGAGGTTATCTTCCACATAGAATTGTGATACATAGACTTAGGTTCTTCTAGTGTAGTGTTTGGATATGTGGGAGTAGGTTCATCCCATATAGTGATTTGCTACGCTGAGTCAAATTCCACCCATGTAGTGATTTTCTACGAAGGGTAGGGTTCCACCCGTACAGTGATTTTCAATGTAAGATTCTTATTTACAAATGGGAAATTTTTTCTATGCCAAATAGGAATTTTGTTCAATTTTTTTTTGTTTTGGATTTCCAAATGATTTATTTTATCCTTGTTTATGCTATGTGGTGGGTTTTACGTGTTGGGAATCATTAAATGGATCATTTTTTCATGGTGCGATGTTTCACCTCAATTCAGTTTGTATATTAAGTTGTGGATTATACTCCTCTTTTCATAATCCCTTATGTTATATTTATAGAGGAATGGAGGAAATGGATTCCAGTATAGCTATTCATCCACAGTTGGTGGTAAGCCTTCTTTTGTAGAAGCCCATAGTGAATTCCAATCCCATGAATGACTTAATTAGTGATGAAAAAGTTCATGGAAGGGGGTCATCATTTGCAGGGTAATAGTTCACCACCTCATTCCTTCAAAATAATTTGGTTATTTTTGGGGACCCAAGAGTACTGCCTCATCCAGTGAACTATTTAGTTCACAATGAATATTCATTTTCAGGTGTGGAAGTCTCCACCTCCTTCTCAAAATGACTGTGATTATATTTTTTGAGTATTGATATCACTCTCTCTATCCCGTGAACCATATAGTTCATAGGTTCTTTATGAAGCAGTAGATTTCCATTCGAGGCGATGTTCTACGAAGGGATTTTCACTTCACAACACTGCTTTGTCTTTCATGATTTTATACCTTTAAATACTATTCCTTTATCTCTTTCTCTGATTTTTTTTTCTTCAGTTTCAAAATTTGGGGAATTATATAGATTTTTATGGAGTTTTTAGGATAAAAAAATAACTCCCATTGGAATGGGTTCTGATTGGGACAAATAAGATGATATTTTGATGTAGAAAGTGGTCCTGTGTAAACTGATTTATGGTACACCAGTGGATATGGAGGAGGGGACCACACCTATATATAGGGACCTGATTTATTTTTTAGTTTCCAACTATCTTGGAGAACATAACACTCTCACAAACTCTATTTGTTGCATTTTCTTCTGCAAACTACATCCTTTGTAGATGCCCTAATAGGAAAACTGATTTCCATCACCCACGAACTGAAAAACATAGATTGGAATGGTAATTATGAAACTCCACCTAGTGATTGAATACTATATGTATTAAATAAATCTTAAAATCAACATTTCTCTAGCCATCACTTCATAGTCCAGGACCTTCATGAGTTTCGTGAATTGTTGGTTCATGGGCAGGTGACTTCATGGACAGTCTATTCGAAGTTGAAACATAAAATATTAATGTTACATATTCATTACCTTTCTTTCTCTAAAAAATAATTCTCATTTTGGATGATCTATTTTAGAGGAAAATGGCTTTGTATTCCACTTCTAGGAATACTACCCGGAGAAGTATGATTGTGGCTGAGAATATTGAAGATGATCTTCAATCATTCATCACTGATCATGACGGTACTCTAAGAAATATCCTTCCACTAGGACTTATGGACTACCCATTTTCTAGTAGATTACCACTTTTTTATTTTAGACTCCAAGATGATATTAATGTTCCAAAAATCAACCAAAATCTCCCCACCACTTGGTTCATGATGCCTCAATAAATCGCTTGAGCGGACATTTCTACTATAGGGTATATAATTTCTAGTTGAGGTTGGGATGATGTCATTGTTATGAATGGCTCAATGTGGACACAAATTAATCAAAAAATCCATAATAAAATTTTACAATTACTCATCCAGTATTATCCAACTTCTTTTAACATTTTACGAGGTAATCCCAATGTAGGGTGGATCTCTAAAGGGCATTTTTTGCCTCGAGGGGGAATCTTAGATGAGTGGCCTTGAGAATTCTGGGTGAATCAATATTTCATTGAATTTTCAGATTAATTGGAGGATGCCAATTTATACCAGGCAGTGTGGTTTTCTAAAATCTCATTTTATTTTCTGGCTGAGATGCTTCCTGAACTACTCATCCACTATTGTTCAAGAACAAATACATTCCGCTTGCCACATGGTTTAGTGCTGATGAGTTTGTGGTATATTTATCTACTAGATGGGATCCCTATCCTTGTTCATATGTATTATGAAATATTTTCTGTGACCAATAGCTGGGAAAATGACGAGAAATTATCTCCACTTGTGAGAGATTTGTTGGTCACAGTAGAGAGATTGATTTTTCAACCCCTCAATGATCACGCACTCATTTCATTCGATGATTGGATATAGTTTATTTTGAAGGATAATGGCCCAAGGATGAATTTCCTCTATATCTAGACTCATTCAAGAAAAAATTCATGATGCCTCCCATGTTCATACTATGATAACCTTGAGTCAGGTCAATAAACGTCATATGTTCATAGAGTTTGGTCAGACGTATCTCCTAAATTTAGATTGATGGGTTTATTTTCCAAGTTCCAAAGCAGATTTATTTTTCCCTCCCATAACATCTATAATGGTTTCCAAATATTTACCCAGATGATGGAGGTAACATTAGTGGAGGGACAACCCATCAACTCGGTCATTCCAACCATTTCTCACATTTATAAACTGTTGGGTCAAACATAGGAGGAAAGATCCCCCACATCATCTTAGTGGTCCATTCCAATTTCTATACATTTGGATGTCAAAGCATTAACACTACTATGAGTTTCATCATTGGACAATAAGTATTCATTCTATATTTTATCTCACCCTTTTGAACATCACTGTCGTTCTCCCCAAATCCTTAAGTATCAATAATATGACTGAGTTGTTGAGTGATTTTTCTCAATTTTATTTTGTGCCTTACCATGCACCCCATGGAGTAGTGATAGATTACGGAAGGTGTTATTTGGAAGAATCTTCATATATTATTGTGCTACAAGATGGAAAATTAACTGCTCACATAGATAGACTACCCATTTTTGAACCTAAAACCCCTTATAGGGTTTCAAGGAAATTTGGATTCCTGCAGCAAGTCACGTTTCTTCCAATTTCCCAGGTCAAGAGAGAATCTCACTTAGTGATTATTCACTAGTTATGGATCATGATGATTCATGAGGAATCTAGATTGAAAATAATATTTCCTCCCAAGGTAGATTCACCTAACTTATCATGGGGATACACTCAAATGTGGTTGGCTTACTACTCTGATGGAGTACTGGAGAGGTCAGTTCAATGAGTTTACAAAACAATTTTTATTCCATGTATGATGCCAATTTCACCATATCTTTCCAGAATTTCTAGAAGAATATGTTATTTTCATCATCACATGCGTTTGAATGGGGATTATTCATCATATCAATTCTATGGAGAGTTCCACATACCCTATATCCTTGAATGACATTTTCAGCAATCCAACAATGGATGGTCAATGAAGAAGAGTACTAGGAATTCCTAAAATAGTAGCCAACCTATACGTAAAGCCTCTAATATTGAACCCGCTACAAATATGGAAGATTTTCTTATTTGGGAATCTTAATTTAGGTCAAGTCTATTTTTCATAACTATAATCGTAGATTATATACCCATTGAGATTGAGGAACAATAATGAAGTTCTAGCGCTACCCCCAAACACAAAGTTGTGCGAAGATGGACGTGGCATCAAATTTGTACTACTATCATATAGACAGCCTTTTTATAGTTTTATGATAATGTAGATACATTACTTAAACTGTTTATTGATTTAGGCTTAGTATGATTTTTCTATCAAAACCTACACAACCTTATCCATCTTATTGTCATAGTTCGAGAATACCTACCTGCTAACAAAGCCACCCTTTCTCATTTTTATGCATTATATCCTCAAACAGAAGACTTATGTGATATTAACACTGAGTTTCACCACTTGATGGTGGAGGAAGAATGTTATTATGACCAAATGGTTATAGAAACCAAAGAGATTTAATAGTATGAGGATCATGTATCAAAGCTAAAGGCACAGTTGTCATCAGTGAGAGTTAATTTTAAAGAAATCAAGTAGAAATGTTGATACATTAGGGACATTGTCAGTCAAATGTGTCTAATATATAATTCAAAAGCTAATAAAAGGTCTGATTTAGAATAGACCCTTGAAGTCCCATGTCATAAATTTTTCAATTTTCTAATGAAAGACAGTTGGATTTCTTTGTAACAATTTAGCTTATTCCATGCTATATTTGTTAATGAGTCAGGTAGAGACTATAGGGAGTGGATGCCCCTCCATTCATATTACATAGAATAAAACCTTGTTTTCTCTACAATTCTTTTCCTTTAGCAATTTTTAAAATTCCAATCAATTATAGTTGATTTCTTTTGAATGATAATTTGAACTAGATATCAATTTTAATCATGAATTTTGATAAACAAATTGAAATGATCATCTAATACTCTAATTTTTCTCAAGATAAGGGAATCAGTAAGCATAGTTTTACTATTTCTAGGGTTATATGAAAAACCCTATGAATTTGGTTTCATATCTATTTTAAACCTAATTTTTTTCTAAGTACATGGTGATGTGGGATAAGCGGGTATAACTTGAAATTGTCTTAGGTATCCATTTATTGGTTTTGACCTAACAAGATATGTGAATCTTTAATATTTTATTACTCAATATTTTTCCTAAGCCATACAAATGATAAGTATAATGAGCTGAAACCTAACTTTTATCTACGGTTCCCTTGAATTTTTACCCCGTCGAGTTTTGTGTCTCCTTTCATGGGAAGTTTATTATCTTCCAAAGAGGACCAACGTTGCTGATTTTTTAGGACAAACAACTTTTACCTATAATTCTAGGGTGAGGGACCCTAGAGGGATTAATAGCAAATAATGTCCTAATGTTTTTCATACATAAATTAGGGATTTTTCTTAACCTTTATTTTATTATCTTTGAAACTAAAACATGATATGGATCATGTATGTGAGTAGAATCTATAATAATGGTCTCCAAAATGATGTTGATGGGGGAATACATATTTAATAAAAGTATCTCAGGAGGATGAATTTTACTTTGGATGATAGTAATTTCTATTTGGTCACTTATATAGAGCCAACTATGGAATAGTATGTGTTTTCAAACAAAGGTGTACTCAGGATATTATCCCTCCACTTATGATTGCTAGTTAATTTTATGGAAATTAAATTTTTACAATACCATGAGGGGTGTCATGTCTAGGGAGTGATGTATGAAAATGAAAAGGTCATATGTATAATCTTTGAACTTGAATGGGATACTTCTCCAAAAATTATTTAGAATTTTTAAAGTAGGTTTGCAGCATAGTGTAATTTAACATTGTGTAACTAGAACATGGGTGGTGCAGTTTAATATCTTACTACCAGGACATCTAGGAAATTAAATAAAAACCATGGGGTAAATGATTAACCCTTTTCATGGTAGTGTGATTAGGAACATTTTACCATATTCGGTCATGAAGGTGGGGGTGGGGGTGAAAAATATAATCTATTTTGTTTATTAATCCAAGGACTCATGTGTAAAGTAAACATCATATGGTCATATGGAGGTGGAAAACCTATCCTAAGGAAAAAGTTCCCATTAGTTGATATATATTTTTTGTGGGAAACTTACGTATAGCTGACTGGGGAATATTATACATATTCAAACAATGCTTTCCTTAATACATTGTCCCTCCAATTTTGATATAATGGGATGGTAATGGGGATTCATACCTTTCTGAACATAATGTTTTTTTTGTGAGAGGAGGGTTCCTAATCATTAAGGGGGAATCCGTGTCTCAATATCCCAAGAATAGGTAGAGAGGTTCTCCCTAGTTGGGTATTATAGGGTTCCCTACACGAATATGACATGTGCATAGGGAAGGGGCATTTATTTCTTGTTATGTCTAGACACAAGATTGGATATCTATGTGTCACTACGTATCCCATAAGGGAAAGAATAATGTTTTATATAATTCTAGGAAACTCGTGTTGTTTAACATATCATGATAATGGTATCCATCAACCAATATGATAAAAATGGGAAGTTGTTCATAACCCCAAAACTAGAGAATTGGGCATTAATACGCATCCTTAAATGATAGGAATAAATAAATTTTCAATTCATTGATGATTCCCCATATTGCTCTGACCAATACATAGGGAAATGGACACATTTTTGTTTATTGCAAGCTCAACTATAGTGCATGGCCCATTTTTTACTTTTCTAGGTAGAATTATCTCATACATAGGAACATTGAGAGGAATCATTTTCTTGTTGTATTCAGAAATATCTAGTGCAGGTCTAACCCACAAATATGAAAAAAGGAGGAATTTGTAATCTTTTATCTAGATGGACCCAATATTTAACATTCGACATCACTATATATCCCATAAAAATGTAATCAAGCCACACATAGTTCTTAAAGTATTACAGTTTTAGCATTATGTGATTAAGAAATTGGTCATACCATTTAATGCCATGTGGTGAGGAAAACATATTATCCTACAGTTTACGTTCTTATGGCTAGGAAAACTTGTGATAAAAATCATAAGAAATTGGAAGGCCAGGATGTTTTAACATGCCCTATAAATGAGAGGGAGGAAAGTTTAAACCATTAGTGGGGATAAATGAGATGCAGCATGGAAGCCATTGGGGTGTACAAAGGTAGGAAAACCCTCTCCCGGGGATGAATTTTTCTTTGGTTGATAGGTTTTTTTTGTGGGAAACTTATGTTGATCCGATTATGGCATGTTATTCATAGTTAAACAAAGTTGTCCGTGGGAAATTGTCTCTCTATTTCTGATTTCCATGGAGTTCAATGGATATCCGAAATTTCCCAGGGCACAAAGTTTGATTAATGGAAGGCATTTGTCTAAGCATAAAAGAAATATTGAGTCCATAAATAGCAATGGGATGTAAAATTATCAATATAGAATAGACTCATATATTGTAGGAGTCAATTCTATTACATCAATAGATCCCTGAATGAGGAACCCATTTTTGATATCTCCTATATAACTTTTCATATAGGAGATAGGGACACATTCCATATCTTTCCTTCATGGTTGGTATTAGGACACAAAGCCTAAGCATTACTATTTATCCTGTTAGAAAGAGAATCAATCAATACATTGTTCACAATGAAACATAAAACTTAATGTCATGTTGTATAGAATTTGGTGTGCCTTTTAATGTCTTAATACCAGGACAATGGAGAACCATATATAGATATATATACCTTGGTCATGTAGGGAATCCCCTTCTGAACCTCATAATTCCATGAAAGTTATGATTAGTGTGGGAAACAAGGGGTGCTAAGGGATCATTCCTTAACATAGAGGATATAGAATTAAATATTATAATTTTAAATTTCTGACGGTCGGGCCTAGGAATAAAAATCTATGTTTCTCTATGTACCCTTCATGTATAGGAATCAAGCCATGTATAGTTCTATATGGGGACTTTTTCTAATGGTTTGGTCCAAATAGAGAGGTTATTTTTCCTATATATTGTAGCTAGGCCTAGTACATAGGGTCTAGGAATCACTGTACATCCCATAAGATGGTATTACATCAATATGTAGTTATTAAACATGGCATGGTAGATGACTGATGCTAGGGGTGATGTCTTATTAGGTGAGGACACCATAATAGTACTATGCAATTTATCATCATATGACTATGAAGTTGGTAGCACTATTTAACCTCTTGTTGTGAGGATAGAGGTAGAAGAAGTGTTACCATGGTAGGTTCCAAGCACAGATTATATAAACTGATGTGAATGAGGACCTAAGCATCCCTATGAAAAACCACACACTTCATAAGGATACTCAAGCCAAGGATTCAGAAGGATGAGTGGATTTACAACTAGGTGTTAAGACGGAATGTGTGGGTATCACTAAATATCCAATGGTATGAGAATCAATCCGTACATAGATCTTTAATGAAAACTGCCTACATCAGTTAGTCTTACATGTGGGGAGGGGGCATTTCATTTTTTTCTTTTTTGGTTGGATGGACCTAATATTTGACATCCATATGTCTCTATATATCCCATGATGAGATAATAAAACCATATTTAGTTATTTAATGTGTCATGGTATATGAATGATGCCAAAATAGATTCTCTCTTTGGTGAGAACACCATAGTTCCATGAATTGTAATGTTATGCAGCGAAGAAATTGATGGTAAAACAATGAGATGGAGGATTTTATAGACCATAAAGAAACAAAATACTGATGTGAAAGAGGCCCTAACGACAAAGGATATAAGGAGAATCATCTCATGGATGGAGGGAAGTTTTTAGTTGGTCCAGAAAAGAAAAGTCTAAGAGTCACTATGTATCCAGTGATAACAAGAAAAAAGCAACACATAGTTCTAGATGAGAATTCTCCATGCAGGTCTGACCCATATATAAAGAAGGAAATTTTCCCATTGTTCATGGATGTGACCAGGACAAAGGGTTTGGGAATTACTATGTACACAATGATGATAGGAATTACTTTAGAAATTTTTCTATAGAAGGATACTTCCTTCGTGGATATATCACTCACATAGGAATAGATGAATTTTCATCTTTCCCATGCATATATATAGGTCATGTGTCGAAGATTGTTGATTGAAACAATTATACCCATTCATTGTAATGTCATGATGTGAATAAATTAACTCCTGGATAGGGGTCATGGAGTATGGACCCCTAATGACACACATCATTTGTCGTGCAGCTAGGATGATGGAAGCATAGTTTAACATCATGTTGAATGGACACCAGGTTCCATGTAGTTTAATGTCATGCGGTAAGTACACCGGGTTCCATGTAGTATAACTTCATGTGGTAAGCACGCCATGTTCCTTATAGTTTAATATAATTTGATAAGGATTATAGGTTCCATATAGATTAACATCATGTGGTAAGGATTCCATGTTCGAAGCATTTTCACATCATGTGGTAAGGATGGTAGGTGCCATGCATTTTAACATCATGTGGTAAGGACACCAGGTGCCATGAATTTTAATGTCATTTGATAAGGACACCAGGTTCCATGTAGTTTTACATCATGTGGTAAGGACGCCAGGTGCCATGCATTTTAATGTCATGTGGTAAGGACACTAGGTTCCATGTAGTTTTACATCATGTGGTAAGGTGTAGCACCCCAAACACATCATAGTATGTTTCTCTTAAATACATTCTAGTTATAGAATATATTTCATGAATCACTAAGCCTATATGAAACAAAACATGGTTACTTATAGGAGATATCCATAACCTAGCCATTAAAATTACATTTTCCAACTCTGCAATTTGAATTTTAAAAATCTATCCTACACGGTTGTGATCAAGATGATAATTAAAGTCTGATAGAATTAACTTAATTTTCAGTGAATAATAATGACCATTATTAATAGTAACTTACCCTTATGAATAGTAATATGACTCGTATGGATGGTATCCATACCATTGAGTGTATAAATGAATATAGTCACCTTAAAAATGAAGATAAAACTTTTAAGTGTTTATATTTTTCGAATAAATAATGATTTTAATTAAATATTTAATTAATTATATTAAGGTAACTATTTTTTAAAAATGGATTTTTTTTGGATTCTACAGGTCCAAAAATTGTTAGGTTGAATATTTCATATTTTTCTGAAATACTTCAATTTATGATGAATGGTAAAATCCTATAATTCACAATAAATGATAAATAATGGATCAATTGAGTCATTGATGATGATATTCTGATGTAAGCCCAATTTATTCAGATTTACATGTTTAAATTTCTATTCTTGGCTATGGAAGAAACACTATTCCTTGAATTATGAAGAAATAATAAATTAATGAATTTTATATTAAGAAAACTCCTCTCTCCTCCACTATAAAACCCCCCTTCACTCCCTCCTCTATTCACTCCTCTCAAGCATTGTTCCTTGCCATTATTCTCTCCAAATGTCTCCCCAAGATCCTCCCCCACTTCAAAAATCTCGTAGCCTCTTCAAAATACCAAAACCTCTCCCCTTAAGAGGTTCTCAAAGGAGGAAGTATCAAGAGGTAAACTCCTCTTTCCAATTTCTTCATTTCTTTTAAGTTCTTTTCTTTTTGTTTCTTTCCTCACCTAAATTCACCCAAATAGTATGATAACTCTAGTAACATAAATTCAATGGAATATTTTTATTCTAATGGGATATTTTATTATCTTCTCTCCTTTCCCCACCCTTTATTTGGAAGAAATGAAAGCACCGTTTGAGATGTGCTAATTTAGCACATTCAAGGACAACAATTTATCAATTTCTATTATAATCATTAATTCTGGTCATTTAACCATTTGGGTTATGGTTGAACCATATTATTATGTATGTAATATATCCTATTTTTATTTCTGTTATGTTTTTTACAAATGGTATTAAGTTATAAAGAAAAACATGTTCATTGTAGTAAAACCCACCGATTAACCAAAACGATTGTCACTAAGGTTATATATATAATAATTTCACTAAACTCTAAGTAAAAAAATTAAAATTAATATCATTTAATCTCTTGGATGTTCAATAATATCATATAACTTCATTTATGGACAACTGCATCCATATTTCATATTTATCCGAACTTTAATATAAGTGAACCGATCTTTTAAAAACAAGTAATCAAACGAGTCCGAACAATGAAATTGAACATTACAACTTTTCAAAAAGGCCTTGAATGAACTAAAAGGGTTATAATAAATCATTTAAATATAGTATATGTTCTGGAATTATGAATTAACAAGACTAATATTTTTATTCAGGCCTTTAATAACAAGTCAAGAACACCTTCAAGCATAAGGTAAGGGATTTCTTAACTCAATTTTCATTCTATGAGTTAAACATCTATTTCATTGGATACATTATTACAAGAATATGTGTGAATTAACTATGATTGTTTTATACTATATATCCACTTATATTTTTTGTATTTTTATTTGTCACACATAAATATATCATTTATTTGTCTTCAATCTAATGATACGTTCTTGGTAAGGGATCCTCTCTCTCACTTTTGTTCAATAATATTTCCGTGGTTTTCCCTTTTATTTTTAATTCCTAATGATGGGGTATGTGTTTTCCCCTCACCAATACTGCCCTTGTGACATATAAATAATATAATACCCCTTTACCTCTCATTTTTCCCTTGCAATAACACTTGTTACCATGCTGAAATGTTTGTAAGGGGTTTCTCATCTCACTTTAATTTCTGTGATATTTTCATTGTTCACCAATTATTTCTTGCATGTGGTATATGTGTACTACCATTTGATATATAATAACATGATTAACTTTATATTAATGTAATTAAATGATTCATTTTAGGGTTATTATGTTCTGGTCATATGATTTGACCGTTTACATTGTGGTAAGAGACTTTGTCTCACCTACTATTTTGTTGTGACGAACTTTGTATTATGCAACTAATAATACTTATGTTGTGGTCCTACTACCCATTTGAGATCACTATTCATTGGAAATTATATTTATATTAAATATCCATAATCTCATATCATGGGTATGATTTTTTTCTAAATCGTATACCATTTTACATACAGTGTTATTTGGAAAGTTATTTTAATTATGGAAATATTGATGAATCTGTATACTCTACTCTATACGGATATTGAAAAGGCATATTTATTTTGTATTGAATCAATGTATAAATAATTATTTGGACATGAAGTGGTGGTTGGGTCCTTCTATATCCACTCAATGCATCAGTAGGTCTCATGAGACAAATCAATTGGGGACAAACCCTTCAAGTTTGTTTCCAAAAATTAGATGGGTTTCTACCCGTAGAACTAAACAATTTTAACGGTATTATTATTTCATGTTCCAGATACATGACGTCCAATTAATATTAATTCTATTTATTCATTATCAGTTCGTACTATCCATGAGGTTTTTACTATGACAAAATCTATGGATTCAGTTTCAGTCTCAGTTTATTAATAGCGTCTGTTTTTCATTTATTCACCATGCCATATTGATTTTGTCAGATTGATTATGATTCACTTATTATTATATTCATGCTTATTCTATTTGTAACCCTTACTGAGCATTTTTCCTCACACCTTTCGTTGTTTACTTTCAACAGGTGACAAATAGAATATCATTTATTGAGTTCATGGGGTTTCAGATTATTGTTTTGTTATGTAGTATATTGTGTAACCTTTTCCAATGTAATTTGTGTGACATCTAGTTTCATCAAGACTACTAAAATGATCATTTATTCGGTATTTACATTCCTTCTAACCATGCCAATATCACATGTAATGAACCGGCTCCAGTCTAGAGGGGTCGGGGTGTTACAATTGGTATGAAAGGAAGTTTAATAGAAAACTTGGAAACTAGAGTAGGAAATGTATAGTAGGGAACAAATCCCTAAGGTAGTATTTGAGGATAAACATACAAGAATGTCCTAGTATTTTGAGGAATATATTACGTGTATCTTTTAAGAAATACATCCATGTCTGGATACGAGCTGGTAGAGGTGGCTCTGACAGAGATGTATTGAGGGGTAAAACCTGAAAACACCACTTTGAGTTAGACTCAAACGGGAACTAGTGCATGAAAATGGGACTTGTTGGACTTTTGGTTATGAAAATCCCAAGAGATATGCTTAGGATAAATAAAATTTTCTTTACAAGCCATTATGAATAAATTTAATGTACATTTTTCCCCAGAGAAAGCATGTTTATAAGATTAGCTATACATAGAATTTCAATCTATGTTGAGTGCTTTTCTATTTGAAATTCATAAACTAATCTAGTGTATCCCATTATTTAGAAATGGAGTATAATAGATGAAGGGGAATCAATACTCATGGGAAAGGTAGGTATCTCCCAACTGAGCAATTAAACACATTCAATGTTGGAGCAAATCAGATCATGAATATATTGTGACAACATACTCAGGTTATAACAAATAAAAATACCACACCTGTGTTGGATCATTTCATTCAGCAGAAGCCCCCATCTTGTAGTGGGACTAATGACCTAGTGGTTCCTGAACAATGGATCAATTCCCTTGAAAAGATATTCATGGAATTAAGATGCAATGAAAATGAAAAGGTAGTAATGGAAATATATTATCTCAAGGGAGACACTGATAAATGGTGGTCTAGGATTCAGAATACCATGGAGGAAGAAGAAATAGAAGATATGGAATGGAGGACTTTTAAGGAAATATTCTTTGAAAAATATTTCCCTCGTGAGCAACAAACTGAAATGAAGAGGAAATTCCTTAGCTTAAAACAAAGGGAAGAAGACAGTTTTGCAGAGTATGAGGCTACTTTCACAAGGTTGGCCAGGTATGTTGTAGATTACTTACATGACTCGGCAGACAATATTGATCATTTCTTTGAAGGTCTTATGCCAAGTCTTCTAAGGGAAATGGCTTCTCAATCATTTTCATCCTATGATGAAATTGTATTAGGTGCCATCAAAATAGAGAAGGAATTTTCTAGATCAAATCGTTTCAAAGGAAACCAAGATAAAAAGTGGTACTCTGATAATAACGGAAAAGGAGAAGCACCAAAGAAGAGCAATAGAACAAAGCTATTCCCATTATGTGATAAATGTGGAAATAATCATATCAGGAAATGCTTTAAAGGCATGGGAGTCTACTATAACTGTGGAAAAAAGGGTCATCAATCTAATTACTACAAGAGGAAGAAAAAATTAAATGATATTCAATGATACAATTTTAGAGAGATGGGGCACTATGAGTCTCCTAAGCACCAAGGAAACATGCCTTAGAAAAATACAAGAGAACAAGGGATAACCTATGTGATTACAACTGCGGAGGTTGAAATTCTTAATGACATGGTGGTTAGTACTTTAATTGTTTCCCCATACTTAGTCAACACTTTATTTGAATTTGGATCATCACATTCATTTATATCTTCTTAGTTTCCAAGAAAATTAGATATGTATAATTTGATTCAATAAAGGAGTTGTCAGTCAAAACTCCCATGGGATGTATCATTGGAAAAAAGGCGTGTCGAATAGCCCCCTACAGACACCAAAACTTGCTTTAGTTTCTAACCTTGTCATCATACCAATGAATGAATTTGATGTAATTCTCAGTATGGATTGGCTGTCAAATTATGAGGAGAATATTTATTGTAAGAATAATGAAGTTACAATATTCGAAAATGGTGTAGAATCTCTTATATTTAGAGTAGAGACCTAGCCATCTGGTTCTTATCTAGACCCACCCTAGTAGCTCTGTTAAATTCAATTCATACAGAGGAAGAGAACCCAATATCTATGGGTGAGGATGGAAATATTCAAATTGAAGATGTGGACATAGTGCAAGAATAAATTGATGTATTTCCAGAGGATTTACCTAGACATCCTCCAGAGCGGGAAGTTGAGTTCTCTATTGATTTAATTCCTGGTGTAAGACCTATATCAAAGACTCCCTATAGAATGGGAACTGTGGAATTAGTAGATCTAAAGAAATAACTAGTGGATTTGAGTGAAAAATGATTTATTCGACCTAGAATTTCTCCAATGGGAGCCTCTATTCTCTTTATCAAGATGAAAGATGGATTCATGAGGCTTTACAATTATTACAGGGAAATCAATGCTATTATAATAAACAATAAGTATCCTCTATGCTGGATTGATAATTTATTTGATAAACTTCATGGAGCTCAATAATTTTTGGAGATTGACCATCTATCTGGATATCATCAGTTGCGTGTGAGGAAGGAAGATATTACTAAGATAGTATTTCAGACCAGGTATGGGTATTACGAGTTTTCAGTGGTTCCTTTTGGATTAACAAAAGCACCCTCTGTTTTCATGGTTTTAATGAATAGATTTTTCAAAAAATATCTTGATAACTTTGTTGTGGTATTCATTGAAGATATCCTCATATTCTCAAAAATCTATGAAGACCATGAGAATAAATTGCGGGTTATTCTGAGAACTCTTAAAAGAAATAAATTACATGGGATGTTTAGATAGTACGAATTCTCGCTTCAATTAGTTTCATTTCTTGGCCATATTGTCTCTACGGATGGAATCCTATTTGATCCTACGAAGAAAAAGGCAATCCAATAATGGCCAATGTCAACAAACATAACTAAGGAACGCATTTTTATTGGCTTAGAAGGTTACTATCATCGTTTCGTTCCAAATTTTTCCCGATTGGCTAACATGCTAACGAAGCTCGCATGTAAAGAAGTTAAGTTTTTGTGGACAAATGAATGTACATAATGCTTCAAATAATTGAAAAGAAGATTGTTCAATGCTCCAATTTTGACTCTTCCTTATAGAAGTGGTGGATTTTTAATATACAACGATGCATCAAAGAATGGGCTGGGTTTCATCCTTACTAAAAACTATAATTTTATTACTTATGCATCAAGATAGTTGAAGAATCATGAGAAAAATTATCCAACTCATGATCTCGAGTTATCAGCCATAATTTTTTCTATAAAAATATGGAGGAATTATCTATATGAAGAGAGATATGAGATTTATACAGACCAAAAGAGTTTGAAATACATTTTCACACAAAAATAACTCATCATGACTCAAAGGATATGGCTTGAGTTACTCAATGACTATGACTATTCAATACACTACCACATGAGAAAGGTGAATAAGGTGGTAGATGCATTAAGCAGGAAAGATCATGGTCTTCTGACTCAAATGAGGATTAAGAGAGATCCTATAATTTTGGATCTACTAAAGATGGATATGGGAATTTTTAAGGAGTGGGAAACATCACTCCTCTTTCAAATGATTACTAAACCATCATTACAAGAGAAGATAAAAATAACTCAATCTGATGATGATAATCTGCACAAGAAAATTATAGCAGTTTAGGATGGAAGACTGGCTAGTTTCGTTTATGAAGAAGGAGTTATGAAATTTGGGAAGAGGTTATGTGTTCCATCAGTACCTATGATAAAAAGGGAACTATTAGAATATTCTCATAGCTCAAATTTATCTATACACCCAGGTAGAACCAAGATGTATATAGATTTGAAGAAATATTTTTGGTGGGATAATATGATGTGAGATATTTCTGACTACGTGTCAAGATGTCTAGTTTTCCTACAAGTGAAGGAAAGAAAGAAAACATCCCAAAAGAGTGATGCAACCTATACCTATTCCTATGTGGATGTGGGATAACATTATGATGGATTTTTTCACCGAACTACCGAGGACACCTCGAAGTAATGATTCAATATGGCCAATTATTGATCATCTCAAAAAATCAGCACATTTGTTTCCTATAAGAGAGGATTTTCCACTTGATCCCTTGGAAAGACATTATATTAATGATATTTTAAGACTTCATGGTGCACCTATATTGATTGTGTCTGGTCGAGATCCCTGGTTTACATCAAAATTCTTGAAAAGTCTCTAGAAGGCTTTGATTACTTAGATTCATATGAGTACTGCTTATCACCTGAAAACAGATAGAGAGTCTCAAAGGATTATTCAAACTTTAGAAGACATTTTAAGGTCATGATCTCTTGACTTAGAAGGTATGTGGGGTCAATACTTGCCTTTTGTGGAATTTTCCAACAAAAATAGTTTCCATTATAGTATTCAAATGGATCTATATGAAGCATTATCTGGAAAGAGATGTCAAAATCCAACTTGTTGGGATGAAGTTGGTGAGAGGAAACTTATAGGCCCAGAACTTATTGAAGAGACCATGTCAAAGGTAAAGAAAATACAGGCCCATATTAAAGCAGACCAAAGTAGGAAGAAGAGTTATGCTGACAACTAGAGAAAGGACTTTGAATTCCAAGTGGTAGATCATGTATTTAGGAATGTATCTCCATAGAAGGGTGTCTTAAGGTTCGATAAGAAAGAGAAACTAATCCGTAGGTACATCTGGCCATTTGAAATTTTGGAAAGAATTGAAGCTCTAACTTACCATTTAGTGATGCCGCCAAATATCTACAGAGTTCATGATGTGTTACAAGTGTCATTATTAATAAAATACATGTCAGACCCAACACATATACTCACATGTGAAGAAATTGAACTGGAACCTGATTTGTCGTACTGTGAAAATCCTATTGGGATTCTTGACATAAGGGAGCATGTATTGAGAAATTGAACAACTCGTCTAGTAAAGGTTCTTTGGAAAAACCTGAATATCGAGGAAGTGACATAGGAACCTGAGGATGTTATGAAAAAAATCACCAACATATTTTTGGTGGGCTTCATACATAAAATTTTGAGGATGACATTTCTGAAGGGGGAATAATGTAGCACCCTAAACACTTCATGGTATGTTTCTCTTAAATAAATTCTAGTTATAGCATATATTTCATGAATCTATGAGCCTATATGGAACAAAACATGGTTACTTATAGAATATATCCATAACCTAGCCATTAAACTTAAATTTTCCAACTCTGCAGTTTGAATTTTAAAAATATAACATACAAAGTTGTGATCAAAATGATAATTAGAGTCTGATAGAATTAACTTAATTTTTGGTGAATAATAACCTACCCTTATGAATTTCAACTTACCCTTGTGAATATTAATATGACACTTATGAATGGTATCCATACCATTGAGTGTATAAATGAATTTAGGCACCTTAAAAATGAAGATGAAAATTTTAAGTGTTTATATTTTTCGATTAAATAACGATTTCAATTAAATATTTAATTAATCATATTTATGAGATTATTTTTGAATAATGGACTTCATTTTTGGATTCTAAATGTTGTTAAATTGTTAGGGTGAATTTTTGGTATTTTTCTGAAATACATGAATTTTTGATGAATAGTAAAATCTGATAATTCACAATAAATGCTAAATAATGGATTAATTGAGTCATTGATGATGATATGATGGTGTCAGAACAATTGATTCGGATTTTCATTTTAAAATTACTATTCATGTTCATGAAATACTCACCATTCCTTATCATATGATGAAATAATAAATTAATGAATTTTATATTAAGAAAACTCCTCTCTCCTCCACTAAAAAACCCATCTTCACTCGCTTTTCACTTCACTCCTCTCACGCCTTGTGCCTTGCCAACAATCTGCCCAGATCTCTCCCCAAGATCCTCCCCCACGTCCAAAATCTACTAGCCTCTTAAAAATACCAAAACCTCTCCCCTTAAAAGGTTATCAAAGGAAGAATTCTCAATAGTTAAACTCCTCTTTCCAATTACTTCATTCCTTTTATGTTCTTTTATTTTTGTTTTTTTCCTCACCTCCTTTCACCCAAATAGTATGATAACCACAGTAACATACATGTACTGGAATGTTTTATGCTAATGGGATATTTCATTATCTTCTCTCCTTTCCCCACCATTTATTTGGAAGAAATGAAAGCATCGTTTGAGATATGCTAATTTAGCACATATATGGAAAACGATTTATCGATTTCTATTATAATCATTAATTCTGGTCATGAAACCATTTATGTTATGGTTGAACCATATTATTATATATGTAATATATCCTATTTTTAGTTTTGTAACCCTTTTTTACTAATGGTATTAAGTTATAAATCCAAACATGATCATTGTAATCAAACCCACGGATTAACGAAAACGGTTGTCACTAAGGTTATATATATAATAATTCAAATTTACTCTAAGTAACCAAATTAAATTTAAAACCATGTAATCTTATGTATGTTCACTAATAGCATATAACTACATTTCTGGACAACTACATACATCTTTCATATTTATTTGAACTTGAATATAAGTGAAACGATCTTTGAAAAAAAAGTAATCTGACGAGCCCGAACAATGAAATTGAACATTATAGCTAATCAAAAATCCCTTGAATGAACTAAAAAAGGTTATAATAAATAATTTAAATATATTATAGTTTGTGTAATTAGAAATTAATAAGCCTATTTTTTTATTCTGTTCTTTAATAACAAGTCAAGAACACCTTCAAGCATAAGGTAAGGGATTACTTAACTCAATTTTCATTCTTTGAGTAAAAAATATATTTCATTGGTTACATTGTTCCAATAATATTTCTGAATGACCTATTATTTTTTTATACTATATATCCACTTATAGTTTTTGGATTTTTATTTGTCACACATAAATATTTCATTGATTGTTCCTCAATCTAATGATACGTTCTTGGTTAGGGATCCCCTATCTCACTTTTGTTCAAGAATCTCTCTTATGGTGTGCCCTTTTATTTTTAATTCCTAATGATGGGGTATGTTTTTGAAACTCCCCCATACTTATCTTGTGAAATATAAATAATGGAATACCCCTTTACATCTCATTAATCCCTTACAATAACACTCGTTACCATGTCGAAATGTTTGTAATGGGTTTCTCATCTCACTTTAATTTATGTGAGATTTTCATTATTAACCACTTATTTCTTGAATGTGGTATATGTGTACTGACATTTGATATATAATAAAATTATTATCTTTATATTCATGTTATTAAATGATTCATTTGAGGGTTAATATTTTCTGATCATATGATTCGATCATTTACATTGTGGTAAGATACATTGTCTCAACTACTATTTTGTTGTGACTAACTTTGTATTGTGCACCTAATAACCCTTACATGGTGTACCTACTACCAATTTGATATCACTATTCACTTGAAATTATATTTATATTAAATATCCATAATCTCAAATCATGGATATGTTTTTTTTCTAAACCGTATACCATTATACGTATGGTGTTCATTTGGAATGTTATTTTAATTATGGAAATATTGATGAATCTCTATACTTTACTCTATATGAATATTGAGAAGGAATATTTCTCTTCTATTGAATTAATTTATAAATAATTATTTGTACATTCAGTGGAGGATGTGTCCCTTTATAGCCCCTCGATGCTTCTGTAGGTCACATGAGACAAATCAGTTGGCGACAAACCCTTCGAGTTTTTTTCCTAAAATCAGACGGGTTTCTACCCATAGAACTAAGCTGTTTTAACGGTTTTATGGTTTCATGTTCAAGATAAATGACGTCCAATTAATAAAAATTCACTTTATTCATTATCAGTTTTTACTATCTATGAGGGTTTCACTATGGAAAAATCTATGAATAAAATTTCAGTCTCAATTTATTAATGGCATGAGTTTTTCATTTATTCACCATGGCATATTGATTATGTTAGATTGATTATGATTTAATTATTATTGTATTCATGTTTCTACTATTTGTAACCCTTACTGAGTGTTTGAGCTCACCCCTTTCATTGTTTACTTTCATCTAGAGACAAATAGAAGATCATTTATTGAGTTCATGTGGTTGTAGTTTTTAGTTTTGTTATATAGGGTATTTTGTAACCTTTTCCAATGTAATTTGGGTAACATCTATGTATCTAGTTTCTTCAAGACTACTAAACTAATCGTTCTTTCGGGACTTTTATTCCTTCTAACCATACCAATATCACAAGTAATGCACCGGCTCCAGTTTAGAGGGGTTAGGCTGTTACAAAAGGAGTCTAGGTGTCATGTAGTTTAACATCTTACGGTAAGGATGTTAGGTGACATGTTGTTTAACATTGTGCGGTAAGGACGCCAGGTTCCATCAAGTTTAATGTCTTGTGGTAAAGATGCCAGGTGCTATGAAATTTAACATTTTTCAGTATGAATTCCAGATTTCATGCATTTTAACTTCATGTTGTAATGTTGACAGGTTCCATGATGTTTAATGTTGTTTGGTAAGGATTCCATGTTTTGGATACATGAAATTTTTCTTCAAGGACCTTGCATTAGGGGGAGTTTTAATGAGATTTATGTCTATTGAGATCAAGTAATATTCTCCATCAGAGTAGATTTTTTGTATGGAATAAGGTTCCTCCCTTTTTCACTCATTCCTTGGAGGTTTATTTCTGAGTATCATTAGGGTCCTGAGAACTAACACCACCTATCCAATATGGAAAGACTAAAGGTGAACCTCTTTTTTGAAGGCTCCTGTGCTGTGATTTTGGTGAATCTCTAAATGGTTCATAGAACGAAATATATTTTCCTTAATTCAGTTCAATTCACCCAGACATTTTTGGTATTTTTTATCTATGGATATCTGATCATAAATGGAAAATTGAAGATAATTATATTGAACTTTGACGGGTAGGATCCTCACTATCTCATATACTAATGAGTATGGGGTTTCCTAGGTGGTATTGTGGGTTATGGTTAGGTAGGTCCACATGGCATGGGGGAGTTTTTATAGCCATGAATTCATATCCTTATATACAAAATTCTATATTATATTGGATAGGGTGATGTTGAAGGACTTTATTTTTTCACTAGATGCCTCATGGTAGTCGGATGAACAGTTGGTCTTGATGCCATACTATTGATATAGTTTTTCTAATTTAGTAGAACGAAATTGGTGTTGTTATCCATCAATATTTTTGTGAAGGACACCAAATCTAGTGATGATGTTGGATTTCAAAAAGTTACCAATGTTTCTAACCCCAACCTATTTGAGGGGTACATATTCTACCCATATAGAAAAGAATGCAGTTGTGCTAAGAATGTACTTGAATTTTTTTGCTGTATAAAGAGGATATAATCCCACAAAATTTTTCCCCATATGAAAAATGGACATGAGTACTTGGATTTTTAAAGTAACTATGGGGGTTGGTGGAAGAAATTGGCATGAATGACAATTCATGGTGAATTTAGTTTAATCCTAAATTACAGTGGTCCAGTAGTACCCATGAATTTGAATTTGATGGAAAACATTCTTTCTTTATTAGTGGGAACCATGGGATCCATTGTTCACTTATTTCATGATAGTATCATTATCTTCTCCATCAATGCACATGAGGTGGACCCCATGAAGTCTCCTCATATAGATGAACTTTTTTTATTTTCTCCATCATACATAAAAAAGTTAATTTCCTATCCTCATATTTTATCCCTTCTAGCCGTATCAATTGGAAGATCTACCTTTTGATAGTAGTCCATAATGGGTGACATCAAGCTAGTGGTAAGACTATACAACACAGTGACGAGGCTAATATCATTGACTTCTTTTGTGTTGGACTGAATGAATAGTGATTCCATCTTGCGGAGTGCAATGACGATGACTTTTTCATCCTGGTCTTGAATAGACAAATTTATGGTTTCATTTTCTAATGCATCATCTTGTTCATTTTTCAATCAAGGGACATGAGTCTATGTTAGTTATAAAGGGAATTCATCCATTATTCATTGGATGTGGTCTGACTAGGGGATTAGATCTTTCTTTTTTAATAGCATAATCATCGTTAACCTACTTAATAAATAGTTCTGAATCACCATTTATCTTCATATGTTTTATTTGAACCTGAAGTGGAATCTATACCCCTATAATGATTGCCTGATATTTGGATTTATTATTTGTGCACCCACCAACAGTAGGAGGGAATAATGTAGTACATCCTTTACTAGAGATATGAGTATGAATCCTAGCCATAATTTTTTGTGCTTGGGAACTTCTATCATTTTCTGTACCAAGATTTTTGATTCAAAATCAAAATGAATCTCCCATGTATGGGGTTCCTCTTGAACAATAAAACACTTTGAATCATGTGGTTTAGTATTTTAAGAATTCATTTCTTTGTTGGGGTGTTCTGCGAGAAAATATATTAATTTCTGTTCATTGACAACATTATAAGGCAGAAATTGTATATCCAAATTTTGTAGGATGACTTACTATAGTGACAGAAATCTGTTCAACATCCGATGACTAAGAATTTATTTGAGTTAGTTTTTACGAGATACTAGGTGGACCTCCTGATTTTAGAGGTAGTGTCTCAGTTTCATGATAGTAAAGAGTTACACCTGGAATATTTTCTTAATATATATGTAATGATTCTCATCATTGATCATAGTTCTACTGAGATAACAATGGTTTTTTTCATTACCGTCTTTGTTCTTCTGTGTGAGGAAGACACCTAGGGATCACTCCAAGGTAGTCACATACAAAATGGGTGGTCTTTATTCGATGTGTGAAATTAGAACTGGTGGGCATCAGAGATATTTGTTATGAATCTTGAACACTTTTTATTAATCATTAGTCCACTAATATGAAACTGATTTTTTCATCAAACTTGTAAAGGGAAACCATTTTCCTGCAAGGTTGGCTTTGAAGTGCCAAATATAGGCTAAGTTTACTTGAATTCCAATCAAATTAGTGAGGTTATGAGGAGGTTACATACCAATTATATACTTTTTCTTCTCAGGGTTGACTTCGATTCCATGATGGCATATGACGAAGCTATGGAATTTCCCTAATGTAACTCCAAAAGAATATTTCAAAGGGTTCATTTTACGATAGTTTTGTAGTAGTTTGTTGAAGATAATTTCATGATCTGATAGGTGGTCCAAGAATTGTCGTGGCTTAACCACCAGGTTATCAATATATCATTCAAAAAAATCATAGGAATGGTTCTAATATGTGACGCATTGATGGTTGATATGGGGTGTTGACATTCTTACAACAAAAGGAAATCACCCAATAAACAATTCTACCTAGGGGCCCTAAAGGTAGTGGATTATTCTTCTTATTTATCCATGAATATTTGGTTGTATCCATAATATCCCTCCATGAAGGAGAGAGCCTAAAATCTTGCAATTGCATCGATCATCAGTTTTGTGATCGGGATCTGGAAATCGTCCATCAAATAGTTCCAATTGAGATATCTCAAAACAATGCAAACTATGATTTTTATTTTCATCTTTTTAATGGGGAATATATTGACCACCCATTTAGGGTATTTGACCTCCTAAATGAAGCCACCTCTAATGATATTGTTGAATTATGGCTCTATTTTGGAAATATGTTTTGGGTGCATCCTTATTACTACTTGTTTATATCCTCAGTGATCTTATACCAGACCCAGTTAGTGATTAGATACCTCAGGATCATGGCCTTGAATTTTTGTTTAATTCTAGTGGAAAATCTCAATTATTTTTTATGAAGGAATTATATACCTCTTCCTCTTGAAGAAGACATGGATGCACTAATTGGGGTGGGTTTTGGATCTTCTTATGTACCCAGATTTATTTCCATGAGTTCATCAATGTTGTTAGATAATCCCTCTGTAAATGAAGGAGGTACATCCCTAAGGTCCTCATATTCTTCCTCTTTATCTTCTTCCTATTATTCTGATGGGGATACAATTCTTGGGTTTATTTCTCCAGAATAGGGAGAGTAGTAGATATCTTGATATTCAAAAATGAATCAACTTTCTCTGAACCATCTTGCAGTAGAGGATTACCTTGAATAAATGGGAAGGATGGGGAATGGTATATAAGAGTATCTTTATCTTAATTGAGTTATAAGAAATTATCTTCTAACTTAATGGGTGAGACATGGATTTTTGAGAGATTTAGTGATGGATTAAAGGCATTTAAATCCAAAATTTTGTCATTGATTGGGGAGTTAGTAGACCTTCCTTCACTACTAGACTCAGTGGTCATGAATTAAATCATAAAGACAGATGAATACCCATCCAAACATGGACTCATATACCCAACTCGATTGATGGTCAATATGTATTATTTGGTGAGCTGTTTGAAAAGGTCAGATGAGATCATTTCCAAACCATTTAGGGTGGTGAAAAAAATCAATACCATCAACTAAGGGTCGTTTCCCTTCTTGCTCGAAGAATCCTGCATCGATATAGTACAAATCGTAGGATTCAAATGGGGCCTTCTCATCGTGAAATATCCCATTTAATCCACTAATGAGTTATTTGATGCAATGATGGTATTATGATGGGATTTATGCATGATAATTCAACCAAGGCCTTCCTAGTAAGACATTAAAGGCTGTGTTTTTCCATAAAACCATAAACTCAGATTTCTCCAAAGGTCTCTAAAATGAGTCTTGAGCTTTTTCGGCCTGACATCACCTCTTCAATTTTTTCATATCCATACAAGGTTATGGTCAAAGGTACCATGTTATCCTTGATGTACTTTGTCTAGTGAAGTGTCCAGACATGAATGAGATAAATTACATAGCCATTTTCAATGAAGAATTGTGTTATATTGACTCCATTTATCCATCCTAACACATAAAAAGGATTTATGTGTCCCTGTGTGGGGGAATTTTCATCTCGATCAAAGAAAGAGATAACCACATGACATTCGTTGGGATCATTCTCTGTTCGACAGACTTATGATGCCGCTACTTTGGATTCAAAGTCCTAGGGGCTCAACGAAACCTTTATAAGTGCTTCCATAATATCTTTTGACCAACTCAAGGCATCCAAGATAGATATATTGGCTAGTAATGGGTCTAACAGCTTCATGATTTCATTCTTTTGGTTTAAAGGACAGTTCTTCCCAACACAGGGAGGCTATTTTATATGTACTTTAGGGGTTGTCGTATTGGATGTAAATGGACTGGACCCTATGATTGGAGTTGGGGAGCTTCAGTTATTTATGGGTTAGGCCGATAAGGTCTTCCTTCAGTTGAGGGAAATTAGACATGTGTTCCCCTTTTGAAGGATATTACAGAATGATCAGGTCAGAGTAGATTCTAGCCGGGGAAGGTGAATTTTCAAGTCCATATTAGGTACACTAAATGGTTCTTCTATGAGTTTCTAAAACATTGACTATTCTAGGAGGGGTGTGTCAAAAAATTTAGTTTCTGTCATGGATACATCTTCCCTGGTATCCTAAGCTCTTGTGATTACTTCTTCTGGCTCTCCGGTCAAGTGTTGGGACCTCAGGTTTATATCAATTATCACCATCATAGAAGGGACCCATTAAGCTAATGACGTTAATATAGTCGAATATCAACTCCTCATTAGAAATGAATCCACCTGAACGACTTCTTCTAATGGTGCATGTACTTTCAGATACAAGGGAATAAAACTTGAGAGGATCAAAGAAAACAATGTACATGATCTGAATTTTCCTTCATCTACTTGATCATTTCCTTTCTAGTCACACTACATTTCTGGAAGTATTCTTTTGGGGGGTTTTGGGGATAAGGACATTGGTTGTGTTGCTATAGGTGTAGTTGGGGGCATAATTAGTTGTTTTATGTAAAACACTAAGTTTTTTGAGAGATTTTTTCTCAGATAAATTAAATTTTCATTGATATATTTCATTTAAAAGACTCTAACATTTCTTTCACATGGAAACTAATTGTCATATGTTACATGCAACAATGAATTGGCATATGTTACACACAACAATGAGTTTCTACAAATCATTTTTTATTATAATGACATAAATGAGATAACTATAATACAACCATTAAAACTATTAATATAAATATTAATAAACATTTTGAAATATTTTTTACATTGGTTTTATATAAATAAAACATATTTATAATGAAATATATAATTTTTTGTAAATCCCTTATATGTTCTAAAATAATTTTTCCCAATTGAACAGTTTTTCATGTCCTTCTTTGAAAAAATAATAAAATTAATTTTAGACAAATTTTGAAATTGATTTTGATTAAAAAAACTATATTTTTGAATTTTTAATGTCAAAATTATCTTAGGGTGAATTTTTGGGGTTTTTCTGAGAAAATTCATTTCTAGATGAATAGTATAAAATATTGAATGTTAATTCGAAACTTCCATTTCTTCAAATTTATTTATAACGATAAATTATACATTAAATTGGTTTCATAGTTTAATTAGCTCATATTTTTGTTAACTAATTCAATTTTGGTCCTTGTAATCAATTTCAATTAGACATTGGGTAATGAAACTTAACAATCTTTTTGAGGTTTTTACTTAAAAAAACCTATATTGTCTCCTTGTCCGTGGGATTTAATTTAAATTAATTTCTGTCACTTCTATAATTGTAATTTTGATAATTTTATTCTATATTTTTAATCAAAATAATATACAATTTCTATATGGTCAACACATTTTTTGACCAAAAATATTAGTGAAAGTGATTAAAATTAATTATAAATATTAAAAAAAATTATGGTAATAAAGTACTAAACTATAAATTTGAGACAAAAAACCTAGACTCTAGTAAAAGTGGCATTTTATGGAAATATATTGACCTTATCCTCCATAATATGTAATTATATCCAATATTGGATCCAATGTACCTAGATAAAATGTCGGTGTAATTCCTTTTCCTATAATTTACAAGAGCATTGCTCATCCTCCACAATAAAAGGCCTCATATCCTCCCACTTCCTCACAACTCTTAAGAAAATTTTTCTTGACCAATATCTACCCAAATATCTTCTAATTATCCCCCCAAAAAACTAGAATCCTAAACTTTTGCATAAATAAATCCAAGGAATCCCTTTTGTGAAAACCAAAAGGAGTTACCCAAAGAACAGGTAATATCCTTCCTCAAGCTCGTTTATTTTATTTTATTTGTCCACCCCATAAAGTCTCCTTACTCCATGATTATATAATAGAACATTTATATTAGATATAATTATATTTAATTATAGTATTTTTTTCTACCTACACTTATACATACTTCCATATAATGGGTAAAGAACATATTGTTTACGTATATGGTGAACTACCACCTCACGAAATGATGATGGTTCATTTTTTCCTTTACCACCATTCATGATTGATAATTATTATGAAAACAATATTTATATATGATATATATTATATATATTATGTATTTTTTATTTTATAATTTTTTTATAGCACATACCTTTATAATTTCTATTTTTTGTAAATATGAGAATTTCGTTAGAGGAAGTGTGGCCTACTACCCCCTCAAATCGATGTGATTTGTTCACACAATACATGGAATGTATTAATGATGTGTTTAGAAAAATTATATGTTATATATAAAATAATAATTATACTTTAGGTATATTATATTTATATATACATACATTTCATCTTCCTTCTTTCTTTCAATACGACAATAAAATAGAAACAACGTTCATGTGTACATATGGTCAACTATTTCCATGAATGGATTATTGAATTTTATAATTATATATTCTGTGGATTATTATAATACACATATAAAGAATATAATTTAAAATTTTATAATTTATAACATTATGGAAATCATGATATATTTATAATGACGAAATATATAACAAATTAAGACACATGCGAAGAACAAAGCAGATATTACCCGAAGTGAAAACTTAACATAGGATTATTAACAATAGGGTAATATAATGTCATAATAAAATGATATATGGTATTATATATATGAATATTTTTAATTAATAAATGTATAATAAAATTATATTTATTATACATGAATTCTGTTTGAGTAATATTAGATTCAAGACACAAGGTAAGGGAATTTCATGTAACTATTTATATGTATGAGAAGAATGCATTGTACACCACTCTTTTATTTTTAGTGGTGAATATACTTCCCATGAATGTATTATGTAACACCCCAATATTTCATAATTTGTTATCTCTTCAAAGAAATTCAATAACTTACACTACACAAAACACTGAGTTCGAGCGCACCATGACTTTCCAAACTAGCCATTCAAAAAGATGTTATGAATAGTATTAACTGAATTTTAAATTTTATATACTCTATATAATTTTAAAATCCATATTATTTTTTTCTTAGAAATAATATACAAACAAATTCAAATTTTCAGACAAAAGAAGTATTTTTTTAGAAAATGCAATTTTACCGTATTTTATGGAGAACCCTTTTCAAATCCAATATTCGACACTTTATATATTAAATTTGACAAAATAAACTTCTTATTTAGAATCGGGACATAAAAATTTAGTTTCAATAATTTTTTTTTTGTTTTTCTGATAACATTCATATTTTGGTGAATAGTGGAAAATACTAAATTTTAATTGAAAACAACTTTTTTAATCCAAATAATTTATAGTGATAAATTATACATTTGAATGTTTTGGTGGTATAATTAGATTATATATTTGTCATTTAATATAATGTAGGTTATTATAAGTAATTCCACATTTAAATTTTACATAAATAGAAGTCCATCTTTTGATAGTTTGTACTTTCCACAAAACATGCTTTTTGGTTTTGAAAACGGGAATTAAGTTTAAATTAATTAATAATAATTCTATATTTTGAATTTGGTAAAATATAATTCATTTTTTAATTCATAATTTCAAAATTATCCTTGGGTGAATTTTTGGTATTTTTCTGAAAACATTCAATTTTTGATGAATAGTGAAAAACACTAGGTTATTCTTTAAAACCGACTTTTAATTTATATAATTATTTAATTTATTTAAATTTATTTTATGTAAAAATAGTTATATAATACATATATATTTTCAATTTAATTAATTGGAGTCATTTTATAATAAAATTATACGTAGAAAATTTTATTGAACATTTTAAAGTCTCTAACCCACCTTCTAGGCACATTTGAAAATTTCCATAAAACGTAATTTTACTACTTCAATGAATTGAATTTCAAAAATCAGAGAGAAAATTTTTACATTAGTAAGTAAAATGTGGTTCAATAATATGAAAATAATTTTTTTTCAATAGTAACTTTTGACTTTTATTTACCACAGTTAAATGTAAATAGAGTAATTAAAGGTAAAAAATATCTTATCATTACCCTAACACAAGTCCTAATTCAATTTCATACTTTTATTTCGACCAAAAACAAACAAAGAAATAAAATATGATCTCTTTGGTCCGCTTGTATTAGATTATGACATTTATTATTATTTTATTTAAAGAAGACTTAAAAGTGTTAAATTCGAAGTTTAATAACTAAACCATTTTTAATATGGGTTTATACATACGATAAATTAGACTGTAAATATTAGTTAAAAAGATAAAAATATTTCCTATATAATCATATTTTATTTATAATTTTTAAACATTAAATAATTAAATAATTAAATATATTTATGGTACAATGATGATGAAGTAATTACACTATCAATAGAAGATTAAAATAATATTTATTATAAATTAAAAAATAAATGTAAATGGAGGATTTCTATGCCATACACGAATTTTCTATATTAATATGGCATTTTAGGGATGATTAAATCAATTTTTTTTGAATTAATCATGCTGTTATGACTTTTACAAAAACAAAATACTAAATTGTATCAAAACTGACATAAATGTGTTTTTAAAACAAAAACTATATTTCTAAATTATATAATATTCCTAAAAATATATGATTTTCTCAAAGGACTTATATAATTATAAATAAGTAATTAATGAACCAATTGGGGTTCTCTTTACTTTTTATAGTATGTTTATTAACCATTTATTATTTTAATACAAGACGACATGGTAAAATTTAAACTATTTAACAAAGAGCTAAATCTAAAATATAGGGTTAATATGGTGACATAAACTTGTCTAAAACCTATTGGTTGAGAGGATTTAGACCCATCCTTACATTATATTTGAAATTAATCAATTTGGAGCAATTATAAATCCAAGATGATTTTATTATAAAATAATATTTCAAACTTTTCCTAAAATGACCCTCACCTCTCTAATAAAAGGGTACTTCCCCTTCTCTCAAAATAACAACTCCTTATCCATTTAGATCAGAAAACCCATGCAAAATCTCCTCAAAACGTTCCTCTATTCAACCTAGATGACTTCCCTTGATCATAAATCCAACCTATGGAGCCCTTTTGTTCAAATCAAATGGAAACACCCAAAGAAGAAGTCATTATTTTATCATCTCTTTTAAAGTTCTTTTCTTCTACCACTTTATCTTTCTTGGTTATTTACATAAAAAATAATAAATCAAGTAACATCTACATATTATGATGTGACTATAAATATGGTACAACCATACTTATTATACTATCCACCCTATGATTGATAATGTCACCATGCATGCGTACGTAGGGCTTACCGTCTCAACACCATGGTGATATTTGTTATTCAAAACAATGTTATTTGGATGGATATAATGATGAGTTATATGTATATAAATAATTAAAATAAAATTATAATTTTTCTTTATAATTAATATTCCATCTATTTACACACATTTTAATCATTAAGGAAATGATGTTGTCGCTTGTGTGTACGTACGGTTACCGTCTCCACGATGCGATGAGATTCATTTCCACATTCACCATTCAACGATGATTATAAAAATATATATTATTAATAAGTATGTGATATATTAAATAATAATGCTACTTGTTATATATATATATATATATGTATGTATGTACTTACATATATCTTATTCACTAACTTCTGTTCAATACTATATGAAAACGGAAACAATGTTTATGCGTATGCACGACCTACAATCTCCATAAAAGGTGTTTTCCATTTCATTTGTCTATCTATTATACATATTTATATTCTAAATATATATTATATATAAATAATGTTTTATATTCTTGAAATATTTAAATCATGATCTAATTGATATGATTAAGAATAACAAGTTAAAACACGTACGATAATGAAAGTGATTATTACCTGAAATGTTAATTTAAAATGGAAATCGTTATTAAATGGGTAGTATAAAGTCATAAATGAATCATTTATGATATATTAAATTTTAATATGGTTCTTTTATAATTTAATAACATACAATGGTCATTATACAAGAGGTTAATCGTACCCTCGACTAAAGGAAAGTGCCAGGTAAGGGTTAATTCGTTCATCTTATTATTATTTGAGATTGTTTATGAGTAAGTATTTTCTGGGATATATTTATTATCCATGTCTATGTTTCATGAAATAAATTTCAAAATGATTCTTTTAAGGTACTCTTTAACTAAAACATCATTTAAATATTTTAAATATTAATTCTTCTAAATCTTTCTTAGTAATGTCCATGTTTTCAAAATGGTTTTAAGGATTTATTTATATAGACATGATTATTTTAAAATGATAATTATTTTCAAAAGATTCAAAGTTGTATGGGACACTTTGATTTAAAAATATCTTTTTAAATGACTTCCTTTATAAAGGTGTGACTTTTAAATGATTTCACAAAAAGGGATATTTCTCTCAAAAAGTTTTGCTTATCATTTTCAACAATGTCAACATCCTTTAATGGATATTATTCTTGATTAAGGTTGATTTATTATAATACAATCTTCCATGTTGTATTTAATGAGATAAGATATGTTTCAATGTGGATGTGCTATTTTAATACCCTTCATGGTTTTTGGTTGAAGTATTGACATTTCTAATGCTAGTTCTAATAGGAATGTTTATGTTATGTTTCAACATTTTCATATGATAAATGCAATGGACTTAGTATGTTACGGGTGGAGCCCGATATAGCTCCTCAATTCATCAGTTGGTCTCATGAGACAAACTAGTGTCTTAGTACAAGGACTTGACAAAAATTTTAGATTTAGTCTTGGCACGAGGCCTTGACTATCTGGCACTGATGTCCAGCGTTAGGAATTGCCTCATTATGAAATTAATTATAACATGTGATTATTCGACTAGTAGAATATCCATGTACAAGTTTATATGGGAATGTTTTATTTATTTTCCCTATATTATTTTCAAGTTTATGTTTAAAAGGATTTTTTTTATTACACATCTTGCCATAAAATTTTATAGCTTCTGCTAAATTATTTACCCTTATTGAGCATCTGATCTCACCCCTTTCTTATGTTTTGTTTTTCCCAGGATTCCAAGAAGTGTATTATGTTTGATATAAAGGGTTCAACTAGGGTAATAATTTCATTATCAAGAGATTATTTATGTAGTGTTTTATGTTTGAATTTTTAATTTAACGTTCATGTATGTAATATATTTTCCAAGACTACTAAATTGATTGGTCCTTCAGGATAAGATTTCTTGTAATCATGCCAATGTATTAAAATAATGCACCAACTCTGGGTAACTGGGGTCAGGGTGTTACAGTTGGTATTAGAGGATGTTTAAAAAAACGATGGAAATAGGTTTAGAGGAACAGTGGTTTTGAAACATTTCCCTAAGATAAAATTTGAGGATTAGTATAGAAGAAATTTCTAGAATTTTGGTAATGTAAAGATTTTGTGATTTTTGCAGGAAATACAACCAAGTTTGGATATGAGCAGGTAGAGGCGGCTCTGGCACAGATGTACCTAGGAGTGAAAACTCTAACAAAGAGTTTCAATATTGACCCGAGGTATCCCGGAATACGACAATGGGCCCTGCTACACTCTTCGCTACGATACTCTCTCGGGATATGCTTAGGATAATTCACATTTTAATTACAAACCATTATGAAGGATTTAAGAGTATATACTTTCTCAATAAAAACAATTTTATGATTATGGATTATATGCATAAAATTTTCAATTTACGTTAGGTATTTTACAATGTCATAATTATACATTGTGATTCATAAACTAACCTAATGTATGCCACTATTTTGAAACAGTGCCCAATAGAAGGAATGAGAACTCAAGCAATACAAATGATCCAATGAGTAAGAAGGATCATATCTTTTATGGTCTTAAGCCAAAATTTATAAGGTAAATATCCTCAAATGTATTCTCATCATATAAAGATATAGTATCATGTGTTAATAAGATAAGTAAATAATTTAATGAGTCCGATGGATTTGAAGGGATTCCAGAGAAGAAAAGTATTGTACAGAGAAAGATGGATAAAGGGAAGAAGGGAAAGAAGAATTTTCCCATATGTGATAACCGTGGAAATAATCACCTTGGTAAATTATTGAAGGGAATGAGTGTTTGTTATAAGTCTGAATAAAAAGGACACCAAGTACTTGATTGCAAGGGTAAGAAAAATGTTTCAAATGTACAATGATTTATCTTCAAGGAGTTGAGACACTACGTAAATCAATGTAAAAATCATCAGAGTATGCCCCAAATGATATTATTGGATAATAATCAAGTTATGATACTACAATAGATGAAGAGTAATGACTAGTGTTCTTATATTGTTATTAATGATTTATTTAATTTGAGTGTTTTATCAACGATGTACTGGTTATATGAATTATGGAAATACATAAGGATTGCACTACAATACTATTTCATTGAGGATTTGAGATTATATGGTTCTATGAAAAGTGACTCAATAATAATTTAAAATTTTGGAAAATAAATGGTTGAAGGAAAGATAAAACTTAATATGGTTCTGATACTAAGGTAGTGATTTTGGAATAATATATGATTTAGTTAGATAAATTATATTCGATATTCTTGACTACTTTGAAAATAATTAATTGTTTGTTTATTCCATTATTGTTGGAGTTTACATCATTTTTGGATATAAGGAGTATATACAATGTTCTATAAGGAATAAGGGAGAATGAATGTAATAAATAAGGCTTTATGTTAATTCAGGGTGTTAACGTGTTTTAAAATAATACATGATGAAGGAATTCACATGTTATTATGTGGAAAAAAAGAACATCATTGTGTTTACCTTATAAATTTTGGACTGTGATTTTGGACAAAAGTATTTTGGATAAGTCTAAAGGTTATAATGGATTAATTTTGACATTGGATACTATTATTAAGGTTAAATAATTTCTTAATATTATTTTTGGATTGTTATAAAAAGGACAACTTGGATGTCGGGCGACAACCTGTCTCGTCCGGCAAGGCTGCGAGACTTGAACCCACAACCGAAGGGCGACAAGGGTTCATCACCTACCACTGTCCTACATGATGTCCTGGATTTTATAATTTAGTTTTTTTTAAATAATCTAAAAAATGAATTATAAATTTATTATTTTCGTAAACCAATAAAATTAGGATAAATAGAATATTTTTGAATTCTACTATCTTTTAGAGTGAAAGATGAGTTTGTGGTAGAAATTAGTTGAAGGATGAAACTCTACTTGTCAAGTATATTTTTTTCCTCTTATTCTATGAATAAATTAATTCTTAAACTTTAGGGAAGGTATCTTAAAACCAAAAACGTTTTATCCTAATACCTTATGTTTTGTTGAACCAATGATATTTTAAATAATCATAGATTGATGGCTTTGAGGCCCTCAAATTTACACTTGTTTGTAATTGATGACCTCAATCACTTCATATAAATATATACATTTTCCCTCCTATTATGTGTCTCTAATTTTAACCAATGTCCTCCTAATTGAGATAATAATTTGGTGGCGACTTTTTCATTCCCCTTTCCCTCTTATTAAAACTAAATTTTATTAACCCAATTTCTGATGTGGGTTTTGCACAATGGTATTTTTCAATTTTAACCTTTTATTTTTGAAGAAAATTTTCAAATTGGGAGGAAACAATTTATTGAAAGAGGGGAGAATGCAACACCCCAAAATTTCACAGTACGTTATCTCTTCAAAGTAATTCAATAACTTGCGCCACACACAACACCAAGTTTGAGCACACCACAACTTACCAAAATAGTTGTTCAAAAAGAAGTTATGAATAGTATTAATAGAATTTTGAATTTTATATACTCCATATAATTTTAACATCCATATCATGTGTTTCATAGACATAATATAAGAACAAATTCAATTTTTCAGATAAAGGAAGTATTTTTCAGAAAATGAAATTTTACCATATTTTAATGGAGAACCCTTTTTAAATCCAATATTTGAAACTTTTATATATTTAATTTGAAAAAATAAAAATCTTATTTAGAATCTGGACATAAAAATTTAGTGTCAAATTATTTTTGGTGTTTTTTTGATAACTTTCATATTTTGGTTAATATTTGAAAATATAAAATTTTAACTCAAGATAACTTTTTAATGAAAATAATTTATAGTGATAAATTATACATTTTAATGGTTTATAAATTTAATTAGATTATATTCTTATCATTTAGTATAATGTAGGTTATTATATGTAATTTCATATTTAAATTTTACATAAACACATGTCAATTTTTTTGATAGATTTTACTCTTTAAGAAACTAGTTTTTTGGTCTTGACAATGGATATTAATTTTAAATTAATTAATAAAACATCTATGTTTTGAATATGATAAAATAGAATTCATTTTTGAATTCTGAATTTCAAAACATAGCATAGTGTGATGTTTTGGTATTTTTCTGAAAACTATCAAATTTTGATGAATAGTGAAAAACACGACATTATTGTTTACAACCGAATTTTTCTTTAAATAATTATTTATTTTATTTAAAATTATTTAAAGTAAAAATAGATATATAATACCTATATATGTTCAACATAATTCATTGGAGTCATTTTATAATAAAATTAGATGTATAATATTTTATTGAACTGTTTAACGTCTCTTACCAACGTTCTATGAACATTTGAAAATTTGAATAAAACATAATTTTACCACTTCTGCGCATTGAATTTCAAAAATCTTAGAGACATGGATGACATATTTAAGTAAAATTTGGTTCAATAGGATGATAATAATTTTTGGGGAATCGTAACTTTTGGCTTTTATTTACCACAATTAAAAGTAAATAGTGTAATTAAAGGTAAAAATGATATTATAATCACTCTAACACATGTCCTAATTCTATTTTATAAGTTTATTTAGACCAAAACCAACCTTATAAATAAAATAAGATCATTTTGGTCCACTTGTATTAGATTAGTAATTTTATTATTACTTTAGCTAAAGAAGAGTTAAAAGTGTCAAATTCAAAGTTTAATAACTAAACGATTTTTAATATAGGGTTATACATAAGATAAATTTGACTATAAATATTAATTATAAATATAAAAATATTTCCTTCATAATGGTATTTTATTTAGAATTTTTAGAGATTAAATAATTAAATATATTTATGACATAGTGATGATACAGTAATTACTTTATCAATGAATGATTAAAATAATTGATATTAAGAATGTACAAATAAATATAAATTGAAGATTTTTAGGTCATCCAATAATTTTACATTTTAATATGACATGTTATGGTTGATTAAATTATTTTTTGTGATGTAATTATTTCTTTATGACTTTCACAAAAACAAAATACTAAATAGTGTCAAAATTGACATTAATGAGATTTTAAAACAAATACTATATTACTAAATGATATAATATTACTAAAAATATATGGTTCAACCAAAGAACTTATATAATTATAAATATTTCATTAATGAACCACTTTGGATTCTCTTGGATTTTTATAGTAAGTTTATTAACCATTTATTACAATAATACAAGAGGACTTGGTAAAAGTTAAACAATTTAACTAAGCGTTAAATCTAGATGATAGGGTTGATATAGTGACCTAAAAGTGTCTAAAATATATTTATTGAGATTATTTAGAACCATAACCACCTTATCTTAGAAATAAATAAATTTAGAGAAATTATAATCCGAAAATGGTTTTATAATAAAATAATATTTCAAACATTTCCTAAAACGACCCTCACCTCTCTTATAAAAGGGTACTTCTCCTTCTCTCAAAATCACACCTTCAATGAAATTTAGATCTGTCGAAACCTACCCAAATCTCCTAAAAACTTCACTAACTTCAATTTAGAGGCCTTACCTTGAGCATAAAGCCACCATAAAGAGCCCTTTTGTATAAAATGAAATGGAAACACCCAAAGAAGAGGTAATTATTTTATCACCTCTTTCAAAGTTATTTTTTTATACCACTTTCTCTTTCATTGTTATTTCCGTACCAAAATAATAAACCAAGAACCTTTTTCATAGTTTTATGTAATTATAAATATGGTACAATCATACTCATTATTCTACCCATCTTATTAATGATAATGTCACCATTCATGCGAACAAACGACTTATTGTCTCCTCATCATGGTGTAATTTGTTATTCAAAACTTTATTATTTGGATCGATATAATGATGTGTAATATGTTTATAAATAATTAAAATAACATGAAAATTTATCTTTAAAATTAATATACCATAAAATTCTACAACTTTTAATCATTAAGAAAATGATATCGTCTCTTGTGTGTACGTACGACTTACCATCTCCACGACACGAAGAGATTCATTTCCATGTTCACCATTCAATGATGATTGTAAAAATATATATTGTTATAAAGTATGTAATATATTACATAATAATTCTACTTGAGAGATATATATATGTGTGTGTGTGTGAGTGTTTATGTATTTACATACATATATCTTATTCACTTACTTCCGTTCAATACCATATGGAAATGGAAACATCGTTTATGCGTACGTATGACCTACCGTCTCCATAAATGGTTTTTCCATTTAATATATATATCTATTAAACATATTTATATTCTAAATATATAATATATATAAATCATATTTTATATTATTTAAGTATTTAAATCACTATTTAAATGATACGATCAAGAATAAAAAGTAAAAACATATACGATAAAGAAAGTGATTATTACCTGAAATGTTAATTTAACATGGATATCATTATTAAATGGGTAGTATAAAGTCATAAATGCATCATATATGATATAATAACTATGAATATGGTTATAGTACAATATAATAACATACAATGGTCATTATACAAGAGGTTAAACGTACCCTCGACCAAAGGAAAGTGCATGGTAGGGGTTAATTCCTCAATGTCATAATTATCCAAGTTTGTTTATGTGTAAGTATTTTATGGGACATATTTATTATCCATGTCAATGATTTATAAAAAAAATTCAAAATTATTTTTTAATGTACACTTTAACTAAAACATCATTTTAATTAATTTAATGATTTATTTTTCTAAATCTTTCTCATTACTGTCCATGTTTTCAAAATTATTTCAAGGATTTATTTATATAAACATGATTATTTTAAAATGCTAATTATTTTCAAAAGATTCAAAGTGGTATGGGACACTTTCATTTAAAAATATATTTTAAATTACTTCCTTTATTAATGTGTGACTTTTAAATGATTTACCAAAAAGGGATATTTCTCTCAAAAAATTTTACTGATTATTTTCAACTATGTCAACATCCTTTAATGGATATTATTCTAGATTAAGGTTGATTTTTTATAAACCAATATTCTATATTGTATTTAAAGATATATGATATGTTTTAATGTGGATGTGATATTTTTATACCCTTCATGTTTTATGGTTTAATTATTGACATTTTAGATGCTAGTTTTAATATGAATGTTTATGTTATGTTTCAACATTTTCATATGAGGAATGCAGTGGACTTAATAAGTGATGGGTAGAGCCCGATATAGCTCCTCGATGCATCAGTAGGTCTCATGAGACAAACTATTATCTTGTCCCAAGGCATTGAAAAAAAAATTATTTGTAGTCTTGGCATGAGGCCTTGCCTATGTGGTAATGATGTTCGGTGTTAGGCATTCCTTCATTATGAAATTAATTATTACATGTGATTATTCAACTAGTAGAATATCCATGTGATTTTTTATATGGAAATGTTTGATTTATTTTCTCTATATTATGTTCATGTTTATGTTTAAAAGTATATTTTTTTTATTACACATATTTCTATAAAGGTTTATAGCTTCCTCTAAATTATTTACCCTTTCTGAGCATCTGAGCTCACCCCTTTCTTATGTTTTGTTTTTTCCCAGATTCCAAGAAGTGTATAATGTTTGATATGTAGGGTTAAAATAGGGGAATAATGTAGTTATCAATGGATTATTTATGTTGTGTTTTATGTTTATATGTGTAATGTGATGTTCATGTATGTAATCTATTTTCCAAGACTGCTAAACTAATCGGTCCTTTAGGACTTCATTCCTTATAATCAAGCCAATGTATTAAAATAATGCACTGACTCTGGGTAATTAAGGCCAGAGTATTACAATTGGTATTAGAGGATGTTTATCAACAACCATGGGAATATATTTATATAAACTCTGATTTTGAAACATTAACCTAAGATAGTCATTGAGGATTAGTGTAGAAGAAATTCCTGTAATTTTGATAATGTAGAGATTTTGTAAATTTTTGAAGTAATACATCCTTGTTTGAATACGAGCAGGTAGATGCGGCTCTGGAACAGATGTAACTAGGATTGAAAACTCTGAAAATGAGTTTTTGGCTTGACACGGGGTATCCTGGTACATGACAACGGGCCTTGATGCACTTTTGGTTACATCACTCATGGGGGATATACTTAAGACAATTCACAGTTTCTTTAAAAACCATTATGAACGATTTAAGTGTAAATAATTCCTTATTGAATTTTTTTAATGATTATGGATTATATTCATAAAGTTTTCAATTTATTTTAGGTATTTTAAAAGTTTGGAATTATGCATTGGGATTCATAAACTGACCTAGTGTATACAATTTTTAGAAATGGTGCCTAGTAGAAGGAATGAGAAGTCCAACAATACTCACGATCCAAAGAGTAAGAAGGATCATATATTTCATGGTCATAAGCCAATATTTAGAATTGAAATATTCTCCCATGTATTCTAATCATATGAGGATATAGTATCATGTTTTAATAAGATAATTAATGAATTCTCTGAGTCCTATGGCTTTAAAGGGATTCTAGAGAAGAAAATGATTGTAGAGAGAAAGATAGATAAAGGGAAGAAGGGAAAGAGGGATATTCTCATATCTGATGACTGTGGAAAGAATAAAATTGGTAAATTCTTCAAGGGAATGGTATTTTGTTATATTTTTGGGGAAATAGGAAACCAAGTACGTGATTGAAATCCTAAAAAAACATTTCAAATGTACAATGATTCATCTGCAAGGAATTGGGACACTACGCGAATCAATGTGAAAATCATCAGAGTATTCCCCAAACGATGCTATTGGATAATAATCATGTTATGATACTACCATAGATAAATAGGAATGACTAGTGTTCTTATGTTATTATTAAATAATTATTTCATTTGAGTGTCGTATCAACGATGTATGGTTTATATGAATTATGGAAATAAATAGGGATTGTACTACAATACTCTTTCATTGAGGATTTGAGATTATATGGTTCTAAGAAAAGTAACTCAATAGAAATTTAAACTTTTTGGAAAATACATGGTCGAAGGAAAGATAAAACCTAATATGTTTTTTGATATTAAGGTAGTGGTTTTAGAATAAGATGTGATTGATTTGAATAAATTATATTTGATATTCTTGACTACTTTAAAACTGAATAATTGTTTTTTTATTCCATTATTGTTGGAGTTTACAACATTTTTGGATATAAGGTGTATATACAATATTCTATAAGGAATAAGGGAGAATTATTGAAATCAATAAGGTTTTATTGTAATTCAGGGTGTTACTATTTTTTAAAAGAATACATGATGAAGGTATTCACATGTTATTACATGAAATAAATCTCCATTGTGTTTATCTTATAATTTTTGGACTGTGAGTTTGGACAGAATTATTGTGGATAAGTCTAAATGTTGGAATGGATTATGTTTGACATTGGATACTATTATTAAGGTTAAATAATTTCTAAAGATTTTTTTTGGATTGTTATAAAAAGAACAAACCAGTAGTCGGGCGACAACCCATCGCGTCTGGCAAAGCCGCGAGACTTGAACTCACAACCGAAGGGCGACAAGGGTGCATCACCTACCACTTGCCTACGTGAAGTCCTGGTTTGTATAATGTAGTTTTCATTAAATAATCTGAAACATTAATTAAAAATTCAATATTTTTGGAACCCTATACAATTAGGATATATAGAATATTTTTGAATTCTATTATCTATTGGAGTGAAAGATGAGTTTGTGGTAGGAATTAGTTGAAGGGTGAAACTCTACATGTCAAGTATATACTTTTCAATCTTATTCTATGCATAAATTAATTATTATACTTTAGGGAAGGGATCTTAAAGACAAAAATGTGTTATCCTAATACCTTATGTTTTGTTGAACTAATGATATTTTAAATTTTCATAGATTGATGTCTTTTAGGCCCTCAATTTTACACTTGTTTGTGATTGATGACCTCAATCACTCCCTATAAATATTTATGTTTTCTTCCAATTATGTGTATCTATTTTCCAACAATTTTATTCTAATCGAGATCATAATTTGTTGGTAACTCTTTTTATTTCCCTTTCCCTCTTATTAAAACTAAATTTTTTAACCCAATTTCTGATATAGGTTTTCCACAATGGTATTTTTCTATTTTAACCTTTTATTTTTGAAGAACAATTTTAAATTTTTAGGACTCAATTTATTGAAGGAGGTAAGAATGTTATACCCCAATATTTCATAGTACATTTTCTCTTAAAAGTAATTCAATAATTTGCGATACACGCAACACCGAGTTCAAGCGCACCACTACTTACCAAACTAGCCGTTCAAAAAGCAGTTATGAATAGTATTAACTGAATTTTGAATTTTAAATACTCCATATATTTTTAACATTCATATTATGTGTTTCTTAGATATAATATAAGAACAAATTCAATTTTTTCAGATAAAGGAAGTATTTTTCAGAAATGCACTTTTACCGTCTTTTATTTATAATCCCTTTTTAAATCCAATATTTTACACTTTTATATATTCAATTTTACAAAATAACTTTCTTATTTAGAAGCGGAATGTAAAAATTTAGTTTCAATAATTTTTTGGTGTTTTTCTGATAAATTTCATATTTTAGTGAATTGTGAAAATACTAAATTTTAATTGAAAACAACTTTTTAATAAAAATAATTTCTAGTGATAAATTATACATTTGAATGGTTTGGAAGTATAATTATATTATATTTTTATCATTTAATACAATTTAGGTCATTATAAGTTATTTCACATTTAAATTGTACATAAACACATGTCAATCTTTTGATAGTTTTTCTTTTTAAAAAAACCACTTTTTGGTTTTTACAATGGGAATTAATTTTAAATTAATGAATGAAACTTTTATTTTTTGAATTTATTAAATTAGAATTCATTTTTTAATTCAGAATATCAAAATTACATTAGGGTGAATTTTTGGTATTTTTCTGAAAACTTTCAATTTTTGATGAATAGTCAAAAACATTGTGTTATTGTTTAAAACCGACATTTTATTTAAATATTTAAATATTTAATTTAAATTTATTTTAATTAAATATATATATAATACCTATATAATTTCAATTTAATTCATTATAGTCATTTTATAATAAAATTAGACGTATAAAATTTTATTGAACTTTTTAACGTCACTTACCCACCTTCTAGGCACATTTGAGAATTTGCATAAAATGCAATTTTATCACTTTTGTGAATTGAATTTAAAAAATTTGAGAGACATGGATGACATCAGTAAGTAAAATCTAGTTCAATAAGATGAAAACAATGTTTGGTGAATAGTAACTTTTGACTTTTATTTAACACGGTTAAAAGTAAATAGGGTAATTAAAGGTAAGAAATATATTATAATTACCCTAACACATGTCCTAAATCTATTGGATAAGTGTATTTCTGCGAAAAAGAACCTTATAAATAAAATATTATCCTTTTGGTCCACTTGGATAAGATCAGGACATTTATTATTATTTTATTTAAATAAGATTTAAAAGTGTTAAATTCAATGTGTAATAACTAAACGATTTTTAATATATGGTTATCCATAAGATAAATTATAGTATAAATATTCATTAGAAATATAAAAATATTTTCTACATAATGGTACATTAGTTATAATTTTTAGAGATTAAATAATTAAATTTATTTATGACACAATGATTATGCAGTAATTAATTTATCCATGAAAGATTAAAATAATTGATATTATAAATATAGAAATAAATTTAAATTGAGAATTTTTATGCCATAAGAGAATTTTCTATATTAATAAGAAATTTTATGGTTGATTAAATGATTATTTTGAAGTAATCATGCTGTTATGACTTTCAAAAAAACAAAATACTAAATAGTGTCAAAATTGACATAAATGAGATTTTAAAACAAATACTATATTAGTAAATGATATAATATTACTAAAAACCATAGTTCAGAAAAAAAATTATATAATTATAAATATTTCATTAACTAACCACTTGGGGTTCTACTTCCTTTTTATAGTAAGTTTATTAACCATTTATTATAATAATACAAGAGGACATGGTAAACGTTAAACTATTTAACTAAGTGTTAAATATAAAATATACGGTGAATATGGTGAACTAAACATTTATAAAACCTATTGGTAGAGAGGATTTTGACTTATACCCTCCTTATATCCTAAATAAATAAATTTTGAGCCATTATAAAACGAAAATTATTTTATAATAAAATAATAATTCAAACATTTCCTAAAGTGACCTTCACCTCTCTTATAAAAGGGTACTTCCCTTTCTGTCAAAATCACACCTCCAAATCCATTTGGCTCAGACATACCCTTCCCAAATATCCCCCCAAATTCCCTCACTTAAACCTAGAGGACTTCCCTTGAGCATAAATCCAACCTATGGAGACCTTTTGTTCAAATCAACAAGAAACACCCAAAGAAGAGGTAATTATTCTATCACCTATTTCAAAGTTCTTTTCTTCTTACACTTTCTCTTTCATTGTTATTTACATACCAAAATAATAACTCCAATTCCTTATATATACTATGATGTTATTATAAATATGGTACAACCATACTCATTATCCTATCCATCCTATGAATGATAATGTCACCATACGTGTGTACGTACGACTTACTGTCTCCACGTCGTGGTGTAATTTATTATTCAACACTATGTTATTTGGATGGATATAATTATGAGTAATATGTATATAAATAATTAAAATAAAATTATAATGTATCTATACAATTAATATACCATCCAATTCCACACATTTTAATCATTAAGGAAATGACATCGTTAATCGTTTGTACGTACGACTTACCGTCTCCAAAACGCGATGAGATTCATTTCCACGTTCACTATTCATTAATGATTATAAAAATATATATTATAAATAAGTATGTAATATATGAAATAATAATTCTACAGGATATGTATATATATATATATACTTACATTTATTTTATTCACTTACTTCGGTTCAATACAACATGAAAACAGAAACATCAGTTATGCGTATGTACGACCTACCGTCTCCATAAACGGTGTTTTCCATTTCATATATCTATCTATCATACAAGTTTATATTCTAAATATATATTATATATAAATCGTGTTTTATATTCTAGAAGTATTTGAATCAGGATCAAAATGATACGATCAAGAATAATAGGTTAACACACGTACGATAAAGAAAGCTATTATTACCTGAATGTTAATTTAACATGGAAATCATTATTTAATGGGTAATATAAAATAATAAATGAATCATGTATGATATAATAAATATGAATATGGTTTTGGTATAAATTAATAACATAATAGGGTCATTATACAGGAGGTTAAACGTACCCTCGACCAAAGGAAAGTGCAAGGTAAGGGTTAATTCCCCAATCTCATTATTATCCGAGATTGTTTATGAGTAAGTATTTTCTGGGAAATATTTATTATATATTTCAATGTTTTATAAATTAAATTTCAAAATTATTCTTTTAAGGTTCTCTTTAACTAAAACATCATTTTAAATATTTTAAATATTTATTCTTCTAAATCTTTATCATTAATGTCTACATTTTTAAAATGGTTTTAAGGATTTATTTATATGGACATGATTTTTTTAAAATGATAATTCCATTAAAAAGTTTCAAAGTGGTATGGGACACTTTGACTAAAAAATATCTTTTAAATGACTTCCTTTATAAATGTGTGACTTTTAAATGGTTTCACAAAAGGGATATTTATTTTAAAAAGTTTTACTGATCATTTTCAACTATGTCAACATCATTTACTGGATATTATTCTTGATTAAGGTTGATTTATTATAATAATATCATTAATATTGTATAGAATTATTTATGATATGTTTGACTGTGTATTTTCTATTTTTATACCCTTTATGGTTTATGGTTGAAGTATTGGCATTTTTTATGCAGTTTTAATATGAATGTTTTTGTTATATTTCAACATTTTTATTCGAGGAATACAGTGGACTTAGTATGTGACGGGTGGAGACTGATATAGATCCTCGATGCATCGGTATGTCTCATGATACAAAATAGTATCATATTATAAGGCCTTCAAAAAAAATTATTTGTAGTCTTGGCTCGAGGCCTTGACTATATGGTAATGATTTCCGGTGTTAGACATTCCCTCATTTTGAAATTAATTATTATATGTGATCATTCGACAAATAGAATATCCATGTGCATGTTTATATGATAATGTTTGATTTATTTTCTCCATATGAGGTTCCAGTTTATTTTTAAAAGTCTATTGTATTTATTACACATCTTACCTTAAAAGTTTATAGCTTAGACTAAATTATTTACCCTTACAGAGCATCTGAGCTCACCACTTTCTTATGTTTTGTTTTCCCCATGATTCGAAGAAGCGTATTATGTTTGATATTAAGGGATAATATAGGGGAGTAATGGATTTATCAATGGATTATTTATGTTGTGTTTTATTTTTTTAATTTGTAATCTAACGTTCATGTATGTAATATATTTTCCAAGACTTCTAAACTGATCGGTCCTTTAGGACTTGATTCCTTGTAATCATGCCAATGTATTAATATAATACACTGAATCTGGGTAACTAGGGTTGGGGTGTTACATATTATATGATTATTATTCTTAAATTTATGTGTGTTTACATATTTATTCTATGATCTTTCTTTCATAGGGTTTAGGTTTGAATAGTTACCAAATCGGTAAGACAATTTTGTCTCAATTTTCATTCTTTGAGACACATGTTTTTTTATGCACCAAAATTATTATAAGAGGTGTATATACTTCCATTTTACATGTTATATAATTAATATAATTATTAAATTTATATTTCAAGTTTCATTTAATTTCATTTTCTTTCATGGAGTGTATGAATCCAAGTTAACACGTTGTAAGATTTTGGTAAAACGATATCATCATTTATCGATATTATTTATGATTATACTTATAATAATAATATCTTCTGATCCATATCTATATAAAATACATGAGTTTTATTCTTCTATATTTATTCAAGACATATCCATGTATTAGTACCATTTTTATGTCTTTTTTACTTAATATAATGAAGAAAAAATTAAATAAATATATGATCATATTTATCACTTTATTTAGAAATAAGTTTTATTTGAAAACAAAATCACAAAAATGTTTTCACAAATGTTTTAAAATGATCCTTGAAGATAATATTCAATGAAAAATAATTTTGAAAATGTTTTATTGTTTTCATATCTCCCCTTATAAGTTTTCAAATATATTTTAAAAGAAAAAGGTTTTATGATTAAAAAAACATTTTTCAATACAAAAGGATATTTTCCCAAAGAAATGTTTTTATAAGATATTTAAAAATTATTTCTCATCTAATATGACATATGTTGGTTTTAATGATTCTTCTTGGGGAAATAATTCAATGTTATTATTCATATTATTTCTCTGAATGGATTATGTTTTGATTACATGATGTTTATTGAACCCAATTATCACTCAAAAGTTATAAACATTTGAAACCTAATTCATTACACGGGTTATGATTTTAAAATTATTTTGAAACATGCATATTTATCCATAGGTAATGATATGGTTTGATGTTTAAAATACCCATTTCATTCCTTGGGTTATGATATGATTAATTATGATTTTTTGAACATGTATGTTTGATTCCATTATGATATGGGTGAGACCTATATCTCTGTCCACTACATTGGGTAAATATTTATTTCACATGAGATAAAATAATATTGTATTGGGAGTGAACCATGATTACTAATGTGTTCATAGGAGTGAACTATATCTACCAAGATGGTATGAGGAGTGAACTAAAACTAATAAGATGTCCATAGGAGTAAACCATGACTACCAAAATGATATGGGTAGTGAACCCATACTACTAAGATTTCCTAGGCCACAATTCCTCGACTACTATGGAAATAATTTTATATAATTATGTGTCTTTTAAAATTCTATGCACTATTCCTATGTTAAGATTTCATGGATTATGTTCTTTATTTCCTTGTGATTTATTTATTATGAACTTCCAATTTTTATTCCATGATTCATGTATATGATCTTTGATATACAAAGAATGCTCTTCTATTTTAATGATCAAGTTATTATGACATTGTGCTCATGATTTTGCTTATATATCTTCTTTATTTACCTTTACTAAGCATCTGAGATCACCCTTTTATGTTTTATTTTCTAGGTTATGATGATTTGTATTATGTTGAATGTGTCTAAGAAGGACACTAGTCAAAAATAACCAAGTTGGAGACAATATCTCTCACTTACGTACTAGTGTTTATGATTTCATGTTTCAAAAGGCACTAGACTATTATGGTATTTGGGATTCTTTGTGTAAAATTTTTTAAGTATTCAAAAAAATATATGTAATTTTAATCTATGAAATGTTAGGGTCCCTATAGTCGGTATCATAGAATATTTTTATCTAACCTTTGGAAGCTAGTATAATAAAACCATAGTGAGAACCGTAATGAAATGTCTAAGGATAAGTGTAATGATAAGGAAAATTCTAGGAAAATATCATGGGTTTATGGTTAAGGATAGAGTATGTGGTTTCCTAGAAATATATCCTTTTCTGGATATTGTAAGTGGATGTGGCTCTGGAACCGATGTATCTAGGAGTAACAACTCTGAAAAGGCGTGTTGGGACTGAATCAACGTACATGTTAATGAGACGTTCTACACACCTAGTTTGACACTCCTATATGATATTCATTGGAAATTCACCAACTCTTAACAAATCACCATGAAGGATTTAAATATAAGTTGGATATGAAAAATCTAGGACAAGCCTATTTTGTTATATATTAAGGAATTTTTCATAATTTATACATCTTATAAGTGACTTTTAGGGATTATATGGTTCCTCGTTATGATACTTGTTTCTTACACAATGTTTTCTGATTTAGCCAATGGATGGAACCCAAATGAACCATTTTAATGGTGATTGCAATAGACAATGCAACAATTGTACTCCTGAGAAACCAATTTCTATGTGATAAAGAATGAAAATATCATTTTTATTATCACCCAAATCTCCCAATCAATGAATCATGGTGGAATTCCAAATGAGCAAAGGAGAGAACAACATTCTGTTGAGTCCTTCCTGAGGCAATGTCGACCTTTTTTCGACAGGTCTTATTTTCCACTTGTTGTTGAAAAATGGATCAATACTATTGAAAGCATATAATTTGTTCTCTAGTGTTCAGAGCATGAGAAAGTCATTTTCCATGTTTATTGTTTAAAAGGAAAATCAGGCCAGTGGTAGAAACTATTCCAGAATATATTGCAGTAATTTAAGATTGAATTAATGAATTGGGATGAGTTCAAGAACTTATTTTTCAATAAGTACCTTCCTCGTATTATTTATACCAAGATAGAGAATGATTTCCTTAAGTTTATGAATAGGTATAATGAAGTTGTTAGTACCTATGAGTATAATTTCACAAGGCATGTGACGTATGCTTTAGGAATGTAATGTTGATAGGTTCTTGAATGGCTTAAATCCAGGTCTCAAAAGGGAATTGGTCATAAAATACTTTAGTATCTATGAAGAGATTGTGTGTTGTGAAATCAAGGTTTAAATGGATATTTAATTCTCATATCAATATCATGATTTTGACAAGAAAAAGAAGAAGTATTTTAAAGGAAAATATAAAAACATTGAAGATAAGAAGAGTATCTTTTCATTAATCTCTAAGTGTCAGAATAGTCATGTAAGAAATTTATTTAAGAAATAGAATAAATAATTTATGTTTGGAAGGGAAGTACATAGAGCATTTAATTACTGATGTGATGGGAAGAAGTTAGATAATAGTGCGAATGGATAAAAAGTGGAACATAATGAACCTCCCATGATTCAATGCTACAAGTGTATGTATAATGGGCCTTATGATATACACTTCCCAAAACCAGGGGTTGGTGATAATGAATAACCTAAAAAACCTCTTAAGATGAGGTACAAGGGAAAATATAATGCAATCCCTATTTCTGATGAAGGGTGTGATAATGATGTGGTGAAAGGTACACTTACCATGGACTCTATAACTGCTAATGTCTTATTTTATTATATATTTATCCAATATTTCATATATAGTTAAAATGATAAGGGTGTTAAGATTACTCCAAAATGATTATATGTGTAATTAGTAGTGAAACCCCCTAATGGTATAATTATTGCATCCCAATTATATGATTCCTCTTTATTTTAAATTTGTGGGAATGTGCATCATTCATGTCTTGTCATTCTTAGTTTGGTTCAATTTGATGTCATCTAAGGCATGGATTGGATTTATCTACATAAATACCACATCAATTATTTAGAAAGGAAAGTGATGTTTGATTTTTCAAAACCCTCCTATGATCATACATAAATTTGATGATAATCATGAACTTCCTATGGATATTACATCCAGTATATGGGTCTTCATTCAAATTCAGAAGGATTATTTTTCTCAAATTATTGGGTAGAAAAGAGGCATCGATGGTATGCATACTTTTGAAGAATTTTTTGATGTATTTTGAAAATGTTTTCTCAGCCATCAACCAAAATTAGAAGTTGAGTTCTCAATTGAACTCATACCTGGTTCTACACAAATTTCAAAAACTCCCTATAGAATGGCCCTAATTTAGTTTCAAAAATTGAAGAAGAAATTAAAAGAAAACCATGATAAGGTATTCATTAGACCATGTGTGTCAGACTGGGGTGTACCAATTCATTTTTTAATAAATAAATAATTATTAATGTGACTCTACATCAATTATCGAGAGTTGAACAATATCATGATCAATAACAAGTATCCTCTCCACCATATTAATGACTTGTTTGATCAATAATGCAGAGCTCAATACTTTTTCAAGACTGACCTTTATTCTAGATATCATCAATGATAGGTCAATAAGAAGGATATACACAAGAAATAATTCTATACAAGGTATAGAAACTATGGATATATATTGATTCTCTTTGGTCTTACCAATTTCCATTCTATCTTCATGGATTTGATGAATAGAGTATTTAGAGATCACCTTGACTATTCTGTGGTAGACTTTATAGATGATACACTTTTCTGTTGAAAGAAAAACAAAGAGGATAAAAATCACATGATAATTATACTAAATACCCTAAGGAATAAGGAACCATATGAAAAGGTAAATTCTTTTAATTTTGGATGAAAAAGGTTTTTTTGGGTCACATAATCTGAAGAAAAATTATATCTGTAGATTCATAAAATATGGAGTCTATTAAATTTTTTCTTAGAGAAAACCTAGTGATTGATATTCATATAGTTCTTGGTTTAGGTGGAAATTATCAATGGTTTGTGAAAATTTTATTACGACTATATAATCCTCAGACTATGTTAATCCTGAAGGGTACTAAGTTCTTCTGGATAGATGAATGAGAGGAAAATAACAAGAAAATGAGTAGTAGGTTAGTCAGTTCACCTATTCTTACATTACCCTGTAGTTGAGAATGTTTTGTAATCAATTATGATTTATCCAGGAGGGGATTGTGATGTTTTATTTTGTCGAATAACATGGTTATTTCTTATTCTTTATTGTAGTTGAATATTCATGAGAAAAATTACCTAACTAATGATTTGGAGTTAGCAGTGGTAATTTTTTTATTAAATATATGGAGAAGTTTTCTTTATAGAGAAAAGTGTGATATATTTAATAATCATAAAAGTTTGAAATAAATATTCACACAGAAGGAGTTGAACATGCACTAGAGAAGGTAGTTAGTGTTGATAAAGTATTATGACTACTCAATACATAACCAACCTAGTAAATAAAATAAGGTTGCTGATGCTTTAAGTCAAAAGGATCATACTAACTTATCCATGATGGGGATCACAAAAGATCCAATATTTGTGGATTTGTAGAAGATGGAGCTGGAAATCTTGAAGAAAGGGGAAAATTGCAACAACCCAATGTTTTATCAACAAAATTACCTTCATATAATTATGTATTATAGTATAATCATATAAGATTATATATTGAACACAATACAATCCTTATAAATAATGAATGAGTAAAATAAATGGTATCTTTATAAATTAAAAAATGTATACTAATGAAATAGTAACTTAAACTTTGGAATAGTAATGTCACCCTATTGAATAATAAATCGAATGGTTTAATAGTAACCTCACTAATGAATGTATAAATAAATTTTATCTATCGTATAAGTGACAATATGATATAAATATAACATAGTATAAGTAAATATTTTAACAATTAAAAATTATGTTTTGTTCCTATTGTAAGTCATGTATATTTAATTACAATGTTATGATGAATTTGAAAATTTAAAAGATATTTTTTCATAAATTTTTTTCAAAAATTTGTTTTTGGATAACTTATTATTATCAGATAATTTTAAGAGACTTTAGTTATTATTTCAAGGTGTTAGAAAAGCATTTTTAATTTGAAAATGATTATTTTTCATCTAAATTAACATTTTAATTAAAAATTAAATTTATCATTTTTAGAAACTTATTTTCATAAAATGGTATTGTTTTTTGAATTAAACACATCAAAAAATGGTTGGGGTGAATTTTTGGGATTTTTCTAAAATACATGAATTTTTGGTGAAAAGTAAAAGACGATAATTTGTGATAAATGATAAATACAAGAATTTCTACATCATGATTGAGTCATGGAAGTTGTAAATGGCCATTGGTTCGAATTAAAATTCTCTATTTACTATTTTTTGTCACAATAATCATTAATATTCATAGTATTAAGCAAGAATATTAAACTAATGATTAAAATAATGGGAAACCCCTCTTCTTCTTCACTGTTAATAATACCCCTCCTTACCTCTTCACATCACTCCTCTCAAGACTTGTACCTTGTATAAATTGTGATACAATATCCTCCCAAGATCCTATACACGTCTAGTAGCCCTTTTTCTCTTTAAAAGTCCAAATACTCTCCCCTAAAGAAGTTCTCAAGGAAGATATATTCAAGAGGTAAATCCCTCTTCTCATTTCTTTTATTTTCTTTCATGTTCCTTTCATTCCGTTTCTTTCCTCACCCACTTTCGTAAAAATGTTATTATAACTCCAATACCTTACATGTACTGGAATTTTTTTATGATAATATAATAATTCATCATTATCTCTCCTTTCCCACCTCTTTTATACTATAAATGAAAACACCATCCAAGATGTTTTAATTCATCACATTCGAGGAGGATGACTTTTCAATTTCTATAACTATCTTCAATTCTGGTCATGAAACCCTTTTTATGGTTGAACCAGACTATAATTCATTTAATATGTATAATTTAAGTTTCATGAATCTTTTTTACACATGATATTAATTTATAAATAAATATTTATTCATAGCGATTACAAATCCCCAATTGACCAAAATATTTATCATTAAAGTTTTATATACTGATTCATTTTCACTGCAAATAACAAAATGAATTTTATAAATGTGTAATATTCTATATGTTCACTAATAATATATAACTCCAATTATGGACAACTATTTTCATGTTACATGTTTATCCTCACATGTATATAAGTAAACCAATCATGCAGACGAAGGAAACAAACCCTCCCAAACAATGAAATTGAACCTCTTAATGCTTCAAAATGGTCATCAATGAACTTAATATGGCTATAATAAATCCATTACATTAAGAAGAGGTTCTAGAAATACTAATTAATGAATGTAATTTTTCTTCCAAGGACATTAATCTCAAGTGAATAACACCTTCAGACTAAAGGTAAGGGATTCTACCCAAACCTCCATTATTCCTTCAAGTTTCTATATCATTCTTTTTACCCAAATGAAGTTGTCTTTTATATTTTAAATACATATTCGAATTGTTTTTTAAATGATCCAAACTCATGTATCAAGGTATATTCATCATTTTATTTTGGGGATATATATGTTTTGAAATGGCTCCCTCCTCAATACTTCTTGACAAGCAAACCCGTTTAAGGGAATTTCCCAAATTTTTACCCATTTTCAAGTACACTATATAATATATTTTAACCCACCATTGTTTTTATAAAATAATTCATTTTATAATGAATTAATTAATATTTAAATTCTGGTTTTATATAAAATATTATCCCCTTTTCAATTTTAAATTCTCTTTAGTATTTTCCTTAAAACCAGAATAAAATGTTTTAAAGCACAAATTTCATAAATACACTTTTCACATGTTATCAATTATGTATGAAATCACTTACCATGATATATGCCTATTTTAATTTATTTATTTCCATGTATGTTCTAATTACTTTCTTTAAAGGACACTTCTATGATGAGACAATTAATTTTTCTTTATGAAATGATTATGATACCCATTTACTCCCATAAGCACCCGTATATTTATGTATAATTGATTCTGTATGATTCTATATGTGGAATGAATATTCATGAAACTATTATGATTTGTGTGCCTTGATAGTGATCCAATGCATTTGGTATTGTTTAGTCTCATGAGACTTTATGTGCAATAGTCTTTGTGGATAGCCCTAACTCGTTCTTCCATGTACAACAGTCTTTGTGGTTAACCATGGATTGGGATCCTCTTTGTGAAATGAGGATTTAATCATGCTAAATTCATGTTCTATATTTCTACCACATTACTATTAAACAATGTTTATATGATCCCATATTTATATTTCGTGATTCTATATGTTCCATACCTTTTTATATCATTATGTCATGCCTTCTAACCTGTGTGCTACAACTTTATTCTAATGTTTATTCCCTTACTGGGATTTCTTAATCATCCCTTTGTTCATTCCATCCATTGGTTATCCAGTAAAGATTTATGAGCATAATTTAAGTTAGGATCTTTTTATGAATATTTAAAAAACTTTTTATTTACTTCCATGTTTTCAGTTTTATGTACCCAGTCTTCCAAGACACTTGAATTTACAATCCTTGGAATGTAATATGATACGTAAAATCATGTAATGATATTTGTAAAATTATGGGGTCACCATAGTCGGTATTATAGAATTGTTTAGTTGTTTTTTTAGATTTGTAATAGAGAAATGTATTAAGAAACTTAGGTATGAGACTAACTATAAGAAAACATCCCAAAATTTTGGTAATTATAGAGTATGTTGTTTATCAAGAAAATACATCACTGTCTGGATATATACAAGTTGATGTGGCTCTAGAACATATATATCTAGGGGTAAAACTTTAAAGAAATTCTTTGAGCTACAATCGAACAAGAACTGTTGCACGAAAACGGGCCTTGTTGCACTCATGGATTGACACACTTGGGGTATATTCTTTGGTAAATCCATAGGTTTAGTACAAACCATTATCAAGGGAAAAAAGAATCTCATAAAAATAAATGTGAGAAAATAGATCATGGATAACCTAGATATAAACCTAGGGAATCACAATTTACGATATAATTTTCTTTTAAGACTTTATCCTTTTCTAATTAATGTTTCCTTTTTTATTCATAATATATATGCATTGAATCCCCCTACTTTTTTTTTCTTTTTCATAGATAATGGCATGAAATAGAAGAACACGTGACAACTATAAATTTGATTGGAAATGTGACGATTACCCTAATGATATGCCTAATATGATGGGAATGAGTGCTCAAAGCAGTATGATAGTACTTTCTAAACTTTCTCTAGTTATGAACAATAAATTGAATCATGTGGAACTCCCTCCTCCAAGGAAAGAGTAAGTTGTCGTTGAATCCTTCATGCCGAAAAGGCCTCCCAGGTTTAGTGGATCGTCAGATCCACACTTCACAGAACAGTGGATTAAATCCATTAAAAATATATTCTCTATCCTCCAGTGATCAAAAGTAGAGAATGTCGTGCCGGAATTCTATCATTTTGATGGGGTAGTTGATCAGTGATGGATATTGATCAAGAATACTATGCCCCATTATAAAATTGATTCCTTGTATTGGGAGGAATTTAGGAAAATGTTTTGAAATAAATATTTTCCCTCTAACCTACCACGTCAAGATAGAAATAGAGTTCCTCAGACATAAGCAGAAGGAAGACGAGTCCTTTGGGTCATATGAAATAAACTTTACAAGGATTGAAATATATGCCTCATGTTTTGTCATTAACACTGAACGAAAGGTAGATCACTTCTGTTTAGGACTAAATCCGAGAACATAAATGGTTTTGGAGATTCAAAACTTAGACAATTATGAAGATATTTTCTATTGTGTCATCATGGTTTTAATGGAGATCGAATACTCTCCATGTTATCATGTGCCTAGTGAAAAAAAGCCTAAAATGGAGTCTAATATGGATGATTCAGCAAGTAAATCCCATGATAGAAATAATATCAAACATCCCCCATGTCAAGATTGTGGGAAGAATAATCCTGATAACTGTATAAAGGGAACCAAGAATTGCATAAAATGTGGAATAATGGTACATCTAGCTAAAAACTACCAAAGGGATATGAAGAATCCCACTAACATGGAAGAAGAAAGGAAGATTTAGATAAACACTCATCCTATAGTTCGGTGTTACAACTGCAAGGAACAAGGGCATTATGAAAACAATTTCTCTAAGACAAGGATTGTGATTGGAAATAAACAATAACCTCTAAGGTAACAAGGAAGGTATTATGCTATCAATAATACTTAGGTGGAGCCAAAAAATGATGTAGTGCATGTTCACTAGTAATTCATTCAAGAATAGAGAATGTACTATTTGATTTTAGTTCTACAAATTCTTTCATATCTTGAAAGTTTAGCTGAACTATTCAAACAACACCTCAAAATTTAGAGGTTGAGTTATCTATAAGAACATTGAATGGATAAATCATTACATAAAAATCTTCCCCAGTTAAAGTTTTTGCATTAAAACTCCCGTAATATATTGTCATACTTCCTATAGTGGAGTTCGTGGTTATCTTGGGCATGGATTGACTATCCTTATAAAAATCCAACATCAACTGTCAGGAAATAGAGATCAATCTTCATATCCAAAAGCATACTATAATTATTTACAAGTGTAAGGATGAAATTGAATATCTTTTTACTCATTGTCTCAAGTGTGGATATTACTGGATTGTGAGAAATCATATCTATCTCAAATGATTGATATAATGGAGATAACAATGCTTGAAGACATTCCCATTGTAAGGGACTATATTGATGTATTTCCCAAATAATTATATGGTCTTATTCATGATTGATATGATGAGTTCTAAATTTAACTTATTCTTGGATCCCTACATATCTCAAAGAATCCTTATATAATGCCCACTATTGAGCAGGAAGAGCTGAAGAAGTACTTGCAAGAGAATTTAGAGATGAGTTTTATAAACCCGTGTGTTTCACTATATGGTGCACCAGTCATCTTGTTTAAGAACTAGGATGGATCAGTTCACCTATAAATTTATTATCTAGAGCTCAATAAAACCAAGATAAAGAAAAAGTATCCCATGACTCATATAGATGAATTTTTCGATCAGCTATAAGGGGCTAGTTATTTCTCTAAGGTGGACCTTCTGTTGGGATATCACAAATTAAAAGTGAGGAAGGAAGATATTCCAATGACTTCCTTTTGAACGAGGAATGTAAACAATGTGTTTATAGTGATTCTCTTAAGACTTTCTAATTCTCCAAAAATATTCAAGTATTTAATGAATATAGCCTTTATGGATTAACTCAAAAAATTTATGGTATTCTTTATCGATGATATTCTGATTTAATCAAAGAGCAAGGAGGAAGATGAGGAGAATTTGAATACTATGTTGGTGAATATTTGAAGGGTGTAACATTATGAAAATTACAGTACATGTGAGTTTTAGATGGAGGAATTATCATTATTGGGGCATGTTATAACTATAAAAGGAATATCTATGGACCCTTCCATGACAATGGGAATCGAAGGGTGGCCCAGGAGAATATCTATAACAGATATTTGTAGCTTACTTGGTCTAGTTGAGTATTATCAACAATTTGTGAAGAACGTATCGCAATTTTCAAACAAAATGACCAAGATGAAATGGAAGGGAGTGATGATTTTCTAGACTCATGAAAGTGAGGAATGCTTTAAGGGGCTTAAAAATAGGTTTATCACCACACAAGTACTAACACTCCCGATAAGTGGATAACTATTTATGGTGTATTGTGAGAATTCAAAGAAGGTATTAGGCTCTGTGCTAATGAAAAATGATAAAGTGATATCCTATGACTCAAGGTAGGTGAAAATCCATGAGAAACACCATCCCAAACATGATCTAGAGTTGGTGACTATGATATATTCAGTGAAAATATGGCATCATTATCTATATGGGAAGAAGTGGGAGATATATACTAATCACAAGAGTATTAAATATATATTCACATAGAACCAGATTAATATGTTCCAGTGAAGACGGTTAGAGCTCATTAAGGATTATGACTGCTCAATCAACCACCATCCTGGTAAGGCAAATAAGGTGGAAGATGCTCTAAGTAGAAAATATCATGAATCATTACCAATGTTGTGAATTTAAAAGGATCCAATCTTCATAGATTATAAGAGGATGGACATGTGAATCATTAAGGGAGGAATATCATCAATAAATTCTCAGTTGATTTCTCAATAATACCTCATGGAGAAAATAAAGTATGCTCAAAGAAAAGATGTGGAAATTCATAAATGGGTGGAAGCAATCCGAAATATGAAATCCTCTAAGTCCAAGATTAATGAGGAAGGATTTGTAAAATTTTGGTCACGATAATGTGTACCGTCCGATATAGATATAAATAAGGTGCATTTGAATGATTCCCATAGCTCAACCTTCTCTATTAACTAAGGGAGAACAAAGATGTATTTAGATCTCTAAGAGAACTTTTGGTGGGACAATATGAAGAATGATATTTCTGAGTATACATCAGAGTTCACGGTATTCCAGAATGTGAAGGATGAAAGGAAAAAGTCTATGGGGATGATGAAACCACTACCCATACTATCCTAGAACTGGAGAACATCACCATGGAAGTCTTCACTAAACATACAGGGACATGTAGAGGAAACAATGCTATATGGATCGTTGTGGATCGTCTTACAAAGACAACTCACTTTATCACAATTTGAAAATAATCATCATTGGATCAACTTTAACAGATATATATCAAAGAGGTGGTAATGCTAAATAGAGTACCACTATCTATTCTATCTGATAGAGATCCAAGATTCACCTTGAAGTTTTAGAAAAGTCTCCAGCATTCTCTAAGAACTAAATTGATCTTTAGTATTGTAGAGGTCCAAATCTTGGCGTACATGGACATTACATTACTTTTGCAGAATACTTAATACATGAAAAAATAGACACCAAAGGACCATAATAGTTTAGTGTCTTTGGAAACTCGGAACACAATCTTCTAATCGTGGTGAAATATCTTCAACATCTCCCATAAAGATATTCCCCTTTTTGTTTTCTTACCTAAAACCTTTCATTAAATCCTGTGGAAAAGAAAACATAAAAAGGGTGAGATCAAATTCTCAGTAAGGGTAAGCATGGAGAAAATAAAACCAACCATATACATTTGAACATAAAAACATGAACATAGTGTTTAAACATCGAAATCAAGAGCAATGACATAAAACATGGCAGTATGTAAGGCGTAGATCATAATAGAACATCAATCATGATAAAATATCTTGGAAATAAAACTTGTAATTGTGGAAAAACATTAAGCACATGATATGATTTCCATAGTAGCCAATGCATTGCTTCCCAGACCATCTTAGTGGACAATGTCCCTTTCTGAATCGATGTCACTCCTCGTTCCAGTCCTGTAATACTGAACCGGATTAACTTACCATTCTAGCCATGTCAATCTCATGAGATATAAATCTTTACTCAATGCATTGGAGGGAGATATAGGTCCCAGCCATCTCATAATGAAATCATTTTTTCATGTGCCACAAAATTACAAATCATACATCATACCATAACCCATGTAATAGAATAATATTCTTAAACATCATGCCATAATAACATAATCCATATAAAAAATGGATATCATTTCTGCATAAGAATAATAAAACCATGTAAATAATAGAGACATTATACTTGAAACATAAACATATTAAATAATGTCATTTTTATATGGAAAATAGTTTTGATAAAACACTTGAATTAATTCTTGAGGAAAATATCCTTTCTTCTTCAAAACCATTTTCTTTTCACAAAATGCAATGCAATATTAAAATAAAATGGGTTCGTTGAAAATAATCATGCAATATTGTAGAGGAATCTTCATGAAAATGAGCCGTTATGAAACCATAAAAATCCGTTCACGCCGTATAAGTTAAAAATAACATTCTCATCGTACTTTTGTCGAAAAAGTTAAAAAGTACCTTGTATGGTAAACAAATGAAAGATTCCTTACATACCATGTAGTAAAAGTAAAAAATGGGTAAAAATGACTTTAAACATACATGAAACCATTTTTAGAAAATAGGTACATGGATGATAACAAAAACACTAGTAAATACTTATGAATAAACAATCTCGGATAAGAGCGAGATTGGAATAGATATCCCTTACCTTAGGTCTGATATGATTCGTAAAAATATGAACCTCCTGTATAATGATTTAAATAATTTCATTTAATTCTTATAGAATAATATTCATTTTTATGATATCATATATGGTTTACTTATGACTTTATATAACCGGTTCTTTTGTAAATTCGATGTAAAAGCAGTGATTTGGGTAAAATCGTTTCATTTATTGTACGTGTTTCGACTTGTTCTTCTTGATATTATTACTTATATCCTGATTTACATAATTCAAGAATGTAAAAAATGATTTATATATAATATATATTCAGCATATACATATATATATATGATAGATCGATAAATGGAATAAAATACACCGTTCATGGAGATGGTAGGTCGTACGTATGCATGAACACTGTTTTCGTTTCCTTAGTGAATTGAATGGAATTAAGTAGATTAAATACATATATATATAAATAAATCCAGTATCATTATTATGTCATATATTTCATGATTACTCATTATATATACTTCATAATCATTCATTAATGGTTAACATGGAGAATGAATCTCATCGCGTCGTGGAGACGGTAGTCTGTACGTACGCATGAGTGATGATATCATTCACATTATCGTAAAATTGTATTGAAGTGTATGTATAATATTTCAGAATCAGTATCACTATAAAATAATAATATATAGTTATTTATTTACACCATTATACCCATACAAGTAAGGTGTTGGTCGAAAACAAATTACAACACAATGTGGAGACGGTATTCCGTACGTACGCACACGCGATGATTTCATTTTCCATAGGATGGATGGACGGTGAAATCGGGTTGTTTCATATTTATAATAACATATCAGTATATAAGTAATACTGATATTAGTACTTTATAATGAGACAACTAAAGAAGAATAATTATAAGAATAATGAAACTTTAGAGAATCGGAAGAAGAAATTACATCTTCTTCGACGCACCTCCTTTAAGCCTTCTCTTAAGAAAGTAGAGTTGGTCTTTTTAGAAGCCCATAACCTCCCTAATGTTTCTAGGGAAGTGTAGAAGAGAAATGGTCAGGTGTTGGATGAGCTTAAAGGCTCAAAAGGGTGTGAAGAGAAGAGGGAAGGGGTGCCCTTTTTATAAGGGAGGAGAGGGGCACCTTTGAAAAACTTTAAAATATTATTTTATAATAAAGTCATATTCGGTTTATAATAGCTCCAAATAGATTTATTTAGAATATAATGTGGGTATGGGTCGAAAGCCTTTCAAAAACTAGGTTTTAGAAAAGTTTAGGTTACCATTTTAACCTTATCTTTTAGATTTAACTCTAAGATAAATAATTTAACTTTTACCGTGTCTTCTTGTTTTCTTACACTATATGGTTAATAAACTTACTAAAACAAGACAAAAGAACCCCAAGTGTTTCATTATTAATATATATAACCTTATATGAGTCATTTGGTCGAACCGTAGATTTTTTGGAATTAAATAAAAATTAATAATATAATATTTGTTTTTAAAACTATTTTATGTCAATTTTGACACTATTTGGTAATTGATTTTTGTGAAAATTATAACAGAATTATTAGTTCAAAAAAAATTAATTAAATAAATTAAAACATGTCATATTAACCGATAAAATTAGTGGAATTCATAAAAGGTCTCCAATTACATTTATTTGTGTATTTATAATATCAATTATTTTAATATTTCATTATTTAGGTAATTACTGCATCACCATTGTTTCATAAATAAATTACATTATTTAATGTCTAAAAATTATAAATAAAATACCATTAGGTAGGAAATCGTTTTATCTTTCTAATGAATATTTATAGTCGAATTTATCTTATGTATAACAATATATTAAAAATGTTTTAGTTATTAAACATTGATTTTAACTATTTTAACTCTTTTTTAAATAAAATAATAATAAATGTCCTAATCTAATCCAAGTGGCCCTAAATGATAATATTATATTTTAAGGTTCCTATTGGTAAAATTTAACTTATCCAATAGAATTAGGACATGTGTTAGGGTAATAATAATACCATTTGTACCCTTAATTACCCTATTTACTTTTTACTGTGAAAAAAAAGTAAAAAGTTTCTATTCACCAAAAATAATTTTTATCTTATTGAAGCAAATTTTAATCCTTGATATTAACTGTGTCTCTCGGATTTTCGAAATTCCACTCACAGAAAAGATAAAACTAAGTTTTACGTCAATTTTCAAATTCTCCTAGGAGGTGGGTAAAAGACGGTGAAAAGTTCAATAAAATTTTTATATATCTAAAATTATTATAAAATGACTCCAATGAATTAAATTGAACTTGTATAGGTATTATGTATCAATTTTTACCTAAAATAAATTTAAGTAAAATAAATAATTATTTAAATAAAAATTCGGTTTTTAAATAGTAACCTAGTGTTCTCACTATTCATCCAAAATTTAAAGTTTTCAGAAAAATACCAAAAATTTACCCTAAGATAATTTTGATATTCTGAATCCAAAAATGAAGTCCATTTGGAATGATAAAATTTATAAAATTTTAAAAAAAAATTATTAAAATTCATAACGGCTAGTTCATAATAATATTATAATTATATCTCGTTTAGTGAAACTCTGTATTGTATACTACACACGCTATCAAGGAAGTTCTTGATTTCATGTAATGCAAGCCAATTCAGGGCTGCGTGCAGTGAAAGAGCCATTTGGTGTTGCGTATAACATAATCAATACTTATTTCATTTATACATTAAACAAAATCTATACTTAATGTTGCATAGAATAATTTCTACAAAAAGAACTTGAAATTGTATGTAACACGAGCCAAGAATAGTGTTGCATATACTGCAAGCTAATACGGTGTTGCGTATAGCACAAGCTAATTTTGGTGTAGCGTACAACACAAGACATCAATGAAATTAAAAAGAATAATTCTCACAAAATCTCGGGTTGTTACAAGTATGGCCTATCATCCCCAAACTAATAGGAAATTTGAGCGAACTATTCAGAAATTGGAAGAACATTTGAGAGAATGTTCTGTGGATTTTAAAGGAGGATGGGACCAATATCATACACCGATCTAATTATCCAACAACAATTGTTTCTACTCCAACATCTATATGGAACCATATGATTCCCTTTATAGGAGATGTTTCAAAACACCAACATATTCGGATGATGTTGGGGAACGTAAGCTTCTTATAAATGAAATGGTTAAAGAAATAGTAGAGATGGTAGAAACCATTCAGCAACAAATCAAGTCATCCCAAAGTTGATAATAGAGTTATGAAGACAGTCTTTGATGAGACATTGAGTTTAAAGTTGGAGATATGGTATTCCTCTTCATATCTCCATGGAATATGTTCATGAGGTCTGGGAATAAATGAAAGCTATGTACGAGGTACATCATCCCCTTAGATATTATTAATCATGTTGGATCTATGGCCTATCGTCTAGAACATCCACCTATGATGTCTAATGTACACAATATCTTCCACGTATCCCTCTTAAAGAAGTACCTACCAGATCCTTCACATGTATTGTCTTTATAGGTGATGTAGTTGGAGAATGTTATTTTGTATGAGGAGTATCCATTAACGATCTTGTATCATTGAGATAATGTTCTATGTAATAATTCTACTATCTGGGTTAAAGTACTATGGCAGAACCAAATGTATGAAGAGGCTACGTGGGAACTAGAGGAGGCAATGAAGAAAAAGGATCCACACCTTTTTATGAAATAAAATGTAAAATGAAATTTCAAGATAGAAATTTCATAAGGGGGAAGAATGTAATGACCCCATGTTTTATTAACAAAATTTCCTTCGTATATTTATCTATTATAGTATAATCATAATATATTATATATAGAACATAATAAAATCCTTATAAATAAATAATGAGTATCATAAAAGATATCTCAAGAAGTTAAGGAACATATACTGATGAAATAGAAACTTTACATTTGGAATAGTAATGTGACCCTTAAGAATATTAAACCAGCTAATTGAGTAGTAACATCACTAAATAAAGTAAGAATAGAATTTATCCATCTTTTATGTGACAATATGATATAAATATAACAGAGTATATGTAAGTAAATATTTTAAAAAATATTAATTATGTGTTTGAATATTTGTATGTCATGTATATTTAATTATAATTTTAATTATAATTTATTAATTTAAAATTATTTTTTTTATAAAATTTATTCATAAATAATTACGTTAATGAGTTATTATTATAAGATAATTTTAATAGAACTTAGTTAATTTTTCAATGTGATAGAAAAGTAGTTTTGATTTTAAAATTTTGATTTTTCATGTAAATTTTGAATTAAATTAAAAATTAATTTTATCACAGAAAATTATTTTCATAAATAGAGTTTATTTTTTAATTCTACACATTGAAAAATGGTTGGGTTGAATTTATTTTTAATTGTAAAATATGATAGTTTATGATAAATTCTATATAAATGAAAATCAGTATCATGCTTGAGTCATGGATGATGTAAATGGCCATTGGTTCGAACTCACAAGCTCTATTTACTATTTTTGGTGAAAATAATCAAAAATATTCATAGGATAGAGAAAAAATATTAAAATAATGATTAAAATAATGGGAAACCCTTCCTCTCCTCTACTGTAAATACCACCCATCTTTGCCTCTTCACTTCACTCCTCTCAAGCCTTGTGCCTTGTCTATATTCTGCTAAAATATCCTCCCAATCTCCTCCCCATGTCTAGAATCCCTTTTTATCTTCAAATAACAAAATCCTATATCCCAAAGAGGTTCTCAAGGAAGATATATTCAATAGGTAAATTCATGTTTTAAATTGTTTTATTTTCGTTCAACTTCTTTTCTTTCTATTTCATTCTGCACCACCTTTCATCCAAATGTTGTGATAAATCTAGTACCTTAAATATACCGAAATTTTGTTATGATAATTTAATAATTCATCATCATCACTCATTTACCACTCCTTTTATACAAGAAATGAAAACACCATTCGAGATGTGTTAATTCATCATGTTCGAGGACATCGACATTTCAATTTAAATTACTATCTTCAATTATCGTCGTGAAACCATTTTGATGGTTGAAAAAGACTTTAATATATGAAAATTTTCTAATTTAAGGTATTTTAATATTTCTTACACATGATATTTTTTTATAAAGGTAAATGCGTTCATTTTGATTAAAAACATCAAATTTACCAAAATAATTATCAATAATGTTTTATATAATAGTTCCTTTTAACTCCAAATAATAGAATGAATTTTATAACCATGTACTCTTATGAATGTTCACTAATAACATATAACACAACTTTGGTACAACCATTGTCATCTTACATGTTTATCCTCACAAGTATATAAGTAAACCATTCATGAAAACTAAGGAAACAAACACTCCCAAACAATGAAATTGAACCTATTAACCAACTGAAAAGGTCATGAATGAACATAAGAAGGATATAATAAATCAATTATAAAAAGAAGAGGTTCTGTAAATAATAATTAATGAATGTAATTTGATTATCCAGGACATTAAGATCAAGTGAAGAACACCTTCAGTCTTAAGGTAAGGGATTCTACATGAACCTCCATAATTCCATCCATTTTCTCTATCTTTCTTTTTACCAAAATGAAGTTATCTGTTATTTTTTGAGTACATATTCTAAATAATTTGTACATTCTCCAAAATGATTTAGTAAGTTCCATTAATAATTCTCGTTCTTGAATATTCATGTGTTTATGTGGTTCCATCCTCAATACTTCTTGATAAGAAAACCCTTTTTAGTGAACTACCCGAATCTTCACCCATTTTCAAGTACACTATAAATTCAATTTTAAGCCATAATTTTTTTTATAAAATCAGTCTCTTTATTATGAAATCCTTATGATTTCACTTCTGTTTTTTTATAAACTATTATTCCATTTCAATTTCAAATTCCTTTTAGTATTTTCCTTAATACCGTATTAAAATGTTTTAATGATAAAATTTATTAAATACCCTTTTTACATGTTATAACTTCTACTTAACATCACTTATCATGATATATGCCTATTTTACTTTATTAATGTTTGTTTATGTTCTAATTCATTTCTTTCATGGAAATTTTTATGATAATCCTACTAATTATGCATTATGAAATGATTATTATACCCATTTCATTCCATGGGTACCCTTATGTTAAAGTATAATGGATTATGTATGATTATATATGTGGAAATAATATTCATGACCAAGTTATTATGGGTGCAATGAGATATTTTTTTAATGAATTGGGTAATTTTTAATCTCCTGAGACATTATATGCAACGGTTTTGGCGGTTAGCCTTCACTCGTTCTACCATGTCAAAAGGTCTTGGTAGTTAACCTTGACTTGTAATCCTCTATGTTCTAAGATCCTTGAGTCATGATGAAGTCATGTTTTATATTTCTTCAACACAACTATGAATCCATTTATATATGATCCCATGTTTATATTTCATGACTCAATATGTTCCATACCTCTTTACATCATTATGTAATGCCTTCTAACCCCTGTGTTAAAGCTTTATTCTTATATTTATTATTTTACTAGGATTCCTAGTTCATCCCTTTGTTCATTTCCTCCCCAGGTTATCCAATGAAGATGTGTGAGTAAAATGGATGTTAGGATCTTTTTATGAAGATTAAATAAATTAATGTTTTATTTAGTTCCATATTTTTAGTTTTATGTTCCCAGTCTTCCACGACACTAGACTTTACGATCCTTATGTTGTAATATGATGCTTAATATCTTGTAATAATACGTGTACAAGGCTGGGGTCACTATAAAGATCATGTATTTCTAAAATGAATGTTCAAAACTCTATCCAAGTGAATATTAAGGAGGCACAAAAGGAATATTTAGAGATGAAAAAGAATTTTAGAAATGGTCCTAAGTTAATCCTTGATTAGGATATAATGATAAGGTTATGGAATTGTGTATATGTTTATTCAATACTAGATATGAAGAATGATATGTTAGATAAATCTCATAGTTTATTATTCTCTATTCATCATAGAAGTATGAAGATATATCTAGACATGAAATGTAACACCCCAAGCTTCTACGGTACGCTTCTCTTTGAAAAATGTGATAGTGTGTGTTGTACGTAACATCGAGTTCTAACACACCACAACCAGTCAAACTAGCCGTTATGAATAGTAATACCTACTTTTTGAAATTATATATATTTTATATTTCAAAATGTACTTCATTTTTGGTTTCGGAATATCGAAATTATCCTAAGATGAATTTTTGGTATTTTTCTGAGAACTTCCAATTTTTATGAATAGTGAAAAATACTTAAAAACAACTTTTTAATCAAAATAATTTATAGTGATAAATTATATTATTGAGTGGTTTTAAAGTATAATTAGAATATATTTTTACCATTTTATCGAATGGTGTTCATTAGAATTAATTTCACTTTAAAATTGGACCTAAACAATTGTCAATCTTTTGGTATATATTGTTTCTTAAAAACACGCTATTTGTTGTGACAACGGGAATTAATTATAAAATTAATTAATGAAACTTATATGTTTGGAATTCTGTAAAATAGACATTATTTTTTAATTTGTAATATCAATTATAGCTTAAGGTGAAATTTTGGCATTGATCTGAAAAACATCAATTTTTGATGAATAGTGAAACTACTAAGTGGTAGTTAAAAAACTGAATTTTTCATAAAACATAATTTTACCGCTTCATGTGATTGGAATTTCAAAAATACAAGAGACACGGTTAACATCAAGGAGTAAAATGTGGTTCAATGAGATGAAAATAATTTTTGATGAATAGTAACTGTTTGCTTTTATTTACCACGGTTAAAAGTAAATAGGGTAATTAAGGGTAAATCATATTAATATTATCCTAACACATGTCCTAATTCTATTAGACAAGTGTATCTCGACCAAAAACAACCTTAGGAATAAAATATTATCATTTAGGTCCATTTGGATTAGATTAGGACATTTATTATTATTTAATTCAAAGAAGAGTTAAAAGAGTTAAAATCAAAGTTTATTTACTAAAACATTTTTAATATAGGGTTATACATAAGATACATTCGACTGTAAATATTCAATAGAAATATAAAACGATTTACTACATAATTTTATTTTATTTATAATTTTTAGACATTAAATAATTTAATTTATTTATGACACAATGATGATGCAGTAATTACCATAATAGTGAATAATTAAAATAATTGATATTATAAATACCCAAATAAATATTATTTGAGACTTTTAATGAATAAAACTAATTTTCTAGGATAATATGACATATTAGAATTGATTTAATTAACTTTTTTCGAATTAATCATTCTGTTATAAGTTTCACAAAAATCAACTATTGAATAGTGTCAAAATCGACATAAAAGAGTTTTTAAAACAAATATTATATTATTAATTGATATTAAATTTCTAAAAATCTAAGGTTTGGCCAAGAGACTGATATCATGATAGGTGTGTCATTAATGGACCACTTGGTGGTCTCATGGATGTATATAGTAAGTTTATTAACTATATAATATAAAAATACAAAGTGACATGGTAAATGTCAAACTAATTAACTAAGAGTTAAAACTAAAAGATAAGTTTAATATAGTAACCCAAACCCGTCTAAATTCTATTGGTTGAATATTTTTCGACCTATCCCCACCTTAGCTTTGGAATAATCAACTTTTTATCCATTATAAACCGAATAGGAATTTATTATAAATTAATATTTCTAGCTTTTCCAAAGGTGTCCCTCACCCCTGTTATAAAAGGGCACTCACCCTTCTCATTACTTCACACCTTCAAAGCTTTTTGGTTCGGCCAAAATCTGACCAAATACTCTCTCAACTTCCCTCACTACAACCTAGATGCCTTAGTTTGATCAGAAAGCCAACCTAAGGAGCCCTTTTGATCAAATCAAAAGGAATAACCCGAAGAAGATGTATTGTTTTCACCACCCTTTTTCAAATTCATTTCTTCTTCCACTTCTTCATTATTTGTCATTACCATTCTAAATTAATAACTCCATTATCTTATATATACTGTGATGTTATTATAAATATGGTACAACCATATTCATTATTCTATCCACCCTTTGAATAACATGTCACCATACGTGCGTACATACGGCTTACCGTCTCCACGTCGTGGTGTAATTGTTATTCAATATATTATTATTTGGATGGGTATAATAATGATGTGTAACTCATGTAAATAATAAATATAACATGATAATGATTCTGTATATATGATATAATATTTAATTATATATTATTTTAATATCAAAAGAATGATATTTTCGCTCGTGCGTACGTATGGACTACCGTCTCCACGAACGCGATGAGATTCATTCTCCATCGTATCCATTCAAGTATAATTATCATTTGATGATTTAAAAATAATGTTTAAGGAATTGATATCATTCTGGATATGAATAAGATACAACCTATCCATGAAAAACATTGCTTACGTAAAAAAACATATAAAAGAAAACGAGCAAGTTAACACCCGAAACGACGATAATACTAAGATATAATTAAAAAAGAAATGTTAAAAGATCATATATGATATAATATTAATATATATGATTCTTTTATAATTTAATAACAATTATTTCACCATTATACATGAGTTTAACCTACCCTCAACCAAGGAAAAGTACAAGTTAAGGGTTTATTTCGCAATCTCTTCATTATCCGAGGTTGTTTATACGTAATAATCTACTGAGATTTATTTATCATCCACATCCATGTTTCTTCAAAATGTATTTCAAAACATTTTTACCATTTACAATAATATGGGTTAAAGTCATTTATACCCTTGTTTGACTTTTATAAGAGGTTTATAAAGGAATCTTTCCGTCGTTTTCTAAACAAGGTGCTTTTTAACCTTTTGACAGAATTAAGGTAAGAATGTTTTTTTAACTTATACGGCGGGTGCAGCTATTTTCCGCCGATATAAAATCATCGAAGCTTCCCTTAAAAGATTATAAGAATAATTTCAAAGAAAATGTTTCATTTTATATGAATCTTAAATGATTTCAAAATAAAAAGAGATATTTCTCTCAAAAGAGTTTTGATTTCATCTATGTCAACATCCTTTGATGGATTTTAAGCTTATTTGGAGATGATTTATTATGAAACAAAACTTCCATATTGTATTGAAGTTTTTGTGATATGTTTGACTATGTATATGTTATTTTCATGGTTTATGGATGAATTATTTACATTTCGTATGCTAGTTTTAATACGAATGTTTATGTTTTGTTTAAACATTTTCATATGGGAATGCATTTGACTTAATATGTGACCGGTGGAGCCCACTATAGCTCCTCAATGCATCAGTAGGTCTCATAAGACAAACTAGTGTCTTGGGACAAGGCCTTGACAAAATCTTATTTGTATTCTTGGCACGAGGCCTTGGCTATGTGGTTATGATAGTCTGGCATTATGCATTCCATCATTATGAAAGTGGTTATTGATATTGCATGTGATTATTCGATTAGTAGAATATCCATGTGAATAAGTAAATGGCATTATTTCATTTTAATTTTTCCATACTATGTTGAATTTCATGTTTAAAAGGCTATTTTTTTAGTTATACATTGCCTTAAATATTTATTCTTATTTATGAAATTTTCTGCAATATTGTTATCCTTACTAGGCATTTGAGCTCACCCCTTTTCTATGTTTTATTTTTTCCAGGATGTGAAGAAGTAATTTATGAATGACCTACAGGGATAGTGTGAGGGGATAAGAGTGTGGACTATGGAGACTATGTTGTTGTAGTTTTCATTTTATGATGTAATGTAAAACTTATGAATATATATTGTGTTTCCAAGGATACTAAACCAATCAGTATTTCGAGATTTGATCTTTCTTGTGATCATGCCAATGTCATGTAATAATGCTCCGACTCTGGGTAACTGGGGTCGGGGCGTTACAGTTGGTATCAGAGGAAGTTTAGTACAAACCTTGGAAGCTAGATTTAGATAAACTCTGATTAGAGCACATAGACCTAAGATGAACTTTGAGGATTAGTATAGAAGAACTTCCTAGAATTTTGGTATTATAGTGAATTTGTGAGTTTTTTGAGCAATGCATCCCTGTCTGGATACAAGCAGGTAGAGGTGGCTCTGGCACAGATGTACATAGGGGTAAAACCCAAAAACACTGCTTTGAGCTAGACTCGAATGGGAACTGGTGCATGACAACAGGCCTTACTGCACTCTTGGTTACGACACTCCCGGGGGATATGATTAGGATAACTCTCATTCTCTTTACAAATCATTATGAAGGGTTTATGAGTATATACTTCCTCAAAGAAAACATTCTTATGATTATGTATTATATCCATAAATAGTTCTATTTATGTTAAGTGTTTTGTAAGTATGGGATTATGTATTTTGATTCATAAACTGATCTAGTTTATACCATTGTTTAGAAATGGCACCTAGTGGAAGAAATGGAAATTGTATCAATGCATGCACTCCATGTTAGGATTTTCCTCCGGCTCAAGATAATTAATGTGGAGCTGGTGATGCAACTGGTGCCGATCAGCTAATCACCATACTGTGACAACTTACTCAGGTTATGAATAATAACCTTACCCGTATGGAGCTCCCTGATCCACAACATGGAGGATCAATTTTAGATCGCTTCATGAGGCAACAACCACCGACGTTCAATGGGAGTACAAATCCCATAGTAGATGAGCAATGGATATTTTCCCTAGAGAAAATATTTCAGTCTTTGGGGAGTAGTGAAAGGAAAAAAGTTATCATGGCAGTTTACCGCCTCACTGTACATGCTTATTAATGGTGGTTATTGATTCAAAATATGAAGGAAGATGATGAAGTATCAAATATGGAATGGAGGGAGTTCAAAGATCTGTTTTTAGAAAAATACTTTCCTCGCGACCATCGAGCAGATATTGAAAGACAATTTCTGAGTCTGAGACAAAAGGAGGATGAGAATGTCACAAAGTATGAGGCTAACTTTACAAGGTTAGCAAGGTATAATAGAGATTATATACGTAACCCAAGAAGTAAGATTGATCGTTTCTTTGATGGGTTAAAACCATTTCTCTATCGAGCATTAGTCTCACAATCCTTCTCGTCGTACAAAGACATTGTCTCATGTGCTATCAAGAAAGAGAAAGAATTCTCAAAGTCTTATGACTTTAAAGAAAAGAAAGAGAAGAAGAGATATTCTGATCAATCTGGGAATGGAAATAAGGGGAAGAAGGGAAAGGTTGAATATCTATCCTATGGTAAAAGTGGGAAGAAACACCCCGGTACTTTCTTGAAGGGAATGGACGTCTGTTATAAATGTGGTGAAAATGGACACCAAGCTCGTGATTGCAAAGGGAAGAAGGAAGCTACCAATGTTTAGTGCTAAAATTGTAGGGAGATGGGACATTATGCAAATGAATGTCCTAAGCGTCAGGAGAACTTACCTCAGAAAAGGCCAAGGGATCAAGGCCAAGCTTATGTTATCACTACTGCTGAGGTAGAATCTCCAAAAGACGTGGTGGCAGGTAATTTAATGGTTTCCTCAAGTTTAGCAAATGCATTATTTGATTCTGGATCATTTCATTGTTTCATATCTTCCCAGTCTTCTAAGAAAATTAGATATTTCCAATTTGATTTAACAAGGGAGTTGTCAGTTAAGACTCCTAAGGGAAGTATCATTACAACAATGTTTTGTGAGTCAGTCCTCATTAGATCACATAAATGTTCTTTATCTGTTGATCTCATCCCCATACCTATGATTGAGTTTGATATAATCCTCAGTATGGACTGGCTTTTAGACTATGATGCAAAGATTTATTGTAAGAAGAAAGAGGTTACGATTCTTGATGATGATGATAAAGAACACCTTATCTTTAGAGCAGAATCGTCACCGCACAATTCTTATCTAGATCCACCCCCAGTAGCTCAACTAAATTCAATTATTGAGTAGGAAGAGAATGAAATAACTGTGGGTGAGGAAAGGAATGTTCAAATAGAGGATGTACCTGTTATGAAAGAATGTGTAGATGTATTTCCGGAAGATTTACCTAAACATCCTCCAGAACGAGAAGTTGAGTTTTCCATTTATTTAATTCCTGGATCAAGGCCTATATCGAAGACCCCTTATAGAATGGCCACTTTAGAATTAGTCGAACTAAAGAAACAACTAGAGGAATAGAGTAATAAAGGATTTATTCGCCCTAGTGTTTCTCCATGGGGATCCCCTGTTCTTTTTGTTAAAAAGAAAGATGGATCCATGAGGTTATGTATCGACTACATGGAGATCAATGTTATAACAATAAAGAACAAGTATCTCATACCTCGCATTGATGATTTATTTGACCAACTGCATGGAGCTCAATACTTTTCAAAGATTGACCTTCGATCTGGATACCATCAGTTGTGTGTGAAGAAGGAAGAAATTCTGAAGACAGCATTTCGAACCAGGTATGGGAATTATGAGTTTACAGTAATGCCTTTTGGATTGACTAATGCACCCTCTGTATTCATGGATCTGATGAATAGAGTTTTCAAGGAATATCTCGATGAATTTGTGGTGGTATTTATTGATGATATCTTGGTACAATCAAAAAGCTACGAAGATCATGAAAATCAATTGCGTATTATCTTGAAGACTCTGAGAAGACATGAATTATATGGGAAGTTTAGAAAGTGTGAATTATGGCTTCAGGAGATTTCTTTTCTTGGCCATATTGTCTCTAAATATGGAATCTCTATTGATCCTTCTAAGACCAAGGCAATCCAAGAATGGCCAGCACCTACGAATATAACTGAGGTACGTAGTTTTATTGGTTTAGCAGGTTATTATCGACGTTTCGTCCAGAATTTTTCCCGATTGGCTAACCCATTAACGAAGCTCACACGTAAAGGGGTTAAATTTGTTTGGACAAAAGAGTGTGAATAATGTTTTGAAGAACTGAAGTGAAGATTAGTCAATGCTCCTATATTGACTCTACCATCGGGGAATGATGGGTTCGTTATTTATAGTGATGCATCGAAGAAAGGACTTGGTTGTGTCCTTATTCAGAATGATAGGGTTATTGCCTATGCATCAAGATAGTTGAAAATTCATTAAACAAAACTATCCTACTCATGACATCGAGTTAGCAGCTGTGATATTTTCTTTGAAGATATGGAGGCACTACCTCTATGGTGAAAAATGTGAGATTTATACTAATCACAAGAGTTTGAAGTATATTTTCTCACAAAAAGAACTCAACATGAGGCAAAGGAGATGTCTTGAATTACTCAAGGATTATGATTTTACGATACACTACCACCCGGGGAAAGCAAACAAGGTGGAAGATGCTTTGAGCAGAAAAGACCATGGAGTTTTGAACGTGATGAGAATTGAATGGGATCCAATTTTGATGGATGTAGTGAAGATGGACATGGGAATAACCAGGGAAGGTGAAACATCAACGCTTTTTCAAATGGTTGCCAAACCATCTTTACTAGAAAGGATAAAGTGTTCTCAGACCGATGATGAAGAATTTCAAAAGAAGATTAAAGCTGTGAATGATGGGAGATTGAGAGACTTTGTGTATGAAGATGGAATTTTGAAATTCGGGAAGAGACTTTGTGTTCCCGATATACCTGATCTAAAAAGAAAATTTCTGGATGATTCTCATAGTTCCAATTTATCTATACATCATGGGAGCACCAAAATGTATAGAGATTTGAAGGAACATTTTTGTTGGGACAATATGAAGAGGTAGATTGCTGATTTTGTGTCAAGATGTATAGTTTGTCAACAAGTGAAAGCTGGAAGGAAACACCCTGGAGGAGTCATGCAACCTCTTCCCATACCGGAGTGGAAATGGGACAATATTACGATGGACTTTGTCATGGGGCTACCAAAGACTCCTAGAAGGAACGATGCAATATGGGTTATTGTTGATCGTCTTACCAAGTCAGCATATTTTCTTACTAAAAGAGAAGATCTACCACTGGAACGTCTAGCAAGACTATATATTAATGAAGTTGTGAGACTTCAGGGAGTACCCTTATCGATTGTTTCTGATCATGATCCCCGTTTTACTTCAAGATTCTGGAAAAGTCATCAGATATCCCTGGATACTGAACTTCATTTGAGCACTGCCTACCACCCTCAGACAGACGGACAATCAGAACAGACTATTCAAACCTTAGAAGACATGTTGAGATCTTGCTCACTTGACTCTCAGGGTATGTGGGATCAATATTTTCCTTTGGTAGAATTTTCCTATAACAATAGCTTCCATTTTAGTATTTAGATGGCACCATATGAAGCGTTATACAGAAAGAGATGTCGCACACCAACCTGTTGGGATGACGTTGGTGAAAGAAAACATGTAGGTCCAGAACTGGTGGAGGAAACGATGGAAAAGGTGAAGGTAATCCAAAATCACATCAAAGCTGCTCAAAGTAGGCAAAAGAGCTATGTTGATAATCAAAAGAAGGATTTAGAATTTCAAGTCGGTGATCATGTTTTCCTGAAGTTATCTCCGTGGAAGGGAGTCATACGTTTTGGTAAGAAAGGTAAATTGAGTCCCAGGTACATCGGACCTTTCGAAATTCTATAATGAATTGGGGATGTAGCTTACCGATTGGAAATGCCACCAAGTCTCTCCAAAGTTCACGATGTGTTCCATGTATCTCTGTTGAGGAAATACATGCCTGACCCAACGCATGTACTCACCTATGAAAAATTAGAACTGGAACCCGATCTATCTTATTGTGAAGAGCCATTCAGGATTCTTGATACAAGATAACAAGTACTGAGAAACCGGACAACGCATCTAGTAAAAGTTTTGTAGAGAAACCATAAGATGGAAGAGGAAACGTGGGAACCCGAGGAACTTATGATGAAGAACCATCTGAGTCTTTTCATGCGGTAGTATTCTAGAAATTTTGAGGACAAAATTATTTGAAGGAGGGTAGAATGTAACACCCCAAGCTTCTACGGTACGCTTCTCTTTGAATAATGCAATAACGTGTGTTGTACGCAACATCGAGTTCTAACACACCACAACCAATCAAACTAGCCGTTATCAATAGTAATACCTACTTTTTGAAATTTTATATATTTTATATTTCAAAATGTACTTTATTTTTGGTTTCAAAATATCGAGATTATCGTAAGATGAATTTTTGGTATTTTTCTGAGAACTTCCAATTTTTATGAATAGTGAAAAATACTTAAAAACAACATTTTTAATAAAAATAATTTATAGTGATAAATTATATTATTGAGTGGTTTTAAAGTATAATTAGAATATATTTTTACAATTTTATCCAATGGTGTTCATTAGAATTAATTTCACTTTAAAATTGGACCTAAACAATTGTCAATCTTTTGGTATATATTATTTCTTAAAAACATGCTATTTGTTGTGACAACGAGAATTAATTATAAAATTAATTAATGAAAATTATATGTTTTTAATTTTTTAAAATAGACATCATTTTTGAATTCGGAATATCAATTATAAGTTAGGGTGATATTTTGGCATTGTTCTGAAAAACTTCAATTTTTGATGAATAGTTAAACTACTAAGTGGTAGTTAAAAAACTGAATTTTTCATAAAACTTCATTTTACCGCTTCTGTGATTGAAATTTCGAAAATCTGAGAGACACGGTTAATATCAAGAAGTAAAATGTGGTTCAATGAGATGAAAATAATTTTTGGTGAATAGTAACTTTTTACTTTTTTTACCACGGTTAAAAGTAAATTGGGTAATTAAGGGTAATAATGATATTAATATTACCCTAACACATGTCCTAATTCTATTGGACAAGTGTATCTCGACCAAAAACAACCTCAGGAATAAAATATTATCATTTAGGTTCACTTGGATTATATTAGGACATTTATTATTATTTAATTCAAAGAAGAGTTAAAAGAGTTAAAATCAAAGTTTATTTACTAAAACATTTGTAATATGGGGTTATACATAAGATAAATACGATTGTAAATATTCATTAGAAATATAAAAATATTTCCTAAATATTTATATTTTATTTATAATTTTTAGACATTGAATAATTTAATTTATTTAGGACACAATGATGATGCAGTAATTACCATAATAGTGAAAAATTAAAATAATTGATATTATAAATACCCAAATAAATATAATTTGAGACTTTTAATGAATTACACTAATTTTCTAGGATAATAGGACATATTATGGATGATGTAATTAACTTTTTTCGAAGTAATCATTCTGTTATAAGTTTCACAAAAATCAACTATTGAATAGTGTCATAATTGACATAAAAGTGTTTTTAAAACAAATATTATTTTATTAATTAATATTAAATTACTAAAAATATAAGGTTCGGCCAAGAGTCTTATATAATGATAGGTGTATCATTAATTAACCACTTGGGGGTCTCTTGGATTTATATAGGAATTTTATTAACTATATAATATAAAAATACAAAGTGACATGGTAAATGTCAAACTAATTAACTAAGAGTTAAAACTAAAAGATAAGGTTAATATAGTAACCCAAACCTATCTAAATTCTATCGGTTTAATGGTTTTCGACCTATCCCCACCTTAACCTTTAAATAATAAACTTTGGAGCCATTAGAAACCGAATATGAATTTATTATAAATTAATATTTCTAGCTTTTCCAAAGGTGCCCCTCACCCCTCTTATAAAAGGACACTCTCCCTTCTCATTACTTCACACCTTCAAATCCTTTTGGTTCGGCCAATCTCTGCCCAAATACTCTATCAACTTCCCTCACTACAACCTATATTCCTTAGTTTGATTAGAAATCCAACCTAAGGAACCCTTTTGATCAAATCAAAAGGAAGAACCCGAAGAAGAGGTAATGTTTTCACCACCCTTTTTCAAATTCATTTCTTCTTCCACTTCTTCTTTATTTGTTATTACCATTCTAAAATAATAACTCCAGTATCTTATATATACTGTGATGTTATTATAAATATGGTACACCCATATTCATTATTCTATCCACCCTTTGAATAACATGTCACCATATGTGCATACGTACGGCTTACCGTCTCCACGTCGTGGTGTAATTGTTATTCAATATATTATTATTTGGATGGGTATAATAATGATGTGTAACTCATGTAAATAATAAATATAACATGATAATGATTCTTTATATATGTTATACTATCCAATTATATATTATTTTAATATCAAAATAATGATATTGTCGCTCGTGCGTACGTACAGACTACCGTCTCCACGAATGCGATGAGATTCATTCTCCATCGTATCCATTCAAGTATAATTATCATTTGATGATTTAAAAATAATGTTTAAGGACTTGATATCATTCTGGATATTAATAATATACAACCTATCCATGAAAAACATGGCTTATGTAACAAAACATATAAAAGAAAATGAGTAAGTTAACACCCGAAACGACGATAATACTAAGATATTATTAACAAAGCAATGTTAAAAGATCATATATGATATCATATTAATATATACGATTCTTGTATAATTTAATAACAATTATTTCACCATTATACAGGTGGTTAACCTACCCTCAACCAAGGAAAAGTACAAGGTAAGGGTTTATTTCGCAATCTCTTCATTATCTGAGGTTTTTTATACGTAATAATCTACTGGGATTTCTTTATCATCCACATCCATGTTTCTCAAAAATATATTTCAAAACATTTTTACCATTTACAAGAATGTGGGTTAAAGTAATTTATACCCTTGTTTGACTTTTATAAGAGGTTTATAAAGGAATCTTTCCGTCATTTTCTAAACAAGGTGCTTTTTAACCTTTTGACAGAATTAAGGTAAGAATGTTTGTTTAACTTATATGGCAGGTGCGGCTATTTTCCGATGTTATAAAATCGTCGAAGCTTCCCTTAAAAGCATATAAGAATAATTTCAAATAAAATGTTTCATTTTATATGACTCTTAAATGATTTCAAAATAAAAAGAGATATTTCTCTAAAAAGAGTTTTGATTTCATCTATGTCAACATCCTTTTATGGAATTTATGCTTATTTGGAGATGATTTATTATGAAACAAAACTTCCATGTTGTATTGAAGGTTTTGTGATATGTTTGACTATGGATATGTTATTATCATGGTTTATGGATGAGGTATTTACATTTCGTATGCTAGTTTTAATACGAATGTTTATGTTATGTTTAAACCTTTTCATATGGGAATGCATTGGACTTAATATGTGATGGGTGGAGCCCGCTATAGCTCCTTGATGCATCGGTAGGTCTCATGAGACAAACTAGTGTCTTGGCACAAGGCCTTGACAAAATCTTATTTGTAGTCTTGCCACGAGGCCTTTTCTATGTGGTTATGATAGTCTGGCATTATGCATTCCATCATTATGAAAGTGGTTATTCATATTGAATGTGATTATTCGATTAGTAGAATATCCATGTGAATAAGTAAATGGAATTATTTCATTTTACTTTTTCCATACTATGTTGAAGTTCAAGTTTAAAAGGTTTTTGTTTTAGTTATACATTTCCTTAAATGTTTATTCTTATTTATGAAAGTTTCTGCTATATTGTTATCTTTACTGGGCATTTGAGCTCACCCCTTTTCTATGTTTTATTTTTCCCAGGATGTGAAGAAGTAATTTATGAATGACCTATAGGGATAGTGTGAGTGGATAATTGTGTGTACTTTGGAGACTATGTTGTTGTAGTTTTCATTTAATGATGTAATGTAAACCTTATGAATATATCTAGTGTTTCCAAGGCTACTAAACCAATCGGTATTTCGAGATTTGATCTTTCTTGTGATCATGCCAATGTCATGTAATAATGCACCGACTTTGGGTAACTGGGGTCGGGGAGTTACATGAAAGAATACTTCTGGTGGGTTTGAATGAAGAGATATCCATACTTTATATCTCATTTCTAGGTTTTCCAACAAGTTAATGATGAAATAGAAAATTCAATGGGGATTTGTAATCCATTAAAAACTAAAATAGAAATGGGACTACATAACTATGTATTTCTTCATTGGACTATAAAAATCCTTTAAAGGGTTTAATGCTATATGGGTTGTAGTCGATCACCTTAAAAATCCGGCACACATCTTCACTGTTAGAGATGATTTATCTCTACATCATATTTCTAGGATATAGATTAATGAACTGGTAAGGTTAAATGGAGTACCACATTTTATTATATCAAATATGGATCTGATGTTTCCCTCTAGGTTCTATATATGTCATCAACAAACACTTACTATGAAATTGAGTTTCATTGATACTTATCCTCTTAGACAGAAGATCAATCTTGAAGGAAAATTCAAAACCTATTGGATATGTTGAGATACAATTCTATGTATTTCTAAGGTGGATGGGAACAACAACTTCCTCTAGTTGATGTTTCATATAACAATTGATTTAAATGAAGTATTCATATGAAACCTTATTAATCCTTCCATGGATAGAAATGTAGAGTGCCAATGTTCTGGGTTGAGGTTGGAGAAAGAAAGATATTGGGACACAAGATTGTTGCATCACGAGGAAACCCATGACCATAGGGATTTGGGGTTATCTTCAATAGCTACTATGGGGATGTGGTGGAACGCAGATATGGTTGATGTGGTCATGCTACTACTTTAGTCACTAAAATTATTGTGAATATTAGAGTGGTGGACATCATTTATCTAAGGAATTGGAACAATATTTGGATAGAATGCGATTCGACTACAGTTGTTCAAGCCATAAGGATAGGTTAGACTCAACTTTATTAGAATTTGGTAGGTAAATGGATCAACTATATTGAAAAAATTTCTTTGTTGAACTACATTATCACCCACACTTTCTGGGAAGTGAACTACATCACATAAAATCTTCCAAACAAAGGATTCAATAAAGATGGGGTATCCACTTGACTAATGTGTCAGATGAATTTCTTCCACTTCTTATTCATGATAAATTAAAAATACATTCATTTTGTCTTGTGTATCTTTATGTAGTTTTAATCTAAGATCCACCGTGCTAGTTTTTCTAAAACAAAAACTTGAGATTGCTGAAGAAATTATAGAAAAGGTTATAGCCATTTAATATAATATCAAGGAAGCTTAAAGCCGTAAAAAAATATTATGCGGAAAACTGAAGGCATGATCCAGAATTTTATGTTGAAGAGAAGTTATTTCTACCGATCACTCATAGTATAGTTATAAGCTTCTCAGCAGCTGTCAGAGTACCAGAGCCAACATAATTATCTTAAATTATAGGGAACTCTCTACATTAGAAATGTGTGTTCATGCGTTTTGGATTCCTTCCACTAGGCTCCATTTCTAAATAATGGAATACACTAGATTAGGGAATGCATCATAATTTATAATCTCAATGTTGAAAAATACATAGTATAATTTTAAATTCTATACATATCTAATCTATTAATAATAAACATGGTATCTTTGAGGAAAAATTTACATTTAAATACATAATAATGGATTGTATAGAAAATGTGAATTATCCAAAGCATATCCCCTGGGAGTGTCAATACCAAGAGTGCAGAAAGGTCCATTGTCGTGTACCAAGATACCCTAGGTCAAGCCTGAAACACTTTGTCCAAGTTTTAACTCTTAGGTACAGATGTTCCAGATCCAACTCTACCTATTTTTATCCAGACAGTGATGTATTTTCTAGAAATATCCACATAATCAATTACTTACCAAGATTCTAGGATATTATTGTATGTTTTTCATTAAATACCACCGTAGGGATTTGTTCCCAAATTTACATTTTTTAATTTAGTTTCCTTGTTTTCTACTAAACGTTCTTTAATACCAACTATAAAGGCCTAACCCCAGTTTCCCGTATCCTGTTCCTTATTTGATTACATTGGCATATAAATAAAGAATAATCATCCTGAAGGACTGAGTAGTTTAGTATTATTGGAATCAAGATACATACATAAGTTAAACATTACAACTTGAAAACAAGTACAACATAGAAACTCCTTAGACAACTTCCATAACTCCTAGGTTATTTCAGTATGTCATTCATAATAAAATAATTCATGTCCTGAGAAAATGAAACCCAATAAAGGGGTGAGATAAAACACTCAGTAAGTGTACGAAATATAGTTGAAGATAAATAAACATTTTTTACGTTTAATATCTAAAACATATGCCTTTAAAAAATCATTAACACATTATTCCAGGAATTAGAGATGAGTATGTAATGCCATTATAAGACATAATCATGGGTATTCTACTAGTTGAATAACCACATGAACCATCAATAATATTTTCTTAATGAGTTAATTCAAAATGCAGGACATCATCCCCATACTATCAAGGCCTCATTCGAAGGCAATAAATAATCAATTTGTTAAGGCCTTGTGCCAAGATAGTAGTTTGTATCATGAGACGTATCAATGCACCGAGGGGATATAGAGGGAACCACCCGAAACTTTCTATGTACAATGAATTCCTCATATGAACAGGGATAAATATAAAAAAATATAAACATTAATATTAAAACTAATATATGAAATGTAAATAACTTTCCTCGAACATTAAGCACAAACACTAACCATTAAGACTAAATTGATAAATGGTTTTAAGATAGAACATCCATATACAAAATAACAATAAGAAATTAAATTAAAAATGTTATATGAAACCATATTAATCCCAATAATACATAATAATTGACAAGAGTGTTGAAATAGATGAAGATACTCTTATAAAATCTTCGAGTAATTCTTGAGATAAATACACTTTTACTTTGAAAAGAAGAATTATTTTGGAAAAAATATTTGCATAAAACCCAAAGTTAAGTAAGTTGATATTTTAATAATAAAATTAGTGATTTTATAAAGATAATGGTTTCTAATAAAATATTATATGGTGCCCTCGAAAATAGGTAAGATTTTGAGAAATTCCCTTGAATCGGGCTTGTATTTCGTGCAGGATTTTTAAAAGACCCTTTATAACATATAACTCCCATTAAATGAAAGTAGGATTCTGGTTGGTAAACATATATAAAACACTCCAATAGAATTTATGAGTAATACATAATAATACAAAAGAATTTCAGTGATGTAATTATATAATAAAAATAACCCGAATGAAAATGGAGGTTTGGGTGGGAAACCCCCTTAACTTATATCTGAATGTGTTCCACTCTTGAATTTCACGTCCTTGAATATGAAATTATATTTATTAATAACTTAATTCATAACATAGTAGACATTTATTTATATTATAATGATTTTATTAACTCTATTATGTCTTTATTTATTAGTTATTAGACTGAATTTTGTCATTCCATGGTGTTCGTTTCTTTGATTTTCATAATCTGTTCACTTGTTTTTATGTAATGGATATCTTGTGAAATGGATTTAAATCTCCATAATTGAAATTAAATATTATCAATGAACATAAATAAGTTTTAATGGTCATTTATATCTTTTGGTTACATGGAAATAGTATGAATCGTGAGATGAATTATTAATGACATTCACTTCGATTATTTTAGCGGTATTTTGATTATTAGGAAATAGTTTGGTGATACGATTTAATATTTTGTACATATAATGGTTATTGAATATTAAATAGGTTATAATGCATATATTATCGTATTTTTAAACCATTAAAATGTTTTAATGACTATTAATGATGGATAAATTGAAGAATGAAACTTCATCTCCTTTGAAGGTTATAAATTGGAACCTCGAGGACATTGATTTTGTTTATAAAATAAAAGAGAGAGTGTGTAAGGATATTGATGATGGTTGTTAAATTAAAATGATATAATTACATTATATATATGATAATATATATATAATGGTAATTTCGATAGAGGAGGATAGGAGATGATAATAAGACATGATAAATTAAAATGAAACTAAATGAAAAAGAAAGGTGCTTTACCTCTGGAAATAACTTCTTTGAGAGCCTCCTTAAGGGAAGGGATTTTGGTCTTCTGGAAAGACTAGGGGATTCTTGGATGTGATTTTTTACTATGGAACGGTATTTTTATAGATCATTGAGGAGCTTCAAGGCTTATATGAGTGAAGAGAAGAGGAAGTGAGGGGGGTGGGGTTTATATTGGAGGAGAGGGGTAAATTTTAAATATTTTATTCATTATTTTATTATTTCCCCCAAGTCAACCCATAATGTTGTTCCATGTTACACCTAATATTAATAAGTGAGTGTGATTTCTAACCATGTGGGATTACATTACTTATGATGTCATAAATAGTGTATTTAATGGATAAATTTTATATATAATATTTTACCATATTTCACTATTCATAAAAAATTCTTGGATTTCAGAAAAATACCAAAATTTCACTCCCACCATTTCTAAATGTGTAGAATTCAAAAATGACCTCCATTTTTCAAAAATAATTTTCTAAATATTATTAACTTAATTTTTAAATTAAATCATATTTAATTCGAAAACTAAAAATTTTAAAGGTAAAATTAGTTTTATATCACATTGAAAAATTAATTAAGATCTCGTTTTCTTATTACATTAAGAAAATAAAATAATATCATTATTTAATATTCATAAGGTTCATATTACTATTCATATTATTATTCCTAAGGGTATATTACTATTCACTAAAAATAATGTTTGTTCTATCAGACATCAAATGACTTAGTGATCACAACTATAGATGGTCGTTTTGACGATTCAAAACATAGAAGAGGAAAAGTCAGGATTAATTTCAAGATTATTAAATATTCTGTTTTGTAGGGACATAGTGTTTCATGCATTCAATATTTATTTTCAAAACCTTGGGGTGTTACATTATTAATTCGGGGGCATATGATTTGATTGATTACAAAGTGGTATGGTATTCCACTCGAACCTTCATTTTTCCATAGGGTTACTCCTTAACCATACTTACCCAAATTTAATGCTTATTAATTTGTTCATAAATAATCTATATTCCTCTTTTATGTTCCAAAATCATATATTCCAACAATTTCATCTTTCGTTTATGGAAATTTTATGTTTTAAAATGGTTCCCTTCTCAATTCTTTATAATAAACAAGCCCGATTCAAGGGAACATCTCAAATTCATACCCATTTTCAGGTTTAATATATAATATATTTTAGGGCATAAATATATTTGTAAAATCACTCAATTTATCATGATAAACTATCTTTTTTAATTTATGGTTTTATAAAATCAAACATGCCTTTCTTCTTTAATATCTCTTTAATATTTCCCATAAACAGCACTAAAATATTTTATATCTAAAGTTTCATAAAACCTTTTTTTACATGATTTCACATCAGTGGGAAATCATTTATTCCTAAAATATAATTTCAATGTAATTCCTTTTTTGTATATACATTTTTATAATCTTATTTTCTAAGAAATACAAATGATTTTCAAAAAGAACTATTCTTTCAAAAGTAAAAATGATTTTTCTCATCTCACTTTAACCTTTATGAGATATATTCCATGTTCACCACTTATTCCTTTCATATGGTGTATGTACTTCCCTTTGATATATCATATTAAGAGTCTCTTTATTCACATAATATTCTAAGGAATTATTATTTGAATTCTTCGAGGTGGTATGTGATACTTTGGATTGGTTAAATAATATATCCTCATTACCTTTTCAATAGTATCATTAAAATTATCTTCATCTAGGTCAACATTATTTAATGAATCTTACACTTCATTGAGTTATATCTCTTATTATACAATCTACCATATTTTTATGAAGAGTTTATGATTAGTTTGATTGTGGGTATTCTAATTTGATACCATTCGTGGGTTATAGTTAAAGTATTCACATTTCGTATGCTAGTTTTTTAATACGAATGATTATGTTTTTTATGTTTCACCCTTTTAATATGAGGAATGTATTCGACTTAGTAAGTTATGGGTTAGGTCTGTTATATCCCCTTGATGCATCAGTACATATCTTGAGACAAAATAGTTTGGGGTTTTACCCATTTATGTATGGTATTGGCATGAGGCATTGACAGAATGATAATGTTTTCCGACATTTTGAATTCCCACAATATGAAACTAGATATTGATAGTCCATGTAATTATTTGACTAGAAATAATATCAATGGTTATGTTTTATTTCATTATTTAATCGGTTTTTATTACTGCCATATTATGTTCAATTGAATTTTTAAAGGCATGTGTTTTTAGTTATTCATCATTCCTAGTGATTAAGTGAATGACTACTTCCACAGTATTATTTACACTTACAGTGAATATAATATCACCCCTTTCTTATGTTTCTTTTCCCAATTTTATGAAGAATAATGTTTTTAATAATATTTCAAAGATGAAGATTATCTAACTCTATATCATGTTAGATTTTATTGTCCTAATGTATTATGGGTATCATGAATGTAATATGGAATTCCAAGACTACTAAACTGATCGGTCCGTTATGAATCGATTCCATGTTATCATGCCAATATAATAGAATACTACACTGTCTTCCAGATTCTATCATTAAGGAATTTTAGTTAGAATCAAAGGAATTTTATTAGAATCCATGGAAAAGTAGATTTAGAAAGCATAGATTAGTGAAAAAAATCCAAAGATGTATTTTGAAAATAATTATAAAATGAAATACTATAATTTTGAAAATATATATATTATGTGGATCTTACTAGAAAATATATCACTGTATAGATACTACAAGTGGATGTGTTTCTAGAAGAGAGGAACCTAGGAGTAACAACCCTAACATGGTGTACTGGGCCCGACTCGGGGTAACCTACTACAAGACAATGAGCCATACTATGCCCTATGTTTGACACTCCTTGGGGATATGATTTGGATGATTCAAATTTTTATTACAATCCATTATTATGGATCTTAATATAAAATTAAAATGAATAACCTAGGTTAAACATTAGGTGTTTTAGGATGAAAATAAGTTTTCATGATATTCTATAAATGATTATCCATTTTTCTCACTATTTCTATTTTTATTAGCACTATGATTTCTAGTTTTAGTTAATGGATGGAATATAATGGAGTCATGTTAACATTGGAAATGATGTAAAATGTGGTGGTGATGAGTAAACAAATTATATTGATATGAGTGAAAGATATAATGTTTATCCCAGTCAGTTTTCCCAAAATATTATTAACAATATATAAATTAACCAATACCCAAACTGTAACGCCCCGACCCCAGTGACCCAAAGTCGGTGCATTGTTTTAATACATTGGCATGATTAAAAGGAACCAAGTCCCGAAGAACCGATCAGTTTAGCAGTCTTGGAAAATAGATTACATACATGAATGTTACATTACACTTCATAACATACAAAACAACATAAATAATTCTTTATGAATGCCATTATTCCCTTGTCTTAACCCTACATATCAATCACATTACACTTCTTGGAATCCTGGGAATAGTAAAACATAGAAAGGGGTGAGCTCAAACGCTCAGTAAGGGTAAACAATACAGCGGAAACATTCAAAAATAAGCATAAACATTTAAGGTAATGTATAAAACTAAAACAAAAGCCTTTTAAACTTGAAATTTAGAATAATATGGCAGAAATAAAATGAAATAATGCCATTTACTTATTCACATGGATATTCTACTAATCGAATAATCACATGCAATATCACTAACCACTTTCATAATGATGGAATGCATAATTCTGAACTTTAATTTCTTTATCAAGGCCTCGTGCTAAGGCCTAGGGTCTAACTATAACCGGAACACAACCCAGAGTGCCTCTAATAACCGGACACCAACCCGGAGTGCCTCTAATAACTGGACACCAACCCCGAGTGCCTCTAATAACCGGACACCAACCTGGAGTGCCTCTAATAACCGGAAACCAACCCGCAGTGCCTCTAATAACCGGACTCCAACCCGGAGGGCTTACTTTTACCGGTCCCCAACCCGGAACATACTAGTCCAATATATTCATCTTAAGAAGATGATGAAATATAACATAAACATTCGTATTAAAACTAACATACAAAGTGTCAAAACATTAATCATAAACCATTATTGGCATAAAAATAACTCATCCATAGTCAAAAATATCACAAAACCTTAAATATAATATGGATGATTTGTATCATAATAAATCAACTTGAAACAAGTTTAAAATTTATCAAAGTATGTTGACATAGATGAAATCAATACTATTTGAGAGAAATATCTCTTTTTTTGAAATCATTTAAAAGTCGCATAATTATAGAGAAAACCATTATTTTGAAAATATATTTATAAGCTTGTGAAGGAAGCTTCAAAGGTTTAATAACGGCGGAGAATAACTGCACCCACCATATAAGTTAAAAAAAGACATTCTTACCTTAATTTTGTCAAAAGGTTAAAAAGGACCTTGTTTGGAAAACGACGAAAATATTCCTTTATAAACCTCTTATAAAAAGTAAAACAAGGGTATAAATGACTTTAAACCATATTCTTGTAAATAGTAAAAATGTTTTGAAATACATTTTTAAGAAACATGGATGTGGATGATAAAGAAATCCCAGTAGATTATTATGTATAAACAACCTCGGATAATGAAGAGATTGCAAAATAAACCCTTACCGATTTGGTAACTTATGAAACATACAACCCAAGAAATAGGTATCATAAAATGAATATGTAAATACACATAAATTAAAATTTATTACACAAATAATACAATTATGGGCAGTACATACACGACACAAAAGGTAATAGTAGCAATATGGCATGAATCTCACGGGAATAAAGAGTGAGATAAAAACCCCTTACCTTATACTTTTCCTTGGTTTGGGGTAGGTTAACCTCCTTTACAATGGTGAAATAATTGTTATTAAATTACAAAATAATCATATACATTAATATGATATCATATATGATCTTTTAACATTGATTTGTTAATAATATCTTAATATTATCGTTGTTTTGGGAGTTAACTTACTTGTTTTCTTTTATATGTTTTTGTTACGTAAGATATGTTTGTCATGGATAGGTTGTATCTTAATCATATACAGAATGATATCAAGTCATTAGATACTATTATTAATCATCAAATGAGAATTATACTTGAAAGGATACGATGGAGAATGAATCCCATCACATTCGTGGAGACGGTAGTCCGTACGTACGCACGAGCGATAATATCATTCTTTTGATATTAAAATAATATATAATTGGATGGTATATCATATATACATAATCATTATCATGATATATTTATTATTTACATGAGTTACACATCATTATTATACCCATCCAAATAATAATTTATTGAATAACAATTACACCACGGCGTGGAGACGGTAAGCTGTACGTACGCACGTTTGGTGACATGTTATTCAAAGGATGGATAGAATAATAAATATGGTTGTACCATATTTATAATAACATCACAGTATATATAAGATACTGGAGTTATTATTTTATAATGGTAATAAAAACGAAGGAAGAAGTGGGAGAAGAAAGGAACTTGGAAAAGGGTAGTGAAATCATTACCTCTTCTTCGGGTTCTTCCTTTTGATTTGATCAAAAGGGCTCTTAGGTTGGCTTTATGACTAAAGGAAGGCCTCTAGGATGAAGGTAAGGAAGTTGAGAGAGTATTTTGGCAGTGTTTGTCTGAGCCAAAAGGCTTTGAATGTGTGAAGAATTGGTTAGAAGTTGGGTCCTTTTATAAGGGGGAGGAGGGGCTCTTTAGGAAAAACAAAAAGTATTAATTTACAATAAATTCATATTCGGTTTATAATAGCTCCAAAGTGAATTATTTAAATTTTAATATGGGGATGGGTCGAAAACCACTCAACCAATAGGTTTTAGACAGGTTTGGGTCACTATATTAACCTTATCTTTTAGTTTTAACTCTTAGTTAATTAGTTTTACAATTACCATGTCACTGTATTTTTATATTATATAGTTAATAAACTTACTATATACATCCAAGAGACCCCCAAGTGGTCCATTAATGATACACCTATCATGATATAAGTCTCTTGTCCGAACCTTAGATTTTTATGAATTTAATATCAATTAATAATATAATATTTGTTTTAAAAACTCTTTTATGTCAATTTTGACACTATTCAATAATTGATTTTTGTAAAAATCATAACAGAATGATTACTTAGAAAAAAGTTAATTAAACCATTCCTAACATGAAATATTAACCTAGAAAATTACTGTAATTCATAAAAAGTCTCAAATTATATTAATTTGGGTATCTACAATATCAATCATTTTAATTTTTCACTATTATGGTAATTACTGCATCACCATTGTGTCATAAATAAATTATATTTTTTAATGTCTAAAAATTATAAATAAAATACCATTATGTATGAAATATTGTTATATTTCTAATTAATATTTATAGTCGAAAATCCAACATATATAACCCTATGTAAATTTTTTTTTTCTAAAAGTTATATGCCTGTGTCATTTTTTGTATAGATTTTAACATAATTAAAATAAAGTGTCCCTATAACTCACAAGTGGCACAATGGGGTCCCAAAATCGACCAAAAGATGATCATGGTCGGACATGTATCAACCAATAAGGTTAAGACACGTTTTAGGGTAATTTGTTATTATTATAATATTATTTTTAACCCTTATTTACCGGATTTACCCTTTAACCATGGTAAATAAAATATTTACCGAAGTAATTATTCAAAATGTATAAAAATAAAAGTTACCTATTTACATAATTTCAAAATCCTGATTCCAAATATGGAATCCATTTTTCCAAATTCAAAACACATAAGTGGCAGAAATTAATTTAAAATTAATTCCCGCTGTCAAAACAAAAAGCGTGTTTTTAAGATATAATAACTATCAAAAGATTGATACTTTTTTATGTTTGGTTTAATTGTGAAATTATGTCCAATGACCAACATTATATTAAATGGTAAATATATATTCTAAATATACTTTAAAATCACTCAAATTCATAATTTATCACTATTAATTATTTCGATTAAAAAAGTTGTTTTTAATTAAAATTTTGTAATTTTCACTATTTATCAAAATATGAAAGTTATCCGAAAAGTACCAAAATTTCACCCTAAGATAATTTCGATATTATGAATCCAAAAATGAAGTCCATTTCGAAAGATAAAATTTTTAAAATTTCAAAAAGTAGGTATTACTATTCATAATGGCTAGTTTGATTGGTTGTGGTGTGTTAGAATCTCGAAGTTGCGTACAATGCACACCATTTCATTACGCAAAGGGAAACGTACCATGGAAGCTTGGGATGTTTTATTTTAAATTTTTGATGTCCCCATTCTAAAAAGTAAATTTATTTAGTCAAATTTAATATATAAAAGTTTAAAATATTGGATTTAAAAAGGGTTCACTATTAAAAGTTTGTAAAAGTTCAAAAATGAATTTGTTCTTACATTATGTCTAAGAAACTCATAATATGGATTCTAAAATTATAAGGATTATATAATGTTCAAAATTCAGTTAATATTATTCATAACCTCTTTTGAATGGCTAGTTTGGTAAATCATGGTGCGCTTGAACTCGGTGTTGCGTGTAGTGCAAGTTATTGAATTATTTTAAAGAAATAACGCACTATGAAATCTTGGGGTGTTACATTCTCCCCTCCTTCAATAAATTGTGTTCTCGCAATTTGAAACTATTCTTCGAAAATAAAATGTTTGAAAATAGAAAATATCCTTGTGGGAAAACCCACATCGAAAATTGGGTTAATAAAATGTAGTCTTAATATCAGGAAAAGGGAAATGAAAGGGTCAACACCAAATTATGATCTCGATTAGGAGAACATTAGTGGAAATTAGAGACATATAATTGGAGGAAAACGTAAATATTTATAGGTAGTGATTGAGGTAATCAATCAAAAACAAGTGTAAATTGAGGGCCTTAAATTTAATCAATCTATGCTGATTTAAAATACCATCGGTTCAAAAAAACATATGGTATTAGGGTAAAACATTTTTTTAAGATCCCTTCACTAAAGTATAAGAATTAATTTATTCATTGAATAAGAGAAGAAGAAAAATATATACTTGACAAGTAGAGTCTCATCCTTTAACTATGTTCTACCACAAACACATCTTTCACTCTAAAAGATAATAGAACCCAAAAATAATATTCTATTTATCCTATTCATATAGGGTTCAAAAAATGAATTTTATAATTCATCTAACATAACCATTAAAAAAACAACATTATTCAATCCAGGACATCACGTGGGTCAGTGGTAGGTGATACACCCTTGTCGCCCTTCGGTTGTGGGTTCAAGTCTCGCGGCCTTGCCAGACGTGACGGGTTGCCGCCCGACCTCCGGGTTGTCCTTTTATGGTAATACAAAATAATCCAAACTAGAACTATCCAAAATACTTTAGTCCAAAATTTATAAGGAAGGTAAACACAATGAAGATCCTTTTTTCTGCGTAACAACATTTGAACACCTTCATCTTGTATTCTTTTAAAACTCTGCAACATCCTGAATTACCATAAAACCTTATTGATTACATTCATGATCCCTTATTCCTTAAAGAATAATAGATATACTCTTTCAATACAAAAATGTTGTAAACCCCATCAATGATGGAATATACAAATCATTAATCAGTTTCAAGGTAGTCAATAATATCCAATATAATTTATCCAAATCAATCATGTATTATTCCAAAATCACTACCTTGGTATCAGAACTATATTATGGTTTATCATTCTCTCAACCATATATTTTCTGAAAATTTATCCTGGTATTGAGTCAATTTTCTTTGTTCCACACAATCTCAAGTCCATAATGAAATAGTACTGCAGTACAATCTTTATATAATCCATAATTATTATAACAAGTACATTGTTGATACAACACTCAAATGACATAATCAACATAAGAACTCTAATCATTCCTCTTCATTTGTGGTAGTATCATAACTTGATTATTATTCATTAGCATCATTTGCGGCATAGTCTGATGACTGGGACATAGGTTCGTGTAGTGTCTAAACTCCTTGCAAATGAAGCATTGTACATTTGAAACCATTTTCTTACCCTTACAGTCACGTACTTTGTTCCATTTTTCTCCACACTTATAACAAACTCCCATTCCTTTCAGGAAAGTTCCAGGGCGTTTCTTCCCCCAATTATCACATATGGGGAAATTATTCTTTTCCCTCTTACCTTTATCCATCATTCTCTCTTCCATCCTTTTCTTCTCTTGCTTCCCTTCAAAGCCATAGGACTCAGTAAACTCTTTAGTTATCTTATCCACACATGATACTATTTCTTCATATGATGATAATACATGGGAGACTATTTCCCTTCTAAATCCTGGATTAATACCATGAAAGATATGATCCTCCTTACTCTTTGGATCATGCGTATTTTTGGAGTTCTCATTCCATCTATTGGGTGCCATTTCTAAACAATGTCATAAACTAGATCAGTTTATGAATCAAAATACATAATTTCATACAAATAAACACTTAACATAAATTGACCTATTTATGGATATAATCCATAATCATGAAAATGTTTTCTTTGAGGAAGTATATACTCATAAACCCTTCATAATGATTTGTAATGAAAATGAGTGTTATCCTAAGCATATCCCCTGGGAGTGTCGTAACCAAGAGTACAGCAAGGCCCGTTGTCGTGCACCTGTTCCCATTCGAGTCTAGTTCAAAGCGGTGTTTTCAGGTTTTAACCCTAGGTACATCTGTGCCAGAGCCGCCTTTAACTGCTCGTATCTAGACAGGGATTTATTGCTCGGAAAACTCACAAAATTTCTACAATACCAAAATTCTAGGAAATTCTTCTATACAAATCCTCAAAGTCTATCTTAGGGCTAGGTTCTCTAATCAGATTTTATCTAAATCTTGTTTCCAAGGTTATTGCTAAACTTCCTCTGATACCAACTGTAACGCCCCGACCCCAGTGACCCAGAGTCGGTGAATTATTTTAATACATTGGCATGATTAGAAGAAACCATGTCCCAGAGAACCGATCAGTTTAGCAGTCTTGGAAAATAGATTACATACATGAATGTTACATTACACTTCATAACATACAAAACAACAAAAATAATTCTTTATGAATGCCATTATTCCCTTGTCTTAACCCTGCATATCAATCACATTACACTTCTTGGAATCCTGGGAAAAATAAAACATAGAAAGGGGTGAGCTCAAATGGTCAGTAAGGGTAAGAAATACAACGAAAACATTCAAAAATAAGCATAAACATTTAAGGCAATGTATAAAACTAAAAAAAGCCTTTTAAACTTGAACTTCAGCATAATATGGCAGAAATAAAATGAAATAATGCCATTTACTTATTCACATGGATATTCTACTAATCGAATAATCGCATGCAATATCACTAACCACTTTCATAATGATGGAATGCAAAATTCTGAACTTTAATTTCTTTATCAAGGCCTCGTGCTAAGGCCTAGGGGCTATCTATAACCGGAACCCAACCCAGAGTGCCTCTAATAACCGGATACCAACCCTGATGGATTACTTTTACAGGTCCCCAACCCAGAACATACAAGTCCAACACATTCATCTTAATAAGAGGATGAAATATAACTCAAACATTTGTATTAAAACTAACATAAAAAATGGCAAAACATTAATCATAAACCATTATTGGCATAAAAATAACTCATCCATAGTCAAAAATATCACAAAACCTTAAATATAATAAGGATGATTTGTATCATAATAAATCAACTTGAAACAAGTTTAAAATTTATCAAAGGATGTTGACATAGATGAAATCAATACTATTTGAGAGAAATATCTCTTTTTTTAAAATCATTTAAAAGTCGCATAATTATAGAGAAAACCTTTATTTTGAAAATATCTTTATAAGATTGTGAAGGAAGATTAAAAGGTGTAATAACGGCAGAGAATAACCGCACCCACCATATAAGTTAAAAAAGACATTCTTACCTTAATTTTGTCAAAAGGTTAAAAAGGACCTTGTTTGGAAAACGACGGAAAGATTCCTTTATAAACCTCTTATAAAAAGTCAAACAAGGGTATAAATTACTTTAACCCATATTCTTGTAAATAGTAAAAATGTTTTGAAATACATTTTTAAGAAGCATGGATGTTGATGATAAAGAAATCCCAATAGATTATTACGTATAAACAACCTCGGATAATGAAGAGATTGCGAAATAAACACTTACCAATTTGGTAACTTACGAAACATACAACCCATGAAAGAGGTGTCATAAAATTAATATGTAAAAACACATAAATTAAAGTGTATTACACAAATAATACAATTATGTGCAGTACATACACCACACAAAAGGTAATAGTGACAATATGGAATGAATCTCACGGGAATAAAGAGTGAGATGAAAACCCCTTACCTTGTACTTTTCCTTGGTTGGGGGTAGGTTAACCTCCTGTATAATGGTGAAATAATTGTTATTAAATTACACAATAATCATATATATTAATATGATAGCATATATGTTCTTTTAACATTGATTTGTTAATAATATCTTAGTATTATCGTTGTTTCGGGTGTTAACTTACTTGTTTTCTTTTATATGTTTTGTTACGTAAGCTATGTTTGTCATGGATAGGTTGTATCTTAATCATATCCAGAATGATATCAAGTCATTAGATACTATTATTAATCATCAAATGAGAATTATACTTGAAAGGATACGATGGAGAATGAATCCAATCACGTTCATGGAGACGGTAGTCCGTACGTACGCACGAGCGACAATATCATTCTTTTGATATTAAAATAATATACAATTGGATGGTATATCATATATACAGAATCATTATCATGATATATTTATTATTTACATGAGTTGCACATCATTATTATACCCATACAAATAATAATTTATTGAATAACAATTACACCACGATGTGGAGACGGTAAGCCGTACGTACGCACGTATGGTGACATTTTATTCAAAGGATGGATAGAATACTGAATATGGTTGTACCATATTTATAATAAAATCACAGTGTATATAAGATACTGTAGTTATTATTTTATAATGGTAATAACAAAGAAGGAAGAAGTGGGAGAAGAAAGGAACTTGGAAAAGGGTGGTGAAATCATTACCTCTTCTTCGAGTTCTTCCTTTTGATTTGATAAAAAGGGCTCTTAGGATGGCTTTCTGACTAAAGTAAGGACTCTAGGATGAAGTTAGGGAAGTTTAGAGAGTATTTTGGCAGAGTTTTGCCAATCCAAAAGGATTTGAATGTGTGAATAATTGGTTAGAAGTTGGGTCCTTTTATAAGGGGGAGGAGGGGCTCTTTAGGAAAAACTAAAAGTATTAATTTATAATAAATTCTTATTTGGTTTATAATGGCTCCAAAGTGTATTATTTAAATTTTAAGATTGGGATGGGTCTAAAACCTCTCAACCAATAGGTTTTAGACAGGTTTGGGTCACTATATTAACCTTATCGTTTATTTTTAACTCTTAGTTAATTAGTTTAACAATTACCATGTCACTTTGTATTTTTATATTATATAGTTAATAAAATTACTATATACATCCAAGAGACCCCCAAGTGGTCCATTAATGATACACCTATCATGATATAACTCTCTTGGCCAAACCTTAGATTTTTAGGAATTTAATATCAATTAATAATATAATATTTGCAGATGCCAGAAAAGTCCGTTGTTCCCAAACGAAGCTCCGGATGCGGGAAGCGAGGTCATATATGGAGTCGGAAGCCCGTTTCGGAGGGCCCGGAAGCCTTGCACGGAATTTTGGAGGCCCGCGTGCAAAGTTGTAGTGCCGCGCGCAAACCTCATGGGATGCGCGCAATGCGTTGGGCCGGCGCGCAATTTTGCGCGACCGTGGCCCGCACGACTCCCTTGCGCGCCGCGCCCCGATTCCGCGCCCGCGAAGGAAATTGCGCGCCGCGCCCCGATTCCGCGCCCGCGAAGGAAATTGCGCGCCCGCGAACCAGATTCCGCGCCCGGGGTTGCCTTTAAATATAAGGAGACCCCCGTCGTTTTAAAGGTTTCCAGAATTCGAAGAGTCGCTCGTTCGCGCAATCCAACCTCTTCCGCGCGCAATGCCGATCTTCAGGTAACCTCCTTTCTTTCGCGCAAGAAAGCCTCGGGGTTCGCGTTCGCGTGTAATCCCTTTGGCTCCTTTCTTTTGAACAACTATTCACCTAAAGGCCTTCGCGTGCAAAAGAAGCCTCTTGCGCGCAATTGCCCCCGGGTGCGCGCAATCCAGCCCGATTGCGCGCACCCCCCTTTTTAATGTGGCCATTCGTTAAAGAATGAGCTGTTGCCCCCGCGCGCTATCCGAAGCCCGGTGCGCGCAATCTCCATCTTCCGCGCGCAAAGCGCTGGCTCAATTGCGCGCCAGCCCGCCCATTTGCGCGCCGCCCCGCGGTATTGCGCGCCAAGCTCCTCTTTTGCGCGCAATCCGCCGGGTCGCCCCCTTTGACCCCCTGAGGATACCCGCCTGCGTGGCGCCCGATAATCTTCATCCCGGGTGCCCGCACCGTGCGTTGTCTTCCCGTGCGGCCCTCCAGGCTCGCGCGAAGTGACACGAACCCATCGGCGGCATCACCTCGTCCGCGCTGCAAGACGTTAAACTGCCAAGTGTTTCGTCCAACATGACGTTAAACTGTACCACGTCCAAGATGCACGACGTTAAACTGCCTAGCATATCGTCCAAGCTACAAGACGTTAAACTGTGCAGCATTCGTCCCGCATGATGTTAAACTGCACTTTCGTCCTGCATGACGCTAAACTGCACCACGTCCGCGCTGCAAGACGTTAAAATGCCAAGCATCTTCGTCCTCAACACATGACGTTAAACTGTACGTCGTCCGGCAAGACGTTAAACCGTTTGCTTCGTCCTCAACACACGACGTTAAACTGTACTTCGTCCGGCAAGACGTTAAACCGTCCGCTTCGTCCTCAACACACGACGTTAAACTGTACTTCATCCGGCAAGACGTTAAACCGTCCGCTTCGTCCTCAACACACGACGTTAAACTGTACTTCGCCCGGCAGGACGTTAAACCGTCCGCATCACCCGATCTCGTGCCCCTTACGCAGGGTCCTCCCGGTTTGGATGTGGCCCCCACCCGCTCGTCTCTGCAGGGATGTCGGGATTGGAGTGGCCTTCGCCCACGGGGGTAGAGTGTTACAAACTGAACGAACTACGTGGACTTTGATCCCTGTCTCCTAAACAGGGTACGTAGGAAGCCTCTCCGAGGTTCAAGCCCACCACCTGGTCGTCCCGGTCGTATTCACGTCGGTTCGTCCATCAGTGGACCCCTCCTGGGTTCACACTTGCGTCGATTCACCTATGAATCTGCCCCTGTGGGAGACTGCACGTGTGTATCTCCATTGTGCTTCCCCACTGCCTTTCTCCTTTCAGCGTCAAGCATGACGTGAAACTATGATCCACCCGGCTGTTCCATCCCCCTCTGTGCGAGGTGGTTCGGTTCAATCCTCCGCTCGGCGGCCTCGACCTCTTCGTGAGTCGGCTTGCCGACGTCCAGCATGACGTTAAACTGTATATTCGAACTATGCTGACTTTGATCCGCGCCAACGCGCGGTACGTAGGAAGCCCCTATGGGGTCCAAGCTCTTCACTCCATCATCCATCCTGATCCTTACCCGGGCCGCCACATCCCGGTGGGGTCATGCCACTTCATTCCATTCCACTTCACTCGGGAAGCCACCCATGTGCTGGCCCCAGCGTCGGAGGTTCCTCGCAAGGGGTTCTGTCATCTGATCCACTTCTCGTGTTGATCAGTCCGATGCCGTCCCCACTGGACGTTAAACTCGCGGCATACCCCGTGTTAAACATGGGAAGCTGAGGAAAACCTCAGGTAACGCAGTTCCCCATACCCAGCGCGGGATGCCTCAGGCCATCACGCCTTCGAGAAGCCCTATTAGGGACGGAAGGCAGACATGCAGAGTCGCAGTGTTAAGACAAGCCCCCGACACCCAGAGCCACCCGGTCTCCTCACCGCAGGTTGCTGCCCCGACCAAACTCCTTGGAGAGTCCGGGCGGAAGCAGCGTAATTAACCGGTGTCCATGGAGACATGGCGCCGGGAACGAGATTCACGATCACGTCTTAAATCTATGAGGGAGACCCGGATTAGGTAACGAGTTCCAAGGAGACGTCCATGGAAGGAGGAGCCGACATCCCATCATCCCGGTTTCGATCAAGGAGCAGACGCCCCTGAACAAGGGACGGATGCCGCCCGCCTTTGGAAAGTGGGACTGTGGGTCCACAAGCCGCGCGCCCATCCCCTCGGGTCGACGGGCGCACGCGCGAACGCGTCTTGGCGGAACAACGCCAGAAAAGAAACCCGACGCACATCCGCACCGAAACAGAAAAATGGTGAACCCGACGTGAATCTCTTCTCCTCAATACGAAGACCGATGGCTTTCAGAGGTGTTGGAAGACCAGCATGCTGCTCGACCGAGCATTCAACACCGGAGCACGAAACCCGCCAGGGGCTGGGGAAGGGAAATCGGGCACTCCGTCTCACGACGTCGATGGCCTGGGTTCCCCCCACGGAAGGCGTCGCGGCACTAATGGTTGGTTGTCGATTCCTTTTCCTGTCAGTGTTAATGGGTTTTTCTCCCTGCTTTCAGGAATCAAGTCGCCCAATCCAGTGCCCGATCGCCACCCGCCCACTGGCGCAGGGGTAGGGGAAACACCGACGCGGCTACTCCGCACGGTCCCGCCCGTTCCACAGCCGTCCGAGCAGCCGCAGCTGTGGGGCAACCACGCCCTCTCTCCCCCTCAGAGGTCATCCAGAGAAGGGTGATCAACAACTTGGTGCGGAGATATGAGGAAGAGGGAGTCATCCCCACCAGGGACATGGCTCACCTAGACCTCGAGGAAGCTGCACCTCGCCACCAACGCCGCCCCCGAGGGCCGCGCAGGGAGGCACCGCTGCCTACCTCGACCTTCAACCGCTTCGGGAGCTTATCCCCGGAGCGCTCCGACAACTCCTTCCCCTATGCGGATGAGGTGGAAGATGTCCGGGACCACCCTATCCGAGATTCGCTCCAGGGATCCGCGATAAGGGCTCCTGTCAGGCCACGGCGACACCGCCGCCAGGCCTCTCAAGTCGAAGAATGGGCTCTCCACCTGCCCGCGCCGCTCATCCCGACTCGTTTGTCCCGACGCCAACGTCGGGCACGAGCGGAAGAGGATTCCCACCCTGGGGCCCTAGCAACAGCGGCCGCGTTGGCTCAAGCCACTGCTGGCTCCAGTCACCAGGCCCCTGCGCATCCTGAGCAGGGGCACTTCTATGCCCGACCTGGATCGAGGCCCCGACCGCCCCAAAGGCAGGTTGGGTTGACTCTCCCGGTTGCTGGTACAGGCAATAGCCACCGCGGACCACCTCGCGGTAGCGCTATTCACCAACAGGGGCTACTCCGTGTGGCCGATCCAAGAGGCATGGGTTATCCCACCTTCCGATCCCGGCCCGGAGGCCCGCCCGGAATCATCTCTCCCCGCGTCCCCTTTGATATCTGTCCCGGTGCTCCTCGCACCTTGGTTTCCAGTCCTCTTGGCCGCAACACCGGTGTGGCCGGAGGACACCAGGATAGAGATCAGCCATGCCCCGAAGAACCACCTAGGGGCAGGAAGGCGAGGCGTCGACGTTGAGGGAAGAATTTTACGGAATTCCGGACAGAGATCCGACCGGTTCGTTTCTCTGATACAGAGGCGGAGTACGATTCGGCGACAGAGCCCTCCCCCCGATCCCGCCAGCTAGGGGCAGGGGTAGGAATGCGGCACGTCAGCCTCGTACTTCCCAAGAGTGAGATCGATACGATCCCCGCTTCTCTCCGAAGGTATATCCGGAGTAGCGAAGGCCTGGTAGACCCCCAAGGGCCAAGCTTGCGGTTGGTACCGGCCCCTCCGGAAGCACCTTCTGCCTCGATCGGAGAACCCGGAGACTTTTTCTGGGGACCGACGGTCGAACCACGATCTAGTGCACCCTCGGCGAGCACCGACGCTACGGCAAGATGTTCGCTCGCCGGCCCGTCCTATCGTGATGTGGTAGTTAGGGCACCGCCACCCTCAGAGGGCGGCCCGGGATATGGAGGCCAATCGGCCTGCTCGCCGTATTCACCGCCGGCCAGCCCGTCGGCCCGGCGGCCCGCCTCGGCACCACTGCCGGTTCCCCATCCATTCCCAGTCGTTGAAGAGGACCAAGGAGACCTGGGTCCCGATTTTGAGTCGTGGAGCTTCTGGACCGTCCTTGCAGAGGGCCACTTCCCTGAGAAGTTTTGGCCAGTCGCAGGACCGGACTTTGATGCACCCGAATCACTCACCCCGGATGAGTTCGAATGCTTCCGCCGAACTCTCGGGGAGACTCACTCCCGTCTTCACCGCCTACAAATGCCATATCCCGGGAGTCAAGTGCACCTGGAGGATATTGGTGAGCAGTGCCATCAAATTGACCTGGCCACGCTCCCCGCGGTTCGGCACCCCGGGTCATTTGGGCACCACGAGGCCCTCCAACAACAATGCGTTGAGTGTTTTCAAGTACTCCACAAGGTTATCGAGGGAGCCACTCCCCACGTGTATATCCGTGGATGGGGGCAGTACGCTGCCCTACGCTTCAGTGCGATTCGCCGACAACCCGATTCACTGGGTGGCCCTGAGGGTACATCCCCAGGGACGGAAACGGTCAATATGGCTGACCTGTCAGGAGAGGGGAACAGTTTGGAACTTCTCGACGGGGGATCTCCCCCCGAAGACAAGCCGTTGTTGGATCCATCGGTGAGAGTTACTCGTCACCAGAGGAACCTCCTGGGTCTCCCCACACCCACTGAAGCACTGACGTTGAGTCGAAACGTCAGCAAAGGTAAAGAGCACGGCGGGGCTGTAAAGCCTGCCGACCCATCTGCCTCCATGCAGAGGGCAGATGAGGATCCCGAGAAGGCTATGCTACGTCAACAGCTCGCCGAGCAGAAGAAGCTGGTTGACCAGCTCCTCGCCGAGCGCGCTGCAGAGCAGCGGCCTGACTACGGTGATCCTAGGCCAGGACAGCAGGGACAGGAGCAACCACCCCTCGATGAGGCTCTCCCGGGCAACCGTGATTACGCCGTGTTTGCCGACAAGGGAGAGGCCATCGCCCATGGCAAGAGGGTGCGGTATGTTTCACCACACCCTCCCGAGCGGCGTGACTACCTGAGAGACCCCGCTCGGATTCCTCCCGCTGCCCCAAGGGCCGCTCCGCCCACCATCCCACGAGCTGCCGAGTTCGACGACCCGGTCGACGACCCGATTGAAGGGCCATGCAATGCGTTCGTGGTTAGAGATCCTCGCCAGGACTGGAACCCATGTCTGGACGATCCGATGACAGCCCTCATCGCCCGCTTGGAAGCCTTGGAGACTCGGCAAGTGGCGATCCCACCGGACGGCAAGCCATACCCAGCATGGGTGGATGACATGCCAGCACCTCTGGGATTCGGGAATCCCACTTTCGCCCCCTTCAACGGAACTGGAGATCCGCCACAGCATTTGGCCCATTTCAACTCGAGGTGCGGGCCTATGTTGGGAACTCCGACGCAGCAAGAGGCCGCTAAGCTTCGCTGCTTTGTCCAGACGCTGGAAGGGCCAGCATTTGTCTGGTACAGCTAGCTCCCCGTCGGGTCGATAACTAGCTGGGAGGACCTTCGTAGACAATTCCTCAACCAGTTCAGTTCCACGACCCGGAAGACGAGTATCGCAGACCTATTCAAGTGCAAGCAGAGGCCTGATGAGCGAGTCGCGGACTTCGTTGCCCGATGGAAGGGTCTCACGTATTCCATTGACATGCCATTGACTCAGGAGCAGTTGCTGACAATGTGCGTCGGGAACGTCAAGACCGAGCTGGTCCCTTCCTTGATCACTCAGAATTACCCTGGAGGGTTCAGGGACTTCTCAGACAAAGCTCAACGTCTCGAGGAAGCCCTGCAACAGGCCAGTCAGGCACATCCGCTGCCTCCTATGATCCCTGCAAGGAGAGTCAGTAGGGATGAGCCCGCTGCTGTCGCCCAGATAGAGGTCCCCAGGCAGTTGGAGTTGCTGTCGGTGAGGCCAGCTCCACAGCCTCACAGGAGTCCGCCTCCACGGGCTCAGTTCCCGGCCCAGCAGCGGCAGCCCCAGAACCGGTCGGCCCCTCCGCGTAATGTACCGCCACAACCCAGGCGAGATAATCAGGGTCCACCTCCTCGGCAGGACCCTCCAGCCCCTCGTCAAGACCACACTCCCAGGGGCCCGCGATACCTGACTTACTCATTTCACGAGGATCAGGTCCCCGGTTATTTCCGGAGCGCCCTGGAGCAGGGGATTGTGCGACTGCCTGAGTGTTGGAGGCCAGAGGAGGCAGATCTCACGGATAACCCCCGCTACTTCCCTTACCATCGGGCCCTGGGGCACACCATCCAGCGGTGCTATGTGTTTAAGGATTGGCTCCAAGACCAGATTAACAACAATTTAATCAGGTTGGGCCCAGCTCTAGCACAAGTGGCGGGCGTGTTCGTGGGATCAGATGACGATAGCGGCAATGAGGAGGAATGGCAGCTGGTCTCCGATCGCGGATCCCAGAAGTATAAAAACTGGATGGCCCGCAAGACGATCATTCGCGCCCATGGAATCATCCATGCGCGCTTGAATCAGCCTGAGCCCCCAGAATCTGCGGGTGCTGCTTCGGCATCGTCATCCCAGCCTGCCTCTTCCGAGAAGAGCAAACGGCGGCGGCGCAAGAAGGAAGAGCGCGCCCCGCCAGTTCCGCCGCTATCCCGCACTCTCGGCGATTTCATGCCCCCGGAGATGGGGATCCCTCCCCGGATCCGCCCAGTGGTGGATGATTCGTCCTATGACAGTGTTGGGTACGCTTCGGTTAATACCGTCGAGCTGGTAAATCCCTTTTCGGTTCCCGACGTTGAAGAACACCAGGTGGACCTCCCTAGTGTCCCCGGTCGTCGCCGCCGTCGGAGGAACCGCAACAACAGGAGTCGCCGGGGCACAGCAGTTGGTACCTCCAGCCAGGCCGTGCACGCCACTGAGACTAGACAGCAAGCTCAAAACCGAGCTCAGCGTGCGCAGCCCCCCCATCCGGGGATGACGGATTCGCCTCCGCCACTGTTTGTGGTGTGGGACCAGGCAGAACCGCCTCAGCCGCGTCGCGATCAGCTCCGCCCTGCCACGAGTCCATCCCGGCCTCCTGACCCCAGTACGGTGACTAATTCCCGGGCTTCAACCAATGAACAGCGAGATGCGCCAAGTACCAGTCGGCCGCCGGCCCAACCGGCAAGGCCCGTCATGCCTCCAACCGCAGAGCAACCTCCTACAACCAGGGGCTCGCGCTTGGCCAAAAAGTATGATGTCCTGAAGCACTTGGCCGACATCCCAGCAAGGCTCTCCATCCTTGAGGCTTTGTGCATGTCATCTGAGATGCGCGAGGCACTCGCTGAAGCCCTGAAGAGCCCCCTCCAGTTTGAGACAGAGGTTGCGGCTGTAGAGGCCTTTCACGCCGAAACGATTGAGGATGCCGAATGTCAAGCAGTTATCTCGTTCTCTGGTAAGGATGAAGACCCTCCTATACAGGGGCACATTCGTCCGCTGTATGTTACTGGCCAGTTCAATGGCCTTGAAGTCCGGCGCTGTCTTGTCGACACGGGGTCCGGGATTAACCTGATTCCCACTCGGACGCTCCGGAGATTGGGGTTGTCTGAGGATGACTTGATCCCCTCCGACCTCAGGATCCAGGGGTACGACAGCACCAAGCAAACTCCGGTCGGCAAGATACGTTTGAAGACCCAGTTCGGTGACTTGGTTGCCAACACCGAATTCATGGTAGTCTCTCAAGACACTGCGTATAACGCATTGATGGGCAGGCCATGGCTCCACCTTCATGCGACAGTTCCCTCGTCATACCACCAATGCCTCAAATACTCCCTTAACGGTCGAGTAGGCGTGCTTCAGGGAGATGCCTCTCCTTTTGCCTCATGTGAAGCCCGCTATCTGGACGCGGACTATTACAAGAGCAAGGATAAGCAAATCCTGGCAGGTGAGGTTGAGCCTGTCACTGTTGCAAGTGATCCCAGGGCAAGCTTGGATGACGCTTACGTCCTCCCGATTCAACGGTTGGACGTAGCCATGGTCTCGACGGCCTGTGAGTCTCCTGATGAGATGACCGCGACCGCCCGTGCCAGCACCAGCGGCCCAGCAGGATCTGGTAGCCACAATGCAGTTTCCAACGCAGTCTCTCCCGTGGACGATCCCTCCCCGAGTGGAGAGGACGTGGAAGATGCACCCCCAGCCTTTGAGGAGGGCGTCTCCGCCACGGTCGACGAGTTAGTACAGGTGAACCTTGGAACCGAAGCAGATCCAAGACCCACATTGGTCAGTGCCGCCATGTCCTCTGAGGAGCGGCAGAAGTACGTGGACTTCCTCAGGCATCACCGTGATGTGTTCGCTTGGGGCTATGACGAGATGCCGGGGCTAGATCCTCAGGTAGCCGTCCATCGTTTTGGTCTCCCGGCGAACCATCGCGGGTTCAAGAAGCCTCCCAGAAAGATGCACCCATCCCACGGTGCCATGGTTGAGGCCGAAGTTGACAAGCTTATCAAAACCAACTTCGTGAGGGAAGTTCAGTACCCCAAATGGCTGGCCAACATTGTGCTGGTCAGGAAGAAGAACGGGAAGATCAGAGTCTGCATCGACTTCCGCGATCTCAACCGCCACTGTCCGAAGGATGATTTTCCCCTTCCAGTGACAGAGCTGTTGATTGACGCCACGACAGGGTTCCAAGACCTCTCCTTTATGGATGGATACTCCGGATACAACCAAATCTGGATGGCCCCTGAGGATGAGGAGTACACTGCCTTCAGGGCCCCCCAAGGTATCTTTTGTTACCGGGTCATGCCCTTCGGCCTGAAGAATGCAGGTGCCACCTACCAACGGGCAATGCACCACATATTCAAGCCAATCCTCGGCACACTGGTGGAATGCTACGTCGACGACTTGGTGGTCAAATCGCGCCAGCGTCAGGACCATCTCAAATATCTTGAGAAAGTGTTCGGCTTCCTCCGGTCTCACTGCCTGAAGATGAACCCGTTGAAGTGTGCCTTCGGGGTCACCTCCGGAAAGTTTCTTGGCTTTGTGGTAAGGTACCGGGGAATTGAGATCGACCCAGAGAAGATCAGGGAGATTAGCCAGATGCCTCCCCCAGGTAACCTCCGGGAACTGCAAGGGTTCCAAGGCCACTTTGCCTATATACGTCGATTCATCGCGAATCTGGCCGGCAAGTGTAAGCCATTTTCTCGGCTCATGAAGAAAGGTGCCACCTATGTATGGGATAAAGAGTGTCAGACCGCTTTCGAGGAAATCAAGCAGTATCTGCTTCAACCTCCGGTTCTGATGCCACCTGTATCCGGGAAGCCGCTGGTCCTTTATGTGACTGCCCTGGAACGGTCCCTTGGTGCCCTTCTCGCCCAGAAGAACAACGAGGGAACATAGAATAGCCTCTATTACCTCAGTCGCATGCTCCTCGATGCGGAAGTTAGGTATTCCCCCATCGAGAAGAGCTGCTTGGCGCTCGTATTTTCCGTACAGAAATTACGGCACTACTTGCAGCACCACGAGGTACAGTTGGTTTCTCGGGTAGACCCGTTGAAATATATCCTGAGCCGGCCTATGTTGACTGGTCGTCTAGCACGATGGGCTGTGATTCTCCAGCAGTTCGACATCAGGTATGTGTCTCAGAAGGCCATCAAAGGGCAAGCATTGGCAGACTTTCTGGCTGCTCACCCGACCTCCGCGGATCAGCCGCTGGATCTAGGCTTTCCCGATGAGGCCATTCTCTTGGTCGATCATGCCGGTCCATGCTGGCAGATGCTCTTTGACGGTGCCTCCCGGAGCCCCACCGGTAGAAGACTCGATAATCCTAAGCTCAACAGAGTGGGCTTGGGTATCGTCTTCATTACCCCGGAGAAAGCCGTGCTGCCATACTCTTTCCTGTTGTCAGAGGGCTGTACCAACAATGAGGCGGAATACCACGCCCTCATCACTGGCCTCGAGTTGGCTCTCGAGATCGACGTGCCCCATCTGTGTGTGAAAGGGGACTCCGAGCTGGTCGTTAAGCAGATCAATAGCGACTATGTTGTCAGGAAGTCGGAACTTGTGCCATTGCTGGAGTGCACCCTCCTTCTGATAGCCCAGTTCCCTTCTCGGCCAGAAATTATCCATATTCCCCGGTCGCAGAACGGTCGAGCAGATGCTTTGGCCAGCCTTGCTGCGTCACTTGCAGAGCCTGAACAGGATAACCTGATCGTCCGCGTGACGCACCGCAGGCTCATCGCTCCCGTTATCCCGGAGGGAGATCGCGGCCCGTCGGTAAGTAATCTCACCACGGTTGCCCCTATGCCCAGAGGCCCGAGTACCCCAGATATGGCAGTCGAACCAGCCCCTGATTGGAGGACGCCTTTGGTTGAGTACCTCCAACATGGCATTCTCCCATCGGATCGAGCCGAGCGCGAGCGAGTTCGACGCCGCGCATCACAGTTTGTCCTCCAGAGCAGTCCCGGCCTGGATCAGATCCTCTACAGACGCGGATTTGATGGTGTTCTCCTCCGTTGCCTTCAGGGAGTTGAGATCCCACGAGTCATGCAAGAGGTTCATGCTGGTTCATGCGGTGCCCATCAGAATGGGCCGAAGTTGTCCCACCAGATTCGGAGGTTGGGATACTTCTGGCCCTCCATGATCCATGACTGCATCGAGCATGCCAGGAGGTGCCATGCGTGCCAGGTTCATGCAAACTTTGTGCATCGGCCGCCAGAGCCTCTCCATACCACCAGGTATTCTTGGCCCTTTGCAGTCTGGGGGATGGACGTTGTGGGACCTTACCCGCCGGCGACGGCTCGCCAGTTCCGGTTCATTCTGACCGCCACGGACTTCTTCTCCAAATGGGCAGAGGCGATTCTGCTCAGAGAGGTCAAATCCTGTTCGATCGCTGACTTCGTGACCTCCAACATCATTCATCGATTTGGAGTGCCTCACTCTATCCTCACGGATAACGTAGCCAATTTCCGAGCAGCCGAGTTGAAGAAGTTGTACGCCAAGTACAACATTTGCTCGAACCATACATCTCGCTATCATGCGCAGGCGAATGGACAGATTGAGGAGTTTAACAAGACCCTCTCTAACATTCTGCAAAAGATGGTTGGTCAGAACAAGAAGAGTTGGCCGAACAAGCTCCCCAACGCCCTCTGGGCTTATCGGACGACGACTCGCAATTCCACCCAGATGAACCCTTATTCCCTGGTGTATGGAGCTGAGGCCGTCCTGCCCATCGAGATCCAGCTACCGTCCTTGCGCACTGCGGTCTACGACCAGCAAGCGCCGGACAGAGCTGCTGAAGCCCGTCTAGTCGAGTTGGAAGCACTGGATGAGAATAGACTTCGCGCATTGCACAACTTGGAGAGGCATCAAAGCAGAATGGCTCGAGCTTTCAATAAGAAGGTTCGCCTCCACTCCTTCCTGCAGGGTGACCTGGTATTAGCCTTGAGAGCGCCAATGATCCCCGGCAGGAAGCCACCCAAGTTGGAGCCCAAGTGGGAGGGACCTTCTGTTGTCCACGAGGTCTATCCCAATGGCGCGTACTCCCTGGAAACTATGGATGGTGAGCGTGTCACTCCTCCCACCAACGCTAGGTTCCTCAAGCAGTACTTTGCCTGAGTGCAATTCGTCCAAGCTACAAGACGTTAAACTATTCAGCATTCGTCCAAGCTACAAGACGTTAAACTATTCAGCATTCGTCCAAGCTACAAGATGTTAAACTGTTCAGCATTCGTCCGCGCTGCAAGACGTTAAACTGCCAAGTGTTTCGTCCAACATGACGTTAAACAGTACCACGTCCGAGCTACAAGTCTTTAAACTGTTCAGCATTCGTCCCGCATGACGCTAAACTGCCCCTCAAGAACTACGTGCGGCTTGATTCCCATCCTTATGGGATACGTAGGACCGCCTGAACATTCATGTTTCAGGCCCATCCCCATCCTTCGGGAATTTCCATCCCATCTCGGGCCCTTGGCCCAGTTGCCTCTGGGTATGCGGCGTATGGTGTGAACGCAGGGCTATTTGCTCGCCACGCTGTACGCCCCCCACGGTTGGGGATGCCTTCCGCTCCCCCTTTTCTTTTTCGTCCTGCATGACGTTAAACTGCACTTCAAGAACTACGTGCAGCTTGATTCCCATCCTTATGGGATACGTAGGACCGCCTGAACATTCATGTTTCGGGCCCAGCCCCATTTCCCGGGAATCTCTATCCCGTGTTGGGCCTCTGGCCCAAGTTCCCCTCCTTTTTGTGCGAGGCGTGTGGCGTGAGCGGGGGATTATGTCCTCATTCACGTTGGTCTACTGGCCGCGCTGTACGCCTCCCCCGTGTGTGGGACTACCTCACACCCCTCATCGTCCTGCATGACGTTAAACTGCCTCTCAAGAACTACGTACGGCTTGATTCCCATCCTTATAGGATACGTAGGACCGCCTGGACGCTTGTGTTTCAGGTCCAGCCCCATCTCTTGGTTGATTACGGGGATCTGCCGTCTTTTGGTTGCTCTCACGGTGAGTCCTCCGACCCTTTCCGGTGATCTGTTAACATGTTTTGGGTACTCAGGTCTATGACCCGTGGCGTCGGATTCAATCCCGACAAGTCCTGTGTTGCTTGTCGGGCCTCGCGCTTCCTCTTGTTCGAGCCTTCACTCAAAGGGATCCTCATTAGCGGTTTGGGTACGATGCCTCAGTGCTCTCCTACCGCTCCGGGTCGATTTACCGGTGGGTCCTGGGCCGCAAATCGATATGAGTCCCGTGCTTAAGCGGTTGATGCTCATTTTCTTGTCCCATTCTAGGCTGACGCGATCGGATGTTGTGTTGCGAATATGGTCAGCGACATCCTTGATCGCCATGTCGGCTCTTTCAATCTCTGAACATTGGTTGCGCAGTCCTCATCACACTCCGCCTCTATGCATTGTAGTGGAATCTCGACACTCTCTTCATACTGACCTGTAGTACACCTTTACACGTTAGGCAGGCCAACCAGGGTAATGGTGTCTTTCGAGGCTCCCACGATCTGAGCACCAAGGATATATGCTGATGTCCTCCCTAAGGGCCATGTGTAGCTGGACCCTCGTCCCCATAAGGAGGAAGGAGTCGCCCGAACAATCGCGTTCTGGGCCCAGTATAGCTGGAGGCTAGCATCTCTGCCCCTCGGGTGATGGACATACGCATGCCCCTATCCCAGGATCCTTCTCCTAGAATCGTGCGTGACCGCAGGGCTGGGTATGTTCCCACCTCCGCTGAGTCCGCCATATCGCAATAAGCGGGTTCCTCCATGGTCCGAACCACACGACCTTAAACTGTGTTGTCTGGTCCTACCACACGACCGTAAACTGTGATCGTCTTGGCCGCCCGACGAGAAACGACACTGCATCGTGATGTTCTCCTCAGAGGACACTCACGTTGGGCGCTGGTTAATAACTACTCCATTTATCAATGCCTTTCATGGCTTGATTATTATGGCGATGCCAGGGATTCCTTAATCACAGGCATGTCGCTGCACAAAGAAAAACCATCCACCTTTAAGGACAAACAAGAAATATCAAATACCGCTTCTTCTGTGTGCGAGGGTCAGACCCGCACCCCTCCCTGCTCTGGTGCCCGATTGTGTTGCGCCGCGCTTCAAGAACTACGTGTGGCTTGATTCCCATCCTTATGGGATACGTAGGAACGCCAGGATGTTTGAAACTTCGGGTCCAGCCCCCACCTCTTAAAGATTCCCCCTTCTCTTGGGAATCCGCCGCCTTCGGGTCACCCTCAAGGCGTGTCCCTCGACCCCTTGCAGTGGTCCACCGGTGTCAAGAGTACTCTGGTTTATTTCCAGGAGGGTCAGGTTCAGCTTGGTCAGGTTCCTTCCACTTTTCAGGCTTCGTGCTCCCTTTCATTCGGATCCATCGCCTACGCCCTGGGTGGAGCCCCCGTGAGCGGTCTGGACACAATGCCTCAGTGCTCTCCCACCGACTCGGGCTGGTGCCCCCAAGGGCCTCGGGCAGCAAATCGATATGAATCCTGCGCTTGAGCGGTTGATGCTCGTTTGCTGCCTCATTCTATCAACAGTCAGTGCGATATTGATGCTGCTTTTCCGCCACGGTCGACAGTACTCCCATATCGTTACGCCGTTTCCCCCAGTCCTTGAGTGAATGGCCGCATGATTCACATTACGTTGTCCACCTCCCATTCTGACCGGGCGAAACCTTGACACTCATGGCACTATCCCTCAGTGCATCTTCGCATATCCAGGGGATAGGACCATGATGTGGCGTACTTTGAGGCCCCTATGGTCCGAGCTCTAAGACCGTAAACTAAGATCTGTCCCTATGGTCCGAGCTCTACGACCTTAAACTAAGATCTCCCCAAACGGGGTTCTACATCCCGCATGACGTTAAAACTGCACTCTCAGAACTATGTGTGGCTTGATCTCCAGCCTGATGGAGTATGTAGGAACACCCGAGCATCTCGACTCGGGCCCAGCCTCAGGGATCGCTAAGTCCCGCCCCTCCTCGTCGCCGGCCGTCTGGCCTGGCTTCTGGTAGAGTGGTGCGATTGTGATATTCTCCCCGATTCAGCTCGGGATGCCCCATTGTAATAATGGGAAGCAACAGTTTCCTCGTCAAAGAGGTTCTGTCTGAGAATTGGGGTGATTCACGGCCAGATTAGTGCATCCGCCTAATACGCTTTCCCCACGGTGGTGCAATTTTGAGAGCGTTAGATTCTGTCCGAACAAATCGTCACTTCGCCCCACACTTCGCATGCCCTGTTGATCTGGATTTCCACCCTTGGGTCTGAAGGAACCCCCAAAGCGGCATTGATGATGACATGTGATCCGCCTCCTGCAATATGAATGATGACCTTCGGTCCTTCTATTGCAGTAGTATGGTCGATTGATCCATTGTCCGCTTGCCGTCTTGGGCATTTCCTGGAAGGCCGACCGTTGTGGATTTCTGAATTCGGGACACGCGATTCACCCTTTCTCATTTCCCTATGTTCGGATAAAATCTCAATGCCCCTAGCGTTGTCCCGCTCGTGTGTTGGAACAAGTTGGGGGGATGATACATTGATTAAGTCTGAGGTCTCCTTTCCTAGGGATGACCTCCCTCTTTTCTTTAGAAATCCAGGCCCAATTACGGATGCCTGAAGCTTGGTTAACGCTCCCGCGAGACAATGAATTGTGGTTGAGCATGTTAAGCCAAAAGATGCAGATAAATATATTGGTTCATACAAATGGATCGAAATATTGAGTAGCGGAAGCAAATGTTCTGGGAGTGGCAAAAACACAGCCCCTAGGGATTAGCGTGCTGAATAAGTCTTTCTAACGCCGCTACCCTTTGGCTGGTGGCCTCCAGAGCTGCTTCTCGCTCTCTGCGTGCCCTCTCCTCGTCGGCGGTCGCAGCACGCAGTTCGTCGATCTTGGCCTATGCACGCTCCCGCTCGACTTGAAGTGTGACCATCTGTTGGCCCGCCTCCGTCAGCTGTACCTGGGCATCATCCAGCTGGGCCGTTAGTTGCTCCACAAGCTCAGTGTACGCTGCGACGAAGGCCTCCTTCTCTTCCGCTTACCCTTCGAGGCGCCGGACATCCTACTCCGCCACGAGGAGCACCCGCGTGTTCTCCGACACGTCCTGACATTGTGCGACGTCGGAACGCCGGCGGCTCTCGCGCATCTTTTCGGCCATGAAATCACGGACCGTCAGATGGAGGCGTTGAGCGTCAGATCCCCCGACACACAGGAAGCGCAGCCAGGTTTGAAGGGATCCCATGCGCCCCAGCCACTCCGATGGGTCTCGCTTGAGGAAGCGCTGGATGCACTTCCACCCCCTGCGGCGCGTTATCCGGCTCTCCTCGACCGCCTCCGCGTCCGAGTCGTCCATCTCCTCAGGGTCGGCAGGCTGGTAGGCAGGGAAGGCAGCCAGCAGGTCTGCTGCAGGGTCCGCCCCTGGGATGTCCTCATAGGGGATAGGTTCCCCAACATTTGGGCGACCTTCTTCTCTCGCCCCAGCGGCGTTGACACCCTCGTCAGCCCCCGACCTCTCTCCGATGGCAGCACCGCCGGCGTCCGCAGCCCCCTGATCAGCAGTTGGTGGGGCCGGCTCGGTTTGAGAAGTCTGTTCCGGAGCAGGCGGCAGGTCTGCCACCGGTCCACTCGTGGATGGCCCGGGTTCGACAGCCCGACGAGCCTCCAGTGTTGAGATCACTGCGCAAGGCATGCCGCGGTTAATCACGGGTCGTCAACGGCAAGCACCAGTAGTAAAGTAAGGAGACTTACGGGAATTCAGAGCGTCATCTTCCGCTGTCCCGGCCGCCGCAGGAACAATTGCAGCAGGGGACCCTTCCACGCTTGTCAATTCAATGATGGGTGTCTGGCCCCCACCTTGTCCTGCTGGCGCCTCTCCTACTCCTACTGAGGATGCCTGACCGACATCCACGCACTCCTGAGAAAGGTGGAGAAATGGGTTAGAAGTTGCATAAGAGAATGGATGAAGCAGGTTGAGTAGGGATAGAAGCGGACCTCGAGGAGCTCAGTGATATCGATATTGCCAGATCCGGCCACCTCGCCGCTCTCCCGCGGGCTCCCCTGATGGGACCTTCCCTCGGAGCCTTCATCCTCCCCCGTATCCTCCTCTTCCTCGGAGTCGTTGTTACTGTCATCTTCTTCCGGCGGCATCTGTTCTGGAGCGGGCTCTAGACCGAGCATCACCTTCACCAGAAGGGACGGCTCCGAACGCTGACCACGTTGGCGCGTGTACTCGTCCATGGCCGTCAGATACGCATACCGCTGGTGGAAGTTCACCCTGTCGGCGATCTGGAGGCGCCCGACCTCTGGCAGATGGATTCCTTCTCTGAGTATCTTCCGCCAGATGGCTTCGGTCCCCAGTGACTGCCGCAGGGTCATCCAGGCCGACCACAGCGCCGGGAAGACTGCATCGTGGGAGGGTTCGAGCAGACGCCTTACCTGCTTCCCGGGCCGCTCTTCAACCACCGCACGTGCCCCCTCTCTGGGCGCCGAGGTCGTAGCAGCAGCCTGCGATGTGCCCGTCGCCAAAGTCCCTGCTCGCGCCGGCTCCGCTGCTTGGCGCGCCTCCGTTCTCCCCCGCATAACGGTGCCTCGCCTCCCTCCTTGACGCCCGGTCTCCGCACGAGTGACCTCGAGCCGCCGAACTGGTTTCCGTAGAAGCCCCTCGGGGTACGCGATGGCCCAGTGCTCGGCGTACTCGGTTGCCAAGCCTGCGTCGACCCCGGTAGGGGGGAGAGTGATGACATCGCCAGAGCCGAAAGCGGCAAACATCAGCCACATCTGACGAAGGACGCAAGGGTTTGTCTCCTCCCGGACAGCAGTGAACACCCTCTTCGGCATCCGTTGAAGGCACCCAAACTGCCTGGCGAACCGGGTTGGCACGTAAGGCTCGCAGATCACCTTCCCGTCGATCCGAGCCACGAGCGCCCCGCCCCGCATGTTTAGGAAGTATTCGTGCTGATCCAGCGGACCCTGCCCATTGTCGATCATCTGGCCCGCGGGAGTGGGGAACGGGCTGAAGTTGAAATTGGCTTGATTTCCAATCCGAATCCTCACGCCCTCCTCATTTAGGGTCATCGGAGCGACCCCCGCGAGGTTCAGCAGGGAGGGTCGCAGGCCGTTGCCCGGAGGAATAACGGCATTTGGAAACGTGTACCCACCAAGGTGAGCAGCCACCCAGCCGTGGAAGAATTGAAAGGGCCCACCGATCCTTCGTGGCGACCCCCCTCGCGAGATGCGTCCCAGGATGGCGTACAGCTTAGCTAGCACCGGGACCCCGAGGTTATATCTTTTGTTGGCGGCCATGGCGCCCGCCATCGCCAGTGTCGCCGGGCGGACACCCATTCTCGCGTCCCGCACTGGCAGGAGCCACCCACTTAGAAAGGCGGCCAGGAACGCCGCGTACCGGACATTTGGGTCCCGGGCCTCGATGACGCGGTACCCCCATGAGCGGTAGTCGCCCGTCTCCAGGACCCGCCAGTACGACCCGTTCCGGCTCCTTTGAGCCGCGGTCGGGCACCTCTTCCCCCTGCCTGGCATCTTGACCGCCGAGTCATGCTCCAAGAACTGGCCGAACCACTCCTTGTAGGCTATGTCCTTGTGGAAGTCCTTGATCCCGAGCCGCTGCGTAGCCAGGTCAAGCAGATGCCATGTCAGAATGGGAGTCCGTGACATGTCTTCCCAGATGTTCTTCGGAGGCAGGAACTCATCGTATTGGTAACCCTCCAGCGGGATACCTCTGATGCAGTGGATGTCCCAGAGGCCGATGCTAACCTCCCCATGGTGAAGATGGAAGGTGTTGGTATCCGGGGACCAGCGGGTGAACAGCTCCGGCCCGAGCTCGGACTGCTGGTAGAAGTGGAACTGCGACGTCCACACCGCCTCAAACAGGCCGATGTACCGCAGCTCCTCCGCGAAGTGATCGCAAGTGTGGCGTACCCAGAACGCCCAGGCCCACTCACTGGTGAAATTTCCCCCAGATCGCAAGTCCCAGTCCTTCAGCCAGCCCTTGGTGTCGTCGGTGACACTCTGGCAATATGTGCTCGAGTAGAGGGCTGGAGAGTTCTCCGCAGTAGGCTCACTTCCGACGATGGTTCGCGTCCTCGGGTTTAGGACATAGACATCTAAGTTCCTGGTCTCCCTGGCAGGATGCCCATTGTTGGTGATGTTATAGAGGGGAAGCTCGTCCTCCCGAATCACCCAGGTCCGTGGCGCATCAACCTCGAACCCTGGCACCGGAACCTCATCTAGGATGCCAAAGTTCCAGAGCGGCAGGTTGTCCGACAGCGGGTATGTCTTATGGGCCGGCGTCAGCAAGTCGAACAAGGATTGATTGTTGGAAACAATCTCCTTGGCTCCGTAGACCTCCTCGTTCGTCGCCATCTCAGCTCTGCGAGTGGCGACATCCCCCTCATTCCCTTGATGCGCGGCCATGTCAGAAGCTCCGGGGGTCGTGTGGTTTAAGGGATGAGGCGTGCGGAATGGGAAGAGGCTGGTAGAGACGTTTGAGGGTTGGCGCGCAATCCTAGTGGACGGTGCGCAATTGGGAAGTCCGTCGCGTAAAACCCCGGGTGTTCACGCAAAAACAGGCCGAAATCCGGAAAGGTTTGCGCGACGAATGGGTGAATTCCGCGCCGGAAAGGGAAATTTCGCGAACGAGAGCTTGGAAGCTAGTCGCGCGGAAAGCCGGTGTACGGTGCGGGGGACCCAGGACCCCTATTTATAGGCGAGGCCGGGTGTCCGCGCTGCGCGGAAAGCGCTTTGCGCGACCGAGACAGCGGATTTCGCGCCCGACGCCCTTTCTGCGCACCACAGTTCCGCGCCACCCAGGACTTCGGCATTCCGGCGTCTCCCTCGGAACCCGATCGTTGCGACCTCTCGCCGATCAGATTCCGAGGGGGGGCTTTTGTAGACGCCGGAAAAGTCCGTTGTTCCCAAATGATGCTCCGGATGCGGGAAGCGAGGTCATATTTGGAGTCGGAAGCCCGTTTCGGAGGGCCCGGAAGCCTTGCGCGGAATTTTGGAGGCCCGCGCACAAAGTTGTAGTGTCTCGCGCAAACCTCCCGGGATGCGCGCAATGCATTGGGCCCGCGCGCAATTTTGCGCGACCGTGGCCCGCGTGACTCCCTTGCGCGCCGCGCCCCGATTCCGCGCCCGCGAAGGAAATTGTGCGCCCGCGAACCAGATTCCGCACCCGGGGTTGCCTATAAATATAAGGCGACCCCCGACGTTTTAAAGGTTGCCAGAATTCGAAGAGTCGCTCGTTCGCGCAATCCAACCTCTTCCGCGCGCAATGCCTATCTTCAGGTAACCTCCTTTCTTTCACGCAAGAAAGCCTCGGGGTTCGCTTTCGCGCGTAATCCCTTTGGCTCCTTTCTTTTGAACAACTATTCACCTAAAGGCCTTCGCGCGCAAAAGAAGCCTCTTGCGCGCAATTGCCCCCGGGTGCACGCAATCCAGCCCGATTGCGCGCACCCCCTTTTTAAAGTGGCCATTCGTTAAAGAATGAGCCGTTTCCCCCGCGCGCTATCCGAAGCCCGGTGCACACAATCTCCATCTTCCGCGCGCAAAGCGCTGGCTCAATTGCGCGCCAGCCCGCCCATTTGCGCGCCGCCCCGCGGTATTGCGCGCCAAGCTCCTCTTTTGCGCGTAATCCGTCGGGTCGCCCCCTTTGACCCCCCTGAGGACACCCGCCTACGTGGCGCCCGATAATCTTCATCCCGGGTGCCCGCACCGTGCATTGTCTTCCCGTGCGGCCCTCCAGGCTCGCGCGAAGTGACACGAACCCATCGGCGGCATCACCTCGTCCGCGCTGCAAGACGTTAAACTGCCAAGTGTTTCGTCCAACATGACGTTAAACTGTACCACGTCCAAGCTGCACGACGTTAAACTGCCTAGCATATCGTCCAAGCTACAAGACGTTAAACTGTGCAGCATTCGTCCCGCATGACGTTAAACTGCACTTTCATCCTGCATGACGCTAAACTGCACCACGTCCGCGCTGCAAGACGTTAAACTGCCAAGCATCTTCGTCCTCAACACACGACGTTAAACTGTACTTCTTCCGGCAAGACGTTAAACCGTCCACTTCGTCCTCAACACACGACGTTAAACTGTACTTCGTCCGGCAAGACGTTAAACCGTCCGCTTCGTCCTCAACACACGACGTTAAACTGTACTTCGTCCGGCAAGACGTTAAACCGTCCGCTTCATCCTCAACACACGACGTTAAACTGTACTTCGTCCGGCAGGACGTTAAACCGTCTGCATCACCCGATCCCGTGCCCCGCACGCAGGGTCCTCCCGGTTTGGATGTGGCCCCCACCCGCTCGTCTCTGCAGGGATGTCGAGATTGGAGTGGCCTTCGCCCACGAGGGTAGAGTGTTACAAACCGAACGAACTACGTGGACTTTGATCCCTGTCTCCTAAACAGGGTACGTAGGAAGCCTCTCCGAGGTTCAAGCCCACCACCTGGTCGTCCCGGTCGTATTCACGTCGGTTCGTCCATCAGTGGACCCCTCCTGGGTTCACACTTGCGTCGATTCACCTATGAATCCGCCCCTATGGGAGACTGCACGTGTGTATCTCCATTATGCTTCCCCACTGCCTTTCTCCTTTCAGCGTCCAGCATGACGTGAAACAATGATCCACCCGGCCGTTCCATCCCCCTCTGTGCGAGGTGGTTCGGTTCAATCCTCCGCCCGGCGGCCTCGACCTCTTCGTGAGTCGGCTTGCCGACGTCCAGCATGACGTTAAACTATATATTCAAACTACGCTGACTTTGATCCGCGCCAACGCGCGGTACGTAGGAAGCCCCTACGGGGTCCAAGCTCTTCACTCCATCATCCATCCTGATCCTTACCCGGGCCGCCACATCCCGGTGGGGTCATGCCACTTCATTCCACTCCACTTCACTCGGGAATCCACCCATGTGCTGGCCCCAGCGTTGGAGGTTCCTCACAAGGGGTTCTGTCATCTGATCCACTTCTCGTGTTGATCAGTCCGATGCCGTCCCCGCTGGACGTTAAACTCGCGGCATACCCCGTGTTAAACATGGGAAGCTGAGGAAAACCTCAGGTAACGCAGTTCCCCGTACCCAACGCGGGATGCCTCAGGCCATCACGCCTTCAAGAAGCCCTATTAGGGACGGAAGGCAGACATGCAGAGTCGCAGTGTTAAGACACGCCCCCGACACCCAGAGCCACCCGGTCTCCTCACCGCATGTTGCTGCCCCGACCAGACTCCTTGGAGCGTCCGGGCGGAAGCAGCGTAATTAACCGGTGTCCATGGAGACATGGCGCCGGGAACGAGATTCAAGAGCACGTCTTAAATCTATGAGGGAGACCCGGATTAAGTAACGAGTTCCAAGGAGACGTCCATGGAAGGAGGAGCTGACATCCCATCATCCCGGTTTCGATCAAGGAGCAGATGCCCCTGAACAAGGGACGGATGCCGCCCGCCTTTGGAAAGAGGGACTGCGGGGCCACAAGCCGCGTGCCCATCCCCTCGGGTCGACGGGCGCACGCGCGAACACGTCCTGGCGGAACAGCGCCGGAACAGAAACCCGACGCCCATGGTTGTACCATATTTATAATAAAATCACAGTATATATAAGATACTGTAGTTATTATTTTATAATGGTAATAACAAAGAAGGAAGAAGTGGGAGAAGAAAGGAACTTGGAAAAGGGTGGTGAAATCATTACCTCTTCTTCGAGTTCTTCCTTTTGATTTGATAAAAAGGGCTCTTAGGATGGCTTTCTGACTAAAGGAAGGACTCTAGGATGAAGTTAGGGAAGTTTAGAGAGTATTTTGGCAGAGTTTTGCTGATCCAAAATGCTTTGAATATGTGAATAATTGGTTAGAAGTTGGGTCCTTTTATAAGGGGGAGGAGGGGCTCTTTAGGAAAAACTAAAAGTATTAATTTATAATAAATTCTTATTCGGTTTATAATGGCTCTAAAGTGTATTATTTAAATTTTAAGATTTGGATGGGTCTAAAACCTCTCAACCAACAGGTTTTAGACAGGTTTGGGTCACTATATTAACCTTATCGTTTATTTTTAACTCTAAGTTAATTAGTTTAACAATTACCATGTCACTTTGTATTCTTATATTATATAGTTAATAAAATTACTATATACATCCAAGAGACCCCCAAGTGGTCCATTAATGATACACCTATCATGATATAACTCTCTTGGCCAAACCTTAGATTTTTAGGAATTTAATATCAATTAATAATATAATATTTTTTTAAAAAATTCTTTTATGTGAATTTTGACACTATTCAATAATTGATTTTTGTAAAAATTATAATAGAATGATTACTTAGAAAATAGTTTATTACAACATTCCTTACATGTAATATTAACCTATAAAATTATTTTAATTCATAAAAAGTCTCAAATTATATTTTTTTGGGTATCTACAATATCAATCATTTTAATTTTTCACTATTATGGTAATTACTGCATCACCAGTGTGTCATAAATAAATTACATTATTTAATGTCTAAAAATTATAAATAAAATACCATTATTTAGGAAATATTGTTAGATTTCTAATTAATAATTATAGTCGAAAATCCAACATATATAACCCTATATATTTTTTTTTCTAAAAGGTATATTCTTGTGTCATTTTTGTATTCATTTTAACTTAATTAAAATAAAGTGTCCCTATCACTCACAAGTGGCACCATGGGGTCCCAAAATCGACCCCAATATGCTCATGGTCGGACATGTATCAACCAATAAGGTTAGGACACGTTTTAGGGTAATTTTTTATTATTATAATATTATTTTTTAACCCTTATTTATCGGATTTACCCTTTAACCATGGTAAATAAAATATTTACCAAAATAATTATTCAAAATGTCTAAAAATAAAAGTTAACTATTTACACAATTTAAACATCTTGATTCAAAATATGGAATCCATTTTTCCAAATTCAAAACACGGAAGTGGCAGAAATTAATTTAAAATTAATTCCCGCTATCAAAACAAAAAGCGTGTTTTTAAGATATAATAACTATCAAAAGATTGATACTTGTTTATGTTCAGTTTAATTGTGAAATTATGTGAAATGACCAACATTGTATTAAATGGTAAAAATATATTCTAAATATACTTTAAAACCACTCAAATTCATAATTTATCACAATTAATTATTTCGATTAAAAAAGTTGTTTTTAATTAAAATTTAGTAATTTCACTATTCATCAAAATATGAAAGTTATCCGAAAAATACCAAAATTTCACCCTAAGCTAATTTAGATATTATGAATCAAAAAATGAATTCCATTTCAAATCATAAAATTTATAAAATTTCAAAAATTAGGTATTACTATTCATAACGGCTAGTTTGATTGGTTGTGGTGTGTTAGAATCTCGAAGTTGCGTACAATGCACGCCATTGCATTATTCAAAGAGAAACAAACCATGGAAGATTGGGATGTTTCATTGTAAATTTTTTATGTCCCCATTCAAAAAAGTAAATTTATTTAGTCAAATTGAATATATAAAATTTTAAAATTATGGATTTAAAAAGGGTTCATTATTAAAAGTTTGTAAAAGTGCAAAAATGAATTTGTTCTTACATTATGTCTAAGAAACTCATAATTTGGATTATAAAATTATAAGGATTATATAATGTTCAAAATTCAGTTAATATTATTCATAACCTCTTTTGAACGGCTAGTTTGGTAAATCATGGTGCGCTTGAACTCGGTGTTGCGTGTAGTGAAAGTTATTGAATTATTTTAAAGAAATAACGCACTATGAAATCTTGGGGTGTTACACAAAACCACCAAAGAAAAGAAGAATGCAGTTTTGTAAGAGCTCCAGTAGTGGAGACCATGTAAAAAACATAGCTCTACTTCCATGATGCATGAAATGTGGAAGGATGCGCCGAGGGAAGTGTCCTAAAAAATGGATAAATGCATTATGTGTGGGAAGGAAAGACATAAAGAAAATAAGTTCTATGGAGAAATGATGAGTACAATGGAAGAAAATATAATTATTCTTAAGAATAAATTTGTAGTTATTTTCCTTAAATGTAATGGACCATGTCATTACCTATGTCAATGCGCTATTTTATACGATAATATCTAGACCAAGGAAGGACCTATGTAGAAATTAATGTATTAGGATTTTCTTTTTTGATGTTTTATGGAAAATACATGTTAAATGAGTGTTTAATAATTGACCTTATTTAAAGGATGTCTATCATATTTATTTTTGGAGATATATGGTTTAAAAAAAAGGGCATCTTGCATGTTGGGTGAAAACCCATTATGTTCAGTAAGGCCACGATGTTTAAATCCACAAGTGAAGGGAGAAAATGGTGTTGTGCCGAACACTAGCCTATGTGAAGTATTGGTTATAATGAAATTTTTTTAGTTAAAACATCTAATGGATACATGATATTTTTATTTTAAGGACTTCTGTTTTATCAAGTATATAACTTTTGAATTTAAAAATGATTTTGTTGTAAAGTGATTAATGTTATTTCTGAATAAATTCACAATGTTAGGAATCCTATAAGACTTGGGTAAATAGAATATATTGAGGAATAAATGTTTAATTATATTTTGGATTAAAATATGATTTTATTGTGGACATATGGTGATCTAGGTTATTAGTGGAAATGGATAAAATATCATAGAGATTATATGACTATGAAATTAAATCTTTGATATAAGAGATTAATAGTTATCGATGTCATTTGGAAGACTATATGAAAAAAGTCTTTTAATTTTGGGGTTATAGTCTAGAATGGGTTTTTTTGAAGAATGGTAGTAATTTAAAAAATGATCTATGTTTAACATTGAGCATTACATTTTAATTATGGAGATTAAAGTTTCTTTTCATCATATAAAGGTTTATTATTTTTGTGGAATTATCTTATATTATCCTAATAATTTAGGACTCGATTAATGAATTAAGAAAATGGGAATAGATCATTATACTTATATGGGATTTTTGATTTTCAGAAGCTAAATTAAATTCTTTCAGTGTGAAAAAATCATCTTGAGCGTTCCTTACCAAATATTAGGAATGAAGTGAAAATAGATGGAAGCACAACCAAAGGATGATATTATTCCTATGACATGGAAAGTAATCATCTATGTTTAATTTCTTATGTTCTTATCTAGATAGTAATGTAATCCATAAATTCAAGGAAAAATATTTTATAACAAAAACATTATCCATGTAGTATTCTGTCTGAGATATCAATGTTCTTTTAACTAATCACAATATTTAAATATTTATAACGGTTAACATTTTAATGACCATGTTCTCTATTACTCTCCACATGAACATGATGGTTAGATAATTCTTCCATGTGTATATTTTAGACATTACATTAATGTTACGATATTCCAATGCATAGTTTTGTAGCAACCTAAGGGTTTTCATCCCCCTACTATTAAGAGGATATTTTATTGAAGCTAATTTTGATGTGGGTTTCCGAAAAGTAAAATAGTCATGTATCAACTATTAACTTTTAGAGTAAAATTTCAAATTGTAGGGATGGAATTTATTGAAGGAGGATAGAATGTAACATCACAAGAATTTAAAAAAAATATCCTCTAATCCATACAACATTGAGTCTCTATGAAATAAAAACACATTATTATTGAAATTATTTACCCAAGACAGTTATAACCTAGCCATGAAGCATAATTTCTCTACATCTATGATTTGGATTTCCAAATATGAACATACACCACTGCGATCAGTAAGTTTTATAGAGTCTCATTGGACCAACTAAATTTCTTAGTGAATAGTAACTTGACCCTTATTAATAGTAACCTCACCTAGGAGAGTATAAATTAAATTTAGGCACCTTATAAATGAGAGAGAATGTTTTAAAAATTAATAATTGAGTGTTGGTATCTTGCTGAGTAATAAATATTTAATTAAAATATTAAATTAATAAAATTATTTAAAATAATATTCATTTACATAAAATGTATTCCAAAATAAATAATTTTTTTCCTATGCTTTTAGGATAATTTTATGAGACATCAACTAATTTTTTAATGTATAAAATCAGTTTTAAATTTAAAATCTATAGTTTTCATGTAAATAATGATTTTATTTAAAAATTAAATTTCACATATTTAGAAAATTATTTTGATAAAATGGGTTCTTTTTTTAATTCTACATATATAAAAATGGTTAGGGTTATTTTTTTGGTATTTTTCCTAAATACATGAATATTTAGTGAATAGTGAAATTTGATAATTTATGAACAATTATAAATAAATGAATTTCTAAATTATTATTGAGTCATGGATGATGTAAATGGACGTTTATTCAAATTAACATGCACTTATTAATGTTTTAGGTCAAAATAATCAAGACTATTCATAATCTTTATCCAAAAGACTAAAATAATTATTAAAATAATAGAAATCCCCTCCTCACCTCTAATTTAAAAACCACCCTCACTTCCTATTCTATTCACTCCTATATACCTTGAAGCGTCTCATGTTTCTGCCAAAATAGTCTTCCCAAGTCTCTCCCCACATCCATGATCCCCTACCTTTCAAAAACTCCAAAACACTTTCCCTTAAAAATGTTCTCAAGGAGGTTATTTCAAGAGGTAAATCCTCTTCCTTTTTAATTTAATTTCATTTCAATTTATCTTCTTTTCTTATTTTATCCTAACCTCCTATGTCCAATTGATAATGATAAATACACTATATCTATATATTTTAATTATATCTTGTTAATGTAACAACCATTATCAATCTCTGTACTCTCCCTCATTTATTTTATAAACCAAATCATCATCTGAGAGGTTCCAATGTATAACCTTTGTGGACGATGAAGTTTTCATCTTCAAATTATTCTTCAATGAAGTTCCTGAAACCATCTTAGTGCTTGATAATGAATATAAAATATATAATATAACAATTTTAGGTATTGTATCTAACATTTTTACATAATACAAAATGGTAAAACAAAAAGAGTTCGTTATGATCAATAACTTCCATAATAATCTAAACGATTATTACTAAATGACTTATCTAATGATTCATCCTCATACCATGTAACCAAATGATATATATAACCATTTAAACTTATGTATGTCAATTTATAATATATAAACTCAATTTTTTAGAATTATATCTATTCCACATGAACTTCTATAGTCATATACAAGTATGTCGATTGTTAAAACCAAGGAAACAAATGCTCTGGAGTGATAAATTTATATCTTATAACTATTAAAATAGGACATAAATGAATAAAATAAAAGTATAATAAAACACATACATGTATATAATATTATTAATTAATTAATTAATTGGTTTAATTTCATTATCTAGGAAATTATGGTCAGGATAAGAACATCTTCAGAAATAAGGTAAGGGGTTTCTCATCTCACTTTTCTTTCCATGAGAATACCATTATTTGCCACATATTTCTTGTATGTGATGTATTTATTGTTAAATTTTATATATAATATCATGAATATATTTATCTTCATTTTATTTAACGATTCATTGGATTATTATTAATTTTAGTACATATGAATCAATTGATTACAATGTAGTAAGGGCTTCCTCATATCCCTACAATTTATTGAGATATTCCATATTCAACATTATTTCCTATGTATTGGGAATGTATACTACCCATTGATGTATCATATCAGGAATCTCACTATTTTCATGGTATTAAATTAATCATTTTATGATAACTAATTTTGATTCATATGATTCTATTGATAACAAATTGGCAAGGGATAGCATCTGAACATTCAATTTTTATTCGGTTTATTCCTTCACTATCTTTACCGAAATGTAATGCTTATTTATTTTTGTTTAAATCATATATTATACGTTTTTATTTTCCAAAGTTATATATTCTGACCATTTCATCTTTCTATTATGGTATTCTTATGTTTTAAAATGGTTCCCTTCTCAATTCTTCCTGATATAAAATCCCGATTGATGGGAACTTATCGAATTCATAGCCATTTTCAAGTGCCCTATATAATCTATTTTAATGAATAATTATATTTCATAAATCAATAATTTTATAATAAAAAATATATCTTATTTCATTTCTGGTTTTATGAAATCCAACTTTCTTTTCCTCTTTATAATGTCTTTAATATTTTCTTATCACCACACTAAAATGTTTTATTTCTAATGTTTCTTAAAAACACTTTATAAATGATTTAACTTCAGTTGGACATTATTTTCCCTAAAATATAATATTAATTTCCTTCCCTTTTCAATTTTGGTATATATATGTTTACAATATTATTTTATGAAAAAATCAAATGATTTTCCATAAGAACTCTTCTTTCTAAAGTAAAAAGGATTTTTCTCATCTCACATTAACTTTTTAAATATATATTCCTTGTTCACTGCTGATTCCTTACATGTTATGTATTTACTTCTCATTGATATATAATATCAATAATCACCTTATTCTCATAATATTATAAGGGTTTATGATTGAAGGTTTCAAGGTGGTATGAGACACTATGTAATGTTTAATGAATATTTCCACATGAACTTTTCAGTTGTCTCTTTTAGAAGTATCTTCATCTATGTCAACATCCATGGTTGAATCATGTACTACATTGAGGTATATCTCTTCTGATATCATCTAACCCATGTTATTTAATGTTTGATCATCATTCTGACTATGGATGTGCTAATTTGATACCATTCATGGGTTATAGAGAAATTATTCATATTTTATTTTCTATTTTTTCAATAGGAATGTTTATGTTGTTTATGTTTCAACCTTTTCATATGAGGAATGTATTGGACATAATAATTGATGGGTGGGGCCCAATATAGCTCTTTGATGAATCGACAGATCTCATAAGACAAACTAGTTTGGGTTTTTACTTGTTTATGTATGGTTTTGAAACAAGGCCTTGAAAGAATTATTATGCTATTTAGAATTATGAATTCTCTCATTATTTAACTAGAGATTTATATTCCTTGTGATTATTCAACTAATAGAATATCTAGGTTTATGTTTTATGGAATTATTTAATTACTTTTCATTCCTTCCATATTATTCTTATGTGAATTTTTAAAGTCATGTGTTTTTTAGTTAATCATCATTCATAATGTTTATTTTAATGATTACTTCTGCTTTATTATTTACCCTTACTTAAAATATGAGTTTACAATTTTTTTATATCTCTTTTACACATGTTATAAAGAATAAAATTTTGAATATTATATCAAAGTTGAAGATTATTTCATTCTCTATCATGTTATATTTTCTTTTACCAATGGATTATGGGTATCATGAATGTAATATGGTATTCCATGACTACTACACTGATTGGTCCTTTGGGATTTGATTCCTTTGAATCATTCCAATAGAATAAAATAATTCAATGTCTTTGGGATTCTAGGGTTGGGGCATTATTACACCCCTACGTTACTCCAACCCACCATGAAACCTATATCACAATTCCATTGGTGTGAAAACACACTACATTGATAGAGGGAACCTCTATAATAAGAATAATGTTATTAAGCTGAAGGGATATATAATGACATGGTGGTTCTTATCAAGGAATTTCAATCCTCTTTATATTAGTGATAACCATTATATTTTCCAACTATGGAAAAATACAAATATATCAACAAATGTGATTTTAAACACACGTTTATTCCATTATTTGTTTATTTAATATCATTTGGTCTATTATATCACTAATAAAAAATTTATTTTTTTTCATTTTCATTTTTAAGGTGGATAAATAAAACACAACCCACTTGAATCCAAAACATAATATTTTCCACACTTTAAAAAATTAATCATGTTTTATTTTTTGGCTTATTGTTTTATTAAAATTAAATATTATGTTTTTCATTTATATGTAATATGAAGGGGTTTCTTGGTATGGGATTATTGAATCTCATTAGGAGATGAACTCAAGGATTATACTACCAATATGTCATGTTATGTTGCTATTTTTCCATATTTTTTTACTAATCAACTATAATTTGGCTTAAAAATCACCTATGATTATGTTTAAACCCTAAAATTTATATTAATAAAAAAGGGTGACAGATTTAGTATCAAACTATTTAGTAAATGCAAACATTATATCTATTTTTTATTTTTAAAAGATTTTTAAGACATCGTGAGCTAAAATAAATTACTTGTGAAATTAAAACTATCTGGTAATTATGTAAAAATACTTGATTTTAAAATATTATGATTTAAATGATTATTAATTTTTATTTTATTTCAAGATTTAAAAACTGAACATTTAAAAAGGTTTTATTAGATATGAAACCTATATACACTAGTACTGTCGAATGTCAAACTTTCCCATTAAAAAAGGCTTATAAACCACTTTCACATCTTATTATAGTTCTCTATTATTTATTATTGGCACATGTTATGAGATCATGTGGCTTTTTATTTTTCTAATTTTAAAATCTTTTATAGATTATAGACATCATCAAAAATAATTGCGGAATATTTTGAAAATCTGTTATCATGATTTCCCCCTCTTTTGAGAACTCCCTCAAATAAATCGTTATTTTTAACTCCCAAAAGTCAATAAATTATTACTAGGTATCCACATAACAATCTAATCAATCGTACCTACCATATAATTAAGTAATATGCCTGATTAAATAAGATCATACTGTGGGGGAAGGGTTTATTTTAAGAGATTCATTGGATGATTGTTTTTGTTGATGGTAAAATGAATGGGAATGGATTTTTTTTAGTTGGAGCATATTCCCCACATTAAATTTTAATAAATTAAAACCCTATTTATCATTATTTAAAAAATTAATTCAAAAACTCTTTTTATAAAAAACTTATATAAAAAAACGTAAAAATATAACGGAAGGTGGAAGAATCAATCACTATTATACATGATTTTTTGGACCATCACCATGGATGGTAAATTTGGGAAGTAAGAATCCTTTGAAAAATGACTTAGTGAGGAACATCCATTAAGTATCACATTTGTTAAATAAATTATTCTACATTAATGAGTAAAGACAGTACTTTCTATATTTTTTTCATATGTGAGACAGCCAACCTAAACGTAAAAAAATAACATAGGGTAAATCCCGTATGATTTATTTTATTAACACACATTAAAGTGGATAAGTTAGGATTGGTAAAAGCTTATGTAAATTTTACATTTACTTGATAATAATAAACAATACATATTAAATTCCATAACATAATAGGGAAAAATTAATAAGAACGTAGTTACAAATTGATAATGGGTTCTAACAGGTGGTTGAATTAATATTTATGGATTGTGGGGAATTTGGGGGGGGTTAAAAGTTTATATTGGAAGCTCAAAATGTAAAATGGTGTGTGAATTAATAAATTCTACCATATATGTTTTATGAATTTATTTTGATCTTAGTTTATATTGTTTTTATAATGGCGAAAATGTTTATGTATGGGGGAATGATTAATCAAGCAAGTTTCAAATTTTAAATATATTATTCAAGGAAAAAATCCACATTATTTTTATAATATTTTGGGATTTATAACATTAAATTAGTTAGGGAATAATTTTAAATTAAAATTATAAATGCTTAAATTCTAATTTTGAATTTATTTATTCATTTTTTTAATTAATTGTAGCAAACAATGCAGAAATGATTTGTATATTGGTAATTATCTATTGTAATGTGTAGCTCCATGACATTATCATTACATTTTAAAGGGATAAGGAGGATGAAACTAAATTTTTGATGTCTATAAAGCATTAAACATCGTGTTCAAAGGGTTTTGTGCCATTAATGTGTTTTTTTAAGAATTATATGTTAATATTTCGACGGAGTTTGATTAAATTGATAAATTATTGGGTACATTATACTATCTTGGTTTGGGAGGGACTTCTGTATGAATAAACCAAGTCCTAGGATCACTGTGTAGGAATAAATCGAAGAGGAGGTGCTCACATGTGATTAAAGGGGACTTGTGGATGATTAGTTAGTTGGAATGAATCCCATGTTAGATCAGAAAATTACCAAATATGAATATACTGTTTCCTAAAAAATAATCATTAAATGTATTCTATTTCTTACGTAAGATTAAATTATTTTACCCCATTTCCTATGTCAGATTCAATGTGCATTTGGTATTGACAAACTACCTAGAAAAGAATTCTAATATAAAGATAGAATATAGAAACAACATACTGTGTAAGAACATAAAAGTCAACCTAATACATGCATGAATAATATAATGAGTCTTATTTTAGAAAAAATGAGGAACTATATATGGAGAGCTAGTATATAATTCATCTCACATCGAATAAATTCATCCACTATGTTAGATTAATCATCCCCACTTATCACTTACGTAAGAATAATTTCCATGACTAATTTAATGTTTACGATTAAAAACCTTTGACAAAAGATTCATAATATTAACAAAAAAGAAAGTATTTTCATGTTTTTAAACTCAAAATATTAATGTTTTGTGGGATTAAATCTAGTTTCAATCATGAAAATCACTGCTTGAAATAAACTCCAAAATTCAGAATCCCACCTGAAGCATCTGGGATCCCTTCCCATGTAGTAGATCCCAACCTAGATTGTAAATAAATATATCTGATCCATGAAAATATCTTTATTATAGTTTTAATCATTAAATATTATTCTTGAGTTTATATTAATCTCAATTAAGAGAGGCTCCCATGGAGTTTGACTCTGTTATAACCACATGGCTGGATTTCTGTCAAGAATATCATAAATAAAGATTAAATTTGGGAATTATTTATTAAATAGATATTTATATTTCAATTACCATATAATTTTTCTATAAAAATATTGAGGTTGACCATTTATAAATAAAAGGGGAACCACACTATGTAGGAGGATCCCCATGAGGTATTATAGAAGGAAATTTAGTTTATAGTTGTTTTTTTAATCTTTAAAATTAATGTAGTTCAAATTCCCAATTTTTAATGTTTTATACTTATACTATATTAATATTTTATATAATAGTATTATATCAACTCCATTTTAGTGTAAAACCCTATGGGTGTGTGTTAGAAACTAAGACACCTTGACAAGGGAGGGGTGAATAAGGGCATAAACCTTTTCTTTTGATATAAGGATCATATCGTTGGATTTGAAGAAACTAGTTAAAACAATATGATTCTTTCACAAAAAAACTAATCAGAGATGTTTAGTAAATAAATAAAGAACATAATTAACTTTTCTAGGTTCCCCAAAAAAGGAATCATCAAAAGAGAATACAATGATGATGTGTCATTCATACTTAAACAAATATTTTTAACTAGTATTTGTGGGTTAAAATTGTTCACCCATAGACACTCTATACCAGTAGAACATCCTTTAAAATTTATTCAGTGATAGTGAACTACTACCCTCAAATCACATCTTTTTAGTCCTCTTGTGAACTTCTCTAGATAAAGTCTTCCATGATTTAATGACTTAAAATAACTTTTCTCCTCATTAAAACAATGTTGATTTTTTACATCCTTAAAAATAAAATATTAATCTATGATAAGATCCTTGATTTTAAAAATATCATTTTAAAATTCTTATTTGAGTGTTTAAAAAAATTCTAATGAAAACACTATGCATTTTTTAACTCTGGTACATGACCAAATTCCATGTCTTTGGGTACAAGACTATAAGAATTTAACTACACTACTTGAATACTGTCATGTATCATTTATTTTATGAACATGTGCATGAGTCCCAGATCATGAGTCACCATCATGAAACTATCTCTAAATGAATTGTTTCGCCTTAATTTTGTTTTTTTTATCTCCTCAATTTCCATGAGATCACATATCCAAGACAAAAAAACTTCTATGTGAACCCTGATCACATGACTAAGTCCCCAAAGAACCTTAAAATGGATTTTTTATCCATATCACCCTTTAATCCTTTTTAGCTTCTCTGATTATTTTATAATATTATATTGGTAGCCTTTATATAGTCTTAATCATCCAAAAACCCCACTTTAGACATGTAAACCAACCCCAAAAAGTTCACATCTTTGAATAAATTAATCATGTGAACTAAAAAACTCCCAATCACATAAAACCAAATAGAATATGTGATCATGTGATGGTCATCGTGAGACCACCACCATAATAAATCTATATAAAACTCTTTTCTTAGATTATGTAGTCAGCTAATTTATTTTCCCTCAACAATTTATCATTCCTTATATGAATCTTTTGAATCCCATCACCTAAAATCATTCCTGTGACTACATCATGGTTATATGGTCCTCTTGATTTGATGAGAATATTGACACTGTCACGACCCGACCCTACCCGGGCTCGAGCCACAACTACCACAAGCCCGCCTCTATAGGCCAGGGGCTGGCGACCAGCGCCGAAGGCACAACAACTCGGGGAGGCCTTTGCCTAACCACCTGTACACACACACACGCAGCACTCTCAATGCAAAAGTGAAGAGTAAAAGAAAAGACAAGTAGAGTAAAAGAGAAAATGCTATATAAAAACCAAAAATGTGCATCGACCTCTAAACAGTACAAAGTACACGCTGAAAGTAAGCTGAAGAGAAAAGGGAAAAAACACGTGCCCAACCAAAAAAGTGCCACAACCCGGCAACAGGTGAACAAAAGATAACAGCTGGAAGGGTCCCCCACCTGGAACCTGACTATGACCATCGCACGTGGTCCAAGCTCCTGAACTCATGTGCTCCACTAAAGTCATGACCAATCTATCCATCGTCTGCAATGGCACACCAAGTGCGGGAAAAGCCCAAGCAGGGGTGAGTATAAAAATACTTAATAGGATACCCATATGGATCGAGGGAGAAACAAAGGAGGTACCAAAAGGTGAGTAGTAGAGCGAATAGGAAAAGTAAAGGAGTACAATAGAGAGTGCAATAACGAGTCCAGCTCAACCCAATAAGAGGAAAGAAGGTAGACTCATCCAAACACAAGGAGCTGGAAACGGTGAGAATATGAACTTCCCGTAGAGTCTTCGCTACCTATAGCAGGAGAGTAGACTCGTCCAACCACGAGAATCTAGAAACGGAAATCACATGGCATACCCTATGCGTCTTCGCCTCTCCTGGACGGAGAGTAACCAAACCCAAGAAGTGGGTTCTGGAACAAGGTATATACATATTCTTATTTTCAGCAAGAATCCCGAACAATGTCGTAAGGGGATCTCCGTACCATAGCTCAGCCCAAGAAAACGAGTAACCAACAGTCCTAGAAGTAAACTCCATCGATGCCCAGCATCCCGCACGTCTGCCCCGAACCGCAAGCCAAGGGGCTCAATCACCACACTTCGACACTATCCTCTTTGGTCGGCACTGACTCGCCCCGCACGGTTTTAGATCGCGTCACAAGAATGCGTCTCGGTGGGGAAGGTGCCCCTCGTACTTGAGAATTCTTGGGAAAGTCAAACCACACCTCTCCACTGCCCTGAAGTCGAGATGTCTTCTCAAAGTAAAAGTCGTCACAAAACTGACCCATATAACAAAGGGTCCTGATCTGGTAATCACGAAGGAAGCCACAGGCTAGCAGAGTAGAAAGGACTGAGCCTGGAATGCCAACAGGTGTCCCAATGCCCAGCCCTGCTGGACGGTAATTCATAACAAGATATCGGGTGACCCACTGCCCAGCCCTGCTGGAGGGTAAACCCTAATACACCATCAGGAGACCCACTGCCCAGCCCCGCTGGAGGGTAGACCTTAATACATCATTAGGCGACCCACTATCCAACCCCGCTGGATGGTAGACCTAGAATAAGTCGACAAGCGACCCACTGCCCAGCCTTGCTAGAGGGTAGACCTGGAACTAGACGACGAGCGACCCACTGCCCATCCCTGCTGGAGGGTAGACCCTAAGAGTTTGTCAGGTGACCCACTACGCAGTCTCTGCTGGAGGGTAGACCCTAAGTGCATCGGGTGACCCACTGCCCAGTCTCTGCTATAGGGTAGACCCTAATAGGGTCGGGTGACCCACTGCCTAGTCTTTGCTGGAGGGTAAACCCTAGAAGTCGATGAGTAACCACTGCCCAGCCCTGTTAGAAGGTAAAACTCAGAACTGCTCTAGCCATCTCTACTAGAGGGTATAACACTATCCAAACGAACATGGAGTGGGTATTGCACAACCACCCAACTCCAGATAAACTCACCGAAAAGAGGTTCAGCGCTTGTTCCATCACTGGGTGTCACTAGCACCGCTACCGGCCGATCCATCAAGAACGAAACCAGGGGGAGACCACTCAACCCTCCTGGTCAAACAAACGATCATCGTGCCAGGGGAAAAAACACCACCCTACTGGTCAACAAACGAGCACAGAGCCAGGGGAAAACTCCACCCTACTGGTCAAACAAATGAGCACAGACGGACCCTCTATGTCACGAGAGGTCAAACTACGCAAAGTAGAGCTCGGCACGCACCTGGGGCCCACATGACGTGTGACCCCGGGTTAACCCCCAACCAAGTGTACAAACGTCTCAGGTACAAACCACACGTACCTCCAAGCGCTCCTGTATACTCCCAGAGTATACCTCACTTTCAGCCCAAGGGCTATCGTGCACCCGGCACCCAACGTCAACGCGAAGGCATGACGTAACATGTCCAACTTTCTGCCTCGACGACTGGGGCACAGCCCACCACACCTATTTAAGCATTACTTCATTCACACGGGAGTGCACGCGATTACACGCCAAGGGTCCTCTACAAACGGAGTAGAAGAACTGCCCCCAAGGAACCTTCACGTTTCCACATTTAATAAGATCGCAAATGAGGCTCCTCTCACCTAAAAAGATTACACCGTTGTAATCCTCACGGAAAAACATGCGAGATAGACTACTTACTCGCCTCAAATGGATATCCCATGGAAAAGTCTCCAACACCACCTCACGCCCGGACGACATCCCGTGATCCCAAGCCTCAGCCCCAAAAACAGTCGGGCGCATCGCACCAATGCGATCTCCTCAAGAAAACACGTCAAAAGCACAACTCACATGAGTGCAATGGATATCCTTAGAAAAAGGTTCATTCCGGCGCACCGCACACGAGCGGTGCTTCGTGGGACCCTCAACCCGGTCCTGAAACCCAACGAATGGATCACGCCGTTGCGATCCTCTCAAAAAATCACACAAGATGGACTATTCACTTGTCCGAAACGGTCACCCGGTGATAAAGATGGAAAATCACCATCGACGCCCAAACGGCCCTCATGGGCCCGCACCATCGTGCAGAATTACTGCGGGCAGACTGCGCAAACGCGATGCCCTCAAAAAAACACACAAAAACGATTGCCGGCACGCCCCAAATGGACGACCCATGAAAAAGTCGTGAAACACTACACACAGCTCAAAATACGGTCCGTGGGGCCTGTGCCTCAACTTCATCCTCAACGCCTGAAACCACCCTCGAAAGCCCCGCCTTAGTGCCAGGGTTCCAGCACCACTGACGGTGCTCAAAATGGACGTCGGATGTGTCTGCGCCGCTCAAAACCTGAATCTCGGGAAAATGCTTGTCCACTTAAAGACACGGCGCGCCTCCGTGGCCCCTCATTTTGGGAATTAAAAATTCCCGAAACCATCTCATAAAGTCCGCCTCGATGATACGGCCACACAGCCGTAGGTGGCATACAAATCGGACACCCGTAATGAGAATTACGGGCATCTGAAGAGGGGGGGAAAGCTCCCCTTGGGCTGGACCGGCCGGTCCGCCTGACCTGGCCCGGCCCACGGCTCAGCCGTGCGGCCCGACACCGGTTTGCGGACCTCCTGCAGACCGGCCACGAGGTCCGGTCTCCTCGCCATGCGAAGACCCGCCTGGCGCGGGTCTTTGCTTCCCCCGTGGGGTCGCGGCGCACGACCCCGGTCTCCCGGGTCAACCGGCCGGCACAGCCAGCCGGTCCTTCCGCTTTGCACCGTGCGAAGCTGCCATGGCCAGAGCTCGTTGCCGCACCGAAGAGCACTGCCGCCAGGTAGAGAAGCCGCTTCCGCCGAATCCCCTACCGCCGCTGCTGGAACTCGCCGGAAAAAGGGAAACCCGTCAGAAATTTTGAAAACCCGCAAACTTCGACGAGCCACTGCGGCCTCCTCCGAACTCCGATTTCAATTCTGTAAAGGGAGATAGAAAGATCATAAATTATACTACGCATCCATGGGTTTTTTCGAAAATCCAATAGCAAGTCGACTTATGTTTATGGGTTCAAAGGATGTGAGGGAATTAAAAACGAAATATGCACGATCCTACCTCGTGGGCGTTGCCCGGAGCTTCGCCACCGAACCGCCGCCTTGCCAGAGCTACATCACCGGAGCCACCTCGCCGGAGTGGAGGATGAGGGGATGGAGGAGCTCCTTGCACCAGGGAAGAAGAACAAAGAGGGTGAGGGGGTTTAAGTGTTTAAATCGAAAACACTAAAACTCCCCTCCCGCAGGCCCCGTACCCGAACCCTCAACAGGGTCGAGGTTAAGCCTCCCCCAGGGTAAACGCCACCTCCCGAGCACAACGACAGTCTTGGAATTTTAATCTGATCCCCCGTTCAAAAGTTATTAAACTTAGCGCCTGAGGCCGCCAAATTACAAAAATGCCCCTGGGGCCATTTTTCACAGACAGCCCGCGACTGCAAAAATTACACCCCTCCTAGGGTAAACGGCACGCTCCGAACTCAACAGTGCCCTCGGTTTTCCAATCAGAGCCACCGTTTAAGAGATACTCGAGTTTAACCATTAAACAAATTAATTAATTAATTTAATTATCCGTCTAATGTTCTGAAAGCGGGCGAGGGGTCCAAACGTCCTGTGACGACAAGTTTTATGTCGTTCATAGGGTAAAAACCCCATTTCGGTCCCATCTGTATAGTCGGATCTCTGATCCGGTTCTCCGTTTAGGAGTTATCCCATTTATTTGGCATTTCCAGTGTGAACACACTGGAAATTTAATTCTGGCTACCCCGGGGCTCGGAATCGCACGCCGTCTAAAGGCGCTGCTCTGGAATATCATCATGAATATTCCAAAGCCTTTCACAGTAAAAACCGGGTTCTTACATCATTCCCTCCTTCAAGATTTTCGTCTCCGAAAAGAAAAACTAGGGAACAACTGAGGGCACTAAGCCCACACCTGGCTCTCCCGTACCCAGAAGAACTCTTGCACAGTCCCGCGTCACCGCACATAGATTGAAGGGCTGAACCATTATCGCGAGGTCTAACCTCGCCGATGTCGTGCATAGGAATCACACACACCTCTTCTCGGGTGAGTCACGTGGGAGACGTCATGCACCCAAACCATCCTTTGGGGTTAGGGCAAGGCGGTAGGGAACCTCAACATCCCTCCGAACGATCTCAAACGGATCGAAGGCTCTCGGGGGTAGCTCACCTCCCCGAACAAGCCTCTACGTCGCATGCCGCGACTAGAATCGCCGCCCGCACCTGGAACAAGGCCTGGTGATTCCCTCCTTCAGAATATCTATATAGTGAAACTCCCAAGGATATCTGATCACGCAAGGTTCCACAGTAAATGTCTCACAACCGAGACTCTCTTACATGCTCGAAAAGCAATGGATTCGACACTATAGACTAAAGAAAAAGGTCCCACGCCTTTTACCTTACCAACACAGGGTTACACCCGACGCCCTACGTCACCCTGGTAACACCTCAAACAAGGAGCAGGGAGGAAAGCATTTCGCAGGCAGAGTCTAACAATTCTACTGCAAAAAGTAGAAGAGTTGTAGATTTTACCTCTTATCACCTCATTCTCTGCAGGATAGTAGACATACAAAGCTCGCAGCTATCCGCAGTCCCAACTGTCAGCTCCTGGAGCCTGACGTGGACCGCCTAGTGGTGATGGGAAGACCTCGTAAGGTCGTCCTCCACTTCCAGCTCCTCTTTCTCCTCTGCTAGCACCACCTCTCTAGGTACTACTCCAATCACGGCATTGCCTCTGCCGTGGTAGTGCGCCTGCTGCTTTACTGAAGCTCTCATCAACTCGGGTCAGGCAGTCTCATGCCAGGTGATCTATCCCATCACAAGCATAGCATCGTCGCTCCCTGAGCTATCCTGGTGCCCTCCGGCGCCAATGTGGTGTATGACCATGGCCCCGGAGCCCCCTCATATAAGGGAACCCTCGGATGAGGCCCTGCACTTTTCTTCCACAGTGGTATATGATCAGTTCACCGAAACCGGCAATGGAAAGGCCACCTGCATCGAGGTCATGTCCTTCGACGCCTGCTAGCTATAGCAGACGTCCCGGCTCCGTCACGCCCACTGCCACTACCAACCGCAAAACATGAAAGGAAGCTCTCTGTCACCAACGCATGCTCTGGCACCCCGACATATGTGGAAATTCCCAAGGGTACTATGAAAGCATGAATATCTCAGCGGAGACCCTGCTCAAACTTCCGCGCTTGAATGTTGTCATTATGGACCATGTCCGGGTAAAAGTATGCACGGTCTGCAAAACTAGCCGCATACTCGGCCACCGTCATCCCTCCCTGCTGAAACTGAAGGATCTCATGAATCCGAACAGAGCGCAAGCAGGAGGGAAAAAACTCCTCATGGAACAACAACTGAAAGCCGCCCCATGAAAGCGACGACTTTCCAAGAAACTAAGTCACCAGACTCCACCAACGCTAAGATGGTCAATGAAAAAGGCTGGATGCCAAAGCCACTCTCTGATATGACGGCATCTACACTAGCCTGAAAAGGCTAACCACTGCCTCGATCCAAGCCTCTGCTTCCAGAGGGTCTGGCTCACCACTGAACCTTAGCAGTCTCTGCCGCTCGAACTCACGGAGCGCACTCAACCTGCACTCAAGCCCCGTTTTCTCTTATAAAGTTGTCTGCTACTCAATAGGTGGGGGTGCTTCTACCGGCCCACCTGGAGAAAGGGGCTCGCATGATGGGTTCTAGACTATGGCCTCATAGCTCACAGGGTCATCGTCACGAACCAAAGCTGGTATCCTGGCTGGCTGTCTTCGCGGAGACATCCTGAATATTATCAAGGAGTGCCGTGATCAAATGAGAATATATGTATATACCAATAACAACAACGATGGGGAGCTGACTCAAGAAGGAAAATCAAAGACTCAATATTATGTGATTCACAAACCAATTTCCCCTGCAACAAGTGTCTCAGCTTGCTGAGTCGACAAGAGGGTTATCAACGTCCCGGTGAATGGATACGTCAGCCGCCGCACCATCACTGGACTCCCTGGCCTGAGAGCCGCTCTTGAGGCACGTTAACATTTTTTCCCTAAATCCCAACCAATTCCTCTTTTAAGGACATCTGAAAAGCATCCCAAGGAACAAACCTCCCTCTGATACCACTTTGTCACGATCTGACCCTACCCGAGCTTGAGCTGCAACTACCCCAAGCCCGCCTCCATAGGCCAGGGGTTGGCGACTAGCGCCGAAGGCACAACAACACGGGGAGGCCTTTACCTAAGCACCTGTACACACACACACACATCACTCTCAATGCAAAAGTGTAGAGTAAAAGAAAAGACAAGTAGAGTAAAAGAGAAACTGCTATATAAAAACCACAAATGTGCATCGACCTCTAAACAGTACAAAGTACAAGCTGAAATTAATCTGAAAATAAAAGGGGAAAAACAAATTCCCAACCAAAAAATTGCCACAACTCGACAACATGTGAACAAAAGAAAATAGCTGGAAGGGTCCCCCACCTGAAACCCGACTACGACCACCGAACGCGGTCCAAGCTCCCGAACTCCTGCGCTCCACTGAAGTCACGAAAAACATGTTCTTCGTCTGCAAGGGCACAACAAGTGTGGGAAAACCTCAACCAGGGGTGAGTATAAAAATACTCAGTAGGATACCCCGAATTCTCGAGGGAGAAACAAAGGAGGTACCGAAGGGTGAGCAGTAGAGCGAACAGGAAAAGTAAAGGAGTACAACAGAGAGTGTAGTAAAGAGTCCATCTCAACCCAACAAGAGGAAAGAAGGTAGACTCGTCCAGACACAAGGAGCTGGAAACGGTGAGAAGATGAACTTCTCGTCGAGTCTTCACTACCTATAACATGAGAGTAGATTCATCCAACGATGAGAATCTAGACACGGAAAGCACGTGGCATACCCCGCGCGTCTTCGCCTATCCTAGAGGGAGAGTAACCAAACCCAAGAACTGGGTTATGGAACATGGTATATACATTTCCTTATGCTCAGAAAGAAGCCCGAACAACGTTATAATGGGATCTCCGTCCCGTAGCTCAGCCCAAGAAAATGAGTAGCCAACAGTCCCAGAAGTAAACTCCATCGATGCCCAGCATCCCGCACGTCTACCCCGAACCGCAAGCCAAGAGGCTCAATCACCGCACTTCGACACTATATGATTTGGGCGGCACTGAGTCGCCCGTACGGTTTTAGATCGCATCACAAGAATGTGTATCGGTGGGGAAAGCTCCCCTCATACTTGAGAATTCAAGGGAAAGTCAAACCACACCCCGTCACTGCCCTACAGTCGAGAGGTCTTCTCAAAGTCAAAGTTGTCACAACACTGACCCATATAACCAAGGGTCTGGCTCTGGTAATCACGGAGGAAAGCCACAGGCTAGCCTAATAGAAAGGACTGAGCCTGGAATTCCAATAGGTGTCCCACTGCCCAGCCCTGCTGGAGGGTAATTCATAAGCAGATATCGGGTGACCCACTGCCCAGCCCTGCTGGAGGGTAAACCCTAATACATCATCAGGCGACCCACTACCCCAGCCTCGCTGGAGGGTAGACCTTAATACATCATCAGGCGACCCACTACCCAGCCCCACTGGAGGGTAGACCTGGAATAAGTCGACATGCGACCCACTGCCCAGCCTTGCTGGAGGGTAGACCTGGAACTAGATGACGGGTGACCCACTGCCCATCTCTACTGGAGGGTAGACCCTAAGAGGTCGTTGGGTGACCCACTGACCAATCTCTGCTGGAGGGTAGACCCTAAGTTTGTCGGGTGACCCACAGCCTAGTCTCTGCTGGAGGGTAGACCCTAATAGCATCGGGTGACCCACTGCCCAGTCTCTGCTGGAGGTTAAACCCTATAAGTCGATGAGTAACCCAATTCCCAGCCCCAATGGAGGGTAAAACTCGGAAATTCTCTAGCCATCTCTACTAGAGGGTACAACACTGGCCAGCCGAACATGGTGTTGGTATTGCACAACCAACCAACTCCAAAACAACTCACCCAAAAGAGGTTCAATGAATGTTCCATCACTGGGTGTCACTAGCACCGCTACCGGCCGATCCATCGAGAACGAAACCAGGGGGAGACCACTCAACCCTTTTGGTCAAACAAACAATCACCGAGCCAGGGGAAAAAACTCCACCCTGCTGTTTAACAAACGAGCATAGAGCCAGGGGAAAAATCCACCCTACTGGTCAAACAAACGAGCACAGAGGGACCCTCTACGTTGTGAGAGGTCAAAGTACGCAAAGAAGAGCTCAGCACGCACCTGGGGCCCACACGACGTGTGGCCCCAAGTTAACCCCCAACCAAGCGCACGAATGTCTCAAGTAAAAACCACAAGTACCTCCAAGCGCTCCCATATACTCCCAGATTATACCTCACTTTCAACCCAAGGGCTATCGTGCACCCGACACCCAACGTCAATGTGAAGGCGTGACGTAACATCTCCAAATTTCCACCTCAATGACTGGGGCACGACCCACCACACCTATTCAAGCATTACTTCACTCACACGGGAGTGCACACGATCACACGCCCAGGGTCCACTACAAACACAGTAGAAGAACCACCCCCAAGGCACCTTCACATTTCCACATTTAATAAGATCGTGAATGAGGCTCTACTTGCCTGAACAGATTACATCATTGTAATCCTCACGGAAAAACATGCGAGAGAGACTACTTACTCGCCTCAAATAGATATCTAATGGAAAAGTCGCCAACACCGCCTCACGCCCGAACGACGTCGCGTTAACCCGAGCCTCGACCCCGAAAACAGTCGGGCGCATCGCACCAATGCGATCCCCTCGGGAAAACACGTCAAAAGCACTACTCACATGAGTGCAATGGATATCCGGAGAAAAAGGTGCATTCCGGTGCACCGCACACGAGCAGTGCTTCGTGGGACCCGCAACCCAGTCCCGAAACACAACGAACGGATCACACCGTTGCGATCCTCTCGAAAAAGCACACCAGATGGACTATTCACTTGTCCAAAACGGTCGCCCGGTGATAATGATGAAAAATCATCGTCGACGCCCAAATGACCCTCATGGGCCCGCACCATCGTGCGAAATTATAGTGGGTAGACTACGCCAACGCGATGCCCTCAGAGAAACACCCAAAAACGATTTCTCGCACGCCCCAAATGGACATCCGATGAAAAAGTCGTGAAACGCTGCTCGCAGCTCAAAAGACGGGTTATGGGGCCCATGCCTCAACTTCGGCCTCAACACCCAAAACCACCCTAGAAAGCTCCACCTCGGTGCTAGGGTTCGAACGCCACTAACGGCGCTCAAAAGAAACGTCGGATGTGTCCGCGCCGCTCAAAACAAGAATCTCGGGAAAAACGCTCTTCCACTTAGAGACACGTCGCGCCTCTGCGGCCCCTAGTTTTGGGAATTAAAAATTCCCAAAATGATCTCAAAAAGTCTGCCTCGACGGTACGGACCCACACCCGTAGATGTCATACAAATCGGACTCCCGTAATGAGAATTATGGGTGTCCGAAGAGGATGAAAATGATCCCCTTGGGCTGGACCAGCCTGGACCGGCCGGTCCGCCCGACCGGGCCTAGCCCGCAGCTCAGCCGCGTCGCCCGGCACCAGTTCGTGGACCGCCTACAGACCAGACACGAGGGCCGGTCACCTCGCCAGGCGGAGACCTTCTTGCCGCGTGTCTTTGCTTCCCCCGTGGGGTCGCGGCACGCGACCCCGGTCTCCCGGGTCAACCGGCAGGCACAGCCGTCCGGTCCTTCTGCTCCGCGCTGCGCGATGCTGCCGTGGCCGGAGCTCGCCGCTGCGCCAAAGAGCACCGCCGCCAGGTAGAGAAGCCGCCGCCAGCTGCTGCCACCGAAGCCCCTGCCGCCGCTGCTGGAACTCGCCGGAAAAAGGGAAACCCGCCAGAAAATTTGAAAACACGCAAACTTCGACGAGACGATGTGGCCTCCTCAGAACTCCGATTTCAATTCCGTAAAGGGTGATAGAAATAACATAAATTATACTACGCATCCAAGGGTTTTTTTGAAAATCCAATAGTAATTCAATGTATGTTTATGGCTTCAAAGGATGTGCGGGAATTAAAAACGAAATACGCACGATCCTACCTCGTGGGCGTTGCCCGGAGCTTCGCCGCCGAACCGCCGCCTTGCCGGAGCTGCCTTGCCGGAGGCGCCTCGCCAGAGTTGAGGAGGAGGTGATGGAGGAGCTCCTTGCGCCAGGGAATAAGAACAAAGAAGGTGAGGGGGTTTAAGTGTTTAAATAGAAAACACTAAAACTCCCCACCCGCAGGCCCCGTACCCGAACCCTCAGCAGGGTTGAGGTTAAGCCTCCCCTAGGGTAAACGCCACCTCCAGAGCACAACGGCGGTCTTGGAATTTTAATATGAGGCCCCGTTCAAAAGTTATTAAACTCAGCGCCTGAGGCTTCCAAATTACGAAAACACCCCCGGGGCCATTTTTCACAGACGACACGTGCCCGTGAAACTTACACCAATCCTAGGGTTAACGACACGCTCCGAACTCAACGGTGCCCTTGGGTTTCCAATCCGAGGCATCGTTTAAGAGATACTCGAGTTTAATCATTAAATGAATTAATTAATTAATTTAATTATCCGTCTAATGTTCCGAAAGCGGGCGAGGGGTCCAAACGTTATGCGTCGACAAGTTTTATGTCGTTTCTAGGGTAAACACCCCATTTTGGACCCATCCGTACACTCAGATCTCTGATCTGGATCGATGTTTAGGAGTTATCCCATTTATTTGGCGTTTCCAGTGTGAACGCACTGAAAATTTAATTCCGGCCACCCCGGGGCTCGGAATCTCACGCCGTCTAAAGGCGCTGCTCTAGAATATCATAAAAAATATTCCAAAGTCTTTCACAACAAAAACAGTGTTCTTACACACACCACCTAATCACCTTAAACGATCATGTAAATTCCATATGAGTGAAATACCAACCCATGGGATCACAAAATTTCCTATCTATAATAGATCCTTCTATCATTTCTTACATCTCTTTCTATATTCACATCTCATGACCACATCATGAGACATATTTGAGCTTATGTGCTCATTATTTCTCACTTCCTACAATCTCAATAATTCATCGCATGATTTGATTGAACTAAAGTGATCACAAGATCTATTTGAGCATACCTGATAACAAGATCTATGTGATATTTTACGTTCTCATGATCAGAATAGTCTTATATGATCACATGAACTTATATCATGTTATCGATTTACACTTCCTTTCCTCTAGATTTTAATCCCCTAAATTTGGAAATTAATATGAAATTATATTATTTTCTAAATAATTAATCATTTTATAAAATATAATTCTTATTAAAAAACAAAAATTCTATATGAATCAACCAAGAAGATCATACTAGAATTAAATTGAAAAAAATAAAACATCTTCTTTTCATCACAGATCACCTTTGTTCTAAAATACTTCAACTTTAGGTTTGTTGAAAATCCAAAGTGAAATTATCTTCTGCACACTGTTCATATAGCCGTAGAATATCTCTTCCATCACAAAAAATTTACATGGACAATGATAAATGTATAAAATATGGGTTAGATAGAAAAATACATTGCATGAGACATTACATTAACTCTTATAGTCCCCATTTATTCAATAGATCTCATATCGTTCACACACATCACATCACCATGGATCGTATCTCTCCCTGACATCAAATCAATAACATCCCACTGGATAATAGAGATTATTGAAGACCAAAAAACACCTATTAGAATTATAGAAAAAAATTAAATGTCACATAATATTTCACTCCATTTGAAAAATAACCTAATGCGAAGCTCCGATCAATCATAAAAAAATAGTTCATGAAATATATACAATTGGGAGAGGGGAACTCCCAAAGTCTCTCAATATGAGAGGGGTTGTTGAACACTGTGGTTAAACCAATGCATCTCAAACACTTGAGTGTCCAGGGGGTTTGTCATGATATCAACCACTTGTCCATTTTTTCAAAAAACATTACTATGAAAATCCCTTATTCCCCCATTTCAAAAATATAATCATAATAGATTTAAATATATTTGGTATAAGAGCATTGTAATTGATTTTTTATGAGATAAATAGAACACTTTTTGTCCAAAAACATTATTATAAATTTTTTGAATACATAACCGATATCTTCTAAATGTTTCTTCATCCATATTAGTTGAGTGAAGGCCTTTTTTTGAGTTATATTTTTCTTCATTAGTAATTACAGAATTGATTTCATTCTTTTTAATTAAAAATACAACAAATTTATTACCAATTAAGAAATATCCACTTCTTCTAGGATTGAAGTCCACCATATCTCTAACCCATCCAGTATTGGATAGTGCAGATAGTTCTTTCTCTCTTCCATCATGAAACCAAAATCCATAATTTTGATTACATTGAACATATCCCATAATACGTTTAACTATTGTGAGAGGATATTCATTTGAATCAATATATATCTTATAGGATAAACATGACCCAAAGACAACATCCAATTGTTTGATAGCTATGTATAGTAAACAAACATTTATTCTTTTATAAATTGTGGGATCCACAGACTTTCCATCTTTATTTTTCCATGTTTTTTCACAACCATAGTTGATGTGGAAATTGGATTGGAATCATGTATGTTGAACATATTCTAAATATATCGTGATTAATTTTATTGGAAAAAATGTATTTATTCATCTAAATAACTTAAAGACCCATAAATTATTTTAACTCGCCAATCAAATACATCTCAAATTTCATGCTCATCATTCGTGGAAAAATTTTATCGATTTTTTTGTTGTTTTCATGAAATATAATATTATCAACATAGACAATCACCTTGAACTATTTTTATTGGGATGTTTTGATATAAATATTTTTGAACTACTTCACCTATTTGGAATTCTGGTTTCTATTGTATGAGTCAAGTAAATCATATCTTGGTTGTGGTGATATATTAAGTCTGTACAAGGGTTTCATCAAAATACACACTTTAGTTTCATAATTTATAATAAATAAACCTATTAGATGTAAGAAATACAATTATTCATTAATTATACCATTTATGAAATTTTTTACATCCATTTGATATACATTTAAGCCTCTATGAATATTAATTTCCATGAAGATCTAGATGGACTCAAGCCAATACACTCTAGAAAATGTTTCCTAACTATCATCACCTTTGATTTTTACATATCCCTTTCACGCAAGTAATACCATATTTTTCAAATCATTTCCATTGTCATTATATATATTTTTAAATATCATTTTCATCCTAATAATGTTGTGATGCTTTGGATTATTGAAAATTTAATAGGTTAATTTTTTTAATCTGGTCTTGTTCTTTATTCAATGATTTAATCCATGACTCATTATTTGATGCTTCTTTAAATGTGGTTGTCTCCACTGTGGATAGTAGAGAATCATTTTCTATACAATTCTTTATCCCTATCGAAATTATAGAATATTGAACACCGATAATTTTAGATAGAATAATTAAAGAGCTTTTATTTCTTCTTCATATAATAGGATGAATTTCTTCATCACTAGATTCTTCATCAGAATCAACATTTGAGTCTTAAATGTTTGATAATTACTAAATATATAATGAATATTCCACTATATAAGTGTTTTAAAAAATCAATTTTTTTTCATATTTTTCTTATTCACCAAAAAAACATAAAAAAATTCTCATTATTTTTCATATGTTTCTCTACAATGATCTTAACATTACTTCTCTCCATAAATTTCTATGACTAATATTATAGAATTTTTAATCCCAGAATTTCATAGAGTATTTAAGAAATACATCTTCATCTGTTCTATATATATACATTACCTTCTTTCATTATTGGTTTGGATTTACTTGAGGCTTCAAAAAACTAAAATGGTTTTTTATATATTATTCTTATAAGGACACATTTCATAGGGTGTTCTATCTTCTCCAAGACTCAACACTACCTAGTCTTCTGTATACACAAAAACTTGAACTAACTATTTCAAGAAATTACAAAAGACACTGTACTAAATACAAAATATTTCAGCTGTATAAATCACATTTTGATTTATATAAACAAGAGTCCCATTTTTTGTGAGTTTATAAACAATGATACCTCATTTTCAATTCAATTATTCTCGAGATAGTTCCCAAACAAAATGGATGTATACTCAATTACATTATTTGAACATTGAATTTTAATATTTCACACAAAAAGATTTTAAACTCTTCTCAGCCATCTATTCATGCATGTTATAACCTCTAATTGTAAATATGTTTTCTACATAAACTCACATTAAAATGTTTAATGTTTTATAGAGTATATTTCCAGTAAGAGATTTTGATAATTCAAATATCCATTCATTGAGTTATATTGTTTCTTCTTGAACATTTACTTACTATGGATGGGCTCTACAACCCTTAATTTTTTATATAGTATATCATAATCCAATTTGGGAAAATAATGTTTTAATAAAAATTATAGTTTTATTACTCTTCATACAATTTTATTTTTAAACAAAATAATTTTTAAAATTAAAGAAGGGGTTTTCCTTTCACTTTAACATGTTTTGTCTTCCTCCCCGCATTTCTCAAAGATAAAATTCATGTCCTTCCAAGGATAAAATATTTTCAATTATTTTAGAGTTAAATTTCTTTCAAAGACATTCTCAACACCTTTTTAGATTTTACCATTGAATGTGAAATATAAACTAGTATTTGATATCAATGTTAAAAATGTTTTCTTAATGATATTTTAAATATTTTCCTTCATTTCCATTATAATTTTCAAAATAATTTACCCAAATGGGGATTCTATTTCCTGATATATCCTCTAATGTGTGTGTGTGTATTATCATTTGGGGATTAAACTCATCATATCCCAAAATTAAACTCTTGATCATTTCATTTGAGATATTGTTCAAAGAATTAATTTTACTTGGGTGTTTTTCTTTTATGTCAACACCCGCCTATGTTTTCTTTATTTCATTGGGGATATGTTCTTTTGAAACCAAAAAAATTATTTCTCTAGATGAATTATGATCATTGTATTCCAGTATTGACTAAACAATAGACTCATTACCATATATAGTGTGAACATATCATTTTTAAAATTCATATTAGATAATATTCAAATAAAAAGAATTTTTTTTGGAAATTGGGAAAAATATTTGAATTGTGTATGTATTTTTTTCTAATAAAGTTGATTATTAGAATGTAGAATATGTATAATTATATGATCCACCTTCTTTATTTGTATGGGTTATGATCATTTTATATGTTTTATCCGCATTAGGAAAATTATTGGTATTCTCAATTATTATTGAATGCTAATGAAGGTTAATTATGTACTCACATTCCATAAAATTCATTATATGTATACCAATTTTTTTATCAGTAATGGGTTCCTTAGAGAATGGTATAAAATATTTTTTTACTCTTATGGTGAACATGTTGGACATAATTTTTTTATATGTAATGCTATGAATTATATCACCCCTTGATGCATCAACGAGTCTCTTAAGAACAAATAGGTTGGGTTTTGATGTATAAATATTCGAATAACATTAGTGTATTTAGATAAAGATTTTTAAGAATGTTAATGTTGTTTTTAAAATTTCATTCCATAAATAAGAGATAAATATTATTAATATCCATGTTTTCATTTATTATCTTGGATATACTATACTCAATGTTTCAGTTGATTATAGTTTCATGTAATTTAATTATTCCAAATTTAATATTTATTTTAGGTTTATGCCATAATTACCTCAGTTTTGTTTTTTTCCTTACTTACAATTTTACCTCACCCCTTCTTACGTTTCAATTTCCCAATGTTATAAAGAAATATATTGCACATGATATACCATGAAAGAAAGATTTTGGGGAGAATTTGTAGGAGATGGGGAAGAATTATTATGAATTAAGTACTATCATGTGTATTGGAATAAAATTCCCATTATTTTATAAATATATGAGAATTATTTGTTTACATGTTGTCTTAAATCTCTAATTCTCAAACATAATTTCTCTTGTGAATACATGTAATTCAATTTTTTCATTAAGTCGTGTAATTATGGGATAGTTATGTTATAACCCCCTAGGTTTTTAGTAATTACATTTTTTTAATAAATTAAATATATTTGATGGAGTATTTTACATGAAACACCATGTTATGTTTTAACTACACTCAACATTAGGCTAGCTTTCCTTACCCAAGAAATTGAGTTTTAACAAACTGTGATATTTCATTTATATAGTTATTTATAAATGACCATTATTACCTAGACGTTAAACATAGATATATGAATATTAAAAACTAATTTCTCAATATTATTTATATTGGATTTATATAATGAAAATACATTGATAAAAATTTTGGAAAAATTTTGTAATGTCTTTATATATTCAAAAATAAGATTTCCACAAAAAATTCCTTTTGTTTCCTTCTATTATCATCAATAAAATTATATTTTCACAATTTTAGAAAAATTAATTTCATAAAACAAAATTAATTATTGAAATAATCATGTAAAACATTCTTCTATGAATTTTTGATAATTTATGAAAAGTTTCAGTTTTTATAAACACTAAAAAATAATGATTTTTATTTGAAAACTGGCTTTTCACTTATTTTATTTATAAAGTTGAAATATATTTCAAATTGGTTAAAAATTAAAAAAAAATTATATCTAATATAATTAATAAAATTGTAGTTATTGGAATAATTTAAATATTAAATTTTGATATAAAATCTTTACAAACTAATGAACATCATCTCTAGAAAAACTATCCTTCTCATTGCACATATGAGATTAATTTAAAGTAAAATTATAACACATATGTGTATCAAATTTTTAAAAATGGATTCCATTTTGGATTCAGATTATGTTATATTATATAATAATTTCAACTTAATTTTTTTACCATAATTATTTGTTAAATCAATTAAAATTAATTACTGAAATAATTTTTAATATTGTGTTTTTTACATTACATGTGTTTGTATTAAAATCAATTTTACACACTCATAGTGTTTTTTTAACAATATAGATTTAATATTTATAATTGGTTTGTATAAATTATCTAATATATATTATTTTTATTTTATTCTTAAAATATAAATTACCTTGGTAAAAAAAGATACAAGTTACATTAGATGAAGACTAAGAGGGTAAAATTTAGTAAAATTAATGACTAAAGAATATAATGAAATTAAAGTGTATTTATTTTTCTTGTTGGAGGTTTTTTTTGAAAACATTATTCCAAATATCTATTATTAATCTATTTTGGAGGTACATTTGGTAAGACTAGCCTCCAAATAGTAAATATTTTTTGGGTAGTTATAATTATGTCACCCCTCTTAAATTATAAATGTGAACCCACTCCCCTCACTTATTCACACCTATAGATCCCATTATCTCAACCATACCCAACAAATTCACATCCAAACATCCATATTATCCACTTATAATCATTATATTGGATAAAAATTCAATCCAGGAAGGATTTTGTTTCAAACCAAATGCGGATATTTGAAGAATAGGTAATGTTCATCAATGAGTATTTTTATTTTGTTTATTCCCAAACCCCATTAAATTAGTATTATACCATGAGGATATAATAACCTCACTATATAAAATATAATAATATTTTTTTTTAAATTTTATAACATAAAACCATCCCCGTTTCCATAAAATATGTTACGAAATCATCATTCTTGCATATGGCGGATTACCGCCTCAAGAACCTATGCCATTCATTTGTCTATTAAAACCTATCATAGAAGATAATAATGATGAATATATTATTTATATATGATATTTATGTTATTATTATGATTCTAGAATTATTATATAACAAATTATTCTGTGCTTTCCATTATATGTAATATGATAATATCTTCTTTCTGTATAGAGGACTATAACCATGTGAAGTGATGTTCTTCATCTACCACTAATGATTTACAAGAAAGGAAATAAGGATTTATTTAATGAATATGTATGATATAATATATATGAAATTATAATTATTATATATGGGTTATGTGTTATCTGTCATTCTTAAATTTATTCCATCAACAAAATGGAAACAACGTTTATGCATACGTACGACTCCCCATCTATTTGAATGGTTCAATTCGTTTTGTTATCGCTAGATATTTTGGATCAAAATAAAAATGTATCTAATGAATATATATTATATTTATATAATGGATAAAATTATGGATATTATTAAACCATGATTGAATTAATAGGACCATAAATAACAGATCAAAAGATATATGAGAAACAAAGCAGTTATTGCGTGAAATGTGAGTTTAACAGGGAATTATTAATAAATGTGTAATAAAACGTAATAAGAGAAGAATATATTATATGATGTCTATGAATATGGTTTTATAATATATTTATTATAAAAATATATTTATTACATAGTAGGTTTTAATGTTTACGAAAGATTTGGAGACTTAAGGTAAGGTATTTATGTCACAATTTTTAGTTTTGTGAGTTGCATTCAATATTCACCACCTTTTTATTTCATATGAGTTATATAATTCCAATGAATGTTTATTAGGTTTCTTATCCTTAATATTATGAGGATTTCAATTTCCATTTTTAAATATCTGTTTTAGGGGTTTTAGAGTTCAAAAGTTAACAATTCAAAATAGATTTTTGTCTCAATTTTATTTCTTTGGGAAATAAGTTATGTTTTAAACCTATCCTCTTCTATTAGGTTTATATATTGAACCTTTTACATGTTATATCATGAATATCCTCATTTTAATGATATTTTAAGTTTCGTATAATCTTTTCTCTTCATGAGGCTTATGATTCAATGTTATCAAACTGATATGGATTTTATGATAAAATCACAACATTTATCATGGTTGTTTATGATTATGCTTCCAATGATGAAATATTTTGATATATAAAAAAAAACCTACGAATTTTATTCCCTTCTAGTTATTTCATGATAATAAAAAAATTTCACTTAATTTTTCTATCTTTATGTACTTAAGATATCAACATCATTCTTTTAAGAAAAATCATCTTTTTGTTCGAAAAATCTATTTCTTATAAACCCATGATTTCAAAAAATGAATTAAAAAGTTTTTTTTCAAAGTGGGGGGAATATTTTACACAAGAAGGGATTTAAAAAATTGAATATTATATGTTATGTTTTCATGGTTTTTTCAGAGTAAAGGATTTACAAAATATTATATAAATAATTAGTTTTAAATAGTTATTTTTAAATAAAAGTTATCTTACTCAATAAATGTTCCAAGTAATTAATCATTCAAAAAAATACTCTATATTATATGAAATATTTTTATGTATCTTAGGAGTTTCTAGGGACTCGATCCAAGTAAACCATTCATATTAATTATCTTAATGGTTTATATGTATTATGGAATGATGTTTGTGGAACCCATTTTATTTCGTTGTTTATGACAAGATAATATAATATAATCTTGTGGAACACATATGTATGGTTTTCATTATGTTTCAGACGGAAAATACATCGCTGTATAATAAATTGTGTAATGATTTATATATCAAGAGATAATAATGGGAATCAAGTCAAAGTTCTTGATCTACTATGGGAAACCGGTGTGTTTTGATCTGCTATGGAAAATAGGTTTTCCCTGATCCCTTATTGGAAAAAGGAGTGTCATGATCCACTATGGGTAACTGGTGTAAACCAATCCACTATAGAAAAATGGTATGTCTTGATCCACTATGGTAAATAGGTGTGTCCTGATCTAGAATGGGAAATATGTGATGACTCATGATCCAATATATTTATGGTCCTATTATTTATCCTTCAAATATGAAATGGTTTTCAATATTTATGATGGTGTGACATTTTTGTGAAATGATATTATGGTTTATAATTAGTTTATAATGATTTATCACCCTTATGGTCCATGTTTTTTGGAAATTATAATGTTTTATTCCATAACCCATGTTTATGATCCATGAGAGGTTGGGTGTGAACTTTGTAAGTTATGTTCATGATCACATACTCATATTATTATGTAATAATTTCATATGATCATAGTTTTATATATATTATTTTTACCCTTACTGAACATCTGATCTCACCCCTTATTATGTTTCCTTCCCTAGGTTATGAGTAACGGTTTTTTTTGTATATTTCTAACAGGAGTACTATGTGAGAAGATATTTGTGGAAGATGTTGAACGTATTTCCCCAATTAAAATATTTTATAACTTATCTACAAATACACTAAACTATTATGATCCTTTTACATGTTTTTTTGTAATGTATTCAATATTCATATAAAAAGATATAATATCTATATATGATAACCCTAGGATGCTATATTTGTTATCATAGTAAGAATTTAGTTAACATTTGGAAACTAGGATGGGAAAACATTAGTGAGATAACTATAGATATTTCTAAGCTTATATGTCAATGGATTTATCCAAGGGTTATTATAAGGAAGGGGAAATGTATAAGAAAATGTCCTAGAATTTTTTTAAGGGATAGAGAAAGTGGTTTCCAAGAAATTATATCCCTTTATGGATAGTACAACTGTATGTGGCTTTGTAACAATGGTTCCTAGGGTAAATAACTCCAAAAATATTTCATTAAGATACACTCAATCATAACATGGTTCATAAAAACTAGCCTTGCTACACACATGGTTTGACACTCCTGGGGGAAATTCAAAATAAATTCAAAAACTTTATATGAATAATCAAGGATGATTTTAATATATTATGACTATTAATAACCTATGAAAAACCTAATGTGTCAAATATTGAGAACAATGTTTCCTGATTTAGACATCCTATAAGTTTTTTCATGATAATATGATTTTACCACTATGATTATAGTTTCTCACACTATTATGTTTTATTAAATGGATAAAACTAAAGGGTTCCATGTTAATGATAAGTTCCATAGACAATGAAATGATTTTCCTCAAGAGAAACTAGACGTTATGGGAGATGGAATGAGAAATGTTTTTTCTATTCCCACACAAATATTCCATGTTCTGAATCACATTGGACATACAAACAAGAAAAAGACTAAATAATGTTCTATTAAATCCTTCATGTGAAAATTAACATCATATTTATGTGGCTATAGTGATACACTAGTGTATGAGTAATGTATAGACACCACTGTATATATATTTTATGTCCTTTAGTAATCAGAACCTAGAAAGGTCGTTTTAGTTTTTTATCATTTATAATGTGATGTACATCAATGCTGGAATCTTATAAATAATACGAGGAAATTCGAATAAATTGAATATATGGAATGGAATGGGTTTAAGGGGATATTTCATAGTAAGCACTTACCTTATATTCTATGTACAAATATATAGAAGGAATTACTGGAATATATGAAAAAGGATTATTAATCTATTGGTACCTGTGAAGATAATTTTACAAGAACTGTAAGGTAAAATTTTGGATTAATATTCATCCCTGAAATAAAATTTTATTGATTATATATTAACCCAAATCAAAATATTCAAATGACCTTTTATATAAGATACTTTTGTAACTAAAAAAGTACAATCGATGTGCAGTGAATTTTGGAATATAAATTAGATATTCCCACCATTCATATAGGTTTTATAAGAAAAATAAGATCAAGCCTCATGAAAAATAATATGGTGGAATGAAATTCCAGCAATCTGTATGCCAACAATATGGGAAAAATAATCAAGGAAATTTCTTGAATAGACCTAGGAGGTTTTTTAAATGTAGAATGGTATTTCATGAAGCCCTTGAATGTCAAAATGCGATTATTGTCCCAATTAATGCAGTTGATGAGAAGAGGATTCCAACTAGTGGACCACCCACACTCCATTTTTTTATTTGTATGGCGCATGGACATTATGTGAATCAATTCCCCAATCTAAGGTCTAATGCAGATGATAATCCACAATAACCTCAAAGATAAATGAAAAAGTGACAACATAGACAATTAAAATGGATGAAGTTAATCATGATAATTAGGGAACACTAATCCTCACATCATTTATTGGGAATTTTGTGTTTTATTTTGTTTGAATGAGCCCTATTAAAACCTTATTATTCATAAATTAGTGAAATTTCATGTGATTATCGCCTTCTACATTAATTCTGGAATAACAAAATCACAATTGATATTTTATCCATACAAGGTTGAACCCAAGCTTCTAATGGGAATATTTTTTTATAAGATAACAACTTACATAAAGAGTAAAGAGTGAATTAACTTTTTAAAGTGTATATGTCTCCATAAAATATTAACTTATGATTTATGGATAACATCACGGGTTCATGAGTTTAAGGTTGATTATAATTCCGTTACCCCTATTTTTGGGTTTTATAAGATGGGATTCTTTCACGATTAAATATATTTTTAGAGACATTTATGGTGAAACAACCCTTTCGTTTTGTGTATGTTTTAGTGAGAATGTTATTTATTTATAAATTCCTTTAATATTTTTTAGAAATATTATTAAAGGTACTGTTAACCTTTAAGGACTATCTTGTCTTTGAAGTTGAGGTAATCACCTTAAAAAGTCAGCACACGTCAATTCTATTAGAAAATATATATCTTTGGATCCTCTTTCTAGAATATACATTAAGTAACTAGTACGGTTTCATGGAGTAAGACATTAAATTTTATCTATTTGGGATATGAAGTTCACCGAAATGTTTTAGAGAATCATTCAGTAGGCTCCTTATATTGATCTGAGTTTCAACACTGTGAGAACAATTCAAACCCCAAAAAATAGGCTATGATATTGTTCAATGTATTTCAATGATGTTTGTGATAAAAACATCCTAATTATGATATTTATTGAAACAATAGATTTAAATCGATAATTCATATGGATATCTATAAAGCACTCTCTAGAAATAAGTGTATAAATCGAATGTACTGGAAGGATGTTGCAGAAAGAAAGATATTGAGACCCGATAAAGATGATGAAATTGTAGAGAAGGACATATAAATTTAACAACGAATAAGTACATCAAAAAATTTATAGAAAAGTTATATTATTAATCATTGATGTGGTCTATAATTTGGAGATGGTGAGAATGAATTTCTATAAATTTCTTTATGGAAGATAAATGGTAAAGAATAAACAATAGGTAAAACTAAATATTTTTTCTAGGGATTAGGATAAGAGAACTATAGAGAAACCGTAGGGATAATTCCTAGTGAGAGTTAAAAGTATACGACTATATACCAATTTTTTTTGGTAAAGTAGATATATTTTTTCTCTTAGAAATTGCATCCCTCTTTAGATACTATTAGTGGATGAAAAATTGATCATAGTCTTAACTTAGAGTAATAACCCCAAAAATTATAGATTGATTATTAACTCGATCATCGCCTAGTGCATGATAAAGATGGAAAACTACACACCTATGTTGAATCTTACAACTAATATTCTTTATATAATTCACATTATCTTTATGAACCACTATGACAGATATGAATATGATTATATTAGAAAGCCTAAGAAGAAAGTGACCATGGATAAAATAGAATAAAATTTAGCGATTCATAAGTTATGTAACATATTAATTGAATCATTATTTCATGTATAAAAGTTAATTTTGATTTTGAGGGAATTAATTTCAATGATTTATGTGTAAAGAATATTTTACAAAAGTTCAGGGTCGTTTAATATCTCTTTTTTTAGTATTATGTTGAAAATTATGAGAGAACCTATCCTTATGTAACATAGGTTCAACCAAGAATGACATATGTTATATTGAGAGTAATATATGTCCATCTATTAGAATTTTAGTCTAAAATGATATCGTTATAACATTAGACACATTGATGTTAAATATTCGTGTGGTTGTTTATAATAATTTTCATACAATGATCATAACTAATTTTATATATTTGGGTTTTACTAATGTATAAAACCAAAAGGAACCACATTAACAATGGTTACGATGGATAATTTGAAGATTGCCTCACTTAACAACCCATCAAATTGGTATTTGTAGTAATCTTACACCACACAAAGAGTCAAACTAAAATGGTACCTCGATATGTTTATAAAATTAATAAAAATTTATTGATTTAGAGTGAATGAATAGTGGTAACCTATTTTAAAAATATTAACAGAAATAAAATAAAGGATTCTTTTAATATAAATGAAATCCAATTTATATACCCAAAATTACTAATATAGTCAGTTTTTACATCGATGTGTATTATTCTAAATATTACCATTTTATAAGATATGAATTATATTTCACAAAATGTGTGAGTAGTGATTATAAAAATTATTTGACCTGAATAATTGGTTAAAACAATTCAGTAAATAATATGAAGTATTCATTGGAATGTTTGATATTCTAAAAAGTTATTTTGGAATAAAATAGTTTTTCACTATATCTCAATTTTATTTGGAAGTTAAATACTAGTGTTTAGATGTATTTTATAAAAAAAATTAACATTATTTTGAGATGATTCATAATATTTTTCGTTTAATAAGATTTTTTTGGATTTTTCAAAAAAAATTATTTGTAGGTGAATTGTGAAAATGCCATTTTTACAAATAACATGGGTTTAAAAAAATTATTAGTATATATGTATGGATTGGACATTATTCAAAAAAAATTCAGAGATAAAATATATATTCAATAGGTAAATTTATTATGTTTAAAATTTTGTTTTTATTTTATAAAACCATATTTTATATTTTAGAACATAAGTAATATTTTCTCAAAAAATGTTATTAATACATTATACATTTTTATTATAAAATATTTTATATCGCATTCTTAAATTATAATAAATAATTTAGATTAAAAATTTATAATTATTGGGTCAAAATTATCTAATAATTTCCACTTTAATTTAAGGATATATACTAACATAACATTGGTAAAAACTAGTTATCGTGGAAAAAAATTATAAAAGTAATAATTCGTGCGGTAATGGTGCTGAAACATGATAAGAAAATATATATATAATAGATTTGATAAGGTGTGGATAAATATAATCACTTAGAAGGTCCATTAAATTATATTTTTAGACGTACAAAACATGTTTAACATATTCTACCTTTATATTAAGTTAAAATATTAACTGATATATCATTTTGGATAATTATAAAAGGGACCTCTCACAACCCCTTTATGGTGATTCTAAGAATTAAGTTTTCTCAATAGATTCTTCCATTTTTCATTACCATATAATAATATTTAAAAAATGTAGTCTCCAGGTCAAAATAAATTATCATATTCTATCTATTTTCAAGGGATATTCCAAGGAAATATCAAATTTCTCAACGTGATTAATAACTTTCACCTAACATTGTTTTTTTCTATTTTTTTACAATTATAATTTTTAAATCCATGTGTAATGAAATAAATTTTGGTCATATATTTATGTTTATTATTATATGGTAATAATCATTAATCACCTTTTATATTTTCAATTTTGAGAAATGAAATTGGAATTTGTGTATTGTGTAGGCTACCACCTCTACTACACAATATGTTTCATTTTCCATCACCACCATATAAAAATTATCTATAAGGGGGAATTTAAAAAATTATTATGAAAATTATATCATTGTTATTATTTTTATAATTAAACTATATTACTCCTTTCACTAGATCTATGGAATATAATAGCTTCAAACTATGCATATGTGTGGCCTACCACCTCCATAGAATGATTACATTCCATTGTTTTTCATCACCAGCTTACATGGGTGATTGTGAGGATGGTATTAAAGGATAAGTATGATGTTTATGATATAATAAAGGTTTTTTTGTGAAAAAATTTATAATATATTAATGTTATTATCATGAAATGATTATAATTAATTCACTCATTTAAAATAAACGAACTAAGAGGAAAATGATCTCTTATTTCACTATAATGACATCATATAAGTTATATTTTTTATTATAATGAACTAAAAAATATAAAGATTTTATTAATGTATATCATTCATACTAATAAAATTTATATTATGTTTTACAATATAATCACATATAAGGTCTATTTATTTAATGACAACTTTTTACATAATGGGTTGAGATGAAAGTTTACAACCAGGATGAGTAAAAGGAATGAAAAAATTAACTATAAAACAAATAAAACATTATTACCTTTCTTAAGAACATGAAATTAAACATATAATAATTCTTATTATTAATCTTAGTAACATAATGAGAATGATAAAAGAAACCAATTAATGTAAAATTTTATAAAAAGGGTCACCCCAATCCCCTAGAATCATCCCACCAATGAACAATTCTATAATAATGAAATAAATATTTAATAATTTAAAATTCATGATATAAATGATATAGGAACAATATAGAATCATAATGAATGATAAATTGTATAAATTATGGTATATTTATTGGTAAATTTGATCAAATATATTTTTTTCAACTGATATAATTGATCAAAATTATGATCACTGGTCCTTAAAACAATTGATCTTTTTTTGGTTAAGTAGATTGTTTTAAATGATTATTTGAATTATCTAAAAATATAATAAAACTGTATTATTTTTGAGGATTTTTTGAAAAATTTATATTAAAATATGTTTTATTGGACATATTTTACAAAATATTTCATTATCTAGTAATATTATAAAATTATTTATAAAAGATAATATATTTTGATTAATCTCAATGTAGTTTTTATAATGGTCTGAATATTGATTTTAATATATTAAATAATTAATTTTCATTAAAATAATGAATTATTTATAAATTAAAATTAACATACATAGAAATTTATTTTTATAAAATAAAATTTAGTTTTTTGGAATTTGAACGTCCTAATTATCTGTGTAAGAAATTTTGAAAATTTTCTAAAGAAGTTAAATATATATTAAAAAAGAAAAAATTACTCTTTCAAAAATCACTATGATTTTATAAAACCATTCTTATTTCATCATTGTTTAAAAATATATGAAAATTTTTATTTAATAAAAATATCATTTAATAGGTATAAAAATGATTTAAAAATACTAGTTTTAATTTATAAATATTTACCTTTCATTTTCGAAAAAAATATGAATTTCATAGATAAAAATAATTTTCAATTTGTGGGAATTAATTGGGTGGTTTAGATGGTTTATATCAGTTTAGGGATGTATTTAACGACCATCCACCCTCTCCCACTCTTAATTAGTTCCGAAAGTTGTTTATAATTGATTGATCTCACAAGCGGTTGGCATATATAGTAAATTAACCCATATTAAATAACTTAAAACCCACCCATCCTCTTGATTAAAAACCCCCTTTCCCCACTCCTATCTAATAAATATTTAAAATACAAAAGGTTCTTCCCATTTAACCTCTCATAATATCTTCCAAAGTGTTCCCATGGTGTCTCTAAGGTCATATGGTTTCCTCCTCTATGATTTTAGAATCAAATTTTCAAGGTACGGGAATCCTCTTCCTCTCCTATTTAATTTAATTATGTCCTTAGTATGTGTCTTCTAAGTGTCTACCTAATTTATTTTTATCTATAAAAATATTTATACCGTATACATAACATGTTATTTTTTAAAAATGGGATACCTTGGTTCCCTCCTATCATGCCCTTTCCATAATACCTAGTGTATATCGTTATGTTTCCCAAATTCAGTAAGGTAATTCCTTACTTATCCTTTTCATTCAAGTAATCCTCTTTTTTTAATCATATAATTCAAAAAGATTAATTAATTTTATGAATTTGTTATATTATCTGTACTTGAAAAAGTTGTTTTTTACTATTTGGAGGCCTCTAATATCCATCATTATTCTTTTTCCCATAATTTATTTTTTATACCGTTATTATCCATAAATTTTTTCATGATTTTCCTCTTTTTCCAAAAATATTCTCATATTATTAATAACCATGTATCATCCATAGTTATTAAAAAATATTTAAGAATTTTCTGTTAATTATTGGGTTTATATAAGTGAAACCCATCTTCCCTTTTCATGGGATAAAAATGATCTTTTTTTCAAGATATTATCATCTATGTTCGCAATGATTTGGAAATAAAAACTTCTATTTATTTCCATGGGTCATTGATGAAATAATTTCCTTTATTATAAATTTTGATCACATTATTTAATAAATATTAATTGGTGACCCTTATATCTCTCCAATGGATTGAGAAAATAATTAATATCTAGAGATTAAATGCTTTAGATATATTGGTGAATAACCTCGGTAATTATGATTTATGAAACCTTAGGTATGGACCATAGTGATATACTTATGAATTCATATTTTTAGGTTGTATTCACATTTACATGTTATGATTCATGTTACATATTTTATGTTTTTTCTCATACTCATATTATTATGCCTTATTAATATGTCTCTTGGTAACATGTTAAGTGTTTCCTTTTTTATTCCCTTGATAAGTTTATGCTCACCCCTTTATTTTATGTGTGTCCTTAGGATATGAGATGTAGGAAGAGTAACTCTGGATGAACCTATGAATATATCTATAAGTTTTATTGTAAGAATATTTCTTTTTATGGTATCCTTATGTAATTCATGAAAGGGGTATATAATTTCTAAGACACTAATTCCAAAAGATATTCCAAATTATTAAATGATGTATCATGAAATGAAATATTTATGTAATGAAAATTCATGTCTTAGTATATATACTCGATTAAAATTATTATATAAAAAACTAAAAAGAACCAAATAATTTTATTATTATTATTTTATAATGACATTAGTTCTAAACAACCTCATAAAAATCCAATATTAATTGTAGTTTATGCCTTAGTTGGTTAAACCAATTGCTTGAAAAATGATCTGAATTTATATCATTAATGAATATCAGAATTTATTTAAGAGTGTAATATGATAAAAATATGTAAATAATATTTTTTTGGTTCTGGTAAGGTTATGTGAACATTTAACACATTATTTAAGAAAACACTTTTTATTATTTAAGAATCACATAAACACACTCATCGATGATTCAAAACTCAAAGATCATTACAAAAAATACCACAAAAATAAATTATTGATTTCCAAACTATCATGGAATGTCTATTATATTTCCTTTAATTAACTTAATATAAATTACTTTGTATCTTTAATGAATACCAACACTCCTTTTAGGAATTTACCTTAAAGTGATAATGATTAACTTCACCCAAGGTTAAAAATAGGTAAAAACTAACTAATAATTATATAATGATGAAAAATGAGATGTATAAATGGTAATATTCAGGCTTAATTATCTTTAATATTAATTTAATGAACATAATTTATTTATTATGGATGTTTGGTGGAAGTGAAAAATTAAGCAAAACCAAGGTATGAGATTTCATATAAAATTTCTCATGTTGTGACATTTTTAGTATTATGAACCTAATAAAATTTATATGGGTAAAATATTTCCTATTAGATAAATAATAAGATGAGTTTTATTTTAATTATGGTTTTTTAATTTCAATTAATATCCCCCTCATTCATGGGGTATTGATTAAAATGTTACTCAAGTCACAATGATTATATGTCTTAAACATTAATTCTTCGAGACATATTTTTTTTATGAACCATGTTTTCCTTGGAATGTTGAATTCACATCCCATTGATGTATTATCATCAAATATAAATTTTTTATTTAAGGAAAAAACAATTCCAAATCATGTCTTTTTCATCATATGTCTTTAGACTCATGTGTTACCCAAGTTGTAAGCATTTTTGGGTACTCAATATTCTTTCATTGAGTTATAATAATTCACAAATACTTATTTCATATATGTTGGGTGGATTCTTCCCTTGGATTATACCCTGTGGTATTTTCAAATTATATATATATTTTACTTATATACCCATATTCAAATTCTTTATGCTTCATAGTGTATGTTTCCTGTAAGGGGTTTGGAGAGTTAAAATATCATTTCTTTGAGATATGATGTTTCATATCGAGCTTTTTTTTTCTGTGATTAGATTCTCCCAACCAAACATTTTATTATATTTTATTTTATAATCATCATTGGTGAAATTAATTTTTAATAAAAAATGTTGTCTACCTTTAATTATAATTCGAGTTTTAAAAAATTGTATTTTTAAAATTTAAAAAGTTTATCCTTTCACATTTACATATATTTTCTTAATCTCCTAATTTATCTAAAAATATATATTTATGTAATTTTAACAATCCATTATTGGAAGTTCTTTTTAATATTAATGGTTTCTTATGTATTTCCTGACACATTTTGAAATTTTACCATTTTAAGAGACATGTAATATTTATTTACATAATCATTAAAAATGTTTTCTAAAAAGATCATTTAAGATTGGGATTCCATTTCCCTTATCAATATTAAAATAATTTTCCCTAATTAGGTTTATATTTCATGATTTATCCTCTAAGATATATGAGTGAATATATATATATATATATATATATATATATATATCTATGTGTGTGTGTGTGTGTCTTATTTTGGGGATTAATCTCAAGGTATCTGTAACGTCCCGACCCGTGTCCCCCTCAGTAGTGCCCCGAGCTAGCCAGTCACAAGACCTCAAGCATCCCTCCCTATATGCCAGAGAATTTGGACTAGTAATGAGGGATTAATATCAGTCATGGGGAGACTATACACTCGTTGTTAGAGTAAAACACTATTGGAACATAAATAAACAATAACTAAATATATAACAACAACCATAAAGATCCCAATATCACATGATCACCAAAACTAGAATTACAATATCAAAACTGAATAATAGATATGTCATGCTAATGTATGACTCAAGAGTAAAAATACAAAATCAAAAGTAAATACAATGATAACTCACAAAATGGGTCATAAACCACATACGGTTCCCTCATCCATTCTCCATCCCAACTAATCCACCTAACATAGTGACCTTTCCCTTATCTTATCCCACAAATATGAAATCTTTTCAGGAACCAAACTAGTAGTCTGAGAAACATGTGTGTAAAAATAAATAGGCCACCACTAAGGGTATCTAAAACAATTTCTAGTCAAATAATAGTTTATGGGGTTTTAAAAATAATAAAGAATAATGAGTAAATAAATTGTTATCACATCATTAATTATTCTTTATTTAACCACATAAACCCTTGGGTTCCCAGTGAAACCCGTATCTCAATACCTGCTTCAACCCATGCTGGAGCCTAAACTATCCCCAAGGGATAAAATATTTGAGAATGACCATGTTACCAATCTTTAATTAATGCATGAATTCCCATGGTACCATTAACACATTACATAATTGAATGATCATGCTACCATTAATAATCTCACAATTGAATGACCATGTAACCATTATCAATCTCATAATCAAATGACCATGTTAACATTAATAATGTCACAATTAAATTACCATGTTTCCATTCATAATCTTACAATATTATGACCATTGTACCATATTCCAACACATGATTCATTCAATATAAATTAATCCACAAAAATTTCATTACTAATTTAACAATTATTTAATTATAATAATACATTTAATTAATTCACTAATTAATCAATCATATTAATCTCAATATTAAATCAATAGTCAGTCATCAAATAATTCCCCTTAATTAATTCCCAATTCAATTAAGTACATTAATACCATTAATTAATTCAGAAGTTAATTAATCATCAACCCATAATTAATTCAGAAATTAATTACCACAATTCACAATCTCAATATCTCATAATTAATTCATAAATTCATTATCTCATATCATCTATATCAATATATCATATTGAAATCATTAATTAATCATTTAATTCACAACTCTCAACATCTCATAATTAATTAAAAAATTATTTATTCCCAAAAAATTCAATATTTAGATAATTTACTCAACAATAATTTATCCTTAAATCAAAAATCTTGATCCCCCATGATTAATTCAACAATTAATTATTCATGATCTATGATCCCAATATCCCAATTTTATATCTCCCTTAATTAATTAATTTACAAAATTAATTAATTAAATCATGAAATAAATTTCTAAAATTCTTACAATTTTTTTGAAATTATATATATCTAATTAGAATAAAGAATATTAAATTTAAATTATTAACCGCCAACATCAATTAATTGAGGAACAACTTCCCAACAAAAATCCCCAATTTGAACAGAATAACAACATTGCATGAGATCTAGATATAAAATCTAAATCCATGACTGAATAAATCACCATCTCTTGTGTCTAGATCTTGGTCCAAAAACCTAGATCTAGATTCATCAAATAGTGATCTAGATCAAACAAAACCTAGAATAAAAACCAATTAAAATGGGAGAATAATGGGGGATCAATTAGGAAGAAACCATAAACTCGAATAGTATCATATCCGCTAAATGGGATTCCAATCACCATGAACGGAGGTCAGAAGGCCTTGAAATCCATTTGATAGACATTGTAATTGATATAAATCAATTATTGGTCAATAAAGATTGTTAGGGCCAATAATATGGGGGTTTGTGAATTTTTTAATAATTTTTGGTGGATTAAAATCCCATACGCACGGGTTACTACTCGGGGCACTTGGTTTCTCATAACCATGCGCTTATATGTGCGACTCTTTGGGGAGGGGGGGTTAGTGGTTTCTCCTAAAAGGGGACATGGTTTAACTAAACTTGAACTAGCCGTGGAAATCCCCATATCACGACATGCATTTTTTCCTCGGCCAGGGTGCACGAGTAAGGAAAATATTTCACTGACGACACACATCCCTATTTAATCATTTTTTCTCAATTTTCACCCAAACACACCCCAAATAGTAAAACTCATATAAATCATACTAAAAATTTGACAATAGAGTACTTGTTAATGAGCCTAAGACATCTTCTGAAATGTACATGATCTTATAATCTCCCCACCATATAACTTTTCTATTCTGCCTCTAAGGTGGCGCGTTTATGGGTGGTGCAGAAATGTTCTGATGAGGACCATCACGCTTCCCTTTTTCCAAAGATATGGATTCCATTTGAGTTTAATACTCCTTTGTTTCGACCCGTTCAACATCATTATCCTTTAATTAATGTTGAATAACCCTATAGGGGAACTATTGGTCCCAGCAGGTGATTGTGTGGTTGTCAAACACTCATGCAATAAGTACTTCTTTGATATAACTTCCTTGGATGGTCTCCAATAGGTTTATTTGTAGAGCCAAAAATTCCCAATGGATCTGATATCCATGATTCATGGAACTGCTTTACAAAGGGAGGTGCTCGTCGGTTAATGATTTGGCCAACAACACTTAAGGACTCCATTGGTCAAGAGGATGGTAGGTTAGGCTCACCGCACACCTCTGGGGGAAGATTGTTTCTTATTCTGGGACTCTATTATAGATTAAAACATGTTCATTTGTTCAAGAATCCATGGTTCATTCTCAAAGAGTGAGTCCACATACTACCCTTGGTTTGCGAGATCGTCGTGAGCATGCATATGTTTGATTCCATGAAGGTGATGTTGACTTAGCCATATTATTAGGCACTCTATAGTTTATTATCATCCAGGGGGGATGGGAGGTGTATCGAAGTTGGGATCGGGGATACAAAATGGGCATCCTTTGTATCCTTGGGAGTGGAATCCGAACCCACATAGTTCAGATTGGGTGAGGCTGACAGATGGGAGCTTTCCATTTAAGGAAACATGATATGGTGGAATCTTTATGAATGAGAACCCTTTTTGAGCTCGTGACTTCTGTAAGGAGTCCTACGTATCCTAATTTTTTTAGGAATTATAGTTCTCGTAGTTCTAATGGTAGGAATGGGACTTACACATGGAAGCAGGCCATTTGAGGGTGGCACAGTTGGGTGGACCCTTTTGGAATAGGAACCCTTTTGAGCTTGGGCCTTCTGGAAGGCATCCTATGGATTTTGATTTACTCAGGAATCAGAGTTCTTTTAGTTCATATGGGTTTGGGTCTTACACATGGAATCTTCCCATTCGATAGAAATTATTAGGTGGAACCTTTTAGAATGGGGTCCCATTTGAGCTCGGGCCATCTCGAAGGCATGCAACGTATCCTGGTTTTGTCAAGAATCAGAGTTCTCAAAGTATGAATGGTGTGGGGAATATGCATAGAATCTTCCCATTTGATTGACATTATTGGGTGTACCCTTTTTGAATGGGAACCCTTTTGAGCTCGGGCCTTCTAGAAGGCATCATACATATCCCGATATAGTGAGAAATCAGATTTCTCGTAGTTTGAATGAGTGTGGGGATTTCGCATGGAATTTTCCCATTTTATAGACATGATTTGGTGGAACCTTCTTGAATAGGAACCATTTTGAGATTGGGCCTTATAAAAGGAATCCTACAAATCCTGATTTCAACAGTAATCAGAGTTCTCATAGTTCTAATGGTGTGGGGATTCTGCATGAAAAAAGCCCATTTGATAGACATGATTGGTTGGACCCTTTTGGAATCGGAACTCTTTTGAGCTCGGACCTTCTATCAGGCATCCTACATATCTAGATTTGGTCAGGAATCAATGTTCTCATTGTTTTAATGGTGTGGGTATTATGCATGGAAGCTTCCCATTTGATAGATATGATTGTGTAGACCCTTTGGGAATGGGAACCCTGTTGAGCTCAGGCCTTTTGGAAGGCATCCTACGTATCCTGATTTGGTAAGGAATCAGAGTTATCCTAGTTCGAGTTATGTGTTAATGTTGTGATCCTCACAAAAATATAATCCCATGTGAGTCATTATAGGTTTGAAAAACCAGAGGATTTGAATGATTCAAAAATGCACATGCCTCCCCCCTGTCAGTTGGGGAGGGAGATCCCGCAGTGGAAGAGGTCGGGGCAACTATGGGTGAGGGCGCAGAGCGATGAACCTTTCCATGTGAAATGGAATTAATGGTTATACAACCCTACCTGAAAATATTGTTGACTTATATTAGTGGGAGGGCCCTAAAGCATGTTCTGGAAGGGGAGGAGTTTCTTCCTCATCAAGGGGGGGGGGGCATAACCCCTTCGACTGATCATTATTCATCATTGAATGGAAAAGAAAGTGATCACTCATTATCCGGAGAATAGGGAGGTTCACATCAACATCCCAAGGTTAGAATCTAGTATACCCTTGGAATGTATCCTCAAAGGCATTCTTGAAGCTCACACCTTTGTTGGGAGGGCCTTCATGACTCTGCATACCATGGGTAGGTAGACTCAATAGAAAACATTGATGCACCCGAGAGTCTGATCACATGAGTCCGGTGGATTTGGAGGAGGCTTTAGCTTAGTGCTGGAGGACTGGTAAGTAGAGGGATCATGGAGGATAGGACAGTAATGGAGGGGTGAGGTTGGAACCAGAAGGAAAAATACCCGAATACACTATGTTCTGTGTACTGGTTTCTAATACAGGATGGCGAAGGCTTTGCATACCGTGGTGGTATGCAGGTAGGGGGGCCATTTGCGTACCAGTGTGGTTGGTGGGCATGGGTATCGCCAACCACGTACCAAAGTTGTATGCGGATCACCATGCTGCTTTGGGTTACATCCGTGTACCCATAGGGTACGCAGTGCCGAGTCCTGTCCATGTAGCGGTACGCCACCTGGGGCATCATACTGAAGTAAGGTCCGTGAGATTACCATTTGTTGGAAATTTATCTGCCAGATGTTTTTGGTTCATGGTTTACCAGTTGGGTTTTCAGTTTTATTGTTATTATTCAATTCAATCATTTTATATTTCACGACTGGTTATACTTGTGGAGGGAGTGGTTTGCAGTTTATACTTCACCGATAAAATAAGACGAATGTCGGAGTTCAACATCTGATTCTCCTTCAAGATTTTCCCTCCCTTCTCTTTATTTGCCTCCCTCTTCTGCCTTCTTGTTTTTGCTTCTTCTATGCTCCTTTTATAGAGAATAAAATCAATCGTATCTACCGGGATCACGGAACTATTTACAAAGGCCCATTTAAGAAATATTCTGAACTGCAGAGGACTTTGTCAACTCAGGTTTGTGGAGGATTCGGTTTGCGATAATGGTTCGTGGAACCTTAAACGTCATCTTAATTCGTGAACTGAGGGGTTCGCGGCATGGTATGCATACTGTCTTCCACGTAGAACTCCTTCGGTTGATGAGATTCATGGTTTTCATTGTTTGATAGCCATTTCTTCATGGGCCCACAGTCGCGGATCGTCCCACATACTAGGTGGTTCGCGTTCCATCTTCTTCTCTTACCTTTACTCATGATGGTACGCGAGCCACTTGAAAACATGAATTCTTTCAAGTTTTTTTAATGATATACAACTCAATTTGGGTCCCTTCACCATGATAAACATCTAAAAGTTCATGATTCCTTATGCAAAGCGATTATATGGGTATTTCCTCTCCCTAGTGGAATTTTTAGGACCCTACAAATGCCCCCCACCATCAGAATGGTATCCATTTGGAATTAAATGGGGACTATTCCGATGTATAAGTGACCCTAAACTGAAATGGTTCACGGAAGAATAGGTAGACCATGTAAGAGTTGACCACACTTATATATAGGGGGCCATGTCATTTTCCTTTTATCATTTCTCATGGCGAAAATTTCCCCTGATTTCCTGGCCTCCTTCATTCTCACGTACCATTCTCTTTGCGAAAATCATGTTCGAGAACTACTAAGTATGATCCAGAAACCGATTTACTGACCATTTGCCCATCAGCGTACCACATTTTGGTTTCTGCAAATGGGACTGTGGAAATTTGAAACATCCAATCTAGATTTTGTGTGGAAGTATTGCATTTGCATGCCTTGTTCGCGCACTAAACATGGATCAGTGAACTGAACCTAAATAACTATTCATACAGACTCCAATTTTTACCCACATCTTCTGAATGAAAACTTAACCGAGGCTGAGGTTCGCGGTTTCAACATTCCATGGACCATTATGTTCTCTAGCGAATGGTTCGCAAGCTAGCGCCCTGCGGTCATTTCGCGTACCATGGATATATGTGGTGAATTGAATCCATGTACCATAGTAGTAGGTGTAATATATTCCACATGTCATGTTGTACGTGAAATTCCCTTTATGCGTACCACTTTTAGGAATAGTACGCGGACCCTTTTCAGGAATGTATTAATTCCTTTGTACGTTTTTTATAGCCTTTTCCCAACAATTTTTTATCGGACTGACTTTTCACCGGCTTTTAGATCTTCCTATGCAGGCTACAATGGTTGATTCCCAGGCTGTTGATAATGTCGATGCTTCTTTTGAGGATACTATTGATGCTCCTCTTTCTACTACTGACGGATGATTGAGTTATTTGGTGGATTTCACTGACGACAAGACTCTGGTCTCTCTATTTCACCAATCCCTAGCGAATATGCTTACAGTGGGTCAACAAGATTACCCGGACTCAGACATGCTTCTTTCTTACAGGTTTAGCCTTTTGTCTGACACAGTGATCCTGGCACCAAACCTGACTGATCAACCCTCTACCTGGATAATTAATACTCATATTCTAGAGGCCTTGATTTCTTCAAAGGATAGCTACCTTCAGAGAGAGACCACTTCCATTCCCTTGCTGCATTATGCTCCTCAAACATTAGATGGGGTGTAGAAAAAATCGGATTAGACGGCCCACTGTTATTAGTGCATCGTAAGGAAGGATACATCGAATGAGCAACATGGTTGGTTATCTCGACGAGACCATCAGCCTGGAGGATTTTTTGTCTTGGATTGGGGTGGCCCTGTAGGTTCACTAGAGTTGTGAATATTTCCGAGCCGAGCTACAACTTATGGGACTGTACGAGGCAACCGGGTCTCTCAGACATACACCCATCGTCTTACTGCCCTTATTTCAAAGCTTTTAAGCAGGTGGATTCCAGATACCAACACTTTCCATTTCACACACGAGGAGGTTTGAATCATCATTTGGTACATCTGGATGATTTCGGGAGTCCCTATCATTGGGGACATGTATGGTGAATTTCTCCCCCCTCTAATGTTTGGGATGATGAGGAAAGAACCCCCCTGGCTAAGAAACTCATCATCCAAGAGAAGATTCTTTTGAAGGAATGTGATCCCTGCTTAAATAAGGATGCTCCATATGAAAATTAGTTTGGTGCTTTTACTAAGCACATTGGTCTCGATCCCGATCTGTGAAGACCTAGGGCTTGTCCCACCAAAGCAACCCGCAGGTGACCAAGTACTTACTGGCCCACCTTAGAAGAGGGTGATTTTTGGAAATGGAGATGGGGTATCATCCCTAGCGTTGATCGGTTATTTTTACTGGTGGCATTCTTTTCCATTCTCTTGAGTGGGTGGATTCTACCAGTGCGTGAATCTAGTGGTGTAAGATCCTCAAACTTTATCATGGCCACTCAGTTGGCCGCCGAAAAATGCATCAATTTAGTTATCCCCATGTTGGCCAAGATATATCAATTACTAGGATGAATCCGCAAAGGGGGGTAACCCTACCGGATGGTTGGCCCCTTTCAAATTCATTAAGGATTTATGGGATCCCACATAGGGGTTATTACTTCATAAATTCATTAAAAATCCTACATTCGTTCTTTTTACTGTTCCTTCTGAGCACCAGTGGGGTCATGCTAGTGGCTTGGGCCTCACAGGATTAGTTAGAGATGCATACTGAAAGGAATGAGAAAGACTTAATGGCCTGCCACATCATTTATGAACATTTTTATTACCACCATTATGATTCCACCACTGGTACCATTACGAAAAACGCATAAGAAAACTTCATCAATCGAGGCTACTTCTTTTCTTTGTGATAAGACATTTTGGTTTCTTGTATTGGAGGGAAACTCATCTGCGAGGGATATGCACCCAGCATGTTTTGTTACAAATTCAATTGCATTAAGAAGTTATGTCATCCTACTCTTAACAACACTCTTCAGGAGTAAATTCTTATGATAGCTGAAAATTATGGCTTATGTTCACCCTGGAGGACACCTAGAGCCATGCCAGACATCCAGATTCTACGGATGTTGTTCCCTTCCTTACCATGAATTATGATGAGGCCTAGGTTATGTCATATCCTGATGTCCAATTGGCCAACTTGGTTCCCATTGGTGAGACTTCTAGGGAATCCAAGCATTGGGAATGGGGAAGCAAATAGATGTTTTTGAACACCCTCGACCTAGAAAAGTTTTTTGAAGGTACCCTTGCTCCCTCCTCGGGAAAATCAGGAAAGACGAGGTTATGACCACACGGGCAACCGAACAAGCTGCTGGAGCTTCTTCTGGGAGTCCATCATCCATTCCTTCTGAGGACAATTTTATAGAGGCATGTTGGCAATGGGACCTTTTGAAAGGTCATCAATCATCCCATGGCTGGTCCTCTTATGATTTATGGAAACTCCTCTAGATTAGGGAAGTTTCCCTTACTGGTATTGGTTTCATTTTAGCAGCCACTAACATATCTTTTGACGAGGTTCCAGATTATGTGGGATGCTACCTTAAGGACTTTGAGACCCATATCTACTATCAAAGTGGTCTCTATAGGTACTCGCATCAGGTACATGCCTTGCTGCGACCAGAAACCAGCAATTAGGATGATGACGTTTTTGGCTTACCTACTACGGCCTCCATGAAAAAGGATTCTTCTTCACCCACATCATCAAATAAATTCTCTTCTTCTTGAGTTCCTAATCTTATAGGGACACTTGGGAAATGTTTACGATCGTTGAAGCCAACCTCACTTCCTCATGTTACCCCCCCAAGTGTTGGCCATCCCAATTACGGCTACGTTTCCAGAAGCATGGAGAGTCTAGGATGAGTTGCAGGTGAGAACCACAAATGAAGATATATGGATACTTAATCAGAGTGAACACTTCTATTTTTCAGGTTTTGGGGGATCCATTGATACTACTGACATTTAATCCAAGGAAGAGCTTGATGAGGTGGCTGCTTACCTGACTGAAATGTATAAGTGTGGTTATGCCCCGGTAGATAGACATTACTCGTCATACCACATGGGATTGATGTAAGTATTCTCATGGACAAAATTAGAGGTTATATATTCAACCCTTTCCCTTAAATTCATTTATTACAAAGATGCTAAAATATTCCCCCTTTATATCTTATTTTTCTAGGGCTTGCTGGATCTCGGGAGACAACTTTTTCCACGATTTATTTTCCCAGAGGTACTGTAGTTGGGGAGTACCCCCTTCACTAGTATGGGAATTACTGAAGGATCTCCGAGAGCCTAAGAGAATATGGAGGTGGTTATTTCGGACCTGTCTAGGGCATTTCAACCTCCATCTCCACTTGGTGATCTTATTTCGGAGCCATCTCCCCAACAGTCAAGGAAACATAATTGTGATTCCCAACTATCAAAGCGCCTTCAAAGGGGCGTGACAAGTAAGTGTCTGCTCAACTAGTGATTGAACCAAATATCATTACCTTGTTGACTCACTAGTATGTATACGTGCTTTGACTCATGGCCCATTGGTGATCATATGACGATCGCTCGGGCATATATATCCCCTACCCCTTTCATGGTGGAGGAAGGACCACCATATGTTACAACTGATCTGAACTAAGAACTATGGCCTTTTGAGGATACCAGGGGTGTTGCTGACCCCTTGGATGTGTTGCCCCTACTCAAACAATTTCTGCCCCAACAGTGGAAGGTTATCCTAAAGTTGAGGGTTCATTTGATCATGTTGAACCAATTCTAATGGAGATGGACAGGGTGGTCTTTGTAGCTGGGGCTAATTTCAGTGATGAGCACCGGGTTATTCTATATTTTGGATGGGCTTCAAATATAGTTGATACAATAAATCTCAACAATGCGGATTTTGTCCCTATATATGGAATTGATTCAAAATATGATACTCTGCCTGCTGATGGTGGCTCTGAGAAAGTCACTGTCGGGGATGTTGATGTTCCATCCCCTCAAAATCTACAGCGAGCTATCATGCCATTTTTACCAATTTTGAGAGGCGATATGTTTTATGCCCCCAATATTCTGAGATCAATATCCTTATTTGGAATGAGTATCCCCACAAGTCTTATTCTGACTAGTGACCTTTTGAGGGCCATCTTTAGGATTGCTGTTCTGGCTGATCATGGTTTCAGGTCCTCAACACTATCTCATATCCATGGAGCATATCTGATGATTTATGATGTAGCACCCCCTATTTTGGATAGTGATACTGTATTGGGGGTGGAAGGTATTGTCTTCTCCTTTCCATCCTTGGAATAAAAACTAGAAGCTTGGGCAATGGTGGATGTCCCAACCTTGTCTTCCATTATAATTAATAAAGACGAGGCTATTACAGGGTCAAGCCAGGATGTAGCTACAGAAACAAGTCCCTCTCTGGTGATGTTCATTCTTGACTACATATCCTCATCAGGGAGTGATTTTGAGACCGCCTGAGAGAGCCTAGCCTAACTTCATCCTACTCAGAAAAAAGAATGGAGGAACATCTAGGGATTAATATGTAAGAATCCATTGGAAGAGATTCCTGTAAAATTACCAAGGTTAAACCGCCCATTTGTAGTCCTGGGTTTCTATGGATTTAACTATCATAGAATTTATGATATAATAAGGCAAGTGGTTGGAGCTCGAGAAGCAGAAGGTGCACTTTAGTATTGTATCTCTAGGGTAGAGTCAATGACTTATCTGGTGGTGACACAAAAAAAACTTATTGAAGAAGATTCCACTCATGCTCGGATGGTTACAAAATTGAAAAATAAACTCATGAAGAAAGAGTCTCTGAAGGAGTATCTTAACCAGGAAGTGGAGATACAAATCCCGAAACTGGAATTGCTCAAATAGGAGCGGGCTCGGGCCATTGCTGCCATTGAGTAAGGGCCATGGAAATGCAGGAGGGAGATAGAACCAACTTCCTAGCCATGTGATAAGCATAGGTGCTACGAGTGAGTGAAATAGATGAGAATTGAAACTAATTGAAGCTTCACTAAGCCATAGAGTAATCTCACCAATCATTGATGCAGCTTTGCGACTCCGCCAAATGTCTCTTGTAAATGAATTATCTTGTTCTCAAGGAGAGGTTCTGGGTTTTGAATGCCCACCATATATTTTCATGGAATATGATGGAATAGATTTACCTCTAAATTCTCTCTCTTTTCCTTTTACTATCAACATCGTTTCAATCATGTGTTAATTTTGAAACATGACATGAAATCAATAAATTGAGATAACCAAATTGAGCTCTAATTTTTTGCCTGAGCCAAGGGACTCAGCGAGCGTAGTTCGACTATTGATGAGGTTGAATGGAAGAACTCGCAAAATTTTATTTCTTTATCATTATTACCCTATTTTTTTCTTAATCCTTCTTATCACCGTCTCAGTGGCCATAACATGGTTTTTTCTTAGGCATCCTTTTTTGGATTTCCGACCTAACAAGATTTGTGCCTTTTCTGATGGATCAATGGATTTTTTTAATGAACTGATACATGAATTTAACCTAGAGGTAACTTCGATAGATTTTCACTCTGGTGAGTATAATGATCATTTTTTTCTAGAAATACACAATCATACCAATTGAAACTTAATACTAATGTTTTATGTTGAACAACTTTGACCAAATTTAACGGGGTAGGGCCTCGACTTGGGACCATTAGTCGGGAATGTTCTAGTATCTTTCAGACATGGGTTAGAGATTTTCTTGACACTAGATTTGTGGATTCTCTACATACATGAGGATCCGGAGCCACTTTAGGCATACATAGGAATAAAAGGACTCTACTAGAGATGAATTTTCCTTTGATTGATGACCATTTTTTGGGAGTCATATACAGAGCCACCAGGGCATGATGTGCATAGTCAATCAATGGAGTCCCCAAGACACTATCCTTCCATTTATAATGCCCTGGTGGGATTTTCCACATTTTGGATTTATCTTGATGTTGGGAGACATAATGGGTGGTTGTCCTGAGTAGTGTTGTCTAAGAACATTAGATAGATTCATGACGGCTCTAAGTGGGAAATTGTTCCTGCACATTTCTTACTTTCATGAGAGAGAGCCAATGAATGGTAAGTTCAGTTAAGAGTTCCCCATTTTATTTTTTTAGTGGAACTTGGAAAGAAGGAGGTACATCAGCCGTCATCCATGAGTTTTCCAAATCTGGTGGTGTGATAAGACGTGAACGTCATTTGAGTGCATAGAGGCTGGAAAGGACTCTCTTGGGAACAAATTTTACTTTGATTGATGGCCAATTTTTGCTGTGATATATGCAGAGCCACCGAGGAATGATATGCATAGTCAAGAAAATGTGTCCACAGGACACTGGCCTTCCGCCTCCGATGGCCTTTGAGAAGTATAGAGATTGTGAAATTTCTTAATACGGTGCGTGAACTTAAACCAAGGGTGCCCCAAATCCCAAAAGGAGGATTTTTAATATAATTTATTCGGGAAAACCTAGAAATGAGTGGGCCACTATTCCTTTGCATACAGATCAACATCGCGTATACGGATGGGATTCTTTTAGAAACCTCAAAAGAGACTAGAGATGAACTGAGCCCATATGTTCTGATATATCCAGGATGTGTGGAAGGAGGAAAATGTAAATTGTGACATTGTGGGACCTTGAATCAAGAGGGATGGAATGAGACTTGGATGCCATTTGGCTTACTGAGATAGAAGAGGACTCTGATGGGGATGAATTTGCATTTGATTGATGACCAATTTTGTGGGTGACGTATGCAGATCCACTAGGGAATGATATGAATAGTCAATCAAAGGTGTCCATAGGATACTGACCTTCCATCCCAAATAGCCATGGAGGGTTATGGGGATTCAAGATCTCTCAAATCTTGGATTTTGGAATATGGAAAGTGTGTATCTGAACATATTGGGGACATTTAGGTGGTGATTTACTAATGGAATGGTGTCCCTTATGTAGATCCGACCCATTCACAGGGTGAGGTATTTGGTCTATCTTTGGGATACCCAATCATTTAACATCAGATGTCCATGGCACAGGGTTCCTCTCAAAGGAGGGAACCATGACATGCCTTTGAGGGTCACTCTTCTAGGACCAAATTTCTGGGCCATTTTTCCATAATGTCATTGTGGATCTCTTTCTAAGATACATATGCTCACGTGAGCTACACTCGGTGTGAGAAACAAGGAATTATAAGGATTCTGTGTTACCATCAAGGAATATTGAATTCAAAATTTGTGGATGTTTTTTTTCTAAATACATTGATTTTTTGTTTAATGTCCTACGGTGAGGACAAGTATGGCCTTGCAGTTTAACGACATGTGATGAGGATGATTCTGGACTTGAAGTTTAACATCGTTTGGTGAGGAATATTTTGGCCATGTAGTTTAACATAGTGTTGTGAGAACGATTTTGGCCTTGTAGTTTAACATCATGCAGTGAGGATGATTTTAGCCTTGCAATTTAACGTCATGCAATGAGGACGATTTTGGCCTTCCAATTTAACGTCATGCCGTAATGATGATTCTAGCATTGTAAAGGTATTCAAAAGCTTCAGGTTAATCACAGTCGGGGTGTTCCAGCATTCCTTATATGTGAGTGATGATAGAAGGTGTAAACAATAGTCCTAGTGATGACTTGAATCAGGAGGTATGACATGGGGATTTAAATCTACTAAGAATACTAAGGATGGAGAGGACTCTCTTAAGGAAGAATTCTTCTATGATTAACGATCATTTTTGTGGGTGACATATGCAGAGCCACTGGGCATGATGTGCATAGTCAATCAAAGGTGTCTATATGACATTGGCCTTCCATTTTAGATGGCCATGCATGATTATGAGGTTCCATGTTTTCCCTAGGTAAAGTGTGTGAGAAATGGTAATAGTGTGCTTGTGAATGTGAGAATACACTGACCATGATTAACCGTGACCTTCTTAGAGATTCCTCAGAGGTCTGAACCATGCATGGGGGAAAGGCATTTTTTTACTGGTGGATGGGCGAGGATGTCGAATCTGAGCATCACTATGTATTCTACAAGGTCATGAATCAATACACATATAGTTTTGGGTGTTCCCTAAAAACGTTTGTTTGATGTGTTAGGGAAACATGAGGAAAGTTTGGTTTTACTTGATACGGTTGGCATGCCTACCACACTCTCCTATGGTGTATTTGTGTAAGAGAATCCCTACCACTAATATAATGTTCACATGAGTGATACTTGAGGTGAGAAACAATGGGTGGTTACAGATTCTCCTTCTCAATTGTAGGGCGAGATAGAATATGATCAGGGAATTTTCATTTTCTTTCCTAGTGGGGCTGGTCCTAGATCGAATATCGAGGCATTTCTACATATCCTGCGAGGGAAATATTAATGCTGCATGTAGTTCTGTGTGTGCCTCGTACCAGTTTGTTTTGTTCCCAAGGGTAGGGGCATTTTCGTTCTACCCATCATGGTTGTCAGATCTTCCATGTTACCCCATTGTTGAGCTTCGTAAGAGAATCTCTATCATCATTCATAAGCTCATGGGAGTTGTTCTCGATGTGAGGAACAAGGAGTGATAAGGGTTTCCTCTATGAATATGGGTAGATAGGGGGAACGATAGAGGCATTTTTAGGAGGGCTAGGCCAGGATCGAAGATCGAGGCATCAGTACATATCCTACTAGGGTAGGAATCAAGCCACAAGTAGTACTGTGAAAGATCATGCAATTTATTGTCATGGAATTAGGACGTTTTATGCTACATAGTTTAACGTATTATGGTAAGGACATGAGTCACGGTTTATTTTCATGTTCCAGGGACAAGTCCCTTACAGTTTAACATCATGTGAAAATGACGATGAATAATAGTTTAAGGTATTTTATTTTTTGTACCATAACATTGTGGGGGTATCTTTACTCATATATTAGGGTCGTAGAGCTTGGACCTTAACATAGGGTTTTGACATTAGTTATATTTTATGTTCATAGAGTTTGGACCATAACATGGGGGAATTTTTTTTCTTTTTTTTATAACTCATAGTTTAGGGTCATAGAGCTTGGATCTCAACATGGGGTTTTTTAGTTTAATGTCGTGTTCCATTGACCAATGTTGTACAGTTTAGCTCCATGTGGCTAGGATGCTGAATCATAGTTTATGTTCTTAGATTTTGGACCATGGCATCAAAGGCATCCTTTATGACTCATAGTTTATGGTCATAGAGCATGGAATTATGCGCAGGGGTGATATAGCTCATATTTTAGGGTTATTGGGTTCAGAACAATGCATATGGGAATTTATATGTGAAGTATTTCTGCAAAAACTTTGTATTTGTGGGAACCATGATGATCCTTCCATCCATTGATATTAGGGTGTATGATCCCTTGGAATATACCCTATGTATGGCATATGGTCCTTTCCACTTTGGTTCAAGATTTGAGGTATTATTATCTAGTATCATCGGGGTTCGGAGGACTAACACCATTTCTCATTTGAGGAATGATCGAAGGTGAACCTTTTTCTTGATGGCTCGTGCAATCAGGTTTTGGTAAATTTCCAAATGGTGCAGAGTGTGCTACCTTTTTTCATCTAACTACTCCAATTCATCAAACCATATCTAGGATTTCACATCTTTGGATAGTTTATTGAAAATGGAAACATGATGTCAAAACACTTGGGTTTCAATAGGAAACACCACCTCTGCCATGTATACTAATGAGTACAGGGTTTCTTGAGTGGTGGTTCGGGTCATGGTTTGGTAATCCCAAAAATCTTGACGGCGCTTGTCTGGCCACAACTTCTTATCCTTGCCGACCATCTTTTTATATATGTTGGAAAGAGTCCTGTTGAAATCCTCTATCTACCGATTGGCCGCCGCGTGGTAGTGGGATGACCAGTTGGCCTTGATTCTATATTCCTTGTACAACTTATCCAGTTTAGAAGAGGTGAAGTTAAAGTCTTTGTCTGTTATTATTGTTTGAGGGACACAAAATCTGGTGATGATGTTGGCCTTCACAAAGCTAACAATGTTTTTCGCCCCGAATTCCTTAATGGGTATGCCTTCATTCCATTTAGAATAGAATTCAGTCACCATGAGTGTGAACTTTAATTTTCTAGCTGTAGTGGGAGGATATGGCCACACAATATCCATCCCCCATGTGACGAATGACCAAGAGAGCGTAGCTTCATAAAGAAACTCCAGGGGGCGGTGTATGAAATTAGAATGAACTTGGTAGGAATGGCACTTCTTAGTTAATATGGCACAATCCTGTATCATGGTGGGATAGTAATACCCAAGCCTCCGGATTTGGTGAGGTACCTTGGCTGCTAACTTTTGTGGTCCACATGCTCCGGTTTGCAATTCTTTCATGACGACAATAGTCTCTTTTCCATCAATACACCTGAGAAGGACAACGTCAAGGCCTCATTTATAGAGAACCTTCACTTGGTCCACCCTATTGTACAAGGTAAAATTCACTACTTTCCTTTAGATCTACTCCCATTCATCCCTAACTGGTGGGAGTTCCCTGCTCCGAAGGTAATTTTTGATGGGTGTAATCCTACTAGTGGTATGACTATAAGCCTCAGGAACAAGGCTAATTTCATAAATTTCCTCTATATTGTTTTGGATGAACAGAAAGACCATCCGATAGTGAGCAATGCTAATGAATATTTCGTCCTGATCAAGACCAGCCAAGGTTGTGGCTGTATTTTCTAAAATGCCAGATTGAGCATTCTAGGACTAGGGGACATGAGTAAATGTTGGTTCTGATGGTAATTATGTCATCACTGCTTGAACATGGTCAATCGAGGGAACCAAAAAACTTTTCTTGATATAATAGTCACTATTGACCTGTTTGATGACTAGCTCTGAATCACCCTTTATTTTTATGTGTTTGTCTTGCACCTGGAGTGCCAATTTGAGGCCTGAAATGAGGGCTTGACACTCCAATTCATTTTTTGCACACCCTTCTGAAATTAGAAAAGAGTAAGACAAGATGGACTTTTCAGGAGATACAAGTACGACTCCCAACCCCACTTTGTTGATCTTCAGATCCCCTATCCTTTTCCCTATTGGGCATCAAGAAGCACCGTCGAAGTACATTTCTCACATTTGGGGGTTCCCCTAGACAGAAAAAACTTCTTCATCTGGAATATTGGTATCCAACGGTTCTATTTCTTCCGAGGGGTGATCGGTCAGGAAGTCTACTAACACCTAGCCTTTGATGGCATTTGGGGGAACATTCTGTATGTCAAATTTTTTCATGATGACCACCCATCATGATAGGCGCCCATTTAACATGAGACAGTTTAGGATATACTTATGCGGGTTGCAGTGGGAGACATGGTGGAAATCATGGTGCTGCAGGTAATTTCTGAGCTTTTGAACTGCAATGATTAGGGATAAAAAGTTATTTTCAATATTCAAATACATATTTTCAGCATCATTCAATTTCTATCTAAGGTATTATAGGCTTTTCTCACTACCGACGTCATTTTTCGGTGTGAGGAAGGCGCCTAATGACCATTCCAGAGTAGTTACATATTAAATGAGTGGTCTCCCATCAACTAGCGGCATGAGAACCGGTGGGCTTAGGGGATATCTTTTGAGGTTTTAAAATGATTCTTAGCAATCATTATCTGATTCATATGTAACTACTTTCTTCATGAGCATGGTGAAAGGTAAAAATTTACCAACTGGGTTAGCTATGAAGCTCTGAATGTAGGTGAGGTTCCCCCAGAAACCTCCCAACTCATTTAGGTTATGAGGTGGGGACATGCCAAGAATGGATTTCATCTTCTCAAGATAGTATTCGATGACCTGATGTTGTATGACGAAGCCGAGATATTTTCCGAGGAAAAGGAAAAGGTGCATTTCAGGGGATTCTATTTAAACAATGATGTCTCAATTTGTCAAAGACAGTTTCAAGGTCGTTCAGGTGGTTTGAACAATATCGGGACTTGACCACCATGACTTCAACATAAAAGTGAAATAATTTTCCCAAAAATGGATTGAAGATGTGATGCATGGAATGGTGATATGTGGCACTGACAATATTTACCCCAAAGGTTATCACTCAATAATAGAACACTTCTTGAGGGACCCTAAAATTGGTAACATCTTCATCTCCTCGGACCATCCGGATTTTTTTATATCCAGCATAGCCATCCATGAAAGAGTGGGCTTCGTATCCAGATGTTTCATCCATTATCAATTCTGTGATCGGGAATGGGAAGTTGTCTCTTTGGAAATTCCAATTAAGGTCCTGGAATTCAATGAAGATTATAATAAATCCATTCTTTTTTGGCAGGGACTATGTTGGACATCTAGATCAGATATTGGACCTCCTGTATGATGTTTCCTTTGATTAGTTTGTCAAATTCAACCTCTATTTTGTTATCATGGATTGGGTGGGTCCTTCTGGATGCCTGTTTATAGCCTCAGTGATCTTCTGGTAAGCCCAAATGATGGGTGGATACTTCAGGATCGAGGCATGGAATCTCCGTGTAATTCTAGGCAAACACAGCTCGATTCTTCTTTAGGAATGTGCCATAATCCTCCTATTCCTCAACAGGAATGGCCACACTAATTAAACTAGGTCGTGGGTCATTTTTAGGGCCTATAATTATCTCTTTAATTTCATCGATGGTGGTGGAAACACATTCTTCAAATGTGGGAGGGGCATCTTTGAGGTCTTCTTCCTATTCTTATTCATCATCTTTGTCATCTTCCCATTCTGATAGAAAAATGATTTTTGAGATAACTTCTACAATATTATAAAATAAATTGTCTTTTACCATAGTGTTTGAGGCAAGGGTAGATTTATGTCCAAAGTATGGGTCAAGAGAATCTTTGATAGTTCTTTTCCTGAAAACACAGAAGTCAGCCCACACATCTATGTCTTTAAACATGGTGGTCGTAACAGAGACCATGAATACAACTAAGTATATATCCGAACTTGTAATTACACATTCAAATTAGTTGATGGGTAGTACATACTCCTCCCTTAGATATTGGAAGGGGTTGTCGTGAGCCATCTCCAATCCATTCGGGGCATTGATCCAATCAACGTCCTCAGTTGAAATATTTTTTTCTTCCGACTCATAGAACCCTACGTCAATGTAATGCGACTTACAGAACTCAAATGGGGATTTATCAGCGTGAAACATCCATTTTTTCCATTAGTGAAATATTTAATGTAGTGATGGTATGCAGACAGAATTGCAGCATGCAGATTTATTCAAGGCCTTCCTAACAAAACATTGAAGGTCGTACTTAGCCACACCACCAAGAACTCAAAATCTGATATGAGATCTCCGAGCCAACTTTTAAGCTTGATTCATCCTAATAGTTTTTTCTCACTTTTTTTTTCTATCCCATCATTATTATAGTGTATGGTGTCAGGATTTCTTCATCATATCCCAGTCGACGAAGAGTTCTTAGTGGGATGAGGTTAACTCTAGATCCGTTGTCAATAAAGATTCTCCGAACATCAATTCCATTTATATTCCTAGACACATATAAGGGTTTTAGGTTCCCTTGAATAATACAGTCTTCATCCATGTCTATGAAGGAGATGATGATGTGAAAATCTTCGGGATTGGTCTCTGTTCGGTAGACTTCATTCGGTGCTACTTCAACCTCAAACTCCTAGGGACTTTGTTAGGCTTTGATGAGTGCCTCCATTAGATCGGATGACAAACTCAACACGTCCAGGACTGAAAGCATTGCTGGTATTGAAGCCAATAGATTTTAAATGTCATACTTCTTCTAAAAATATCGGTACTTCTTGGCAAAGGGTTTCTCATACATAGACACTTTAGGGGTTTGAGCTTTGGACGCAGATCATTCAACCTCTGTAGTAGAGGATGGCAGTGACTTAGTTCATTACATGTTTGGAAGGACTGGTCTGCTTGTATACCTTGGGAAATTCGATACATGTCAATCTTCAAATGGATACTCCAAGATGACTGGGATTTTTTTCTTTCAATGGGGGTGAAGGAACATTATGGTTCCTATTGAGACTATCTAAAGGTCCATCCATGAGTTTTTGTGATGTAAATGGATTGACTTGCGGCGTGCTAGTGAATTTAACCCCAGGCATGATCATGCCTTCTAGGGAACCTCCGACCTCTATTTCCTCTTCCTCCGGCTCTCCAATTGGGCATGGAAAAATGAGGTTCATGAACATAGTATTCATCAGAGAAGGGGTCCATCAAGTGAATGACATTAATGGAGCTAAAGATCAGTTCTTGATTCGATATTTTTCATGTCGGACCACCTCCTTGTGATGGTACTGTTTGGCGGGGCAGTTATTGTTGAACCTTGTGGTGGGGCAGTTCCCATTGAACCATTTTGCGGGGTGGTTCCCATTGAACGAATACTATTGGCATGAAGTCTAAAAGTTTCAACACTGACTATGGGTTTGGTACCATCTCATCTTCATGCTCCTTCTTTCTTCCCTTGTTTCCTTTAGAGTACCACAGGGGCTAGGAGAATGGTTGTGCTCTATATGATCTTCTGGGGGCATAGTAGGTTGTTTCAACTGCTCCTGGAAGATTCCACAGACTCCATTGATGGAATTTCGGTTCATCCAGTTGTCAAACTCTTTCGCCTTCTTTCTCATGACTATTTTTTAATTCCCTTCCTTTCTTGAGTCAGAGGTGGAAACATACGCCACTTGTGCTGGTGGTGGGACTAGTTGGACTTACTCAAAATCCACCAACTTTTGCAGGAGATCATTGAATACAAATAATTCTTGGATGGTGTTTCCTAGTATCTGGTGATATGGAAAATAATTTGTATGGTCTTCGAGACCCACATCATCAACTATCTTTGGCTCTAGTAGCCAGAGAAAATTACAATTCATGGAGGCTATGAAATAGATGCGGACAAGGTCATCTCAGAACTAATAATTTTTTTTTCTTTGTTCTACGAACTAATTTCCTTTAGCACCTTATCGCTCATCTTTACAAGGTGGGGGTGGATCTTGGCGGCTAGGGGTTCCTGCATGGTTTGGTGGGGGCCTTGCAATTGGAGCTGGTGTCGTGGGTGGATTAAGCATGACATAAGCCGCTTTATCTTTTCCCATTCATTTCCCAGGGGCCGATGGGGCCACTCGGGAATTAAGGTTAGTCCTTTTCAAGGATTATTCTATCTTTTGGGAAATGGAAGATTAGTCTCTAAACCAACTGGTGTACTTTAATGGGATGAGAGGTGTTCCCAATTCATCTTGAAGTCTATCGATGTACATGGTGAGAATCTTCTCATGGGGGAGTGGCTGGTTCAGGGAATATGTCTGGCATTTCCATCTGGGAATGAAGTCTGAGACTCTCTCATTTTCTCACTACTCGTAGTTCATGAGATCATTGACCGTTATCTTGGGAAGATTCGAACTGAATAGTAATATAAACTGTCTCCTAAGGTCCTCCCAGTATGTAATTGAATTAGTTGGAAGGCTCGTATACCATACGAAAGCTGGGCCCTGCAGGGTGCATATGAAGAACCTATGTTTTACGGCTTCTTGCTACTCTGGGGTGCCCATCATGGGGTCATAGTAAGAGGTATAGTTCATCAAATTTTTTTTCTGGGTCCCTCAAGCCATTGAGTAGTGGGAATACAGGGTTCCCGAAGATTGGTGGTGCCAGAACATTGCTCACCAACTCAGGCTAGGGTTTTCACTCTAGTTATATCGGAGCGTGCCACCCCTCCATATATTATATTTAGGATTTTAACTAGTCCATTGTTTTTAATAGACCTTTATGCATATCTTATCAGGCTTGAGTGTGAGCTGGTGTGGCAGGGGACAAGATTGGGTGTGCCGGTGCAACTGGAATTTGGGGTGGATGCCTAGTTGGGGGGGCATCATTTAAAGGACTAGCTGGGAATATTCGGACTGCCTTCCCAATGAGGGGATGTCTTTATGTACTTAAAGGTTTTAGTTGAATAGTACTTCAGGCTTGGATTCATTCACTAATATGAGTGCCTCTAGTATGGGAACCTCTTTTGGGAGAACCTGCTGACATTCTGCAGAGGGAACACATCTGAAAAAATAACTACCTCGACGTAGCTCGACATTAATTCATCTAAGCTCTTTCATGTATTCCTATTTCTCAGAAAATATTTCCTCAGGTGTGAGGGAATCAATCTCATGGTGAGGAATAGGTGGGTCTTAGATGACCTTGTATTTATTTTTATCCTTTTTGGAATTTCTTGGGGGAGGTAATATGAGATTATCTAAGGGGGGACCCAGATTTACAACCGCCCTCTGGTTCTAGTTATGCACACCATAAGGCTCAGGGTGGAATTCCTCTAGGATGGAACCATCTTCCTTTGCGTCTTCTCCATCGGCGTCATTTCCTATGAGATCTTTGGGGTTGAAGTTCAGCAAGTTCATTGAGGCATACCGCATTGAGGGTGGTGTAACTAGTGCCGAATGGTATGAAGGATTCCTGGGCCCATTATTGGACTTTCTCCTTCTATTATATGGTATTCTTCTGGATTCTTGAAAAATATTGATCCGAAGGGAGCCCTGGTCTTACTTCATGAGACGCCTTTGTCTAAAATGGTTAAACCCACGAGAATGGGTAGAATGGGTAACTCCTATTTCCATCGTTCTTCCTAGATGGTGCAAGACTGATGTCCACTGTGTGGGGATTTGAGGTAAAAATTCCCCCTGCCCTATGGGATGGGTTTGTTCCCATCCTCCTTTCACTGCCCTATAGCCTAAATTTGTTGGTCTTATAGGGGAATTTTTATTTAAAATGCCCCTAGATCTGTGGGTTGGGACGGTTTCTCTATCATGGTGGTAGCCGCCTCAATTACAACATTTTCAAATTCATGTACTCCCTTGTGGTGTAATCCTAGTGTGAAATTGGGATTGCAAGGAGTCTATAGTCATTTGAGGACATGAGCACTGCTTTCTTGTTGGATTCCCTTTGGTGGGAAGCCTACTAGATGTTCCTAGTTGCCTCACTCAAAAGTTTTTCGATGGCTTGATGTCTTTGTCCCTAACACTTTTGAGACGTATTCCATGTAGATTTTTGTTGAGTATCCCATCTTTCCTGAGCAAGGGTTTTGTTTGACTATTTTCTCTAGGTGATGACATTTTAGGATGTCATTTTTATTGGGGCTTGCTGGACGAGACGTGGGGTGAAGTGTAGAGCCCCATGTTCAACCCACCCCTGAATGTGAATACCAAACAAGACATTACCAATGAGGCGATGAAATTTATGCAGTGGATGGAGGCAAGCTAGCTCAAGGTTTTTATTTCTCTTTTTTTATTACGGCTTCAATGCAGCTGGGTGGACATCCAAGTCAATTAGATGGTGAAGTTCCCCTATCATGATGACATGGTCTGCATACCCTTTGTAGGGTAAGAATTTTTCATTCGGCTTTCAAATGGTTTTATATATATATTGAGGCGAATTTCATGTGTGAATTTCTCAGACAATTCTCCTGGTATGTCGAAGTGAGAAGTGGTTGTAGGACCATACATCACTGTAATATTATATCTAGCTATTTGTCTTCTCATAAGAAACATACCGTGTTGTTGATCTTTTGGGGGCTCCTCTACTTGATAAACCCAGCTCGACTCCTTCTTAATAATTTTGTTCCAAACAACCGGGCTGGTGGGAGCCTTATCAATTTGCAGACTCCTCGGGGTGTGGCTCATAAAATGAGTGTGTCCCAAGGCCATCCCCTTGTTGAGAAATAAAATCTCTCGTTATAGACGGAGTGCTCGATGAGTCTGACAACCTTTCAAGCGCCTCCGAATAGGAGTGATTTCTCATATTAGTTCCGGAAAAGGGAGGACCTTCTTGCTAGCATGTATTTTGGTTGCGAGGAGGACCTTCGCAAGTGGTGCTACTTTGGGGAGGACTACCATGGAAACTTGATGCCCGATCGCGAGAATTTTTCAGATGGCATGTACCCTAGAGAGGACCTTTAGGGTGGGCCATATTAAGGGGAGGACCTTCTTGCAGCTTGACATCACTGTGGGGAGGGCCTTCACATCAATTATCATTGTGGGGATGGCCTTCACAATGACTGTCATCAGGGAGAGGACAAACATCACGAATATATATCTAGATGTAGGGAGAATTTATGTAGTGTACATCATGGGGAAGACCTTCATGATGTACTAAAATGAGGGAAAGACTTTCTCGTTCCTTGGCACTACTGTGGGGAGGACCTTCAGAGTAACTTCCATTGCAGGGATGACCTTTGCAATGATTTTCATCATAGCGAGGACCACCATCATGACTCAATATCCGACTACAGGGAGAAGCATATCTGCATCATATACCCTAGGGAGGAGCATCATGGTGGATGATAGTAAGGGGAGGAATTTTTGAATGTCTGGTATTCTGGTCGAGGGGTGGGCTACCCCAATGCACAATAGTAGATAGGTTATCGTGATCAATTATTCTTGACCCATGGGGTAAGACCCTATGGGTGCTCTGTGGAGGACCATCAGAGCTGCTGGTAGCGACATTTCGGGGAAGGCCTTCACAACTGCTACTGCCACTTGCATAATTTTGTAATGGAATGAAAGGTTCTTGAACCTTAGTTGATATATGTTTGAGGGCATCAATAACCCCCAGCTTCCAATAGACCAGTATCAAATATGTGCTCCTCATTTTCCTATTTCCTTTGGTCCTTTTCATTTTTTGGAAATCTCTTGTGGGAAACTGGGGCCATCTACTATTGGTAATGGCCTTCATATATTGTTCCATGTCTTGTTGGGTACCATGGAGTTGTCAGGATACGTCGATGAGCATCTTGAGTTTTGGTAGGGATATATGTCTGCCCTAGAGCATCCACCACATTGGACCTGCATCCCCCAGTTGGAATGGGTTTTGGTTCCCAATCTGGTTGTCCATATGTCGCGGGATATTATCGTCAACCCTCCTGGAATGAACTAGAGATGCATAACTTCTCTAGAGTGGCTAACTCTTTTTTTGATTAAGTTATTCTATTTGAGGAAATTGGTTCGTGAGACTAATTTCTAACCTTTTATGCTGATGCAATGATATCTTGACATGTTTGGAGGATATTGTCTGGCATCAATGTCTGATCTTCCATCATTTCAAGGATGTTATGGGATACATCTTTAGATGGAATGGGTATGAAGGCCCATTCCAATGTCGGAGCATGAGTTTGTGCCTGCTCCGATCCTCTATGAGTTGCCAGTTGATACTGGAAGTTATCATGTGCTAGGATAGAGGAACGGGTCTGCCATTAGTTGCCTTTTCTGGTTTCCACCCTATTTTATTGGTGTCCTTTATATTCATGAGCAGGGATTTTCATCCACTCTCTTTCCATTGTATTTGTCTCATGGGATTTGTATACAACCACACGAATTTGACTCTCCTCATATTTGGCTTCCGCCCTTTTTGGATGGCGGGATTAAAGTGCATGAGAATGTGTTTTTGTCTACGTATAGCCGAGTGCCACCCTATTTGTATGGGAGACTTGTTGTGGCTCGGTAGATATTTTCATCTTCCTATATTTTGCTACTCTATCTACACAGCGGGACCGATGACCATTAGCAAGAATCCAAATCTGCTCATATTGTGCCACCCTATTTCTGTGGTGGGTTTGAGTGGAGAGGGAAGTGTCATATGTATTCCCATTGAATGTCACCATGTTTTTATGGCAGAGCTTCTCCTTAGGAACCGGGGTGATAGAATGGTCTTGATTATATACATGCCTCCCGTGGTGGGAAGCCTAAAGGGCTAGGTATCCTGGACTTTGGCAGGTTCCCTTATTATAAGGCCCCCCTCATTGGGAGGAGGTCTTGTTGTCCGATGTCAGTGGCGATGCTCTCTATTGGGGGCCCGTGGGTAGGGCCCCTATGAAATTGAGATGAAGTCTTCAACAATGACTTCATCTGCCTCCCTATGGTGAAGGGAGGTAGTCATTGTCACATTCCGGGGACGAGCTCCCGAAATAGTTTGAGACGACCACAGGGGCCACCATTTGCTGAGGTACCGGCATCAGCTGAAGAGGCAGATAACAAACCTTTGTATACTAGTGGTCTTGTCTTGTTGCCTCCAGCATGGGGAGAGTACCATTTATATGGTACTCTTTGATCAGCATACTGGACACCAAATGTTGAAGATGTTGGGTAGGCAAAGGGGTCCTGCTCTTCATTGAGGCTCTATCCACCTGTGGGATCACTGATGTGCGTGTCTTCATGGGTCATTGTGATGTCATTTGGATCGAAGGTCACTCTTTGGGAACCTTCAATACACGTATATGACATACAGACCAAAAAACGTCATCAAAGTAGCATGACTTTAAACATATGAATATTTGGAGACTCAGATTGGCCCCTTCCCCTTTTCATTTAGTGTGGGGTGAAAGGGGCCTGAGATGAGTGAGACCACCACCTTGGTTAAAGATTCCCATTAGGTTCACTATTTTTTTTCCGCCTCCGATTTTGTGTGTTTTGTGCATTCTCGGGTGAACAAAATGGTCTGACATGCAATATCCTTTTATTTTTTATCATTGTGGGTAGAACCGCCACCTCGATTAAGGATTCACGTTTGGTTCACTGTTTTTGTTCCACCTCCAAGGTGGCATGTTTAAATCATACTGGGGTCAACATAATGGTCTGATGTGTATTATCCTTTTGTCTTTTATCATTGTGGGTAGAACCGCCACCTTGGTCAAGGATTCATGTCAGGTTCACCATTTGTGTTCCACATCCGAGGTGGTGCATTTTACATGTACTAGGGCGAATAGAATGGTACAACATGCAGTGTCATTTCATCATTTACCATTGGGGTAAAACCACCACCTAGGTTGAGGATTCATGTCAGGTTCACTATTTCTGTACCACCTCCGAGGTGGCGCATTTACGGGTGGTGTAGAAATGGTTCAAAGAGGATCATGACCTATTCCTTTTTCCATAGATACAGGTTCCTTTCGATTTTACCCATCCTTATTTTCTACCCATTCAGCATCATTATCCTTTAAAGAAGGTTGAAATAACCCTTTGGGGAACTGTTGGTCCCAGCGGGTGATTGCGTGGGGGTGAAACACTCCTGTAATCGGTCCTTCTCGTATATAACTTCCTCAGTTGGTCTCAAATGGGTTTATTCATGGATCCAAGAATGCCTAGTGACCCTGATATCAATGATTCATGGACCTTCATTGCAATGGTATGTGCTTTTCGGTTGGCGATTTGGCCAACGACACCTAAAGACTCCTTTGGTCGAGAGGATGGGATGTTAGGCTCCCCACACCCTTTTGGGGGAGGATTGTTTCCTATTAAGGGACTCTCTTATAGATTTAATCCATGTTCATATATTGTTGAATACTTGGTTCATTCCAAGTGATTGTGTCCATAGGAAACCCTTGGTCTGCAAGATCATCGTGATCATGCATATGTTTGATGCCACGGAGGTGATGCTAACTTAGAAATATTATAAGGTGCTCTAGAGTTTATTGTCATCCAGGGGGGACAGAAGCTGACTCAATTTTGGGATCAGGCCCATAAGAAGGGATTTGAACGTATCCCCAGGAGAGTAATCAGAACCCACGTAGTTTGGATTGTGTGGGTATTATGCATGGGAGCATCCCATTTAAGGAAACATGATTGGGTGGACCCTTTATGGATGGGTACCCTTTTTGAGATCGATCCTTCTGCAAGGAATCCTACATATATTGATTTGGTTAGGAATTAGTGTTCTCATTGTTAGAATGGTGTGGGGCTTACGCATTTAAGCTTCCCATTTTATGGGGGCATGGTTGGCTGGACCCTTTTGGAATTGTCACCTTTTAAAGTTCAGGACTTCGGGAAGGTGTCCTACGTATCCTAATTTGGTTAGGAATTAGATTTATCATAGTTCAAATGGTTGTGGGGATTACTCATGGATGCTCTCCATTTGATAGACATGATTGGGTGGACCCTTTTGGAATGGGCACCCCTTTGAGCTCGGGCCTTCTGGCAGGTGTCCTGCGTATCCTTATTTGGTCAGGAATGAGAGTTCTCATAGTTAGAATGGTGTGGGGATTATGCTTGGAATTTTTCCATTTTATAGACATGACTGGGTGGAACATTTGTAATGGGAACCCTTTTGAGCTAATATCTTCTGGAATTCGTCCTACATATCCTGATTTGGTCAGGAATCATGTTTCTCGAAGTTCGAACGGGTGTGGGGCTTACGCATGGAAGATGTCCATTAGATTGACATGATTTTGTGGAACCTTTTTGAATAGGAACCCTTTTGATCTCAGGCCTTCTAGAAGGCGTCCTACGTATCTTGATTTGGTTAGGAATCAAAGTTCTCATAGTTCGAATGGGTGGGGATTATGCATGGAAGTTTCCCATTTGATAGACATGATTGGATGGGCCCGTAAGGGGCACAAATCGCTCAGGAGCTTCCCTCATCAGCGCCTCCTTCTTCTAGGGTTTCCGGGGCGGCCAACTCCGCATTCGTCGAGGCCTGGCGGCTTCCTCAGCTCAGGTGGCTTCGCGGAATCGGTGGTTCACCATGCCTGCCTTCTCGCCCGAATTGGTTTGGGTTTCATGGTGGCACGGTCTGTTCGGCGAACGACATTCCAGATCCAACTGCTCTTGGTCTCCGCCTTGCTTCTGGTGAGTTCAGTTGGTGTTTTGCAGTGGTTTCCGAGCTTGAGAAGGACGACGGCGACGGGATCTTGGTATTGGGATTTCTTCTGATGCCTTGTGATTTGTATTTCTCTTTTCTTGGATCTGCTTGCAGTTTTTCTTGGTTTCGTGCTGTTCGTGATCTGTTGGAAGAACATGATGCCAGTGTTGGGTGAATCTGCATATTGCCTGGATGATTTTTTGATGGTTGTGACATTATTCTTGGATGATTTTGCGGTGCTGGTTGTGATTTGTCTCATGGATGAATATTCGGTGTTCGTCGTTGTGTTTCTGGTTGAATGTTTTGATTTTGTTTTTTTGGAGTCTTCGAATTGTCTCTGGTAGAAGGGCTCACTGGCGATGTGGTTGAAGCAACAATGGGGCTGTTATGCGTCAATTTGGAGCAGCTGCCTTGACTTTGAATTTTTTTTTTTGATAATTTGAATTTTGAATTCAGCTGATGTTGTGATTTGAATTTGGGTTATCGTTTGTACGGTTACCGGTAACCCATAAACCAGATTTTTAGAAAATGAAAAAATGGATTGCAGGATAGACATGATTGGGTGGACCCTTTTGTAATGGTAACCCATTTGTGCTCGGGCCTTCTAGAAGGTATCCTATGTATCGTGATTTGTTCAGGAATCAGAGATCTCATAGTTCGAATGGTTTGGGGATTACGCATGGAAGCTACCTATTTGATACACATTATTGGGTGGACCCTTTTGGAATGGTAACCCCTTTGAGCTTGGGCCTTCTGGAAAGCATCCTACATATCCTAATTTGGTCATGAATTAGAGTTCTTGTAGTTTAGATTATATTATAACATTGTGATCCTCACAAACCTCTAAGGAAACATGATTCATTCTTGGTGTGAGAAACAAAATGATTTGAAAGATTCAATAATGCACATGCCTCCCCCTGTTGGTGGGGGAGGGAGATCCCGCGACAGAAGAGGTTGGGGTGACCATGAATGAGGGTGCGTAGTGATGAACCTTTCCATGTGAAATATAATTAAAGGTCATGAGGCCCTACCTCAGAATATTGGGGACTTACCTTAGTGGGAGGGCCCCAGAGCATGTTCTGAGAAGGGGAGGAGTTTTTCCTCATCAAAGAGTGAGCGAACATAACCCCTCTGACTGATCACGGTTCCTCATTGAATGTAAAATAAATTGATCACCCATAATCCCAAGAATAGGAAGGTTCATGTTGGTATCCCATGGTTGGACTCTAGGGTACCATGGAAATGTATCCTCTCATGCATTCTTGAAGCCCACACATTGTTTGGGAGGGCCTTCATGCGTCCGCATACCATGGGTATGTAGACCCAATAGGGCGTGCTGATGCACCCAATGGTATGATCATACGGGTCCAGTGGTGTTGGAGGAGGCTTTATCCTAGCGTCAAAGAACTTGTAAGTAGAGGGATCATGGAGGTTTGGACAGTAATGGAAGGGTGAGGTTGGAACTAGACAAAACAATACCCCAAAACACCTCATTCTGCCTACTAGTTTCTCTTGCGAGATGGGGAAGGCTTCACATACAATGGCGGTAGGTGGGTAGGGGGCCATCCATGTACCAGTTTTGTACACGGTCATGGGTATCACCAACCGCGTACCAAAGTGGTATAAGGATCACCTTGTCTCTTTTGGTTACATCTGTGTACTGATCGGGTATGCGACGTCGGGTCCCATCCACGTTGCGGTATGCCATGTGGGACATCAAAAAAAAGTAGGGTCCGAGATATTACCATTCATGGGAAATTAATCAGCGATAAGTCTTTGGTTTTTAGTCTACCAATTGGGTTTGTTGTTCTATTATTATTATTCAATTCCTCTATTTTATGGTTTGTGGCCGTCTGTACCTGCGAGGAAGTCGTTCGCGGTTTTTGCTTCACCGTTGAAACAAGATGGAAGCCATAGTGAAACCTTTGAGTCTCCCTCATGATTTCATCGCCCTTCCCTCTCTCTATGTGTCTCCCTCTTATTCCTTCTTATTTTTTATTATATTGTGCCCCTTTTATTGATCATCAGAGTGATCGTATCGACTGGGCACACAGTACCATTTGTGGAGGCCCATTGAAGAAATATTCTGACCCGTGGAAGACCTGGTCAACCCGGGTTTGTGGAGGCTTTGGTTCGTGATAATGGTTTGCTGAACCCAGCCTATCCACTTAATCCACGAAGTGGGGGGTTCACAGCATGGTACACGGATGGTCTTCCACGCAGAACGCCTTCGGTTGATGCGGTTTGCGGTTTGCCTTGCTCGCTAGCCATCGCTTGGAGGGGCAGTGGTTTGTGGACTATCCCGCATACCTAGGAGTTCATGATCCAGCTTCTTCATGTACCTTTCCTAGTGATGGTACATAGGACACTTGAAAACATGAATTCCGTCAGGTTCCTTTAAAGAAATGATACTCAATTTGAGTCCCTTTTCCTTGATAATATTATAGAAGTTCTTGATTCCTTCTGAAAAGCGATTGTGGGGGTATTTTCTTTCCTGGAAAAATTTTGAAGACACTTAAATCTCATACTTGAGCTGTGATACCAAGAATATATAAAATTCTAAGTCAAAAAGATCAATCCAATGAGCCTACATATTTTTTCTCTCTCCCATGTTTCCTCCCACAGGAATCTATGTTTCCACCTTATAAGAACTATTAACTATATCATTCTCCTCAAGACTTTCTCACTATGATTCAAAATAAGTATCAGATTTTCCATAAAGGATTCATATACCCTTTTCCTAGCATCATCAAGATCGATCACATGAGAAGGGCTAGGGTGATACCTTTATATTTGTGACACATGGAAGATGTCTTGCATAACACTATATATCCGTGGAAGATCCAATTAGTACTCCATCATCCTAATTCTCTCCACAACCTCAAAATGGTCCCAAAAACCTGAGAACCAACATTCTCCACCTCTGTATTATATGGTGACCCAATCTAGGTGACACCCAGAGGAATACATGATCACCCTCTCCAAACTCTAGGGGTCTTCGATGTATATTGGCATATGAATATTGTATACTCTGTGTCATATCCATATTCTTTTGAATCGTCTACACATGTTCTGATGTCTCAAGCACCAGACTTAGTAACAACAATTATGATTCACCTGCCTCTTTCCAGCAAAGTAGTGATCTACATAGTCTACGCTAAGGACCCTCGTATGGTGTCATCTTTATAGTTTCCTAGTAACTTTTTTTATAGGAAAAATCTATCAAAGTTTGGTTCTTATCCCATGTACCAAAAAGGTATAGAACACATGCCCATATCATATACTCAACTACATGATTTGTAACATCAGACTGCCCATATGTTTGTGGGTTATAAGTCATAGTCAACAAAAATTATGTGCCCAACAACTTCTGTAAGCCCCTCTAGAAGAATGAAGTAAAACATGAATCACAGTCTGAAACTATATTCAGTGGCACTCCGTGTAGATTGAATATCTCCCAAACATACAGTTCTCCCAACTACTCTTTTATGAGGGTTTATCGTATAAGTAAGAAATGCACTATGTTTGTTAGTCTGTCCAAAACAACCCAAATAGCATCATTATTCTGAGTATTACTCATAAGAACCAAAATTAAGTCCATGTTCATGTCATCCCACATCAAATCTAGAATCATCAATGACATTGTAAAACTTCAAGGTCGTTGACAATCAGCCTTCAGCTAATGAAATGCATAACAACATCTCAGGAAACCTGCTATCTCCTTTTTCATGTCAGACTACCAAAACTGTTGATGTATGTCACCAAACATTTTGGCCATACCTAGTTTTACTACCCACTTCATAGAATGAAACTCACCCATCATTTCCTCCAGCATAATCATAGGTACCATAATCCATTTCTTGACATAAATGATCTCATCCACATCTATGATCCAATCTGAAGGTGAATTCCCACCTTCATGGCATTACCTCAAGTCAAAGCACTCTAGATCATCATAATGTATGTCTATCATCCATACCATGTGTATAAATTCCAATGAAACTGATATGATATTCATCTTCTCCCAACAATACTGAACCAAAACATGCATCTCAACCAATAAGGTAATCATATTTCACTCATAACTATACTCTTGAACTGACTGAGTCTGATTTTTTCTATTCAAAGAAACATCTACATTCTTCCCCTTCCCAAATTTGTATACTAACTCAAAATAATATGGAAATATATACTCAACCCACCTCTTCTTGTGAATATTTAAATCTATTTTAAAAACAATATACTTTAAACTCTTATCATCTGTATAAATAGTAATATTTTCACCCAAAATATAGGGTCACCAACACTTCAATACATAAACTATAACTATCAACTCAAGGTCATGGGAAGGGTAGTTCTATTCATGAGGCCTCAACATATGAGACCCATACACCACAACTCAATCCCACACCATCCAAATTTCTCCAATCCCTGTTATAGAAGCATCATAATACATCGTATACTCATCACCTTTCTTAGGTAGAATCATGATTACGGTGGATGTCAAGCCCTTCATCAGCTCATAGAAATCATTCTCACATGATCTAGAATAGTTAAAGTTCATCCTATTCTTGGTAAACCCAAAAGAAAAGAATCCAAATGGTAAAAGTCATGAATCAAACTTCGATAATATTCAGTTGACCCCAAAAATCTATAGATATAAAATATGTCCCAGGGATGCTCCCAAGATACAACTGTCTGTACTTTATATGGTCTAATGACACACCTTCCCCTAAGATGATGTTCCCAAGAAGTGTAATTTCTCAATCAAAAAATGAAACTTAGGTATCTTGAAGTATAGATGATTCCCTCTCAGTGTACTCAGAACAGTTCCTAGATGTTGGGAATGATTGTCTTGAGTCTTGGATTACACCAATACATCAACCAAAAACACTAAAAAACTAATATAGGTATGGATTAATGATCCTATTCATCAGGTTCATAAACAATATTAGTGAATTCATCATCCCAAACCACATTACGATGAACTTATATAGGCTATACCTACTTTTGAAAATAGTCATTGGTATATCAAAAGTCTGAACTCTCAACTGATGATACCCTGATCTCAAGTTTATCTTGGAAAAGACACAAAATCCTCTCATCTACTGAAACAGAATAACGATACATAGAAAAGGATACAAGTTCTTCTATTTCTTCTAGTTAAACTATCAGTAATTAACAAATAAGTAGAAACTCCCATCAGACATCATAGAAAACAACACCGGTGTACCACAATGTGATGTACTCGAATGGATAAATATCTTATCATCTAACTCCTCCAGCTAGATCTTGAGCTCTTAAAGATAGTTTAGTGCCATTTTATATGGTTGAATAGATACTAGATTAGCCCCCAACATGCTCTCAATCGTGAATTCCACATCTCTCTCTCATAAGGAATCCTCAGGAAGACTTTGGGAAACATATCATGAAACCTATCCACTATAGGTGAGAGAATATATTTCCTTTTACCTCAATTATCCATAAATAGACAATAAACCTATGTTGTGAGATCTCCTAGTTTTTGAGTAATTGGCCCTGCTCGACCTGCCTAGATATCCCACACTCCAAATCGAATATAGTTGTCACCCTTAGGAGATGTAAAAGTCACTCCCCATTGGTAACAATCTATGTGGGATGGTATGCAACTAGATAGTCCATATAAAATATTAGGACAAAACCCCACATTTCTAGGATGTAAAGATCCAATAGAAACCAATAATCTCCAACATTTAGAGAACACACCTTGCACAAATTGACGTCACTCAACTGTGTTCCTAGTGGTGTCTCTATCGTAAACACCCCACTCATGAACTCCACCTCCAAGATAAAACACTTAAAAATTTGACCAGAAATAATGGAATGTGATGCACCAGTATCAAATAAGGAACTCAATAATATTATAGCTTTATGAATAGTCCCTCTCAGTACCGATGGTCTAGCCTCTCTACTCACAAGTTTAGTCGGTACTACATGCAACTGTCCTACCCCTATACTTTGTGATACAATCTAACTCCCATAAGATGCACCACACTTATGATGTGGGGACTCTTTTATAGAAGCACATCATCCACATCCTCTACATCCTTAGTCAATAAAACTGCAACTTCCATCCAAATATGGTGTAGAAGATTCTATTCCTACACTTTGATTCTACCTAGTTGCACCATCACTTTTCCTCTATTTCTAGGTCATGAATAACTTCTATAGATGTCCCATCTTGCCATAAGACAAGCACTGTACTAGTGGCCTAAAATAGATTCTATAATAATGGCCCAGCCTATCGCACTGATGAATGATCACACCAGTATAGTCTTGTGGAACCGACCCTCCTTTCTTGCCACTCATCTTTCCACTACATTGCCTAAAACTCTCATAGTGACACTCCCTGATCTTTGAAGAAGTACCTCCTAATTATCCAGTATTCAATACCTATCCAAAACTAGAATACTCCTTTAGTTTCCCCTCACCTATGATATCCTAATCCACTACCTCATCAAACTTATTTAACCTAAAGAGGTTAACTTGGTACTTAGTCTCACATTAAAGTCTGTCCCAGAAATACCTTTCTATAGCTATATCTTCCCCTTTCAATACTTGAAAAAAGAACTGAAAATCTATATAGCATCCAACATAGTCCATCATGGACATACTCTCTTGTGTCAACCTCATGATCTTGACAGCTCTCTCATACCTCAGTGTATTTGGATAGAATTTTTCTAGTAACTTATCTAAGAAGTCCTTCAATAACATACCATCAGCCAATCCAGTCTACGCCTGAATGTCCCACCAGTTCTTTGTTTATCCTCGTAGAATAGTAGAAACTAACTTCACCCTCCACTTAGGGGGATTCTGTAAATAGTCATGTATCATCTGGATAGATTCAATTTATAACTCATCTCCCTCATTCCAAACCTATTTAGTAAATGTCGGAGGGTCCTACAACTGAAACTCCCATGTAAGTTTGGACATTATGTTCATAACCCTAGCTGGGAATCATTCCTTAATCTGCATGAAATAAGAGAAGTTCTCCCTAAAATTTTCCATTAATTCCCCACCCAACACAATCAGTGCCTTATGTTTAATCTCTTGGGGATCATCCCTAGCCATTTCCACCAGTATTCTTCTAAACAAGAATCATCTTGGATGTATACTATCTAAAATTCCAAACACATTTCTTAGGACACATAACACCCCTAAAACATTTTTTTATGTGGAAAAAACAGTAATTGAGAACAATCCTTTTCCCCAAACTACACCATGTGCTCAAAATCGAGGCATTATCACTACCCTTAGACATTCTACACCAAGGTTCTGGTTAACCAAGGTAAAATAATTCTTATTGTTCAAGTTTTACATTTAAAAACCCATTTCTTCTTAGCTTGTATCAATTTACAATTTTTATCAATTTCATATTAGGAACCATTTTGTTTTAAATTTCAAAAGAAAGGAAAAATAGTTCATGTTCAACAATTTACCATTAAACCATTTCCCCAATCATTCCTAAAATTATGTATGTCCCAAAACAATACTGAGAGCATATTATTATTCATGTATATTATACCCTCATTCCATACTATGCCATGATTTAATACTCAAAAAATCCTCAAACCAATTATCACATCACACCACAAGTGTTTCATCCATGGTGAAATAAAATTTAACTATAACACTAAATAATAATGAAAAAAATTCCACCTTGTGTTCTTGGGTTCTCCCTCATACATTGGTTAGATACTTCTAGGAACAATCACAAAATAATGGCCCGATTCATCATATTATCCTATCTATTTTCCATAAATAGTAAGAAAGATGGCAATTAAAATTAAACTGGGATTTGATACCACTTTGTAACTTCTTGACCTGGGAGCCACTCACTACTTCCCTGAGTCGGTCGGTCACATGACATCAAGTATGCCTACTTGTACCCCAAAGGCATCCAACTAGTAGTGAGGGTCTAATATCACTCATTAGGAGACTATACCCTATTTTCAGAATAAAACATTAGTTGAAAACAAATAAAAAATAACCAAATATATATCCATAACTATAAGTATTCCAATATAACATGAATACCAAAACTAGAAATAGAATGTCAAAATTGAAAAGTAGATATTCCAGGATAATGTGCATGTCAAGTGTAAAAATAAATAATCAAAAGTAAATACACTGAAAAATCGAATGTGGGTCTCAAACCACATCGTGTTCCCTTATACATGCTCCATACCAACTCATCAACCTAATATAGGGCCCTTTCCCTTATCCAATCATATGATTCGGAAATCAATTGTGGTACTAATTAGGCATACCGATTAGGGTGTGAGTACAACTCAGTAGGACACCACCAATGACATATAAAACAATATTCAATAAAATAATAGTGTATGTATTTGTATAACTAATAAATTTTAATGCATAAATAAATAGTCATCACATTATCAAATATTCATTATTTAACAACATAAGACCCAGGGTTTTGAATAACACATATATCTCAATACCAGCTTCGACCAATGCTGGAGTCTTAACTATCCCCACAGGATATGATATCTCGGAATAGCCTTTTAACCCATCTTTAACTCATAATTGAATTCACATGTTACCATTCACACATTATATCCGTGAAAGTCCATGTTACCATTTACAATCTCACAATTGAATGGCCATGTTTCCATTTATAATATCATAATAGAATGACCATGTTACCATTCATAATATCACAATTGAATGGACATGTTAAAATTCATAATCTCATAATAAAATGACCATTCTATATATCTTAATAACATAATCAATTCAACAATCAAATATTCAAAAAAATTTAATTAGTAATTAATAAATTAGTTTCTCGTAGAAATCCGATTAATTAATTCACCAGTTAATCAATCTTCTCAATATCATTACTAATTCAAAAATTAGTCATCACATAATTTCCATTAATTAATGCCCCAATAAATTAATCCCATTAGTCCCTTTAATTAACACAACAATTAATTAATCAATAGACCATAATTAATTCACAATTAATCTTCTCAATTCAAAATCTGAATATATCATAATTAATTGATCAATTAATTATTAGAAATCACCTATCTCAATATCTCATCATTAATTCATCAATTAATCATTCAATTCACAAATCTTAATATATCATAATTAATTCACAAATTCATTATCTGAAACCAAAATACAATATTTCTATAATTAAATCAAAAATTAATTTATCCCAAATAAAAAATATTGATTCCATCCTCACTAATTCAAAAATTAATTATTGATGATCTAGTTTCCTAAAATCCCAATTTCAAATTTTCCTTAATTAATTAATTCATAGAATTAATTAATTAAATCAATAATAAAATTTCATAACATCTAATATAAATTATATATTAAGATACACATAATTGAAATCAAGACTATGGGATTTGAATTATAGAACACCTACCTCAATTCGTTGATAAAAGACCGCCCAATAGAAATATACAATTTGAATGGAATAATGAAATAGTGTGGGATCCAGATAAATATCCTAAATCCAAGATTGAACAAATAAATATCTATTGTGTCTATATATAGGTGAAACAAAATTGGGGATAACAAATCATCATAATAATGGGAGGAGAATGGGATATCTTTCAGGAAAAAAATCATATTCCTGAAGAGATGCAGATCTTACAACCGATATTCTAATCACTAAGAACAAAGGTCGAATGACCTTTTAATCCCTCAGGGAGGCTCCATAATTTAGAAAAATAAATTATGGGTGATTCTAGGGAATTTAGGGTTATAATACGAGGGGTTTTGGAAATTTCTTAATAATTATTTGGGGATTAAAATATCATACACATGGTATACTACTCGCGGCATACAATTTCTATTAACCATACAACTAACCATGTTCTTCTTCTAGGGGGTGCATATTTTCTATTAAAGAGAGAGCATAAATTAACTAAAAATCCATAATATATGAAAATAAATATTATCCTAGGCTGAAAAAGTTTCTATTATATGGTTCATGGTTAGGGAAAACACTGAACTGACCAGGAATTTCCCCCTTTCTTCAAATTTTTATCAATTTTCACCCAAACACACCCCAAACATAAACCCAAAAAAATTACTCAAAATTTTACAAATTAGTACATGTTAATGATCTTGATACATATCTAGAAATGGTATGGATCCTATTGTATAAAACCACTTTATATTTGATCCCTTCTTTTGTGATAAATTTTATCGAATTCTTTTTTGAGAGTATGCTTTACATTTATGTCAACAGCCTCCTAACTATTCTTTTTTAACTAGGGATATGTTCTTTTAAAACCATTTAATTTTTTTCTTAATATGGATTATGGTGATGGAATTATAATATTATCTTAAATACATAATCATTATCTTATACGTTGTGGTAATCCCATTTTACAACATTATATTGGAGGATGTTCACATAGAAAGAACCTTTATTTATTAACATCGGGAAATGTATTTTCATTATACTTATTGTTATTCCAATATGAATGATTATTGGAAAGTTTTCAATGTGTTTTTGGACACTACAACATCTTTTAATAGATGGTTTATGATCATTTTATACCATTTTATTGGAATGGGAAAATTATGGATATTCATGATGATTATGGATATTTAACACAAGATCATTATGTATTGGCAATATGTGTATTTTATTATATAGATAGCCATATTTTTATTTAGTTGGATATTTCCTAGATAATTCTATGAAATTTCTTGATGAATCTTATGGAGAATTAATTAAACCTAATTAGGTGATGGATGCGGCATGCCTGAAATTATATAGCCCATCAATGCATCGATGGGTCTCATGATACAAATCATGTTGGGTTTTGTTTTTTAACTCTTCCCATGACAGAATAGTGTTTTAGAACAAGGTCTTGAATGGATATTTTTTATGTCTGGAATTAGGTATTCCATTAGCAAGAGATATACATTATTGATATCCATATTTATATTTATTATCATTGATATAGAAATCTCTTAGTTTTAGTTGAATATGATTTCATGTTATTTACTTATTCCTGCCATAATATTTATGCCATGATTACCCCAGTTGTATTTTTTCCATTATTGACCCTTTGAGATCACCCATTATAATTTTTCCATTTCCATGGCATCTAAAGAAAACCAACATACATGATATACCTAACAATATAGTATTCTTGTGGAATTTATTAGATATGTTCTAGAGTTATTATAGATTAATTAGTTTCTTATATAGTGGAAGTGAATGTCTATTAGTAGATAACGTAATGAGATTTATTAGTTTCAGTTTTACCTTAATTATCTATATAACTAAACCTATAATGTATTGATAATTTAGGTGATTCAATAGTTCCATTAATTCATGTAATTATGGTATAGTTTTGTCTAGGAATCTACAGTTGGTATCACTGTTAAAGTATGTAGATTATGGGATTGTGGAACTAGATCCCAGAGTGTGTGTCTAAGAAATCAAATTTTGTATTAGAGGAGGTATTGTATAACTTAGGAGATTATGATGTTCTTTGTGGGTAATTTTATAGTTGATAAGTTATGTTTAATCATTATTTAAAATGTATAGATAACTCCTTGGGATTGTATATTATTTACTGTTAAGGTAATAAGAAACATTTTATTTAGGGATTAGGATAATAGAAAAATAGTGGACACCCTAAGGATAAGTATAAGAGATAAATACAAGTATAGGATAAGATATTGAAGTGTTTTAAAGTAGATATTGTTTGGTTCTCTGACTAATTAAATCCCTATTTGAATACTACATATGCATTCAAGATCTATAGAAGATGTAATAAGGGGTAATAACCCCAAAAGTGATGATTGAGTATTAACACGATCACCACCTAGTTCACAATAGGAAGGACTAATTTTACACATGATTTTTCATTCTCAGTGGATATTTTTTTTAATTCACACACACTTTGTAAAACATTATGATGGATTTGTATTTTTTCTTTTAGATAACCTAGTTAGAAAGTGACAATAGATCACATGTATTGAAATTTAGAGATTAATTATTAAAGCAATGTGTTAATTGATATGTTTTTCCTAAATAAAGGATAATTTTTATTTTGAGATCATAGATTTCGATGTTTTTCCAGTTTATAATATTTTAATAACGTTAATAATAAATTGAATATCTATTTTAAGGATTTGGTTGAAATGTATGGGAGAACCCAACTCAAAGTAACCTAGGTTGAACTAAGAATGATATAGGTTAAATTGAGAGTGACATAGGTTGAAGCAAGTCTAATACAAGTTTAGTTGTATGAACTATAAGATAACATGACAATGTTATAAAGTGAGACATATTTAGGATAAATATTCTTATGGTTATTAATTATTATTCTCTTATAATGATCATCAATCATGTTACCTATTTTAGTTTTAGTTATGGTTGAATCCCAAAGGAATCATGTTAATAATGGGTGGAAGGTACAATACAATGATTAAATAAATGGATAATTCATTGAAATGGGATATGGAGTGACAAAATTAATTATTATTGAAAATAAACTATTGTAAAATATGATTGAAAATGGGAACATATTAAAATTATTAAAAAAACAAAAATAAGATAAATATTGTGTCACGCAAAATACTAAGTGAATACGATGAATATGGAAAGAATATTCAATTTATAATATGTAAAACATGTGGAAATAACTATTTGTAAATCCCCTCAAAGTGAAAACTAAATGCTATATGTGATGAGACGAAGGTCTTCAAACTCACATACATAAGGGAAACAGAGATTCTGAAAAAATTATCTAATTGAAAGAGAGTTGAGATTTATGAAATTAAATGTACTAATCCAAGAGACAATGGGGGAAAATAGTCACCCCATATAGTGTGAAAATGAAAAATCCTATGAAACTACTACTAATAGGGAATATAGTGAGTTTTTACTCTGGAATTTTTCTATCTAATGTCATTATGTTTTCACATTCCAATGGATAATGGGTTATAAATATAAACAATTATTCTTATTATTATCATATAATTAATTTTCATGGTTTGTTGGATGTTATTAAATATATATATATATAGATCTTTATCACATAGTATAATTCTATTTTAAATTATGAATTGTTTATCTCTCTTTAAAAATTGCTTATAATAATTTTCCACATTGAAAAATATCATTCCTCATCCTATATAATCAAATGATTATCTTGTGTTTTATAGTTATTTTTATGTTCCCAAAATAAATTACTTTGATCTTGTGAGTAAAATTGTTAAGAGGAATATTTTTAATGGGGAAGAGTGTAACACCCAATAATTTTATAATACGTTTACCATTAAATAAGTTAATGTGTTTGATAGATTTCTCTACACATAAAAGCAGACTAAAACCAAACTGAAAAATTCATATTTCACTAAAGCCCAAACATTGAATTATCATGATTAAATAGGTTTAAATGTTTTATGATATAGTTATATATTAATATTAAATGCTACTTTTAATATAAATGGAATCTAATTCATATATATAAAATGACTAATACATTCATTTTATGCTTAGAAATGACTTTTTATAAACATTAACTTTTCATGGGTTATGCATTTTATTTTATGTGACTTTTGATTGGTGATTTTAATGTATATTATGTAATAATAATTTGTTAATACTAATTAGCAAATATTAGGATATATAAATGGGAACGACTAATATTCTAAAAAGTTTTCCTATAAAATTGCTTTTAACTACATATCACGTTATTTTTAATAGTTAAATTTAAAATTTTTGAAAATTTATTTGATAATGATAAAATAATTTTTGGATTAATAATAATAATATAATAATTAGTTTTTATTAGGATCTTTCAAAAAATATATTTTTAGGTGAATTGTAAAAAATACCATTTTTACAAATAACATGGATTTTATGAAATTTCTGGTATATGAGTTTGAATAAATGAATCATGAAAGGTTATTATAAGAAAACTATATGTATTTCACAAGTGAATTTATATTTTTTTTTTAAATTTAATTTACGAACTCATATCTGATATTTTATAATTAAATTAGTATTTTCTCCAAAAAAATTAAAACATTTTACATTATTATTTTATGATTAATTTTTATCAATTTTATAAATTCAATCAAATGAAATATATTTACAATTTATAATAACTGGTCTAAATTATCTAATAAAGGTGAATTTATTTTTAGTCATAAATATAATGTTATCATTGGTAGAAACTAGTTACCATGACAAAAGATTGAATGATAAAAGTAATAGTTAAAGGGTTAAAGGGATTTAAAAATGATAATTTATTTATCCACTCCATTATTTTCTATTTTGGGTCATGGTTTCATGCTTAACATTTTCTCCCATTATATAAATTTAAAATATTTAAAAAAGGTCATTTTCACTACTTATAAAATGGGCCTCTCACCACCCCTTAAAAGAAATATTAAAATTTTGGTTTCCTCCTGAAACTATAACCCTTTTCCTACACATAGAATATTATTTTACTCTATTGAGGTTTGGTCTCAATATATTATCATATTCCCTCCATTTCCAAGAGATCTTTCAATGAAATCTCAACGTGCCCAATGTGGGTAATAGTTTTCATTTAACAAATTTTATTTCTATTTTATAATACTATTATAATTTCAAAATACCTATATGATAATATTATTATTGGTTAATTAAATAATTTTATAATGCCAGTTTAACAATCAGTAATAACCATTTCCCTATTTTATTTATAAAAACATAAACGTCATTCGTGTATTGTGTGGACTACAACCTTCATGATGCAACGTGTTTCTTTTTCCATAACCACCATAAATGGGTGGTATAAAAGGGGAATTTATTAAATAAATAGGATCATTATATAATTATATAATTTTCTCAAGAAAATAATTCTCAAAAAACATCAAAAAGGAAACTTAAATTATTTTCAGTCCTCTATCTTTCCCTTTATTAGAAATATTTATCATAAGATCACGATCAATGCTAGATGATCAGTCAATGCTGATTTTTCTTTGAAATTCTGGATTGATAATTGGACGGGTTTTTCCTTATCTTCTTTGTTGCCTTCCAGCCATTCTCCTCAAAAAATAAATATTTCTATTAAAGATGTTACTCACTCGAACGGACATGATATTCCTGATAACATTAAATTCATAATTGACAATTACCCCTTTTCGACATCTGAAGTCTTCCCTATCTGGGAACCAGCTCAAAATGGCATTCCTGACTCTAAATTTTTTTACAATCATTATTTTTTGAACTCCACTGATGGGTTTTGGTGGTTGAATTCTTTTAACAAGACTTTGATCAAACCTTCGAGACTCACTCTTATATGGAAAATCTCACACAATAGAATTCCTACTAAAGTGTGTCTCCAATCCTTTGGTATTCATCTTTGCTCAATGTTTCATTTATGCAATCAACACAGGGAAAACGTTAATCATATTTTTTTCCATGTGCCAATGCCTTTCCTATTTGGAATTATATCTCTGACATATTTAATTGCAAATGGACTTTTACCGAATCTATCATCTCTCAGATTAAAAGATGTGTCCATCACGATGCCTCTCACCAAATTAAGAATGTGTTATCTACTGTAGTTGCAAAATTGATGCACGTGATCTGGTATGATATAAATAATTTTATTCAAAACAAAGGATTTCTAAATATCAATGCAGGTAAAGCTAGAATTCTAATTCTGGTTCCATAAGCAGCTTCAATCCAGAATGCGCACTACAAAAACTCTGTCAATTACTTTGAGATTTTTTGAAAACATCGGATTATTGGCATCTTCATGCAACCAGAACGTACCCTTGAAGTTTTTTGGAAAGTCCCTCTCCCTGGATTGATTAATGTGAACACTGATGGAACCTCGAAATTAAATCCAGGCCCTACAGGTTGTGGAGCTATTTTTAGAGATTACCTAGATCAATGCCATGGATTCTTTTATGGTACTTGTGTCATGACCTCTTCCCTTGAAGCAGAAATGCTTGATATAATACATGCTGTCAATTTTTCTATTCAACAAGGATGGAGTAAGATCTAGATCGAGATTTATTTGACCACAATCGTCCAGGCTATCTAGAATGGGATGATTTATCTCACTTGGATGCTTACCACCCACTGGATGAGATGTCTTTATATGCTTGGGGATATCAACTACATTGTCAGGCATGTGTATCGGGAGGTGACCATGATTGCAGATTCTCTTTCCAACAAAGGTATCCACCATGAATTAACATGGTCTGATACCCTGGCTTTTGAATTTCATCATTTGTATGACAAATATTGTAAGAAACTCCCATCTTTCAGACTCGTGTAACTCCTTTCTTTAATATTCAATAAATTGTGCCTTGGTCTTTTGACCGAGGCACCAGATTCTTCAATATATATATATATATATATATAATCTTTATATTACTAAACTATCAAACAATATTACTCATTTATCCTATTATATTTAAAAAATATCACCAAACAATGTCTATGTGTAGACTACCATCTCAATAGAATGATTAATTTACATTTTTCATTTCATCACCTCTTTACTTATCTTCTCCTAAAAATGTAATTAATGGATAAATACTATCTTCATTATATCATTAAGGTTACTATATGGGAAAATTATAAAACCTATTAATGATATGATAAAAAACTAATACTATTAATTAAATTGATTAAAATAAGATATGTAAGAGGAAAATGATATCTTATTTCTATGTAATGACTTTATAAAAATTATATTATCTTTATAATAATTTTAATTTTTGATATATTACACTAATAATCACCAAATAATATCATTATTATTATTCTATTATTATATTACAAATTAAACACCTTATAATCACCCATTAATCTAGATAGGTTCATGTTTTGGTCACTTTAACCACCGACTTGAAAAATAATACTAATTTATATCATGAATGACTATGAGAAAATATTTACTTTATAGTATGATATAAATATTTAAATAATTTTTCATTAGGATCTAGTAAGGTTATATCAGAATTTAACTCATTAATTAAGAAAACACTAATCATTTGTTATGATTCACTAAAACATTATTCTGTTTTATTTCAAGATCATGGACCATAACAAAAAATAAAATAAATAAAATTTATTACTATATAAAAAATGATCGAACACCTCTATCAGTAATTTTAAATATATTTTAATTATGAACCATTTTATAATAATAAATACCAACATTTATTTTACAAAAACATTTCCAATCATTAATGATTAGTTACATCCATTATCGAAAATAGGTAATATATAAGTTATATGTAGATTTATAGAATTATTATAAATGAATAATATGAATGTTTATAGTTATGAATGAGGTTATTTTTTATGTATTTATTGAAATTTATTTAATTATTTAGGATTATTTGAGAAAAATGTGCACAGAGGCTCTTATATTGAGAAAAGTAAAACATTACACAAGATAGAATGGGGATACTTTAAATTTGTCCCTATTAAGAAGAGGTACCATGTCATTAAAAATAGAGTTGATATGGATTCTCCTTTTATCCAACACCCCTTTTTTGGAAAGTCAATTTTCAATGTAATTCGCCTCCCGGAAGGTGTGCGTAACGAAGTAGTTTAGGGAATAAATCTTCTCAATGCAGTTTATCCCCTTACATGCTAGATTCCATGATCGCCTTGTCAGACCCATCCTAATTTCATGAACCACCATTTTTGATTCAAAATCAAACCATATGTTGTTCCAGTATCTTTGAAAAATTATTTCCACCATGATGAGAAAGAATCATGAATGAGGTAATGGTTTTCATCTCAAATTACTATCTTTGAGAAATTTTTGGTATTATGACCCTAATTGAATTTAGAGGGTGTAAATATTTCCTATTTTAGATATCTTATCATGAATTTAATTGTAATCATGGTATTTTAAATTAAATTACAATCCTACTTTTTTGAATGGTTTTGATTAGAATTTTTTTCAAGTCCCAATGTCTTTTTTATGACATTAATTAATTGATACAAGTTTAGATTATACACCATTCATTAAATGGAATTTTGAATTCACATCCCATAGATTTATCTTTATAATATATGTTTTTATTCATGGTAAATAATAATTAAAATCATGTTATTTAATAAAAACAATTTTGGACTCAAGTGTTAAACTAGCTGTGACTATTTTTTGTTAAATCAATTTTCATTCATTGTGTAATGATCATTCACTAGAACATATTTTCTATAAGTTGTTTATATTATTAAATTTTATATTACTATGTGTAATTATATCATTGTACATGTTTTTACAAAATAAAAACCTTTTTAGAAGTTTCATGTTTTATTGAGTATGTTTACTATAAGCGATATTGATAATTCATGTCTCTTTTTATTGAGTTATAATATTTCATCTTGAACATTTATTTCTCATGATTGGGTTCTCCCATACACAAAATTTATTATATTTTATTACATAATCCAATTTATTAAATTGAAGTCTTAGATCAAATATATTCTTTTTTGCACTTCTTATAATTTGAGTTTTTAAACAATGTATTTTGAAAAAAATAAAAAGGGTTTTCTCTTTCAGTTTCATGTTTTTTGTCTTCCTCTACTCATTTATCAAATATAAACTATATACCTCTTCTAGGATCCATTATATTTTATTACTTGTAAAAAGTAATGTTTTTAATGGGATTTAAATCATGTTTTAATAATTTACCCTTGAAAGATAAATGTAAATTTATATTTTATGCCAATTTCAAAAATGTTTTCTAAAATATATTTAAAGTTTTCAATTTCATTTACCTTATCTTTTTCAAAAGGATTTAAATTAATGGGTCTAATGATTCATGGAATATCTTCTAATATATATATATATATATATATATATATTATCATTTTGGATATTGAACTCCACATATAATATAATTTTATTCTTGATCCCTTCTTTTGTGATACCATTTGACGCATTATTTTTAGAAGGGTGATTTATGTTTACGTCAACACCCTCCTATGTTTCTTTTGTTGTGTTTTGTATATGTTCTTTTGAAACCATCCACATTATTTTGTTACATGAATTATGATCATATTATTCTATAATTGACTTAACTTTATACTCATTTCCCTATATGGTTCGAAACTATCATTTTATAAAATCATATTGGTGGGTTTTTAACAAAAAAACGTTTATTTATTATACTTGGGAAAAGTATTGGAATTATTTTTGTTTTTATTTCAATATGAATGATTATTGGAAAGTTGACTACATATTATTTTACAATAAAACTTCTTTCTCTAGATGGGTTATGATAATTTTATCACTTTTATTGACATTGATAATAGTATTTATATTCTTTAAGATTATTGATTGTTAATGAAGGTCAATTATTTATTAAAATAACATATCTTTCATTATACATATATCCATGTTTTTATTTAGCATGAGGTTTCTTAGGGAATTGGATGAAAAGTATTGTTGAATTTTTTGGTGAATTCATTGGTCTTAATCATGTCGTAGTTGGGGTTCAGAATTATATAGCCCCTTAATGCGTCAACAAGTATCATGAGACAAAACATGTTGGGTATTGTGGAATATTTCTTCCCATAAGAGGATAGTTTCTTTGTAAATTGGATTTATAGATTTTTTTGATGACTAAAATTATGTATTCCATTATTATGTGATCTGTATTATTGATGTCAATTTTTTTATATGCATTCATGGATATATATTTTTATAAATTAATGTTGATTATAGATTCATGTTGTTTACCTATTCCAACAATAACATTTATGCCAGGTTTATTCAATGATTACTTCTTTTTTATATTTTCCATTAGTAATAATTACAAATCACACTTTATTTTTTTCCAATTCCCTATGTCATAAAGAAATTTATTACACATGAGATTATTAATAATTCCAATTGTGTGGAGAATTTGTGGGAGATGTTGAATACATATTATAGATTATAGTGTTTCCTATAAAGTGAAAAGTGTCATTTAATTAAGAATATAATCGGCTTTATTAGTTTATATTTTTTCTTAATTCTCTTAATCACTTAAACAAAATGGTATTATAAATTTATGTGACACAGTGTTTTCTCTAAGTGATGTAATTATGGAATAGTTAGGTATAAATATCTACAATAGTCATTGAATAATGTATGTAAAGTATGTGATCATGGAACTTGATCTAGGAATGTGAGGAAGTACATTTCATTTGGTATAAAATTAGGTTATAGATAAATTCAGAGATTAGGATGTTTGTATAGTATAATTTAAGGGTTAACAAAATAATGTTTACCATTATTTCAAATGTATAGTTAAACATCTGGGATTGTATATTATTTAGTATTATGGTAATGATGCACATTTTATCTAGGTATTGAGAAAAGATAAATATAGTTAAATCTATTGGGTTATGTCTAATGAATAATTATATGTATAGGATAACAACTTGATGTTTTATTAATGTACAAATTATGTGGATCTATAAGAAATTACATCATTTTGTAGATACTATAAGTGGATATAGGCTTCAAAATATATTTATAAATTAGTATTCAACCTTAAAAGGGTGTATTCACTATTAACTTTGTTATCACCTAGATCCCAACCAAGGGGACTGACTACACACCTATTTTGACACTCATGGGGGATATGATTTGGTTAATACATGTTATATTTATAAAACATTATGTGGTAATTTAATATGTTTAGGTTATATTACATAATAGGAAATTGGACATTTATAATATAGATTTCTGTTTAGATATTCATTTTTAAGTAACATATTAATTGATATGTTCTTTCACGAATAATGTATAAGTTGGATTTCAAGAGAAATAATTTTAATTATTATTATTTAGAATATTTGAAGAATGTTCATCGTAATTTTGGATCTTTATTTTTAGGATTAGGTTGAGAAGTATGAGAGAACCAAAATCAAAATGACCTATGTTGAACCAAGAGTGGTATTGGTTAAACACGAGTGATATAAGTTTAACTGAGTCTAAAAAAAGTTGAGTTGTACGAAATATAGGACAAAATGATAGTGTTCTAAAGTGAGACATCTTTAGGTTAAATCAACCTATAATTATTTATGATAATTTTTTTTATAATTATCATCACTCATGTTACTTAAATTTTTGGTTTAATAATAGATTAATCCAGAAGGAAACATGTTATCAATGGGTATGAGGGATGATGTTGATATTACCTCAACAAACTACCATCAAAATGGGTTCTGGAGTAAGAAACGTTGTGATCCTACAAAACCAACTATCAATGGGTAATGGGATATCTCTTTATATAAGGTCTTTATAATTATTTTTTTAAATAGATAAATTTCATTCGATATCATATATAATCCTATAATCATCTTGCGTTTTATAGTAAATCAAGAGTCCCATATTGAAATTACTCTTATCTTACGAGTCAAATATTTATGATGTAATTTATTTAATGGTGTAGGATGTGACAACATGAAATTTAAAATATATTATAACCCTTAAATATGTTAATTTGTATGATATCTTACTCCATGCAAAAAACTGAAGTAAAATGGTATCAGGATATGATTATCCCATTAAAAAATACCATTGAATTAGAGGCAATTAATAGGAGCGACTCATTTATGAAATATTTAAATAGATAAAATAAAGACTACTCTTATTATAAATTAAACCCAATTGATATATCTAAAATGACTAATACAATCGTTCTATGGTTATAAATGTCTTCTTCATTATATTAACTTTTTTAAAATTTTAATTCTATTTCAAGAATCCTATAATTAATAATGATAATGTATATTTAGAAAGATTAATTTTTAAAAATGATTATAAAATAATAAGAAATAGTAATGAGATTGTTTAATGTAATAGACATCAATTTTCCTATAAAACAATGTTTTCTGTATCTTACTTTTTATATGAAATTTTAATTTAAAATATTAGAGATTTAATTTTATAAAATTAACATTAGTTTTTGGTTATTCTTAATAATATAATCTTATGTATATTATATGGGGTTTGTCAAAAAGTAATTATTTTTATGTGAATAGTGAAAATAATGTTTTTACAAATAACATGGATTTTATGAAATTATTAATTTATAAGTATGAATTGGAAATTTATGAGAACTTTATATAACATAAAATAAGTATTTTATAATTAACATTATAATTATAAAAATGATGGTTTTGATTTATGAATTCATATTTGATATTTTAGAACCTATGTAATATTTTTCCAAAAAAAAAAATTCAATATATTTTAATTTTTCATTTTCAAATTAATTTTTATCACTATACTAAGTTGAATCAAATGAATTGGATTTAAAATTTTGAATCTGTAACGCATCGAACCGAACCACCGAGTCCAAGAAAGAATTACATATAACCTCACCTGCACTTCCCAATATGTATGAAGCTACCAAACAGTAGTGAGGGTCTATGTCTGTCACTATAGAGACTATACCCTCAACATCACATCAGATGATCAATAATAAATAAAGGCAATGTTTTGAATAACCCGAATACATGTCAAAATTAAATTAAATACAGGTCAAGAAAATAAATGTTACTACCAATGTTGAAATCATTTCAAGAATGAATAAAATAGATGAAAAATAAAAGAAATGTAGGATTATCCAGTGTCAGTCCCGGTCTTCCCCAACCCCATGCTACACCTATTCATCCATCCACCATAAGGCCCTTTCTATTCACTAGGTTTCTCATGAAATCTAAAATAACATTGAAATGAAAGATTAGGGTGTGAGTAGAAGACTCATTAGTATACCACCAATGTGTTTGTAAACTATTGTGCTAAAGTCTACAAGTCTGTTCCATGATAATAATAAATACAAGAAGTTAATAGATATAAAATTCAAAAATGTATTGTATTGTGTTAACGAAGGTGCCACAACCCCAAATTTTACCTTATTTGGATCCATACCAGATGTTAATTGATTGATTTAGAATAATAAAACCATCCCTTGTATGACATCTGCCTGGTGTCGCGGAGGGGATACTAGACATCATCTATCTCTCAAGAGGACCATGTAACCTAGATCCTCAAGATAAGAATTAATGGTACACAACAACTAGTATATATTGTGGTGAATGGAATGTGGAATCAAGGATACCTCAAGAACACCCTCAACATGATGCCATGGAAACCTCATATCTTTACCCTATGATCAGTTCCTTCATTTTTATCTTCATAATCAAGTGTTCCCCCAACTAGGGGGTAAATATGTCACAATAGCCCACCTATTTCAAATACCAATAACTACCAACAAGGCATTGTAACACATATATTGTGCGAGGACACAAGTATTCAGACTATATCAACATGAGTATATAGAGGCATACACAAAAAAATGTGATAAAAATACAATATATATAAAATCTACATGGATATCACTCATCAAATCACAATGGGTTTTATGGGAGACACACACACACTCAAATGCGATCACAATCAATCACGGTCAATCAAAATTCCAAAAAAGATTAATAATGAAGGAAAAAACTGTAATCAAAAGCCTAGGATGGTATTGAACTTCCTACCACAAATGTGGGGAATACCGCTTCGTGGTTTTATTATCGCCCAAGGTGACACGCAAATGTTTTTATTTGTCAGCACGTTGATTCTCAAGGTATGTTAAATTTTCCGAGAATAAAAATCCATTTTATTTTGAAAATAAATATAATATCACAAGTGATGATACTTTCTATCTCCTAGATAATTTGTGAATTATCATTAAAATTTATTACATGCGATGATAAATTATAATTTATACTCTATTATATACATTTCCACATGTGATGATTATTTATAATTCTAAAATTATCATTTAATTTATCATAATTGATTGTAACTTAAAATTTTAAAATTAAAATTAACACATGCGATGATAACTTGCAATTTTTTAGTTTTATCATTTAAGTTATCATGTGCGATGATAATTATCTTTCCGGGATAATTTAAAAATGTGACAATAGTTTATGATTTTCAAATTATTATTTAAATTATCTCATGTGATGATAATTTATAATTTTAAATGTTTGTTAAATTATTTACCTATAAAAATTTAAATTAACATTTAATTATTTTTTTCAATATTATACTTTGATAATTTTTTTAATCATATTTTGGGTAATTTATTTAATAAAATTATCAATTGATAATCCAATCAATGTTATCACATGATAAATTTTGGTTTACCATTTTATTTAATATTAAATTTAATATTTTGTTCATGTGTGGGGAGTGGGAGAAAAATAAAAATAATAAATTGAAATTAAAAAATAAATAAGGAGATATATGCATGTACATAGAACCCTAAGCAGGACCCTATCCCTATATCGCACTTCAATTGTATGGCAAGGTCACCTGGAATTGTTTCAATCTTCACAGAATAGAATTCTCCATCTCATTAGTGTGATTCTAAGGTAGAAATAGCATCCATCTATTTATAGATACATAAACACATGTCCACTATTCAAGAACCGAAAATCCCTTCATCAATCCACTGTTTGAATTGATAATTTAGTGTGGAGTCAATATATTCATAGTAGGGAGTTATTTCAATGATTATTCAGTCAAAAGACTGAGAACTAAATGTTTAAAAAAAACACCTGAAGCTTTAATGGAGTATAACACCTACTAAAAGAAGAAAACATTATTTCCCCAGTTTTCAATTTTTAAAAAATTAATTATTAAATATAATTATTAAATAAATTAACTTTATTTGGAGACATGTCCAAACACCCATTGTGTATAAAATTTATACACTTCATATAGTAAAACATTCATTTAGGACCCATCAATGGTCTTGTATTTCGCATACGATGCACTGTTTAAGAGAAATTAGTCATTAACTAATTAATACTGGAATAATGAAAAAATTGAAATTAAAAACAGTGTTTATTGCATGATATTTTTCCAATCACCTAAAACACATAAAAGTTATACCCCGATTAAGATAAATAAAACATCCTAGACTTAGTGGTGGTCTCATATTTTTCATATTATGCACCGTTTTGGATATATTAAATTATTTATCAAGAAAGGAAATAATATAATAAAAATTAGTAAATATATTATTTTTAGAAGCGAGGAATCCAAATGACTAGTGCTTACAAATATTATACGCCACATATGGTAAACACCATATCCCAAACCTAAAAATGATATCATAATTTTCATATAACGCACTATTATAAAGTTATTCAATTATTTTTAATAAATTGACAACACTTAATAAAATATATTTAATATTTATTTATTTTTTATTTTCAGAGGCTTTACTAGCCTCAGAAACTCACCTTAACTATGTGTTTGACTCTGAAAAATATTATATTGAATTTGTAAATGTTTTAATTGTAATTTTTCTCTTATCAATTTAATATAACACATTAATTATTTTATTTCACTGATAAATAATGTTTCTACATAAGTCATTTATAATTTGTCATAATAAGTGGGAATTTATTATCACAATAAAAATCAGGATATTACAATCACCCTCTATTGTATTCTCAATTTTTGACAATAATTTCTCATGGTATTTATTGAATAACTCAAGCCAATGATCTTGATCATGAGACTCAAACTCCCTAAACTCATCATGGATCTACACATACTGCCAATTAATCTGGACTAGTGGTATCTTTTTTCCTCATAATGCATTATCTCCTTGATCTAGGATCTACAATGGATACTCCTCATAAAATTATTCAGTATCCAACCAAATTTTCTTGCATTCAATAATATGAACATGGTCGTGTATGTACCTCCAAATCTGTGACACATGTAATAAGTCGTGCATACATTGATAGCGAGAAGGTATATCTAGAAGAAATTCCACTACCCATATATGCTCGGTGATTTTAAAGGGTCCAATAAGATGTGGAACAAACTTTCCTCTCTTCTTTAAACATATGTTCCCTTAACGAGGTGTCACTCTATAAACAACCTGATCTACCATAACAAAATCCAAAGGTCTCCTCCTACGGTCAGCATCTGATCTTTTTCTACTTTGAGTGGTGATCGATTACTTCTGTATCATATGCACTCTCTTCGAGGTCTCTTGAAAATTACAAGGGCCAATAGCCTATGTCTCTCTCACCTAATTCCAACAGAGGGGCGAGTGATATGGACGCCCATAAGGATCCACATAAGGTTTCATCTAAATTGATGTATGATAACTATTTTTTATGAGAAATTAACCATTTCTAGGTGTCCATCCCATGCTTCACCAAAATCATTCATTCAATATTGAATAAAATCCTTATATACGTGCATAGTCCACTCTGACTAACTTATGGTTCGGGGATGGTACACCGTGCTCAATATCAACTGATTATCGAAGGCTTTTTACAATCGCATCCAAATATGTGATGTAAAATGTGCATCTCTATCTAAAATAGTTCTAAAATGGACTCTGTGAAGGCGCATGATCTACCATACCTAAATAAATCCTAACTCCTCTACTATGTGAGTCTCTCTGATAGGTAATAAGTGGGTATATTTCTTTATCCGATCCAAAATCACCCAAGTTTCATGACAATTCGATGGGTTCCTTGGTGATTCTGCCACAATTACCATCATGACAACCTCCCACTTTCACATAGGTATCAATAGTGGTTCCAACAACCCACACAGATTATGGAACTCTAACTTGCCCCCTCATACAGGTAAGGCATAGTTAGACAAAATAAAAAACATTCTAAGGGTATATGGTGCATTAATTCTTGTGTGATCATCCCCAAGGTTTCAACATGTGTACGTTCTAGGAGTTCACCCATCCTAATACTACACTTTCCCAAGAATGCTTAAATGTAGAGTACTAAGGTAATATCAAAAATAAAAATTCTACAGATACTCAACTAAATACATGGCTTTAGATTCATTTCCCTTTGTGTGAAGATATAGAGAAGGCTCTTGTGGTATGATTAATCACAAAAAATCTCACTAAAGAGATAGTGTCTCCAAAATTTTAGCATGTGGAAAATGTTTACCGGTACCAAGTCATGTTTAGGGAAGATATTCACATGGGGACATAGCTAAAAAGACCAATAATCTTCTACATTCTCTCTTTTCATCATTACCACTCCCAATCCCATATTGGATGCATGATGATGCACTACATAACCAAACCCTTGGATCAAGGAGTGTTGGTACTAGAGATTTATTCGACCATCACTTTAGATTAATGGAAAACCTATTCACAGTGGTCTGACCACTATAACTTCACTCCCTTCTTGTTTAGTGTTTTCATGGGTGTTGATAGTTGGGAGAAGTCTGGGATTTTCCATCGGTAATATCATATTAAACAAAGAAATCAACAAATCTCAAACATGTTTTGTGGAAATATCTTGGACACAAATTATTCAAATTTTTACGGTTCTTTAGATATAATTTCTTCAGGCCCCACATGTAATTTAAATATCTTCTCTGGAATCTAGACATCATAGTTCATCAACTAGTATAATCATGTGTTCTCGAAGCAAACTCAGGACTATATCTAGGGTGAAAGCATGTTTATATAGTGTTGTATATTTGATAAGGATATCTTCAATGAATACCATGAGGAATTATTACATGTACGTATATAAGAACTTATTATTGAGGTCCATGAACACAACTGGTGCATTCGTTAGCCCAAACAACATCACTAAATACCCTTACAATCCATACATGATCCAAAATTCATCTTTGGAATGTCCTCCTCTCTAACTCATAACTGGGGATTTCCTGATCAATGTTTCATCTTAGAGAACCACTAGATCCCTGTAAAAAATAAAAAATATCATCTATATAGGGTAATGGATATTGGTTCTTCACCATCATATAGTTCATCTTCTGGTAATCAATGCATAGTCAAATACTACCATATAACTTCATAAAATATAACATTGGTGAACCCCATAAAGAAGTAAATGTATTTATAGATCACTTTCTTATAGTGAACATGGATTAACATACACAGATAATACATCATTTTAGATGAGTATTTATTACATTACAAAAATACATCCACATGTTTCATAATTGTTTAGTGTCTTTAAAAACATGGAAATAAAATCTTTTGTCTGGGAGAAAGATCTTCAACATCTCCCATAAATATCTCCACCATTAAAAAATCTACCAAAATCTTGTCTTCATAACATGGGGAAAGGAAACATAATAAAGGTGTAACCTCAGATGCTCAGTATGGGTAAATAAAGTAAATGAGAAAGCATAAAATGAACAAAAAGTTATGGAACATGACCATAACATTTGAAGACCAACCATACATACTAAAGATCATAAGAAATATTGGAATTTAATAATACATTAATCATAAATAAATAATTAACATAAGCCTTGAAATCATACCATATGAATAGAACATTTAATTATTGCAAACACTTAAGAATATAAAAGATCTATGTCAAGGAGGCCTACAAAGTCCTATGTAACGTGTTAGTCTTGAGTTAATAACCTATGTACCTTCTTGGATATTGGGATTCCATCCGATGTTCCATATTTTTTTGGGATTTGGATTTCCTCTTTTATACACTCCTATTTTTAGATTAGGATTTTCTCCCATTTAACATCTTGTTTTAGGCATGGTATGTCATCCCGTGTACCCTCTTGTTTTGGGTATGGGATGTCCTTATGTGAACACTCTTGATTTGGGCATGGTATGTCCTCCCATTTACCATTTGTTTTTGGTTTTCAGATATCCTACCATGTACCCTTTGATCTCATAAAACATTTATCATTACCCTATGTATTTGAGAGAGATATTTGTCCCACCCATCTCATAATGAAATCATACACACATGTTCCATAAAATTATAAACATTCATATCATAACCCATGAAATTAAATTGGTTTTATAAATATGTAATCATATATTATCCAATGGAAAAATACAGGTTAGATAATCATTTCATCAAAAGTATAACCTGCAAAAAGAATTGGGTTCCAAAAGCATATAACTCGTGGAAGAGAAACAAATATCAGAAGCATCATTCCATAAAAACATAAACCATTCAATAAATAATATGGATGGAACCTTTAGATCATTTCCTAGAATGACATGAGTAACATTAATAGATGTATTCTTAGATGGAAAATAAATTGGAAAGATATGTGGAAAAATTTTCTTGAGGAAAATGTCTTTTATTATTTGAAAAAATATATCTTTAAAAGATAAAACCCTTAGAAAATCATTTCCTTTGAAAATTAATTTAAAACATAGATATAAGGCTTTAAAACAATTTGAAATAATTTTTCCTTGAAAACTTATAAAATAATCTTGAAAACATTTTGAAAATAATTTTCCTTGAAAACATATAATGGAAGCTTTAATGATTTTTTGAATACAATTTTCATTGAAAAATTATAAATGAATCTTTAAAATATTTTGAAGACACTTTTCCATGAAAACATATAAAAAATTACTCGAATCATTTTTGAAAACTAATTTTCTTGAATACTTATAAAATATGATTTAAAACATTATGAAAACACTATTACTTGAAAACATCACAAATAATATATAAAACTTATTTGAAAACTTATTTCTTTGAAAACTTATAAAAGAATATTGAAAACATTTTGAAATCAATTTTTCTCAAAAATAAATAAAATAATCTTGAAATCATTATGGAACACTATTTTCCTTGAAAACTTATAAAATAATCTTGAAAACATTTTGAAATCCATTTAATTGAAAATAAATTGAAAAATTACAATGAATTATTGAAAATGTTTTAAAAAAATCATTAAAAATAATTTTAAAACATATAAAGAAACATTAAATAAGTTATGAAAACTATTTCTTTTAAATAAATTTAAAACCGGTAATGAAAGGTGGAAAATATTTTGAAATCCTTTTTACATGAATACTTTTGAATGATTCTTGAATTGTTTTTGAAAAAAACCCTTTAATATTACTTTTAATATAATTTTATTAAAAATTATAATTTTTAACCATGTAAATAAAGTTCATAGAAATGAAGGAGGGTAAACATGTGCATGCCATATAAGGTAAAAAAATATTCATTTTTCATAGTAAAAAGTCTTGAAAAATTCCGCATTTGAAAAGAAAAAAGAAGACTCATTTGAAATAATTTGTAAAATAGAAGAATGGTAAAAATTTATTTTAATTATTGTATGATATTATTAGTATATTCATGGAAGCCCTTTTTAGAAAACATGGTTTTGATGGAACACATATTTTTGATCGGGAAGAGGGTAAAGTCGGAATTTCATTACAATACTTTCCTAACTATATTATGCACCAAAGAGTAAAACAATAGTACCAATACATGAATATATCATCAATAAAAAGTGGATAATAAACTTAATGAGTTTCCATAAGACATGGAACATAGTATTTCATCAAAGGAAGCAGAAACATAAACAATCTCGAAAAGCGATGAGATTGTTTCACTGAACTCTTACCACTTAGTAACATTGAATCATACTCCCCATGTAAGAAAATTAAATGATATTAATCTTAAAATATCATTAAAATAATGATATTTATGTTATAAAATTTCAATGGAATCATATACACCTCATCATAAAATATAGGTGCATAACAGGGCATGTGTCTTAAAGAAGGAAAATTGAGACAAAATTACTTTAACGATTTGGTAAAATTTGAATCATAAATCCCATGAAATAAATATAATGAAATGGATATATAAATACCCATAATTTTATGTTTAATACTAATAGACTACATCCATCATATGTGTACACAACATGCAAAAGGAATGGATGCTTAACAAAGCATGTGTCTCACAGTAATAAAAAGTGAGTTGAAATTCCCTAACCTTGTTTCTTTACTCTTGTCGTACTAGTTCAAATTTCCTTTGTAAAGAATATAATTCATTATACATAATTTAAAGAACCATATTATTATATATAATACCAATTATGTATTTAGTATGACTTTATATTACCTACTTATTTGTAATTTGATGTTATGGTCACATTTTGGGTAATATTTTCGTTGTTTTTTTCTTGGGTCTTAATTTGTTATATCATTGATCCATATACCTATAACACAATTTAATGAATTTAAAAAATGATATAAATTTCATTTATATTCACTAAATGTTTATTATAATAATCTATGTAATGTAGAAGTATGAAATAGAACACATCGTTCTTGGAGGCGGTAAGCTGTACATACGCATGAACGATGCTTCTATTTATTTATTTTCATATTGGAAGAAGAAAAGTAATTAAAATATATGTATATATATGTATATATATTTTAATGGCCTAGATCACTCTTGTCCATTCCATTTCTGAAATCTAGTGTTTGAGGTGTTCTGGGAGGTCAATGTGACATATCCTTAACACGTTTCCAAATTTCCAGTTATGTAAATAGTTCCATCAGTAAGGTCGATGTGAATAATTCATCAGTGAGGTCAACGTGAACAGTTCCATCAATGAGGTTGATGTGAATAGTTCCATCTATGAGGTTGAGATGAATAGTTCCATCTGTGAGCATGATGTGAACTATTCAATCATTGAGGTCGATGTGAACAGTTCCATCGGTGAGGTTGAAGTGAACTCTCCCACAGGTGAGGTAGATGTGAAGAGTTCCATTGTGGAGCTCAATGTGAACACTTCCATTGGTGAGGTCGATGTGAATAGTTCCATCTATGAGGTTGATGTAAAGAGTTCCAATAGTGAGGTTGATTTGAACAGTTATATTGGTGAGTTCGATGTGAACAGTTCCGTTGGAGAGGTTGGGGTGAATAGTTTCATCGAGGAGATCGATGTGATTAGTTTCATCGGTGAGGTCAATGTGAAAAGTTCCATCGGTGAGGTCGATGTGAATAGTTCCATCGGTGAGGTTGAGGTGAACAGTTCCATCAGTTAGGTCGATGTGAACAGTTCCATCGGTGAGGTTGATGTGAACAGTTCCACCAGTGAGGTCATTGTGAATAGTTCCTTCGTTGAGGTCGATGTGAACAGTTCCATCGGTGTGGTTGAGGTGAACAGTTCCTTCGGTGAGGTTCTAATGGTTGCCTCTTTCCTTTTCTGTATTATGAGTTGATGAACAATTTTTCCAGAATGGTGAGGTTCCAATGGTAGCCTCTTTCATTTTCCAAATTTCGAGTTCATGAATAGTGTTTCCAGAATGGTGAGGTTCCAATGGTAGCTTCTTTCCTTTTATAAATATCATGTTCATGAACACTTTTTCCAAAATGGTGAGGTTCCAACGGTATCCTCTTTCCTTTTCCAAATTTCATGTTCGTGAACAGTGTTTCCAGCTACCTACCGTTTCTCCCATTTGATGTTTCCTTTGACGTAAAATGCTTTCAAAGCATTATTTAAAGACTCTAAGGCCGATTGGAAATAAGTATGTCCTATATTAATTTTCCTAAGGCTCGAGATGATTTTACTTGGTCAACCCGCGTGGTTTAATGCGACCCACGTTTAATAGAAAATCCTGCGTATCTTGAACCGCTACTCTGTTAAATCTTCAAAAGGGATGAGATATCTTCCTCCCTAATCCTTCCTACTTGTTCTCACGTGTGAGAAGCTCGAACCTTCCACCTCTTCCCATAAGAGTTGTGTGATCAAGATTTTCTCCTTGGATTAGTTCCCCTCTGTTTCGGATGCAACCAAGTAGTATTGATCAATCTTCGTAATAAGGTATGATCTATCATCAATCTTTTGGGTTCATCTCCTTATGTTTGTCCTTTCCCTACTATGGAATGCCATATCCATGTTCCTAATGGGATTTTCTTGTGTGTTGACCGGTGTGGGGGTGTCCTACATCCTCAGGTGGATACAAGTGTCATGGGGGAGGATATCATAACTGTTGTGTGGCTCGTTCTCGTATAAAGAACGCCAAGAACCTTTTGTGGTAGGGGATTCATTCCTTCTCTTTTATTTTATGTGAAAATATATAGTTATCATGTTTTCTCCCACTAGATCAAAATAGAAGTGACATACTAAATATTTTAACCAGATAAATAAATTGATATCTATCGTATGTTATTACCTCTTATTTTTCTAGATAGTGTGATATCTATTGTTGCTTTATTTAGATTTTTGTTCTGGATGAAAATTGGAAAAGAACATAATGATAGAATTAATTGATAATTGTTCTGATAAAGCTAAAGAGGCATGTAAATAAATCTGGGTTTTCTTGTTGCAATTTGATGTTAATCAAATTGGTTTAGTAATTATGTTTAATTATTTGTGATAGCATATTGTTTAGGTTTCCCAAATTTTACGCCTACAAATAATAAATTGGTTAATCCAAGATGGATTAACGAACTGGTTGTTTGATAAAAGATAATTCATTGTAGGGTTCTAAGTTACCCTCTTGCTTGTTTAATGGCCAAGAGCCAAACTAGTATGATGTTTTTTTTCTTGCTGCATGTGTTGTGAAGTGAGCCTGGATGGCTGTTGTGAAATGTTGGGGCATGGAGGCCTACTGGTCGTGGCAACGGTTGACCCCTAGAGTGGCGAGATGCATCAGTTTATACATGTGGGTATTGGGGAGGACACCAGGGATAATGAAATGGGTTGGATGTGAATGTTTGGATGCTTACTGATTCTTATTGGTTTTTATTTTCTTTACATTCCCCACTGCTGAAGGAATATGATCTTGCTTACCCTTCTTCTGAAAGGGGCGAAGTCACACGAGGTATGCCATGTGCTTTCTGTGTTTAGCTTCTCAATGGATGATGGGTCTACACTCTTTCTATATGCCGAAAAGACTCATCGGGTAGTTCATCTACTCACCGTGTTGATCCCCCTTTGTGTTTAGTATCATAGAATGTTTTTCTAGAATTCCTGGGAATATGAGAAATTAATACTGTAAATAAATAATTGAATAAATTCTATTATCCCATGGGGTTGGAGTTTGCTGGGGAATAATGATGAGGTTTTTATTTAAAGGAACAAATAACTTTGGGTGTGAGGCTAATGAAACAAATTTGGAAATTTTTAATGGTTAATTAATGTTTAAAGAATTAATTAGCATAAGTTTTAACTAATAAAAAGCGAATAATGTAATGTAATAAATCTCTTTAAATGGTTGTGTGCTTATAGGATACCTAGTCTTATAAGTGGCATTCGAGAATTCGGGAGATGCTAGCAGTAGTTGAGTCTAATAATAGGTTATGCCCATATTGTGGTTGTGATATTTGTTATATTCTGTACTTTTTGTGTTTCTATATGATACTCCACCCCATCAGTTGGGGAAACTGAAACCCCGAGGATTCTAATCCCTTGGGGGTGTTTCCCCAACATTCTAGTCAGAGGATGGATGGATGAATACCCCCATTTGACCCCACTCTCTTCTCTTGGTAGTTACTAGTGCTGTTAGGCACAGTGGTTAGTTTTCCCCATATATGTGTGTAGAGGGATGTAATGGCTTATTGTTATTCACCTAGATATATTATGGATATAGTTTTTTATGGACTACTATAGGTGTAATGTGTATAAGCTGTGACGGCTTGAGGATCCTTACTCGATGTATGGGCTTTAATGGCTTGAGGTTTAATACCCGACGTATGATATACGTTATGGGAGATGTGGTGGCTACCAAAAACTACCAGGTTACATTTGTTATGTGGATGTGGTGGCATTGTGTCATGAGTTGCAAGTTATGGTTCTTTTCCTAGGTGTTTGCAGGCAAGCCTTTTTGGAGAGAGATGCTTAGGTCGTGCGATGTTGGGGAAAAACAGAAAACTTGTGGGGAAGTAGTAGCAGGGTAACATTGATATTCTTTATTATATTATATACTCTTGTATGTGATACTTAGTGAAAGTAGTCATGGTGAGGTTGGGAACATGGTATACCTTTTTAGGTGATGAGTTAGTTTTACATATTATTCAATGTGCTTTAGCATGATTTTGTTACTTTTTCACAAGAGGATCTAGGGAGGATCCTACTGTGTATACTGTTATACTCACCCAATGTACATATAAAATATTTTTCCGGTCACTTGGAGAAGGCTGGATATTAGGCTGGTTTCTACTAGCTTGGGGTTGCAGGAGCTGTTTAGGCTTCCTGGTTGCTGTTGTTTTCACTTTCTTTTAGGTACTTGCAGTTTTCCCCATTCAGTTGTAGTAGTTTTGCATTACATTACATATTTTTACTTGGGATTTCATTTATATTGTTGTCTGATTTGAAGTTGGTTGGTGTCTATCTTATCTATCTTTTCCGCATGTGTTCTCTTAGAGGGTAATGCCTCCCATCTATGTGTTTACTATACCCTCGATGCTAGTCTCCAACCCGAGGTCTACTGGAGTCGGTACATAGGGGCCATTAACTCCCTTCTCATATTGTTGGCCCAAGGGGGTACACATTTTGGGGAGGGGTAGTGAAATAGTTGTATCAGAGGTCTGGTTGTGGGATAGGATGGAGTTAGGGGTTAGAAACAAGTGAGGTAGAATGGGTTGGTAGAGAAACAATGTCATTCAAGTTTATTAAGTGATTTAAACTCTGGAGACCGACTGAGACATAGGTGATTAGGTCCCCCAATTATCTGATGTACAAAACATTAAGGTTACAATGGATACTAAACGAGGTTATACTAGTTTCATGGTAGATACCTAGGAAAGGATCATGCATCATTCATCCTTGTTCCTGTGTTTGAATTGGTAGACATTGGGATAGGTTATCCTAAAATGAATAAAATAAAACAATTAAACAATAAATGTCGAGTCTTCCATATTCTAGGTTTAGGAGCTCTAACGGTTTGTTATTTTACAAGTATGACTCTAGGTAAATGTCCTCATCAGGTTTTCATAGAATATGTCTAGCAGGTTGTGCCAGTAGATCGCCGTAGGATAGAGGTTGACGACGACGACACTTGGAGGAGGACACTCTGAGAGTTCCAGGGCATAGTCTGCAGAAGTAGGAGGGATCCGTTTCAGATGCAGTCAAAGAAGACTGGTTGGAGGTGGTACAGATAGGATTCAGTTCAATCCAGTCTCGAAAGGATCACTGGGTGTCTTTGGTTGTGACGATGCAATATGGATCAGTGAGGCAGTGGTGGTTCTAGTTCCTCGGGGATCACGAGGAGTAGACGATCTCATGGGAGGAGTTCTGAGACAAGTTTAGAGTAGATTTTCTTTCTTCCACCGTGAAGGCATCCAGTCACCAGGATATTCTTACCCTTCGACAGGGGATTTCCAGTGTGCGAGAGTTTGGAATCCATTTCAGGAACTTTTTACAATATACTTCATACCTATTGCTAGATAAGGGGGCTAGGGAAAGGCATTTCGAGGAGAATTTGCATCCAAATATCCAGCGCCATGTCACCCCATTTATGTTGAATACATATCTTGAGGTACTGGAGAAGGTAGAGGTCATAGAGAGGACATTGGATAGAACTAGATCATCATGGGAGGGGAGTTTATAGGATTCCTAATGAAGAAGATTGTGTTCCAGGGTTCCCGATTTTTAGGGCAGAAGAGTTTTTGTTCAGCCGGGGGTAGGTCCCAACCCTCTGCATCTCATTTCTCCAAAGGCAGCGGCTCTCAGGACTATGATAAAGGATCAGGTGCTTTTTTTCTTATGGTGGTTGCGGTCATCAATAGCGAGAGTGCAAGACCTTTTAGAGTAGCAGTTATTCACCAGGTTCCCCACTCTATGTTCCTCCGTTGAGGCAATTCTAGCTGAGGCAGTAGTAGTAGGTTGCACCATCTTTGTATTAGCATAGGGTAGACAGGGCAGGTAGAAGACAACCCTGGGACACTCCCCATCCTCCTAGAATAGAATGTTCGTATGGAGGTGGTCGTCATCAGGGTCAGAGAGGTCATGGAGGAGGTTATGTTTAGCTTCATACATTAGTGTTTCCAACTCTAGGAGAGACATAAATCGTTAGATGCACCCTTTTATTATTTTCTACCTTGTTTTATGGCTTGTTTGATGCAGGAGTGACACACTATTTCATACCACCTACCCTTGTCACTACTTTGGGACATGAGGTAGAAAGGCTACTAGTGCCCTTGGTGTTCACTATGCCATTTGGAGTCCGAGATGACTTTTTTGAAGTATGTAGAGACTTTGAGCTAGTGTTGGGGTAGCACCGCTCTTGGGGGTATTTCCTATGATTATGAATACAACCATATGATGTCATCCTTGGAATGGATTAGTTGTATTTGGTGCAGGCCATCATGGATTGCTTCAGGAGGCAGGTTGTGTTCTTTTATGCGGATGGAGAGCCCGTTGTGTTCATTGGTGAGCGAGACCCTTGGATGAGTCAAAGGTGTGTTCCATGATTATCATCCATGATGGATGAGCTGATGTTGAGTTCTTCAGATGTTCAACATTTGGAGTTTCCTAGGGTCATAGAAGTGTACCCTGATGTCTTTCCAGAAGTGGTTGTAGCAGTACCCCCTCGACAAGAGATCGTTTTTGGGATCTAGCTACAACCAGGAGTGTCTCCTATCTCTATGTCTCCATATAGTATGGCCCCTGATGAGTTAAAAGAGTGAAATATACATATTCATATGGGAGAAGTTGGGGTAGAGGTTGTCTTTTTCAGATGAAGGTGAAATATCTCTAGTGCTGAAGGTGGAAGAGTCTCAATATGGGGATCTAGAGGTGGAGGTTTGGAGGGACTGAGTTGTTTGTGGTGGGGCCCCTGATCGTTGGTCTGAGGATGAACAACGTCGATTGTTGTATCATGGAAGGATATTTGTTCCTTTGGAGATACATGAGATGGTTCTCAGAGAGTTCCATAGTTCACCATTAGCAGTGCATCCTGGCGTGACAAAGATGTATTGAGCCTTGGTGATTCAGTTTTAGTGGCCTGGGTTAATGCGTGTAGTTTCGGAGTTTGTGTCTCGATGTTTTGTCTTACGATGGGTGAAGGCCAAACACCATGTTCCTGGTGGTCTTCTCCAGCCGTTAGATATTCCACAGTGGAAGTGGGAGGACATCTCAATTGACTTTGTTATTGGTTTACCTAGAGATCAGGGAGGAAATGATGCTATTTGGGTGGTAGTGGATCATTTAACAAAATCATCACACTTCATTTCAATCAAGGAGTCAAGCTTAGTGGATGTTTTTTCAAGGAAGTATCTAGAGGAGGTGGTGAGACTTCATGGAGTTCCAATGATGATAATTTCCGATTGAGATCCTCATTTTACCTTTGGTGTGTGGAGAGCTCTCCAGCATGCTTTTGGTTCTCTGCTATGCCTTATCACTACTTGTCATCCTCAGACGAACGGTCAGATAGAGCGGACCATCTAGAATCTTGAAGAAATGTTGCGCTCTTATGTCCTAGATTTTTAAGTTTCGTGGATGAGGCACTTAACCTTGGTGGAGTTTTCTTACAACAATAGTTTTCAATCCACCATTGGTATGGTGCCTTTTGAAGCCTTGTAGGGATGGCCTTTTTGTTCTACATTGTACTAGACTGCGGTCAGAGAGTCATCAATTCTCAGACCGAAACTAGTCTAGAATACAACAAAGATGGTTCAAGTGATTCGTGAGAGGATGAAGATAGTGCAGGATCGCAGAAATCATATGTCGATCAATGGAGGGGACCCTTAGAGTTTTATGTTGGGGGTCACCTTTTTCTGAAGGTGACTCCCCTTCGTAGGAAGTGAAGGTTTGGTCGTGGGAGTAAGCTTTCTCCCCAGTTTTTTGGGCCTTTAGAGGTGTTAGCTCATGTTGAAGCTGTGGCGTATCGAGTAGCACCCCACCCCCCGTAAAAGATCCGGAAACAAGATGTTTTTTAGGTGTCATAGCTTCGTCGTTGTCTTCATGATGATGCTCAAATCATCGATCCGGGAGAGATCAATGTTGATGATGATGCGACTTTTGAGGAATGACCTGTGGGGATCAAAGACTACAAAAAGAATGTTTTGTGCAAGCATTCTATCCCATTGGTTTGTGTCTTGTGGCGACACAGTGGCACAATGTAGAGTAACTAGGAACGTGAGTCACAAGTATGTACACAGTACCTAGAGTTGTTTTATGTTTAATTATTTTCATGTAACGATGTCCCCTTGTGGTTATAGACCTTCCATGTTTATGAAATGGATTTCTTTGGTTGCTTCTTGTGTCTTTCTCTCTTTTGAGTGGTATCTCGATGGGTGGTTGTTCAGACTGATTTTATGTTCCCTTTAAGGATGGTTCTGAATTATCAAGGACGAGAATGTTTTCAGAGTTATCTGATGTCATGGCCCAGACCTCTCTCTTACATTCTACTATTGGTATCTGGTATTTGAGGTTTTCTAGGAGGTCAAGGTGACATATCCCTAACACTTTTCAAAATTTCCAGTTATGTGAATAGTTCCATCGGTGAGGTCGATGTGAACAGTTCATCGGTGAGGTCGATGTGAACAGTTCCATCACTGAGGTCGATGTGAACAGTTCCATCGGTGAGGTTGAGGTGAATAGTTCCATCGGTGAAGTGGATGTGAACAGTTCCATGGGTGAGGTCGATGTGAACACTTCCATCAGTGAGCCCAATGTGAATAGTTCCATCGATGAGGTCGATGTGAACAGTTCCATCCTTGAGGTTGATGTGAACAGTTCCATCGGTGAGGTTAATGTTAACAGTTCCATCGATGAGGTCGAGGTGAACAGTTCCATCGTTGAGGTCGATGTGAACAATTCCATCGGTGAGGTCGATGTGAACAGTTCCATCGGTGAGGTCGATGTGAACAGTTCCATCGGTGAGGTCGATGTGAACAGCTCCATCGATGAGGTCGATGTGAACAGTTCCATCGGTGAGGTCGATGTGAACAGTTCCATCGGTGAGGTCGATGTGAATTGTTCCATCGGTGAGGTCGATGTGAACAGTTCCATCGGTGAGGTCGATGTGAACAGTTCCATCGGTGAGGTCGAGGTGAACAGTTCCATCGGTGAGGTCGATGTGAACAGTTCCATCGGTGAGGTCGATGTGAACCGTTCCATTGGTGAGGTCTATGTGAACAGTTCCTTTAGTGAGGTCGATGGTAACAGTTCCATCGGTGAGGTCAATGTGATGAGTTCCATCGATGAGGTCGAGGTGAACAGTTCCATTGGTGAGGTCGATGTGAACAGTTCCATCGGTGAGGTCGATGTGAAGAGTTTCATCAACGAGGTCCATGTGAACAGTTCCATCTTTGAGGTTGATGTGAATAGTTCCATCAGTGGGGTTGAGGTGAACAGTTCCATTGGTGGGGTTCTAATGGTAGCCTCTTTTCTTTTCCAAATTTTGAGTTCCTAAATAGTGTTTCCAGAATGGTGAGGTTCCAACGGTAACCTCTTTGCTTTTCCAAATTTTGAGTTCTTGAACAGTGTTTCCAGAATGGCGAGGTTTCAACGGTAGCCTCTTTCCTTTCCCAAATTTCGATTTCATGAACAGTATTTCCAGAAAAGTGAGGATCCAACGGTAGCCTCTTTCCTTTTCCAAATTTTGAGATTATGAATAGTGTTTCCAGCTTCCTACATTTTCTCCCCTTTGACGTTTCATTTGATGTAAAATGAATTTAAAGCTTTTTTTAAGGACTCTAAGGCCGATTCAGAGGTCGTAACTCCTATATTAATTTTCCTAAGGCTCGAGACAATTTTACATCGTCAAACCTTGTTGTTTAATTTGATCTGCTTTTAATGGAAAATTCAGTGTATGTTAAACCACTACTCTGTTAAATCTTCTAAAGGGACGTGATACATTCCTCCTTGTTCTCGTGTTTGAGACACTCAAGCCATCCATTCCTTCCTGTAGGAGTTGTACGATCAATATTTCCTCCTTGGATTAGTTCACCTTTTTTTGATGCAACCAATTAGTACCGATCAATCTTTGATATAAGGTATGATCTATCATCATTCTTTTGGGTTCATATCCTTCCATTTCTCCTTTCCCTTCTATGGAATTCTATCTTCATGTTCATAATGGTATTTTCATGGGTGTTGACCGGTGTGGTGGTGTATCTGCATCCTCAGGTAGATATAGTTGTCACGGGGGGAGGAGATCTAAACTGTTGTGTGGCTTGTTCTCATATAAAGAATGTCAAGAACCGTTTGAGGTAGGGAATTCATTGCTTCTCTTTTATTTTATGAGCAACAGTATATTTAGCATGTCTTATCCAACTAGATAAAAATGGAATTGATATAATAAATATTTTAACTAGATAAATAAATTGATATAGATCCTATGTTATTGCCTATTTTTTTTATAGATAGTTTGATATCTATTCTTTCTTTGTTTAGCTTTTAGTTCTTGATGAAAATTGGTAATGAACATAAAGATATAATTAATTGATAATTGGGTGGATAAAGATTAATATGCATGTAAATTAATTTGTCTCTTGTTGTAATTTTATGTTAATAAAATTAATGTAGTAAGAATGTTTAATTATTTTCAATAGCTTACTGATTAGGTTTCCCAAATTTGGTACCTACAAATAAAAAATAGGTTAATCCAAGATGGATTAATTAACTGGTTGTTTGATAAAAGATAATTCCTTTTAGGGTTCTGAGTTACCCTTTTCCGAGTTTAAGATCCAAGAGCCCAATTGGTATGATGTTTTTCTCCCTGCTGCTTGTGTTCTTCCATGAGCCTGGATGAATGTTGTGATATGTGGGGGCAGGGAGGCCTACTGGTTGTGGTAGTAGTTGATGCCTAGAGTGGTGAGATGCATAATTTTATGAATGTGGGTGTCGGGGAGGACACCATGGATGATGAAATGGTTTGTATGTGAATGTTTGGATGCTTGCTGATTCATATTGGTGGTTTATATACTTTACATTCCCCACTACTCAAGGCAGCTGGTCTTGCTTACCCTTCTTCCGGAAGGGGTGAAGACAAGCGAGGTATGCCACGTGATTTATGTGTTTAGATTTTCAAGGGAAGATGGGTCTACACTCATTATATAGGCAACAATGACTCGACAGGTAGTTCATCCCCCCACCGTGTTGTGCCCCATGTGTTTAGTAGCATAGAATAGTTTTCTAGAATTCCCGGGAATATTGGAAAGTAATGATATAAATAAATAATTGAATAAATGAAGTCAACCCATGGGGTTGGAGTTTTCTGGGGTGAAATGTTGAGGTTTTAATGTAAAGGATCAATGAACTTTGGGTGTGATGCTAACAAAATAAATTTGGAAACAGTTAATTGTTAATTAATCTTTAAAGATTTAATTATCATAAATTTCAACTAATAAAAATTGAATGAAGTATTGTAATAATACTCTTTAAATAGATTTGTGCATATAGGATACCTAGTCTTAGAAGTGCCAGCCAGGAATACGAGAGACATTAGTTGCAATTGAGTTTAAGACTAGGTTATTCCCACAGTGTGGTTGTGATATATAGTATATTATGCACTTTTTCTGTTTTTATACGCTAATCTACCCCATTAGTTAGAGAAACTGACACCTTGAGGATTCTGAGCCCTGGGGATGTTTTCCCCAACATTATTGTGGGAGGATGGATGGGTGACTACCCCCTTTGTCCCCACTATCTTCTCTTGGTAGTTACTTATGCTGGTAGGCATATTGGTTAGTTTTCCCCATATATGTGTGTAGAGGTCTGTAATGTCTTGTGGTTATTCACACAAATATATTATGGATATTGTTTCTTATGGTCTATTATAGGTGTAACATGTATAGGTTGTGACGGTTTTAGGATCCTTACTTGGTGTGTGGGAAATAATGGCTTGAGGTTTAATACCCGATGTATGAGACACGTTATGCGAGCTATGGTGGCTCCCATAAAAAACTAGGTTACTTTGATTACATGGACATGGTTGTTTTTTGCAGGAGGTGCGTGTATTGGTGCTTTTCCCATGTGTCTGTGGGAAGGCCTTTTTTGAGAGAGATGCTTAGGATGTGCGACGTTGGGGAAAGGAGGCAAACCAGTGGGGAAGTAGTAGTGGGGTACCCTTGATATTTTTTATTGTATTATATACTATTGAATGTGATACATGGTGAGAGTATCCATAGTGAGTCTAGTAACATAGTATACATGTTTAGGTGACGAGTTAGTTTCCATTTTTGTTCACTGTGCTTTAGCATGATTTGTTTAATTTTGCATGAGAGGCTCTAGGGAGGATCCTACTGAGCATACTATTATACTAACCCTATGTATATATAGATTGGTTTTCAAGTCACATGGATAATTCTAGAGATCATGATGGTTTCTACTAGCTTGGAGCTGCAGGAGCTGGTTGGGCTTCATGGTTTCTATTGTTTTTACTTTCTTTTGGGTACTTGCATTTTTTCCGTTTTAGTTGTAGTAGTTTTACATGACATTACATATGTGTACTTGGGATTTCATTTATATAGTTTTCCGAGTTGGATTTGGTTGGTGTATGTCTTATCTCTATCTTTCTAATGTGTTCTCTTAGAGGGTAATACCTCCCATATGTTTGTTTAATATACCCTCATTTCCAATCGCCAACCTGGGGCCTACTGGAGGCGGGACTCAGGGGCCATTATCTCTTTTCTCGTATTGCTGACCCAGGAGGGGTACACTTTTTGGGAGGGGGTCATGACATATATGATTATTCTAGTGTTATTATTATATCTTATATATAATATAATTTCACTAGACCCATCCTTAAATAATTCCATGTTGTGTTTGAATGAGTCACATTGCTTTGGGAGGCGGTAGTCCACACTTCTACAAACAAAATTATCATTTTTACACCAAAAGGAAAGTAAAAATATATTCATTATAAAAGGAATAAATAATATCAAGTAAATAATAAATATAATATATGACATATATAAATTTAGGTTCCATTATAATATCCCCCATGAGAGGTGGTAAATGAAAAATGAAGCATCATTATTTAGCAAGGCGGTAGTTCATCGTGCACATAAATTGTATATTCATTACCCAGTAGATGAATGTGTGTGTAATGTGTGGTTTGAAACCTTATCGTAAACAAATCCTAGTATATTTAATATATTTGCGTAGTTATACAATAATTGAATAAATATAGTGGACATGGTGGAGAAGCTAAATAAAAGAAAAGAGCTTGAGAGAAGAGGTTAACTCTTAACCGAGTAACTCCTTCTGATTTGTGCTAAAAGGCTTCATTGGATTAAGTTATTCCCAAGTATATGAATCTATGTGGAAGGGAAAAATGTTTAGAAGTGTGTTGGTAATATATTTTCCAAACATAATAGGTTTTAGAGGTGTTAAGAAGAGCGGGAGGTGGTGGCCTTTTACATGGAAGGATAATGACTCACTTGGAATTTTTTTAAACAAGTTATGTCTACACAAATTCTTATATAATAAATTCATAAAAACCAACAAAAATCATTAATTTAAGGTTAATGGCTGAAATATAGACATTTGATGGTGGTTTTCGTGTTTATAGGTCATCTGTGACACTAATATTATGGTTTAGTCCCTAATTAATATTAATTTGACCTTAACAGTTGTGATTAATTTCAATGACTTTTATGAATATTTTATTAATTAAAAATTAACATGATGTAATTAGAATCTAAATATTATACTGATGATAATGTTATATGTACGTTTTACTAAATTCAATTCATAGAAGCCAAAAAATTAAGATTAATTTTAATCCCATAGTTGGGATGAAATAATAGGGTTTTAATGTCAAAAATTATTCAATTTTTTTTTGTTTTTATATTATATTTCTAAGTGAAATTGATTATAATGAAAAACATTATATTAATTGATTTATACTTGATATAAGGTGAACTTAAAATAAATTAATGTATAATTTAACATTAATAATTATTTTAATGAAAAGGTTTTTATTAACTAAAATGCATTACTTTTCACTATTTATCAAAAAATAAAGTTTCTCAAAAAAATCCAAAAAATTCACCCTATGCTAATTTAGAACACCAAACTCAAAAATGAATATTATATTATCAAATTAAATTTCTAGATATGTTTAAATTTAATTTTTTTGTTCTTTATAGAAGCACGTGCTATAAAGATGGATATGGGAATAGCCATAATTTTATGTATAACAATCATATAATACATCCAAGTTAAGTATATACACCACACAAAACGAATTTTTGGTGAATAAAGAAGTAGCTCATAGAAATCAAAAAGTGAGATGAAATTTCCTTACCTTGTGTCAGTACTCTCGTTATACTCATTCAAACCTACTATATAATAAATATAAATTTTCTATAAATATTATAAAAAAACATATTCTTATATATAATACTATATATGGATTTATTATATCTTTTATTACCCACTTTTTTGCAAGTTCATGTTAAGGTTATGCTTTTGGTAATATTCTCTTTGTTTTTCGCATGTGTCTTAATTTGTTATATCATTGGACCTTATACAAGAAAAATAATTTGAATAATAAAAACCATGATATGAATGTAATTTATATTGATTATATTTATATTATAATAATATATATAATATATAAGTATGAAATGGAATAAACCATTAACGAAAATGGTAAGTTGTACGTACGCATGAATTAATGTTTCCATCTTTTGTTGTTGTATTGTAAAAAACCAAGTACATGAATTATATTTATATATATGTATATATATCATTATTATAGTAGCATTATTATATCATATATATCATATAAGCTCACTAAACCGATACTTAATACATTCCATGTAGTTTGTAAATGAATCATGTCGCTTTGAGATGGCGATAGTCCATACTTTCTAAAACGAAATTATAATCTTTACAACAAATGGAAAGTAAAAATATAAGTGTTGTAAAAAAATAAATATGAAAAAATACATAATAAATATAATATATGACATATATAAAAATAATTTCTATCATAATTTCCACCGTGATAGGGGTAAAAGAAAAATTAATAATCCTCATTTAGTAAGGTAGTAGTTCGTCGTACACATAAACAATATGTTTACTACCCATTAGATAGATGTTTGTGTATGTGTAGGTATAAATATTATCATAAAAAAATCCTAGTATATTTAATATACTTTTGTTTTTATACAAGAATGAAATAAAGAGAGTGTAGGGGTTGTTAAGGAAAATAAAAGAAAGGATCTTGAGAGAAGAGGTTACATATTAATTGGGTAACTCTTTTTGGTTTATGCCAAAATTATTCCTTGGATTTATTTATTCCCAAAGAGATTTTTATAGGAGTATGGATGGTATTTTGATAAGTGTAATGGGCATATATTTTCTGAACCAAATTGGTTTTAGAGGTGTTAAGAAGAGAGAGAGGTGGTGGACTTATTTAGGGAAGGAAAATGACTCACTTTGAATTTTTGAAAACGAGTTAGGTGTACACATGTTATTATGTATAAAATACATAAAACCTACCAAAATAATGAATTTAAGGTTTATGGCCGAAATCTGGCCATCCAATGGGTTTTGGACAAATTTTTGGGTCATTTTTCCCCTTGAGATTAAGGTTTAGTCCCTAATAAAACATAATTTGACCTTAATCACAGAGATTAATTTTAATCACTTTTACTAATCTTTTTTGTAAAAAATATATATGATCTAATAAGACTCTAAATATTATATGGATTATAACTGTTCATGTCCACTTTTTGAAATTAAATTCACAGAAATGGAAATAATGATATTATTTATAATTTGACAGACATGAAGAAATAAATGGTTTTTAAAATATATAAAATGTTCAACAGATTGTAAAGATTTTACCTTCAATTTCAAATTGAAATTTATTATTAAGATATAAATTTTATTAATAGATTTATAATTGATCTAATGTGACATTAACAAATTAAATTTGATTTAAAAATAATATTTATTTAAACAAAATAGCAGTAATAAACTAAAATGTAGTATTTTTGACTATTCATCAACAAATGAAGTTTCTCAGAAAAATCACAAACATTTACCCTAATATAATTTCATAATTTTAAATTCAAAAATAAAACTTATTTTATCTAATTAAAATTCTAGTTGTGTTTAAAATTAATTAATTTTCATTACAAAAGTACATGGAAAGCAATTAATTTGAGAAATAGTATGTTTAAACATATAAAGGCTGTATAAAAAATTATTTCTTCTAATATCAACATATTTTATTTATATAAAACCATTAAAAAAATATTTTAAAAGTTGTTATTACTATTCATATTTTTCTGTTTTAACATATATGTCATAACTAACTCATTTAAATAATTATAGCAATAAAATTATGTTTCTTAGAATCTTAGTATTGTGTGTAACATATGACAAGTCTGTATTGCATGTAGTCCATGACATATCAGTGTTGCATGTAGCACAAGCCAAATTAGTGTTTCATGTAGTGTAATGCAAGTTGGTTCCCTGTGAAAGGAATATTTGGATTAATTTTTTAATATATATATATATATATCTTTGTGTGTGTGATTAAAACTATTTCCAATGTCATGAAAAATGAAAAATATCAAAAAATAAATTAATTCAAAAAATATATATCTAAAAAAATCTCAGGGGTGTAAAATTTTTGTCCACCTCATATTGATAATCCTAGATATCCTTCCACTCATTTAAAACCATGAGATATGGGTATTGAAAATGAAGCTCTCCCAACATGAGATCGGTCTCTGAAAAACATGTAAGTCCTTTAGAGTCTCTACTAGGTCAAAGATTCCCAAAAATAGCACAACATATTCTTCTAAATCCAGAGAGCCTCTAATGCACTAAAAGGATGTAAAAAGGTAGAGTTTAAAATCACAACATTTTCAACCATAGTTCTTAAATCATATTCATATGAAAGATACTAAGCAATATACTTTAGGTTGAAGTGGCCCTACTACCTATACCATTGAGAAAGTATGGGAGAAGGCTCAAATGTGTTCTCCAAAACATCCATTAGTAATGATGAAACAACTTCCTTTGTATAATTATTTCATTATGCATTCCAATTAATTCCATAAACAATGTTAACATGAGATCTTATATAATGTGAAGAAAATAATTCAGAAAGAAAATAAGTCAATAAGATAAACTATAATCAGTATATGGGATCACACAAGGTTTTCCTAAGACTCCACCATAAACCCAAGTTATAAACCTCCAAGCACTAACCCTTGCCTCTATCCCTGTCTGTTATTCCTTGTAATCATATATATGTTTACACAAAAAAAATTCTCCGTTAAACTAATTAATCCCAATAAAGATGTATCACACAACATGACTACACAAATATATCACACAAAAGAATCTATCCCAAACATATAACATTAATCAAGGAATTTAATTAGTGAACTACTATAAAGCACAAAAATAGGTATATGTATGGAATTGATCCAATGTTCCCATTCATAATGAATGAACATACATGAAATATCATAAATCACATATCAACATCGTGTTCATCTTTCAAGGTGATTATAAGGAAAAATAACAACAAACAGAACTCCCCCACATTATGGAAACAATGAATTCTAGTATAAAATGTTGTCGAGGAACTAACGTAGTACCCATAACTAAGTTCCAACCATCCTAAAATTGGTATAACTATTCCCAACCCAAGATAAGAGAATAAAAACGTTAGTGAGTCCTAATTCCTTGATACTATTTATAACATCCCAACCTGAACCACTAAGTCAGATCTGGAATTCCATATAACCACATGTGGGACACGTCATATGCAAGAGGTTGCCAAGTACTAGAGAGGATTTAATTCTGTAACTTGGGGATATTATACCATCATTATCACTTCATACGATCAGAAATAAATATAGAAATTATAATGGATAATCAGAGTAAACAGGCGTAAAGTAAATGAAATATATGTCACAAAAATAAAAGCAGTTCCCAATGTGGAAAGCCTATATAGAATGAATAAAGTAGATGATAAATAAAAGAACGTTAGGGTTCTTTGATATCTTCCTTGGTCCTCCCCAACTGTATACTCTACCTTCTCAGACATCCACCATAGGGCCCTTTCCCTTCACTGAGTCTCTCATGAAATCTACAAGGGATTTGAAATACTCGGTTAGTGTGTGAGTAGAAGACATAGTAGGGCACCACCAATGTGCCCTTAACTTGATGTTCTCAAGTCTAAAAGTTTATTAAATAATAATAATAAATATAGGATGTCCATAAACATAAAATCAAAAACTGAGCGATAGTGAACTAACCAAGATGCCCCAATCCTCAGTTGTACCTACTTTCCCTCCAAACTAAAAGATGATTGAATGAGTGAGAAGAAGAAAAATATGCCTTATAAATTTTTATGATGTTGTTGTGGAGGTGATACCCAATGTTATCTTTTCCTCAAGAGGAGCATATTACCCAGATCCTCTATATGCGAATAACTAGTACTCAAATCAGCTAGGATATCTAATAGTGAATGGAACTTGGAATTAAGGCTACCTAGAGCATACCCTTGACCCGACACAATAGATATCTCATACATCTACACTGTGTTCAAGTCCCTCATTGCTATAATCATAATCAATAATTCTCCCCCACTAAGGGATTATTATGTCAAAATGGTCCACCTATATCAAATACCACTAACACCAACAAGGCATAATAACACATACAATGGGAGATCACAATAGTAATCATAGTATATCAACATGAGTATAAAGTATCATACATAACAACTTATGACCATATTAAAACATGGATAAAAGATAAACTAATTTCACTCATGGAATCAAAATGGGTTTTATGGGCTACACACACACACTGACATTTGATCACAATAATGAATGGTAAATAAAAAATGCTAATAAATATAGTCATCAAGGTAAAATATTTAATCACAATCCCATAATGGTAAGGAAATTCTTACCCCAAAAGTCAGGAATACCAATTTTTAGTTTTATTATTACCCAAGGTGACACATCAATGTATCAAGTTGTTGGAAGGTTGATGCCTGAGGTATGTCAGGGGTTCCTAGAACAAAAAAACAACTATTTTATTACCAAAATAAGTAAAATATCATAGGATATGATACATTATCTCTCATACATAATTTTCAAATTATCAATTAAATTTATCACATGCGATGAAAAATTATAATTTCACAATATTATTTAAAATATCACATGTTATTATAATTTATAATTCTCAAATTATCATTTAATCTATCACATGATATGGTAGTTTATAATTTATAAATTTTAATTATTACATACAATGATAATTTTACATATTTAAATTTTCTCATTTAAATTATCATATCCAATGGTAACTATATTTTCAGGATAATTTGAAAATGCGGTGATAATTTATGTTTTTTAAATTACCATTTAAATTATCACATGAGTTGATAATTTATAATCATCAAATTTTTTGATAAATTATTCACTGATTGACATTGCTATTATTGCTTGATGATTTTTAAATATTATACTTTGATAATCCAGTTAATCATATGTTTGATAATTTATTTATTCAAATCATCATTTTATAATCCAATTAAAATTATCACTTGATAATTTTTTGTTTATAATTTATATTCATGATCAAACATTCCTTTTATTTTTCATGCATGAGGAAGGGGAGGAAAGAAAAAATAAAATATTATAACAAAAAATAGAAATAAGAGGAGAAATTCCTTTTTACAGTGCACCTAGTCTGACCCTCTCCCGACAGTGCACTTCGATTGTGTGGTAAGGGAACATGGAATTAGTTCAAGCTTCACCAAAGATCGGCATCAGTATTATTGGTGTGATTAAAAGGTAGAAATAACACCCATCTATTTATTGAACCCTGAACATGTGTCCACCATTTTAGAATAGAAAAATCTTTCATCATTCCACTATTTCAATTGATAACCTTGCACGATGTCAATAGATTCATGGTGGGGATTTATGTCTAGGATTATTCAGTCAGAACGAGTGAGAATGATATGCTTAAAAAATCCCAAAGATTTAATGGATGAATATTCCTTGTCGAAGAAGAATATATTTTCCCATTTTTTATATTTTTTTATAAATAAATAAATACATTATTTTATATAATTATCATATAAATTAATTTAATTTAGACACATGTCTAAACACCCATTGTGTATAAAATTTATAGCTTTTCTATGGTAAACGCGTCCGTTTAAGACCTAACAATTGACTCAGATTTCTCATATGATGTATCATTTGAGAGAAATGAATCATTTATAAATTAAAAATCTGAATAATTAAAAAATTAAAAACAAAAAGGGTTTTTATTGCATGTAATGTGGTTGAATAGTTGATGATCATAACATTTGTACCACTCCTAGGGTAAATACGATGACAATGACCTAATAGTGGTCATGAATTTGTCATACTATGAAACTTTTGGGAGATATTAAATTATTTTTAAATAAAGAATGCATTATAATAAAAATTATTAAATAAAATACTTTTTCAAGCGAGGCATCAAAATGTCTGATGCTTAAAAATTTTGTTACCTTCATACATTAATCACCACATCCCAGACCTAACGGTGGTCTCATATTTTCCATATGACGTAATGTTTTTTATTTATTCAACTATTTTGAATAAATTTCCCATTATTAATATAATATATTTAATATTTTGTTATTTTGTCTTCTTTAAGGTGTTACAGGCCTAGAAAACCCACACTAAGTCAATTTTTGATTTCAAATCATATTCTGTTAAATATTCCAAAGTTTTAACTAAGCTTTCTCTCTTATGAAAAGCCTTTAACACTTTTATTATGTTATTTCGTTGATCAATAATTGCTTCCGCATGAGGCATTTATAAAATATCAAAATAAAAAGGTTTTTTATTATCATTGTAAAAATTTGGATTTAATAGAATCCATTAGTAAAAACTATCTAACAATGAATAATTTTTTTATACATAAATATAATGTTAACTTTGGTAAAATCTAATTACCATAGTAAAAGTTGAAATGGTGAAAGTAATAATGGTAAAGGGCATGAAACATGATAAAAACATGTCTATAATTGAGTATATGAGGTTTTGATAGAACTTATCTCTTTCCAACTCCATTATTGTCTATTTTTGGATCCACTATACATTTTTATCATGTGATCCATATATATAGGTTAATAAATTTGGATAAAAAAAATACAATTCTCTAAATTATAAAAGGAATTCTAACTAACTATTTAAAAAATTCCAAAAATTTTGTATTCCTGATAATAATATTCCATTTTTCCTTCCCCTAGAATAATATTTCACTCTATTAAGCTTCTGGTCACATGATATTTTCCTATGTCATCCACTTCCAAGGGATCCTCTAAAGAAATCTCCATGTTCTCAATGTGAGTAATCATTTTTGTTAGTTTTTTTATTTTATATCTTAATATCCGACTATAATTTACAAATAAACAATTAATTACATAATTATTGGTTATATTATTAGTTTTATTTTCTTATGGTAATAATTTTTAATCCCCATTTCTATTTCCTATTATGAAAAATGAAATTTAGATTCATGTGTTGTGTGGACTGCCACATACACGATGTGGCATGTTTCCTTTTCCTTAACCACCAGTAATGAATGGTCTAAAGGGGTAATTTAATAAAAAATTGTGATATTTATATCATATTTATTTTTCATGAATTACATCATATTACTCCATTCTCCCAATCGATGGGTAATTAAATCTTCAAATCATGTGTACATGTGGACTATCACCTACATTAAAGGATTGATTTTATTTTCTTTTCATCACCACCATACATGGCTGGTCATGAGGATATGATTAAAGGATAAATATTATGTTTATTATTTAATTAAGGTTCTGGTATGAAAAATTGTTTAACTTATTAATGAAATGACCAACAAATATTATCTTTTATTCAATCGTTTAAATCAAATGAACCAAGTAGAAAATGATCTCTTCATTAAAAGTAATGAAATTATATAAATTTTATTCTCCTTATAATCTTTTAAATTTATTATATATCACACTAATAAGAAACAAATAATATCATTATGATTTTTTATAATTATATTCCAACTAAAGCACATCATAATCACCCTGTAATTGTAGTTGGTTAATGTGTAGGTCAGTTTAACCACCTACTTGAACACCACTATGAAAATATATCATGAATAAATATGATAAATTATTTAATAGTATAATATGTTTTAAATATAAAAAAAAATTCCTTTAATGTTATATCAACATTTAACTCATTAATTATGGAAACCCTTTTTATTCCTTAAGAATCAATGAAACATGCTCATTGCTGATTTCAACCTCATGGATCGTAACTGAAACTACAATGGAATGAAATTATATATTTATAAAATATAATGGAACATATATTAATCTACCTCTATTTATATATTAATTATTAAATTTGTACCAATAAAGAATACCAACACTATTTTTACGAAACAAGATAAAAGCGATAAATATTATTTACACCTAATGTTGAAAATAGGTAAAACCTAAATAACATATCTATATAATGATTATAAATTATCATGTTAAATGGTAATTGTTATGAATAAGGATATATATTATGTATTTCTAAAACTTAATTAAATTATTCAAAATAATTGGTGCAAGTGCAGAACAAATCCGGATTTAGGTAATGGTCTTCGCATCAAATCCCCCTCTTTGAGTCAGAATTTGTATTCTGCACTTAATTTCAATTATGTGGTGTAAATATTTTTTGGTTTTATATAATAATAATATGTAAATATTTACTTTAATAAAAACTAAACATTGAATGATTTATCTTCAATAATCACTTTTTAAATAAAAATAAAAATTAGAGTACCTGGAAAACACAAATTGTAGAAGTATTCTTCTATCGTGGAGGGGGAGAATTTTGATAAAGTTCATGAAGTAGTGAAAAAAGAGCTATTCCTCCAAGGTGAGGACACTGTCCAACAGATATGTGATCATATCATGAAGATACCCGAAGATTGATGTGGTGTCAGTTCCTTCAACTTAGATGATGAAGAACAGTATGGGAGGAAGAGAGAAATCACTAAAACTAATAGAACAAGACATAATCCTCTTATATATGAGGAGAATGAGGCTCCTCACATCATACGTGTTTCATAGTTTTGGTAAAATTTATCAAAAAACTTCAATGAATTAATATAAAACTATTAAAACATTTACAACAGTATGTAACTGATAAAAAAATTGTTTTGGAAAAAATATGTATCATATATATTTTTACTATTGCATGACATGCATGTATTAAATATATACTCGTATATATATAATATAATAAAATATATTATGTATAATTTTATTGTACCTCAAATAATCTCCCACTTGCAATAAACCCCATAAGTGTATTATGCATAACATCACATCTCTTTGTGAATCCATCCAAAAATTTTTTAGATACCGTGTTTCATAAAACTGTATTCATATTGAACATTTTTTATAATATTTTACCATTATAAAGGGGTTTAATTGTGTGTCCATAAAAACCATAGCTATATAGACCCTCTATTTTCATACATTAACAATACTTCACTTTTTTGGAATTTGTAAAACATTAAACAAATAGATTCCCAGATACCGTACTAGTTTGGTTCCTTTAGAACCATAGAATAAAATAAGACTAGCTTATTGAAAGATCATAAATGTTTCCCAAAAACATCTTCCCCCATAGTGATTCTAATTAAAAAACTTTCTTTATAAAATGGGGAAAGGAAACATATGAAACAGGTGAGATCAAATTCTTAGTTTGGGTAAATAAATGGAATGTGTATGGATATCATAAATATATGGGTATAAGGATGAGATAATGATCATTAGAACAACATACCCTGCATATCAAAGATTATAAACATAAATCATGGAATTGATATTTTCAGTTCAAAAACATGAATAATAAGGAAATAAATATCAAAATATATGAATGAATAACATATGAATAATACATGGAATGGTGGTATAAAATTCAACATCTATCTTAGTGTACATGTAAAAGTAGAAACAAGTTCACACATTAAGTTAAGGACTTGAAATAAGGCCCACTTAAAGACTTAAGTTTATGCAATCAGGACCACACATAATGTTGTGAACATAAAATAATATTCATGTATATAATTGTGAACATGAAATCAGGATTACACATAACATTGTAAACATATAATAAGGTTCATCAATAACATTATGAACATGTAATTAGGTTCATGCATAAACTTATGAGATGTAAATAGGTCCGTGAATAACATTGTGAACATGTAATTAGGTTCATGCATTACAATTATACTCATGAGTCATCTATCGCAACCCAATGCATTGTATAAGAGATAGGCCCCAACCATCTCATAATGAAATCATATATATATGTGCCAAAAGATAAAAAAACATTCATCATTTCATGACCCATAAAAATATATTGGTTTTGTAAATCTCAAATAATAAACATCAAAATTAAATGGGTATCATTAACATTTCGTCAAAAAAATAACCTATTAAAAAGATATAGGTTTCATAATTGTTTCAGCAAATCATAACCTTTGAAAATAAGTGATTTCAAAATCATAGAACCCATGTAATAGAAATCTGTGTCATAGGCATCATTCCAAAAAAATAAACCATTCATGAAAAAACATGAAAAGAACCTTGGGATAATTTCTTATATGATAATGATTAATATAAACAGATGTAATATTAGATGGGAAATAACCTGGAAATATATTTTGAAAACATTTCTTATGGAAAATATCATTTCTTCTTTGAAATGTACTTTTAAAACATGAAAAATTTAACAAAAAAATTCTTTGAAAATTCATTGAAAAAATAGAATGGAGTATTGAAATAATTTTTAATTCCTTTTCTCATTAAAATATATAGAAGAGTCATGAAAACATTTTTCCTTGAAAACTTATATAATAAGATTGAATACATTTTCAAAACCTTCTATTTTAAAATATGTTGAAAAGATATAAATAAGGATTGAAAAAATTTTGAAAACCATTTTCCTTCAAAACATATAAATGAAGCTTGGAAACATTTTGAAAACCATTTTCTTTGAAAAAAAAATTCAAAGAATATAAATATTGAAAATGTTCTGAAAACCATTTCTCTGATAATTAACGTAAAAATATCATAAAAACTATACTTTTAAACATGAAAAGGAATCTTCATAGATATGAAAGTAATTAAATCTTTACATACTGTATGAGGTAATAAAAGCGTTCCTCTTGGATGGTAAAAGTTTAGAATAATGAATTCCTCGGAAAGGGATGAGAAGATTCATGTGAAAAAATTGGTAAAAGAAAAAAAGGAAAAAATAAATTTTTACTGATTATATAATAATAGTATTATATACTTGGAGACCCTTTTTATAAAACATCATTTTGAAGAAACCCAAATTTCCGACCTAATATAGGGTAAATTCAGGCATTCATAAAATTACTTTACTAAATATCATATGTACCAATGAGTGAAAAAATGGTACAAATACAATAATAAATCATGAATAACCAGTGGATAATAAGATTAATTTAGGTTCTTGATATATAGATCTTAATATTTCATCAATGTAATCCTAAACATAAACAATCTCATAAAGTGATTAGATTCATTCAATAAACTCTTACCAATTAGTAACATGTAACCATAATCCCTGATAAGAAAATGAAATTAAATGAAGCTTATAATATCATTAAATTAATTTGATTAATTATATAACATTTCAAAGGAATTGTATACACTTCAAGGAAAAATATAGGTGAAAAACATGGCATGTGTCTCAAAGAAGGAAAATCGAATCTAAATTACTTTAACGATTTGGTAACTTTTGAAAGATAAATACCTTGAAAAAATGTTCATAAAATGGTTATTTAAATGACCATAATTTTAAGTATAATATTAATACAATGCATCCATGGGTAGTATACACACCACTCAAATGGAATAGATGGTTAATAAATCATATATCTCATAGAAAAAAAAGGTGAGATGAAATCCCCTTAACTTGTGTCTTGAATCTCATCATACTCATTCAAACCACCTATATAATAAATATAAATTTATTATACATCTATCATTGAACAATATTATTACATTAAAAACATTATATTGTTTTATTTTGTCTTTATATTACATGTTTGTTAACAATTCCACATTAAGGTTTCACTTCGGGTAATATCTACTTTGTTTTTATCATGTTTCTTAATTTGTTATATATTTGGTCCTTATACATATATAATAATTTCATGTATGTAAAATAAAATATAAATATAATTTATATAATTTATATTTGTATTATATTAATCCATATAATATATATTTCAAAAATTGAATACACTGTTCAAGTAAATGGTAGGTCGTACATTCTCATGAATGCTATTTTTGTTTAAATGTCTTGTTGAATGAATGAACGTAAAATACATATATATATATATCATTATTATAGTATATTTATTAATTTATATATATCATATATATTAACTAAACCCATTTTAATACATTCTATGTAATTTATGAATGAATCATATTTTTTGAGAGGGTGAAAATCCACACTTCCTCAAAAGAAATTATCATGTTAACACAAAATGAAAAGTATAAATATATACGTTTCAAATATATTAATGAAACTTAAATACATAATGACTTCAATATATAACATTTATATATATATATTCTATCATAATGTTCACTATGAGATGTGGTATGGAAAAATGAGCAATCATCATTTTGTGAGGTGGTAGTTCACCATACACATAAACAGTATTTTCGTTACCCATAATATAGAGGTGTCTGTAAGTGTAGGTAGAACCCTAAAAATTAAAAAATATCATTATATTTAGTACTATGGTGTTTTTTTATAATAATTTAATAGGATGAATTTAGGTGGTGGGGAATTAAAATAAAATAAATGAGCTTGAGGGAGGGTGTTACCTCTTTCTCGAGTAACTCTATTTGGTTCTTGAAAGAACCTGATCCTTCTTTTTAGGTATGTTTTTCTTTTTTATGAAGTTTTTGAGAAAAGCGTATTTTCTGGAAATTTTCAAAGTACACGCTGTTTACTTCGATGTGGCTAGAGGTCGTGTGCGGGCCGTGTCAGGGCCGCACACATGGCCATATAGGGGTGACATAGAGGCCGCCTAAAGTGGAGTACGGAAATGGAAAGTACATGCTGTGTACTCTAAAAATAAATTCCGTGTACTTTCTTTTTTTCATTAAATGCACCAGGGTTTCATCTAATTTCCAGAATCGAATACCTTTAGTTCAGCTTCATCTGGGAGCACCGAGCAGCCGCAGATCGTCGACGATACCCCAAGCCTTCGTCCGTCCTCCGATTTGAACACTGGTGAGTGCGTTGGAATCGTAGCGGTGAGTACTTTCTTCTCCTAGAGCAGCATTTCCCAATTCCTTCTCTTTTCCAAATTATTATGGTTTGAACGTTTTATACATTTTCATAGATCTACGATGTTCTAATATGATTCAAGCCTCATGGTTCAAGTATATTGATCTCCAAACCCCGAGGTAGGTGGTATGTGCCTTTCTGTAGAATTTCTTTGAGTATTACGCGCAAATTCCTTAAATACCCTTGAACGGGGTATTGCATGTTTACAAGTTTTCCCTTGTTATATTCCTGCTTTGCTTGTATGCCTAAGTAGAGGTTATTGTTTGTGAATAGGGTAATTTGATGTGCTTAGGATGTATTGCCCATGATTGTTTTTCCGGTTTATGACCGTTTGGTCTAGTTTTTCCTGTTAGGCTATTTCGAGTTTCCATGCCTAGTATTGTAGGATGGAATGTTATTTTTCTAACATGCTATTATGTTGTAGACTACTAGGCAAGTAGTTCTTGAGGTTCACTTTGGATGTTACACAATGCGATACATGCTGAATTTACACAAGGCTGTGAGAACCTAGTGTAGTTGACCATATAGAGAATGGATGTAAGGGCTTCTCCAGACTATCTTATTAATTTACAACGCGAGACCACAGGGGGAATTGACATTGAGTGATTCCCCAGAGAGTCTGTAGTTCCTCGACACGGGCCATAGAGGGGATGTGGTGTAAGTGCTTCTCTAGAGCACCTATAGTACCGATACGAGACTATAGGGGGAATTGATGGTGAATGCTTCCTCAAATAGTCTATACTTTAGATGAACCAGAGGGGTGATACTGTGTGTTCTTCCCATAGGGTTGCTTGTATCTTCTAGGTTCGACTAGAGGGGATAGGCTGTGAGTACTTCCAAGAGGGTTACCTATTTGTGTTAGAAACTTTTATTAGCTATTGCTTGGTAATTGGACGGTGGATTGTTTGATGCTGAGTACTTTCCAGTTTACAGCTTTCTGTACTTTTAACTGCCATATATTCACTAACTATTAGGCAAAGACCTTTGGGTGGTTGCCTACTGGGATTAGTCTCACACCTTGTTTGGGTCAAGCTTTTGGGCCCAAATGGATTATATTGCTGCAGTAATAGACAAGGGAAAGCACCCTTCGACTTTAGGTACTTGATTGAATTAGAGCTAGAGAGCAAGTGACCAATCCAAGGCTTGCTATGCTGAGGATTCTCTCGTCTATTTTCATTTTGTACTTTCGTTTAGCACTGTATTAAGCATTGTGACTTGTTTGGTCATTTTCCTAGACATATATGTATCATGCATCATTTATATATATTTTTCTCCAGTTGTTTCTTTACCAATCATCCGCTATTTATTGTTTTTGGATATTTACTGCTCCTGTTATTCTATAATTTTCTATCTTCTGCTGTGTTACTCTACCAATGAGTGCATAGTTTTCCCACCATCACACCCAAGGCCCTCACTCCTAGTCGGCAGTCTCTAGAATTTGGGGAAATGCGCATGAGGCCATGTGACTAACCGGGTACGGGGCATCTTAGGGATGCTCCTAGAACCAAGATGTTACAAAGTGTTATCAAAGGATTATTTTTGCTTGACTTTCTGTTTGAATCCTTTAGCCAGGGATAGGATAGAATAGGTTCTTGGTAATAATCTATTCCTGGGAGTAGCTAACCTGTGTACAAGGAAAATCCAATCAACCTCATTTATTGCAATTTGACTGGTTTACAATTTTATAGTTGATTTCATTTCATCGTTGGGTGATTCACATATTTTTTACTATTACCGTTGATGATATTGAGGTTCTATCTTCTATCAAAACCTGATGAGATGAGGGTATGCCATCTCATGCATCATATAGTCACCTGCTATAAATCACATGTTGTGCAATCCATCAATGTCATCTAGGATGCATTAGAAATTTCATGTTTATGTGATAGATGTTGTGTAGAATATTCATGCTGTTGTGATAGATTCCTTGATAAAAAATATCTGCTTCTTGTTAGAGCATTGATTGTGTAAGTTTTTGTTTTAATGAACTCCAAGATTTGGTTCTTGAGGTGTTATGGGCCCTCATGGACCAAATATGGTGGATCGTTGACTTTTTAACCTTGTTTGTAACTTGATAAAGCTGTCAAAATTTGATTCGCAGGGAGTATGGGCCCTCACGGATCATAATTTGGAACTTTTAGAGTTTGTCTCAGTGTTTTATGGGCTCCGGAGTAGTTTCTGAGGCATACTATCTAGAAAAACCCAGAATAATCGCCGTTTAGTTTTGAATACACATCATGTGTTATTCTATTCGGGATGAAACTTTTTTTTATAAGTGCACGCTGTGTACCTTTTATACACACAGTGTATTCTCTAACCATGTCACAGACCATGTGGACAGAGACATGGGATAGGTAAAATCTCGTGGGCACAAACCATGTACTGATTGTGCACGTCGTGTAGGGGAAACCTAGGAGTCCGGCCATATAGTTAACAACACGGTTGGTGGAGTCTCTTCTTATACACACTATGTCTACCTTGAACACGTCGTGTAGTCTGACCCTGGTACCCGGGCGTGTAACGAACAACGTAGGTCGTTATTATCCTTTCGCATACACGCCGTGTCTGTCAGGAATACGCCGTGTGGTTCGAGCCGTGTGTCTAACCATGTAACAAAAAAATAGGTCAGGTGAAGCTTGTCTAGTACACGCCGTGTCTGCTGAGAACACGCCGTGTAGTCTTGCCTTGGGAAAGCCGTGTGCCTTAGACATGTAGAAGGACTCAGGCAGGGGAACAGGATTCGGGTACATGCCGTGTGTTAGGAAAACATGACATGTGTTTCGGGTGTTACATGACCAGTTTAAACTAAAGTACACGCCCATGTGAATGACTTAAGGGAACACGCCGTGTAGTAAAAGTACATGCCATGTAGTCATGTTTTATAAAACATGAATGGTTTTCTTATTCTGTTCCTTTCTTGTCCTTTATAATTTCAGTCTTTGATAATCTTGAATATAAGGTGTGTGATTGACCTTGTAGATTCATGCCACTGAGGCATCCTCCGGTTGTCCACCAGTTGTAGGGCAGTGATCAGACCCCAGATATGGCTGATCAGGGACTTCACCTAGTTCCTCCTATTGTGCCAGCCTTGGCACCAGCAGTGATACTGGTTACAGGCACTTATGCACAGTTTAGGAAAGGATTTATGAGGATGATGCATACCTTCCAGGGAGCACCGCCTCCTGCCTTGACTATGGAAAACTCGATGCAGGTTTTCCAGCAGTAGCATCCTCCCACCTTTTCAGGGGAAGGAGGACCTCAGGCACTAGAGTCATGGCCAGAAGCCATGATGACGATATTTGAGAATCTGGAGACACCTCCAGAAAGGCGGGTCAAGCTTGATACCTACATGCTATGAGACTCTACCAAGAGGTGGTGGGACGTGATCTCACAGGTGATTCATTTGCAGGTTATGGCGTGGGAGGAGTTTCAGCATGTCTTTTACGACTACTTCTATCCAGAGACCTTGAGGTCCGATCGGGCCCAAGAGTTCATGATCCTAGAGCAGGGTACTCTTTCTTTCATGGAGTATTCCTCTCGTTTCACCAAGCTTCAAAATTTCACACCCCTCCAGGGTAGAGATGGGTTGTTCTTGGCAAGGAAGTTTGAGGATGGTCTCAAACGGGAGATCCGCTCATAGGTGAATATCTTCAGGTTGGCTTCCATCACTTCCATCGTCAACTAGGCACTGATTGTGGAGAGAAATCTGAGTGATTCTGGAGCTGAGATCCAGGGTAGTTCTGCTTCCAGAATTAGTGCTCCACCAGCTGACAGTAGGAAGCGCCGCTTGGAGTCTATGCCAGGTGATCCAAGTGAGCGACACACATCTTTAGGTAGCCAGGTGGTATGCTACTAGTGTGGAAGGGCTGGGCATACGAGGCCGCAGTTCCAGGGAGACCCATTGGAGTGCCGATCTTGCGGCATGATGGGTCACATTAAGCGCTTCTTTTAGGTTTTCCTACCAGCAGCTAGTGACAGGGTTTCATCCATGACTCCTCGTTCAAGAGCAGTGCCACCAGTTTCTCACCAGTCTAGGAACTGGAGTTCTTCCGGCCGTTCGGGCCGAGGTGGAGGTTGAGGCCGTAGTGATCAGTCACCTGTCTTTCAGCGGCAGTAGGATGGATCAGTTTAGAGAGGTCAGGAAGGGTCACAGGGTCATGGTAAAGGTGAGGCTTCTGCAGTGGAGCAGACCCAGTAGGATTAGGACCCCAGACCCTCTACAGTTCGAGGTATGATCTTAGTTGCCTCAGTATTATATTATTATCTTTTAGATACAAGGGCTTCCCATAGATTTATCTTTGTTGCTATTATGGACAGCCTTGGGTTCTGTATCTTTTCCTTTACCGATACATTGACTCTAGACACACCCTTCCAGGCAGTCGTCGATTGTTATCATCGTAGGGCGAGATTCATATCACCAGAGGGTGATTATTTTCTTCATCGAGGTGAGTGGGATGTCTGGGGCGAGTAGAGCCGGACCCGAAAGTCATGGTCTAGGTGGAGTTACAACTTAGATTTCCTGTCTGTTTCTGGATGACCAGGGGAATTCGTAGTTAGACATTCCTCCAGTGGTGGATCGTTTCAAGGATGTCTTTCCAGAGGACTTTTTAGGTTTTCCTCTAGAGTGTGCGATAGAATTTTCTACTGAGCAGGTGCCCGGAGCGGCACTGGTGTCTATCCCTCCTTATAGGATGGATAAACCTGAGTTGCTGGGGCTCAAGAAGCAGTTTGAGGAGTTGCATGCAAAGGATTTCCTCCAACCCAATACTTCTCCTTAGGGTTCGCATGTCCTGTTCGCGAAGAAGGCAGAAGACACCCTTAGGTTGTGTGTGGATTTTCGGAAGTTGGACCAGTTGACGGTCATGAACCGATATCCCTTGCTGAGGATTGATGATCTCTTTGATCAGCTTCGAGGAGCCCGAGTGTTCTCAAAGATTGACTTGAGGTCCGGTTATCATCAGTTGCATGTTAGACTATCTGATATACCTCTCATAGCCTTCTGGAGTAGGTATGGTTTATACGAGTATATGGTTATGTCGTTTGGACTCATGAACACACCGACAATTTTCATGGCACTAATGAACCGAGTGATCCATGCATACTTGGATTCTTTTGTGGTTGTTTTCATGGAATAGGTGTACTCTCACATTATACATGACCATACCACACATCTTTAGATCATTTTGAGTACAGTGAGAGAGTGTTAGTTATATTCTAAGCTCTCATAATGCCACTTTTGGATGTATCAGATTCACTTCTTGGGTCACATTATCTCAGAGACAGGAGTATCAGTCTACCTAGAGAAAGTGAGATCAGTAGTTTCCTGGGAGTAGCAAAAGAATGTCTTTGAGGTGCAGTGTTTTCTGGGGTTGGCTGGATACTACAGGAAATTCATACAAGACTCTTCACGCTTAGCATCACTGCTGGTAGGTCTACCAAAGAAGGGGGCGAAGTTCTTATGGTCAGATTCTTATAAGTCAGCCTTTCCGGAGCTGAAAGGGAGGTTGGCTTCAACACTGATAATAGTCTTTCCAGATCCAAGCAAGAGCTACACTGTTTATTATGATGCCTCAAGAATGGGGCTGGGAGTTGTGCTCATATAGGGAGATGGAGTCGTCTCTTACGAGTCTCAGCAGTTGAGGCAACATGAGAGGAATTACCTGACACACGATCTGGAGTTGGCAGCTGTTGTTCATGCCTTGAGTTATTGGAGAAATTACCGTCTAGGAGAGAATTTTTTGGTTTTCACTGCCCACAAAAGTCTCAAGTACATTTTCACTCAGTGTGATCTGAATTTGAGACAGTGAAGCTGGGTTGAGTACCTACAGTTCTTTGACTTTGTGCTTGCCTATACGCCTTGGAAAGGCAACACAGTGGATGATGCATTGAGTAGAAGTACTCAAATACACGATGTTCAGGAGTCCAGTAGTGAGTGGCACCTTATGACTCTATTCTCGAAGATGCATTTGAAGGTGCACAATAGATAGGGGTAGAACTTTTTATCCTTTGTAGATGTTACCTCCACTTCTTGATCAGGTACGAATGAGGCAGCTATCAGATTCTTGAAGGCTAGTCCTAAGGGAGAGTGTTTCAAGAGAGGACCCTATTCCTAAGTGGACCATAGGAGAGGATGAGATATTGCATTTTAGGGATGTGTATGGGTGCTAGCAGATATACATGAGGAGTTGATGTTGGATTTCCATTCCTCAGTTTCAGCAGTTCATCCTAGTGTCACCAAGATGTATCGAGACCTATAACATCGGTATTGGTGGCCAGGTATAAAGAGGGATGTTGCTGGTTTCGTGATGAGGTGTTCCACTTGTCAGTAGATGAATGCGGAGCATCGACGACCAAAAGGGCGTTTACAGTAGTTACCCATTCCCGAGTGGAAGTGGAAGGATTTCACGATGTATTTTGTGATGGGGTTGCCGAGGTCTCCTTGAGAGAACGACGTAACTTGGGTTGTCATTGATAGGCTTAAAACAGACAATCACTTATTATCGATTAAGGAGATCTTCATCATTGATGAGATGATACAGTTGTACATCCGTGAGATTGTACATCTACATGAAGTTCCACACTCCATCATTTCAGACAGGGATGCACATTTTACTTCTCAGGTCTCGCAGGGGCTTCAGAAAGCTTTGGGTACATAGGTTCTTTTGAGTATAACATACCATCCTCAGAAAGATGGCAAGTCTGATCGTATGATTCATGTGCTTGAGGACATGCTCCGAGCATGCATCCAAGATTTTGGAGGTTATTGAGAGAAACATATAACTCTTGTGGAGTTTTTCTATAATAATAGTTTTCAGGCGACTATTCAGGTGGAACCTTATAAGGCTTTGTATGGTAGGCCATTCTGGTCACCCTTATGTTGGCTAGAGGCATGAAAGGCAGCTTTGCTGGGACCTCATCTTGTTCAGGAGACCAAAGAACAAATAGAGTTGATTCAGAAGAGGATGGCCACTGCTTAGTCTCGATAGAAGTCTTATGCTGATCAACGGAGATGACCTCTAGAGTTTGAGGTCGGGGATCAGGTTTTCCTGCATTTCACATTGAGGTTAGGACACAAGAGGATTAGGAGACATGGTAAGTTTTCACCGAGGTACGTCGGGCCGTTTGAGGTGTTGGAGAGAGTTCGACCGGTTGCCTATCAGTTTTAATTGCCTCAGAGGTACCGGGATATGCATGACATCTTCCACATTTCTCAGCTCCAACGTTACTTTCCAGATCCATCTCATGCTTTCCAACCCAAGGATGTCGAGTTGGAGGTGGATGCATCTTTCGAGGAGCATCTGATGTGGCCTTTAAAACACATGTTTTGCCACATATTTTTACTTAATTTTTAATGATTTAATAAATTATTTGACCACTTAATGCTAAGTATTTGTACCTTTGTATTTTTATAATTACATTTGTCAAATATTCATTTTTTATAACATTTTATTTAATTATAGAACCATAAATAGTTTATTTATTCCTGATTTGTTTTTAATATAATTAATTTTAAATTTGTTTAATTAAATATATATCTATTTATTTTATTTTGTTTTTCATTATTAATATTTATTGAGTTTTCTAATTAATTTACTTTTAATTTTTAAATTTTATATAACTTAGTTCATCTTGCCAGACTACGAGTAGCTTAGCTACCGATAGTAGGTTATAGGTACTTTCTATCGGTGACCTTGCCTATATCGGTGACCCTTGTCACTGATACTCTTTCCTACTAGTAGCTCTTATTTAATTATATCTGTGAGCTTTTGTTTTTAATATCTACCGGTAATCCCTTTAATTTTAAAAACAACGGTGAATATTTAGTTGGTTAAATTTGGCTTGACTTCTTAATAAGTTAATTTCTAATTAAATAATTATTTAATCAACCTAATTCTAATTAATTAACTTAGACTTTGTTTTTATAATTAATCTTTTAATTAAGTCACATTATAATAGGTTTTCAAAGTTATTCTATGTGTTTTGTCATCCTTATAATTAGTTAAGTAAATAATTAGTGTTTTAAGTTAAATTAATTAGTTTGCTTTTAATTTTGTGTGTTCCAAATAGTTAATTAATTCATTAATTAATAGTTTTTAAACATTAATTATTTTATTTTATGTATTCATTTTGAGTTTTAATTCATTTTTATTTTGTTTTAGTCTACCGGTAAGGTAGACGAGCTCTAGTAGTGACCCTTTGTTGTATTGGTGACCTTCTACTTTGAGAATCAGTAACTTTTTTTCTCACCGATACAACCCTTCTATCGGTAGCCTTGCTACTAATCCACACCTCGTTGATACTTCACTGTATCGGTGAATTTTTTTATCGGTGACTTTTCTTTTACCGGTGACCTTTTCACCGGAACTTTTCCTAGCTCTACGTGCAATGATAAAATCTAGTTATTAATTTAATTTTATTTTCATACATTAATATAAATTAACTTCTTTAATTTCATAGTATAGTTTTTTGCTTAAAAGATTTAGGATTAGTTGCTAATATAACATAATGTTTATTTTTAGTGCTATTTATTAATTAATTTTGTTGTTTTAAACTATTAAAATAAATTAGGTTTTAAGTAGTTTAACTTCTTATTAAAATTAATTCTTTTAATTTTATTGGTTAAATTCAGTCTTTAATTTTGTATAATTTTATCTTGATAAAAAATTAATTAGTTAATATTTTAGTTGTTTCAGTTTTTTTAAAATTTGATTTGTTTTAAATAAATTAATTATTTAATCATTTGATTATTAGTTTAATTATTTTTTTTATTTGAGTTATAGTTCAATTAACGCTTGGTGATGTTTCTTGTGTTTACAGGTTACCGGTAACTTCCTTATTTTATATTGGTTACCTTGCACACTGTAGCGTCCCTTTATTTCTTATATTCTATCGGTACCTGCCTCACCGATAAAGCCACTACCCATCCTCACTGATAGACATCAACCTTACCTCACCGATATCTCATCCTATCAGTCATCCTATTTTCTTTTCCTCTTCCAGAAGCTATCTCATCTTTTTTATTTTACTCTACCTATAGATCCCTCACCAATATATGATTTTATATCCTCACCGATAAATAGTATCCCTCTACCTCACTGATAGCTCACCCTCAACCAGTATATTCCCGCCTCAACCAGTAGCTACCTCACCGTTACTGCGCTATGTTTATTTCTCACCATTACAGCCTCTTCCACTTTGTCTCATACTTCACTGTCTCATACTTCACTTTGTTGGGAAGCCGCTGTGGATAGTGTCGATTCCGTCACAAACTAAATTCACAGATATTTAATCTTTTCACATCATACCCAAGTCCGAAATCTACACCATTCAAAATCCCGAAATTTTCTCGAATCAAAAGTTTCTTCACCGCAGTGAAGCCGGACCTGAGCCGCTGTTTTTTTCCCAATCTGAGTTGCTATACCTCATTTCACTTTGGACACCAGAGACCTGCTTCGGGTGAGGATAATCCCAGTGCTGGGGTCCCGCGTCGTCACTGTTGAAGACCGAAGTCACAGTTTTTCACTGTTGAAGGAGAGCAGCGCCTGGCATGGAGGGTTCAAAGGAGGAGGGCCATTACTGATCTAGCGCTGAAGCTGTTGTCCACCGGTGTTGCTGGAAGTGTCTGCCACTGGACGCCGCTAGAGCTAGAGCTGAGAAACCACCGCACATGCTGGTGGCGCACTACAGCTGGAATTGTGGAAGAGAAGTTGTTGTCTGCCACGGGTCTGTTGCACTGGAGCTGAGCCATCAAAGGAGGAGCGTCGCTGCTGCGAGGAGAAGCAGAACTGCTGGATGCAGGGGGCCGTGCACTGCTGAAGACCACCGCGCCACATCCTGTTGTGGAGCCAGGAGGAGGTGGCCTCCCTCTGTAAAAATATTCAGAAACCCTCCTCCCCTACTGTGCACCAAATTGTGGGAGGAGTGGAATAGTTGATTAAAAAATAAAAAAAGAAGAAACATAATGTAAAATAAAAAAATCAAAAAGTTAACTTTAACTTTATAAAATGTAATTAATAAAAATTTAAAGTTAAAGTTTTACCTTTAATTAAATAAAAGGAATATAATAGAATTAATTAATGTTATAATTTAAAACAAATTTAATGTTAATAAATAGATTAATTATAAATTAAAATAAAAAACTAAATTAATAATAATTTGTAATAATAATTTAATATTCTGATTATAGTATAAATTTTATAATTAATAATAATTATAAATGAACTATGGAATATACTTATTAATTTAAAAATATTTAAAACTTAAGTGTTAATTATAATTTCTAAATTAAAATAAACTAATTAATAAATTAATCGAACAATCTAATTTCCTTAAAAATAATAATAATAATGACAATTAAATTATTAATATTATCTAAATTGTTTGTTATTTTTATTATTTATTTACTTAAAAATGATAAAATTAATAATTTAGTAATTATAACTATTAACTTAATTCAACTAATAAAATTTCAATTTAATTTTGTTTTATCATAGTAATATTATGTGAATGTTTTTATAAATAATAATGAAGTAAATAATATTTATCAACTAAGATATTTATTAGTTAACTTAAGTTAACTTTTTAATAATTATTTTTTCCTTTGAGTTTTAATTGCTTTATTATATTTATAACTTGTGCAAGTTCATTCCAAAGTCGGTAACATGTCTATGTTCATGTAACTAACTTAACGAAAGTTAGCTACGTGAGAAAAACTCGTGCGACGTGCCAGTCACAGAAAAAGTGCACGTGTGCGGTGCAATCATGAAGGATAATCCATGTCAGTGGAAATCGAGCAGTGACATGAAGATTATGACAGAAGGGTATATAAAGCAGAGTAGTAGCAGAATTTTGGGGAGATGCTCATTCTGATTCCACGCCACACCATCATGGAGAGAAGAACTCCCGGTAGACGTCAAGAGCGGTACTAGAGACTGGAGATGCAGGAGCAGGGCAGCAATTCATGAACATCATTGACAGAGGGAGGATTCTTTTTTCCTTTACTCTATTTTTTTGCAATGTATTGATGCTTTTGACTTGGAAATTATCTTTGTTTTATTTCTTGTTCGGGAAATCAGGACTTCTATTGGTAAATATTTTCTTATTCTTCATTTAGTTTCTTCCAATGAGAATCTGATTCTTTCGGTGAGATTTAATTTGGTTCTTGAACATAGAATTGAATTAACACCTTCAAGAAATTAATTCTAAATCAATTATCTTTTAGCGAGTTCGATCATTGATACATTCCATAAAACTTTCAATTCTAAAACAACATAATCTATCGGCGAGATAGCTTTCTGTTGACATCTTTTAAGAAATTTGCTGTATGTGGTTTTTGAAGTGGCGAACTTCAAGAACTATATTACAGAGTGTTATTTCATATGGCGAGGAATAATTAACAACTAATTTTTAAGGTGTGAGTTTAATCAAATGAGGACCATTCATTTATGCCAGTGATGTTCTAATCTCTCGATCATACTTCTTGATCTACCCTCAGCACTCCTGTTTCCTTCATTAGATATTTTAGTTTACACTATTTAATTTTTGTTGTAGTGTTTCCAGTATAGGTAATCGAGAAATTCCAAACCTTTTTTCATACTTATTTATCAAAAAGAAATAAAAATATATAAAAAGAAAAGTAAAAAAATGCCTACCTGACTACTGACAACAATGAGGTTTTTAGTTTAAAAACCTTAGAACATTCATCTGCCTTTTCTGTGGTTCGACCCTTCACTACTATACTAGTGTAGGTTTATAAATATCATTTTGAGGGCCGTGATGACCTCCAAAATATTCAAAATTTTGTTCCATTTCCGGGGAATGCATGCACTGAGTTTCTAAGGATAGAATAAAAAAACAATAAAAACATGAAAAAATCATTTTGAAAAATGATTTTAAAAAAAAATTGCTTTGAACTATATCTGCTCCTTTTGCTGTTTTGAAATGAAAAACCTACTTCACTGAGAACTGTTGTGTGTTTAAGCTCATTTGATTTTGAATTAAAAAATGGATGTAAATCAGAACTGGATTCAACCGGGACCTAACTGTGTTTGTTGTGGTGATTATGGACATACTGTTTGGTAGTGTGTCCATAACTATCCACAACAAGATTTTTACATTGAAGATAATGAGCAAAACTTTGAGTTTAGTCTTGACACCCTAGCTAAAATTGACTTAATTGATTGTAAACTAGATGCTTGGGTGGAACAAATTAAGAATTGGTTAACTAAAACCCATGAAATACAACTTAGATATTCTCAATAGTGAGATCAAAGAATGAAAATATTGGAAAACATGCTCTTGGAATTACAACAAAGGGTTAAAGAACAAGAAGAATTGGAAGACAATGAAAATGAAAATGTTTATAAAAGATTTGAAAATCAAATGGAAGAGGAAAGTGAATCATAATTTGGGCAATAAACCATTCACTTTGAAAGATATGAAACTGTTGAACCAGATCTTGAAATAACCAACTCATTAAATAAAGAACACAACACTAAAAATCCTAAAAAGAGAATTAATGCTGTTGAGTTGGACAATTTTGTAGATGAATTAAAATAGTTTGAAAATGATTGCCTAGTTCTTTCCATCATCCCTTCTTTAGAGAAGAATCACTATTTTAAAATCGTTGAGAAAGAAGTCATTTAGGTAGAAGAGAAACTTGAAACTGAAAACATGAATGTTAAAAACTCTTCACCAAATTTTTCTGACTTTGTGAACATTGAGCCTGAATTTGATATTTGGTATAATTTGGATGAGAACGTTAACCTGGAAGTTAAATAATATGAATTTTTTGAACCTGAACTGAAAACTACTCTTCCATGCATCGAAATTGTGAACCCAATAATTTATGAAATGTTTTTGGATGATGAGGATGAGGGAATGATATTTGAGGAATGTCTAACTGATGAGTTCTCATTTCACTTTTCTCTTAGTGATCACTTTTCTAAAACTTTGTGAACTGAAATGGAAATTAGTGTTGTCATTCATGGGGAAAACTATTTGAATTTGAAAAATCTGGAAATTGAATTTATTAAAGCTGGATTAAACATTACTCCCCCTTTTTTAGACTTTCTTGAACACAATACAGACATTGTTTTGGAAAGTGATATTTTTTAATTTGAACATGAAAAAGAGGTTAAACACACATTTGATGATGATTTTAGAATTGATTTTATAGAAGCATTATATGTTCATTGTTCATACAATGATGAGGAACTTTTAGAAGAGATTTACAATATTGTTAAACCTGATTTTGTTACTGGTAAAATAAATTCTATTCCTTGTCTGTCACTTCCATCCTCAACTGAGTTGGGTGCAAAAGATCATCACGATACTGATAGTAGTTGAGAGTGGGAATCAGACTTGAGTTCCAATGCTCATAATTCTATTAATCACTTAAATGAATTCCCTTTTGAACTTGCTAATCATAATTCACCCATGAGAAACCTTGAAATTGAATATGTTAATGATATAGTTAAGAGAGATAGCTCTGAGGTCAATGTTACACCCTTTGAATAATCTAGTATTATGTTGTCCCTTCATGTGAACTCAAATATTGATAACCTTGAACATGATCTGGAAGTGGACAACATTATGCCCTCAACTATCAAAGGGTGTTTCTTGGGGATTTTTGCAGTTGATGAAAGTTTAGTTTTTGTTGTTTTGAGTCTTGGAGCCCACAATGTTCATCTTTCTATTAAAAATAATTGGGAAAAACATATGTGGTGGTTTATATTAAGGAAACCACATCCACATAGTGATTACAGTTAGTTTCTAGGTGAGTCCATATGGGGAATTTAAACCTAGCGCTGCATTGGAGGCAACCCATGGTCTTGTTTTTTTATAAATAAAAAATTGTAATTAAATAAAGTGTAATTGAAGACTTTAAATTCAGTGATTCATGGGAGTCAACCGATGTTCTTATATATTTTTTTTACTTTTGTTTCTGTTCTTGTTTTACTTTGAATAAAGGTATGCTGTGATGCCTTCTGTTTGTACTGTCTATGCTGGTTATTTGTTCCTGGTTCTCATGCTTTGTGTTTCTAGGATGATGCTGCTTTGTCATTTAAGGAGTGGAATTCCCATGTTGAAGGAGTAATTGAAAACTTTAAATCAGGGAAGTACCTTAATGTTAAATTCTGTTTCATCTTTCTACTCCTTAATGCTTTAAAAAATCTAGAACATGTCTTGCTACTGTGTAAATGAAAACATTGTTTGTATTAGAAAATTCTGCTACTTTTCACTATGCTGTGCATAAAATTTGAATGTGCCTCTTGCTGAAAAAATAGAATTTCATTATTATTAAAATCATTCGCTACATGAAATTATGTGTGGGGGTACATGATTCTGGTATTTTAAATCTGATTAATATTAGGGTGTTTAGCATGCATTTTTCTGCTTTATTGAACACCCATTTGAATCATACTTTTTTAAAATGCTTACACCCAATTAATTGTTCACTTACCTTACATGATATATCATGAGTTAAATTGAAAATATTTGTCATTGGACGTCAATGATAATGTATATACTTGGATATGAACCTGCTATAAGTTATTCATTGTGGCAATCAATCTTTTTGAACTTCATTGTGACCTTTATATATGTCATCAATCTACTTAATTTAAAATTTCTTTTGAACTTTAATTTATTAATTGTTCTTATCCATATTTTGAAGCCAACTTTGGGTACAAAGTTGGGTTTTAAGTGTGGGGGGGGGGTTAATTCTTGACTGTGCTAAACTGTGCTTAATTGTAAGCCCATCAATTCCCACTACAACATCAACTTTTTGTTAAAAAATGGTTAATTGTTTTCAAAATTCTTGCATAATTTTAGGCTTTACACTGTACTCAATTGGGTCTTTCCTTAGGAAAAGTTCATAGGTGGTAGTTAAGAACTGCATTGAGTATGAAATTAATGAGGTTTAATGATTGCTGAGTGTTATTACATAGTGATTTGATGGAAATTCGGTTTAGGACCTACTTCTGGAATTGATATGGGTACCCTGTTTGTGGAATTATGATCATAACTATTGGAACTGGAAGTTTGATTTTGATAATAGGGGCCTCGTTCTATTCTTTTAATTATTAAAAGTGAATTCTTTAATGAGACAATGTAAATGAATTTTATATAAATCTTTTGAATATGGAGTAGTTTGGGCATCTGGGATACCACTGTGAGTCTCTGAGACCCAAGATGCTGGGTGCGTTTCTGTTAACTATAATCCCTCAGTTCAATTTGAATAAGCGCATTGCACAGTGATGGCACAATGATACATGGCTTAGGAAAAATAAAATAAAGTGTCTAGGGTCAAAAATTACCTCATTATGGGGAGGGGAATGATGAACACCAGATGAAGAAGGGATCAAATGGTTTATATGGGAGTCATTTAGGTTGTATCATTGAGGTGATTCACAAAAAAATTAATTATTTTTAGAACCTATGTGAAAAATTCAAAGTACAAAGTTCTTTGGTTAAGGTCTTAATTCCATTGAAATTTTTATCTCCTGTCATTCTTGGATTTAGAACCTGAGATTGGATTGAAGTTAATCACTATGTTGTATCACATATGAGGCATGACATCTTCTTTTATGGATGGTCTTTGTGTTCTTAATTATCCTTGATTATTTATTTTAGGCAAGCTCATATGAGTAACTCATTTTCTAATAGCCTGTTGTTATGTACCGTCCTCTGTTTTGAGTGTTGGACATGTTACATTCTGAGGAAAATCATAAATACATTTCTCTTGTTTTCAAAGATAATAAAGCATGGGGTTTTTTGAGGACAAATAATGCTCAAGTGTGGGGGAATTTGATGTGGCCTTTAAAATACATGTTTTGCCACATCTTCTTACTTAATATTTAATGATTTAATAAATTATTTAACCACTTAATGCTAATATTTGTACTTTTGTATTTTTATAATTACATTTGTCAAATATTCATTTTTTATAACATTTTATTTAATTAAAAAAACATAAATAGTTGATTTATTCCTTCTTTTTTTAATATAACTAATTTTCAATTTGTTTAATTAAATCTATATCTGTTTATTTAATTTAATTTTTCATTATTAAAAATTATTGAGTTTTCTAATTATTTTAATTTTAATTTTTAAATTTTATACAACTTAGTTCAAATTTCCAGACTACGGGTAGCTTAGCTACCGATAGCAAGTCACCGATACTTTCTATCGATGACCTTTCCTGTATCGGTGACCCTTGTCACTAATACTCTTTCCTACATGTAGCTCTTATTTAATTACATCATTGAGCTTTTGTTTTTAATTTCTACCGGAAAACCCTTTAATTTTTAAAACAACGGTGAGTATTTAGTTGGTTAAATTCTACTTGACTTCTTAATAAGTTAATTTCTAATAAAATAATTATTTAATCAACTTAATTCTAATTAATTAACTTAGACTTTGTTTTTATAATTAATCTTTTAATTAAGTCACGTTAGAATAGGGTTGCAATGTTATTTTATGTGTTTCGTCATCCGGCTAATTAGTTATGTAAATAATTAGTGTTTTATGTTAAATTAATTAGTTTGCTTTTAATTTTGTGTGTTACGAATAGTTAATTAATTCATTAATTAATAGTTTTTAAACATTAATTATTTTATTTTATGTATGCATATTGAGTTTTAATTCATTTTTATTTTGTATTAGTCTACCGGTAAGGTAGACGAGCTCTAACGGTGATCCTTTGCTGTATTGGTGACCTTCTACTTTGAGTATCAGTAACATTTTTTCTCACCGATACAACCCCTCTATCATTAGCCTTGCTACCGATCCACACCTCGCTGATACTTCACTGTATTGGGGAATTTTTTTTATCAGTGACTTTGCTTTTACCGGTGACCTTATCATCGGTACCTTTTCCAAACTCTAAGTGCAATGATAAAATCTAGCTATTAATTTAATTTTATTTTCATACATTTATATAAATTAACTTCTTTAATTTCATAGTATAGTTTTTTTTGCTTAAAAGATTTAGGATTAGTTGCTAATATAACATTATGTTTATTTTTAGTGCTATCTATTAATTAATTTTTCTATTTTAGACTATTCAAATAAATTAGGTTTTATGCAGTTTAACTTCTTATTACAATTAATTATTTTAATTCTGTTATTTAAATTCAGTCTTTAATATTGTATAATTTAATCTTACTAAAAAATTAATTATTTAATATTTTAGTTGTATTAGTTTTGTTGAAATTTTATTTGTTTTAAACAAATTAATGATTTAATCATTTTATTATTAGTATAATTATTTTTTTTATTTGAGTTGTAGTTCAATTAACGCTTGGTGATGTTTCGTGTGTTTGAAGGTTACCGGTAACATCCTTATTTTATATCGGTTACCTTGCACACTGTAGCTTTCCTTTATTTTTTTATTCTATCAGTAGCTGCCTCACCGATATACCTGTTGCCCATCCTCATTGATAGACAACAACCTTACCACACCAATATCTGATCCTATCAGTCATCCTATTTTCTTTTCCTCTATCAGTAGCTGTCTCATCCTTTTTATTTTATTCTATCGGTAGCTCCCTCACCGATATCTGATTTTATATCCACACCGATAAACAGTAGCCCTATACCTCACTGATAGCTCACCCTCAACCAGCAGCTTCCTGCCTCAACCAGTAACTACCTCACTGTTACTGTGCTTTGGTTATTTCTCACCATTACAGCATCTTCCACTTTGTCTCATACTTCACTATCTCATAATTCACTCTGTTGCGAAGCCTCTATGGATAGTGTCGATTCCGTCACAAACTAAATTCACAGATCTTTAATCTTTTCACATCAAACCCAAGTCCGAAATCTACACCATTCAAAATTCCGAAATTTTCTCAAATCTTAAATTTCTTCACCGTAGTGAAACCGAACCTCATCCGCTGTTTTTCCCCAATTTGAGTTGCTATACCTCCTTTAACTTTGGCCACTAGAGACCTGCTTCGACTGAGGATAATCCTGGTGCTGGGGTTCCGCGTCGTCGCTGCTGAGGATTGAAGTCCCCGTTTTTCACTGTTGAAGGAGAGCAGCACCTGGAATGGAGGGTTCAAAGGAGGAGGGTCGTTGCTGATCTGGCACTGAAGCTACTGTCCACCTGTGTTGCTGGAAGTGTCTGCCTCTAGCTGCCGCTGGAGCTGGAGCTAAGGAACCTCCGCACATGGAGGTGGTGCACTGCAGCTGGAATCGTAGAAGAGAAGTTGTTGTCCGCTGCATGTCTGTTGTGCGAGACCCGAGCCGTCAAAGGAGGAGCACCACTGGTGCGAGGAGAAGCTGAGCCGTTGGATGCAGGGGGTCGTGCACTATTGAAAACTGCCACCCTGCATCCTGTTGTGGAGCCGTGAGGAGGCGGCCGACCTCTTCCAAAAAATTCAGAAACCCTCCTCCCCTACTGTGCGCCGAATTGGAGGAGGAGTGGAATAGTTGATTAAAAAATAAAAAACGAAGAAACATAATATAAAATAAAAATAAATCAAAAAGTTAACTTTAACTTTATAAAAAGTAATTAATAAAATGTTAAAGTTAAATTTTTAACATTAATTAAATCAAAGGAATATAATAGAATTAATTAAAGTTATAATTTAAAACAAATTTAATGTTAATAAATAAGTTAATTATAAATTAAAATACAAAACTAAATTAATAATAATTGGTAATAATAAATTAATATTCTGATTATAGTATAAATTTTAAAATTAACAATAATTATAAATGAACTATGGAATATACTTATTAATTTAAAAATATTTAAAACTTAAGTGTTAATTCTAATTATTAAATTAAAATAAACTAATTAATAAATTAATCGAACAATATAATTTATTTAAAAATAATAATAATAATGACAATTAAATTATTAATTCTATCTAAATTGTTTGTTATTTTTGTTATTTATTTACTTAAAAATGATAAAATTAATAATTTAGTAATTATAACTATTAACTTAATTCAAATAATAACTTTTAAATTAAATTATTTTTTTTCATAGTAATATTATGTGAATATTTTTATAAATAATAATGAAGTAAATAATATTTATCAACTAATATATTTATTATTTAACTTATGTTAACTTTTTAATAATTATTTCTTCCATTGAGTTTTAACTGCTTTATTATATTTATAACTTGTGCAGGTTCATTCCAAAGTTGGTAACATGTCAATGTTCACGCAACTAACTTAACGAAAGTTAGCTACATGAGAAAAACTCACGCGACATTCCATTCGCGGAAAAAGTGCACGTGTGCGGTGCACTAAAGAAGGACAATCCAATTCGGTGGAAATCGAGAAGTGACATGCAGATTATGACAGCATGGTATATAAAGCAGAGCAGTAGAAGAATTTTGGGGAGACACTCATTCTGATTCCACGCCATACCATCTTGGAGAGCAGAACTACCGGGAGACATCAAGAGCGGTACTGGAGACTGGAGATGCAGGAGCAAGGTATAAATTCATGAACATTATTGACAGAGGGAGGATTCTTTTTCCTTTACTCCATTATATTTGCAATGTATTGCTACTTTTGAATTGTAAATGATCTTTGTTTGATTTCTTGTTTGGGAAATCGGGAATTCTATTGGTAAATATTTTCTTATTCTTTATTTAGTTTCTTCCAATATGAATCTGATTCTTTTGGAAAGATTGAATTTGGTTCTTGAACGTAAAATTACATTAACACCTTCCAGAATTTAATTCTAAATCAATGAACTTTTGGAGAGATCGATCATTAAGATAGTACATAAAACTTTCATTTCTAAAACAACAGAAACTATCGGTGAGATAGCTTTCTGTTGACCTCTTTTAAGCAATTTGATGTATGTGGTTGTTGAAGTGGTGAAATTCGAGAAGTATATTACAGATTTTTATTTATTCTGGCGAGGAAGAATTAACAACTAATTTTTAAGGTGTGAGTTCAATCAAATGAGTACCATTCATTTAAGCCAGTGAGTTATAATGTCTCTATCATACTTCTTGATCTACCCTCAGCACTCTTGTTTCCTTCTTTAGGTATTTTAGTTTACACTATTTCATTTTCGTTGTAGTGTTTCCAGTATAGGTAATATAGAAATTCCAAAACTTGTTTCATACTGGTTTATCAAAAAAAAAATATAATAAAAGAGAAGTAAAAAAAATGCCTACCTCAATGCTGACAACAGTGAGGTTTGTAGTTTAAAAACATAGAACACTCATCTGCCTTCTCTGTGGTTCGACCCTTCACTATTATACTAGTGTAGGCTTATAAATATCATTTTTAGGACTATGACGACCTCCGGCCTGTTCAGAATTCTATCTGGATTGTCGATCGCAGTACAAAGGTTCTCTGTGGGTGGTCTGTACCTTTGGTACAGGTGCTATGACAGCACGAGCGAGTACAGGATGAGACATGGGAGAGGGAGGTCGATGTATGATTGTAGTGGCCGAAGTTGTTCGGGGTTTCTTTTTCTATGCCGCACTAGGGAAATACGGGGATGAATTTCTTTATGGGGGGATGTTTGTAAGAACCCAGACCTTCTTTTCAAGTATGTTTTTCCTTTTTCTGGAGTTTTTGAGAAAAGAGGAGTTTCTGGAAATTTCCAATGTACACCCCATGTGCTTTATGAATACACACCATGTACATCGATGCCACTGGAGGCCATGTGTGGGCCATGTCATGGCCACACACACGACCATGTTGGGGTGAAATGGAGGCTACCTAAAGTGGAGTACAGAAAAGACAAGTACACACAGTGTACTCTAAAAGTACACATTGTGTACTTTCTTTACTTTTTCACTAAACGCACCGGGGTCGCGTCTAATCGCCAGAATCGACTTCTTTTAGGTCATATTCTTCCAAGAGCACCGAACAACCATGGATCTTCAACGAAACCTCGAGACTCCATCCATCCTACAATTCGAACACCGGTGAGTGCGTTCGAATCACAGCAGTGAGTTCTCTCTTCTCCTAGAGATGTGTTTCCCAATTATTTATCTTTTCCATGTTATCGTGGGTTGAACCTTTTATATATTTTCATAGATCTACGAATTTATAATGATATTCAAGCCTCTTGGTTCAATTATTTTGATCTTCTAACCCTGAGGTAGGTTGTTTTTGCCTTTCTGTAGAAATTCATTAAGTATTATGTGCAAATTCCACCAATAACCTTGAACGGGGTATTGAATCTTTACTTTTTTTCCCTTGTTGTCTACCTACTTTTATTGTATGTCTAAGTAGAGGTTATTGTTTGTGAATAGGGTAATTTGATGTTCTTTGAATGTATTACCCATGCATGTTTTTCCTGTTTATGACTGTTTGGTCTAGTTTTTCCTGTTATGCTATTTCCAGTTTCCATGCCTAGTATTGTAGCATGGAGTGCTCTTTTTCTGACATGCTGTTTTGTTGTAGACTTCTAGAGAAGTAGATCATGAGGTTCACTTTGGCTATTACGCGATGTGATACTTTGTGACATTTCACAGGGCTGTGAGAACCCAGGGTAGTGGACCATAGAATGAATTGACGTAAGGGCTTCTCTAGAGTGTCTTATTAATTTACGATACGAGACCACATGGGGAATTGACATTGAGTGATTCCCCATAGATTCTATAGTTCCTCAACTCGGGCCACAGAGGTAATGAGACGTAAGTGCTTCTCTAGAGCTCCTTTAGTACCGATGCAGGACTATAGAGGGAGTTGACAGTGAGTGCTTCCTCAGAGAGTCTATACTTTAGCTGAACAAGAGGGGTGAGACTATGTCTGATTCCCAGAGGGTTGCTTGTATCTGTAGATAGGACCAGAGGGTATTGGTTTTGAGAACATCCCAGAGGGTTACCTGTTTGTGTTATCTACTTTGATTAGCTGTTTTTTGATAATTGGATTGTGGATTGTTTTCTAATGAGTAATTTCCTGTTTATAGCTTTCTATTCTTTTATCTGCCATATATTCACTAATTGTTTGGCACAAATCTTTGGGTGGTTTCCTACTGCGATTAGTCTCACTCCTTGTTTGGGCCATGCTTTTGGGCCCAAACATATTATATTGCTACACGTATAGACAAGGGCATGTGCCCTTTGACTTCAGGTATTTGATTGCATTGGAGCTTGAGAGTGTGGGACCAAGCCGAGGCTTACAATGCTGAGGAGTTGCTCATATGTTTTCCTTTTGTACTTTGGTTTAGCACTGTATTCATCATTTTGACTTGTTTGGATTTTTTCCTAAACATATATATACCATGCATCATTTATATATATTTTTCTCCAGTTGTTTCTTTATTAGTCTTCTGCTGTTTACTGTTGTTGGATATTTTCTGCTTCTGTTATTGTATAATTTTTTATCTTCTGTTGTGTTACTCTACCTATTGGGGCATAGATTACCCACCATAACACCCAAGGCCCTTGCTACTAGTCGGAATCCTCTGGCATTTGGGGAAATGCGCTTGAGGCCATGTGACCAACCGAGTACGGGGCGCTTCAGGGCGGCTTCCAGAACCGGGACGTTACAATTCTCACCAAAGGGCTTCCTTGGAAGGATTTGTGGATAAATATAGGATTAAATGAGGAAAGTAGGGTTGTTGGGAGGATATTTTAGAATAACTTTACCAATCCTAAGTGGTTTGAGATGTGTGAATAAGTGGGAGGAGAGGAGTCCTTTTTATAGCGGAGGAGTGACATAAATGTAATATTTTTTCAAAGGAATTCTATAAAGATTTTTCACATTTCAATTGGATATAATAATGGAAAAAATCTTAGAAGGGAGTCTAGGGTCTATATATGTCTAAAAATTGACTTTTTTTCAGGTTTCATGGTCATTTTGGGTGTTAAAATTGAGGTTTAGTACTTTGTTAACCATATTGTTCTTTTAATAATTATAATTAATTTTAATCACATTCAGTGAATGTTTTTGGTAAAAAACTACATTTACCTTATTAGTAATTTTAAATTATTTTGATTCTAAATATGGAATCCATTATTCAATGATCTAATCATATAATTGTTAGAAATTAATTGAAAAATAATCTTATTGATGAGACGACACTATAGGTTTATAAAGGAAAAATAATCAAAAGTTTGCTTAGTTTTTATTTCTAATTAATGTTTAAATTTGGTTTAAATAACCTACATTAGATTAATATATAAAAATATTATCTAATTAAACTTTTAATCCAATTTAAAATAAAATTTATCCTTATAAATGAGTTAGGTTAAGAAGTAATTTGGAATTAAAATATAGTATTTTTAATTATTCATTAAAAAATTAAACCTTGCAGAAAAACACCAAATATTATTTCTAACCTATTTTTTATGTTTCTATTTCAAATATCATGATCATTTTGAAATATTAAATATATAATGTTCAAAAATTTGGAATTAAAATTGGTTCTCTATTAAATGGTAGAAAAACTACCTTTATAAAAATATAGGTTTTTAAACATAAAATTGGATTTTTTCTTATCTTATTTTTATAAAACATATTTAATGAATATAATTTTTTTATGATTGAATATATAGGGTATATATTACAATAATATTAATCACTAATTTTTTTAAATTTAATTTATTAGGGTAAAGTAACTTTGTGACCATTATAATAATAATATTTTCTTTTATATTGAATTTGTTTTCATATTCATTTAAAATTTATTGGTAACATATATATCAACCCCAGAATGAAGTACATGAATATTACATATATTTGGATTAATATTCATTAAATTTTACAAATGAACAACTTAGGACCATAATAGTTTAGTTCCTTTGGAAACTAGGAATACATTCTTTTAACTTGTGTATGATGCTAAACATCTCCCATAAAGATCTTTCACTTTTGTACACCTACTTAAAAGATTTCTTTATACCAGGGGAATGAAAAAATATGAAAGGGTGATCTCAGATACTCAGTTAGGGTAAACAAGAAAACATGAACATAATAATGTAAAAACATGAAATATACTTTTTAAAATCATACTATGTATAACATATATCCAAATTACAATTCAGGGAATAAATCTTGGTAATTCATAACGCATAAATCATGAAGGAACCAGATCCATGAGAAATAGAATTGGAATAAAACATGGAATTGTAGAAAATACATAAGAAGAGAAAATAATTACCATATTATCCAAGGATTGTTTCCAAGACCATTATAGTGGTCAAAATACATTACTGAATCGGGTTTACCTACCATTCCATCCCTATATTACTGAACCATTTTTACTTTTCTTTCCATCCCTGTATTACCGAATCATATTTACATTCCATTCCAGTCATGTCTATCTCAAGAGATAAAAATATTTAGCCAATTCATTGATGGTAGATATAAGTCTCAACCATCTCATAATGAAATTATTATTATGTGTTCCATAAAAACATAAATCATTAATCATAGCATAACCCAAAGAATAAATTGGGCTTCTTAAACATCATTCCATCATTACATAATTCATATAAATCAAAAGAATTTCATAAATCTCATTCCATCATAAAAAAATAAAATCATAGTAATAATATGAATAGAACCATAACCATATTAAATGACATCATCTTAGATGAAAAATAATTTTTATAATATATATTAAATTAATTATTTAAGAAAATATATTCTATTCTTAAAAAATATCATTTTCTCAAAATTACATGAAATTTTAAAAGAAAAAGAATTTATTTTAAATTAAACATTAAATCTTGAAAATGAATATTCATGGATATAAGGAGTTAGGAAAATGTATGAAAAATTTCATTATGCACAAGTTAAAAGAGAACATTATTCTCATAATTTTTCGTAAAGTCAAAAAGTACCTCATTTCGAAAACAAATAAAGATTTCTTTTAAAAAATTTAATAAAAATTAACCAAATGGTAAAATTTACTTTAAACAATAGTAAAATAACCGAAATAATTTTAAATATTTAGGAAACATGGATGCGGATGAAAAATATACCCCAGTAAATACTTACATAAAAAAAACCTCGGATAATAATGAGATCTCAAAATTATCCTTTATCTTTGTTCTAGGATCCTTTGTACTTATTCGAACCACCTATATAAGGGTTTAAATAATGTTATTAACATATTATAGAATCATATTCAATTTTTATAATATCACAAGTGATCATATTTTTACCTATTTGTTAATATCATTATTTCTCATCCATTGGTTATTAACTACTATATTTTCTTACACATATTTCATCTAATAAATTCTTATTACTCTTCTTTGATTATATTTATATCTTTTAGACAATTATATTTATATAATATATATCATATTATTTCATTCAATACATTTATATAATCTTTCTATAACTGATATCGTGTAGAATGAATCACATCGCATCGTGAAGATGGTAGGTCGTACATATGAACGAGGAACGATATCATTCCCATAATTGTGAAATAGTATGTAATTGTATTCTATATATTTTGTTACATAATCCATATCATGTTATAATAATCATATATAGTTATTATTTCCATCATGATACCCATCAAAGAAATACGATGGTGAAAAATAGATTACCCCACGACGTGGAGATGGTAAGCTGTACGTACGCACGCATGGTGGTTTTTTCATATGATGGATAGAAGGTGGAATAAGTTTGTTACATAACCATAACAACATATCAGTATATTAGTGATACTTTATTTATTTCATAATAATGTAAATAATAAAGGAAAAGGAATTAGAAGAAAAAATTACCTTCAGAGAGTCGGTAAAGGAGATTACTTCTTCTTCGGAGAGATCCCTCTATATCACCTCTTAAAGGCACTATGGTTGGTATTTTGAGAAGCAAAGAACCTATAAAATGTGACTAAGAATGTGGATAAGGGAAATGGATAAGGGATTTTGGAAATTTAGATCTCAAATTGATATGAATAATTGACCTAGGAGGTGCGCTTTTATAATTGAGGCGAGGGGTTCTTTGGGAAGCTCAAGAAATATTAAATCATAATATAGTATATATCAATACAAATACCCCAAAATTCCATTTATTCGAAGATATAATCATAAATGTTTTTAATCTCATAATCCAATAAATTTGAGACGAGTTTTTCTGTCAATTTAATCATTATCATTTCAATTAACCCTTAGTTGTTCTATTTTAATTTTAACTAAGCTAAGAAATTATTCAATTTTATAATAGTGTAATATTTACTCATTTTATATAAATTAGACCGTAAATTAATACTTTATATCAGTCTACACAATATAATAATTATTCTATATTTTTTAAAAAATTATATAACATTAAAATACTTTAATAATACATAATTTTGATTAACAATCAATAGTGTCAATTTTGACACTATTCAATTTAATGATTTTTAAAAAATACCATGTAAAGAAGTTATCCTCAAAACAAAAAATGTATTATATCCCTTAGGGTTAAAGTTAATCTTAAAAATTCTTTGGATAAATTAAAAATCATAAATTATATTTCAATATCTTTAATGAAATTAATTTGGGTTTTCCATTAATAAAATAATTATTACATATGTATTGTATAATTATTTAATATAATTAAATTTTGAATGAAAATTAAAAATAAAATACAATAATGAAGATAATTTTATATCTTTTATATTAATATTCTTAGTGAAATATATATTCTGAAAAATCCTATATTAAAAATGTTATATTTATTAATGCATGAATGTAACAAATTTAACATCATTTTAAATAATATATTCTGGACGAGATATAGTTTAAAAATAATATTTGGTCAAGTGTTATTGTATTTTAATGGTTATTATCATTTTACTAAAATTATTTTATTTATTTCTCATCAAGTAAATAATTTCATCATCATTAATGTATAAGCTATTAAGGTAAATATTTATTCCCTAAAAATTAAAAATAAATTAAAATCATAAAGAAAAACATCCAAGATTTAAGATGAGTTTTTATAGTCTAGTTTATCTACCATATAACCTTATATTAAAAATGAAATAGTTATAAAATTTCGATTAATCCATATTTAACTTTTCTTTAAATTAAATATATTAAATGTCATAATCTCATCCAAGAGGATTTAAAAGGTATAATTTCGACCCATGGATGGTGTAGGCTGAAAAGAAGTAATACAATCACATTTGGATCAGTGTCAAGGTAATTTTATAATGTTATATTTACTATTAGTTACCCGATTTACCTTTTTACCGTATTAATAAAAATTACTGAAGTTGATATTTATAATGACAAAAAAAACAATCCTATTTTTATAATTTGGTTATACCGGTTCAAAATATGTAATCAATTTTAAATTTAAAAATATTGAATATGATGTAATTAATTTAAAATTAATTCCATTGTCAGAATGAAAAACGGGTTTTAAAAAGAAAAACATTACAATATATTGAAATTTTTTACCTAAAAATTCAATGCAAAATTTATGAAAATGACATACATTATACTTAATGATAAAAATATATTATATTTATTCTTTAAAACCATTCAATAATATAATTTATACATATAAATTATTTCGATGAAAAAACATTCAACTAAAATTTAATGTATATTTAATTTTCATCCAGACATAGAGTTATCAAAAAATATGAAAAATTCGTCTAAAGAAAATTTTAATATCTCAAATACCAAAAATATGTTTATGTTGTTAAATAGAATATATAAAAGTGACAAAGACTATATTTAATAGGGGTACGCCATCAATTGGTGTCAAAACTGCATTTTTTGAAAATTACTTCCTTTATCGGAATAAATAAATTAGTTCTTATATAATGTCTATAAAACATATAAAATGAATTTTAAACTTTATATCGAATATTTTAAACATATATTTCATTAATAGAATCTAAAAATATTGATTTTATTATTTTATAAACTATCTTATTTGTATTTAAATTTTTTTCAAAAGAAAGTTAATATTGTTCATACCCACCATTATAATGACTAGGTTATAAGGTAACATAAATGTTTTTCACTTATAATCAGATATTCGTTAAATTAATTATATCAAAAAAAAACATGAAATTGTGTGTTACACTGGCCAATCATAGTGTTGTGTATACCGCAAGCTAAGCTGATGTTGTGTATTGCACAATCTTATCTCGGTGTAGGATACACCACAAGACATTAAAAAAAAAACTATATCTCATAAAATCTAAGGTTATTACATTAAAATACCCTTAAAATTAATTTATCCATCAAACATCATCAGGGTTATAAAATAATAGAAACTGACATCATAAAATAGAGACTAAAACTCACTTTTAAACAGGAATAGTTGGAAAATAATAATTAACCAAAGTAAATTATAAATAGTTCTCTACGTGGGTGACCATAGTTGAAGATTTGGCCATGGAAGAAAACCATAATTAATCATAGATACTGATAATGATCTATGATCACAAGAAATATGGGGATCCAGTGAAACATAACAAGCATAAAACAATAAACTAAAGAGGTATGAAACATGTTATTGATATCATAAAAAATGATGATTATAAGATTTCCTTTTACATCATGATCCAGTATTCCTATTGTTTATGATGTTACATGAGAATATATACTTACTTATTTTTAGCACAATATCACCATTGGGTATGCCTTGAACTATTCTCACAATAACTCTTATTAAAATATATGTAGTTGAATTTATCATTCCTGAAGCGTTAACAGATCCTGCTATCTATAAATATAATGATAAGTATTTTCTTCTATATTTATCACAATAAAAAAATTCTCACAAGTTATCAAATATTCATATGTCCACATACAGTGAGATAATAAATTAATCTAAAAAAATTCATCTAATGTTAAACTTATACCCTCCATAAAATAATAACCTAAAATCCTTATGAAATATGAATATTTAAACTCCATAAAGAGGTGAACTAAGTCGAAATAACATTTATATCTTGTATCTCACAAGGTATCTCTTGTTTGTCACATTCATAACATGTGAAGACATTCATAATGTATTCTCACGAGTCGTGGTAATAACCTGAATTACATTATATATTCTTATTCAAAAGATGCAAGTTTCTTTATTCAAAAACATATTTGATATATTACATAAGTTCCAAAAACTAGTATACATCATCTATGATAGCATAACCTCTTGAAAAAATCCATAATTTGTTCCCAAGATACTAACATCATCGAATTTTTATATTCAAATCCCTCATATCTTAATCCAAACATCATTATCTTGACATAAGGGACATATTAAGGGTTATCTTTCCTTCAATCATGTGTTCTACAAGTATATCACCATACCATTAAATAAATTTTCTAGGTCTATAGAGCCATTCATCATATCATTTCCAATCCTTAATTAAAATATATACTAAAAAACTTATATATTTCAGGATTCCTATAAGATAATCTTTGAAATCCAAAAAACATACCCCACAATCATCCAACATAATCCTTAATCCATTACTCAGGATCCATCATCAAAGAAATTCCTAAAATATGAATCATGTTTTAAGGTTCCTCAAACATAATCTAACCAATATTGTTATATTTAAAGTAAACTATAATGCTAGAACATCTCATACCTTTCAAATATTGTTTACAATCTCTTTATCCTCTGTAGTATAACCAATACTCATACCACCTTCATGATTCTATTTATGAAATTTCCACTTAAGAAACCAATTTTCATAATTCCATTACTTTCCACATAAAAATAATTCATGGTTAACTATGTTCTCTATATTTCTCACTATTGGATAATACTAGAAATAAAAGTGTGTCAAATACATATTAGAGATAAAAAACAGATAAGTAATCCAAATTACTTATTATATTTCAATCAATGATATCTTAGTTTTAATCCTACTTTAATAATGATTATTACCAAAATTAATGGATCATTACCTATAGTTAGACTTGTCCAAATGGACATCACTAGACATATGTTAGAAATATATTTTGGGATATCACTAAAAATTTCACATCCTAGTTTCCAAATGTTGACTAATCCTTTCCTCTGATAACAATAATAATGACCCAAGCATGATGTAAATGAATTTTACATCTATTAAGATGAATATACATCACATTTTACAAAATTACACCTGAGGATATTAATAGTTTAGTGCCTTTGGAAACTTGTAATACATTATTATAACTTATGAATTATGTTCAACATCTCCCATAAAGAACATTCACTTTAATACTCCTACATAAAATATATCTTTATAACCTAAGGAATGGAAACATAAGAAAGGGTGAGATCAGAATCTTAACAAGGGTAAATAAACAAAACATGAAAATGATAATTTAAAAATATGAAAATAACTTTTGAAAATCATTTTGTGTAAAACATCTATCAAAATTACAAGTTATAGAACAAATCATGGTAATTCATCGGGCATAAATCATAAAGGAACAAGAACCATGTGAAATAGAATTGGCATAAAACAAGATATTTTGGAAAACACATAATTATGGAAATAATTTCTATATATTCTATAGATCATTTCCAATACCATTAATATGAAAAAAGTTAATTACTCAATCGGTTTTACCATCCATTCCAACAATATATTACTGAACCATATTTACTTGTCGTTCCAGCCCTCTATTACTGAACCATATTTATTTTTTGTTCTTGGCATGCCTATCTCAGGAGATATAAATCTTTACCCAATACATTGGAGAAAGATATTGGTCCCACAAATCTCATAATGATTTTTTTTATGTGTGCCACAAAAACATAAATCATTCAACATAGTATAACCCAAATAATAAAATGGGTTTCTAAAACATCATTCCATCATAAAATAATTCAAATAAGACAAATGGATTTAATAAATAGAATTCCATCATAAACAAATACAGTCATAGTAATAATAGGTATATAAACATAACCCTATGTAAATAACGTTATCTTATATGGAAAATAATTTTGATAATATACTTGAAATTAATTCTTGAGGAAAATATCATTTCTTCTTCAAAAATATTTACTTTTCTCAAAAATCCAAAAAAATTTAAAAGAAAAGAATTTATTTAAAAATAAACATGAAATTGTGTAAATGAAGCTTCATGGATATAAGGAATTACGAAAGTGTTAAAATCCATTCAGGTTGTATAAGTTAAAAGCGAACATTATTCGCGTACTATTGTTGCAATGTCATTATGTACCTCGTACCAAAAATACTAATGATTTATTTTACACCATTTAATAAAAATTCACCAAATATTAAAATTAAAATTAAAAAGTAAGAGAAGAATAGAAATAATAATACATATTTAGGTAACATGGACATGGATGATAAATATACCCCTAATAAATACTAACATATAAAAAATATTGAATAATAAAGAGATAAACAATTATCCATTACCTTTGGTCTGAGTTCCATCATACGAGTATGAACCTCCTGTATAAGGGTTTAAATAATGTTATTAACTTAATCAATAATCCCATTATGTTTTTATACTATCATAAGTGATCATATTATTACCTGTTTTTTAATAACATTATTTTTCATCGATTGGGTATTAACTACTTTATTTTCTTACACATTTTTCGTTGGATAAGTTCTTATTACTTTTCACTGATTATATTTGTATAATTTATAGATTGGTATTAATATAATATATATAATATTGTTTCATTAAATATATTTATATAATAATTATTCAATGGAAATAATGTAGAATTAATCACATCACATGGTGGAGATGGTAGGTCGTACATACACACAAGAGATGTTATCATTCCTATAATTATAAAATGGGATGGAAGTGAATTGTATATACATTGACCCTGCTTTTCATACAATATTATTACATCATTTTAATGATAAAAAAATAAAACCATTACAATACCATGATCCAAAGGACTACTGTTTTGAAAAAAAAGATCATACATAACATTTACAACATAAAATATAAACATTTATCTAATCTCTTCTTCTCTAGATTCTTATTGGCTCTTGAATTCTCCTTAGTACAAGTAGTCACCTAAGGATATACATCAAAAATGGGTGACCTAAAATCTGAGTAAAAGGATAGATAATAATATGAAAAATATAACATGGGGTGAGAATAATCATTATCATAACATAGGCATAGGATCCTAATCATGAGAGGAAGCATTAAGAGAATACTTGGAATGTGGAAATGCAAAAAAATGAAACATCGTGCCTTAGTGGTCAACTACCAAAAAAGGTTGGGGGAAAATTTTGCATCATGTTCGAAAATATTTCACATTAATTATGAGTTTCAAAAAATTACCCAATGCATTGGAGTGCTATATAATTATGGACGCACATGTTACCTCATAACAGTAGCATTTCACTATATAATTCCAGGAACACTCGTCACATCATAACATTTACAATAACATGCATGCCACATATAACATATATCAATAATAAACATAAATTACTAATGTAAAGGATTATGTTTCATATCATAAACATAAATTCATAAAATTTGGGTTCCCAAATGAAAAGATAGAACAATATACATGATATAAGAATCATCAACCATGAGTTAGAAGAAAAAGGTTTTTTTTTGAAATAATAGTTATCTTTGAAGATTTTTTTTTCATAAACTCCAGTAGAAAAAATCTCTATCTTAGAAAATATTACATAACGATTAAGAAATTATTTTTATGCAATATGTATACTAAAAATAAAGTGAAATAGGTAAACCCAAAAGAAGGATATTTGGGTTCATTTATTCCCCTTACCTTAATTCCCACATAATTTTGTCTCTTTTTCACATCCTGAGTAATAAACATATGTTTATTAAAAAAATGATATAGAAGTTAATTATATAAATTTTATATAGTTATTTATAAATTATATTCATTGGATTATATTTAAAAAATTTTGTTGATTAAATTGAAGCATTTTGATATCATATTATACTTAAAAAATTTCCATCTTACAATGATTTCACTATTTTATTAAATTTCATTTATAAATGAGTATATTTAGTTATATAAGAATTTAATACTTCTAATTTGATTTTTATATATTATATATAACTTATATTGTTCATGCATGAAGGTTTTTATAATAATTGTCTTGGCAATGTCTCTTTAGGTCGTTAACCGACCATTAATGAGACATTGTCGAAGGAGCGGGAAGGGGAAGTTAACATCTATATTTTTCGTTAATATGATTAATAAAGTTGGTTAACATAATTTATATAATTTTAATTCTTTTATAATCAATTTTTAGCATATGTTTTTGAATGTGATAGTGTAAAAGGAAAAGAGAAGAATAAAATAGTGAATATTTAATAGAGACTTACTCGCTCCTCAGTGTAGCTTCTCTTGCATGAAACTATACACCCTTCTTGAATGGAGTTGGTGGAATCCAGAAAATCCATACGTATGATAAGAGGATTGAGGGAGGAGGGGGGATTTGGGAAGATATTAGGCTTTGTATTGGGTGGGATACATGGGTTTTTATGGGGATGGAGAGGGGTTATTTATACTTAAGGAGGGGGTATTGTTAGAATTAAATATAAAATTAAATAATATATTAAAGGATAGACTTGTAATAATAGTTTTTTGAAAATATAAATAATATATTAATATAATATAATTAATTTTAGACTTTAAATCATCTTTATAATTGTAAATTCATTAATTTATTAAAAGGAGAGTGAAAATAATGAGAAAATAAAATTTTAAGGAATCGCTTTTGACTTTAGGTTTTGGAAAGTTATTTTTAGGTTTATAAATTGAGTTTATTATATTTTGAAGAACCGTTTTAGAAATTAAATAAACCATGGAAAAACCTAATGTTATAGAATGTATTATGTCACAATTACATCAAGAATGATGTAATTTAAGTTAAATCGTTTATGTGAAAAATAGTATTTTTACTATTCACATGAAAATTAATGTATTTCAAAATAATTAAAAAAAACACGCATGGAAAATTTTGATGTTCATATTTTAAAATGTGACAACATTTTATCAAAATAATTTTCTAAATATTATAAATTGAATTTTTTAAATTAACTGATCATTTATTTTGAAATAAATACCTATTGTATAATTATAAGAGATTTTAAAATTATAAACGATTTTATAACAATTTGAAATATTATTTAAGTTATCATAAATTTATATAAATATAATAATAAAAAAATATTAATTTATGAATATATTTTATGAATATACATTTTATTTTAAATTATTCAATTAATCAAAAAAATTTAATTAAATATTTATGACTTACAAAAAATATTAACGCCTAATTAATAATTTTTAAAACATTTGTTTACTTATACTATGATATAATTCTATAAAAATTTAATTTTTAAGATGCCTAAATTTTTTAATAATATAATGGGTTTGGTAACGATTCAATTTTTTGCTTTACTATTTATAAAGGTTATATTACTATTCCTAAGGTAAAGTTACTATTTTCATCAGTATAGGTTCCATAACATCCAGATATACTTCTTATCTCATCAATTCTTCATTTATAAAATTTTTATTATAGAATATAAGTTGTTTAAAGTTATTTATACTATATTAAAATACTATAATATGGAAATAATTCCATTGATAAAAGTATAGGTCATTACATTCTTCCCCCCCTTTTGAAATTTATCCTTCGAAATTTCAATTTACGTAAACATGTGAGGGTTATTATCCTTCATCACCTCCTTCATTTCCCAAGTTGTTTCTTTATACTTATTGTTCCTCCAAAACACATTGACTGGGTGGTTTTCTTTGTTGCACATAACCTTATCCTTCCAGACAGGGATTTATTCTGGCTGCTCCTCATAAGAGTGATCATCTTCCATCTATATGTAACGACCGAAAGTTTTCAATGAAAATTCCCTTCTTATAATTATGTCATAAAATTACATGAAAACACAACATAATGAACTACTAAGTGATAATTTACCTTTAAACATATGTTTTTCACTTATGTGTTTGGAATTTTGAAAATCTGACAAACACCGTTGTGTTCAAGATGATTTTTGGAGTCTAATAAAACAAAAATAATTTTTAGTGACTAGTAGCCTACCCTTATGAATAGTAAAATACCCTTATGAATAGTGATATACCCAAATTAATAGTAACCTTACCTATTATATAATAAAAATAATATTAAAGTGAAAGTTTGATGTACCTATATTTTAGAATAAGTAAATGGATGATTTAAAACTATTTTTTAGTAATAAACAAGGATTTTATTTTAATATTAAAATAATTATATTTGGAAAATTATTTTTCAAATATGGAATTCATTTTTGGATTCTAGACGTCAAAAAATGTTTGGGGTAAGTTTTTGGGATTTTTCTGAAATACTTTAATTTTTTATGAATAGTGAAATACCGTAATTTACAAAAATAAGCTAAATAAGCTAATTATAGAGTCATGTGTGATGTTCTACTGATGTAATCCCACTTGGTTCGGGATCACATTATAAAATTACTATTATTGGTCATTAAAGACTTAATATTACTTGTCTTAGGGTAAATTAATAATGTAATGAATTTTATATTAAGGAAACCCCTCTCCCCTCCACTATAAAACCACCCTTCACACCCTCATTTCCTCACACATCTCAACTCCAAGCCTTCACTAAACTCTGCCCAAAACTCTTCCCTTGATCTTCTCCCATGTTCAAGAGCTCCTAGTATCATCAAAATAACAAGCCTGTCTTCCTTAAAGAGAACCTCAAGAGGAGGATTTAAGAGGTAATTTCTCTCCCTCTTCTCTTTTAATTTCCTTTCATGTTCATGTTCATTTCTTGATCTCTCCCCACCTATCTTCATCCAAATGGTATTGTAACTCTAGTATTATAAATATAATTTAATTTTATGATGCTAATGGGATATTATATCATCCAACTCCCTTTCCCTCTTCCTTTTATTTTATTAAAGAGAACGTTGTTCATGAGGTGTTTATTTGTCACCTTGAAGAACGACATGCTTTCTTCTTCAATTTCTGCCATCAGATCTGGTAATGAAACCATTTTTATGGTTGAACCAGAATTTTTTAAAAGTATTATTTCCTATTTAAAGTTATGGAAATAACTTATGGCCATATTACTAGGTGATAAATTAAAACAAGTTTGTTGTGATCGAAAAACCACCCAAATTAACTGGAATAATCATAATTTAGTAATGATTCATTCACATGGATAAAATATGATTCATTATAAAATCATTCAAACTCATGTAATATCATTAATATCAATTAATATAAATTCTGGATGTTTACCCAAACTTCAATTTAAGAATACAAGTGAAAAACTCAAGAAAACCATAAAAAACATACCTGAATAATGTTTTCAAACTCTATAACTCATCCAAAGGCACATAAAATCACTTAATGAAACCCTAATGAACCATATTAATGTACACAAGGTTCTGGATTTCAAATTAATGAATGTAATGTCATTATACAGGACATTAAAGGGAAGGAAGCATTCAGATACAAGGTAAGGGGAAAATCTCAAATCCAATTTTCTTTTTTCGGGTTCTCCCTCTTTAACTCCAATTTGGTATGGTCACTTCTTAAAAATCATTTGTTCATCATTATATTACCTTTTTTTGGATATAAATGTTTTCTAATGATGTTTATTTCAATCCAAATTGTAATGCTCCGAACATTTTATGGTATGCTTCTCTTGAATAAATTTTATTCACAAACTATTCATCACTGTTTTCCTTAGAAACAACACTAGGATATTTAAGAGATAGTCAAAACCTAGCCATTAAATATAAATTTTCCACTTCTATGTTTTCAATTTCGAAAAATATTCATATATGGTTGTGATCAGTAAGTCATTTGGAGTCTGATAGAACAAACTTGATTTTTGGTGAATAGTAACATACTCTTCCGAATAGTAGTATGAATAGAAATATGACCCTTATGAATAGTAAATAATAATATTATTTTGTTTTCTTAAGGAAATATGATAATGGTATCTTAATTAATTTTTCAATGTGACATAAAACTAACTACACTTCATGATTGTTATTTTTTGAATTAACTATGACCTTATTTAAAAATTAAATTAATAATATTTAGAAAATTATTTTTGAAAAATGGATTTCACTTTTGAATTCTACACGTAGAAAAATGGTAGGGGTGAATTTTTGGGATTTTTATGAAATTCTTGAATTTTTGATGAATAGTGAATTACGATAAAATACAGTATATTCAATTTATCAGTAAAATACACTATTTATTACATCATAAGTGATTAAAGTCCACTTAATTCGAAATCACATGCCATTATTACTATTAGGGGTCAAATGAAACAATACTATTGGTAGTCTTGATGGGAATAATAAAATAATGAAAATAAATACTCAAAATTTACCCCTCTCCTCCACTATAACCCCCCCCACCTCTTCTCTTCACTCATCTAAGCCTTGAAGCTCCTCAATGTTCTTCCCAATAATCCTCCCAAGTCTCTTCCCCACGTCCTAGAGCTGATGGTCTCACCAAAAGACCAAAACGAAAGCCCTTAAGAAGGATCTCAAGGAGAAGAGATCAAGAGGTCTTTAAAAACTAGATAAGAACACCTTCAAGCATAAGGTAAGGGATCACCTATCTCACTTTTGTTCAAGAATATCCCCTTTGTTGTGACTAAATTTTTATTGTTCACATAATAATCCTTATGTGGTGTACCTACTACCCATTTGAGATCACTTTCCGTTTGAAATTATATTTCAATTAAATGTCCATAATCACAAATCAAGGATATGTTTATTGTCTAAACCGTGCACCATTTCACATACGGTGTATATTGGGGATGTTATTGATGAGTCCATTTTATATAATCTATACGAATATTGGAAAGGAATATTTATCTTGTATTGAATCAATTTATAAAGAATACCATGGATGTGGAGGTGGGTGGGGCCCACTACAGCCCCTCGATGCATTGGTTGGTCTCATGAGACAAAACAGTTTGGCAATAGACTCTTCGAGTTTGTTTCCAAAAAATTAGACGGGTTTCTACCCACAACAGAATACCATTTTTACGGTATTATGGTTTCATGTGACAGATTCATGACGTCCAATTAATAATCACTCTATTTATTCCTTATCAGTTATTATTACTATCCATGGGATTTTCACTATGACAAAATATATGGATGCAGTTTCATTCTCAGTTTATATATGGCATTAGTTTGTCATTTATTCACTATGCCATGTTGTTTATGCCAGATTGATTATTATTCAAGATTTATTGTACTCATGCTTCCTCTTTTTGTAACCCTTACTGAGCGTTTGAGCTCACCCCTTTCATTGTATCTCTTCAACTGGTGATGAAGAGAAGGCCTTTTATTGAGTTCCTGTGGATGTAGTTTTTAGTTTCTATTTTGTATTGTGTTTTGTAACCTTTCCTAATGTAATTGGTGATTACATCTATGTATCTAGTTTCTTAAATACTACAACACTGATCGTTCCTTCGGGATTTTAATTCCTTATATCCATGCCAATATCACATGTAATGCACCGGCTCCAGTCTAGTGGGGTCGGTGTGTTACAATTGGTATTAGAGTAAGTTTAGTAGAACACTTGGAAACTAGACTAGGAAATTTATTATAGGGAACAAATCCCTAAGGTAGTATGTGAGGATAAACATACAAGAACATCTTGGTATTTTGGTAAAGAATAGATTATGTAGATTTTTCTTGCAATACATTCCTATCTGGATACGAGCAGGTAGAGGAGGCTCTAGAACAGATGTATCTAGGGGTAAAACCTGAAAACACCACTTTGATCTAGACTCGAATGGAAACTGGTGCTCAACAATGGGCATTGTTGCACTCTTGGTTATGACACTTCCAGGGGATATGCTTAGGATAATTCATGTTTTCTTTAAAAGCCATTATGAAGGAGTTAATGTAAATATTTCCTTAGAGGAACCATTTTTATGCATAAAATTTCAATCTATGTTAAGTGATTATATATTTGAGATTCATAAACTAATCTAGTGTATCCCATTATTTAGAAATGACATCTAATGGAAGAAGGGAAATAAATACTTGTGGGCAAGGTAGGGATCTCCCTACTGAGCAAGTCAATGCAGTAAACGTTAGAGCAGATCAGATCATGGCCGTATTGGGACAACTAACTCAAGTTGTAATGAATATCCATTCAACACCTCTGTTGGATCGTTTCATGCTATAGAAGCCCCCATATTTCAGTGGGACTACTAATCTGGTGGTTGCTGAGCAGTGGATCAAGTCCCTTGAAAAGATATTCATGTCATTAAGATGAAATGACAATGAAAAGGCAATACTGGCAATATATTGTCTCAAGGGCGACGCTGATCAATGGTGGTTCTTGATTCAAAATGCCATAGAGGAAGAAGATATAGATTATATGGAATGAAGGACTTTTAAGGAAATATTATACGAAATATATTTCCCTCGTGAGCAATGAATTGAAATGTAGAGGAAATTCCTTAGCTTAAATCAAAGGGAAGAAGACAGTGTTGCAGAGTATGAGGAAAATTTTACAAGGATGGATATGTATACCATAGATTACGTACGTGACTCAGCAGACAAGATTGATCATTTTTTTGAAGGTCTTAATCCAAGTCTTCAGGGGGCACTAGATTCTCAAACATTTTCATCATATGATGGAATTTTATCAAGTGCCATCAAAACAGAGAGGAAATTTTCTAGATCAAATATTTTCAAAAGAAACCAAGATAGGAATCAGTACTCTAATAACAAAGGAAAAAGATAAGCACCAAAGAAGATCAAGGGAACGAATAGTTTCCCATTATGCGAGAATTGTGGAAATAATCATCTCGGGAAATGCTTGAAAGGCATGGGAGTCTTCTATAACTGCGTAGAAAAGGGTCATCGATCTGATGAATGCAAGGGGAAGAAACAATTCCATGATGTTCAATGCTAAAATTATAGGGATATGGGACACTATGCAAATGAGTGTCCTAGGAGCCAGGAAACATGCCACAGAAAAATCCAAGAGAGCAAGGGAGAGCTTATGTGATTACAACTGCGGAGGTTGAAGTTCCAAGTTACGTGGTGGCAGATACTTTAATTATTTCCTCAAACTTAGCCAACACTTTATTTGATTCTGGATCATCAAATTATTTTATATCCTATAATTTTTTCATGAAAATTAGATATGTCCATTTTCATTTAGGAAAGGAGTTTTCAGTCAAAACTCCCATGGGATGTATCATTGCAACAAAGGCATGTCGACTAGTCCCCCTCCAATCACAAAAACGTGATTTAGTTGCTAGCCTTGTCATCAGACCCATGACTAAATTTGATATAATTCTCAGTATGGATGGGCTATCAAATTATGATGCGAGGATTTATTGCAAGAAAAAGGAAGTTACTATTTTTGAAAATGGTGTAGAATTCCTTGTCTTTAGGGCAGAAAATTCACCACCTAATTCTTATCTAGAACCACCCCCAGTAGCTCTATTGAATGCAATACTTGGAGAGGAAGATAAACCAATATCTATGGTAGAAGAAAGAAATCTTAAAATTGAAGATGTGCACATAGTGAAATAGTATATTGATGTATTTCTAGAGGATTTACCTAGACATCCTCCAGAGCAGGAAATTGAGTTCTCTAGCAATTTAATTCCTAATGCACGACCTATATCAAAGACTCCCTACAGAATGTCCACTGTGTAATTAGTATAGCTAAAGAAATAACTAGAGGATTTGAGTGAAAAGGGATTTATTCAACCTATTGTTTCTCCATGGGGAGCCCATGTCCTCTTCATCAAGAATAATGGTGGATCCCTGAGGCTTTGCATTGATTATTGGGAAATAAATGCTTTTAAAATAAAGAATAAGTATCCTCTTCCCCGAATTAATGATTTATTTGATCAACTTAATGGAGCTCAGTACTTTTCGAAAATTGATCTTCGGTCTGGATGTCATCAACTGCATGTGAGAAAGGAAGATATTGTGAAGATAGAATTTCAAACAAGGTATGGGAATTATAAGTTTATAGTGATGCCTTTTGGATTGAAAAATGAACCCTCTATTTTGATGGATTAAATTAATAGAGTTTTCAAGGAATATCTTGATAACTTTTTTGTGTTATTCATCGATGATATCCTGGTATACTAAAAAATCTATGAAGACCATGAGGATCCTTTGCAAACTATTTTGAAAACTCTTAGAGGAAATCAATTATATGGGAAGTTTAGCAAGTGAAAATTCTGGCTTCAGTCAGTTCCTTCTCTAGGCCATATTGTCTCTATGGATGGAATCCTAGTTCATCCTGTGAAGACAAAGGCAATCCAAGATTTTCCCACGCCAACAAACATAACTGAGGTACACAGTTTTATTGGCTTAGCAGATTACTATCAATGTTTTGTTCAGAACTTTTCCTGACTGGATAACCTGCTAATGAAGCTCACATGTAAAGGGGTTAAATTTGTTTAGACAAAAGATTGTGAAGAATGTTTCGAATAACTAAAGAGAAGATTAGTCAATGATCCTATATTGACTCTATCATCGGGGAATATTGGGTTTGTTATTTATAGTGATTCTTCAAAGAAAGGACTTGGTTGTGTCCTTATGAAAAATGATAGGGTTATTGCTTATGCATCATGACGGCTAAAAGTTAATGATAAAAGCCATCCTACTTACGATCTTTGGATATCTGCTATAATATTTTCCTTGAAGATATGGAGACATTATCTCTATGGTGAAAGATGTGAGATTTATACTAATCAAAAGAGTTTGAAGTATATTTTCTCACAGAAAGAACTCAACATGAGGCAAAGGAGATGGCTTGAAATACTCAAGGATTACGATTAAACGATACACTACCACCCTGGGAAGGCAAATAAGGTGATAGATGCTTTGATCAGAAAGGATCATGGAGTTTTGAACAAGATGAGAGTTGAAAGGGATCATATTTTCATGGATCTAGTAAAGATAGATATGGGAATGAACATGGTAGGTAAACCATCAATGATTTTTCAAATGGTTTCCAAACCATCTTTACTAGAAAGGATAAAAGATTTCTCAAGCTGATGATGAGGAGTTTCAAAAGAAGATTAAAACTATGAATGATGGGAGATTGAGTGTCTTCATATATGAAGATAGAATTTTGAAATTTGGGAAGAGACTTTGTGTTCCAAATATACCTGATCTAAAAAGGGAATTTTTGTATGATGCTCATAATTCTAATTTTTCTATACACCCTCGTATCGCTAATATGTATAGAGATTTGATGGAATGTTTTTGGTGGGACAACATGAAGGGGGAGATTTCTGATTTTCTGTCAAGATGTACGGTTTTTCAACAAGTGAAAGCTGGAAGGCAATGGCCTGGAGGATTATTGCAACCTCTTCCCATACCTGAGTGGAAATGGTATAATATCACTATGTACTTTTTCATGGGACTACCAAAGACTCCTAGAAGGAACTTTGAAATATGGTTCATTGTTGGTCGTCTTACCAAGTCAGCACATTTTCTTGCTATAAGAGAAGATCTACCACTTGGACGTCTAGAATGACTATATATTAATGAAGTTGTGAGACTTCATGGAGTACCCCTATCGATTGTTTCTGATCATGATCCGCGTTTTATATCAAGATTCTAGAAAAGTATTCAGAAGTTCTTAGATACTGATCTTCATTTGAGAACTACCTACCACCCAGAAACTGATGGAAAATCAGAACGGACTATTCAAACATTGGAAGACATGTTGAGGTCTTGTTCACTTGATTTTCAAGGCATGTGGGATCAGTATTTACCTCTCGTGGAATTTTCATACAACAATAGCTTCCATTCAAGTATTCAGATGACACCATATGAAGCATTATATGGGAGGAGATTCCATACACCATCTTGCTAGGGTGAAGTTGGTGAAAAAAAAACTCATGGGCCCAGAATTTGTTGAAGAAACAACGGAAAAGGTGAAGATTATCCAGAACCATATCAAAATATCTCAAAGTAGGCAAAAGAGCTATGCAGATAACTGAAGGAAGGATTTAGAGTTTCAAGAAGGTGATCATGTTTTCTTAAATGTATCTCCATGGAAGGGTATTATACAATTCGGTAAGAAAGGAAAGTTAAGTCCCAGGTACATCAGACCTTTTGAAATTCTAGACCGAATTAAAGCTGTAGCTTACCATTTGGAAATACCACCAAGTCTCTCTAAGGTTCGCAATGGGTTCCACGTGTCTATGTTAAGAAAGTACATGCCAGACCCCACACATGTACTCACTCATGAAGAAGTAGAACTTGAGCCCGATCTATCTTATTGTGAAGAGCCTATCCAGATTCTTGATACTAGAGATCAAGTATCGAGAAATCTAACGACTCGTCTTGTAAAGGTTCATTGGAGGAACCATAACATGGAGGAAGCAATGTGGGAACCTGATGATTTTATGAAGAAGAACCACCCACATGTTTTTGGAGGTCTTTATACATGAAATTTCGAGGAAGAAATTTCCAAATGAGGGAATAATGTAATGCCCCGAACATTTGGTGGTAGGATTCTCTTGAATAAATTCTATTCACAACCTATTCATCACTGTGTTCCTTTGAAACAACACTAGGATATTTAAGAGATAGTCAAAAACTAGCCATTAAATAAAAAAAATTCACTTCGTTGTTTTGAATTTCGAAAAATGGTCATCAAAAGTTGTGATCGGTAAGTCATTTGGAGTCTAATAGAACAAACTTGATTTATTCTGAATAGTAACATACCCTTATGAATAGTAATATGAATTGTAATATGACCCTTATGAATAGTAAATAATATTATTATTTTATTTCATTAAGGCAATATGATAATGGGATCTTAATTAATTTTTCAATATCATATAAAACTAAATGCAATTCAAGATTGTTATTTTTCGAATTAACTATGACCTTATTTAAAAATTAAATTAATGGAATTTAGAAAATTATTTTTGAAAAATGGATTTCACTTTTGAATTCTACACGTTGAAAAATGGTAGGGGTGAATTTTTGGGATTTTTCTGAAATTCTTGAATTTTTGATGAATAGTGAAATATGGTAAAATACCGTATATTCATTTTATCAGTAAAATAAACTATTTATGACATCATAAGTGATGAAATGCCACTTGGTTTGAACTCACATGCCATTATTACTATTTGGGGTCACATGAAACAATACTATTTGTTTTATTGATGGAAATAATAAAATAATGAAATTAAATATTCAAAATTTAACCCTCTCCTCCACTATAAACCCCCCACCTCTTATCTTCACCCCTCTAGGCCTTGAAGCTCCTCAAAGTTCTGTCAAATAATCCTCCCAAGTATATTCCCCACGTCCTAGAGCTTCTGGTCTCCCCAAAAGACCAAAACCAAATCTCTTAAGAAATATCTCAAGGAGAAGAGATCAAGAGGTCTTTAAAAACAAGACAAGAACACCTTCAAGCATAAGGTAAGGAATCCTCTCTCTCACTTTTGTTCAAGAATATCCCCTTTGTTGTGACTAACATTGTATTGTTCACCTAATAATCCTTATGTGGTGTACCTACTACCCATTTGAGATCAATTTCCATTTAAAATTATATTTTTGTTAAATATCCATAATCTCATGTCATGGATATGTTTATTGTCTAAACTGTGTACCATTTCACATACAATGTATATTGGGGATGTTATTGATGAGTCTGTTTTCTATACTCTATACATATTTTGGAAAGGCATATTTCTCTTGTATTGAATCAATGTATAAATAATTCTTTGGATGTAGAGGTGGGTGGGGCCCACTACAGCCCCTCAATGCATCGGTAGGTCTCATGAGACAAAACAGTTTGGCGACAGACACTTCGAGTTTATTTCAAAAAAATAAGATGGGTTTATACCCACAACATTAAACCGTTTTTATGGTATTATGGTTTCATGTTCCGGATACATGACGTATGATTAATAATATTTCTCTTTATTCATTATCATTTATTGTTATTATCCATGCAATTTTCACTATGACAAAATCTATGGATGCAGTTTCTTTCTCAGTTTATATATGGCATTAGTTTGTCATTTATTCACTATTCCATGTTGTTTATGTCAGATTGATTGTGATTCAAGATTTATTATACTCATGCTTCTGCTTTTTGTAACCCTTACTAAGTGTTTGAGCTCATCCCTTTCATTGTCTATCTTCAATAGGTGATGAAGAGAAGGCCTTTTATTGAGTTCTTATGGATTCAGTTTTTAGTTTTTGTTTTGTATTGTGTTTTGTAACCTTTTATAATGTAATTGGTGATTACATCTATGTATCTAGTTTCATCAAGACTACTAAACTGATCGTTCCTTCAGGATTTTCATTCCTTCTATCCATGCCAATATCACATGTAATGCACTGGCTCCATCCTAGTGGGGTCGGGGTGTTACACAAATGTTTTCCAAAAGAACTCTTCTTTTAAGAACTCAACGTTTACCTCTCATTCATGGTTGATGGATCTTGTATCATGTATGTTGTTCCATCTTTATTTTGGGAACCCAAAGCTTATGAATGTATTCTTATGAGATTAAACCAATTCTTTGACATGGTTTAGTTATGTTCATTATTGATATATGTTCTATGTGGCATGCATGATAATGATAATATTTTGAGGTGACAGGTGTGCCCAGAATTATATAGTGCAATATGAATGTTTGAATGTGACGGGTGCACCTGGAATTATACAGTTCTCCAATGCATTAGATATAGTAATTAATCTCATGAGTAAATGTGAAATGATGTGTGAACAAGATTCTAGAATGGTTCACAAGTATGTGTGGTAGTTAACCACTAAGACTTGTTGTTTCATTTTTATGCATTGCCACATTTCAAGTCATTTATTTATGGTCCTCTCATGTTCATGATCTTTTTCCGATGTTATGATTATGCTCACCCCATTCTATATTCTTTTTATCTATCCTCTTACTGGGATTTTATCTCACCCATTTATATGTATATCCTCAGGTGGCTACATATACTAAGGATATGACAAGTGCCAATAAGAATCTATAGATGAAGAAATTAAATAAATGTTTATGCTTGATGTTGTATTTGTTATGTACAATCCTAGTTTCCCCAAGACACTAAAACTTTGGATCCTCTATGTGTAATACTAATATGTTGTTTATCTTTAAAATTATGTAATAGTAATGTAAGAAAAGGTCGGGACGCTTGTCACTTATGTGATTGGAATTTTGAAAATATGACATATACGGTGGTGTTGAAGATGATTTTTGGAGTCTAATAAAACAAAAATATTTTTGGTGAATAGTAACATACCCTTATGAATAGTAAAATACCGTTATGAATAGTGATATACCCTATTTAATAGTATCCTTACCTATGATAGTATAAAAATAATATTCAAGTGAAAGTAGGATGTACCTATATTTTAGAATAAGTAAATGAATGTTTTAAAACTGTTTTTTAGTAATAAACCATGATTTTAATTAAATATTAAATTAACAATATTTAGAAAATTATTTTTTAAAGATAGACATCATTTTATGATTCTACATGTTGAAAAATGGTTGGGGTAAATTTTTGGGATTTTTCTGAAATACTTGAATTTTTTATGAATAGTGAAATATCATAATTTACAAAAAAATAAGCTAAATAAGCTAATTATAGAGTCATGTGTGATGTTATGCTGATGTAAGCCCACTTGGTTTTGGATAACATGATAAAATTACCATCCTTGGTCATTCAAGACTCACTATTTCTTGTCTTAGGGTAAATTAATAAACTAATGAATTTTATATTAAGGAAACCCCTCTCCCCTCCACTATAAAAACCACCCTTCACACCCTCATTTCTTCACACCTCCAAAGCTCCAATACTTCTCTAAACTCTGAAAACAAATCTTCCCTATCCCCTATCCCACTTTAATGAGCTTATGGTCTCATCAAAAGACCAATCCTAGCTTTTTATGGAGAACCTCAAGAAGATGATTTAAGAGGTAACTTCTCTCCCTCTTCTCCTTTAATTTCCTTTCAAGTTCAAGTTCATTTCTTGATATCTCCGCACCTATATTCATCCAAATGGTATTGTAAATTAATTATTATAAATATAATTTAATTTTATGATTCTAATATGATATTATATCATCAAACCCCCTTTCCCTCTTCCTTTTATTTTATTAAAGAGAACGTTGTTCGTGAGGTGTTAATTTATCACCTTCAAGAACGACATGTTCTCTTCTTCCATTTCTACCTTTATATCTGGTAATGAAACCATTTTTATAGTTGAAACAAAATTTTTTATATGTATTATTTACTATTTAAAGTTATGGAAATAATGTATGGACATATTACTAAGTGATAAATTAAAACAAGTTTGTTGTGATGGAAAAAACCGCCCAAATTAACCAGAATAATCATCATTTAATTCTTATCGAATGATTAATTCACATGGATATAATATGATTCATTATAAGATCATTAATACTTTATTAATATCATTAATAACATGTAATATCAGTTCTGTATGGTTACCCAAACTTCAATTCAATAATACAAGTGAACTACTCAAAAAAACCATAAAAACAAACATTCCCGAATAATGGTTTTAAACTCTATAACTAATCCAAAGGAACATAAATCACTTAACCAAACCATAATGAACCATATTAATTTACACAAGGTTCGGTATTTCTAATTAATTAATATAATGTAAATATACAGGAAATTAAAGAGAAGGAGGCATTCAGATACAAGGTAAGGGGAAAATCTCATACCTAATTTTCTTTCTTCGGGTTCTCTATATTTCACTCCAATTTGGTATGGTCACTTATTAAGAATAATTTGTTCATAATTATCTTAACTTTTCTGGAATATACATGTTTTCTAATGAAATTTATGTCAATCCAAATGTTTTCCCCAAGAACAATTCTTTTAAGAACTCAACTTTTACCTCTCATTCATGGTTGTTGGTTCTTGTATTAACTATGTTGTTCCCTATTTCTTTTGGGAAACCAAAGCTTATGAATGTATTCTTTTGATATAAATACCATTCCTTAACATGGGTTAGTTATGTTAATTATTGATATATTTTCTATGTGTCATACATGATAATGATAATATTATCAGGTGACAGGTGCGCCTGGAATTATATAGCTCAATATGAATGTTTGAATGTGACATGTGCGCCTGGAATTATACAATGCTCCAATGAAATGGGTGAAGTGGTTAATCTCATGACTAAATATGAATTGATGTGTGAACAAGATTCTATCTTGGTTCACAAGTTTGTGTGGTAGTTATCCAATAATACATGATGTTTCATTTTTATGCATTGCCACATTTCAAGTCTTTTATTTATGCTCCTCTCATGTTCATGATCCTTTGACTATGTCATGATTATGCTCACCGCATGCTATATTATTATTATCTATCCTATTACTGGGATTTTAGCTCACCCATTTTTATGTATATCCTCAAGTGGATATATGTACTAAGGAGATGATAAGTGCCAAATTGAATCTAGAGAAGAAGAAATTAAATAAATGTTTTTTCTTGATGTTGTAATTGCTATGTACGATCCTAGTTTTCTGAAGACACTAAACCTTTGTATCCTCTATGTGTAATACTATTATGTTGTTTATCTTTAAAATTATGTAATATTACTTTATTAAAAGTCTATGATTCTATAGTTGGTATCATAGGAAAGGTTTAGTTAATTTGGGAATTAGTATTAGTAAACCCTAGAGAAAACCTATCGCAAGAGACTAAGTACAAAGATGAACACAAGAATATTTACATAGGGATCCCATATGTTATGTTTTTTGGTATAATTTTTTTAAATTAATAAGTTATTCCTGACTTTTTTACTTATTTTTTGTTCTAAATTTTCTATTTTAGAAAATGGTGGGAACCAGGAGAAATCAGGCCGATAACTCGTGTTAGGGCAATGCAATGATTGCCCAAACGACATCCCTAATGATTTGAGGGTTGGAGATCAAAAATTCATGGCGATTCTTACCCAATTATCTCATGTTATGAACAATAACCATAATAATGGGGAATATACTCCTTCACTAAAGAGGGAGAAACTGGATATCGAATGTTTTATGCGACAACGACCACAGATGTTTACTGGATCCTCCGATCCACTAGTTGCAGAATAGTGGGTCAAATCAATGGATAAGACCTTTTCAGTGCTTCACTATTCTAAGACGGAGAAGGTGACCCTAGACTTTTATCGTCTAGATGGAGAAGTCGATCAATGGTGGGCTTGGATTAAGAACACCAAGCCAAGGGAGGAAATTGATGAGATCGAATGGAAAGACATTAAGATAATTTTTCTTAAAAAGTACTTCCCATGAACACTTCACATGAAGATGGAGGGAGAGTTCATCGAGCTCAAGAAAAAATAAGGAGAATCTGTCACAAGATATGAAGTGAATTTCACAAGCCTTTTAAGGTATTCTTAGGGTTTTGTTATCAACAATGATTCAAAATTTGGTAGATTCTTTAGTGGATTAAAATCACACCTTCTAAAGGCTCTTGTAATTTGAGACTTTGGGAGTTATGAAGAAGTTGTTTGATGTTTCCTAAAAGTTTAGATGGATTTAGGAGAATAGTCTCATGGCTATGGGGATAGGAAACGAAAGAAGGAGTTTCAAGCTGGAGAATCAAATGACAAAATTTGGAAGAAAACTCAATGACCCACATGCCGAAAATGTGGGAAGTTGCACCATGGGAACTGCCTCAAAGGGACAAGGAAGTGCTTCAAGTGTGGGAAAGAATTAAACCATGCTCAAGAGTTTCAGAAAGACACAAAAGGGAAGGATAATGTGGCAGAAGAAAGGAGAAAACAACTCATGGTTCAATACTACAACTGTAGAGAGCTAGGGCACTATGAAAGTCAGTGCACTAAACCTCGAGTTCTCGAGGGTAACAAACATCATCAACCACCAAAGCCAAAGGAAATTGGGAAGTCTTATGCCATCACTACCGCAGAGGTGGATCATGATAATGATGTTGTACAAGCTACACTTCCTATTCACTAAATAATGGATAAAGTCTTATTTGATTCTGGTTCGACGCATTCCTTTATATCTTGAATGTTTTCTAGAACTATAGAATCAAATCCCCAAAACCTTGAAATATAGATATATGTAAAAACAATATGTGGTGAAATCATTGCAACCCAAGTATTTGACTCTTCTTCTGTTGGAATATGTGGGAAGATTCTTCTAGAAATTCTCTTAATACTTCCCTTTGTGGAATTCGATGCTATAATGGGAATGGATTGGATCTCGTTATATAGAGCACATATCAACTGTCGGGAAAAGGAAATATCTTTTCATATTCCGAACCATCCCATGCTCCTCTACAAATTAAAGGAAGATCAAGAATCTCCTTTGAAAAATCCTTCAATGGTGTGGGTGTTGATTCTCTATGACGAAACATACCTTTCCCAAATGGTTGAGTTGATGGAATGTGCCAACCTTGATGAAATTCCCATCGTGAGGGAATACAGAAATGTATTTAACAAATAGTTACCCAGAATTCCCCCAAATTGTGAGGTAGAGTTCTCAATTGATCTAATACCAGGAGCTGCTCCTATCTCAATGTGTCCCTATAGGATGGATCCTATCAAACTGGAGGAGTTAAATAATCAGCTACAAGAGCATCTGGACAAAGGGTTCATATTCCCTAGTGTATCACCTTGGGGTGCACTAGTACTCTTTGTGAAGAAGGATAGAACAATGTGATTGTGTATCAATTATCAAGAACTCAATAAATTACCATAAAGAAAAAGTATCCTCTCCCAAGGATTGATGACTTTTTTGATCAGTTAAGAGGTGCTAAATACTTCTCAAAGGAGGATCTTTGTTCTGAATATCATCAGGTAACGGTGAAGAAGGAATATATTTAGAAGACTGCCTTCCGAAAAAGGTATGGGAACTATAAGTTTTTTGTGTTGCCCTTTGGACTTACTAATGCCCCTGAAATCTTCATGGATTTGATGAATAGAGTCTTTAGACATTACCTCAACAAATTTTTGTTAGTTTTTATTGATTATATTCTCATCTACCCCATGAGCAAGGAGGAACATGAAGAATATCTATGACTTGTGTTGGCGACTCTGAGAAAGGACAAGTTATACACCAAGTTCAGTAAGTGTGACTTTTGGATTAAACAAGTCATGTTCTTGGGACATGTGATCAAAAGTGTGGGAATTTCTGTGGATCCTTTAAAAACAAAGGCAATTGAGGAATGGCCCATGCACTCTAGTGTCACAGAAATCTGTAGTTTTCTTTGATTAGCTGGGTACTACCGATGTTTTGTGAGAAATGTCTCACAATTGTCAAGACCTATAACTATGTTAACAAGGAAAGGGGTAAAGTATGTCTGGACAGAAGAATGTGAGGGAAGATTCAAGGAGATAAAGAGAAGGCTGATCACTGCACCGTTACTCACACTACCGAAAAGTGGAGAATGTTTTGTGATATACAGTGATGCTTCAAAGAAATTCCTGGGTTGCGTACTCATGCAAAATGATAATGTGATAACCTACGCCTCACGACAGTTGAAGATCCATGGGCAGAACTACCCAAAACATGATCTAGAGCTGGCATCCATGATTTTGGCCTTGAAAATCTAGATACACTACCTTTATGGTGAGTAGTGTGACATATACACCGACCACAGGAGCCTAAATTATATATTCACACAAATGGAGTTCAACATGAGTCAAAGGAGATGGTTAGAGCTAATCAAGGATTACGATTTCTCTATTCACTATCATCCTGGAAAGGCGAACAAGGTAGATGATGCTCTAAGAAGAAAAGAACCTTCTACTCTATCCATGCTGCGGATTGAGAAAGACCATATCTTCTTAGATATGCAAATAATGTATTTAAAAATCATAAGGGTAGGGGATATATCCTACCTTTCCCAAATTATTGCACAACCATCCATCCAGGAGAGGATTAAGTAAGCATAAAGGGATGATGTGGAGATACAAAAGAGGGTGAATGCAGTAATAGAAGGTAAGCTGCAAGAGTTCATATTGATGATGATGGTGTGATTCGGTTTGGAATGCGGTTTTGTATGCCTTCATCACCTGGGATAAAGAAGGACCTATTGGATTGTGTACATATCTCAACATTCTCTATCCATCATGGGACTACCAAAATGTATCGTGATCTCTGAGAACACTTCATGTGGGATAACACAAAGAAGGATATTGTGGAATATATATCAAGGTGCTTGGTATGTAATCAATTTAAAGTTGAGTGACAAAAGTCCAAAGGTATGATGCATTCATTGCCTATACCCATGTGGAAATGGGAAAATGTTACTATGTACATTGTCACGGGTCTCTCGAAGACGAAAAAGGGAAATGATGTGATATGGTTTGTGGTTGCCCGACTCACCAAGACTGCCCATTTTATCGCTATTCAAGAAGATATCTCTCTTGAACAACTTGAAAAGATATATGTGAAAGAGGTGGTGAGACTGCACAGTGTTCCACTCTCAATTGTCTCAGACCATTATCCAAGGTTCACATCTAAATTTTGGAGGAGCCTTCAACAATCTTTGAGTAATGAATTAAATTTCAGAACGACCTATCACCCCCAAACTGATGTCCAGTATAAAATAACTATTCAGATGCTTGAAGATATTCTTAGAGCCTGCTCTATATAATTCAAAGGTGGATGGGATCATCATCTCCATTAGTTTAGTTCTCATACAAAAATAGATTCAACTCGAGTATTCATATAGATCCATATAAATCTCTGTATGGAAAGTGATGTAGAACTCCATCATGTTGGGATTAAGTTGAATAAAGAAAGCTACTTGGACCCGATCTTGTTCAAGAGATGACAGAGAAGGTTCAAGTCGTCCAGAAACACATCAAAGCTGCTCAAAGTTGAAAAAATAGATATGATGACAACCGTCGAAGGGACTTGGAGTTCGAAGTTGGAGATAAAGTCTTCCTTCAAATATCTCCATGGAAGAGAGTCATGCAATTCGAGAATAAAGGGAAGCTAAGCCCAAGGTATATTGGCCCCCTTGAGATCCTTGACCGCATAGGAGCCTTGGCCTATCGGCTTGCACTTCCACCGATTATGTCTTGAGTTCATGACGTTTTTCATGTATCACTCTTGAGGAAGTACATACATGATCCCTCACATGTACTAAACAAAGAGGTGGTGCAGTTGGAAGATGATATCTCTTATGAGGAGCAGCCAGTAAAGATTCTGGATCGGAGGGATAAGGTTCTACGCAACAAGACAACCCATCTTTTCAAAGTGTCATGGAGGACCATAAGTTTGAGGAAGCAACATGGGAACCAGAAGAGGCAATGAAGGGGAAACACCATCACCTGTTTGTGTAAAGTGAAATTTCAGGGGTGAAATTATTTAAGGGGGGAAGAATGTAATGACCCAAAGTTTTCAATGGAAATTACCTTATTATAATTATGTCATAAAATAACATGAAAACATAGAATAATGATAAACTAAGAGATAAGTGACCTTTAAATATATGTTTGTCACTTCTGTGTTAGGAATTTTGAAAATCTGACCTACACGGTTGTGTTCAAGATGATTTTTGGAGTCTAGTAAAACAAAAATAATTTTTGGTTAATAGTAACCTTCCCTTTTTAATAGTAACATACCCTTATGAAATGTGATATAACCAAATTAATAGTAACATTCCCTATGATATTATAAAAATAATATTCAAGTGAAAGTATTAGGTACCTATATTTTAGAATATGTAAATGAATGTTTTAAAACTGTTTTTTAGTAATAAATAATGATTTTAATTAAATATTAAATTAATAATATTTATAATTTTTTTTTGAAAAATGGACTTCATTTTTGGATTCTACATGTCAAAAAATGGTTGGGATAAATTTTTGGGATTTTTCTGGAATACTTGAATTTTTGATGAATAGTGAAATACCGTAATTTACAAAAATAAGCTAAATAAGCTAATTATAGATTCATGTGTGATGTTCTACTGATGTAAGCCCACTAGGTTCGTGATAACATGATAAAATTACTATTAATGGTCATTCAAGACTCACTATTCCTCATCTTATGGGAAATTAATAAACTAATCAATTTTATATTAAGGAAACCCCTCTCCCCTCCACTATAAAAACCACCCTTCACACCCTCATTTCCTCACACCTATCATGATAAAATAATTCTCTAAAATCTTCCAAAAAATATTCTATAGAACCTCTCCCACGTTCAATATCTTTTGGTATCATCAAAAGGCCAAGCCTAGCTTCCCTAAGGATAACCTCAAGAGGAGGATTTAAGAGGTAATTTCTCTCCCTCTTCTCCTTTAATTTCCTTTCAAGTTCAAGTTCATTTCTGGATCTCTCACCACATGTCTTCATCCAAATGGTATTTTTACTCTATTATTATAAATATACTGGAATTTTATGATTCATATGGGATATTATATCATCCAACCCCCCATTCCCTCTTCATTTTATTTTATTAAAGAGAACATTGTTCGTGAGGTGTTAATTTGTCACCTTCAAGAATGACATGCTTTATTATTCAATTTATACCTTTAGATCTAGTCATGAAACCATTTTTATGGTTGAAAAAGAAATATTTATATGTATTATTTCCTATTTAAAGTTATGTAAATAACTTATGGCCATATTATGAAGTGATAAATTAAAACAAGTTTGTTGTGATCGAAAAACCACCCAAATTAACCTGAATAATCATCATTTAATTATTATATAATTATTCGTTCACATGGATATAATATGATTCATTACAAGATCATTAAAATTTCTGTAATATCATTAATAACATGTAATATCATTTCTGGATGTTTTCCCAAACATCAATTTAAGAATACAAGTGAACCACTCAAGAAAACCATAAAAACAAACATTCCCAAATAATGTTTTTAAACACAATAACTCATCCAAAGACACATAAAATCACTTAATTAAACCATAATGAACCATATTAATGTAAAAAATGTTATGGATTTCTAATTAATTAATATAATTTCATTATACAGGACATTAAAGAGAAGGAAGAATTCAGATACAAGGTAAAGGGAAAATCTCGAACCCATTTTTCTTTTTTCAGGTTCTCCCTCTTTCACTCCAATTTGGTATGGTTACTTGTTAAAAATCATTTTTTCATCATTATATTACATTTTCTAGGATATAAATGTTTTATAATGATGTTTATGTCAATACAAATGTTTTCCAAAATAACTCTTGTTTTAAGAACTCAACTTTTACCTCTCATTCATGGTTGATGGTTCTTATATCAAGTATGTTGTTCCATATTTATTTTGGGAACCCAAATATTATGATTGTATTCTTATGAGATGAAACAAATTCGTTACCATGGGTTATTTATGTTCATTATTGATATATTTTCTACATGGCATGCATGATAATGATTGTATTATGAGGTGATGGGTGCGCCCAGAATTATATCACGCAATATGAATGTTTGAATGTGACAGGTGCGCCCGGAATTATAAAGTGCTCTAATGCATTGGGTAAAGTGTTTAATCACATGAGTAAATGTTAAATGATGTGTTAACAAGTTTCTATCTTGGTTCACAAGTATGTGTGGTATTTAACCACTAATACATGATGTTTCATTTTTTTGCATCGCCACATTTCAAGTCTTTTATTTATGCTCCTCTCATGTTCATGATCGTTTTCCTATGTCACGATTATGCTCACCCGATGATATATTCTTATTATCTATCCTCTTACTGGGCTTTTAGCTCACCCCTCTTTATGTATATCATTAGGTTTCTACATGTACTAAGGAGAGGACAAGTTCCAATTAGAATCTTGAGTAGAAGAAATTAAAGAAATGTTTATGTTTGATGTTGTAATTGTTATGTACGGTCCATGTTTTCCCAAGACACTAAACCTTTGGATCTTCTATGTGTAACAATATTTTGTTGTTTATCTTTAAAATGATGTAATATCAATGTATGAAAATGTTGGGATTCTATAGTTGGTATTAGAGTAAAAGTTTATTTAATTTGGGAATTAGGATTAGTAAACCCTAGAAAAAATCTCTAGCATGAGATTAAATACAAATATGTACACAAGAATATTTACATAGGGATACCATATGTTATGTTTTTTGTATAAATGGTTTAAATGAATAATTTATTCCTTACTTGTTTACTTATGTTTTGTTCTAACCTTTTTTATTTTTGAAAATGGTGGAAACCAAGAGAAATCAGGCCAACAACTCATGTGAGGGCCAATGAAACGGTTGCCCGAACGACATCCCCAATGATTTGGGAGGTGGAGTTAAAAACATCATGGTGATGCTTACCCAATTATCTCAGGTTATTAACAATAACCATAATAATGGGGAACATCCTCCTTCACCAAAGAGGGAGCAACTGGCTATCAAATGTTTTATATGGCAACGACCTACGACGTTTAGTGGATCTTCTGATCCATTAGTTGCGGAAAAGTGGGTCAACTGCTTGGAGAAGATCTTTTATGTGCTTTCCTGTTTTGAGATGGAGAAGGTGACTCTAGCCATTTATCGTCTAGATGGAGAGTCCGATCAATGGTGTTCATTGATTAAGAACACCAAGCCAGGGGAGGAAATTGAAGAGATGGAGTGGGAAGGCTTTAAGATAATGTTTCTTAATATGTATTTCCCACGAACTCTTTTACAAAGATGGAGAGTGAATTCATAAGGCTCAAGCAAAAATAAGGAGAATCTATCACAACCTATGATGCAAATTTCACAAGGCTTGCAAGGTATGCTTCAGTTTTTTATCAACAATGATAGAAAAATTGATATATTCTTTAGTGGATTAAAACCAAACCTTAGAATTTATATTGTAATTCGAGTCTTTGGGAGTTATGAAGAAATTTTTTTTATGTGCCCTAAAAGTGGAGATGAAGTTTGGAGAATGGTCCCATGTCTATGGTGATAAGAAATGGAAGATAGAGTTTCAAGCTGGAGGATTTAATGAAAAAAGTGGTAAGAAAACTCAATGACCCCCACACCAAAAATGTGGAAACTTGCACCATGGGAACTGCCTCAAAGGGACGGGGAAGTGATTCATGTTTGGGAAAGAATGACGCCATGCTCAAGAGTGTCAAAAAGACATGAAAAGGAAGGATAATGTGGTATAAGAAAGGAGAGAACCACTCATGGTTCAATGCTACAGCTGTAGGGATCTAAGGAATTACGCAATTCAGTGCACTAAAACATGTGTTCTCGAGGGTAATCAATGTCAACAACAACCAAATCCAACGGAACAAGGGGAGGCTTATGACATCACTACTGTGGAGGTGGAGCATGATAATGAAGTCGTACAAGGTACACTTCGTATTCAATGATGAATGGAAAAAGTCATATTTGATTATGGTTCTACGAATCCTTTATATCTTGCAGGTTTTCTAGAACTATAGAATCGAAGCCCCGAAAACTTGAAGTAGATATATCTGTAAAAACACCAAGTAGTGCAACCATTGCAACACAAGTGTTTGACTCTTCTCCTGTTGGTGTATGTGGGAAGATTCTTCCACAAAATCTCATAATACTTCCCTTGGTGGAATTCGATGCTATAATGGGAATGGATTGGCTCTTGTTATATAGAGAACATATCAAATTTTGGGAAAAGGAAATATCTTTTCATATTCTGAACCATCCCACTCTCCTCCAAAAATGCAAGGAAGATCATGAATCTCCTTTAAAAATCCTTAAATGGTGTGGGTGTTAATTCCCTATGAAGAAGAAAAACTCACCCAAATGGTTGAGTTGAAGGAAGGTTCCATCCTTGAGGAAATTCCCATCATGAGGGAATACGGCAATGTATTTTCTGAAGAGTTACCCGAAATTCCCCCGAATCATGAGGTAGAGTTCTTAATTGAACTCATCCCTGGAGCTACTCCTATCTCAAAGTGTTCCTATAGGATGGCTCCTATCGAACTGGAGGAGTTAAAGAAGCAGCTGCAAGAGCATCTAAAAAAAGGGTGCATACGCTCTAGTGCATCACCTTGGGTTGCACCAGTGCTCTTTGTGAAAAATAAGGATGTAACAATGCGGCTGTGTATCGATTACCGGGAACTCATAAAGATCACCACAAAGAAAAAGTATCATCTCCCAAGGATTGATGACTTGTTTGATTAGTTAAGAGGAGCTCAATAATTCTCAAAGGTGGATCTTCATTCTAGATATCATCAGGTAAAGGTGAAGAAGGAATATATTCAGAAGACTGCCTTCCGTACAAGGTATGGGCACTATGAGTTTTTGGTGATGCCCTTCAGACTTACTAATTCCCCTGAAATCTTCATGGATTTGATGAATTGAGTCTTTAGACATTACCTCAACAAATTTGTGGTAGTTTTATTGATGATATTATCATCTACTCCAAGATCAAGGAGGAACATGATGATCATATAAGACTTGTGATGGCGACTTTGAGAAAGGAGAAGTTGTATGCCAAGTTCAGAATGTGTGACTTATGGATGAAACAAGTCACATTCCTGGGACATGTGATCACAAGTGAGGGAATTTTTTTGGATCCTTCAAAAACAAAGGTGATTGAGGAATGGCCCAGGACCTCTAGTGTCACATAAATCCATAGTTTTATTGGATTAGCTAGGTACTACTGATGTTTTGTGAGAAATTTCCCATGATTGTGAAGACTGATAACTAAGTTAACAAGGAAAGGGGAAATGTATGTCTAGATGGAAGAATGTGAGGGAAGATTCAAGGAGCTAAAGAGAAGGCTGATCGCTGCACCTGTACTCACACTACCGAAAAATAAAGAAAGTTTTGTGATATACAATGATTCTTCAAAGAATGGCTTGGGGTGCATACTCATGAAAAATGATAATGTGATAGCCTACGCCTCACGACAGTTGAACATCCATGAGCAGAACTACCAGACACATGATCTAGAGTTGGAAGCTGTCATTTTTTCCTTGAAAAGTTGGCGGCACAACCTTTATGGTGAGAAGTGTGACATATAAAACAACCATAAGAGCCTAAAGTATATATTCACAGAAAAGGAGCTAAACATACATCAAAGGATATGGTTAGAGCTAATCAAGGATTACGATTTCTCTATTCACTACCATCTTGGAAAGGTGAACAAGGTAGATGATTCTATAAGCAGAAAAGAACCTGCTACTCTATCCATGTTACAGATTGAGAAAGACCCTATCTTCTTAGATATGCAAACAATGGATTTGGAAATCATAAGGGAATGGGAGACATACTACCTTGCCCAAATTATTGTGCAACCATCAATACCGGAGATGATTAAGGAAGCACAAAGGGATGATGTGGTGATACAAAATAGGGTGAATGCAGTAAAGGAAGGGAAGCTACAAGAGTTCCATATCGATGATGATTGGGTGATTTGGTTTGGAATACGGCTTTGTGTGCCTTCATCACCTGGGATAAAGAAGGAGCTATCGGATAATGCACATAGCTCAACTTTATCTATCCATCCTGGGAGTACCAAGATGTACTGTGATCTTCAAGAACACTTCTGGTGGGATAACATGAAAAAGGATATTATGGAATATATATATCAAGTTGCTTGGTATGTTAACAAGTTAATGATAAGAGACAAAAGTCCAAAGGTATTATGTATCCATTACCTATACCCATGTGTAAATGGAAAAATGTTACAATGGAATTTTTCACGGGTCTCCCGAAGACATCAAAGGGAAATAATGTGTTATGGGTTGTGGTGGACCGACTCCCCAAGACTACCCATTTTATCACTATTCAAAAAGATCTCTTGCTTGAACAACTTCCAAAGATATATGTGAAGCAAGTGGTGAGTCTGCACGGTGTTCCACTCTCAAATGTCTCCGACCATGATCCAAGGTTCACATATAAATTCTGGAGGAGCCTCCAACATTGTTTGGGTACTGAATTAAATTTCAGCATGACCTATCACCCCCAAACTGATGTCTAGTCTGAAAGAATTATTCAAACGCTTAAAGATATGCTAAGAGTCTGCTCTCTTGAATTTAAATGTGGTTGGGATCAGAATCTCCCATTGGTTGAGTTCTCATACAACAATAGCTTCCACTCGAGTATTTAGATGGCTCCATATGAAGCTCTGTATGGAAAGCTATGTAGAACTCCAACCTGTTGAGATGAAGATGGAGAAAGAAATCTACTTGGACCCGATCTTGTTCAAGAGATAACAGAGAAGGTTAAAGTCATCTGGAAACACATCAAACCTGCTCAAAGTAGGAAAAAGATCTATTCAAACAACCGTTGAAGGGACTTGGAGTTCGACGTTGAAGATAAAGTCTTCCTTAAAATATCTCAATAGAAGAGAGTCATGTGATTCTGATCGAAAGGGAAGCTAAGACCAATGTATATTGGCCCCTTTGAGATCCTTGACTGCATAGGATCCATGGCCTATCATCTTTCACTTCAACCAAATATGGCTCTACTTAATGATGTGTTTCATGTATCACTACAGAGGAAGTACATACCATACCCCTCCCATGTACTAAACTCAGAGGTGGTACAGTTGGAAGATGATCTCTCCTATGATGACCAGCCAATAAAGATTCTGGATTAGAGAGATATGGTTCTACGCAACAAGACAACTCATCTTCTCAAAATGTTGTGGAGGAACCATAAGTTTGTGGAAGAAACTTGGGAACCATAATAGGAAATGAAGGAGAAGCACGCTCACCTGTTTGTGTAAAGTGAAATTTTAGGGGCGAAATTTCTTATGTGGTGAAGAATGTAACAAACCAAAGTTTTCAATAGAAATTCCCTTCTTATAATTATTTCATAAAATAACATGAAAAAACAAAATAATGAACTAATAAGTGATAAGTGACCTTTAAACAAAAGTTTTTCACTTCTCTGTTTGGAATTTTGAAAATTTGACATACACGGTTGTCTTCAAGATGATTTTTGGAGTCTAATAAAACAAAAATATTTTTTGATGAATAGTAACCTACCCTTATGAATAGTAACATACCCTTATGAATAGTGAAATACCCTAATTAATAGTAACATTACCTATGATAGTATAAAAATAATATTCAAGTGAAAGTATCAAGTACCTATATTTTAGAATAAGTAAATGAATGTTTTAAAACTGTTTTTTAGTAATAAACCATGATTTTAATTAAATATTAAATTAATAATATTTATAAAATTATTTCTGAAAGATGGACTTCATTTTTGGATTCTACATGTTGAAAAATGGTTGGGATAAATTTTTGGGATTTTTCTAGAATACTTGAATTTTTGATGAATAGTGAAATACCGTAATTTACAAAAATAAGCTAAATAAGCTAATTATAGAGTCATGTGTGATGTTCTGCTGATGTAAGCCCACTTGGTTCGGGATCAAATGATAAAATTACTATTCATGGTCATTCAAGACTCACTATTCCTCATCTTACGGGAAATTAATAAACTAATGAATTTTATATTAAGGAAACCCCTCTCCCCTCCACTATAAAAACCACGCTTCACACCCTCATTTCCTCACACCTCTAAAGCTACAAGCCTTCTCTAAACTCTACCCAAACATATTTCCTAGCCCCTATACTATGTTCAAGATCTGCTGGTATCATCAAAAGACCAAGCCTAGCTTTCTTAAGGAGAACCTCAAGAGGAGGATTTAATAGGTAATTTCTCTCCCTCTTCTCCTTTAATTTCCTTTCAAGTTCAAGTTCATTTCTTGATATCTCCCCACATATCTTCAACAAAATGGTATTGTAACTCTAGTATTATAAATATAATGGAAATTTATGATGCTAATGGGATATTATATCATCAAACCCCCTTTCCCTTTTCCTTTTAATTTTATTAAAGAGAACATTGTTCGTGAGGTGTTAATTTATCACCTTCAAGAAAGACATGCTTTCTTCTTCCATTTCTACCTTCATATCTAGTCATGAAACCATTTTTATGGTTGAACCAGAATTGTTTTTATGTATTATTTCCTATTTAAAGTTATGAAAATAAATTATGGCCATATTAATAAGAGATAAATTAAAACAAGTTTGTTGTGCTCGAAAAACTACCCAAAGGTATGATACATCCATTGCCTATACCCATGTGGAAATGGAAAATGTTACTATGGACATTGTCACAGGTCTCCCAAAGACATTGATTTGAAATAATGTGATATGGGTTGTGGTTGACCGAATCACCATGAATTGTCATTTATCGCTATTCGGGAAGATCTCTCGTTTGAACAACCTGCAAAGATATATGAGAAGGAAGTGGTGAGACTGCACGGTGTTCCACTCTAAATTGTCTCTGACCGTGACCCAAGGTATACATATAAATTCTGGAGGAGCCTTCAACATTCTTTGAGTACTGAATTAAATTTCAGCATGGCCTATCACCACCAAACTGATGGCCAGTCTAAAAGAACAATTCAGATGCTTGAAGATATGCTAAGTGCCTGCTCTCTTGAATTCAAAGGTTGTTGGGATCAACATCTCCCACTGGTTGAGTTATCATAAAACAATAGCATCCACTAGAGTATTTAGATGGCTCCGTATGATGCTCATTATGGGAAGCGATGTATAACTCCAACCTGTTGGGATAAAGTTGGAGAAAGAAAGCTACTTGGTCCCTATCTTATGCAAGAGATGATAGGGAATGTTCAAGTCATCCAGAAACACATCAAAACTTCTCAAAGTCGGAAAAAGGGCTATTCTGACAACCGTCGAAGGGACTTGGAGTTTGAATTTGGAGATAAAGTCTTCCTTCGAATATCTCCATGGAAGAGAGTAATGCCGTTTGGGAAGATAGGGAAGCTAAGCCCAAGGTACATTGGCCCCTTTGAAATCCTTGACTGTATAGCAGTCGTGGCCTATCGGCTTGCACTTCCACAGAATATGGCACCATTTCATGATGATTTTCACATATCACTCTTGAGTAAGTACATACCCAATCCCTCACATGTACTAAACTCAGAGGCGGTGCAGCTGGAAGATGATCTCTCCTATGAGGAGCACCCAGTAAAGATTCTGGATCGGAGGGATAAGGTTCTATGCAACAAGACAACACATATTGTCAAAGTGTTGTGTAGGAACCATAGGTTTGAGGAAGCAACTTGGGAACCAGAAGAGGCAATGGAGGAGAAACACCCTCACCTAATTTTGTAATGTGAAATTTTGGGGGGCGAAATTTCTTAAGGGGGGAAGAATGTAACGACCCAATGTTTTCAAAGGAAATTCCCTTCTTATAATTATGTCATAAAATAACATGAATACATAACATAATGTAATACTAGGTGATAAGTGACCTTTAAACATATGTTTTTCACTACTGTGTTTGGAATTTTGAAAATCTGACACAAACTGTTGTGTTCAAGATGATATTTGGAGTCGAAAAAAATAAAATAATTTTTGGTGAATAGTAACCAACCCTTATGAATAGTAACAGACCTTTATGAATAGTGATATACCATAATTAATACTAACCTTACCTATGATAATATAAAAATAATATTCAAGTGAAAGTATGATGTACCTATATTTTAGAATAAGTAAATGAATGTTATAAAACTGTTTTTTAGTAATAAACCAGAATTTTAATCAAATATTAAATTAATCATTTTTAGAAAATTATTTTGGAAAAATGGAATTCATTTTTGGATTATACACATCGAAAAATTTTGGGGTAAATTTTTGGGATTTTTCTGAAAGACTTGGATTTTTGATGAATAGTGAAATACCCTAATTTTAAAAAATAATCTAAATAAGCTAATTATAGAGTCATGTGTGATGTTCTACTGATGTAATCCCACTTGGTTCCGGATCACATGATAAAATTAAAATTCTGGTTCATTCAAGACTCACTTTTTCTTCTCTTAAGGGAAATTAATAAACTAATGAATTTTAGATTAAGAAAACCCCTCTCCTTGACCTAGAAAAGTAAATTTTTAATCAAAGAAGCAAAAATAAAACTGCAAAGACCCACCGGGAAGACCAGGGCCAGCTGGAAAAGAAGCTACGGGGGGTGAAAGAAATGGATTCCGAGGGCATCCCCACGAATAATATTAACCCCCATTGGTGTCAGACTATCCAGATTGTGAAAATAAACACGGTCCGAACTGGGGAAGCTAATTGAAGCCAAGTAATCTGCGACCTTGCTGCCTTCCCTCCAATTATGAAGCACACTTGTATGGGCTCCTAAGATTCCATGACAAGCCATGACCACATATGAGACCGACCACAGAATCGACCCAATGCCATGAAGGGTGTTATGCAACACCATTGAGTTGGTTTTAACCTCATAAATATGAAATCCCGTCTGGAAAGAAAAGCTGATACCTGCATGCATGGCCAAGGATTCCTCTTGAAGGGTTGTCCCTTGACCCAATTGAATGCAAAGAGCCATGTAGACCTACCCTGCACCATCACGAACTAACCCACCTCTCTACAAAGCCCCGGAGACACACGAGCCATCGGTGTTGTGTTTCAAACCCCTCGACGGAGGATCCCTTCGAATCCATCTACCCGAAGACGTTCCACTGCCTGCCTGAGATTGGTGGTTCCTGAACCAAACAACCGAAGGGACGAAGCATCTCTCCACCTTCCCTGCACACTGATCAATCCTAAAATCTGGCTATAGGTCTTCACAATGATCTCCCGACTCGATGATGAATTTCCTTCAAAGATCTGCTTGTTCCTCGCATGCCACATACTCCAACATCCCGCATGAAAAGTCATGGAGAGAGCCCACCTTTCTGAACCTCTATTCCATGCACCCTTATAACAGTGTTCCAAGAAAGGTTGACCTACCATTGACGAAATGTTGATAGCTGTTAAGTCACCGAAGTGTCCCCACACCTCATGCGCCCATTCACTTTCGAAAAAGAGATGGCCATAACTCTCCTCCGCATGTCTCTGGCAGCACACTCATATGGTAGATAGTTGGACACTGCAACACTTGATGTTATCGTCTATAGGTAGAGACCGATTCATGATCCTCTAGGTGAGGAATTTATATTTGGCGGGGGTACCGTTGGTCCAAAGGACCTCATTCAAGGGATTGGTTTTCCCCTGTGTGATTGTAATCCTATGGTAGTCTTTAATGATAAAAACATCGGAGGGTGAGGGGGTGAAGACACACCGATTCAGGTCAGATGGAAACTCGACGAGGGACAAGAGATCCTCTTGATCCCTGTTCAGAATAGACCTGATGAAATCCTAATACTGGCTGACTTCACGAAAGGAGATGTTCGTGACAGAGAAACCAGGGAAACCATTGATCGAGTCACTCCAGTTGTGATGCCAAAACAAGACGTCTCCATGTCCAACTATCCAGCGAGCATGCCTTCTTAGATCATTCACGATAGGGCCAAAACTGAGTCCAGAAGGGAGAGGTGTGGCCATCAGTGGAAAAAAAGTCCCTCGGAGAGCTCCCGTGCATGGTGCTCCCCCACAGAGTACGTTGTTCCAGAACCTCCCATGCAAGCTTTGCGTGTATGCCGCGGAGGTTAATCTTGAGGCTACGCACATTGATCCCCCCCCCTCATAAGACGTGTGCGCCAATCTGCTCTAAGAGGCCCAATAATGTTTCCCCTCACCCCTGGGGTCCTAGATAAACTTGGCCAAAATCCTTTCGATGCAGGTGATGACACCCTTTGGTACCTTTAGTGCCGAGAGAGCGTGAACCAGGGTGGAAAGCAAGATGTTGTTGACCAAGGAAATAATACTACCAAAGGAAAAAAGGTTGTTTTTCCAGTTGAGAAACCAATCAGTGATCCTAGTGGTGAGGAAGTCGAAGTTACGGATGCGAGAATGGCTAGCCGACAGAGGATCCCCAAGCTAGATCATAGGAAAGGCCCCCCTCTATATCTCAAGAAGGCGACCCACTGTCGACGCCCTGCTAGGGAGGCAATTGCAGGGCAAGAAGAAGATACTCTTTCCCCTATTAATGCTATGACTGTTCCAAAGGCAATACTCCTCCAGCAGCCTGTTCAGATAACTGAAGGATCTATTAGAAGCGTTCACAAAAATAATGGTGTCATCCGTAAACATAATGTGCGACACTAATGGATGATTCGTTCTATGGTGGTAAGGAATCATATTACCACTGAATAGGCTACGATGAATAAGATGGCTTATCACATCCTGGGCCAAAACAAATAGGCTGGGTGAAATGGGATACACTGGGCAAAGGCCCCAGATTGGTTTGAAGAAACCGAATGTCTTTCCCAAAAAAGAGACAACCAACCACGATGAATTGAAACAGTGAAACATAGTGTCGATGTTTCTGGCAGAGAGCACCATACATGACAACACCTTGTTGATGAAACTCCATTCTACTCGATCATATTCCTTGCTCATGTCAAGTTTAACAACTGAGTTGAGCCTGCAGGACTTGTGGTTAATATCTCGAATCATCTCCTGGCCAAACGATATTGCTCCTTGGATGCATCTCCCCTTCACAAACCCGTGTTGTTCCAAAGCCACCCACCACGGAAGAAAAGCTTCCAGTTGGGAGTCAATGACGCAGGTGAGGATCTTGTATGAAACATTGCACATGCTCATAGGTCGGAACTAGTGGATCGAGGATGGGTTCTTAACCTTGGGAATGAACACAACTGTGGTGGCACAAGTGACCCTCGGCAGATGCCTGCCCATAAATAATTCATGAATAGCAGTGATCAAGTCACACATGATTACCACCCAAGAGGCTCTGTAAAAGGACGCGATAAATCCATCTGGTCCCGCCGCACTATCCGAGTTGAGTTTCATCATGACTTTTAAAATCTCATTTTCTAAAGGAAGATCTCCCAGACCTTCATTTTCATGGTCTGTAACCACGTGAGGTATGAAATCAAAGTGATCCATTTTGATGCCCAAATATCCCGTAGGAAACTGGACGTTAGTACCCGTTAGGATATCCCTTGATTACTCATTGGCCAACCCACCCGCAACGTCTCTGTCATCAGTAAAAGACCCATCCTCCAACTGGATGTTCAGGTTCACCGGCCTTTTCCTCTCCTTGATGCATGCATGGAAGAAAGATGAGTTGCTATCCCCCACTTTTAGCCACTCGATTCTCGCGTTCTCCCTGGACATACGCTCCTGCTTGAGCAACATGTCCACTAGGATGTCCTTCGCTTTGATGAGGTCTGAGAAAACCTGCTCGTCCCATCCTCCGTCAAGGCTCTATTCGAGTTGGTCGACAACTTGTGAGCTGACCAACACATCCCTGCCCAGCGGAGGAAGATCCCCCACCCACTACTGGAGCCTTGCCTTCAGCCGCCTCAACTTATTATGGAAGGCCACCCATGCATACCCATGGGAAGGGGCCACCTAGCTATCCCGAACCGTGTTCAGGAAAAAGGCTCAATGTCCCAAAGACGACAGTATTTGAAGCACACAGTGGAATTGCAGGTGGAGGAAAGCATGATCAGTAAGGGAGAATGGTCGGAAATGCCTCGCACAAGATGGACCACCTTGGTGCCACCGTACTTGGAGACAGTGTGCCCATTAACCAAGCACCTATCCAGGAAGCTCCATGATCGGCTATGTCCCCATTGGTTATTGCACCATGTGAATCTGTCCCACACGTAATCGAGATCCATGAGGCCCTTATCGACCATAAATTGTGAAAACATCATTCTGGATCTCATGTTGAATGGACCTCATCCCTTCCTCTCATCAGGATCCACGATCACTTTAAAATCCCCCCCAAGGAACCACTGAACCTCACCCGGATTGAAAGCGTTGAGGTCGTTCCACATGCTCACCCTAATGTTATAGTCACAACTTCTATATATGAAGGATGCATTGACGGTATGTGATTCGCGAGTAGCCTTCACTATGATGAATTGGTATCCCACCTGCACTAGCTCCACCTTGAAACTCCTAAGCCAAAAGATCCAAATATGGCCGTTACACGGGGCTGCATGCATGAAAGCATGCATTTTAATTTTCTTGAAAACTCTCTAATCCTGTCCGTATTCTGCTTCTGTTCAAGGATACCAACCAGTGTAATCTTGCTCTTGACTACCTCTGACGAGATGATGTTCGTTTTGACCCGCACTCCCAAACCACGAGCATTCCAAATAAATATAGGATTCATCCAAACCTGATCATTCTAGGATTGGCACCAGAACACAACGCCATCTAAAAAATGGATAAAGCCTTCGCCTTCTGCTCCCTTGATCTAGATCTTGTGTATGCTCCCCTGAAATCAGGTGGAGGAGCACTCAGAGATGTCCATGTCCCCATCATATGATAAGGTTTTCTGCTCTGCCTTACTGAAGACGATTTTGATAACCACCCTGATCCACGACCCATGCCTTCTGTAGGAGAATATCGCTGAACCTCTTCCTCATGGTATGTAATCACTGGAAGAGATACTGTCACTCCCCCTGGAGATCCTTGGGGGGGGGGGGAATAGAGACAATATGAGGTATTTCCACGAGGCTGCGTGGCCAAAAAATGGAATGACCAAGAGATTCCAAGCCGCGATACCCAGTAAGAAGGCATACATTGAAAAGGAGAGGCATTCCCATACCGGTGCGAGCTTCAGGTACCCCCTGTGGCATGAATGATTCCAACTCCCAGCAGGCAACGAAGCTGTCATCCAACCCCCAGCTCGCCATCCTAAAAGGAGCAGTAAGTTTTCTATCATCAGCAAAGAGAGAAGCCATGGCGTCCTCCGGCCCCTAAGCAGATGACCGCTCTGCGGTGGGGGAAGGCACTGTGGGAAAATGAACAGGTGTGAGAGAACCATCCTCCTCTAAAGATGAGCCAGGAGGAACCCCGATGGGCTAGGAGAAATGAGAAGCTCGGGGTACCGACCGAGGTGTGATAGCTCTCCGCCTACCCTGACCGCCACGCTGGCAAACCTTCAGCAAATTCCCCTGAAGCACGCAATGAGAACAGAACCTGGGGAACACCGGGTATGAGATTTCCTAATCCCAAAGAAGGGAGTCATGAAACCTGAGCATAATCCTCTCTGGAATGGGAAGATTGAGATCCAATTCCACAATAATACGATCCACTGAGGTATCCAAGCGGTTACTAGTACGAGCGTCGGAGCACAGAACAGATCCAAAAGAGTCACTGATCATCCTGAGGATACCTTCGTTTTGTAACGGGAGCGGAAGGCCGGGTAGGTTGATCCAAACCGCCGTGGATGAGCTTTGTCTCCACCCTGTGGACGTCCAAGGACCATATAGATAATTTGAAACTTCAAAAACCAACATCACAGGGGGAAAGACACCAAGCCCGAATGAAGTCGACCTCGGAAGCGAAGACGATGCAGAGAGGGAGCCGGTGGATCAGGGAAAGCTTGGCCAGAGAAAGGAGGCCCCAGGAATCCAAAAAGCCGTGGAAGACTGTGAGAAGTGGCATGGAGGCTCCGAAGCGCACAACCAGTGTCCATTTCAAAAATCCCTCCGCGCTCGCATAAGACTTCACAGGCACATCCAGGCAGACCCGGTTACCCTCACGAGACGACTGTGCCCGAACAAGCAGAACGGCCGGAAAGCCTGGAAGTAAGGACAGAGGTGCGCCGCAAAGGGTTTCCTTGAATGAAATTGGTGGCACCCGAGGAGGGGACAATCCAGTGGGTGAGGAATAACCCGACGGAGGTGTGGAACCAACCTGGGGAAGAGAAGGATGAGGAACCGCTGGGAGAGGGGGATCCGCGCCAGAATATGTGTGGACCGCCGGAGGAAGGAGAGAACGGGATCCCTGAACATAGAGGGGCATGCATGAGGGGAGTGGTGAGGACTGAACTATAGAATCCTCAATGGTCAAATGAATTTTAAATCGAGGTGGTGCGTGATGTGCGTACTCCCGATGAAGTGAGGAAGAGGCCATCCAAATCCTAAAAGAAACCCCTCTCCCTGCACTATAAAAACCACCCATCACACCTGCATTTCCTCACACCTCTCAAGATCCAAGAATTATCTAAAATATTCCCAATAATATTCCCTAGCCCCTCTCCCACGTTCAAGAGCTGATGGTCTCATCAAAAGACCATGCCTCGCTTCCTTAATGAGAACCTCGAGAGGAGGATTTAAGAGATAATTTCTCTCCCTCTTATCATTTATTTCCTTTCAAGTTCAAGTTCATTTCTTGATATCTTCCCACCTATCTTCATTAAAATGGAATTGTAACTCTAGTATTATAAATATACTGGAATTTTATGATGATAATGGTATATTAGATCATCCAACCCCCTTTCCCTCATCCTTTTATTTTATAACAGAGAACGTTGTTCGTGAGGTGTTAAATTATCACCTTCAAGAACGACATGATTTCTTCATCCATTTCTACCTTCTGATCTGGTCATGAACCCATTTTTATGGTTAAAATAGAAGTTTTTATATGTATTATTTCCTATATAATGTTATGGATATAACTTATGGCCATATTACTATGTGAAAAATTAAAACAAGTTAGTTGTGATCGAAAAACGGCCAAAATTAACCCGAATAATCATCATTTAATTCTTATCTAATGATTCATTAACATAGGTATAATATGATTCATTATAATATCATTCAAACTCCTATAATATAATTAATAACATGTAATATCAGTTCTGTATGTTTACCCAAACCTCAATTTAAGAATACAAGTGAACCACTAAAGAAAACCATAAAAACAAACATTCCAGAATAATGTTTTTAAACTCTACAACTAATCCAAAGGCACAAAAAATCACATAATGAAACCATAATGAATTATATTAATGTACCAAAGGTTCTGAATTTATAATTAATGAATATAATGTCATTATACAATACATTAAAGAGAAGTAATCATTCAGATACAAGGTAAGGGGAAAATCTCGAACCCAATTTTCTTTCTTCAGGTTCTCCCTCTTTCACTCCAATTTGGTCTGGTCACTTCTTAAAAATCACGTGTTCAAAAATATCTTACCTTTTATGTGATATGAATGTTTTCTAATGAAGTTTATTTCAATCCAAATGTTTTCTAAAAGAACTATTCTTTTAAGAACTTAGCTTTTACCTCTCATTCATGGTTTATGGTTTTTGTATCAAGTATGTTGTTCCCTCTTTCTTTTGGGAACCCAAAGCTTATGAATGTATTCTTATGAGATGAAACCAATTCTCTAAAATGGGTTAGTTATGTTCATTATTGATATATGTTATATGTGGAATGAATGATAATGATAATTTTATGAGGTGACGGGTGTGCCCGGAATTATATAGCACAATATGAATGTTTGAATGTGACGGGTGCGCCCAGAATTATTCAGTGCTCCAATGCATTGGGTAAAGTGATGAATCTCATGAGTAAATGTTAAATGATGTGTGAACAAGATGCTAGCTTGGTTCACATTTAAGTGTGGTAGTTAACCACTAAGACATGATGTTTCATTTTTATGCATTGCCACATTTCAAGTATTTTATTTATGCTCCTCTCATGTTCATGATCTTCTGCCTATGTCATGATTATGCTCACCCCAAGATATATTCTTCTTATCTATCCTCTAACTGGGACTTTATATCACCCCTTTTTATGTAAATCCTCTGGTGGCTACATGTACTAAGGAGAGCACAAGTTCCAATAAGAATCTAGAGAAGAAGAAATTAAATAAATGTTTATGCTTGATGTTGTAATTGTTATTTACAGTCTAGTTTTCCCAAGAAACTAAACCTCAGGATCTTCTATGTGTAATACTATTATGTTTTTTATCTTTAAAATAATGTAATAGTAATGTAAGAAAAGGATGGGATACTGTATTGAACCTCCTCCGAGTTTAGTACATGTGAGGGACCCAGTATGTACTTCCTCAAGAGTGATACGTGAAACATATCATGAAATTGATCCATATTCGTTGGTAGTGAAAACTAATAGGCCACAACTCCTACACGTCAGGGATCTCAAAGGAACTAACATACCTTTTTATTAACGTCCCTTTCTTTATAAACCCCATGACACTATTCTATGGTGATATATGAGGGAAGAATTTATCTCCAGCATCAACCTGCAAGTCCCTTCAACAGTTTTCAGCAAAGATATTTTTCCAACTATGAGAGGATTTCATATGTTTGAAGATGACTTGAACCTTCTCTATTATCTCTTTCATAAGACCAGTTCCATGTATCTTTCTTTCACCAGCTTAATCCCAACAATTTGGAGTTCGACATCGCTTTCCCTACAAAGGTCCATATGGATCCATATGAATACTTATGTGGAAGATATTGTTGTATGAGGACTCAACCAATGGTAGATACAGATACTACCACATTTGAATAAAAAATAATAGGCTCTTAGTATATCATCGAGAATCTGAATAGTCCTTTCAGATTGGCCAATTGTTTGGGGGTGATATGTCGTGCTGAAATTTAATCCAGTAATCAACGATTTTTTAATACTCCCACAAAATCTAGATGTCAACCTTGGATCACGATAAAATACAATCAAGATTGGAACTCCATGAAGTCTCACTACTTATATCACATATATCTTTTCAAGTTGTTCAAGTGAGACATCTTCCCAAATAGCAATAAACTGGGAAGTCTTGATGAGTTGGTCCACCGTAACCCATGACACATTATTTCTTTTGGCTGTTTTTGGGAGTCCAACGACAAAGTCTATAGTGACATTCTCACATTTCTATATGGGTATAGATAGTGGATGCATATTCGATTTAAACTTTTGTCACTCTAATTTAACTTTATAACATATTTATAATCTTTAGATATACTAAGAAATCTCTTTCTTCCTGTTGTCCCACCAGAAGTGTTCTCAGAGATCACAATACATCTTGGTACTCCCATGAAGGATAGAGAATGTTGGGCTATGTGAATTATCCAATAGATCCTTCTTTATCACAGGTGATGAAGGCACACAAATCCTTGTTCTAAACTGAATTGCACCATCATACTCAATATGGAAATCTTGTAACTTCACTTCGTTTACTGTATTTACCCTATTTTGTAACTCCAGATCATCCCTTCGGGACTTCTAAATCTACTCTTGGATAAATGTCTGGACAATCATTTGAGAAAGGTAGAATGTATTATCTACCATTGTTATTTACAAATCCATCTATTTCATATCCATGAAGATAGGTTCTTTCTCAATATGAAACATGGATAGAGTAGTTGGTTCTTTTTTTCTAAGAGCATCAGCTACCTTGTTATATTTTCTAGGATGATAGTGAACCTAGAAATCAGAGAATTTTATTAGCTCCAACTATCTCCTTTGATACATGATGATTTTTATTTGTGTGAATATATACTTTAGGCTCTTGTTATATTTATATATATCACACTTCTCACTATATAGGTAATGCCACTAGATTTTCATGGAAACAATCACAACTTCTTACACTAGATCATTCACAGGTTATTTTATCTCATGGATCTTAAACTTTCATGAGGCACATGCTATCACATTATCATTTTTCCTGAGTACATGACCCATTACATAAATTTAAGCATCAATTTATATCACAAAAATTTCTCCACTTTTTGGTAATGTGAGTACATGTGCTATGATTGGAATTTTCTTTAGCTCTTTGAGGCTTTCCTCACATTCATTAATCTACACTTACTTCACCACATTCCTCATTAACATAGATAGCGGGTTTGACAATCCTGAGAAACTTTTCACAAAACATCATTATTACCCAACTAATCTAAGAAAACTATGGATTTATGTAACACCAAAGGGTCTGGTCTATTCCTCAACTATCTTTGTTTTTGAAGGGTCCACATAAATTCCCTAACTTATGATCACATGTCAAAATAACTTGAATTAATGCATATAAAAAGTCACACCTGCTAAAATTTGAATACAACTTCCCATTCCTCAAAGTTTTCAACACAAGTCCTAGATGTTCTTCAAGTTCCTACTTTCTCTTGGTGTAGAGGTGAATTTTCACAATAAACACTATCAAATTTTTTTAAGGTAATGTCTAAACACTATATTTATCAAATAAATTAATATTTTAGGGGAATTAGTAAGTCTAAAGCGAATCACTAAAAACTCATAGTTCCCATACATTTTACAAAAGGCAGTCTTCTAAATATCTTCCTTATTCAACTTTAGATGATGATATATAGAAAAGATATCATCCTTTGAGATGTATTTAACTCCTCTTAATTGATCAAAGAAGTAATCAATACTTGGAAGATGATAATTGTTATTATTGGTGATCTTGTTGAGTTCTCTATAATCAAACATAGATAGATTGATCTATCCTTTACTTTATAATGAGAATTGGGGCACCAAAATTTGATTCACTAGGTCATATGAACCCTTTTTGCAAATGATCTTACAGCTTCTTCTTTAACTCCTCTAGTTCGATAGGAGCCGTCCTATAGGGAAAATTTGAGATATGAGTTGCTCTGGGTATGAGTTCAATTGAGAAATCTACCTCACGATCTATGGGAATTCTGGGTAACTTTTTTGGAAATACATCAATGTATTCCATCACGATGGGAATTTCCATTACGTTGACACTTTCCTTTGACACAAAAATTTTAGTGAGGTATGTTTCTTTATAGGGAATCAACACCCACATAGTTGAATGAATTTTAAATGTATATTATTGATCTTTATTTCATTTGTAGAGGTGCATGGGATAGTTTGGAATATGAAAATATATTTCCTTTTTTCGACATTTTATATGTTCTCTATATAACGAGAGCCAATTAATTCGCATTTTAGCATCGAATTCCACCAAGGGAAGTATCACAATATTTTCTGGAAGAATCTTCCTACACACACCAATAGAGGAATAGTCCAACACTTGGGTTGAAATTATTTCACAACATGGTGTTTCAACTAATATTTCTACTTCAACATTCATGGATTCGATTCTATAGGTCTAGAAAACATGCATGATATAATGGAATGCGTAGAACCATAATCAAATAATACTTTTTACATTGTTGAGTGAATAGGAAGTGTACCTTGTATGACTTAATTATATTGGTCCACATCCACAGTAGTGATAGAATAAGCCTTCCCTTGGTCCTTTTTGTGTGGTTGGAGATGCTGATTACCCTCGAGTACTTGAGGTTTAGTGTATTTTCTTGCATAGTACCCTTTCTTCTTACAGTTGTAGCATTGGACCATGGGTGGTCCATTCCATTCCTCCCCCACATTTTCCTTCCTTCTTATGTAATTTTGAAAATAATGATCTTGATGGCCTTATCTTCTTCCCATGAAACATTTCAATGTCCCATTGAGGTTGTTCCCATGATACTTCTTCCCACATTTTTAGAATATTGGTGGTTGTGTTTTCTTTCCACCTTTCTAATTACATCTTCTTGCTTAAAACTCCATCTTTCATTTCTAATCACCATATACATGAGATTACTCTATAAAATCCATCTCAATTATTAGAGCACATCGAATGACTTCATCATAACTCCCAAAATTTCGAATTTTTGGATCCTTTTGATGGTGTGGTTTTAAACCACTAAAAAATCTATCAATTTTGATATCATTTTTGATAACAAAACCTAAAGGGTACGTTGAAATCAATTTGAAATTTTCCTCATAGGTTGTGACATATTCTCCTTCCTTTTGCTTCATTTCTATGAATTTTCTCTCTATCTTAGTTCAAAGTGTTTGAGGGAATTACTAATTATGTAATATTATCTTAAACTATTCCCACTCTATACCTTTAATTTTTTTCCTTCGGCTTAGTGTTTTTAATCAATGCACGCCACTGATCGACCTCTCCATGTAGATGATAAATCTATAGAGTCACCTTCTCCATATCAGAACATTGAATCATAGAAAATATATTCTCCTTTGAGATGACCCATTGATCCGCAACTAGTGGATCAGAAGATCCACTAAACATCAGTGGTCATTGTCGCATAAAACCCTCTTTGGTCAGTTGCTACCTCATAGGTGAAGGAGGAAATTCTATATTATGCACGTTATTATTCATAAAATCATATAGTTGGGGAAGAATATCCATGATGTTTTGAACCGAACCTCAAAAAGAATTGTGGATGTCGTTTGGGAAATCGATTCATTCTCCCTCACAAGGGTTATTGGCCTTGTTTGTACTGGTTCCACCAATTTTCTAAAATAGAAAAGGTTAGAAAAAAACATAAGTCAACATGTCATGAATAAATAATTTATTACTTTCCAAAATTGACACTAAAATCATATCTTATGAGATACCTATGTTTAGAAAATGTTCTTATACGCTTAGATATACATTTCCTCTCACTAAGGGTGCTCAATAAATTCTCAAATCCTAATTATCAAATTAACTAGAGATTTCTCTGATACCTACTATAGAAAAACTCATTTTCTTAAAATACTATTATACCATTTTAACGACAAAAAAATTAAATAATTACATGACTAAGATCCAAAGGTTTAGTTTCTTGGTCAAACTAGGAAAGAAAATTTAAAAAATAAAACATAAATATTTATTTAATTCATTCTACTCTAACTTCTTACAAGTTCTTGAATTATCCTTTGTATTTGTAGTCACCAAAGGATATACATCAAAAAATGGGTAAGATAAAATCCTAATAATAGGATATATCAGAACATGAAATAATATAACATTGGGTGAGAAAATTAATTATCATAACATAGGTATAGGATCATAATCATGAGAGGAAATTAAGATAACACTTAGAATGTGGAAATGCAAAAAATGAAACATCATGTCTTAGTGGAAAACTACCACACATAGTTGTGATCAAATCTAGCATCATGTTCACAAAAATTTCAATTTACTCATGAGGTTCTTCACATTAACCAATATATTATAGTTATATATAATTTCTGGTGCATCTGTCATATCATAACATTAACATTTCACTATATAATTCTGAATACACCCTTCACATAATAACATTAACATTATCATGCATACCAAATAGAACATATATCACTAATGAACATAAATAACCCATGTAATATAATGGGTTTCATCTCATAAGGATGCAATCATAAACTTTGGGTCCCCAAATGAAATAGGGAATACCATTCTTTAAATAAGACTCACCAACATTGAGTCAAAAGTAAAATGTGTATTTTGAAATAAGAGTTCTTTTGAAAAAAATTGTGTTTGTCATAAACTGAATTAGAAAAGATGTATATCCAAGAAAATATAATATAATTATGATGAAATTATTTTAATGCAGTATCCTGCCTAAAAATTGAGTGAAATTGGGAAAAACCAATGAAAGGGTATTGGGTTCATGAATTCCTCACACCTTAATTCCAACTTAATTTGGTCTCTTTTGTGCCTCTTGAATAATAAACTTATGTTTATTAGAAAAATGATACAAAATTTATTTAAAGTAATTTTAAAAAATTATTTATCAATTATATTCATTGGATAATATTTATTAATATCTATTGATGAAATTAATGTGTTTTGATATCACATGTTACTTATAAATTTCCCATCTTGCAATGATTTCACAATTTTATTCAAAGTAATTTATAAATTAGTATAATTAGTTCCAGAAGAATATAATAATTTTAATTTTATATTAATATATTTTATATAATTTATACTATCTATTCAAGATGGTGGCTATATTAATTTTCTAGGCAATGTCTTCATATTTGGTTAGACGAACTTTAATGGGACGTTGTCGAAAGAGTTGGAAATGGAGGTATAACATTTATATTTTTCATTAATATGATAATTATAGTAGGTAAGGAACATTGATATAATGATAAAATACTGTATTATAAATTGTTTATCCTATGGTTTTGAAAGGGACAGGGGAAAAATAAAAGAGAAGAAGAAAAGAGAAAATATTTAATAGACACTTAATCTCTCCTCAGTGTACCTTCTCTTGCACAAAACTATAACAACCTCAGTGATTGGAGTTGGAGTTCTCCAAAATGTCAATATGTATTATTAGAAGATTGAGAAGGTGGATTTTTGTAGATATTAGTCTTTGGAATGGGTTGGATGAGTGATTTTCTAAGTGGAGTGAGCAAGGTTATTTATAAACGAGGAGTGGGTATTTCGAGAATAATTAAATAAAATACTATATTAAAGGTTAGACTTGTAATAATAGTTTTCTGACAATATATATCATATATTAAAATAATAAAATTCATTTTATACCTTAATTCATCTTTTTTAATTTTAATTTATTAATTTATTAAAGGGAAAGTAAAAAGAATGAGAAAATGATATTTTACGGAAACAATTTTGACTGTTGGTTTTTGAAAGTTATTTTTAGTTTTATAAAATGAGTTTATTATATTTTAAGGAACCATTTAAGAAATTAAATTAACCATGAGCGAACGTAAAGTTCTAGAATGTATTATTTCACAATTATAACAGGAATGATGTAACTTAATATATACCAGTTATGTGAAAAATAATATTTTTTCTCTTCACTAGAAAATTGAAGTATTTTAGAAGATTATCAAAAAACCCATAGGAAAATTTCGACATGATGATTTAAAAAATGTAAACCATTTTTTGAAAATAATTTTTTAAATATGAGAAAATTTAATTTTTTATATTAAAATAATCATTTATTTGAAAAAATATAGATTTTAAAATGATAACTAATTTTATATCTGTTTCAAATATCATTTAAGGTCACATAAAATTATATTAAAATCATAATACATCAGAATATTAACTAATGAATAAATTTTATTAATGTAGATTTTCTTTTAAATTATTCAATTAATTATACAATTGAAATTAATTTTATATGACTTGTTTGAAAATACCAACACTTAATTTATAAATTTTAAAACATTGTTTACTATTACTATGATATAATTATATCATAATTTCTTGTATGAGATGCCTACATTTTATTAATACTTTATTGGATATTGTTACTATTTATTTTGTTGGTTTAATATTCATAAGGGTCATATTACAATTCTAAAGGTAAAGTTACTATTTAATCAGAATAGGATCCCTAACTTTCTGAAATACTTCTTAATTCATGAATTATTCATTTATAAAACTTTATTATGGTCAATAAGTGATTTTATGTGATTTATTCCATATTACATTAATATAAGGATGGATAAATTCCATTGATAAAATTTTGGGTCATTATAGTATATATATTTTTCAAGAATGCATATGTTGTTATAAAAATAATATATAGTTATTATTTTCATCATTATACCAATACATGTAAGATGGTGGTAAAAACGGATTACGCAATGGTCTCGAGATGGTAAGTCATACGTATGCACGCGTTGTGATTTTATTTTCCATAGGATAGATAGAAGGTGGAATAAGGTTTTTAAATAACCCTAATAACATATCATTATATAGGTGATGATTTAGTTATCACTTAATAATAGAAAATAAATAAATATTAAGAAGTAGAAATGATCTTGAGAGAGTTGGTATATGAGATTACATCTTCTTCAGCAAGCTCCCTCTTGATATCCTCTTAAAGTTACTCAAGTTGGTATTTTGAGAAGACCACCAGCTTTAAAATGTGACTAGGAAGGACGAGAAGGGAAATGGGTAGGGGATTGATGAAATTTATATCTCAAATTGAAGTAATCATGTGACGGAGGAGGTTCCTATTTATAATTGAGGTGAGGGTCACTTTTGGAGTCTCTAAAAATAATAAATTATAATAAAATATACCTTAATAAAAATACCACCATAATTTCATTTATTTGATGATATAATTAGGTAATGTAGTAATATCATCAACCAATAAATTTTAGTCACGTTTTTATATCAATTTAATCTATAGTTATTATTTTTTAAATTTAACTAAGGTAAGAAATTATTCAATATAAAAATAGTTTAATTTTGTCATATTTGATTTAAATTAGACCATAAATGAATAATTTAAAGAAAATTTACACCATGTAATAATTATTCTATATTTTTAAAAATGTTTTAGGAATTTTAAAATATTTAGTAATGCATAATTCTGATAAATAATCAATAGTGTCAATTTTGACACTATTCAATTTATTGATTTTTTTTTAAAATTTCATGATAAAAAGTTTTCCTCAAACCAAATATTTTATTATATACATAAGGGTTAAAGGTCATCAAGAAATTATTTTTTTGATAAATTAATTATCCCAAATAATATTTTAATATTTTTAATGACAATAATTTGTTATTTATATTAATAAAATAATTATTACATATTTAATATATAATTATTTAATATAATTATATGTTGAATAAAAATTAAAAATAAATTACCATAATGAATATTTTTCTTCTATATTTCCGAATAATAATTTCTGTCGAATAAATACTCTAAAAAATCCAATTTTATAAATTTTATATTCATTAAATAATTAATGTAAAAAATTTAACATTACATTAAATAAAATATTAGAAATGTCGTAATCTCTTCCATATGGATCAAAATATTCAACAAATCAACCCTTGGATGACCTTGGTCGAGATATACTCAACCATTAATATTTGATCAAGTGTTATTGTATTTTAATGGTTGTTATCTTTTTAATAAAAATTATTTAATTGATTTCTAATCAATTAAATACTTTTTTGCATCATTAATGTAAAAGCTATTTAAGAAAATTGTTATTCCCATTAAAATTAAAAATAAATTACCATGATAAAGAAAAAAAATATTATATTTTAAATGAGTTTTTATGGCCGAATTTATCTTCTATATAAAATTATATTAAAAATGATATAGTTATAAAAATTTGAGTAAGAAAAATTTTAATTTCATTTAAATATAATATATTTATTGTCCTAATCTCATCCAATTGGCTTCCAAAGGGGATAATTTTGACCCAAGGATGATTTAAAAATACAATAACTCATCCAATCACATTTTGACAAGTTTTATTGTAATTTTATAATATTAAATTTACCCTTAATTACCTGATTTACCTTTTTTCATATTAATAAAAATTTAAGAGGTTACTATTCATAATGCATAAAAATAAAATAATTATACTTACATAATTTATAATTACTGAATCCAAATATGGAATAAATTTTTAAAAATTAAAAAATATGAAGTTGTAGTAATTAATTTAATATTAATCCATTTTTGAGAATGAAAAATGGATTTTAAAAGTTAAAACATTGCAAAAGATTAAAATGTTTTTCACATAAATAATCAACGTGTAATTAATGAAAATGACATACATTATATTAATTGATAAAAATATATTTTATTTTACTTTAATACTATTAAATCATATAATTTAACCATATAATTTATTTCAACAATTTTTTTTCAATTAAAATTTAGTGTATTTTTACTATTCATCAAAACATGAATGTTATCAGAAAAATATAAAAAATATATCCCATGTAAATTTTTTTATACCTCTTCTAAATAAAATATTTATTTTGTTAAATAAAATATATAAAAGTGTCAAAAAAATATATTTAAAATGGGTGTTTTATCAAAAGGTAGCAAAACAACATTTTTTTATAATTACTTCTTTTATCAAACAAATTTAATTTGTTCTAATATCATGTCTATAAAACATATAATATAAATTTTAAACATTATATTGAATATATTAAACATTTAATTAATTAATAAAATCAATAAATATTGATTTTATTGTTTTATAGGCTCACATATTTTGTATTTAAATAGTTTTTTAGAATAAAGTTATTATATTTCATACCCTCCATTATAATGACATGATTATAAGGTAAGATAATAATATTTATTAGTTCACTTATACTCAGTCTTTCGTGAAATTAATTATATCAAAATAACTTGAATTGTGTGTAACACAAGCCACGATTAACATTATGTATACCATGAGATAATATGGTGTTGCATATTGCGCAAGCTTATCTCAATATAGAGTATAACACAAAACATTAAACAGAATAAAAAAATCAATATCATAAAATTGCAGGGTGTTACAACCTATGAATACATCTTATCTCTATGTCAACCATATATTTTCATTATTTATTAAATACTATTCATAACCTCTAATTTAATGGATATGTTATATCTTATTATAATAACATTATAATAATGTATTTCTATTCAATAAAAATCTATCTTGCATGTTACACAAACCATCGAGGAAGGTCATCGTTGTGTGTAACACATAAAAATCTTGGTGTTCCGTGTAGATAAAGCTAACATTTACTATTCATATAGGTTATGATTAACTTTTGTTTGTGTATAATGTAATACAAATATATAAAATAAACTATTTTAAGTTTTTCTTGAAATAAAAAATATCAAAAAGATTAAATTAATTAAAAAATATGAATTCACAAAATCTAGGGGTGTAACATTCTACCCCCCTGAAATTATTTTCTCACTCAATATTCATCTTGTTTATCATTGTATTAATAATTTATAGTTTCATTCATAGAAACACACATAGTAAAAATCAATACAAAAACACCCATTAAAAATGGAAATATAGAACCATAATGGTTACCCAAAGTAACATATAACTTGGTTTCCATATAAGAGAACATAATTTGGGAGTAAAGATTGGAAATGGAGGAAAAACGTAAATATTTATAGCGAGTGATTGAGGTCATCAATCAAAAATAGGTGAATGATCAATGAAAAGATAAGGGCTTCAATGTTATAAATCAGTGATGATATAAAAGTCCATCAGTTCAACAAAAATTAATTTTTTAGGATAACACATTTTTTATCCTTATCCCAACGTTGAGTAACTATTTTATTGACCTGAATATATTTAAATTTACTAACATGATATATTTATATAAATAAAAATTCATTTGTTTTTTTTGATTAATCTATTTCTACTTATTCTAGTATAAGGACCCGACCTTAAACATTTCATAATATTGAATTAAATGAATAATTCACATTGAGGATCTTTTCAAGTTTTAGAGTTTTAAAGAATTAGTACATAATTATTACATCTCCAAAGATTACAAAGTAGACACTTCTACTCAGTTTCCATTTTTTCATAAAATAAAAACTCTTGAAAAAATGAGTCATGTCTAGTTCCATGTTTTAGACAACATGACTTTTCCTTGATCCCATACTCTACCCTATTCATCTTTAGGTTCTATGAAAACATTTAAAAAAATTGAATAAGCATAAAAATATTAGTAAGGGTTATCAAAAAAATAATGAAAACATTAGTTCATGAATATATAGGAAACATAAACTCTTTTACCTATCTCATGAAAACATAAGATTTATGAATAACACCAAGTAATCACAAATCATAAAAACACTTATGTCATTCATATCATACTTACATTGTAGCTATCACATCAACATATATAGTTACATTGGAATACCCATCTCTGTATATTCCCTAAATCTTTTAGGAGAAACATTCAGGTTTACCTCCCTCATGTTACCCAATGCAATGGAGAGCTATCTCGGGCTCACCTACCCTAGGTTTATCATGGAACCACCCGTATACATAAAGAATTCCCCAGAACCGTAATGTATTCATAACAAATAAAAAAATATAAAGGAATGATACAATATATCATTAAAATATATTGACATAATAAATTTATTATAAAAACCATTTTCAATACCAAAATATGTAAAAATTATATGCTATTTATTTTCTTTTTTAAGAAAAAACACCACGACTTGTTAAGGAAGCCTAAGATCAAATAATACTCGTAGCAGCAGAAAAAGGTCGTTGTCACCGCTTACATTAACAAAAAATTCCTTTTTGTCATTTAGAAAAATGTTTCATATAAAAATATTCCTTTTGAATGAAATGAAAAGTCAAATGTGTCTACACAGCGTATAAAAGAAAGTCGTGTATTAGAACAAAATAGGCATCAATGAAAGAAGATTGAGATGAAGTCCCTTACCTCGTGTCTGACTTGACCCATTCGTTCGTTAATCTCCTGAATAATAAACTAATATTAATTTATACTTTCTTGAGAACATTTTTCATGTTTATTATTCTATTTATATCACTTATTACCATGTTATAACCATTATGTAATCATTTAAGTTAATAATGTTTGTTTTGTCGATATTTGGTACTAGAGTAAAAAATGAACACCTTATATTTACAAGTTGTCCATGCTGTCAATAGGCCATTATATCTTGAATGATATTAATTATTTTGATAACATATATATCATATATATCCAGTATATATATATATATATTTATAACAGTACATATCATTTGGAGGTAAGAAATGAAATGCACCGTTCATGGAGATGGTAAGTCGTACGTACGCATGAACGCTATATTCATTTCTATTTATTATTTTAATTGAATTAAAACATAATGATACATATTTATATTATAAATACAGTGTAATATCATATATAATATCATTAAATCCATCCATTATACGTCTCACATATGGCATTTATGAGTCATATCACTTTGAGGGGGCGGTAGTCCGTACTTCCTCAAATGAAATTATCATGTTTCCACATAATGGGAACCATAAAGGTATGCTATAAAAGAAAAATAAAGAAGAATAAATAATAAATAAAAATAATATATATCATATATAAATATAGTATCATCTTAATGGCCACCATGATAGGCGGTAGGAGATTATCAAACAATCATCGTCTCGTGAGGCGTTAGTTTTCCATCCATAGAAAAAGTATGTTCTTCACCCATTAGATGGAGGTGTGGGTAAGTTTAGTTCGAATCCCTATCATAACAACATAATAGTATATTGAGGATACTTTTTTGTAATAAAATAAATGAATAAAGAGTTTTTAGGGGTTGGAGAATAAAATAAAAGAAAAGAAGTTAAGATAAACTATTACCTTTAATTTGGGTAACTTTTTTTGGTTTGAAGAAAAAGGACTTCTTGAAGTGCCTTCTGCCTATGGTAAGAATTTTAGTAGGAGGAGAGGGATGTATGGAGCTTAATTGGTCAGATTTTGGACGATCCAAAAGGCTTGAGATGTGTGAGGAATTGATCAGAAGTGAGGGCTTTTTATAAGGGGGAGGAGGGGCTCTTTAGGAAAGTGTGATAATATTATTTTATTATATAATGATATTCGGGGTCTAAAGGTCAAAAACTAATTATAGTCGAATATAAGATGAATCATGGTCGAAATAAAATCATCCAATAAAAATTGGATAGGTTTTGGATATTGTTTTAATATTCATAATCTTATTTATTTAAATCTTTTATTAATGAGATAAATACTACATCATTATCATGTCATAAATAATTTAATTTATTTGATGTCTAAAAATTATAAAAAAAATACCATGATGTAGGTACTCTTTTTATATTTCCAATGAATATTTATAGTTGAAAATATAATTTATATAACCCCTTGTAAATATTAATTTACTAAAAGATATTTGTTTTTGTCATTTTGCCTTTACTTTAAGTTAATTACTCTAAAATTTCATTATCACTCCCATGTGGCTCAATGGGTCCCAAAATCGACCTAAATATGCCCATGGTTGTAAATGACTCAACCAATATGGTTTGGAAAGTGTTAATGTAATTTTGAATTATTATAATATTCTTTTTACCTTGAATTACCCTATTAGCCTTTAACCGCGGTAAATAAAAGTTAAAATTTACTATTCACTAAATTTTTTTTTCATCTTATTGAACCATATTTTAATTACTAATAACAAAAATATTTTTTGAATTTTATAAATTCATTTCACAGATGTGGTAAAATTTTATTTAAACGAAAAGTCGGTTTTTTAACTACTACTAAGTGGTTTCACTATTCATAAACAATTGATGTTTTTCAGAAAACTACCAAAAAATAATCCTAAGCTATATTTGATATTAAGAATTAAAAAATTATCTCTATTTTTTCAAATTCAGAACATAGAAGTGGCATTAATTAATTTAAAATTAATTCTCGTTTTTAAACCAAATAGCGTGTTTTTAAGAAACAATAACTATCAAAAGATTGACACTTGTTTATTTCGAATTTCAAAGTGAAATTAATTCAAATGACCAAAATTGGATTAAATGGTAAAAATATATTCTAGTTACATTTTAAAACCAATTAAAAAGATAATATAACCATATATGTAAATTATATTAAAACACAGTTTTGAATTAAAATACAATATTTTTCACTATTCATTAAAAAATGAATTTATCGGAAAATTTTTAAAAATTTACACAAAGTAAATTTTGATGTCCCAATTCTAAAAAAGGATTTTATTTGGTCAAATAGAATGTATTAAAGTGACCAAAACTAGATTTAATGAGGGTTCTCCATTAAAAGGTGGTAAATCAACCTTTTAATGTAAATTATGCTTAAAATTAGATTTATTCCATTTTAAGCCTCTAACATTTTATTGGATAAATGTAAATACATTTAACAAACATGTATTATCATATTGTAGTTAGTTTTTTTCATTCCCACCAATATAATTCCAATTAGTTAACTACCATTTAAAATAATAATATTATATTATTAGTGTGCAATGTAAGATTTCAAAGAAACCCGTTGTTGTGTATCAGGTATGCTATCGAACATAGAAACCCCTTTAAAGTAAAATTAATATTTAATTCACTAATTTTAATAAATATGAAAAATGTATTATTATTTTTTTACCTGGGATGTTACATCCTTCCCCCCTTTTGGGAATTGCGTTCTCGCAATTTTACTTATCAAAATAAGTGGGGGTATTTATCCCTCATAGAATTTTCAGATTACCACATTGCCTCTTCAACCATATGGTTTTTCCACAAAACCTTTACCCGGTGAATTACCTTATTCTGCAACACTTCCTCTCTTCAGTCAATAATTTGGACTGGTTTTTCCTCATAAGAGAGATTCTCTTCCAACTGAACTACCTCTAGGCTCAAAACATGAGATTGATTTGGAATATACTTTCTCAACATGGAAACATGAAAACCAATGTGTACCTTGGATTAGCTTAGAGGTAAATCCACTCTGTACGCAACTGATCCAACTTTATCTAGGATTTCATAAGGTCCAATGAACCTCAGACTCAACATTCCCTTCTTACAAAAACACATCACACTTTTCCGTGGAGAAACATTGAGAAAGACATGATCACCTACCTCAAAATAAAGATCCTTCCTTCAGTTATCTTCATAAGTTTTTTTTCTGCTCTAAACTATTCTCATGTGCTTCTGAATCAACTGAACTTTCTATGCCATCTCTTCTACCAATTCTGGTCCCATCAGCTTCCTTTCGCCGACTTCATCCCAAAAAGCTGGGGTTCGACAACATTTTCCATATAATGCCTCAAATGGAGCCATCTATATACTAGAATGAAAACTGTTATTATATGAAAATTCAACCAAAGAAAGATATTAGTCCCAACTTCCCTGATAATCCATCGAGCAAGCACGTAACATATCCTCCAATGTCTTAATTGTTCATACTAATTTCCCATCTGATTAAGGATGAAAAGCTGTACTAAAATTTAATTCAGTACCCAACGACTACTAAAGGCCTTTCCAAAAGTTAGAAGTAATCCTGGGATCACGATCAGATACAATAGAGAGGGGAATTCCATGTAACCTGACTATATCTTTAACATACAATAGAGCAAGTTGATCTAGAGACAAAGTATATCGAATAGGAAGGAAATGAGAAGATTTAGTGAATCGATCAACAATAACCTAGATTGCATTATTACCTCGAGTTGTCTTCAGTAATCCTACAACGAAGTCCATGAATATATTTTCTCATTTCCACTATAGAACCGGTAAAGGCTGAAGCATCCCTTTAGGTAACTGCCGCTCTACTTTAACCTACTGATAAGTCAAAAACTTCACAGTAAAATCGACAATATCTCTTTTCATTCCATCCCACCAGTAATACTCCTGAAGATCTCTGTACATCTTATTACTGCTAGGATGAACTGAAAACGTGGAACTATGAGCTTCACATAACAACTCATTATTCAACATTGAATCACAAGGAACACATAATGTCTTTCCATATCTGAAAACACAGTCATTATCAATGTTAAATTCAGTAAACTTACCCTTCTGAACCAACTCTTCCTTTTTCTGTAACTCACTATCTTCTTTCTGTGCTTGCTTAATTTTGTCTGATAGAGATGATCTCATTGACACCTGATACAAAACAAAAGAAGTTTCTACACCAAAAACTTCTATGCCAAATTTTATCAAATCAAAAACCAATGGATCTTGTTCAAAACATAACATGGTTAATGAAGCATTACTTTTTTTGACTCAAAGCATCAACCACTTTATTTTCTTTTCCCGGATGGTAATGGATCATGCAATCACAATCGTTGATTAATTCCATCCATATCCTCTATCTCATGTTCAATTATTTTTGAGTGGATATATATTTTAAATTTTTTTCATCAGTATATATTTCACATTTTTCTCCATACAAATGATGCCTCGTAATTTTTAAAGCAAAAACAACATAAGCTAATTCCAAATCATGTGTAGGGTAATTTAACTCATGTGGTTTCAACTAAAGTGAAGCATAAGCAATTACCTGGTCATTCTGCATTAGGACACAACCAAGACCTTTCAACAAAGCATCATTATAGATAAAAAACTCACCATTTCTGGATAGTAGTGCGAAAACAAGAGAATTCATCAATTTTATATTCAATTCCTGAAAACAATCATCACATTCTTTTGTATAGATGAACATAACACCTTTTAGAGTTAACATAGTCATTGGACTAGATAACCAAGGAAAAAATACAACAAAACTCCTGTAATAACCTCCCAAACCTAGAAAACTACGAATCAAAGTTATATTTGTGGGTCCTGGATATTCATCAATAACTTTTATTTTAACAAAATCAACCGTTATTCCATTTTTTAAAACAATGTGACCAAGGAATGAAATTTGTTGCAACCAAAACTCACACTTTCTGAATTTCCCATACAGTTTCTTTTCTTTTATGGTTTTCAAGACAAAACCGAAATGAATTTCATGTTCCTATTTACTTTTGGAAAAAACCAAAATATCATCAATGAACACAACCACAAATGTGTACAAGAACTCATGGAAAATTCTATTTATATGATCCATGAATACAGCAGGTGCACTGGTTAAACCAAAAGTAATAACTAAAAATTCATAATGGCCATATCTAGTATGAAACGAGGTCTTCAAAATATCTGCTTCCTTTAATTTCAAATGATGGTACCCTGACCTCAAATAAATCTTTGAAAAATACTTAGCTACCTGGAGCTGATCAAACATATCATCGATATGAGGCAAAGGAAACATGTTCTTAATAGTGATGTTATTCAATGCTCTATAATCAATTCAAAGTCTCATTTAACCATCATTATTTTTATCAAATAAGACAGGAGCACCCCATGGTGGTGTGCTAGGTCGAATGAAACCTTTATATGATAACTTCTGCAATTACTTCTTTAACTCTAAAAGTTCAATTTGAGCCATTCGATAAGGGGGTTTTGAAACTGGATTAGCATCAGGAACTAAGTCAATAGTAATTCAACTTCCCGATTAGGTATAATACCAGGAAACTCATCATGAAAAACATAAAGTTACTCATTTACCACTGGCGTGTCATTAATCTGAACAGTTCCTTTGTTTTCAACAATATGTGCAAGGTGACATTCATTTTCATCATTTACTAGTTTCTTAGCTTCCTGATATATTTTCAAAATCAAGGGTTCATTCTTTTATACAAATTGAAAATAATTATGAAAATAAACCTCTTTATATATGAATACAATTTTAGAAGGATAAATAGAAATCCAATCCATACCCAAAATAACATCAAACTCAACTAGAGGTAAAACAATAAGGTTTTCAGGTTGATTCTTTCAGCACAGAAGGACATGAATGTTATTATGTTTTATTTTTTACTCAACATTGCCTCCATTTGTTTTTACCGTATGTTCTGTATTCATATCTTGAGATGGAATTCCTAATTTAATAAAAGATACTCAGAAATCAAATTGTGTGCAGGCCCTGAATCAAACAACACATTGGCATAATCTCAACAAACAAAAAGTGTACCTAACACTACTTTATTTGATAACCCAACATCTGCTGAAGTAGTTGAAAAGGATTTCACCACCCCTTTCTACTTGTAGTCTGGCTTCTTTCCCTCAGTTGAGTTCTTTGTTGGACACTTATTGGCGTAATGACCCAGTTGATTGCACTTAAAATAGTTTACTGACTGTAATTCAGATTTTGTCTTACCATTACCCTGATTTTTTCAGTGCAATTACGAGCCTTATGTCCCATTTTACCACATCGGTATCACTTAACAGAATTCAAAAGGCATCCCTAGCATGCTTTTTACCACAATTTTTACAATCTGTAAACTTAAGTTTCTTACCATTAAACTTTTTTGAAGAGTTCTTCCCTTTGACCTGCCACCTCGACCACTTATTATGTTGTTTTTCAAAGAAGACCTTATCATTATCAAACTCTATTTCCACCTTATCCGCACAATGAACACGTTTTTCATAAAATTTGATCTCATGAGAAGCTAAAGCACTTCAATACTTTGGCTTTAATCGTGAGTAAAAACAGTTGATTTTACTATCAAGATCTCGTATGAAATTTGGAGCATACCATGACAGTCGAGTGAATTTTGCTTCATAAGAAGCCACTAGGTCACCCTCATGCCTCATTTATAGGAAATATTTTTCCATTTAAATACGAACCACCTTAGGAAAATATTTCTCAAGAAACATACATTTGAATTCATCCCAATCGAGAGCATCAATCTCCTCACTATCCCTAATATTTTTCACCATCCACCACCACTGATCAGCTTCACCTTCAAAATGGTAAAGAACGAGACTAACATTTTGATGTTCTAAACAACCCATGAGAGAGAAAATAATTTCCAGTGCTTTAATCTACCCTTCTACTAGCACCGGGTCAGATGATCCTCTGAATGATGGGGGATGTTGCCTCATGAAATGATCCACTACTGACATGTTCCTCTATGGTTGATATGGATGATCTCGTTCATGGATTCCACCACTATTTATAACATGTGTCAACTGTTTCATCACTACAAAAAACTGTTCAGTTCTGATTCCGACCATCTCAAGATGCTGATTTGGAAGTTTTTCTTCCTCTTGATGTTGTCCCTACATAGCTTCCCTATTTCCTTTGTGGAAAACCATTCTGAACATAGAAATATCTTAGGTGAAGCAACATGTTAATCTGTAAATGCTATATGATTTCAATATTAACATAAATTACTTTATATATATTAATTTAACAATACCCTAACTCCTAAAGTTATCTAAACTGAACTCTAATACCAACTATAAGGACTCGGCCTTAAACATTTCATAATATTTAATTAAATGAATAATTCACATTGAGGATATTTTTAGGTTTAAAGTTTTAGAGAATTAGGACATAGCTATTACAACTCAAAAGATTACAAAGTAGACCCTTCTACTCAGTTTACATTTTTTCATAAAATAAAAACTCTTGAAAAAAAGAGTCATGTCTAGTTCCATGTTTTAGACAACATGACTTTTCCTTGATCCATTCCTTGACCCTATTCATCTTTATGTCCTGTGAAAACATTTCAAAACTTGCTATGAGCATAAAAAGCTCAGTAAGGGTTATAAAACAAAGAAAGAAAACACTAGTTCATAAATACACTCTTTTATTTACCTCATGAAGCATAAGATTTTTGAATAAAACATAGTAATCACAAATCATAAAAATACTTATGGAATTCATTTCGTACATACATTCTAGCTATCACAACTACATAGGGAGTTACGTTGGAAAACCCATCTCAATATATTCTCTAAATCTCTTAGGTGAAACATTCACATTTACCTCTGTTATGTTACCTAATGCATTGGAGATCTATCTCGGGCTCACCCGCCCTAGGTTTATCATGGAACCATTCGTATACGTAAACAATGCCCAAGAACCATAAAAGATTCATAACACATAAAACAAACAAAAAGGAAAGATAAAATATATCATTAAAATATATTGACGTAATAAACTCATTATAAAAACCATTTTCAATACCAAAATACATAAAAAGTATATGGTATATATTTTATTTCTTTTTTAAAAAACACTATGGCTTGTTAAGGAAGCCAATGATCAAATAATAATCACATCGGTGGAAAAAGGTTGTTTTCACCGCTTACGTTAAAAAAATTCCTCTTTTAATTTAGTAAAAAGATTCATATAAAAATATTCCCTTTTAATGAAATGAAAATTCAAATGTGTTTATACAACATATAAAAGAAATTCGTGTATTAGAACAAAATATGACTCAATGAAAGGAGATTAAGATGAAGTCCCTTACCTCGTGTCTGACTTGACCTGATCGTTATTTAATCTCCTGAATAATAAAATAAAGATAATTTATACTTTCTTAAGAACCTTTTTCAAGTTTATTATTCATTTTATATCACTTATTTCCATGTTATAAACATTATGTAATCATTTAAGTTAATAACGTTCGTTTTGTCGATATTTGGTACTTGAATAAAAATGAACACCTTATATTTACAAGTTGTCCATGCGGTCAATATTCCATTATATTCATAATTATATTAATTATTTAGATATAATATATATCATATATATCCAATATATATATATATATATTTATTTATTTATAATAGTACATCTCATTTGAGGTAAGAAATGAAATACACCATTCAGGGAGACGGTAAGCCGTACGTAAGCATGAACGCTACTTTCATTTATATTTATTATTTTAATGGAATTAAAACATAATGATACATAGGTATATTATATTTCCAGTATAATATCATATATAATATCATTAAATCCATCTTTTATACATCCCATATATGGAATTAATGAGTCATATCACTTTCAGGGAGCGGTAGTCCACACTTTCTCAAATGAAATTATCGTGTTTACCCATAATGGAAACCATAATGGTATGCTATAAAATAAACATAAAGAATCATAAAGAAAACATAAACATAATATATATCATATATAAATATATATTCATCTTAATGGCCACCATGATAGGGGGTAGGATATAATCAAACAATCATCATCTCGTGAGGTGTTAGTTTTCCATATATAGAAACAGTATGTTCTTCACCCATTAGATAGAGGTGTGTGTAAGTGTATTTGGAATATTTATCATAACAGCATCCTAGTATATTGTGGATAATGGTGTTTTTATAAAATAAATGAATAAAAAGATTATAGGGGTTGGACAAGTAAAATAAAATAAAAGGAGTTAAGAGAAACTGTTGCCTTTAATTTGGGTTACTACCTTTGGTTTAAACCAAAAGGACATTTTGAAGTGCCTTATGACTAAGGTAAGGCTTCTAGAAGGAGGAGAGGGATGTAAAGAGCTTAATTGTACAGAGTTTGGATGAGTCAAAAGGCTCTAGAGGTGTGAGGAATTGGTTATAAGTGAGGGATTTTTATAAGGGGGAGGAGGGGCTCTTTAAGAAAGTGGGATAATATTATTTTATTATATAATGATATTCAGTTTCTAAAGATCCAAAACTAATGATTGTCTAATATAATATGACTCATGGTAGAAATAAAATCATCCAACAATAATTGGACAGGTTTTGTATATTTTTTTTAATATTTATAATCTTATTTATCTAAATCTTTTGTTAATGAGGTAAATACGACATCATTATTGTGTCATAAATAACTCAATTTATTTGATGTCTAACAATTATAAAAAAATACCATGATGTAGGAAATATTTTTAGATTCCCAATGAATATTTTTAGTCGAAAATATAATTTATAAAACTCTTTGTAAAAATTAATTTACTAAAAGATATTTGTTTTTGTCATTTTTGCCTTTACTTTATGTTAATTAATCTAAAGTGTCATTATCACTCCCATGTGGATCAATGGGGTCTCAAAATCATCCCAAAGATGCCCATATTCGTAAATGACTCAACCCATAATGTTTGAAAATGTGTAATGGTAATTTTGAATTATTATAACATTCATTTTACAATGAATTATCCTATTTACCTTTAACCGAGGTAAATAAAAGTCAAAAGTTACTATTCACAAAAAATTATTTTCTTCTTATTGAACCAAATTTTACATACTAATAACAATAATGTATGTCAGATTTTCGAAATTCAATTCACATAAGTGGTAAAAGTTTATTTAAAAGAAAAAGTCAGAATTTTTAACTACTACTAATTGGATTCACTATTCATCAAAAATTGATGTTTTTTAGAAAACTAACAAAAAATCAGCCTAAGCTATATTTGATATTCTGAATTCATAAATGATTTCTATTTTTCCAAATTTAAAACATAGATGTGGGATTAATAAATTTTAAATTAATTTCCATTAAAACAAATATCATGTTTTAAAGAAATAATAACTATCAAAAGATTGACACTTGTTTATATCCATTTCAAAGTGAAATTAATTCAAATGAACAAAATTGGATTAAATGGTAAAAATATATTCTAATTACACTTTAAAAAAATTAAAAAGATAATCTATCCAAATAAATAAATTATATTAAAACACAGTTTGGAATTAAATTATAATATTTTTCACTATTCATTAAAAAATGAAGTTTATCTGAAAAATTCCAAAATTTACACAAAGTAAATTTTGATGTCCCCATTCTAAAGAAGTATTTTATTTAGTAAAATAGAATGTATTAAAGTGACAAAAACTATATCTAAAAAGGGTTCTCCATTAAAAGGCGGTAAATCGACCTTTTAATGTAAATTATGCTTAAAATTAGATTCATTCACATTTTAAGCCTCTAAATTATATTGGATAAATGTAAATACATTTAACAAACATGTAAAATCATATTGTAGTTAGTTTTGTTCAATCCCACCAATACAATGGCTAGGAGTTAACTACCATTTAAAATAATAATATTTTATTATTAGTGTGCAACGTAAGATTTCAAAGAAACCCATTATTGCATATCGGGTAATAAATATGAAATATGTATTATTCTGTATTTACCTGGGATGTTACATCTAGTACTTCAATAAATGGATGCACATAAATTAACTTTGATGCCTAAAGTACTAGAATAAACTTTTATCAGATCCTAAGGCCCATAAAAGAATAAAATGTATAACTATTTGTCTCTAACTATTCTTAAAAATAAATATGTTTAATACATTAATATGTAAACATAAAATATAACTCTACTAGTTCATCATTAATATTTATTAAATAAATATTATTACACATTAACCACGACATTGCGTTGTCCAGTGGTAGGAGTGAAACAATTATCATTCTGTGGTCATGGGTTCAAGACATGTAGCCTTGCCTGAAAGGATGGATTGTCACCTTAAATTACTTATATACTTTTCTAAAACCACACTAATATAATTTACAAAATAAATATTATGGGAATCCTTGAAATAAGGGTAATCACTATGTAGGATTTTAACCACTTTTTTCTATACAATCTAAAAACATAAATACTTCCACCGAAGTTTAACTGAATGTTTTCATGAATGTTTAGCCTTATAAAACATTATAATGATATAAATCCAATGATTTATAAATAAATTCATGAAATAAGGTTAACATTGAGGCCCCATATATAACAAAATACCACTTGGTTTTCACATTCCAAACATGTGAATACCTTATAAAATTATTCTCTTAAAACCTAGTAATAACTTTAATTACCATAAATACTTCAGGAAAACAAGAATGATTCCTTATTCCAATGATTTATGGATACATTATTTAAAAAAAATAAGTTATAAACTTTATCCTTACTGACATATAACACATTAGCAATAATTAATTGTAGGTAAATATGTACCATCCAATTTACTAAATCATATCCAGCTTATCTTTATTTAAACATCATAATCTCAACATCTGGCCATAATTAAGGGTTACCATCCCTTTATTGAAATGTCACATTTCCATGAAATAAATTTTCAAGGTCTTTATTTCCATTCAACATGTTTTTTTAAATACTTAATTAATTCTTATTCTGAAACTAATTATATGTATTTCATGATTCATATAATAAAATATTTGAATTCCAAAATATAAATATATCATTAATCCAAAATTATTCTTAATAAATTACTCATGCTTCATCGACTTATTCCTTAATACCTATTTTCTATAATATGAAATATGAATCATGTATTATGGTTCCTCAACCTTAATCTAATCATACATCATATTTTTACAGTAAATAATACTGAAAGAAAATTTCAATCCTTTCACATGTCGTTTGAGGCCTCTCTATCTTCAGAAGTATAACCAATACTCATAACAACTTCCATATTATTTTTATGATATTTCCATTTGGGAAATAGATTTTCATAATGCCCATACATCTGAATCATTCAATGTTAACAATGTTCATTTTAATTCTTATCATTGACTAAAATAAGAAAGCATAGTGTGAGAAACATTTATCATGATGGGATACAATATTATTATGAAAAAGTACATATAAGATTCCTAGGTTATGGGTCCTACTTACTTAATCCATGACACATTAGGTTTATCCTATGTTGTTCATATAAAAATTATATTTAAATCCTTCATTATCATCCATGGAGATTTTTGTGAATTCCCATAGCAGATCCCCTAGGTGTTTTATACCAGGTGTGCAGTAAGGAATGTTGTCATGTACCAGATTACCCCGAGTTAGGATAGAAAAATATTGTCTATGTTTTTACCCAAAGGAACATTTATGCAAGATCCACATCTACTTTTAGTATCCAGACATTGATGTATTTCTAGGAAACCACTCACTCTATCCTTTACAAAAATTCCCGGATGTTTTCATAATCATTAACTCATCCTTATAATTATCCGTAGAGTCATCCCTAAACATATACTTATAAATATAACTAGGTATATTTCTAATGTTTTTTCAACCTAGATTCCAAAGGATAACGAATCCTTTTCTCTAATACCAACTATCATAACCCTTTCATTTAATACATTAACATTACATCACTTTTCTAGAATACATAAAACATTATAAAAAGACATTCTCAAAGACTATATTAGTTTTGTGCATTGAAAACATGAAACAAATATCCTATCTCAGTGAAAGATCTTCAATGTTTCCCACAAAGATCAAAACCCTTAGTAATTCTAATTAAAACAACATTATTCACAACTTGGGGATTGGAAACATAATAAAATGGTAAGATCAAATTCACAATAAGGTTATACAAAGGAAATCCATATATGTATCACAAACATAAGGTTATAAGAACGTGATCAGTATCATTATAAATTCAAACCCTATATATAAAATATCATAAAAATGAATCATGGAATAAATATTTGTAGTTCATAAGGAATAAATCATAAGGAAATCAAGATCATAATCCATGAAATCATAACATATTAATAAGACATGGAATGGTGGCACACACAACAACATATAAGTAAATGGATATGTATAAGTAGAAGTATGTTCACACATTAAGTTAAGAACATGAAATCATGCCCTCTCATGGACTTATGGACATGAAACCAGGTCCACACATAATGTTTTGAACATGAAATATGGTTCATGCATAACATTATGAACATGCAATCCGGTTCACTCATAACATTGCGAACATAAAATAAGGTTCAATAATAACCTTGTGAACATGTAATCAGGTTCATGCATAAACTTATGGATGTATAACTAGGTCCATGCATAACTTTTTGAACATGTAATCATGTTCACACATAAAATTTATACTCATGACCCGTCCATCCTTACAGAATGCATTGGGGAAGATATAGGTCCCACCAATCTCAGAATGAAATCATACATACATGATCCACAAGATAACAAAACATTCATCATATCATGACCCATATGACCGATGAAAATAAATGGGTATCATTAACATTTAATCACCACATAACCTATGGAAAAGAGATATGTTTTATTTTTATTTCATCAAAGAATAACCCATGAAAAGAAGTGGTTTCAAAATCATATAACCCATGGAGTAGAAATGGGTTTCTTAAGCATAATTACATCAAAACATAAAACAGTCAAGATATAATATGAATTGAACCATTGGATAATTTATTATAAGGTCATGAGTAACATCAATAGATGTCATCTTAGATGGAAAATAACTTGGAAAGATATTTTGAAAAAATTTCTTAAAGAAAATATAATTTATTTTTTAAAACATAAAAACATCAATAAACCATTTTAATTGAAAGTTAATGGAAAACATAGAATGAGTTCTTGAAATAATTTAGAGATCCTTTTCCATTTAAAACTTACAAAATAATCATGGAAACATTTAGAAAACCCCTTTCCATTAAAACTTATAAAATAATCATGAAAACATTTTGAAAACCATTTTCCTTGAAACCCTATAAAATAATATTGAAAACTTTTTGAAAACCATTTCATTGAAAATAATTTTAAATTTTTTAAATAAGGCTTGAAAATGTTTTGAAATTAATTTCCCTTGAAAAATTATAAAATAATCTTTAAAAAATTTTGAAAAACATTTCCCTTCAAAAAAAATACTAAAAAACATATATATCTTGAAAACATTTTTAAATCCATTTCTATGAAAATTAATTTTATAAATATTTTCATAAAAATTAACCCTTTAAACATAAAAGGGAAACTTTACATAAATTATGGATGGTGAATTCGTACATATCGTACAAGGTAAGAAGATCATTCCTTTTGCACGATAAAAGCTTAGAAAAAATGACTTATTTATAAAAAGGTTAGAATATTCCTTTGAAAACGTTGGTAAAAGGAAAGAAAATTTAAAAAATGTATTTTAATTATCATCATAGAATAGTATAATATTATTGTAGACACTTTTTAGAATACATAGTTTTGAAGGAATCCAGATTTCCGACCGAACAAAGGGTAAAGTAGGACATTCTAGAAAAAACTTTCTTAAATATCATATGTACCAAAGATTGGGTTAATGGTACAAATACATGAATAATTCATGAATAATTAAAGGATAAATTTTCCTCAATTTTTTAGATATATGGATCATATCTTTTCATCAATGTAAGAATAAACATAAATAATCATGAAAAGTGATTAGATTGTTTCAATAAAATCGTATGATTGGTACCTTTGAACCATAATCCCAATGTAAGAAAATTTAATTAAATGAATCTTAAAATATAATAAAAAGAAAAAAATATTCATGATATAATACTTCAAAGGATTTATATACCTCTCATATAAAAATAAAGGATCATAACATGGCATGTGTCTCAAAGAGGAAAATTATGATAAAATTACTTTTCCAATTTGGTTACATTGAAAACATAAATCCCATGAAAGAAATATAAAAACATTTATATGTAAATAACTATAATTTTATGTATTATAACAATATAATAAATCCATGGGAAGTATACATACAACCCAAAAATAATAGGTGGTGAATGAAACATGTGTCTCACGGAAATAAAAAGTGAGATATAATCCCCATACCTTGTGCCTTGACTCTTGTCGTACTCATTAAAAACTCATGTATAATAAATATAAATTTATTAAAAAATATATCAAATAACCATATTCATACTTATAATACCATATATGTTTTATTATGTCTTTATAATACCCTCTTTTTATCAATTATATGTTAAGGTTTCACACCGGGTAATATCCGTTGTGTTTTTCGCATGTATCTTAATATGTTATATCTTTTGTCCTTATACTTATATAATGGTTTACAGAATGTAAACCATAATTTAAAGATAATTTATATAATTTACAGTTTAAATATATTAATCCATAGAATGTAGAATTATGAAATGGAATACACTGTTCATGCAGATAGTAGGTCATACGTACGCATTAATGCTATTGTGTTTAATTATCATGTTGAAAGAAAGAACGTAAAATAAATATATGTATATATATTAACAAATATCATTATTACTCTAGATTTATTTAATCATATATATCATTTATATTAACTAAACCAATCTTTAATACATTCCATGTTGTGTATGAATGAAAGACATCGTTTGGAGGGGTGAGAATCCTCACTTCCTCAAAAAACAATTATCATTTTAACACCAAATGGAAAGTATAAATATATGTCTTTTAAAAAGGATTAAATAAGAAAAAGTATATAATAAATATAATTTATAACATTTATAAATAGAGTGTCCTTCATAATTTCCAACATGAGAGGCGTTATGGAAAAATGAACAATCATCGTTTTGTGTTGCTGTAGCTCTCAATTCACATAAATAGTATGTTCATTTCCAATTAGATGGAGGTGTATGTAAGTGTAGGTAGAAACCTTAACATAAAAATATCATATTATATTTACGATATTTGTTTTTTATAATCATGGAAAAAGAAATATTGAGGTGGTTGATAAATTAAATAAAAGAATGTAGCTTGATGGAGGGTTTTACCTCTTAATTAGGCAACTCCTTTGGATTTTCTCCAAAAGGGATTTTTCAGAAGGCTTTATAAACAAAGGGATCATCCAAGGATGAGGGTATGGTTTTTTGGAGAACAGTTTAGCAGATATTGGGAAAACCTAAGTGTTTTTACTATTTTTTAAGAAGTGGGATGTGAGGAGGACTTTTTACAGTAGAGTTGGAGTTGCACTCATGTAATGTTTTAAAAAATAATTCTATACTTGTTTTTTAAAATTTTAAGTGAATAAAATAAAAGAAAAAATTATATAAAAGTGATTATGGGGTAAAAATAAGGCCTTAATGTGGATTTTGGACAAGTTTCTAGGTCACTTTGTGTCTTAAATTTATGGTTCAATACTTTGTCAACCTGATTTTTCTCTTAGTTGTTGTAATTAATTTTAATCACTTTCACCAATATTTTTGATCAAAAAATATGTTGAACTTATTAGAAATTAGAAATTATGAATATTCTAAATATTGAATCCTTTTTTCCAAATTAAAATCATAGAATAGGCAAACATTAATTTAAAAATATTCCTCCTGACAAGATGAAACTGTGAGTTTTTAAAATTAAAATTATCAAACGTTTGATAAGTTATTATATCAAATTTAAATGTGAAATTGGTTATAATAAAATTTTAAACCAATTTTTTTCATAGTTTAAATGAATTAGATGAAAATTTAGTTTTGAATTAATGTTCATTATTTATAACTATTCATTAAAATGTGAAACCTTGCCGAAAAATACAAAAAATAGATCATAACCGAATTTTTATGTTTATACTTAAAATATAAAGTTATATTTAACGTATTAAATATATAAAAGTTCTGAAATTTGGATTTAAATTTGGTTCCCCATTAAAAGAAGGTAAATCTTACTTTGTAAAAGTATAAATTTTTAAACATAAATTTAGGTTTGTTCTAATGTTATGTATATAATATTTATTTAATGAATATAAAAAATATTTGATTGAATATATAACATATATATTAAATTAATTTCACTCAATACTTGTATTTAATTTAATTCATTAGGGTAAAATATCTTTTTGACCATAAAAATAATAATATTTATTTTTATATTCAATCGGTTTTCAAACTCACATATAGTTAATTGGTATCCTATGGATTCATATTATATTTTTATATACCATATATTTACATAAATTATTTAATACTATTCATAACTACTCATTTAACGTCTAGGTTATATCTTATTATAACAACATTTTAATAACGTATTATTGTTTGGTAAAACATAGTCTTGCGTGTTATGCAAGTCGTTGAGGAAATTAATTATTGTGTGCAATAAAATATAACTTTGGTGTTCCATGTGGATAAAGATAAAATTTATATTGTGTGTGGAGCATTATTTACTAGTGTGTCATATAATATAACATAAACAAATAAAATAATGCATTTTTAGTGTTTCTTGAACTGAAAAATATCAAAAATATTAAGTTAATTCAAAAAAATTAATTCACAAAATATAGGGGTGTTACATTAGTAGTATTGAGAAAAATATGAAATATTTATTTCATACATGTATTCATATATAATCCTCTTGAAAAACATCAGTGATACTCAATATACTATGGGGGATTTTGGGATCTCTATCAAACACACTCATATCTTCCGCCACAAGATATATCATAAAAATCATATGTATCTTATATACTCCCTGTCTACATAACATTGAGAGACCAATAAAAATGAAACATGTAAATCTAGTAGAGGCCTCCCATTATTCTTTTGATTCTCTAGAAAAGAATGAACTAGCTGATAAATACATCACCTGTCATTTATCTATCTGATGAGAACATCACATTCCATATTTCCATATAGTTAAACACATCTTATGTGAAATAACTAAGAATACGTTTCTATATACTAAATCTAATCAAATAAAGGGAAATATGTATTTTCCCTTCATACAAGTGGACATATCCTATCTTTGATGCCCTCCAATCGATGACATGATTAGAAGTATACCAAACCATCCATAGATTAGCTATGTTTATACAGTGAGATTCACCTGTAGGGTGTCAAATTATAAAGGTTATCATGAAAGGTATCTCACCAACCTTATGTCTGAAAGTCTGGTTATATGAATACACTCATATGTTATTCCATGACCATAAGATATTACATGATATTTACTTTAGTATATCTATTCAAGTAATGAGTTTTTATTGATTACCTTAAAAATATTTTATTCAATATCTCATATAGAATTTTTTTCAAAGGTTATAAGAATTTATTCCAGATAACCCCTACATATCATCAAAACCCACTATACTCCATGATGATTATCATTTGGGGGCAACTCAATGTTTTTACATTGAGATTATATTTATCATTCGACTATTCATGTAAAATAAATTCAAGCACACATGAAATATTGTTAAATAGAGATTTACTTTATTATTATAACATGAAATAAAAACAACCATTCCAGCTAATCTCTAATGTCTTTAACATCAAGATATTCTATATGATCCTCATGTTTTTCTTGTGGTAATTATTTTATTATAAGATCTGCAATAATATCTTTTCTATCCTCCCAACTGATATTTACATCACCCCTCCCAATGATCTATCATGTGATATGGTATTTACAAAGGATTTATTTAAACTTTTGAGGATATTTGAGATCTTTATCTTGATAAAAAACAAAATTTTAGCCACAATATAGCTCAATTTCCCCTTTGATTCTAGGAAGCACTGCAATTTCATAATTTAACTTCCTAATCCAAAAAACATCCACCATAAAATATAATATATTGATGTTTTAGGCCTTTATATCCGAGTCCACTATAGTGTCTTGTTTGGAACAGATCCAACTAACTACTATGCTATTTAGAAAAAATAAAAACCCATATTGATATTTCATATCATTTTTTCATATTGTAAACCAGAATATGTGTACCCCTTTACACATAGATCATACACTCCTATAATGAATAAGAACATATCCTTAGTCTTTCTCAAGTATTTTAGGATTTTCTTCATAAGAATCTAATGACTCTCTCTTGGATTAGATTAATATCTACTAATTATGCTTAAAAAATATTAGACAACATGTTGAGTACATAAAAATAAGACTATGATAGATCTTATGGTAGAAAAAAATTATCTTATACATACTATCTACCACATTAGAAGGATCTAAAATCTTAATAAGATTAATACCATAAAACACTAGTAAATATCCATTTTTTTATGAATGTTAAAAAAACTTCTAAAATTTACAAATATATGTTTTTAGAATCTATCTAATAAGAAAATAAGCTTTATATCTATGGATCCTTGTACCAAGCATGTAACCTGCTTAACTCATGACTTTTATTGAGAAAAATTTACCTAGAAACATGTAGTAACCCAACCCTGGTATGCTCGGACCTGGTGCCATACTACCACTACATTGGAAAAAGATACATGTAAATCGCGTCCCAATAGACAAAACTGTTTAATAGTCTTGTTAGACACATACTGGATTCTTTTACTATAAATGAATACACTAATTACAACATAAATTTTTTACTTGAGAGTAATAACTTTATCTTATCTAACATATCCTTGTATATCTTTCATACTACCATAAATGGAATCCTAGGGAAAGGAAACATAACAATGGTGATCTCAAATTCTATTTATGGGTAAATTACATCAAAAAAACAGTGAATAAATGAGAATAGTAAATATGGAAAGGTAATAACTAAATAAACAAGTCATGTAATAAATAAACGGAGATGAAAGTGTATAAACAACATGGAATGGAAAATAAATAAAAAGAAATAAAATTTGAATATCAGGATATGGAGAAATATATATGGAAAGGTATGAAACTAAAAAATTTACATTTAGTTAATAAAATGGGGAATAAATGAATCAATTGATCTGTTGATGCAGAATATCATGGATAAATATTAACTGAATCTAAGTTAAGGAAATGAAAAATTATTAGATTCCAGGTTTCCTAGGTACATAAAACCATTACCATCAAGACATTTCACAAGATAGATTATCATTTCAAGTAAAAATCCATATAAGTCTAGCTAAAAAACACAAACCATGATACTAATGATCTATCTAGTGGGTATCTATAATCGTGCCCACCCGTGTCATAATTTTCTAAAAAATCCCTCATACATCTAATAATCAATTAAACAATGTTCCATACAATAATATCTATATAGAGTAGATGATAAGGATTTATCAATATTTCATTATTTATTCCAAGAACATTCAAGTACACATGGTTTTTAAAAAAGGAATATGGTTAAGGAAAAAAATATATACATGATAAATGAACTGAATAATTTGTTGAAATTCAATGTTTTGTTATCATAGTAAATTGAATATTTCATGGGGACTAACAAAAGAATCAAGGATGTGAATGTAAATACTATCCACAAAAAAAATAAATCAAACCCCATCTAGAGTAATAATAAATATGTTTTCAATTGTAAATATACCCATTAGATTTATAATAAAGGTTGTTTCCATAGACGAACTATAATAATATCTTTAAAAAAATTCTTGAGGATAATATCCTTTCATTATGAGAAACCATTTAAAAATTATTTTCTATGAAAGAAAAATTTAAAAAAATTATCATTAAAAATTATCCTTTTAAACTTTCAAAGGATTCATTAATGGAATGATGGTGGGTAAATCCATACATGCTATACTATATAAAAATAGCATTCTTCTTGTATGGTAAAAAGGTTAGAAAAGTGCCTCTTTCGAATTTCTATGAAACAAATTTTAAAAAAAAATGTTAAAAAAATCATTTTAATATCATTTATAAAGGGTAAAAACGTTTTTTAATACTTTTTATAAAATAGGGTTTTTAGAAGAAAACAGGTTCTCCGAAAAAAGAGAGAAATAATTTCTGGTTTTCTTTAAAATATTTTCTAAAATATTTTGAGTACCAAAGAGTGTAATAATGGTACTATTACTTGGAAAAGGTTAGTATTTATCATAGTAGAATAAAATTGAATGTTTTATTAAATATTTATCAAATAATTTATTATAATGGGAATTCATGTTTAAAAAATTACAAACAAAATAATATTGTGAAGTAAACACTTAAAATAATTATAACATTGAAGTGAGAATAAATAAATGAGTAGAATATGTGTATCAACTATGAAAAAACATAAATTAGTGTGTATACATCATTATATAGCCAAATTAATTATACACATAATAAAAGAATATTAACAAAAATAAGGATGTAGTATAATCCAATGAAAAGGGGTCGGGTTATGAAATTTATTTTCCACTTGGTAAGTTTTAACTCAAATACCCTTAGAAAAAATTATTGAAATTTATTCTAAAATTACCATGAACATAAATCAATTCAATATTAATATATAAAAATGGTTATTATATACACCACAAAAAAATAATTAAGTGGTGAATATGACATTTATCTAACAGATGTAAAAAGTTAGATGAAAATCTCTTACCTTCTGTCTCTATTTGGATGAACATTATTGAACCTTCTGTATAAGGGTTTTAAACATGTTAATAACATCATAAAGATACCTATTAACGTATATAATATCACATATTATCTTCTAACAATATCTTATTACCTATTTGTTAAAAATATTTCATTAATTTCACTATTTCTAGTGTAAATTGCCAAGTTTCTCTTGTATTGACTTGTTTTATTTCGTTCCTACACATTCGATAACAATATAATCATATAAATAGTTTAAAACAAGATTAAAATAATATATATAATACATAATATTTGGAGATAATAAATTAAGTGAATCGTTCATGGAGACGACAGAGTGTACGTACACATGAACACTACCAACATTTCCTTATCGCATTTTAATAAAATTAAACCTATATGATATATATGTATATGTATATTATAATTATAGTATCATATTTATTTTATATATGTTATATAGTTTTACAAAAACTATCCTTCATACATTCCTTGTATGGCGTGAAGGAATCCCATCGCTTTAAGGAGGCGGTAGTCTACACTTACACAAACGATGCTACCGTATTTGCACAACATGAAAGTCAAAAAGGTATGAACTATATAAAAAAATATAAGAATAAATAAATTATAAATATAATATATATCATATATAATCAGTGGGTTCATCATAATTCTCAACCATGAGATGTGGTAAAGGAAAAAAATTAACAGTCGTCATTTTGTGAGGAGGAAGTTCGTCGTACACATAAAAGTTAGGTTCATTACACATTAGATGGATGTTTTTGTAAGTGGAGGTATAATCCTTAAAATAAAAATTATTAGTATATTTAGGATTATTATTTTATTATTTATTCATTGAATAAGGGTAATGTTGGGTGTGGAGAATGAAAATAAAATGAAAGAGCTTGAGGAAGGATGTTACCTCTTATTCATGTAACTCCTTTTGGTTTGCACCAAAGGTCTTCCTTGGTTGGATTTATGCCAAATTAGATTCTTATTGTATTAGGTTAGGGATTTTTTGGATCAATTTGGGATTATTTTTTTCAATCCAAGGTTTCTTGAGAGGTTTGAGGAAGCGATAGGGGTGATTTCCTTCTATTGTGGAGGAGGAGTGACATTCTTGTAAATTTTGGGAAATAGAATTACACCAATGTTTTACCTAAGATAAATGCAACCAATAATAGATATAATTAGTTCCAATTGAGTATAGGGTATAAATAATTAAATAAAATGGATTTTTGGACAAGCCTCTAGATCATTTTGGCCCTTAAGATTATGGTTTAGTCTCTTCTTAGCTAATTATAAATTAATCATTATAATTAATTTTAATTACTTTCTCTAATATTTTTCGTCAAAAACATAGTTGACCTTTATAGATATTAGATAGTACTATTATTAAAAATATGAAATCAAATTTTCCATATTCTAATTACATAAGTGGCCTAAATTAGTATAAAAGTAATCTTATAGATGGGACAACAATGTGGGTTTTTAAAGTAAAAAATATTCACAAGTTTTCTAAGTATTTATATCTAAATTCGAATTGAAATTTATTATAATGACCAGTACAATATTAATTGATATAAAATTGATCTAATTCAACTTTAAAATAATAAAAAATATAATTTATCCTTATCAATTAATTTTAAGAAAAATAATTTTAGAATTAAAATTCAATATGTTCACTATTCATTAAAAATTAAACCTCATAGAAAAATACCAAAAGTTTTATATAAGAAAATTTTTATGTTCCAATTTATAATATTATTTTTATTTGGACATATAAAATCAAAAAAATTTAAAATATTTTGTTTAAAACAGGTTATCCATTAAAAGACGGTAAAAGTGCCTTCATAAAAATAAATGTTTTTATGTAAAAAAATTGGATTTTTTCTTATGCCTATTGAATCTATTGGATGAGTATCAAAAATATTTTATTTATTATATTAAAAATATATTTAAATAATTTTATTCACTAATATTAATTAATTCAATTTAATGAGATAAAATAGATTTATTATAATAAAAGTAGTTTTTATGAAAATATTCCTTTTATATTCAATTAGTTATTATATTCATTTTTAATTAATTTGTAATCAATGAATTAATGTAATATCTCTCTAAACCATGTATTTTAATAATTTAGTCAATCATATTCATAATTAATAATTTAATGTCTACGTTATATCTTATTTTATAAAATAATAATATATTAAAAATATATTATTTCTCAGTAAAACACTGTATTGATTGTAATGCAAGATATCGAAGAAGGTCTTTGTTTCGTGTGAAGCATGATAACATAGTATTTCATGCATTTAAAGCTATTCAATTTATTTAAAATATTAAATATCTTATAAAGTATCAAGATATTATATTACATTACGTTCTTGGTTTTCCATGTCATAAACGTTGTCGAATAAAATGTTCTTACATTAGAAACTTAGGGTGTTACATTCTCCCCACATTAAATAAATTTTATTATCACAATTTAAAATCGAACATGGTGACAGATGTTTTAATATTTCCCACTTTGAAATCACATATTGAGATAAGGTTTCATAAAAATTCCTCTAGAAAAGATATAATGGGATGTACAGAGTTCATGTGGAATAACAAAGAACTTGGTCTCTAAGTAAGAGAACATTAGTGGCTAGCGGAGATACATATATAGTTTAAATTTTTAAATATTTATAGGGAGTGATTGAGGTTATAAATAAAAAACATTTTAATAAGGGTCTCAAATCCATAAATCTTTGATGACATAAAAGACAATTTATTCGGCCAAAATTATGGTAGTAAGGGAGTATTTTTTGATCATTTTTCAAATTATGAGTAATTATTTTTATTCTTAATAATATAGGTTAATATAATACCTTAATATGTTTAAATTTCATAATAACAATTTCATCTTTTGGTTGTGCTTCAAGGATATTATAATTTTTCCATTACTCAATGAAATGGATATCCTAGAATGATCCTGAATTTTTGGAACTAACATTTTATTTTAGGACAGTGTAAAAAAGTTAATATATTTGAAGTTGACTATTCTCAAAATTGAATATGGTTCAATCAATAATCTGTAAACCAAAAGGTGACACCACTGGTTTACTGATAACATTTATTAATAAAACATTTATCTAGAAATAATGACATATTTACAATAACATTATGTAGGTTAGTGGTTGGTTTAAAACCCTTATCGTCCTTCAGTCATGGTTTTAATACCTACAGCCTTTTCGGAATTGATTGGTGTCCACATGGCATATATTTTATCATTTTATAAAACCATATTAATATAATTTCTAAAATAAATATGTTGGATATCCTTGAAATAATGTTAGTCACTAAATATAATTTTAATAAATGTTTTCAACTCAACCCCAATACATAAATACATCATCCATTTATGTCCACATATGTACTTCCTTAGTCACTAGTTTATCCTTTAGAATAGGTAATTGACTCGGGTATTGCCGAGGTTCCCCACACATAAGGAAAAAGTCTATAATGGATTCCCTTGTATGAGTTTCATTTCCTTCCAGTATACTCATCATGTTTCCTCAGAAAGTATTTAAATTATGTCTTTATTTACCAAAAATAAAGAATTTATCCATTATATTATAGAACTATATTGGGCGTCTCCTTCTAAATTTCATGAATTAAGAAAATTGATGCTTCTTTTTCAATGGTCTTCACCATTGGATCTATTGTAAAAAACAATCCTTCTCTTCTTTGGTGAGTTTTGGAGTTGGTTTAGGTATATGTTGTTAATAATATTTCTGTAAAACTAATTAGGCATTGACACTTTATCTTTCAATCCTATAAATGCCTCATTTGGTATCTAATTATCACCACCTTATCCTTCATGTTCAATTTTAACTTGACCCATTCAGGTTATAGTCATTGACTAAAACCCAAAATCATGGTGTGAGTAATAAAATTCACAGTGAGAAAAATGTATAATCATTTATAGGCTATCATGACACCTTATTCTCAATCTAAAAGACATTATGCTTAACCAATATTAATCATTTTCATTATATATTCAAATCATTTATAGGTGTTGGTAAAGAAGTGTAAATTATCCTTATCATATCTCGTGGGAGTGTCAAACCATGTCTGCAGTACGACCGGTTGTCGAGTTCCAGGTTACACTGAGTCAAGTGCAACGCACTTTCTTGGAGTTGTAACTTCTAGGTACATCTATTCCAGAACTACATCTACATGTAGTAACTAGACACTGTTGTATTTATAAGAATATCAACAAAATCTCTACCACAGAAAAATTCTATGATGTTCTTCTATTCTTATCATAAAATTCTACCTTTGGGGTATGTTATCTAATCTATGATTTCCTAAATCTAGTTCAAAAAGATGCAACTAAACATGCTACAATACCAACTGTAGCGGCCTGACCTCGGAAAGCCTCAAGTCGGTTTCATTCTACCATTTCATTGGTATAAGATATAATAAAATCCCATACAAATGGATTGAACAATTTAGTTGTCTTGGTAAACCCGATACGTACATGAGCCTTGCATTAAAAATTAATACACTGAGTAAAATATAAATTTTATTTATTTTATGATAATAAATTTATACAATCTAGTATATCCAATAACATATTTCTTAGTACACTTTAGGGAATCATTGTGAAGTGAAACATAATAAGGGGGAGAAAAAATTATTGTTAAGGGTAAATTAATGTAGAATAAATAATGAGTAAATGAGAATATTCAATATAGAAATGTAATAATTGAATACACAAGCCATAATCAATAAACTGAGAAGGATGTAGGTAAAAAATATATCAATTTAAATAATTGTAAACACATTCCATTTAAATAAATGGATAAGGAAAAAATCAATATTTATAGATAAGAAACTAAAAACATATTTCATTTAATCAATAAACTAATAATGTAATGAATCAATAGATAATTCAATATAAAATATCATAGATAAATAATAACTAAATCTAAATTAAGGAAATTATGAAATATTGGGAGCCATGTTTCTAATGTACATGGAATCATTACAATAATGAACTTCTATAATAAGGTTTAGCATATTGGGTAAAAACCCAGCTAAGGATATCCATCTAACTTATCCCATGAGACTACAAATTCATTGACTTTATTTATAAATTGTCCCCATCCTTGTCATACATGTCTAAATAATTCTTCATATATTGACTAATTGAATTAACAATGTTCCTTACAAAATATTTTTATGGACTATAATATATATATTTATCTATATTTCCCTTCTTAATCAAATAAATTTCAAGTACACACCATATTTCAAAATGGTAAACATATTAGAAAAAAACATGATAAATGATATGGATAATTAAGAGAAATTTAATGTTTAATAATCATAAGATATTGAATATTTCAAGGGTACTTCAAAAGGAATAAAGGCAGTTAATGCTAATATAATCCTTGTAAAAATCAATCCAAAATTATCTATATGTTGAATAAGTGTGGTATTAATAAGACATATACACACCAAAGTAAGAATAATGGTTGTTTTCATTTATGTAATAATATAACTCTAAACTAATACTTCAGTAATTTTTTTTGAAAAGAATTTTGAAAATTATTTTATTTCAAAATAAAATTTTAAAAACAATATTTTCTATAAAAATTAACCATTTAAACTTTCAATGGAATATTCAAAGGAATGATGCTGGGTAAATCCATACTTGTTGTACAAGGTAAAAATAATATTCATTTTTTATGGTAATAAGGTTATAAAAGATCCTTGTTCAGAATGTGACAAGGTGATTCCATTGAAAACGTTTTTAAAAAAAGATTAAAAAATGTCTTTAATAAATCATTTTCAAAAGGGTAAAAACAATTTTGAAAATATTTTTTTTGAAAATATGGACTTTATTAAAAAACATGTTATCTTACAAAAGAGAGAAATAATGTATGGCATTCTTAAAAACATTTTATAAACTATTTTGAGTATAAAAGAGTGTAAACATGATAATATAACTAATAAATAATCAAAAAATAACCGTATTAGAATAAAATTTAAGGGTTTATTAAATAATTATCAAATAACATTTTCTAATGTATATTCAACTGTAAAGAATCCTGAATAAAATGAGATTCTGAAGTAAATCATTGAAAATATTATAACATTGAAGTGAGAATAAATCAATGAGTAGATGATGTGTGTCAACTGTAAATAAAAAAAAATTAAATACAACAATAGATATTAAAATTCATTATACTTATAATCATATAATATTAACAACAATGAGGATGTAGTATTACACTATAAAAATGAGTCAGGTTATGAAATTTATTTTCTACTTGGTAACTTTTAACTCAAATCTAATTAGAAGAAATAATTCATATTGGATCTCAAAATATCATTAAGATAAATCAATTCAGGAATAATATATCAAAAATTTTAGTATATTCGTCACACATAAGATGTATGTGGTGAATATTACATTTATCTCACAGATTTGAAAAGTGATATGAAAATTTATTACCTTGCATTTCCTTTTGAGTGAAAATCCATTAACATATTATATTGTGGTTTTAAACAGGTTAAAAACTTATTAAAAACAATATTTATGTTTATAATATCATATATTATCTTCTTATAATATCTTATTACCCTTTTGATTACAATCTTTCATTATTTTCACTATTTCATGTGTTAATTGGCATGTTTCTCAACTTTTGACTTGTTTTTTGTTGTTCCAATCACTCAGATCACGATTTAATCATATCAAGAAATTAGACCATGATTTGGTTATCATATATATTCATTATATATGAATTTATAATATTTCAAAATATTTTTTGATAAGTAATCAAATTCACCATTCATGGAGACTGTAGGTTGTATGCACGCATGAACGCTACTTTCATTTTCTTGTCATATTTTTAGAAAATAAAAAGTAAATAATATATATGTATATGTATATTATAATTAAAATATTATAATAATATCATATTTGTTACATATTTTTTATTAAACCCATCCTTTATACATTCCATGTATAGCGTGAACGAATCACATCAATTTGAGGTGTTAGTGCACACTTCCACAAACGATATTATCATATTTACACAAGATGGAAATAATAAATTAATGTTCTATATTTAGAATTTTAAGAAGCGTAAATTCATTATAAACACTATATATATCATATATAAATAGAGTGTCCATCATAATTCCCATCCATGAGATGTGGTAAATGAAAAAAATGACCAGTCATCGCTTCGGGATGCGATAGTTCACCTTGCACAAAAACTGTACGTTTGTTACCCATTAGATTGATATGTGTGTATGTTATAGTATAACCCTTAACATAAAAACATATAAGTATATTTAGGATAATAATTTAATTATTTAATCTTGAAATAAGCAGAATATATAGGGTGGATAATGAAAATAAAATGAAAGAGTTTGAGGAAGGATATTACCTCTTATTCAGGTAATTCGTTTTCATTTTCACCAAAGGGATTGCATGGATGAATTTATTCCCATGGTTAGGCTTCTAGTATTATAATATTTATATTGAGGTTATATTTTTTATGTTCTCATTATATAGAATGTGGCTTGATAGGTGGGAGGAAGTGGGAGGGATCAGTACCTTTTTATAGTGTAGGAGGCGGGACAATCTTGTAAATTTTTTTAAACGGAATTCAACCCATGTCTTTCCTATGAATATTGGATCCAATATTGTAAAACATTAGATTCAATATATTATAGGGTTGAAATATGACCATCTAATTAATTTTGGACAAGTGTATAGGTCATTTCATCACTTTTGTTTATGGTTTAGTCCCTTTTCATCTAATTTTTCACGTAGTCTTTCGTATTATTTTTAATTACATTCAATAGTATTTTTTGGTGAAAAACTATGTTGAACATATTAGATATTATAAATTATTCTAATTCATATTATTTAATCCATTTTTTCTATTTCCAACCAAATAAGTGAGATACATTAGTTTAAAATCAATCCTACATACGGGATGACAATGTGGGTTTTTAAAGTAATTTTTTTCAAAATTTTGCTTTGTTTTAATATCTAATTTAAATATGAAATTGATTATAATGACCTAAATTGAATTAATTGATATAAAATTGATATAATAAAACTTTAAAACCATTATTATATATAATTTATCATTACAAATTAATTTGATGATAAAACAGTTTTGAATTAAAATTCAATATGTTTCACTATTCATAAAAAAATGATACGTCATAGAAAAATAAAAAAAACACTCTTAGATAATTATTATATTCCAATTTCATATATTAATTTTATTTTTACATATAATATAAATAAAATTTCCAAAAGTTGATTTTAAAATAGGTACTCCATCAAAAGGTAGTAAAGGTGCCTTTATAAAAATATATATTTTGCGTATGAAATAGGTTGTTTTATTGTCTTATGCCTATGAACTATATTATATGAATATAAAAAAAATATTTTTTAGAATAATTAATATATATATATATATTATTTATATAATTAACCAATAGTAATTAATTTTATTTATTAGGATAAAATAGATTTTCGAGGATACAAATTATTTTCCATAAACATATTCCATTTATATTCAAAAGGTTCTTATATTAACCTATTATTAATTTGTGACAAGTGAATTCATTTTATATTTTTATAAACCAAAATGTTTCATAATTTAGTTAATAATATTCATAACCTCTAATTTAACGACTATGTAATATCCTATTATATTAAATTATAATATTTTTATAATATTTTGTTGCTTGGTAAAACTACATATTGTGTGTAACGTAATCTATCGAAGAAAGCATGTATTGTGCCTGACATACCCTAACTCAGTATTTCATTCATTTCAAGCTATTAAATTTATTTCAAATAGAAAATATATTATAATGTCTCAGAATATTATATTCTCTTATGTGATTGGTGTTGCATGTCTTACACACAATTGAATACAATGTTCTTACTTTATAATTTCAGGGCAATACAAAACCTCTTCATAGAGTGATGTATTAGGACACTTGTTCGAACAAGTAGTATGTAATCAACATACTTTATTAAAAATACAACTATTCTCCCAATAATCATGTTGCATACATAAGAATCATCCTTATTTGTTTTTCAAACAATACTCTTTGATTGTATCATAAAACTAGATATTCTAACTCTAAGATGATTTCTTCTATACTGAAATAGGTTGTTTCAACTGGAAAACCATATCATTCTCATTTTGAAATTCAAAACCCTATATTTGTGTCATATACTCTTCTTCATATAAATTTATATTAAGGTATTTAGTTTTTATATCAATTTGAAATATCTCAATATCATAATGATTAATTATAGATGGAAGAATCTAAGTGGACTTTATCATCACCATAGGTGAAACTGTCTCTTCATAGTCGATACCATGAATTTTTTATGAATCTTTTCAACTATATGTTCTTTATAGTCTAAAATTATACCATCCATGTTAACTTTATTATAGAAAACCTACTTTCACCCGATGGGTATCATCCTTTCTAAAGCCTATACCATGTTTCAATGATTATTAGTGTACATGGACCCTATCTCAGTTTCCCTAGATTTTGACCATTTCTGAGAATCTTAACAATTACTGGCCTCTATGTAAGAAGTAGATTTATATTATTTTAATAGTACATTGTCATCATTATATATGAGAAATTTATCTCTCCTGATCTTGATGAATCCCATAAGACCTTATAAGTTCTTCTGTGTAATGAGTAATTTCTTATTCTTTAATTATTTATGGAATCGACACAACTTGCATATCAAGAATACTTATTGTTAGTTGGTTCTGAACATATCCATGTTCAAAATTACTTCAAATTCCACTTTTTTTCATATGTTTCTTCTCAATGATTGTATCAAAAATTGCCACAAACACTTTGTTCTCAATAAGATTGTAGAAATAATTTCCCTTTATTTCCATGGGATAACCAACAAATAATCATTTTTTATATTTGGCTTCGTATTTTTCTGAAGACCATTTTTGTAAAAATTCTACACAACTCCAATTCCTCATATAAGAAATATTGAAATGTTTTCCAGTACATATTTCATATTATTTCTTCAAAAATACTTTAGATAGAATATGGTAAAGTATGATTGTAGCAGTATCTATATCATAAACCCAAAACGAGATATGAAGGTCACATAAATGCATCATATATCAAATCATGTCTAAATAGGTATGATTCATCCATTTATATATATCATTCTATTGTAGTTTTCCAAGATAATTATGTTTTTAACTAATTACACAATCATTAATATAATCTATGAGTTCTTGGTTCAAATATTCACTACCTTGATTTGATCGAAGGGATTAATAATTTTTTCCTATTGATTCAGTTTTTATTTTAGAAACGCTTTGAGATTTTCAAAATATGCAAAAAAAGTTTCATGAGAAACATATACTCCTAAAAACTAAAGTCGTCTTTAAAATTAATAGAGTACTTATAACCACCTTTTTCTGGTGTACTCATTGGTCCACATACATTAAAATGGTAAGATCCAACAGGCCACTAGCTCTATCATCTTTTCTCCCAAAATTAAAATTTTTCATTTTATCCAATAAATAAGATTCTCATGTATCAAATGACTCACAATAGAAAGAGTCCAATAATCTATTCATATAGAGTCCTTAAATATGTTTCTCAGTTTTGTCTCTAATAACATAATGCCAAATTTCATTGGGATTAAAATCAATCATGACCTTATTATTATGGATTTTATGATTAGGGTTATCCATATGAGGAAGATATAAACATTTAATTATATTCCCAATGACATAATAAATTTCATTATTATATATAGAAAGACTATTGTTCTTAATAATTAATGAATAAAAAAACTTGTCCAAAAAATATTATGAATAAATATTCATGTTTGTGGTGGGTACATAATAATAATTTTTCAATTCTATGATCCATCCACATGAAAACATTAGATCTTATGTGATGAACTATAGTGAATAAACTTTTTATCCATTAATCTCACAAATTATTGTTTCACCCTTCATCAATTCAATCTTATCATTATGTCTATATTTTTTATCCTAAATGTGTGGCACACACCCAAAATCTAAAACACATGATTACATGTTAAAGAAATATATTTCTATAAAATTCACATTTGGTTACTTTAAACGTTTATTTTTTAGAAAACTTCTCAATCCTAGATACCAATCTTTAACAATTTAATATTAAATTCTTATTTATGATCTCAATATGATTATTGTGAAGTATGTCAAAATCTATAATAAAAAATATTAGTTTATAATTATGATGTATTATATCTTTTTATTGAGGGAGTAAATGATTGTGATCCCACTAAAAATGATAACCCAATACATCATACCCACTTAGTGAGACGTGATCCAAATTTCTATAAGTAATGAGTCTGATGGGGTGTTCATCTTGCTACTTAGTTATTAATGTGGGGAATCATTCATAGTTACAAATCTTTTGAATATTGTATAGTTTATTATATGAAAACTAATCCCAACCTGTCATACATATTCACAGGAATCTATTATTCAAGTTTCATTCCCCAGCATTTCCTAGTTAGTGAAACCCAAAACAAGTTCAAAAAATAAACTAAAAAAGTCAATCCAAGGGAATCATTCATGGAAAGAAACTACCCAAGGATGATCTAGTGTTTTCTATAAAATTTTTTATTGACACCAAATATTTTAGGAGAACCCATATTGAGAAGAAACTACCTAGTTGATTGTTCAACATGATGAAAAGTGTCATTTTAGAAGGAATCTCACACTTAGTATCTGAGGGATTTTGGTGTCATAAATTTAATATAAATCATATATATATTAAATTAATATTAATTACACACTTTATAATAATTATATTCCCTTTTTTTATTATCTTTTTTCTATGAATTCATATAATGGTTTAGTTTGGGAATCCTTATTCCAACCACTAAAGTAATGTGCTAAAAAACATTAGTGTGTAACTCTTCACAAAAACCCAAATTCTCTATTAATCACCAAAAAATATAGTTTGGTTTATTAAAAAATATCCAAATTCATCATATTTATAAGATAAATGAAGGCTTCTTATAATGTTATGTATTTCTATGATATTGAAAAACTCTACATTAGTAATCTTCGAGTGATAGATAGCCAACCCCATTCACTTTCCAAGCCATGGAAACCCTGTAGGAAAATAATTGGTCTGGCCCAGAATTCCTATACTTGGGGAGACCTTACTCAATATAGAATAAATTTCATGAATACTCTAACACATATTATGAAAAAATTGTTCCAAAAAACAATCCTTAGGATAATAGCTCTAATTCTAGACTGGGGTCAAGGTAGATGAAAATTAAATTTTATGATATCAATCATATCATGATATTAAAGAAACTATTCTATAAAACATTTATCATATGAATGGGAATACACAATACTCATATTTCATAAACAAAAAAACTAAACACAAATAATAAGGAAATTTGATAAATAAATAAATAATTTATTTAATTTCCAGAAATATAGAACATTTATGAACTACTCATAAATAAATAATAATTATAAATTTTTTATAAATTAGTAAGAATATTTTCACTTTATATTCATTTCAACATTAACCCCTTTATATTTTATATTAAAATTACATTTATATGATATTTCTATAATTATAAACATTTTAAAATTCAATATCTATTATAAATTTTTTTTATATAATCAAAATATATTATATGTTGTAATTTAAAAACACTTTATAAATCACTTTTTATCATTTCTAAATAATGTTTTTTTCTATATCCTAATGTATTCAATTTCATTTTTCAAAAGATATTTTAAATACTAACATATAATATTAGGAATATTTTTTTAATAAATGATTCCTATAAATTTATATGATTAATTATAAAAAACTTATAATTATTTAATTTATCAAAAATTTATACATTTAAATTTTCCAATAATACATTTTTTTATTATTTATAAATTTTAATAAACAATATATATTTTAAAAATATCTATCAATTGACCATAAACATTTTATTATTAATTAATTTATAAAAAAAATTATGATTTTTTAAAATATTTTTAAATAAATTCTTTATTTTTTATAAGTAATTTATAAATAATATAATTCAATTCTTAATTCAGTTCTCGTGATTAAAAGAAAATCACTATTCAATTTCATAAATAAAAATTGTAAGTATGAAATTTTCATATTTATTTACAAACATGAATGTTTCATTTTACAATTTCTAAAATGTATTGTTCATGAAATATTAAATACAATGATATTTGAAAGGAACATACCCTTTGATAACAATATTGTGTATCGTATAATCATCATATGACTATATGAAGTGGAATACCACCCAGACACACTACGATTTATCTTCAATAATCAACGTGTAAATAAAATTATAAAACACGGTACTTAGAAAATATCAATAACAAGAGTATTTTTTCCTTGGTGAGGGAGAATTCTCGATAATGATCAAAATATAATGAACAAAATCACACATCCCCTAGGGGACACCAACCAATATATCTAAAATTATATCATTAATAAACCAAAATAATGATGGGGTGTTAATCCCTTTATCTCAGACGATGAGGCAACAATATTAGGGGAAGAAAAAATTCACCACACCCAACATAAGAGCACATCATCCTCTATTATAGACATAAATCGAGGCTCTACACATCATACATGTTTCATACTATTAGATTATTTCATTGAATGTTTCAGTAAAAAATATAAATCAATAAAAACATTCTTAATTGTTTGAAACTAAAAATAAAATTCTTCTAGAAATTAAATATATTTCATTTATATATTTATTATCAAATCACATGCATATATTAAATATACACATTACATATAATATCATAATATATATATATATATATATATGTTAGTGAACATACAATTAGTATTTCTTATTCGATATATAATGTAATGAATTTAATTTTAATCAGGTTATTTTAAATTGGTATACATTCCATCCCTTATATATATTTTTGATAAAAATATTACTCAAGTCGCAAGGGTTCTTTGTCTCCAACATTAATTCCTTGAGACTAGTTTATGTTATGAACAAGGTTTTCCTTCTAATGGTCAATAACTACCCATTTATATATATTTATTTATATATTTTTCATTCATGGGAAAAACTGAACTAAATCAAGCTCTTTTCTTCAAATTTATTTTGAGTTAGGTTTTACCCCAATTTTAAGAGTTTTGGGTAGCTCAATTTTCATTAATTGAGTTATGCTCATTTATTGAACTTTTTTCATATAATTTGGATACATTATAACATTTTACTGCATTATGTGTTATTCTATCATAATATAAAATTTTACCACATAATATCCTTTTCAAATGCTTAATGCCTAATGGAGTATGTTGCCCAGATAGGATAATGATAATTCAATTGTCCATTATTTGAGTTTAGTGTTTTATCTTAAAATTTTCTTTTCATTTCAGGGGTATTAACACATTCCATTTTATTTTATGGTATTTCATAATACTCTTGGGTAAATTTATATTTAAATACAAATTATTTTTTCACTCTTCTTATAATGTGATTGAAAAAATATGTATTTTTCCAACAATAAAAAGTATTTTTTTCATTCACATTCACATGTTTTGTCTATCTCTCATCATTTCTATATGATAAAAAAATTTATTTTCAATGATTAATTAGTTTATATTATTTTTAAAATTTATGGTTTCCAAAGTCTTTCATGTCACCATTTTAGAAGCTACCTTTGAAAGAAACATCTAAATTTTTATTTTATGTCAATATTAAAAATGTTTTCTGAATGATATTTTATGTTGTTTTCTTCAATTTCACTAATAATTTCAAAAGGATTTACCCTAATGTTGTTATGTGTCATGATTTATTATAATATATATATATATATATATTATCGTGTGGGGGATTCAATAGTAGGTATCAAACAATCCTATTGTTGATCTATTCTTTTGTGATATCATTTGAAGCATTCTTTTTTAGAGGGTCATTTTCATTTATGTCAACACCCTCTTATATTTAATTAATTGAATGGGTATATGTTATTTTAAACCATCCATTTTATTTATTTAGAGGGATTACTATAATGTTATTCTAGTATTTAATAAACCATATACTCATTAACCAATACAGTGTGAAAATATCATTTTAAAAATTCAGATTGATGGGTGTTCACCATGAAATAATGTTTACCTACTCATAAGGGGAAATTTATTGTATCACATATTTTTTATTCCAATATTGATGAATATTTGAAATTTGAATATATTTTCTGACCATCCACATTTTTTATCTAGATTTTTTATGATCATGTTATCCATTTTTTAATCATGGGAAAATTAATGATATTCTTGATGATTATTGATCATGAACATAAGTTAATTATGTACTGACATTTCATAACATAAATTATTTTGATAGTCATGTTTTTATTTGGTAACGTATCCTTAGTTAATTGTATAAAAATTATCATTAACTCTTATATTGAATGCATTGGAATGAATCCTATGAAAAGTGGGGCTGGGAATTATATATCCCCTTGATGAATTGATAGGTCTCATGAGAAAAATCATGTTGGGTTTTGATGTATACCTTTTTCACAATAGGATATTTTTATGAAAAAGTAATTGTTTGTATGTTTTTAAATTTTTAATAATGCATTCTATAGTAATTAGATTAGTATTATTTATATCTATATTTTTATTTATTTTCATTTGTATGGAATGCTCCCATTTTATGTAGATTATTGATTCCTATTGTTTACTTAATCGTTTCATAATATATTTTCATATTATTCCATGACTACCTTAGTTGTATGTTTCCAATTACTAATAGATTTAGCTAACCCATTCATAGTTTTACATTTCTACATGTTATGAAGAAATGTATTAGACATGATATCCTTAGTAGTTAAACTTTTGTGGAGAATGTTTTGGAGATGTTGGGGACTTATTATGGATTATGTGGTTTCTTATATACTAGAAATAATTTCCATTAGTTTAAAAAAGATATGGGATCTTTCAGTTTATGTTTTTTTAAATTCTATAACGCTCTCAAATAAAATATCTCAGGAATATATTTGATGAATTTTTTTCTTCAAGTCACTTAATTATGGGATAGTTCATTCTTGTAATTTTTAATATCTCATTACCTTCTTTTAAGTATTTCTGGTATCTCTTTTCATTCCCCACTTAATCTAGGTGATTTTGGGAACTTACTGGGATGAATAGTGTTTTTTGGATAAAATAACCTTGTTTTTAGGGATTCATATATGTAGGAATTAATGAAGACTAAGTGTAAATGTGAAAAAGGTTTAAGGGAATGTACAGTGGGGTCCGTTTTGAACTGTGATATTTTTTATAGTTTCTAAAAATTTATTCCTAATATGAATTTTCACATAGTGAACTAAATTCATGACATAAAAGAATTCTTTAGTATATGTTTTGAATTTACAATAGGCATAAAAATTCTACCTTCTGGTAAACAAGTTCACATCGTGAAAATTCTAATATGGGTTTTTAATCAAGGTGTCACCTTTTTCATCATATGTACATTTTATGGATTTCTCATAATGAAACTGGGATTCACATAATAAAATATACTATTCATATATAATTTTATGTTTTCCAGATATTAATATTTTTCATTTTATGCGTAGGATCCTCTCTCGAAACATAGGATATCTGCCGAAAGATTTTAGTTACTCAATTCCTTACGAATCATTTCGGTCAGCATTTGATCTTAAGTTTTGTTGTGCTATATCTTTCCATGTTATTAATATTTATATTTATTCATTTCCATTTGTCATATTTTCACAATTTAACGAAATTTTTAGTCCTTTTGGTCTTATGGTGTTGATTCTTCTTCATCCTTTATAGATACTTTGTGTAATATTTTTTCAGAGGCTGACATTTGTGTTGGTTGTTGTGTGTTGTGAGAGTTCCTTTAGGTATATTTTTATATATTCTATACTGACCAATTTTATTTTTTAATAGATTTTATGATGTATGGATTTATTCTATTGCCTCTTTTGTGGTTGAAATTATGTTCATTTGTCTTGGTGGAACCATGAGTGAACCATGTTTGAGGTTGGTTGTTCCATCTCAACCCTTTGTTTAATTAACCTTGAATGCCCTCATTTTATAAATTGTTCAATAAATAAATAGGCATGAATTAATATTTCAATTCTAGTTTTTGTGTGTTATACTTATCTTATATGGGATATTGATGGGCTCTAAGAACATGTATAATGTTAGAGGATTCAATTGTTGGGGTGTTTCTTTGTTCTTAGAGTGTATATGCATGGGATCCATGAACATGAAGTCGGAACATGTTATATGATGTGGTATATGTATTTTTATGGAATTTCTTAGAGTCATATGTGTAGTTTATACCCTATGTTCTTTTGGTTTTTATGGATATGATGACATTATATGATATGTTATACATTCGTTTTTTTTAATGTATATATTTTTTAGGAATGAAATGTTTTACCCTTATTTATTTTGAAACTATGGGAAATGGGAAATCGTTTACCTTCCTTTTTATATAAAAAATGTATTAATTAACTATCATGACCTATTTTATTTAAATCTAAGCATGTTCGTATTGTTTTATATATAATGTTTATAGAAAACATGAGGGTCCATACTGATCATATTTAACTCACATCTTATGTATCCCTTCGGTGGATTATAGACCATGTTATGTTAATAAATATAGGGAAAGGGGAGGTTCCATAGTGATTCATTGATTTTTTTAGCTGTATCAGTATAACTCGTAGTGTGAGGGTGGGATTTTTCCTATTCTATCTTATAGAGTAGTTGTTTTGGTTTTGATTTTTTGTTGTTTTTGTACATGTCCCATGGAGATTATTTATCATCATTTGGGTTATATCGCATATTATGTTTCCTTTTTTTTATAAAATAAATTTCTTTTTTTACTATTCCACTATTTACTTATTCCATCTATATATATACTTCATGTTGTCTTCTTTAGGTTGGGATAAATTGTTCCCTTAGTTTTTTGTTGATTCTTGGGTACTAGTCGCCAGCCCTTATGAACCAGTAATTCCATTAATGTATGTGATTATTTGGTTTAGGTACTAGTTTGAGAGGGTATTCAAGTTGGCTTCATCACATTTTGGTTTTATATGGTAGGTTTTTTTTTAGCTTTGGGATAATGGTAGACTGAAGATATGATTTTTAGGGTTTGAGATGTAGGTTGTGGTGAGTTCCTGGCCATCTATTTCAATTAATAGACTCAATATAGCAAGGGAAGTTGGGATGTGTTTTTCCTATATTGATGTATTTATTTTAATATAATTTTTTACTTATTAATTTCTGGTTTTAACTGAGATTATTCCAAACATTTGACCTCTCCTTCTACGTTCTATGGTAGTGACATGCCTCTAAGACATCTTCCATTGCTTCTTTAAGAGGGTTCAATAAATTCTCCTCTTGAGAATCTTCCATTATCTCAGAATCCTATCAAGTCTGTAATTTGGATAGATCATGTTGTAGATAGTTCCATGATGTCATTTATAAATATGACAAAAAGTATTTGGTATTCTACACCTTCTCTTTCACCTAATTATTTCTTTTGTGGAATTCAGGGGAATTAGAGTAAATGGAATAATCATTGAAATAGTGGTAGAGGTTGTTCTATGTAGAATGACCTATTTTTTCCATTTTTGATCTCTATTATTATTCATCCTACTTGATATTAGTGTGGTATGGAAGAGTATACTTTACGTAATTGAACCATACATACGATATTTTTAAATTCTTCTTGTCATCCTGGCCATTTCCAGTACTTTTGTCATGTTATGCCTATGCCTCAATGGGTTCATCGATCATTGGCTCTGTAGAGACCCGAAACTTGACATAGATAGACATTACATTACTTTTTGCAGAATACTTATTACATAACAAAAATATACACGCAAGGACCGTAATAGTTTAGTGTCTTTGGAAACTCAGAATATAATCTTCTAATCATGGTGAAAGATCTTCAACATTTCCCATAAAGATCTTCCCCTTTTGTTTTCTTACCAAAAACCTTTCTTTAATTCCTGGGGAAAAGAAAACATATAAAGGGTGTGATTAAATTCTCAGTAAGGGTAATGATGGAGAAAATAAAACAAACCATATACATTTGAATTTCAAAACATGAACATAATGTTTAAAGATCAAAAACATGAGTTGTGAAATAAATCTTTGCAGTACGTAAGTCATAGATCATAAAGGGACATCAATCATGATAAAATAGCATGGTAATAAAACATTTAATTTTGTCAAACCATTAATCACTTGAAATTATTCCCATAGTATCCAAGGCATTGCTGCCAAGACCATCTTATTGGACAAAGTCCCTTACTGAATCAAGTTCACTCCTCGTTCCAGTCCTGTATCACTGAACCGGATTAACCTGCCATTCCAGCCATGTCTATATCATGAGATATAAATCATTACCCAATTCATTTGAGGGAGATATAGGTCCCACCCATATCATAATGAAATCATTCTTACGTGTGCCACAACATAAACATAAATCATTCATCATAACCCAAAGAATAAAATGGGTTTCATAAACATCATCCCATCATAACATAATCCATATAAAACAAATGGATATAATTTCATCATAAGAAAAGTGAAATAATGTAAATCTTAGAAACATTATAATTTAAACATAAACATATGAAATAATTTCCTCTTAAATGGAAAATGGTTTTCATAAAACACTTGAAATGAATTCTTGAGGAAACTATACTTTTTTCTTCAAAATAATTATCTTTTCAAAAAATGCCATGCAATTTCAAAAAAGGATTTTTTTGAAAATAGTCATGAAATATTATAGAGTAAGCTTCATGAAAATAAGGCATTATAAAACCATAAAAATATGTTAATGCCGTATAAGTTAAAAAAACAATCTCCTCGTACTTTTAACATAAAAGTCAAAAATTACCACGTATGGTAAACAAAAGAAAGATTCCTTCCATAACGCAAATTAAAAGTCAAAGAGGGGTAAAAATTACTTTAAACATGCATGGAATAATATTAAACACTTTAGGAAAAACATTTTTAGGGACATGGATGAAAAATATAGCCCCAGTAAATACTTACGTATAAGCAATCTCGGATAAAAGTGAGATTGAAAAATTATCCCTTACCATATGTCCAATTTATTTTGTATGTGTCTGAGACTCCTGTATAGTGGGTTTAAACATATTATTAACTTGTAACATAACCATAATAATATTTATGAAATCATATATAATTCACTTATGACTTTATATTATCTGTTCATTTGACAATTCCATGTTAAAGAAGCGTTTTGGGTAAAATCGTTTCATTTATCGTCCGTGTTTTGTATTTTAATTATTAATATGATTACATAGATCATAATTACTTAATTAAAGAATATAAAACATGATTTATATATAATATATATTCAGAATATACATATATATAATAGATCAATAAATGGAAATAAATACACCATTCATAGAGACGGTAGGTTGTACGCACGCATGAACACTGTTTTTCATTTCCTTATTGAATTGAATTGAATTAAGTAGATGAAATAAATAAATAAATATATATATATATACATAAATCCAGTAGCATTATTATGTCATATATTTCATTATTACTTATTATATATACATTATAATGATTCTTGAATTGTTAACATGGAAAATGAATCTCATCGCATCGTGGAGACGGTAATCCGTACGTACGCACGAGCGATGATATAGTTCTCATATTTATTGAATGGAATTGGAGTGGATGAAAAAATATCTTATAATCCATATAAAGTTATAATAATCATATATAGTTTTTATTTACACCATTATACTCATCCAAGTAAGGTGGTGGTGGAAAAACTGATTACACTATTGCGTGGAGACGGTATTCCGTACGTACGCACATGCGGTGATTTTGTTTTCCATGTGATGGATAGAAGGTGAAATAGGTTTGTTTCATATTTATAATAACATATATGTATATAATTAATACTTATGTTATTACTTTATAATTAAACAACTAAATAAGAGTAAGTAGAAGAAGAATGAAACTTGAAAGAGTCGGTAGAAGAGGTTACCTCTTCCTCGATGGACCTCCTTTAAACTTCTTCTTAGGGCACTAGAGTTACTCTTTTGAGAATTATAGAACCTCTATGATATAACTAGAGAGGTTTAGAAGAGGAATTTGTAGTGTTTGGCCGAGCATGAAGGATCAAAAGGGTGTGAAGAGAAGATGGAAGGGGTGTCCTTTTTATAAGGGAGGAGAGGGGCACTTTAGAAAAAACTTAAAATATTATTTTATAATAAAGTAATATTCGGTTAATAATGGTTAAAAATTGATTTATTTCGAAGATAAAGTGGGGATGGGTTGAAATCATTTCAACCAATAGGTTTTAGACACGTTTAGGTTACTATTTTAGCCTTATCATTTAGATTTAACTCTAAGTTAAATAATTTAACTTTTACCATGTCTTCTTGTTTTCTTACACTGTATGGTTAATAAACATAAAAAAATAATCCAAAAGAACCCCAAGTGGTTCATTATTAATATATATAACCTTATATAAGTCATTGTGTTGAACTGTACATTTTTAAGAATATAATATCAATTAACAATATAGTATTTGGTTTAAAAATTATTTTATGTCAATTTTGACACTATTTGGTAATTGATTTTTGTGAAAATCATACAACCATGATTAGTTAGAAAAAAGTTATTTAAATAGATACTAACAAGTCATAGTAACCTATAAAATTAGTTTAATTCATAAAAAGTGTCAAATTACATTTATTTGGGTATTTATAATATCAATTATTTTAATATTTCATTATTTAGGTAATCACTGCATCACCATTGTGTCATAAATAAATTAAATTATTTAATGTCTAAAAATTATAAATAAACTAATATGATTTAGGAAATCTCTTTATATTTCTAATGAATATTTATAGTCTAATTTATCTTATGAATAACTATATATTAACAATGTTTTAGTTATTAAACATTGATTTTAACTCTTTTAACTCTTCTTTAAATTAAATAATAATAAATGTCCTAATCTAATCCAAGTGGACCAAAATGATAATATTTTATTCCTAATATTGTTTTTCGTCTAGATACACTTGTCGAATAGAATTAGTACATGTGTTAGGGTAATATTAATATCATTTTTACCCTTAATTACCCTATTTACTTTTAACTGTGGTAAATAAAAGTAAAAAGTTACTATTCACCAAATATGATTTTTATCTCAATGAACCACATTTTACATCTTGATATTAACCGTGTCTCTCGGATTTTTGATATTCTACTCACAGAAGCAGTAAAATTATGTTCTATGTGAATTTTTAAATTCTCCTTGGAGATGGGTAAAAGACGGTTAAAAGTTCAACAAAATTTTTATATATCTAAAATTATTCTAAAATAACCCCAATGAATTACATTTAACTTATATAGGTATTATGTATCAATTTTTACCTAAAATAAATTTAAATAAAATAAATAATTATTTAAATAAAATGTCAGTTTTTAAATAGTAAACCAGTGTTTTCACTATTCATCATAAATTGAATGTTTTCAGAAAAATACCAAAAAATCACCCTAGGATAATTTTGATATTCCGAATCCAAAAATGAATTTCAATTTGAAAGATAAAATTTATAAAATTTTAAAAAGTGAGTATTACTATTCATGACGACTAGTTCATAATAATATTATAATAATATCTCATTTAGTGAAACTCAGTATTGTGTATAACACACGCTATCGAGGATGGTTGCTCTGGCATGAAACACAAGCCTAGAATAGTGTTTACGTATACTATAAGATAATATGGTGTTGAATATAGTGCAAGCTAATCTTTGTGTAGCGTACAACACAAGACATCAATGAAATTAAAAAGAATATTTCTCATGAAATCTCAGGGTGTTACATTCTACCCCCTTCAAATGAATTTCGCCCTCGAAATTCGTCGGGGTTATACATCATTTACTACTCGTTAGTTTCTTTCATAGAAACCCACATCATAAAAAGGAATACTAAAACATCATTTTAAAAAGTGAAGTAAGAAATGTGACAGTTACCCAAATTAACTCATCACTGGGTTTCCACATAGGAGAACATAGGTGAAAATATGGATATGGAAGAGAAATCTAACCATCATGTTCTGATGGAGAGTGGTATAAAACATGACTATGAAAAATCCATCAATCACAAAGCCATAAATTTGTGATGATCATAGGTACCATCTGTTTCATCAAATATGAGGGTAATATGACAACATTTTTGGTTTTCAAGATCATTTCCCTAATGTTGAATAATATTTGAATTAAAAGAAATACATACTTGATTTTGGTACAATCTCACTATTGTTCATGCATTGAACAATTTCCACTCCATCTCTTAGTGAAATGAAGTTGAATTTGTCTTCCATGAAGTGATAGTGGATCACGTGATAGAATGATAGGTCATTCCATCTGTCTCAAACATAAAGTTACAAATATTAATATACATAAGTCTATTTATGGTGAGATTAATCGTATACGATTCCAAAAATGGACTTATACTTCATCTATCATACCACTTTATAAAATAAAACTAATTTCTACAAACCAGGGACTTCTTATAGGACAATGGTTGGTGATAAAGGCATGTCGCACTTCAGTTGTGGGTTTGATTCCCGCAACCTTGTCCGACGCGACAGGTTGTCGCCCGTCCTGCAAGTTGTCCCTTTTTCTTAAACTACATTATTATAACATTCCTGCAATAATATCGAAAAATGTTCTATCAATAAACAATAATAACATATTTCCAATATAATCTTTTCTAATCTTTAGGCATATCCAAAATACTTCTATCCAAGCTCATAGTATAAAGAAAACAATTACTAGAAATGTCATCTTCTGAGCATGTGAATACCATCATTTATCCAACATATATTATAAAATATATCTTGTTGGTCACATTACAAACATGATAATACCTTAATCGTGTATTCTCTTGAAATACCCATTGAACCTTAGTGCAAACATGAATGATATCAAAATTTAACACATTCCACATACCAAAATCCCATAATTTCTATATACTCAAACCATGAAATAAGTTTTTCCTTATATCAGTCATGAGCTCATTAAATTTTTTCTTTATCCCATCATTATGCACATATCATATTCTTTCCAAAAATATTTCAATCGCTTTTCATGGTTACCGGTACGATTGAATTATTGAAAACCAATACATAGATATTCCAAAATTCCACGATACTCTAAATGAGATTCCATGATACTATTTTGAAATCCCATTACATAAACACTTAATCATTACAAAACATCATTTTCATACTCAAAATAACAAATGGTGATCACATGTGACTTCCCTTTATCCTTTTCCTTAAGTGGTTGCTCACGTTGATCATCATTAACCCTTGGATTAGGGAATTGATTAGCATAATGCCCCATTTCCTTGCACTTGAAGCATTGAAGTGTTGGTGGTGCGTTCTGTATAGTATTTTCTTTATTCAAATCATTAGCAACCCTTTTTCCATTACTTCAACACTCATCTACTCTATGAACTTCTTTTCGACAATTAAAACATTTTCTAGTCCCTTTAAGCCAATCCCCACCATGCTTCTTTCTGCACTTTGAGCATAAAAAGCATTCATCTTCTTTTCACCATTATTCTGAGATTTCTCCTTGAACTCCATCTTTCGTTTCTTGTCAGAACCATGAGATGTATATATAACACCAAATTCCATTTCTAACTTGATAGCACAACATAAAATTTCTTCATATCTACTGAAGTCTCTTATAGCTAATGCTCTTAGAAGACTTGGTTTCAATCCACTAAAGAATCGATCAACTTTACTTTCAAGTTGGATGATAAAGCCAGATGCATACCTTGAAAGCCTTGTAAAATTTGCTTCATATATACCAATGAATTCATTATCCTTTTCCTTAAGCTCAGGGAACTCCTTTTCCATCATTTTTTGAAGAATACAAGGGATGTACTTATTGAAAAAAAGTTCTTGAACTCATCCCATTCTATAGATTCAATTTCATCGTGGGGCCTTGTAATTTTAACTAGAGTCCACCACTGGTCTGCTTCACCTTCTAACCGGTAAACAGCCAAAATGACTTTTTCATGCTCTGAACATCAAAGTATCAAAAATATCTTTTATATGGTACTAATCCATTGTTCAGCAACAAGTGGATCAGAAGACCCACAGAAAGAAGGTGGACGTGGCCTCATGAAGGAATCAATAGAATATTGTTCCATTCTCTGGTTATTTATAAATCCATAATGATTCATAGCTTTTTTAATTATAGCAATAATATTTTTCACTCCATATCCCATAACATTTGGTTTCTCGGGAGGACAATCATTTCATTGTCCATTGCATTGATCAACACGATTCCTTCAGGTTCCAGCCATCTTCTAAAACTCAAAAAGAATAGTGTGAGAGGCAAAAAACATGATAGGAAGACAACATAATAAAGGTGGGGTACCTTCATTATCTAACATCTTAGGTTTAATTATAATATCATTAACATAATTCTAGGACTATAACCTATACTTATAATTATCCTTAGGGACATCCCTATACATACCTTAGAAATATCTCTAGGGATTTCACTGAAGTTTTGGCATCCTAGTTCCCAAGGGTTAACTAAACATTTCCTCTAATACCCACTGTAGAGACCCAAAACTTGACGTACATAGACATTACATTAATTTTTTCGGAATACTTAATACATAACAAAAATATACACACAAGGACCATAATAGTTTAATGTCTTTGGAAACTCGGAATATAATCTTCTAATCGTGGTGAAAGATCTTCAACATCTCCCGTAAAGATCTTCCCCTTTTTTTTTCTTACCTAAAACCTTTCATTAAATTTGGGGGAAAAGAAGACATATAAAGGGTGATCTCAAATGCTGAGTAAGGGTAAGCATGGATAGAATAAAACAAACCATATACATTTGAACTTCATATCATGAACATAATGTTTAAACATAAAAAACATGAGTTGTGAAACAAATCTTGGCCGTACGTAAGGCATAGATCATAAAGGAACATAAATCAAGATAAAATAGCATGGTAATAAAACATTTAATTATGTAAAACCATTAATCACTTGATATGATTTTCATAGTAGCCAACACATTGCTTATAAGACCATCTTAGTGGATAACGTCCCTTACTGAATCAAGTTCACTCCTCGTTCCAATCCTGTATCACTAAACCGGATTAACCTATCATTCCAGCCATGTATATCTCATGAGATATAAATATTTACCCAATGAATTAGAGGGAGATATAGTTCCCAACCATATCATAATTAAATAATTATTATGTGTGCCACAACAAAAACATAAATCATTCATCATAACCCAATGAATAAAATGGGTTTTATAAACATCATCCCATCATAACATAATCCATATAAAACAAATGGATATCATTTCATCATAAGAAAAGTGAAACCATATAAATCATAGAGACATTATAATTGAAACATACACATATGAAATAATGTACTCTTATATGGAAAATGGTTTTGATAAAACACTTGAAATGAATTCTTGAGGAAAATATCCTTTCTTCTTCAAAATAGTTTTCTTTTCAAACAATTCCATGCAATTTTAAAAGAAAAGAAATTTGTTGAAAATAGTCATGAAATATTTTAGATTAAGCTTCATGAAAATAATGGGTTATAAAACCATAAAATTTCATTCATGTCGTATATGTTAAAAAACATTCTCCTCTTACTTTTAATGGAAAAGTCAAAAAGTACCACGTATGGTAAACAAAAGAAAGTGTCCTTCCATAACACAGAGTAATAGTCAAATAGGGGTAAACATGACTTTAAAAATTCATGGAATAATATTAAACTCTTTATGAAAAACAATTTTACGAACATGGATGAAAAATATAACCCCAGTAAATACTTACGTATAATAAATCTCGGATAAAAGTGAGATTGAAAAATTATCATTTACCTTATGTCCAATTTATTCCGTATGTGTCCGAGACTCCTGTATAGTGGGTTTAAAAATATTATTAACTTTTAAAAGAACCATAATAATATTTATGATATCATATATTATTCACTTATGACATTATATTATCCGTTCATTTGTAAATTCCATGTTAAAGCAGCGTTTTGGGTAAAATCGTTTCATTTATCATCCGTGTTTTGACTTGTAATTATTAATATGATTACTTAGATCATGATTAATTAATTAAAGAATATAAAACATGATTTATATATAATATATATTCATAATATACATATATATAATAGATCAATAGATGGAATGAAATACACTGTTCATGGAGACGGTAGGTCGTACGTACGCATGAACGCTGTTTTTCGTTTCCTTATTGAATTGAATGGAATTAAGTAGATGAAATACATATATATATATATATACATAAATCCAGTAGAATTATTATGTCATATATTTCATTATTACTTATTATATATACTTTATAATCATTCTTTAATTGTTAACCTGGAAAACGAATCTCATCGCATCGTGGAGACGGTAATTCGTACGTACGCTCTAGCGATGATATCATTCCCAAATTTATTGAATAGAATTAGAGTGGATGATATAATATATTAGAATAAGTATGATGTTATAATAATCATATATAGTTATTATTTACACCATTATACTCATCTAATTAAGGTGGGGGTGGAAAAAATGGATTACACCATGACGTGGAGACGGTATTCCGTACGTACGCACGCGCGGTGATTTCATTTTCCATAGGATGGATAGAAGGTGAAATAGGGTTGTTTCATATTTATAATTACATATCATTATATAAGTAATACTTATGTTATTAATTTATAATGAAACAACTAATGAATAGAAAGTAGAAGAAGAAAGAAACTTGAAAGAGTCGGTAGAAGAGATTACCTCTTCCTCGATGGACCTCCTTTAAACTTCATCTTAGGGCACTAGAGTTGGTCTTTTGATAAGACCAGAACCTATATGATATAACTATAGAGGTTTCTAAGAGTAATTTTAAGGTTTTGGTCTAGCTTCGAGGCTCAAAATGGTTTGAAGAGAAGAGGGAAGGGGTGCCCTTTTTATAAGGGAGGAGAGGGTCACTTTTGGAAAAACTTAAAATATTATTTTATAATAGAGTCATATTCGGTTTATAATGGGTATAAATTGATTTATTTCGAAGATAAAGTGGGTATAAGTATATATACTTTCAACCAATAGGTTTTAGACATGTTTAGGTTACTATTTTAACCTTATCATTTATATTTAACTCTAAGTTAAATAATTTAACTTTTACCGTGTCTTCTTGTTTTCTTACACTATATGGTTAATACACTTACTATAACAAGCCAAACGAACCCCAAGTGGTTAATTATTAATATATATAACCTTATCTACATCATTTGGCCGAACCTTAGATTTTTATGAATAGAATAACAATTAATAATATAATATTTGTTTTCAAAACAATTTTATGTCAATTTTGACACTATTTGGTAATTGATTTTTGTGAAAATCATAACACCATGATTAGTTTGAAAAAAGTTAGTTAAATCAATAAAAACATTTCATATTAACATATAAAATTATTTTAATTCATAAAAAGTCTCAAATTATATTTTTTTGGTTATTTATAATGTCAATTATTTTAATATTTCATTATTTAGGTAATCACTGCATCACCATTGTGTCATAAATAAATTAAATTATTTAATGTCTAAAAATTATAAATAAAATACTATGATGTAGGAAATATTTTTATATTTATAATGAATATTTATAATCTAATTTATCTTATGAATAACCCTATATTAAAAATGTTTTATTTATTAAACATTGATTTTAACTCTTTTAACTCTTCTTTGAATTAAATAATAATAAATGTCCTAATCTAATCCAAGTGGACCTAAATGATAATATTTTATTCTTAAGATTGTTTTTGGTCTAGATAAACTTGTCTAATAGAATTAGGACATATGTTAGGGTAATATTAATATAATTTTGACCCTTAATTACCCTATTTACTTTTAACCGTGGTAAATAAAAGTAAACAGTTACTATTCACAAAAAATTATTTTTATCTCATTTAACCACATTTTACTCCTTGATATTAACTGTGTCTCTCGGATTTTTGAAATTACACTTACAGAAGCGGTAAAATTATGTTTGATGTGAATTTTCAAATTCCCCTAAGAGATGGGTAAATGACGGTTAAAAGTTCAACAAAATTTTTATATATCTAAAATTATTCTAAACTAACTCCAATGAATTACATTGAACTTATATAGGTATTATGTATCAATTTTTACCTAAAACAAATTACAATAAAATAAATAATTATTTAAATAAAAATTCAGTTTTTAAATAGTAACCCAATGTTTTCACTATTCATCAAAAAATGACAGTTTTCAGAAAAATACCAAAAATTAACCCTAGTCTAATTTCGATATTCCGTATAAAAAAATGAAGTCCATTTTGAAAGATAAAATTGATAAAATTTCAAAAAGTTAGTATCACTATTCATAACGGTTAGTTCATAATAATATTATAATAATATCTCATTTAGTGAAACACAGTATTGTGTATAACACACACTATCGAGGAAGGTTGCTCTGGCGTGCAACACAAGACTAGAATAGTGTTTTCGTTTACTGTAAGCTAATACGGTGTTGCGTATAGCTCAAGCTAATCTTCGTGTAGTGTAAAACACAAGACATCAAAGAAATTAAAAAGAATATTTCTCATAAAATCTCAGGGTGTTACAAGTTCAAATGGATACAATGTAATATTCAGATACTTCATGGAATATAGGTATCTTGACACATGAATTTTGATTGATGAAGCTTCATGTAGTGGGTGAGTTTCTAATAGAGGTAGATACGAGGCTGGTGATTCTGATAAGTACCATCTTTATTACATCATTAGTATGGATTATAATTTTTAATATTGGTTCCTATCACTCATTAATATCTTCCAATTTTGGGGATTTTTCTAAAATTAAAATGGAACTCATGTCCTTTGTTATGGATTTTTTGAAACCTCTTGTTAAGAATAAATAGAAGAGGTTTATGTGTTCATGTTCACTGTATATAATGCCTCAATTTCCAGAATCTCGAAGCCGGTGCCTACCTTTATTACATTGGAATAATTACAAGGAATCAAATCCAAGAGGATAGATTAGTTAAGAAATTTTTGAAAAACATATTACAAAAATTATACTCATATTACATTTTGAAAAAGAATATGATACATGATACATAAAAAAATGAAATGAACGGAATCCTTGGAAGATTATTGAAATATTTTTTTTCACAACATGAAAAAAGGAAACAAAATAAAGGTGAGATCCAATGTTTAGTAGGGGTTAACTATAAGTAAATATATCATTAATTAATATTTAATAATAAATATGAAAAGGTAAATAACTGACCACACGTGACATTCAATCGATAAACATAGAGATAAAATCCATCCGTATATATGGTTAAGAAAAAATTATCATGGATAATAATAATAAATGAAATATACATAAATGAAATTATTAATTATTAGAAATTAATTTTTTGAGTAACATTATACCTTTACCATCATGATCTATCCTCAAGATAGTATAAACATATTGGGTAAAGACCCATCTGATTTTGCCAATTGATTTGGTCTCATGAGACTAACTATACATGGAATATCTTGCATTAAATGGTCCCCAAACTAGTTAGTGCATGTCCAAATCATTTATTACATATGACATAATTGATTTAATTATTAAACAACATGCCTAGTCATCAAATATCTGTATTGGGTAAAACATACAGATTTATCAATGTTTCCCTAATTAATCAAATAACTATCAAAGTGAACAACATATTTAAAAGTGGTATACAACATAAGAAATAATAATATCCATTGAATAAGAATATATATATATTTAATATAACTATTATTTAAAATAAAAATGATGATAAGGAAGCGATTTTTTCAATAGAATGTTAACAATCACGAAAGAAAGTGATGTTAAAAAGATAAATTTTACAACTTGTTAACATTCATGTCAAACCCCATTGGATGAGATAGTTCAAATTGAAACATAAAATACCCTGACGTATGAGTGGATAATTATATTTAATGAAAAATGGTAATTACATACAATTCATTAGGGATAATTGGGGCGTAATAACAAATAAGTCTCAATATAATGTAAATTGAGACGAAATCCCTTAATTTGCATTTCCTTTTTGGTAAATGTTCTTTAAAATCATAAATAATAATTTTAGTAATGTTATTAACATATAAAATAACCATAATAATATTTAGAATATCATATATTATATTCTTTATAATATCTTATTACCTATTTGTTAATAATTGTTGATTATTTTAAACATTTCGAGCGTTGATTATCATATTTTTTTAGTATGTTTTGACTTATTATTATGGTTCTTCTAAAATAGATAATGATATAATCATATATAAGATGTAAAAGATGATTTAATTATCATATTTATTACTTATATATTTATTTATAATAATCCATTATATTTGGTAATGAGAAATGAAATGCATTGTTCATGGAGATAGTTGGTTTTATGTACAGATGAACACTACATCCATTTCCTTGTTGTATTTATAAAGTAAGTGACCTATATAAAAATATATATTATAATTCAAGTACTATATTTATATTGATAACATAAGTTTATTAAAAACATCCTTAATACATTCAATGTAATGTGTGAATGGAGGACATCGCTTTGGGGAGGAGGTAGTTCACACGTCCAAAAAGGATGTTACCGTGTTACCAAAAAATAGAATGCATAAAGGTATCTATTATATATAAAATTCAAGAAGTATATATACATTAAAATATTATATATATAAAATAAAAACTATAAATACATCATTATTCTCAAACATTAATGGTTTTAATTGAAGAAATAACAACAACAGTTTGCTAGGTTGTAGTTCGTCGTACACACAGAAGATGATCGTGTATCCCATTTGATGTATTTCTGTGTAAGTTTTGATAATACCAATAAGATAAAAACATATCATTAAATTTTGTATACTTATATCATTATTCAATAATGTTATATAGAATTCATGGGGTGGAGTTGTAAATGAATCAAAAGTGATCATTGAAAAATGTTACCTTTTATTTAGTAACAGATCTTGGTTTGTACCAAAACACTTTCTTGGTTTTATTTATTCCCAAATTTAGGAATCTAGGATGAGGTTAGGGTGTTTTAAATATTATTTTGGAGGTTTAGGACTAGAAAAATTTATTTATATATGTGAACTAGTGGGATGGGTGAGTTCCTCTTTATAGTGGAGGATGAGTGATATGCTTGTAAATATAAAAAGGTAAAAACTATTGGGAGGTATCCCTAAAATCAGGTACCTCAAATATTGATCCCAATTAGACAAATCATATTATACAGTGAAAATATGTCCATAAAATAGGTTTTGGACATTTTTATAATTCATTTTATTCCTTATGTTTATGTTTTATTTCCTTGCTATGCTAGTTTTTCTATAAATCACTATAGTTAATTCTTAATTGATTTCTGTAATATTTTTGGGAAAAGATACTTTGACATTGTTAGGAATTATAAATTATTCTGATTAAAAATTTGGATTCAATTTTTTTATATTCCAAAAAAATAAGTGGAAGAAGTTAATTTTAAAATAATCCCGCAGACGGGATGAGAAAGCTAGGTTTTTAGTAAAAATGTCCAAACACATGAAATGTTTTTATATCCAATTTTAAAATGAAATTTATTCCAATGAACTAAATAGTATTAATTGATATATAATTAAAATAATTATAGATTGATAACAATTATAACTTTAGTTTTACAATTTAAATTATTTAAATGAAAAATTAATTTTCAATTAGAATTCTATTTTTTCACTATTCATAAAAAAATGACACTTCAATGGAAAATAAAAAACATTCACCCTAATATAATTTTGACATCTCTCTTTAAAAATGAAGTTTTTTTCATATAAAGTTTTTCAAACATCCAAGATTTTGTTTTAAAATAGATACGTCATTAAATGGTGGTAAAATACCCTTTATAAAAATATATGTTTTTATTCATAAAATTGGATTTGATATTATCTTTTTCCTAAAAAATCTATTTGTTATTTCTTGAAATATTTCTACTTCATCTAATAGAAAAAGTTTAATCATATGTTGAATTAATAAATTAATCCCTAAATCATTTTATATCAATCAACATAAACTATTTCATTAATGGATAACCATTCCAGAATATTATGATCCAAAACTTTAGAAGGAAGGTCATTAAAATTCCAAAATAAACTTATCATTACTCATTAATCAACATTAAGTATCTATTTAATCATAACATACTGAACTTGGTAACATCTTCATTGTGTATTCTCTTGAAACATTATAAGAAAATGAATTAAAATAAAAACTTAATTAAAACATGCATGCTTCTTTATTCTTTAAATAGAACCTAGATTATTGGATAAATTCCTTAAATCCAAAAATATTGTAAGATCCTTCAACTATTGAATAAAACATATTGTTATTAAACTCTTCTAAGTTAGTTAGTAATATTTACATTATCCATATCCAAAATATCTTTATGTAACCATCATTATCTTAACACAATAAACATATTAAAGGTTTTGTTTCCATCAATCATATGTTTTACTTGAAGTAAAACTTGTAACTATATAACTTTTCTTATTATCATATAATATATTCAATAAAATTAGTAATTAAATAGTTATACTGTAAAATCTATATATATTTCATAATTCTTATAACTACTATATTGTTTATAAAATTATTTAAAAAAATATATTCAATTCTCCAAATACAGGATAAAATTATATATTCCAATTAGATATATCGAAAGAAAAACTATTACCTTTATACATTCGCTTATTATATAGTATATTATTTTTCCTATTGGGGTTTTCATTTGCATAGTAACACATATCCTTATAGTGGTAAAACTAAATATTTTGGTTTTACTTTTTCCCTTTTCATTCTTTTCTTTGGTGAAGTTTTTCTTCTCTCTAATAATAAACTCACATTCCCTTCAATCATGTACCGATGATATTGTTTCCATTGTTATCACATGTTGGAAAATCCTTATTTCTCATTATCACTTTATATTTTATTTTCTATTCAACCCTCTTCTTCTCTTTCAACCCTTTGAATCCATAAGACTTTGATAATTATTTCTATATCATAATATAATATAAAACTATTTAATCATTTGAGGAAACAATTTGAGACACTAGTTCCCTTAGAAGAAATGGCTTCAACCCTTCAAATAATTGGTCTATATTGCATTCCATGTTATGTATGAAATCTATAGCATACCTAGATTATAAGGATCGAGCCTTAAACCTTACATAATATTGAATTAAATGAATAATTCACGTAGATTATCTTTTTAGGTGTATAGTTTTCGAGAGTTAGGCCATATCTATTACATTTCAAAATATTACAAAATAGAAACTTCTACTCAGTTTCCATTTTTTTTACAAAACATGAACTCTTGAAAAAAAGAGTCATGTCTAGTTCTATGTTTTAGACGGCATGACTTTTCCTTGATCCCATCCTTGACCCTGTTCCACTTTATATCTTGTGAAAAACATTTCAAAACTTGGGATGAGCATATAAATCTAAACAAGGGATACACAAAGAAGGAAATCTATTATCGTTTCAAAACAACAAATAAACCATGAATACTTAATCATAAGTAATAATTTTCACCTTTTTTGAAGAAGTAAATACTCTTCACTGAATAAATGATCATAATTACCCTTTTGTAACCAAAAGATTACCATAAAACCCATATAATGAACACATAACATATAAAGGTTACATGGGACATAAACATACTTAAATGGAATAACCATACGGTCAACTTCCACGCATATCACTAAATGGAATAGCCATATGGCCGACTTCCATACCCAATTAATTGGAGGTTATAATGTAACCACCCATCCTGGTATTCATGGAACCACCCGTCATTTGGTTTATCACGTAACCACCCATCAAATGTCCAGGGACCACTATAAAATCATAAGACATGAAACAAATAAAAAGGAAAGAAATCATTTCCACATTAAAATCATGATATATCACTTAAATATATTGACATAGAAAATCCATTTTCAAAACAATTTTCAATACCAAAAATACATAAAAGAGTATAAGGTATTTATTTTCTTTTAAAAACATTTGGGCTTGTTGAGGAAGCCAAATATCAAATAATACTCGTGGTGGCGGAAAATTCATTTCCACCACTTATGTTAAAAGAAACATTCCTTTTTATCGTTTAGTAAAACACTTAGTAGAAAAATATTCCCTTTGAAAATTCAATGGTGTTTATATAGCGTATAAAAGAAAGTCGTGTTTTAAAACAAAATATGCCTCAATGAAAGGAGATTGAGACGAAGTCCCTTACCACTTATCCGACTTGACTCGATAATCTTTAATATTATTAATAATAAACTAAAGTTAATTTACACTTGCATAAGAAAATTTTTAAAGTTTATTATTCATTTTATATACGTTTTTCATGTTATAAACATTATGTAATCATTTAACTTAATAACGTTCGTTTTATCGATATTTGGTACTTGAGTAAAAAATGAACAACTTATACTTACTAGTATCCGAAGTGGTCAATAGTCTAATATATCCAAAATGACATTCATTATTTATATATCATATATATCATATAGATCAAGTATATTCATGTATTTACATAACATTTGGAGGTAAGAAATGAAATTCACCATTCATGGAGACGGTAAGCCGTACGTACACATGAATGCTACTTTCATTTCTATTTATTATTTTAATGGAATTAAAACATAATGATACATAGGTATATTATAATTTATGTATAATAGCATATATAGTATCATTAACTATCCTTTATACATCCCACATAAGTCATTAATGAGTCACATCACTTTAAGGGGGAGGTAGTCCGCACTTCCTCAAATGAGATTATGGTATTTACCTACTATGGAAACCATAAAGGTTTGATATAATTGGGAAGTACATAAGCATAAGGAAATTATAAACATAATATATATCATATATAAATACAGTGTTGTCATAATGGCCACCATGAGAGGCGGTAAGATGTAATTGAACAATCATCGTTTCGTGAGGCATTAGTTTTCCATCCACAGAAACATTATGTTCTCCATCCATTAGATGGAGTTTTGTGTATGTGTAGTTCGAATCCTTCTCATAACAACATCCTAGTATATTGAGGATACTGTTTTTGTTACAAAAGAAAGGAAATAAAATGGGTTTAGGGGTTGGAGAAGTAAAATAAAAGAAAACAATTTAAGATAAACCATTACCTTAAATTTGGGTAACTCCCTTTGGTTTGAACCAAAGGACTTATTGAAGTGCCTTCTACCTAAAGTATGGCTTTTAGGAGGATTATAGTGGTGTAGGGAGCCTAATTGGGCAGAGGTCGGATGATCCAAAAGGCTTGAGAGGTGTGAGGAATTGCATAGAATTGATCTTCTATTATAGGGGAGAGGAGGGGCTCTTTAGGAAAGTGTGAAAATATTATTTTATAATATAATGATATTCAGTTTCTAATAGTCCAAAAATCATTAAAGATGATGATAAGATGACTAATGGTCGAAATAAAATCTTCCAATAGGAATTGGACAGGTTTTGGATAATAGTTTAATCATTATAAGCTTATTTATTTAAATCATTAATTAATGCGGTTAATACTGCATCATTATCGTGTCAAAAATAATTTAATTTATTTGATGTATAAAATTTTAAAATAAATACTTTCATGTTGGAAATATTTTCATATTTACAAATAATATTTATAGTCGAAAATAAGACTTATATAACACCATATAAAAATTAATTACTAAACGAATTTTGTTAAAGTCGATTTTGTCTTTACATTAAATTAATGAATCTAAATTGTCATTTTCACTCCCAAGTGGCTCAATGGGGTCCCAAAATAGACCCAAAGATGACCATGGTCGTAAATGACCCATCCAATAAGGTTTGGACAAGTGTTAAAGTAATTTTGAATTATTATAATATTTATTTAACCTTGAATTACCCTATTTACCTTTAAACGTGGAAAATAAATGTCAAAAGTTACTATTCACCAATTTTTTTTAATCTTACTAAACCACATTTTACGTTTTGATAATAACCATGTATGTCGGATTTTCAAAATTCAGTTCACAGAAGTGGTAAAAGTTCATTTAAATGTAAAAGTCAGTTTTTTAACTACCTCTATGTGGTTTCACTATTCATCAAAAAATTATGTTTTTTAGAAAAATACAAAAGATTCAACCTAATATATATTTGATATTCTAAATTCAAAAATGATTTATATTTTTACAAATTAAAAACATAAAAGTGTCATTAATTAATTTTAAAATTAATTCTCGTTATCAAAACAAATAGCGTGTTTTTATGAAATAATAACTATCAAAAGATTGATACATGTTTTTGTCCAATTTTCAAAGTAAAATTAATTCCAATGAACAAAATTGGATTAAATCGTAAAAATATATTCTAATTACATTTTAAAACCAATTAAAAAGATAATCTAACCATATAAATAAATTATATTATAAGGCACTTTTGAATTAAAATACAATATTTTTCACTATTCATTAAAAATGAACTTTATCAGAAAAATACCAAAAAACTACCCAAAGTAAAATTTGATGTCCCCATTCTAAAGAATGATTTTATTTGGCCATATAGAATTTATTAAAGTGACCAAAACTTGATTTAAAAAGGGTTCTCTATCAAAAGGTGAGAAATCAACCTTTTAATATAAATTATGCTTAAAATTAGATTCATTCATATTTTAAGCCTCTAACTTTTTATTGGATAAATGTAAATACATTTAACAATCATGTATAATCATATTTTAGATAGTTTCATTTATTCCCACCAATTATAATGGCTACGGGTTAACTACCATTTAAAATAATAATATTATATTATTAGTGTGCAACGTAAGATTCCAAAGAAACTTGTTGTTGTGTATCGAGAATGCTATCGAACATTACAACCCCTTTAATGTAAAATCAATATTTAATTCACAAATATTAATGAATATAAAAATATCTTATTCTTCATTTACCTAGGATGTTAGATAGATAACCTTTTAAAAGTTTATTCATACTTTGAAACACCTTGTTAATACAATTTATTTAAGATAATTAAATTCTCTTAAACACAATTTTTTATTATGGGGTAAGTATTTTTCAAAGTAAATCTCCTTAAAGGTTTTTCATTCCATGTGTTCTATTTATTCTTCTTCCCTTGTATTCTAGATTTACAACGACCATTTATTAGCCTCTCCATTAAGGAAATACACTACAACAGTAACCTTTTCCTTTTCACAACATCTTAATGTAATAAATATATTATCCAATGAATTAATTCATTGTTCACATACTATTTGATGAGTATACCCACTAAAAAATAAGGAATTATATCATATAAAGCATTCTAGTATAGTAGACTCTCGTTATTTAATAGGTTTCTCCATTCAAGAAATATTATTTGTAAAAAAATTACTAGTTTATCTAAATATAAAATTGAATTTCCCTATTCTAATACATGTTGAATTGGTTCCCTCAATAGGGGAATATCAGCATTTTCCATTAGTAGTGATATAATTATTCCATCCATGATCCATTTCTAAATAATGTAATATACTAGATTAGATCACATAATTATTAAATATAATTCATAATCCCAAAACATGTGAGATACATAACTTAAATTGGAGAATTTACGTGTATATGATATCATGATTGTAAATATGGTTTCTTTGGGATGTTCACTAATTTAAAATCCATTATAATTATTTATAAAGAAAATGTGAATTATATTACGTATAGACCCTAGGAGTGTCAAACCTACTGTGTAGTGAGGCCTATTTTCATGTACTATGTTATGCTTGAGTTAGACCCGATGTGCCTTTTCAGATATGTTACCCCAGGGTACATCTATTCCAGAACCACATCCACTTGTAGTATCCAGAAAGAGATGTATTTCTTGTAATACCCACATAATATCTACCTTAAAAACTCTTTATTATGTTCTTCTATTCTTATCCTCAAATTATACCTTCGGTTTATGTGCCCGAATATGGGTTCTCTTAGATCTAGTTTCCAAGGTTACTACTAAACATACTTTGATACCAACTGTAATGCCCCGACCCTAGATTCTCAGAGTATGTGCCTTACTTTTTTATGTTAGCATGATTACATGAAATCGAATCTCGAATTAAATAATAGTTTACTAGTTATATAAAACTATATTAAATTCATGATACCCATATTACATTAAGAAATAGAAAATAAAAAATGATGCGTAATAAAATGAAATCAATAGAATCCTTAAAGGTTTTTTCAAGGATTTATTCATCATAACTCGGGTTAAGGAAATAAAATAATCATGAGATCAAATTCTTAATAATGATTAATTATATCCAATTTTATCATTTATTAATAATTAAAAATATATATATAAAGGTAAAAAAATCGAACACACATGCCATTTAATCAATAAACTTAGAACCAAAATGAATCCATAAATAATGTTAAAGAAAAAATATAATGGATAATAATAATGATTGAATTATAAATAAAGGTAATGATTAATTATATGGCATAATTTTTTCCTATAACATGATTCCTTTTCCATTAATATTTATCCTAAAGACATTTTAAAACATACTGGGTAAAATCTCATCTGATTTGGCTATCTAATTTCATCTCACTAGAAAACTGATGCATTAAGGGGATTGCATTAAACAATCCCCAACCAGTATAGTTTATGTAAAAATCATAGCTCATATATAAAATAATCCATTTAATTAATTAATAACATGACTTACCATGAAATATCTATATTGAGTAAAAGTTACATTTTGTGAATGCTTGCCTAATTATTCAAATAACTATCAATGTGGAAACCGTATATAAAAATAGCATACAGTTTGTGAAATAATAAAATCCATTTCCTGAGAATATTTTTATTTAAGATAAATTTAATGTAAAATTAAAATGATCGTAATGAAGTGATTGTTTCAATAGAATGCTAACAAACACAAAAGAAAGTGACATTGCAAAGATAACTTTTACCAGTTGGTAATTTTAATTTCCACACCTCTTGGATGATATAGTTCAATGTGATATTTAAAATACAATTAATTTTGAGTGAGTCATGATTTTAAATGAACATTGTTAATTATATACACCACAAAAATTTTAATTGTTTTATAATAACAAGTAAGTCTCAATGGAATGTAAATTGAGACAAAATTCCTTACCATGTGTTTCATTTTGGGTGAAAATACTTTAACCTCCTACATAATTGTTTTAATCATGATATTAAATTATATAGAATAATAAATATATTTATAATACCATATATGATCATCTTATATTATCTTATTACTCGTTTGTTAATAATTATTCATTATTTTCATCATTTTAGGTGTTAATTATCATATTTTCCAAGTATGTTTTAACTTTTTATTTTTGTTCTTATTATGTAAATCATGATTTCATCATCTCTGGGATGTCAAAAATGATGTAAATTTTATATATATTCAATATATATGTATTTATAAAAATTATTAATATTCAGATATAAGAAATGAAATGCATATTCCATTGAGACAGTAGGTCGTACGTACACATGAATGCTACTTCAATTTCCATATCGTATTTAAAAATTAAGTGATATATATATTTATATTATCATTAATGTATAATATTTATATATATCACATATTTTTATAAAAACTATATTTAATACATTCCACATAATGTGTGAATAAATCATGTCGTTTTGATCAGACGGTAGTGCACACACAGACAAATGATGTTATCAAGTTCCTAAAAATGGAAAGAATGAAGGTATGTTGAATATAAAAATTATAGAATAATTAATAAATTATCAATATAAAATATATAATTTAAAAAATATTAATAAATCATTATTCCAAACCATGAATGGTGGTAATAAAACAATGAACGACATCAATTTGTTAGGTAGTAGTTCACCATATATACGAATCATAATTATGTATCCCATTTGATGAAAGAGTGTGTAAGTGTAGGTAGTTCCATTAATATAACAAAATATAAGTGTATTTATAGTAATGATGTTATTATATAAGAAATATACAAGAATAATTGAAGGTGTTGTGATGTAAATGAAACAAAAGTGATTGTTGAGGATCGTTACATCTTATTCACATAACTCCTTTTGGTTTGTACCAAAAGGAATCCATGGTTTGAATTATTCCAATAGTGAGGCTTCTAGGATGAGAGTATGGATTTCTGAAATTTATTGTTTTAGGGTTTTTATGATCCAAAGGGATTTATTTGTGTTAATAAATGTGAGGGTTGGATTCTTTCTTATAGTGGAGAAGTTTCATTCTTGTAAATATAAAAAGGTAAGCACTATTTTGAGGTCTCCCTTATATCATGTTCCCCAAATAATGATAAAAATTCTATAAAATGGATTATATTGTAGATATATGGATATAAAATAGTTTTTTACAAGTTTATAGTTCATTTTGGATCTTATGTTTTGAAGTTTAGTCCCTTGTTAAGCTAGTTTTTCTCTAAATCGTTGTAATTAATTTTAATTACTTTGAAAAAAAATTTCTAATAACCTAGGAATACTATTTTAGAAATTATAATTTATACTAATTAAATATATGAAGTCCATTTTACAGGTTAAATTCATAAAATTTGTAGAAATTAATTTAAAACTAATCATATAGACGAGATGAGAAAGTGTGTTTTTGATGTAAAAATGTTCAAAAGTTTTAGATGTTTTTATATCTAATTTTATTGTGAAATTAATTCCAATGAACAAAATTGGTTTAATAGATGTATAATGGAACTAATTATTTGATTAATTTATATATAATGGGACTAATTATAATTTAATATCAATTAAAAATATATTTTAGCCATATATATTATTTAAATGAAAATATGGTTTTCCATTAAAATTTAGTATTTTTCACTAGCCAACAAAAAAAATAAAATTCACAATAAAATAAAAAAATTCAAACTAAGATAATTTTCACATCCTAATTTTAAAAATGAAGTTAATTTTTTCATATAAAATTTATAAAATTTCCAGAATTTAGATTTAATATAGTCGCATCATTAAAAGGCAGTAAGACTACCTTTAGAAAAATATACCTTTTTATGCATAAAATTGGATTTGTAATTATATTATGCATAATGAATGTATTTGATAAAAGTAAAAAATATTTTATAGAATATATAACATATATATTTAATTAATATCATTCACTAATAGAAATTAGTTTAATTTATTAAGTTAAAGCTCCTTTGGAAGCATAAAAATATTTCTTTGTAAAAACATTTCCTTTATACCCAATTGGATTTTATATCATTTCTAATTGATTGGTATCAATTTAATTTAACCCTATATTGTAATAATTTAGTTAATATTTTTTATAACCACCAATTTAGTGTCTAGTTTGTATCTTATTATATTAAATAATATTATTTCAATAATATATTATTTCTTAGTACAACTCTGTCTTTCATAAAATAAATGCTATTGAAGGAAATCAGAAATGTTTGTAACATAAGGTAATATAGGGTTGTATATTCCATGAGATAATATTATTTTTTAGTATTGTTAATGATTAACATGATATTTCTTATAAAGCATGCTGGAGAATAAATTAAATTTATTCAAAAAGATAAAATTTTGTAAAGTATTGGGGTGTTACACTATCAATAGTTGATGAAAAGTTAAATTACCACTCCCTGGTTCTCGATATGGATATTTTTTGACATCATAATTTGGATGGATTGGATTATCAGTCATCATTTTGATAATTATTTTTATTGCCAGTGTGTCTCTTTATTTATGTAAAATGGGTGTTCTTGTGTGTTTGAGGAAGCGATGGATTTACGATCTAGTCTTGCCGGACCTTCCCACCTAGATCTCAAGATTTTGATAACTATTTTTTCTGTTGATCGTAATTATTTTTATTTTTTTCATTATAATAACTTTATTCTCAATGATTTTATCGATGTTTCCATGATGATTTCATTGATCTTCCTCTAGATATGGAGGTAGATTTTATGATTGATATGGTTCCAAATAAATGAATGATCTTTATTTCCTCTTAGTGTATGTCACAATCATATATAAAATATCTTTATCTTTAGTTGGATGATTTGATTGGGGAAGGTTTTGTTATCCTTATTTTCTCACTTTGGGAATCCCATATTCTATTTCCTATGGAGGCAGAAGGTTCACTCCAATTTTGTGTGGACTAATGGAAGTTCAATTGGGTAATGGTTCAGAATAATTATGCTTTAGATTATATGGATGATTTTTTGACTAGTTAAATAAAGAAAGGTGGTTTTAAGATCTTGATATTTGGTTGGGATATTATCTACTTAGATATAGGGAGTATGATACACAAAATAATGCATTCACAAGAAGGTATGGCCAATAAAAAAAATCTTGTGATGTCATTTGGTTTTGACTAACACTCCTGTAGTTTTCATAGACATGATGAACTGAATATTCCAAGAGTATATTGATAATTTTGTGGCGGTTGTTAGGAAAAATATTTTGTTTTATTTGATGTTATATTTTGAGAATGAGAACCATTTTGGTTAGGTAATAGAAATTCTATGGAGTCACCATTTGTATAGAAGGATTTCGAAGTGTTTTTTTCCAGATCAAAGAAGTGATTTTCTTAGGTAATGTGATTTATGAGAATGTATTATCAATAGATCATGGGTTGGTGAATGTTTTTTTTAATGGGAGGATCCATGGAGTGCCTTTAATATTTCGATATTCATTAGTCTTTCGTGAAATTAACAATGATTCATCAATTATTTCTTGAAGATAGAATCACCCTTTACTACACATACCAAAAGGGGTGAACTTCATATAGAATGAAATGTGTCAGTCTTCTTTTGATAAACTAAAACAACTTCTTACATCGACACCTATTTTGATCCTAATTGATTCTGATAAGGGGTTTGTGGTAGTCATTGAGGATTTTGGTTCCAATCGAGAGTTCAGGATTATACATGAAAATTAGGTGATGGATTGCAACTCTCATAATCACTAACCGCATGATAATGATTACTCAACCTATGAATTAGAGATTTTTGTGGTACTGAATGAACATAATTTTTTTAAAATTATATTTTTTTGTTAGAGGATCAAGGTATTTTCTGATCTAGTATTCTATGATTTATATTTTCATAGAAAAATATTAAACTTAGTGAAATTTGATTGGTGTAATAATTTTAGACATTTGATACTGAAATTACCTACACCCCAAGGAAGGGGAATTTCATTATAGAAACTCTTAGTGGAAAAATACCATCACAAGATATTCTTGTATTGCCCCGAAACTAGTTACCTAGAGTCGGTGAATTATTACATAACATTGGCATGATCACAAAAAAGATGAAGTATCGAAAGACTGATTAGTTTAGTATCCTTGGAAACACTAGATATATTCATAAGTCTTACATTACATCATAAAAATGAAAACTACAAAAACATCTTTTCGTCATAGTCCACACTCATATCCCCACATAATATCCCTGTAGGTCATTCATAAATTACTTTTCACATCCTGCAAAAAATAAAACATTGAAAGGGGGAGCTCAAATGCCCAGTAAGGATAATAATATAGCGGAAAAATTCATAAATAATAATAAACATTTAAGGCAATGTATAAATAAAACAAAAGCCTTTTAAACTTGAACTTCAACATAGTATGGCAAAAATGAAAAAATTCCATTTACTTATTCACATGGATATTCTACTAATCGAATAATCACATGCAATATCAATAACCACATTCATAATGATGGAATTCATAATTCCAGACTATCATAACCACATAGCCAAGGCCTCGTGCCAAGACTACAAATAAGATTTTGCCAAGGCCTTGTGCCAAGGCACTAGTTTGTCTCATGAGACCTACCGATGCATCGAGGAGATATAGCGGGCTCCACCCATCACATATTAAGTCCAATGCATTCCCATATGAAAAGGTTTAAACATAACAGAAACATTCGTATTAAAACTAGCATACGAAATGTAAATACTTCATCCATAAACTATGAATGGTATAAAAATAACACATCCACAGTCAAACATATCACAAAACCTTCAATACAATACATAATTTTTGTATCATAATAAATCAACTTCAAATAAGTGTAAAATCCATCAAAGGATGTTGACACAGATAAAATCAAAACTATTTTTAGAGAAATATATCTTTCTATATTTAAATGATTTAAGAGTCATATATTTATAAAATAAAAAATTTTCTTTGAAAATATTCTTATAAGCTTGTAAGGGAAGCTTCGACGATTTTATAATGGAGGAAAATATCCGCACCCGCCGTATAAGTTAGAAAAAACATTCTTACCTTAATTCAGTCGAAAAGGTTAAAAAGCACCTTGTTTGGAAAATGACGGAAATATTCCTTTATAAAACTCTTATAAAAATTCAAAAAAGGGTATAAATGACTTTAACCCATACTCTTGTAAATAGTCAAAATGTTTTTAAATACATTTTTAAGAAACATGTATGTGGATGATAAAGAGATCCCAGTAGATTATTACGTATAAACAACCTCAGATAATGAAGAGATTGTGAAATAAACCCTTACCTTGTACTTTTATTTTGTTGGGGTAAGGTAACCTGATGTATAATGGTGAAATAATTGTTATTAAATTATACAAGAATCATATACATTAATATGATATCACATATGATCTTTTAACATTGATTTGTTAATAATATCTTAGTATTATTGTTGTTTCGGGTGTTAACTTACTCGTTTTCTTTTATATGTTTTGTTACGTAAGCTGTGTTTGTCATGGATAGGTTGTATCTTAATCATATCTAGAATGATATCACGTCCTTAGATACTATTATTAATCATCAAATGAGAATTATACTTGAATGGATACGATGGAGAATGAATCTTATCGCGTTCGTGGAGACGGTAGTTCGTACGTACGCACGAGCGACAATATCACTATTTTGATATTAAAATAATATATAATTGGATGGTATATCATATATAAAGAATCATTATCATGTTATATTTATTATTTACATGAGTTACACATCATTATTAAACCCATCCAAATAATAATTTATTGAATAACATTTACACCACGACGTGGAGACGGTAAGCCGTACGTATGCACGTATGGTGACATGTTAATCAAAGGATGGATAGAATACTGAATATGGTTGTACCATATTTATAATAACATCATAGTATATATAATATACTGGAGTTATTATTGTATAATGGTAATAACAAAGATGTATGAAGTGGATGAAGAAAGGAACTTGGAAAAGGGTGGTGAAATCATTACCTCTTCTTCGGGTTCTTCCTTTTGATTTGATCAAAAGGGCTCTTAGGTTGGATTTTTGACTAAAGGAAGGCCTCTTGGATGTACTGAGGGATGTTTATAGAGTATTTGGTCATATTTTGGCCGATCCAAAAGGTTTGGAAGGTGTGAATTAATGAGAAGGGGGAGTACCCTTTTATAAGAGGGTTGAGGGGCACCTTTGGAAAACTAGAAATATTATTTTATAATAAATTCATATTCGGTTCTTAATAACTACAAAGTAGATTATTTAAAGTTTAAGGTGAGGATGGGTCTAGAAACATTCAACCAATAGAATTTATACAAGTTTGGGTTACTATATTAACCTTATCATTAAGTATTAACTCTTGGATAATTAGTTTCACTTTTACAATGTCTCTTTGTATTTTTATATTATATGGTAAATAAACATACTATATACATCCAGGAGACCCACAAGTGGTCCATTAATGATATAAATATCATGATATAAGTCTCTTGGCAGAAATTTAGATTTTTAAGAATTTTAATATCAATTAATAATATAATATTTGTTTTAAAAACTCTTTTATGTCAATTTTGACACTATTCAATAATTGATTTTTTTAAAACTTCATAACAGAATGATTATTTCGAAAAACGTTAATTAAATCATTACTAACATGTCATATTAACCTAGAAAATTAGTGTAATTCATAAAAAGTCTCAAATTATATTTATTTGGGTATCTACAATATCAATCATTTTAATTTTTCACTATTATGGTAATTACTGCATCACCATTGTGTCATAAATAAATTAAATTATTTAATGTCTAAAAATTATAAATAAAATAAAATTATGTAGGAAATATTTTTATATTTATAATTAATATATATAGTCGAAAATCAAACATATATAACCATATGTAAAAATTGTTTTTCTAAAGGATATCTGCTTGTGTCATTTTTGTGTTCATTTTAACTTAATTAAAATAAAGTGTCTCTATCACTTACAATTGGCACCATGGGGTCCCAAAATCGACCAAAAGATGCCCATGGTCGGAAATATATCAACCAATAAGGTTGATACTCGTTTTAGGGTAATTTTGTATTATTATAATATTTATTTTCAACCCTTATTTACCAGATTTACCCTTTAACCAAGGTAAATAAAATATTTACCGAAATAATTATTCAAAATGTCTAAAAATAAAAGTTACCTATATACACAATTTGAAAATCCTGATTCCAAATATGGAATCCATTTTTCTAAATTCAAAACACAAAAGTGGCAGAAATTAATTTAAAATTAATTCCCGCTGTCAAAACAAAAAGCGTGTTTTTAAGATATAATAACTATCAAAAGATTGATACTTGTTTATGTTCGGTTTAATTGTGAAATTATGTCCAATGACCAACATTGTATTAAATGGTAAAAATATATTCTAAATATACTTTAAAACCACTCAAATTCATAATTTATCACTATTAATTATTTTGATTAAAAAATGTTTTTTAATTAAAATTTAGTAATTTTCACTATTCATCAAAATATTAAAGTTATCCGAAAAGTACCAAAATTTCACCTTAGGATAAATTTGATACTCCGAATCCAAAAATGAAGTCCATTTTGAGAGATAAAATCTCTAAAATTTTAAAAAGTAGGTATTACTATTCATAACGGCTAGTTTGATCGGTTGTGGTGTGTGTTAGAACTCGATGTTGCGTACAACACACGCTATTGCATTATTCAAAGAGAAGCGTACCGTAGAAGCATGGAGTGTTACATTCTCCCCTTATTCAAATAATATCGTCCTCGAAATTTCTAGAATACTACCGCATAAAAATGCTCGGGTGGTTCTTCATCATATGTTGCTCGGGTTCCCACGTTGCCTCTTCCATCTTATGGTTTCTCCACAAGACTTCTACCAGACGAGTCGTCCGGTTTCTCAGTACTTGTTCTCTCGTATCAAGAATCCTGATGGGCTCTTTGCAATAAGACAGATCAGGTTCCAGTTCTAATTCCTCATAGGTGATTACATGCGTTGGGTCAGGCATGTATTTCCTCAATAGAGATACGTGGAACACATCGTGAACTTTGGAGAGACTTGGCGGTATTTCAAATCAGTAAGCTACAACCCTAATTCATTCTAGAATTTCGAAAGGTCTGATGTACCTGGGACTCAATTTACCTTTCATACCAAAACATATGACTCCCTTCCATGGAGATACCTTCATGAAAACATTATCACCGACTTGAAATTCCAAATCCTTCCTTCGATTATCAGCATAGCTCTTCTGCCTACTTTGAGCTTCTTTGATGTGATTTTGGATTATCTTCACCTTTTCCATCATTTCCTCCACCAGTTCTAGGCCTACAAGTTTTCTTTCACCAACGTCATCCCAACAGGTTGGTGTACGACATCTCTTTCCATATAATTCTTCATATGGTGCCATCTGAATACTCGAATGGAAGCTATTGTTATAGGAAAATTCTACCAGAGGTAAATACTGATCCCATATACCCTGAAAGTCAAGTGAGCAGGATCTCAACATGTCTTCTATGGTTTTAATAGTTCGTTCCGATTGTCCATCTGTTTGAGGGTGGTAGGTAGTGCTCAAATGAAGTTCAGTATCCAAGTCTTTCTGAAGACTTTTCCAGAATCTTGAAGTAAAATGGGGATCAGGATCAGAAACAATCGATAGGGGTACTCCATGAAGTCTCACAACTTCATCAATATATAGTCTTGCTAGACATTCCAGTGGTAGATCTTCTCTTATATCAAGAAAATGTGCTGACTTGGAAAGATGATCAACAATGAACCATATTGCATCGTTCCTTCTAGGAGTCTTTGGTAGCCCCATGACAAAGTCCATGGTAGTATTGTCCCATTTCCACTCTGGTATGGGAAGAGGTTGCATGACTTCTCCAGGTTGTTGCCTTCCAGCTTTCACTTGTTGACAAACCATACATCTTGATACAAAATCAGAAATCTCCTTCTTCATGTTGTCCCACTAAAAATGTTCCTTCAAATCTCTATATATTTTGGTTCTCTTATGGTGTATAGAGAAATTGGAACTATGAGAATCATCCAGCAATTCCCTTTTTAGATCAGGTATATCAGGAACACAAAGTCTCTTCCCAAATTTCAAAATTTCAGATTCATACACAAAGTCTCTCAATCTCCCATCATTCACAGCCTTAATCTTCTTTTTAAATTCTTCATCATTAGTCTGAGAACACTTAATCCTTTCTAGTAAAGATGGTTTGGAAACCCTTTGAAAAAGAATTGATGTTTCACCTTCCCTGGTTATTCCCCTGTCCATATGCACTAGATCCATGAAAATTAGATCCCTTTCAATTCTCATATTGTTCAAAAATCCATGGTCTTTTCTGCTCAAAGCATCTGCCACCTTGTTTTCCTTCCCTGGGTGGTAGTGTATCGTGAAATCATAATCATTGAGTAATTCAAGCCATTTCCTTTGCCTCAAGTTGAGTTCATTTTGTGAGAAAATATACTTCAAACTCTTCTGATCAGTATAAATCTCACAATTTTCACCATAGAGGTAGTGCCTCCATATCTTCAAAGCAAATATCATAGCTTCTAACTCGAGTTCATGAGTAGGATAGTTTTGTTCATGAATTTTCAACTATCGTGATGCATAGGCAATAACCATATCATTCTACATAAGGACACATCCAAGTCCTTTCTTCGATGCATCACTATAAATATCGAACCCATCATTCCCCGATGGTAAAGTCAATATATGAGAATTGAATAATCTTCTCTTCATTTCTTCGAAACATTCCTCACACTATTTTTTCCAAAAAAAAATTAGCCCCTTTACGTGTGATCTTCATTAATGGGTTAGCAAATCGGGAAAAATTCTGGATGAAACTTCGATAATAACCTGCCAAACCAATAAAACTGCGTACCTCAGTTATACTCGTAGGTACTGGACATTCTTGGATTGCCTTGGTCTTAGAAGGATCAACTGAGATTCCATTTTTAGAGACAATATGGCCATGAAAAGAAATCTCATGAAGCTAGAATTCACACTTGCTAAACTTCCCATATAATTCATGTCTTCTCAGAGTCTTCAGGATAATGAGAAAGTGACCTTCATGATCTTCGTAGCTTTTAGAGTATACCAAGATATCATCAATAAATACCAGCACAAATTCATCGAGATATTCCTTGAAAACTCTATTCATCAGATCCATGAATACAGTGGGTGAATTAGTCAATCCAAAAGGCATTACAGTAAACTCGTAATTCCCATACCTGGTTCGAAATGTTGTCTTCGGAATGTCTTCCTTCTTTAAACACAACTGATGGTATCCAGATCGAAGGTTAATCTTTGAAAAGTATTGATCTCCATGTAGTTGGTCAAATAAGTCATCAATGCGAGGTAGGGGATAGTTGTTCTTTATTGTTATAGCATTGATCTCCCTATAGTCGATACATAACCTCATAGATCCATCTTTATTTTTAACAAAAAGAACAGGGGCTCCCCATGTAGAAACACTAGGGTGAATAAATCCCTTATTACTCAATTCCTCTAGTTGTTTCTTTAGTTCAACTAATTCTACAGTGGCCATTCTATAAGGGGTCTTCGATATAGGCCTTGATCCATGAATTAAATCAATGGAAAACTCAACTTCTCGTTCTGGAGGATGTCCAGGTAAATCTTCCGGAAATACATCTACATATTCTTTCACAACAGGTACATCCTCTATTTGAACATTCATTTCCTCACGCACAGTCATTTCATACTCTTCCTCCCCAATAATTGAATTTAGTTGAGCTAATGGAGGTGGATCTAGATAAGAATTAGGTGGTGACGATTCTGCTATAAAGATTAGGTGTTCCTTATCATCATCATCAAAAATCGTAACCTCCTTCTTCTTACAATAAATATTCACATCATAGTCTGAAATCCAATCCATACCAAGGATTATATCAAACTCAATCAAAGGTATGACGATGAGATCATCATATAAAGAGCATTTATGTGCTCTAATGGGGACTGATTCACAAAACTTTGTTGCAATGATACTTCCCTTAGGAGTTTTAACTGAAAACTCCCTTGTTAAATCAAATTGGAAATATCTAATTTTCATAACAAACTAGGAAGATATGAAACAATGCGATGATCCAGAATCAAATAATGCATTTGCTAAACTTGAGGAGACCATTAAATTACCTACCACCACGTCTTTTGGAGCTTCTACCTCAGTAGTAGTGATAGAAAAATCATGGGCTTGATCCCTTGGACATTTCTAAGATAAGTTCCCCTGACGATTAGGACATTCATTTGTATAATGTCCCATCTTCCTGTAATTGTAGCACTGAACATTGGTAGCTTTCTTCTTCCCTTTGCAATCACAAGCTTGGTGGTCTTTTTCACCACACTTGTTACAGACACCCATTCCCTTCAAGAAAGTACCAGGGTGTTTCTTCCCACATTTACCACAGGATGGATATTCAACCTTTCCCATCTACTCCTTATTTACATTCCCAGACTGATCAGCAGATCTCTTCTTCTCTCGCTTTACTTTAAAGTCACAAGACTTAGAGAATTTTTTTTTTGTCTTGATAGCACATGAGACAATGTCTTCGTACGACGAGAATGATTGTGAGACTAATTCTCGACGTAGAAATGGTTATAACCGATCAAAGAAACGATCAATCTTACTTATTGGGTTACATATATAATCTCCAGTATACCTTACTAACCTTGTAAAGTTAGCCTCATACTTTGAGACATTCTCATCCTCCTTTTGTCTCAGACTCTGAAATTGCCATTCCATATCTGCTCGATGGTCACGAGGAAAGTATTTTTCTAAAAATAGATCTTTGAACTCCCTCCATTCCATATTTTATACATCATCATCTTCCTTTGTGTTTTGAATCAATGACCACCATTGATAAGCATCTCCAGTGAGGCGGTAAACTGCCGTTATAAATTTTTCCCTTTCACTACTCCCTAAAGCCTGAAATATTTTCTCTAGGGAATTTATCCATTGCTCAGCTACTAAGGGTTTTTTACCCCCATTGAATGTTGGTGGTTTTTGCCTCTTGAATCGATCTATCATTGATCCTCTACGCTGCGGATCAAGGTGCTCCATACAGGTAAGGTTATTATTCATAACCTGAGTGAGTTGTCCCAGTATGGTGATTAGCTGATCGACACCGGTTGCATCACCAGATCCACTATAATTATATTGAGTGGGAGGGAATCCCTACATAGAGTGCATGCATTGATACAATTTCCATTTCTTCCATTAGGCGCTATTTCTAAACAATGGCATAAACCAGATCAGTTTATGAGTCAAAATACATAATTCCATACTTATAAAATACTTAACATAAATTGAACTATTTATAGATATAATCCATAATCATAAAAATGTTTTCGTTGAGTAATTATATACTCATAAACCCTTCATAATTATTTGTAAAGAAAATGAGAGTTATCCAAAGCATATACCCTGGGAGTGTCGTAACCAAGAGTGCAGCAAGGCCCGTTGTTGTGCACAAGTTCTCGTTCGAGTCTATCCAAAGCGGTGTTTTATGGTTTTACCCCTAGGTATATCTATGCCAGAGCCTCCTCTACCTGCTCGTATCAAGACAGGGATGTATTTCTCAGAAAACTAACAAAATTTCTACAATACCAAAATTATAGAAAGTTCTTCTATACTAATCCTCAAAGTCCATCCTAGGTCTATGTGCTCTAATCAGAGTTCATCTAAATCTAGCTTCCAAGGTTTGTACTAAACTTCCTCTAATACCAACTGTAACGCCCCGACCCCAGTTACCTAGAGTCGGTGCATTATAATATAACATTGGCATGATCACAAGAAAGATCAAATCTAGAAAGACCGATTAGTTTAGTAGCCTTGGAAACACTGGATATATTCATAAGTCTTACATTACATCATAAAAATGAAAACTACCACAACATCTTATCTTCATAGTCCACACTCATATCCCCACATACTATCCCTGCAGGTCATTCATAAATTACTTTTTCACATCCTGGAAAAAATAAAACATTGAAAGGGGTGAGCTCAAAAGCCCAGTAAGGATAACAATATAGCAGAAACTTTCATAAATAAGAATAAACATTTAAGGAACTGTATAACTAAAACAAAATCCTTTTAAACATGAAATTCAATATAGTATGGCAAAAATGAAATAATTCCATTTACTTATTCACATGGATATTCTACTAATCGAATAATCACATGCAATATCAATAACCACTTTCATAATGATGGAATGCATAATGCCAGACTATCATTACCACATAGCCAAGGCCTCGTGCCAAGACTACAAATAATATTTTTCCAAGGCCTTGTGCAAAGACACTAGTTTGTCTCATTAGACCTACCGATGCATCGAGTAGCTATAGCGGGCTCCACCCGTCACATGTTATGTCCAATGCATTCCCATGTGAATTGGTTTAAACATAACATAAACATTCGTATTAAAACTAGCATACGAAATGTAAATACTTCATCCATAAACTATGAATGGTATAAAAATAACACATACACAGTCAAACATATCACAAAACCTTCAATACAATACAGAATTTTTTTATCATATTAAATCAACTTCAAATAAGCATAAAATCCATCACAGGATGTTGACATAGATGAAATCAAAACTCCTTTTAGAGAAATATCTCTTTCTATTTTGAAATCATTTAAGAGTAATATATTTATAAAATAAAAATTTTTATTTTAAAGTATTCTTATAAGTTTGTAAGGGAATCTTCAATGATTTTATAATGGCAGAAAATAGCCGCACCCGCTGTATAAGTTAAAAAACATTCATACCTTAATTCTGTCGAAAAGGTTAAAAAGCACCTTGTTTGGAAAACGACGGAAATATTCCTTTATAAAACTCTTATAAAAAGTCAAACAAAGGTATAAATGAATTTAACCCATACTCTTGTAAATATTAAAAAAAAATTGAAATACAATTTTAAGAAACATGGATGTGGATGATAAAGAGATCCCAGTAGATTATTACGTATAAATAACCTCAGATAATGAAGAGATTGCGAAATAAACCCTTACCTTGTACTTTTCTTTGGTTGGGGTAGTTTAAAATCTTGTATAATGGTGAAATAATTGTTATTAAATTATACAAGAATCATATTTATTAATATGATATAATATATGATCTTTTAACATTGATTTGTTAATAATATCTTAGTATTATCGTTGTTTTGGGTGTTAATTACTCGTTTTATATTATATGCTTTGTTACATAAGTTGTGTTTGTCATGGATAGTTTGTGTCTTAATCATATCCGGAATGATATAAAGTCCTTAGATACAATTATTAATCATCAAATTAGAATTATCCTTGAATGGATACGATGGAGAATGAATCTTATCACGTTCGTGGAGACGGTAGTCCGTACGTACGCACGAGCGACAATATCATTCATTTGATATTAAAATAATATATAATTGAATGGTATATAATATATACAGAATCATTATCATTTTATATTTATTATTTACATGAGTTACACATCATTATTATACCCATCCAAATAATAATTTATTGAATAACAATTACACCACGACGTGGAGACGGTAAGCCGTACGTACGCACGTATGGTGACATGTTATTCAAAGGATGGATAGAATAAAGAATATGGTTGTACCATATTTATAATAACATCACAGTATATATAAGATACTGGAGTTATTATTTTAGAATGGTAATAACACAGAAGAAAGAAGTGGAAGAAGAAAGGAACTTGGAAAAGGGTGGTGAAATCATTACCTCTTCTTCGGGTTCTTCCTTTTGAATTGATCAAAAGGGATCTTAGGTTGGATTTATGAATAAAGGAATGCCTCTAGGATGAAGTGAGGGATGTTTAGAGAGTATTTGGGCAGATTTTGGCCGAGACAGAAGGCTTTTAAGGTTTGAATTAATGAGAGGGGGGGTACCCTTTTATAAGAGGGGTGAGGGGCACCTTTGTAAAAGTTAGACATATTATTTTATAATAAATTCATATTCGGTTTATAATGGCTAAAAAGTGGATTATTTAAAGGTTAAGGTGGGGATGGGTCGATAACCTCTCAACCAATAGAATTTAGACAGGTTTGGGTTACTATATTAACCTTATCATTAAGTATTAACTCTTAGTTAATTAGTTTCACTTTTACAATGTCTCTTTGTATTTTTATATTAGATGGTTAATAAACATTCTATATACATAAAATAGACCCACAAGTGGTCCATTAATGATACAAATATCATTAAATAAGTCTCTTGGCCAGACGTTAGATTTTTATGAATTCAATATCAATTAATAATATAATATTTGTTTTAAAAACTCTTTTATGTCAATTTTGACACTATTAAATAATTTATTTTTGTAAAAATCATAACAAAATTATTACTTCTATCAATGTTAATTAAATAATTTATAACATGTCATATTAACCTAGAAAATTAGTGTAATTCAAAAAAAGTCTCAAGTTATATTTATTTGGGTATCTACAATATCAATCATTTTAATTTTTCACTATTATGGTAATTACAGCATCACCATTGTGTCATAAATAAATTAAATTATTTAATATCTAAAAACTATAAATAAAATACCATTATGTATAAAATTGTTTTATGTTTCTAATGAATATTTATAGTAGAAAATTCAACATATATAACACTGTAAAAATTGTTTTTCTAAAAGATATATGCTTCTGTCATTTTTGTATTCATTTTAACATAATTAAAATAAAGTGTCCCTATCACTTACAAGTGGCACCATGGGGTCCAAAAATCAACCCAGAGATGTCCATGGTCGGACATGTATCAACAAATAAGGTTAGGACACGTTATAGGGTAATTTTTTATTATTATAATATTATTTGTTAACCCTTATTTACCGGATTTACCCTTTAACCATGGTAAATAAAATATTTACCAAAGTAATTATTCAAAATGTCTAAAAATAAAAGTTACCTATTTACACAATTTGAAAATACTGATTCCAAATATGGAATCCATTTTTCCAAATTCAAAACACAGAAGTGGCAGAAATTAATTTAAAATTAATTCTTGTTGTCAAAACAAAAAGCATGTTTTTAAGATATAATAACTATCAAAAGATTGATACTTGTTTATGTTCGGTTTAATTGTGAAATTATGTCCAATGACCAAAATTGTATTAAATGGTAAAAATATATTCTAAATATACTTTAAAACCACTCAAATTCATAATTTATCACTATTAATTATTTTTATTAAAAACGTTGTTTTTAATTAAAATTTTGTAATTTTCACTATTCATCAAAATATTAAAGTTATCCGAAAAGTACCAAAATTTCACCTTAGGCTAAATTCGATACTCTAAATCCAAAAATGAATTCCATTTTGAGAGATATAATCTATAAAATTTTATAAAGTTGCTATTACTATTCATAACGGCTAGTTTGATCGGTTGTGGTGTGTGTTAGAACTCGATGTTGAGTACAACACACGCTATTGCATTATTCAAAGAGAAGCGTACTGTAGAAGTTTGGGGTGTTACAATTCTAGAATTTAAATAGGAGTAAAACGTAATAGTATTCTTCATTTAGTTGAACCTAGATATTCATTAGTACTTTTAAAGTATTTTTCGAAAATTTGATTAATTATAATTGTCTCTCCATGAGTTTATTCTCCAGGGTTAGTAGTAGGAAAATTAATTCATTAGAATTCGAGAAACTCTATAAGATGGGGATACCATTTCATGTCGGTCACTCTCTTCCGATGTTATTATCCATTTTGGGGATTAGTTTTTAGTCCCAATATCTATAAGGATATTATTTTTTTGGACTGTCATAATTCTTAGTGGGATATTCATCAGGGAACTATGAAGATGTATTACCAAATGACATGGCGATTTATATTTTTGGGTATGATTCATGACATTCCAGATTATTTTCTCACAGTTACACCTACTAAAAGGTATTTATAGAGCATATGAGACGTTTTTATTTTCTCCAACAAATTCTGGTGAAATTTTTTAAATGGGAAGAAGTTTTCATAGACATTATTGTTGGATTACTATATCCTATTTGAAGAATAAATTCAATCTGGGTTGTGATTTTGAAACTTTTGGCTCAATTCTTTCTTATTAGGGACACCACATAAGTTAAAGACCTGGGTATGTTATATTTTTAAGTGGTTTTGAGGTTAAAAGTTTTAACATAGATAATATTTTTGATAGGGATCCTAGGTTTACCACATGGTTGAAGAAACTTTTCTAGGGGGTGATGGAGAATTGGGTATGATTGATTAAAATTTATCATCCAAATATATATGGTCATATAGCGTGTTTTATTCAGATCCTAGAGGATATGCTTAATGCCTATGTTTTGGAATTTGTTGGGTCATGATATACCCATATGGAATTGGTTGAGTTTTCGTATAATAGTATTTATCAGTCATTATTCTAAATAGATCTCTTCAAGGCTCTATACGGTCACCCGTATAGGTTACCTCATTATTGGGAAGAGGTGGGAGATGCCCTTTGTTATAACTATGTCTCGTTCAGGAGACATCAGTGAGGATTCATGAAAAACATCAACATATTGTTATATTATAGAGTCAGAATAAATTTTATGTTAATCATCAGTTTCACCCTTTAATGTTTACTATTGGTGATTGGGTTTTCTTGATATTTTTTTCCTCATTTAGGTCACCTCTAAAATAGAAAATAGGGTAATTTTTCTCCAAGATATGTTGTATAGTTTGAGTCTACTAAGCAGCATGGGATGATTTCTTTTTGGTTGGTATTTTCAATTCAGTTAATGAGAATTCATGATTTCTTCAACATATATCAGATTATTACATTCCTTCTGGATCCCTATCATGTACTATGTTGGGATAAAGTTGATTTTAAGACATATATTGATGTTGTAGACCAACCAAGGGAGATCTTTGACTCTTAGGTTAATGTTTTGTGGGGGAATTCAATTTTTTTGTAGGATTATTATGGAGACATGGATTATATTCTCTTTAGACTTGGGAGCATTAGTTGTTGATGAGAGAGTAGTGGGATCACCACCTTTTAGACACTATTCTTCCACATGACTTCCAAGGAATGGAAATTATTATGGTTTAGATTTTGTTACATCACATTACCTTATTTTTGGTATTCTTTGTCTCTATTTTCATTTACCTCTTTGTGTTGGTGTGTTTATGGGATTTTGAGGATGTCGAGTATTTTCTAGATAAAATAACCTAATGTTCAAGGATGTATATTTTACGGAGTTAATAGAGACTACGTATAAATGTGAAATAGGATTAAGGTGATTTTATTTTTGGGTTTGAGTTAACTTTGGTGATTTTTTATAAATATTTTGACAAATCATCATATTGGTAATTTTAATTTCATTAACTAATTACAAGATGTGAAAACTTTTTTGGGTGGGTTCTGTGAACAGTTACACTGCATGAAAATATTTTACTCCATGAAATTAGTTATCTAGATGAAAAGGTTGATGAATTGTTTTTAATTAATTTCATGCTTTTTATATGTATTTTTTTTTGTGGATTCACATTGCAATCCCATGATTCATATCATTAATTGTGTTCTACCTATAGGTTTTTATGTGCTACACATATTGTTCTTTCTCCTTCAATGTGAATGATCCTATCTTAAAGCCTAGAAGTTGTCTCATAATAATTTTGGGATCTCTTTTCAATCTAGATTCTTTTTTAGAAGTTTTCTTATCATTTTGGTTGTGCTACATCTCTCCAGGAAGGTGATATTTATAATAACTTTTTATCATTTCTCACAGTATCACCATTAAACTACATTTATATATCAATTGTTCTTATGGTTTTGATTCTTCTTGATCTTTTCTAGATCAATTTTTTGATCTTCTAATGGTGGATGACCTTTTTGTTAGTTGTGGTGCCTTATTTGACTAACTTATGGTGCGTGTTGTTTTATCTTCTAGGCCATCTATTTATCATGTTTAATTCATTTGGTTCTGTAAGTATTGATTCTAGCACCACTATTTGTTTTTAACATTATGTCCATCCGTGTTGTTGGATCTAGTTATTGGAATGTGTGACTAGAGTTTGAGGTAGGTGGTTATATCTCTAGCCTATGTTAAATGAACTATGAATATTTTTATTTTATAAATAGTTTTATAAATACATTGGCATGATATATTAATTTGGGTTTATAAAAATTTTTTTGAAAGAAATATGGGTTTCTCTTTTTTTTAGATAGTAAAGGTATTTTCAAAAAATTGTGAAATGTATTTATGACATGGTTTTAAAATAATTGTTCTGATGAAATGGATTTATGATATGGTTTTAAAATAATGTTTTTATGAAATGTATTGGAAAATGTAGCACATGGGTAGCCTTGGCTACATAGTTGTAATGTGTAGCTTGAGGCCATCATCTATTTACTGTTTGATGTTCACTTTTTTGGGTGTTCAACTTTTTCTATAGTGTAGATTAACAGTATGTAGTGTAGACTCTAGGAACCTGTAGTGATCATGTGTCATGTGATGTGGTATGAGTAGTTTTTTATCGTATCCTAATGTGATCCTCATTATTTTTATTCTTTATTTTTTTGGATTGTACTGGATTAACGACATGATTTGATATGTGATACATGAATTGGTTTTTTATTAAATGTATCTTATTGGATGGATGAACTATTTTACGTAGTTTTTTTTGAAACTATGGAAAAGTGGAAATTTTTTAACCTGATTTTTATATAAAAACTATTTAACATATTTTCATGTTGTGTTTTATTTTATTTTTATATTTTTTTTATTAATGTAAAGAGGCATTTTACGAAACACTAGAGTGGGGTCCTACTAAGATTGTTTAGATCACACCCTATGAACCCCTTCGGCAGTACACAAACCTTGTTATGTCTTTTGATATGGGGAATGGGAAAGTACAAGAGTGTGGAATAATGGTTTTTGTTAGCAATATCTAGGTAGTAGGTCATGAGATATTGTGAGTGTTCCCATGATATTTCATGAAGTAGTTATTTTGGTTTTTTAATTTTATATTGTACTTGTACCTTGGAGAGTGGTTTAGTTACTTTTGGGTTGTATCACTTTTGTTATTTCCTTTTTTATAATGACATATATTTCTTGTTTTATCCTTCCAATGTTTCTTCATATCATGTATATATATATATATATATTTCATGTTATTTTCTTCCTTTTGGTATAAATCATTCCCTCTAGTTTTTGTTGATTCCAAACTGGATGTCTACAGCCTATGGGGATATGTAATTCCCTTTAGGTATGTGGCGGTTTAGTTTCGGAATCATTTTTAGAGGGTATTAGGGTCAGGTTTTTGATTGAAAATATAGTTTTTATCAAATACAAGTATGTAATTTATATGATTGTCGCCTCAAATCATAGAGTTCAAGTTCGTGTAATCACAGTTGGTTTTAGATAAGGGACTAGAAAACATTGGAGATTAGGAACCCATTGAGGATAATTTAAGTGTTGATAAGAAAACGTTAATCTTAATTTGATGTCTGTATATATATATATCCCTTTGGTAAATGATATAATTCAAGATTGTCTTAATAATCCACATGTTATCTACGGATAAATATAATAGAACTATAGTGAAAACCCATGGAAAATGTCACTGTGAAAATTATAAGTATATGATAACATCCCGATGTTATGGTAAAGTAGATATGTTGTGGTTGTACTAGAAATTACATACTTTTCTATAAATTACATGTTGATACACAATCTTGCATAGATGTACCTAGGTTTTATATCCATGAAAACGACAGATTGAGTATTAAATCGATCATAACCAAGTTCTTGAGAAAGGGTCCAAAGTTCACACCTATTTTGAAAAACTTAGAGGATATTATTTGGTTAATATAGATTCTCTTTAGGAATCATAATGAGGTATTTGAATATGTATCGATTAAATACCCTAATAGTATTGTGAACATGGATAAGAGATACTATAATATAGGTACTCAAAAGTTATGTAACTTATCAATTGATATTTCTATCATGAATAAAGGATATGTTTGATTTTGAGTGAAATGGTTTTGATGATTTTTGACCTTAAATTTTTTAATGAATTTTCATGGAAATTTTAGATATGTATTCATGAGGATTATTTTGATAAGTATGAGAAAAACCGACCCAAAAGAACCTAGGTTGAACTGAGAATGATATATCATAAACTTAGTGTGATATAGGTTCAACTGAGTATGATACAAGTTATGTTATAAGAATTATTTTTTAACAATATAATTTCATAAAGTATGATATCTTACAGTTAAATCATCTTATATTTATTTATGATAGATTTCTCATAATTCCCACCAATCATGTTAAATATTTTGGTTTTAGTAATGGATAGAGATGGAAAAAACCAAATTAATAATGGGTGTGAGGGACAATGCAGATATTACTTCAATGAGAAACCTATCATAATTGGAGTGGGAGTATGAAACCTTGGTATTATACCAAAAAAAAATAATGAAATATAATTGATATTGTAAACATATTCAAAGACCCAAACACACAAAAAAAGATAAATATGTATTCTCATGAAATATCAAGTGAAGAAGACGATGAAGAAAAGAATATTCAATTTCTGATTCGTCAGAAATTTTGGAAGTATAACGTGGAAATTTTACTTAATGTTACAGGTAAATGTTATTAGTGTGTAGATGAATTATTTCAGGCTCAAAAGTGTGTATGAAAGAGAGAATCTATAAAAATAAGTTAGTTCAATTACAATAGAGTTTTATTATTATTTTACTCAGTGACCCAATCCAAGGGGAATTGAGGGAAATAGTCACCAACAACCATACAAACAAGGAAAATCATAAGTAAATACTACTATTATAGGCGATATATATTTTTCAGTCTATATTTTTAAGTGTCCAATGACATTAATTTTTCATCAAATACCTGATATTGAGTTATAAATAAAAAAACCCATCACGTTAAGATTATCATGTATAATATTTTCAAGTTTTATGAGAAGTTATTCCATATGGATATAGATCTACACCCCTTGGTGTAATTCTATATGAAATTAGGAATTGGTTTTATCTCTTTATAAAGTTTTATAATAAAATCTTCATATAAATAAATATTATTCTAAATCATAGATATTAGCATGATCTCCAAGTATTTTATAGTTAATTATTATCTCCTTTTAGAAATTAATCTGATCTTGTGATTCAAATTGGGAGGATGAGATTTATTTATTGGTGGACAATGTAACACCTTAAAATGTTAATATATGATTACCTTTAAATAATTAAATGTTTTAGATAGAAAATTTGTTATGAAAAACCAAACTAAAATTGTACCATGATAAGTATAGATCGAAAAAACTAAGACATCATATTAGTGAGAATGAACATGAGTAATCTCTATGAAATATCTACAAAATGAAAATAAATGAAACTTTTAATAAAAATAAAATCAAATAATTTCTACCAAATTGACTAATATGGTCATTTTTTCTCTGAAACGTTTTATTCTAAATGTTATCTTCTTATGTGATATACATTCTATTTAAAAAATCATGTAATTAATGATGATATTATATATTTTATATGAATAATTATTTAACTGTAATTTTTATAAAACAGGAAATTTGTTGGAGAATGGTTAGTATACTAAAATGTTGTTTCCCATAAATTAGCTTTTCACTATATATCACTTTTTATTTAAAAGATAAATTTATAATTTTAGAAATTAATTCAGAAACATAAATATACTTTTTTTATTGATAATAGTCATATATTCTTTAAATGAATTTTTCAGATTTTTCCAAAAAAATTATTTTTGGTGAATAGTCAAGAAATTCATTTTTATAAATAACACGGAGTTTATTAAATTTTTAGCATATAAGTATGATATTTAAATTTGTGAAACATTTTTCTAACAATATATATATATATATATATTAAAATAGAATTTATAATTTTGGAAATGTCAGTTTTAATTTACAAACCCATTTTTCTTATTTTAGAACATAAATAATATTTTCTAAAAAAATATATTTAATATATTATATATTTTTCTTTTAAAGTTAGTTTTTATATACTTTATAAATTGAATAAAATAAAATTTACCTAAAATTTTAAGTCATTGGTTAAAATTTTCTAACAAGGAGCCCTTAATTTTTAGTCATAAATATAAATTTTTCTTATGTAAAAACTAATTACAGTAGTAAAATCTAAAAAGGTAAAAGTATTCATTCATGGTGTAACGGACTAGAAACATGATAAAAAATAAATATAACTGATTGTACGAGGTTTTTATCAACCTTATATATTACCCACTTTATTATTGTCTATTTATTGATCCACCTGACTTCTTTTTCATGTGTTCTATTTATATTAAGTTGAAATATTTACAAAGATGCCATTCTCACCACTTATAAAAGGGGAATTTACCCACACCATAAATGAACTCCTAAAAATTCAATTTTATCCTAAATATCTTCCATTTTTTCTTCTCCTATAAATATATCAAAATATATTGTTCTTATTTCAATAATAGATTATTTTATGCCATCCATTTCCATGGCATATTTTACAGAAATCTCAAGGTTATCTATGAGAGTAATAATTTTTACCTAAATCCTTTATTTTGTATAAATTATATTCCTAATATATTTTTCAAAACCCAATATAATTAAATATGTATTGGATATATACATAATGTAATTATGCTATATTAACAATCATTAATCACATTTTCCCTTTTCTATTAAGAAAAAAAATCCTCTTCTCTATAGTGCGGAATACCGCATCCAAAATTCAACATGTTTCATTTTTACTACACCACCATACAAGGATGGTCTTTGAGATGTCTTTAATAAATAATAAAAATGTTTATATCGTGTTTATTATTTTTAAAATTTAAAAAAATTAACTCCTTTATCTTGTTTTATTTCATATTAAATCTCTAAACCTTCTGTATGTATCATCTACCACCTCTATGGTATAATTGATTTTTTTTCTTATTTTCATTACCTCTTCACATGGATGTTAATGATTGTGGTATTGAATTGGGCAAAAGTATCATCATTTTTTATGTTTTTATCTATTTATTTATTGTCTTTCCACCTTCTTTCCCAATATTGGGATGATCATGTAATCCCATTTATTGACAAGTATAAACGTATTGATATTATTATTGATTGTTGACTATTAACAATAATTAATTATTAATTTACATTTTTAATAATTAATTATATAGGTATACATGTTTTTATTCAGTAGGAGTTATTTTATGTAATGGTTTGAAAATTATTGTTGACTATTATGGTGAATGCATTAGAATTCATTAGGTAACATGTGTGGCCATTATTATATATAAAATTGGGGCATCAAAAAGTATCATGAGACAAAATAGTTTGGGTTTTTATTAATAACTCTTCCCATAATTGGATAGTGTCTTGGAAAAAGGCCCTGAAATCATTTTTTTCATGTCAAAAATTATATATTAGATAAGAACGAGATTAATATTATTAATATCCTTATTTTTATTTATTTGCATCGATATAGAATGATCATAGTTTTCATTGATTATGTATTCATGTTTTTTACTTTTTTATGGGATAATATTTACTCCATGGTTACCTCAGTTGTATGGTTTCTACTAATGAGTGTTTGACCTCACCACTTCTAATGTTTCTATTTACCCAGGTTATGAAGAAAAGTACTACACCTGATATTCCTAACATGAAAACATGGGTGGAAAATTTGTGTGAAATGTTTAAAACATATTATAGATTATGTAGTTTCATTTATAGTGTATAAAAAATTCCTTTAGTAATGAATTACATCAGACTAATAATTTATATATTATTTATAATTCATTAATGCTCTAAAACTAAAAGGCATTGGGAATGTATGTAGTGAAACATTTTCTTAAATTAATATAATAATGGGATAGTTATGTCTTGGAATCTATAATTGGTATCGAAGCAGGAGTAATTAAATTATTTTTTATGGAACTGGATTTGGGAGTGTGGTATTGGGGCTTCAGAGTTGGTATTATAGTAGAGTTTAGATATATTTTGAGATCATTATTTTTATTAAGGATAATTTAAGGGATGATAATATAAGGTTGATCATAATATTAAAGTTATAGTTAGCACTTAGGGATAGTTTATGATTTAGTGTTAAAGTAATAATTCACATTTTATATGGGGATTAGAATACAATAACTATAGTGAAATACTGAGGGATAATCCTAATTTAAAATTCTATATATAGAATTTTACTGTGATGTTTTTATAAAGTAGATATTGTGTTTTTCTACTGGAAAGTGAATCCATGAATGGACACTACATGTGGATTTAGGATCTATGAAATGTTTAATTTGGAATAATAACCCAAGAAAAGGGTGGATTCAATATTAACTTGACTGTCACCTCAAACACAAAAAAGAGGCATAAATGCACACTATAGGATGATATGTTTTTGTTAATTCACATTAACTTTATGAACCATTATGTTTTATTTTAATACATTTATGTTAGAATATATTATATGAAAATTTAAATGGAAGACATATATTAAAGTTTAGAGATTCATAATCTAAGGAAAACATTAGTTTATATTTAAAATCCATAACAAATGATATTTAAGATTTTTAGAGCATAGATTTCAAGAATTCTTGTTTTTGGAATATTATAATAATTTTAATTTTAATTGATTATATCTATATTGAGGACTAATATGATAATTATGATAAAATAAAACTCAAAGTAACCTTGGTTGAACCCAACAATGATATTGGTTAAACTAAGAGTTATATTGGTTGAATCGATTCTGGTAAATGATGATTTGTAAGAACTATAAGCTAACATGATAGTGTTATAAAGTGATACATCTTCTGGTTAAATCTTATTATTGTTATATATGATAATTATGACTCCCCAATATTTTAGAATATATCTATCATTAAATTAATTGAAATTGGTTGATAGCTTTCTTGACAGGAAATAATGAGATTAAAATAAACAGTGGTTTATTATAAATTAGACTTTAAATTGATAGGTATGAATAAAATTAACCAAATTATGAAATATATAAGTATAAATTATTTATTTAATTAAAATTTATTTGTTAATGTATAATATATAAGTTTTATATTTTTAGTGAAGCCATTTTATTTTTCAAAAAAATGTTTTCTTAAAAAATAGTATTAATTGTATTCTGGGAATTAATATTATAATTAATTTCTACCACTTTTATAAATTTTAGTTTAAAAAATGGATATCTTTTCTTGATTCAATTTATCAAAATTATCTTAGCATGATATTTTTTTTACATTTCTAAAAACGAATGATTTTTCATTGAGGAGGGAAAAATATTGAATTTTGTAAACCGAGAATTTCGTTTCATTGAAAGGTGCCCATATTATTTTAATTAGATATTAAATTAAAATGAGTATCATTTTATTATAAATAAAATTTTCAATTACACAGTATTAAATGTTATACTTTATTTTTTATAAGTTTATTTTTGGGATGAAAAACACATTTGTCTAAAAACTGTTTTTTGTGTGAAATGTATTTTTATCTTAATTAATTAAATAAATCACTAATGAATAAAAATTTTAATTAATCGTATATATTTTTATTCAATAAAATTATTTTAAATTAATTTTATGTGTTTTAATATGCATGGAATAACAATAAATCCATTTTATGCTTAAATTAATTTTCTAAAAACATTTATTATTTCATTTTTCTTGTTTATTTTTAAAATGGATTTATTCCAATTATTTAAATTTATTATTGTAAAAAATGTTCCATATTTTTGTTAATTTTAATAAATGTAATGTAATAGTATTAAGTTAATGTCTTATAATTATGAGTAGTAATCGTGGTAAAGATTTATCACCTCAGTAAAAGAGGAAAAATTGGATTAAATTATGAGGTAAAATATTAAAATATATATAACACAATCATTTATATAATATTAGACGTTTGTTTTTAGAAACATCTATGTTTAAGGAGTTACATAAATTATTTTAATAAATTATCTTGAATTTGGGATCCCAAGTTTGACTTTTATGAAGATAAATTATATTTTATTCCAATGAAAAACTATATTCGTATCTTTTCTTTTAATGTAATCATTAAAAGTTTCCATTTAATTTTGGATTAATCCAAATTTTTAAAAAAATTCCTATATTATTTAACAAAAAAATATTGGAAACTAATTTATTACATTATTTCATGGTGAAATACTGTTTACTCTTAGAAAATGTATTTTCCTAAAAACTAACTTTCCTTTGTTTTATGTACTTATATTAAAAGTAATTTATGTGACCTATAGAAATTTAATCTCAAAAAATGGAATCCAAAATTATAAAAATAATTTAATTTTTTTTATAAATACCATGTTTCATTTAATTGAGTAATAATGGTAAATTTGTTTAGTTATCATAGTTATAGGTAAAATCGGTTAAAAGTGGGTAAACTAGGGGATACGTGTTAAAATGTTTCCAAAAATTTATCAAATTTGTTTGGATGAATTTTATTAGACCCTGTAATATCTTATATTCAAATATGGCATTCCTTGGTTCTACATTATAAGATATATATATATATATATTATAGTCATTTAAGAAATTCCTAGTCTGTCCCTTCCCTCAAATATAAAAGGTCTCCTAATATGATCCCTTAGTCACAAAGTTTGACCCTTATATCTCAAAAATACCATTCAAAAAATCTTTTTATCTTCCTTTCCTAAATAATTTAGCTTTTTTTATTTACAAAATACAAACCTTCCAATGATTAAGGTGTAATTAAAAAGAGGTTTCTCAATAAATAGGTATAACTCTTAACTAAATATATTCAATTTTATTTATTCTTATACAACATTAAAGTATATGGAATCTGTTTTAAAATAATGAATTCAGTTCCATGAATACACTCAATTATTATTTTGATTTTGAAACAACCATTACCCTCCTCATTTCCATCATAATGGAAAAGAAAACATCACTCTTGTACATGTGTAGACTACCACCTCTACGAAGTGATGCATTTCATTTTTCATTACCATTCATAGTGATAGTAATAATGATGGATTTAATAAATATATATTTATAATTTATTTAATATATTATTATTTTTATAAAAATATTAATTAATTTTTTCTTTTCTTTCATTCAACCAATCAAATAGTGGAAACATAACTTGGGCATATATACCAACTATCATATCCGTGAAGAGATGTAATTCATTTTCCATCACTAATTTATATTTATAGTTAAAATACTATATAAATTTTTTAAACGGGATTTTAAATAAATTATTAATATTCTAGATATGATAAAACCTATTTTAAAGAATAAATATTGGGAAATTCAAACTAAAGCATGCATGAAAAATGAAGAAGCTATCACCTAGAATAATGATTTTAATAAATAATTAATAATAAATGAGGGATAAGATGTTACATGTTAACAATATATGGTGGACATATGTGATTATGGTTCTTAAAAATATTTATAACAAATCAATATTTATTATACAATAGTTTCAAAAAGTTATGAAGTAAGATTATATTTGAGGTAAGGTATTCATGTTTCATTCTCATTTTAATAAAAATTGATTATGCTTAAATTTCCACTGAGTGAAAATATATTATACTTTTTTATAAAAAAAATTAATTTTCTTATTATATTTATATTAATTTAATAAAACTGTAATAATACAATTTTCCTCTGTTTGGTACTTAAAATGACCGTGAAATGTTTTTCAAGAAAAACATAATTTATTTCATCTTTTGTCGGGAATCATTTTATTCCAAGACCATGTTTTCATTAAATTAATTTCAAAAATGATATTATGATTCTATTAATATTATTTAAATTAATGATTAACCATGCTTTAATTTCAATTGAAATGATTCAATGTAATCGTCCTATCATTTTAGGAATAAAGTACTTTTGAATTTTTACCAAAAATGTGAAAGGGATCTTTATTTTAGTGAACTTGCAAAGAAATGAATTTATTAATCATCACTGATGATCAATACTTTGAGACATACTTTAAAACAATCCAATGTTATTTTCATCTACTTTTTTTACTTATTATTTTGGAATATTCTCTATTTCAAATAAGTAATTTCAAAATGAAAAGGGTATTTTCGTCTAGAAATGTTTTAAGTGCTCTTAAAAATAATTTTTTTCTATGATGGAATATTTTGATATTTATTACATTTCATCAGTACATGATTATATAATACCATCCTTATTATTTAGCTGGATGGTTTATGGTTATGAGGATTAAATATTGAGGAAACTTGTATTATTTTACATGGATTATGTCATGATGAATATTTTTAAGACCATATTGCATACATATGAACATATTATGAATATATGATGGGTGGGATAAAAATTAGAAATATCTCTAATGTAATGGATATTGATTAATTTTTTACAATCTCAAATGGAACATAATAGGTTATCTTAGTCCAAAATGAGGATATGTAGGTGGTTATCACATGCCACAACATGGTATATGTGGGGTTATCCCATGCCTAAAATAAGGTATATGGGAGGTTATACCATGCTTGACATAGGTACATCGAAGGTTATCCCAATATTATCATATGTTTAATGTATTATTTGGTAACCTTGAAATAATATTTCTATGAATATTATTGTTATTCAACATTTTATGCTTTTATTTTATGGCATGATATTATACTATTTTTATGCTCTCAAGGAATATGTTCTTTGAGTCTTTTATGATTAACATCTTATTAACTACCATTCCTTAATCCATGACTTATTATTTTGATCTATAAATAGTTTGGTACGGTTTTAAATGATTACGATCATGTTACCATACCCTTATGATCATATCATACTACATTAATCATTGACATATCCCTTGTTTACCCTTACCATTCATCTGATATCCCCCTTTATTATGTTTCCTTTTCCCCATGAAATGAATAATGGTTTTATATATGATATTTCTACGATGGGATCATGGTGTGAATAGATATTTGAGATATGATGTAGATATAGTTTATACTAGTTATTTATGTATCTATGTTTCCAAATACACTAAACTATTATTGTTATCCCATGGATCATGATTTTATGAAATGAATATTCATATAATAGGATGTGATATTTATATAGGAAAATATGTGTTGCTATATTAATTATCTACTAATGATATTTTCTAATTTTAACTATGTTAGTTTTAGTAATGGATGGAGATTAAAAGAACTAAGTAATAATAGGTGTGCTGGATAATGTGAATATTACATGAATGAAAATATTAGTTGAATTAGAGTTTGAGTAAGAAACCATGTGATTATACTAAACTATTAGATATTAAATATGATTGATAATGGGAACAAATTCAATGTCCTAAAAACATCAAATAATATAAAGATGGATTCTCATTAACTATCTTATCATGAAGAGGATGAAGGAAAGGTGATTAAATTTACAATATGTGAAAAATCTAGGAAGAATAATGGGTGATATTTCATCAAAGGGATAGCTAAATTCTATAAATATTTATATAATGGTCACCAGACACAAAAATTTAATTGTAATCGAAAATATTTAAAAATTTATTTCATCAATTGTAACATATTTAGAAATTATTTTACTTAATGTCCCACTAAAAGGTCCAATGTGTGGAATAGTCACCAACAACCATGATAAAAAGGTAAATCAAATGCAACTAATACTAATATATCATATAGGGATTTTTAATTTTATATTTTCTAGTGTCTTATGTCATTATGTTTTCATTGACTATTGGATATTGAGTTCTAAATAAAAAACTCCTTTTGTAGGATTATCATATAAATAATTTTAAGGTATGTAGGAAGTTATTCCTTAGGGATATATATCTTTACCCCTTTTTCTAATTCAATGTGAAATTAGGAATGAGTTAGCTCTCTTTAAAAGATATTAAAAAAAACATATGCTGAAATATCATTACATATCCAAAATAATCCAATGATCATATTGTGGGGTATAGAAAATTATGAGTTCCCTATAGAAATTATTCTAATGTTAGGAGTCAAATTGATATGACACAATGAATTTAAGTGTGATAATATAACACCCCACAATTATAATATATGATTACCTTTATAAATTTCAATGTTTTTACCAACTTTATCAACACTCAAAAATAATTTAAAATTGAACTATGATACATTTATATAGTGAAGGGTAATTTCATGAAGAAGGTGGAGCATAGGCCCCAGGACCCGATGGTTAAGCATGTCTATGATCATTTGAAGCGTGATCTTGGCCTTGAAAATGCAGACACTTTGGATGGGTATGAAGTTGATTCTAGAGGAAGGAGATTCATGGTCTCTACTGGAAATAGATTTTTGGAAATAGAAAATGAGGAAGAACTGCATGACAATGAGGATGATGCAAGGGAGGAAGGTGGCCTCATGCAGCTTGCAGTAGCTGAGGAAGAGGTGCAGGACCTTGTGGATCAGCCACAATATCTTGCCTTAGTGGATGACAACAGTCAAGTCCAGAAGGAGGATGGTAATGGCATTACAGTAGTGTGGGAGCAGCAGGATCCAACTCTTTTGCAGGGGGTGAGCCGTGCTGCTACTGTTATGGTGAGTTATGGGTAGTCTGTGGTTGAAGATGTGGGGAATACTGGCCATGGGACCAAATTGCAGGAGATGGACTGCAATTCCTTACAATCAGAGTTGGTGACTGAATCTTTTTTGGAGGATGGTTATCAAGATGTGAAAATATTGGGAATGTGGGGTCATATCTCGGATAGTGATAAGGAAACACATAGTGGGGTGGTGCAACCTTCTTATAGTGACGTTGCTCAGGGTGCAAGGTTGAAGCAGCAAGGGGAGGAAGGTGTTCAGGCTTCCCCACCACGGCGTACAGCAAAGAAAGATTATTCTTATCTTCCAAAGACAATTTCCACTAGATCTTCTGTCGGGAGGGAAAGTTGGGCGATGCAATCCTCAAGGGAATTTATGGCCTTGGAGAAGCTGAATCTCAGAAGGAAATATGCCAAGGTTCTTAAACAATATGAATGTTCAGAGTGGGAATCTAATAAGGTAGAGGATGTAGTTTCTAAAGGGGGTGATGATGAGTATGATCTCTATGATATGTAGTTGTTCTAAACATTTTGTACCTGCTATACTTTTCTTTTATTAATAAATGGTCAGAGGTTTGCCTCTGGATGAGCATTTCTGGTATAATATAAATGAGATCTAATTGTTATAGCTAAAATGACTACAACGATCCTTTTATGCATAGAAACTGATCTTCATAAATGTTACCTTTTATAGGATATGTATTCTATTTTGAGAAACATATAATTAATGATGATAAAATTTATTTAATATCAATATTGTGTTAATAGTAATTAGTAAATAGATGTAAATATGAATGGGAATGGTTAATATTATAAAACATTATTTTCCTATAAAATATTTTTAAATATATCTCACTTTTTACGTAAAAGTAAAATTTCAAAATTTTCAATTTTAATTAAGAAAAGTGAAAAAAATTATTAATAATAAAAATATAATCTTGAGATTGATCTTTTTTTATTTTTCTAAAAAATAATTATCCTTAGGTGAATAGTAAAAAATACACTCTTTATAAATAACATTGGTTTTATGAAATTATTAGTATATAAGTATTAATTAGAAATTTATGAAAATCATTTATAAGAAAAATTTAATATTTTATAAGAGAATTAATAATTTTAATAATGTCTGTTTTAATTAAAAAACCCATATTTTATATTTCTGTTATAACCTAAATAATATTTTTAAAAAATATATTTTTAATACATTTTAAATATTCATTCAGGAAAAAATTGTTTAAACATTTATAATTTTAATAAAATGAAATAGATTAAAATTTTAGAATTTGTTGATGTAAATTCTCAAATAAGGCCATCTTTATTTTTTTACATAAATATTAAGTTATGTTATGTAGAAACTTGTTTCCATGATAAAAGGTAAAATGGAAAACAATAATAATTCAAGGGGTAAAGGACATGAAATAATGTATAATAATGCTTATAAATAAGTATATGAGGTTTGGATAGACCTTATCTCTTCCCAAATCAGTTATTTTCTAATTTTTGAGCCTCATACCATGTTTAACAAGTGCTCCCTTTATATTAATTTGAAATATTTATAAATAAGTATTTCTTATAACTTATAATAAAGACCACTCACCACCCCTTCAAGACACTCCTAAATTCAATATTTCCTCATGAAATTATACTATTTCTATTTCACCTAGAATAAAATTTCAGTCTCTTGATCATCTGGTCAAAATACATTAGCCTATGTCATCCACTTCCTTTGAATCATCCAATGAAATCTCAAAGTGCTAAACATGATTAATAATTATTAATTAAATTATTTAATTTATATTTTCATTTACAATTATAATTTTATAATACCTCTGTTTTGAAATAAGTATCGGTTATATAATTAATTTTATTATTCTATGGTAGCAATCATTAATCATCTTTCCCCTTTTAATTAAGAAAAATTAATTGTTATTTAAGGGCTCTGAGGACTACTTCCTCCATGACACAATGTGTTTCATTTTTTCACCTATCTACAAGGATGATATTACATGGGAATTTAATAAATAATTTTGATAATTATAATATTTCTATTATTATAAAACATTAAACAATATTACTCATTTATCCATTCTATGGGATATTAAATTTCCATTCGATGTGTATATGTGGAATACCACCTTAACAAAATGACTAATTTTAATTTTTCTTTTCATCATCACAGTACATGGATGGTCATGATGATGGGATTAAAGGATAAATATAATTTTAAATATTTAAATAAGGTTTTGGAATAATATTTTTTTAAACTATTCTTGATATGATCAACAATTAATTGTCATTAATTTAGCTGTTTGAAATAAGAAAACTAAGAGTAAAATTATATCTTCTTTATAAGTAATGATTTATATAAATTGTCATCTCATTATAATAAATTCCAATTATGATATGTCACATTAATAATAACAAAATAAGATCAATGTTGTAACATCCCATGAATTTTATAATAATTTTGTTTAAATGTATATTATTAACAAATGGCATGTTTTGTAATTAAAAGAATAAAAGATATATTTTAACCTAATGCTTCTTTATCGTAATTAAATATTTTTCTAAAAAAGTTATATGTTAATTGAATATATTCTGTTTAAAAAAATAATTTAACTATATTTTTATTATTTTCTTATAAATAATTTGAAAAGTTTTATATTGAACATAATATCATATTTAATGTGTTTTCACTTAAAAATTTATAAAAACCCATAATTGTTTTTGTATTGAAATAAAAAGGATGATTACTAATATATGGGCAATATGTTAATTTGTATCTTTGAAAATATATAAAAATACATTAATCATATTTGAAATTATATCATGGAATTGAATGTTTATAGTAATAATTATAAATTATTTAGAAAGACTATAATAAATCATATTAAATAATAAAAATAAATTTTAATGGTAATATAAAATGTTTCACAAAAATAAAATATTTAATATAAATGAATGAATTTGTAGCATATTAATTTTAAGTAAATTTATTTTTTTGAAATAAATTTTTTTAATTTTTATATATATATATAAGAAATAGTAGTTAATTTATCTTAATTTGTTAATAAAAATATTAATAGTATAAATAGAATATAATAATTATAATACTTTATAGGTTATAAGATTAAACCTTTGAAATTCAATAGTTAAATTTCTTTGTAAAAAATAAATTTACTTAATGGAAAAATACTGATGTCCAACCCTTTATAAGGGTAGTTCAAAAACTCTAAAAGGGTATATTTTTCCTCTATAAAGTAAAGTTGAGATTTCAATATTAGGTAAAGGAAATATAGATATCCCATAAACTATGTAAATGTCAGTATGTTCACATAAGTGTAGGTTAATCTTGTGTAAGGGTAAAAATCTAGTCTCATATTGGTACTCAATTGTTTTATAAGGGTCACCAGATCTCATGTAAAGGTAAGATCATAGTGTTTTTTCTCACACAAGGGTAGTCTTATGAGTTACGTAAATGTAGAATCAATCTACATAAGGTAAAGTATACTAAATAAAAACCCACATAAGGGTAATGTTGGAATTATGTATGGGTAATCACCTCTGTCAATGGTTTATATATGGGTGACATAGTCCTCATGTAAGGGTGAAATATATCTCACATAAAAGAAATTCCTATTTCAAATATCTTGAAGAGGTAATTATATAGTTATATAAGGGTAGTCTTCCTTAAGTAGAACATATATAAGGGTCTTAAAAACATCATATAAAGGTATAAAACACCTATGTATTGGTCACCCATATAAATAAAGGACCATTAAAGGGTGAGCGTGATCATACATTAGGTTTATACCATGTTTTAAAACTTCATATAAAGTTGGAATTGAAGCCACATAATGTTAAATGCACACTTCATGATTTTGACCTACTATGTTTTCATATTTTTCCTTACATGAAATCCTATAGATAAAATAAAATAATACATATTTTTAATATGTCATTATAATATCATTTTACATAAATATTTTTTTACAAGGATGATCACTATAAGTGAAATTTACTATGAATATGAATACCTAAATATATAAAGCCTTTTTTTATTATCATCATGTTTTATATCAGTTCACATATTTTTCTTAGTATAATATTGGATCTCGAGCAACATGAAGGAATCATGTTTTTAGGAATACAGACTAATAAATTATTATAATGATCTAGATTGTTGATCGGTGTGGGTGTATAATGATATTATAATGTTATAAATTATATTTAAATTATCATTGACATAAAATATATTTTATCAAATATCTAATGGATTAGATACTAAAACCTTAGTATACTAAATATTCAAATATAAGAATATTTCTATATTTATCTGTAAAAAACATTCCTTTTAGATTCAAAACTAACCAAAACTCTACAAAATCTGTACAAAAATACCTTCATATTTATTCTTAGCTCCCAATTTTACAAGAGACAGTGTGTGTGGTGTGTGAAAATAAGGGAGTATATTAAATGGAAGAATATAATTTAAGAGGGAAGTTTCATAGTAGAATCTATAGGGTTATAACAAGGTGATCCTTAGTGAATATAACAGCCAACAGTTAATTAATGTAAAATGATTTCACTAAAATTCAATTATTTTATGAGAACTATAATTATTAGGGGAAATTATTTCATTTTTTGAAACCCATTTTATTATATAGAAATATTTTTTTCACTAAGATTATATTTTTTCACAAAATATATTTTTGTAAGGGTCTTTTGTTCTCAAAATCTATTTTAAATATATCTAGTTGAGATCCCTAATATGGATGACTCGTAATTAATTTTTTTATTAAAGACCCCCTTTTATAGGCTAAGGGGGAACCCAACATGACATCACGACTTAAACAACAACCAAGCCTACATAGTTAGTTCAAGGTCAAAAAAATAATTCAAAACTAAAAATCAAGGCTCTTACCCAGCATCATAACCATGTAGTCCAACTTGAACATACTCATTGTTGATTGATAAGCTGACCCGTGCATGATTGCACGAGTCTGGAATAGATGGAAAATCCATAGCCTCTCAAATGTTCGAATCCAAATAGAAATTATAGGTGAAACCTATTCTTTAAACCTCCTATAAGAACCCCCTTATGGTTGAACTGGTTACAAATTCCCTTAAAAACATTCCATTGGGTAACACTGTAAACACTTACACAAATAGTAATCCACGAAGCAAAAACATCAAGAAAAACCCTTCGCAAAACCAGTTCACAGATTACAGATCCTCCACCTTCACCTATAAAATAAGACAAAAATCCATACTGAAAAACCTTTAGAGAAATATATCAAACAACAAAGTCTTCATGCAAGCTACCCACCAGTGCTCGTATCAAAAAAACCCCCCAAACAGAATTCACCATCCACACTAAAACGAGTCATTGCTGCAAATCCTGAGAGATCAACTGCAAAACATGAAACCAAATCCAAAAAATAATCATAAACACATCCAAAACACACTAAAAAACTACATAAAACCTAAAAAATAATCACTGAAAACGATCACCCAAATGCTAGACCAAATCTGAAAAAGACCACAAATGTCATCATTGCCTTAAAGATCTACAATGACCAGATCCACCCTACGCACCCACAGCTAATGCAACAGCTTGAAGACAACCTTCTCCACAACAAGAATAATAATGTGAGAGATCAATATAACATATGAATAAGGGTATGAGAATGTAAAAATGAAAATTGGAAACCATTCCATGTATATCATAGATCATTAACATGAGTCATGGAATAAATCTTGGTAGTCCCTAAGACATGAATAAAAATAGAATCCAAGAACATAATCCATGAAAGTATAACATTTTTATATGAAATATATTTTTGGAATGTATATTACCATATAGAATATTATATTAATTCTACCCACCAATATATTTATAAAATGTCAGGCTTGGGCTAACCACCTGTGTATCTACTTCGAGATTGAGATAACATCCTATGTACCCTATTTAGAGATTGGGAAAACCTCTAACGTACCCTATTATAGGCTTGGAATAACCACTCAAGTATCATAATTCAGTCATGGGATGAACTCCCATTTAACCCCTTTTGGGCTTGGGAAAACCTCTCTTGTATCCTCTTTTGGGGTTTAGATAACCTCTCATGTACCATATGATCTCATAGAACATTAAACATTACCCAAATCATTATATGGATATATATGTCTCACCCATCACATAATCCACAATTTTTTATTCCATAAGGTCATAAAACATTAATCATACCATAGACCATGACATGACATCAATTTCATAAACATTTTATCATGGCATAACTCATGGAGAAAAAACTACTTTAATAATCATTTCATGATTTCTCTAAAGCATAACCCATGGAATGAAATGGGTTTTGTAAACATATTCTCAACATTAAAATATTAAAATAATAATAAAGAATAATTATTGTATAATTATATTATATCCCCACTAAATCATAAGTAACATCAAAGGATGCCATCAAATATGGAAAATTATTTTGAAATATCACATGGAACATTAATTGAGGAAAATAAACATTCCAATTTGAAAAAAATATTTAAAATAAATAAACATAAAAAATAAAAAATAAAAAATTTTATTTTAAAATATATATGGAAAACTTTTAAGGAATATAGATTTCATTAAGTGTTCATGATGGTGGTAAATATTATTCATGACATACACATAAAAACTGCAATTCCTTTCAGTTTTTCAGAAAATTCCAAAAGGCATAATTTGGAAAATAATAAGAAAATTACTTTTAATTTTATTTTAAAAAATATTATAATTTTGGTAAAAAGACATTTTACTAATAATTTGATAATTTTAAAATAATTATTTAAAATATTATTAGAAAACATATGTATGGAAGAAAATTTATTCAGACTGAATATATAATTATCATCGGTTTTTATTAAAAACACCTTTTGTATCTTGAGTAATTAAAAAGAGTATAATAAAAGGGAATTTTTTATTTTCCATATATTACCATATTATAATAAAATACATGAGATAATTTAAATATAGTTCATTGTATTTAATCATCGAAACCATAATCATAAACAATTTTAATATACAATGTGATTGTAACATCAAACCCTTATCATATTGGTAACATTTTAATCGTAAGATACATGAAAGATATAAAATTATATGGATATGTATACACCCTATCTTCCAATAAAATAATCATAAAATATATTCATGGTAAATGTATACACCACAAAAAAAAATACAATTGGTGTATATGGTATTCCTCCCACTGGAAAAAATTAATGATTATCCCTTACCACTTGGGGAAATTTTAAATTGTAATAAAAATTAAATAATAAAATAAAATGAAACATAATATATCATTAAAATATATATATTAATTATATAACATGTCAATTTTTTAGTATATACACCACTAAATTTAAATGAGTGGTGAATATAACATATATATTTAAGAAATGAAATTGAGATTAGATATCTCTTACCTTAAATATCGGCTTACTTTGTAAAAATTTTAACCACCTATTTAATAAATATATATATTTATAAAATCTATTAAGGATACATAATTATATATATCATACCATATGTTATCTACTTATGACATTTTATTACCAGTTTTTTAACAATTCCTTGCTAAAATCAAGTTTTGGGAAATAACTAGTTGATTTTTTCATGTATGTTTTGGTTTTTTATTTTTGGTCCTTTATCATTGATCATGGTTTCATAATATCAAAAAATTTAACCATAATATAAATATCATATATATTCATTACATATTTATGTATGGTAATCCATAAAAATTAGGGATAAAAAATAAATTACACCATTCGTGGAGACGATAGGTCATTCATACACATGAATATCAATTCCATTTTCTCGATGGATGGAATAAAATATGGTAAATAATATATCACCATTAAATATTAATTAATATTTCATATGTATCACAACTATTAATTAAACTTATACTTATTACATTCTTGGTATGTTGTAAGTAAAAAAAATCACATTTTATTGTGAGGCGGTTGCCCACGGTACGCAAGATTGATTATATCGTATTCCCACAAAATATAATGTGATAGGTATATATGATATAAAACTTTCATAAGTATTATTATTTCATAATTATCAAACACACACACCAATATATATATATATTATTAAAATCTCTCAATATATCCAAATGTGATATCTAGTGATGGAAAATTATTTACATCGGTTCGTGAGGTAGTAGTCAAGCATGCACACGATCAATGATTTCATTTCACATTTGATCGAAGAAGAGACGAGTATATGTTGTGATATTAACATAATAACATCTAAATAAATGGGATATAATTACGTTATTAACTCGTTATATTTTAATACTATTTTATTGAGGTGGTATAATATAAAAAATAAAAAAATTGATAACAATAATACATCTTTTTTAAATAATCTACATAAGTTAGACATAAAAGGCTTCATAAAATGATTTAATAATAAAAATAATGAATATAGGACATGTTTAGGGAATTAAGGAATATATTTCTATATTAATTGGATAATAAAAAGGGTTTTTAAGTGCCTATAGTGGATGATTAGGGGTTCTCTTTTATAAGTGGGGTAAATGATACACTTGAAATTTTTGAAAACAACAAGTGTACCTACATCTTAAAATTTTAAAAAGGATAAAAAATGGATAATTTTTTGTATTTAATTATAAAAATTCTAAATATATCCAGAACATTTGTTTTGAATATGTTTTATGTCACATTACCCCATATTTATTTAGTTTAACCTCCAGTTAACCCATTTAAACCTTAACTACGGCAATTAATTCTTACTATTTTACATTTCATTTTCACCAAAAATTATGTTAACCTTATTAAATAATTCTAATTATTACGATTCATTAAATTTATTCCATTTTCAAAAATTTCATTTATATAAGTGGAAAATTTAAATTTATAATTAAAAAAACAGACTCCACGAAAAATCAGTTTATCTCAAAAACAATTTCATAACTATATAATGTTATAATATCATAAGTAAAACTAAATTTGATTAAAATGCCATAAATTGTTTTAATAATAAATTAATTAAAATAGTTTTACTTTTTAATTATTTTTAAATAATATGTAACTTTTTAAATGATTCAAAAGGAAAACGGAGATCTTAATAAAAATTTGTATATTTCACTGTTTATTTGAAAAATATTTTTTTTCGAAAATGGAAAAAATTCAAAAAAATATAACATTGAAATGTTGATTAAAAAAATTAAGTTATTTTGAAATATATATTTTAAAAAAGTTTAATTTTTTTTATTAATCGTCCAAAAAAATTAATAGAATGAACACTTTGAGAAATGAATTTTCCAAAGCATATAAAGTCTTTAATAAAAATTATGCAGTTATTTGTAAATATTTTTTATTTATCAAAACCATTATAATTTATTTTAAATATGTTATTCTTTATTTTCATACTAACAATTTTAAAATCTATTTTATAAGATTTATGTTTAAATAATAGTATTAATAATATAATACGGTTTATTAAAACTCAATGTTGTGTGTAGTGAATTATTTCGAAGATATTAAATTTATTTGAAAAATATATGTTCTCTATAAACATGGTTTTTTATATTATAACCACATAAAACATAATTCTACACCTAAAATTTATTTATTTGATATAAAAAAATAAGGATACTTCTACCTCAACAAATTCTCAAGTTCCCATTAAGCTTCTTAAAATTTGTGGGTTCTCCATATAACAACTATCTGGTGAGTGTTATTATTTCATATAAATGTATCTTTATTGATCAATAATTTCTACAAGTTCTTTTTCATCAGAAATATCATGATCCATTTGTATGACCTATGAGTATTGTACATGTGAAGGATCATGTATGTACTTCCTCATGAGGGATTGATGGAACACATCTAAGAAATAAGATAGTTTTGGTGGAAGCACCAAGCATTATGAAACCATCCCTACACAATTAAGAATCTTAAAAGGGAAAATATACCTAGTTATCATTTTTCCATTCTGTAGTAATATCATAACCTTATTTCATGTATAAATTCGAAGTAAGATATTCTTACCAAAATCAATTTCTATATTACACTAATTATTGTTAGAATGAATTTTCTCTTAACTCTATATTGATTTGAAATGTTATTTAATGGTTCTAAAATTCACGGTCATTAACTCAGATTGATCTAGTCCCAATAGATTACTTTCCCTAGCCTTATTTTGGTATATTGAAGTTTTACACTTCTTTCTATAAATGGATTTATAATGATCCATCTGAATTCATTATTGAAAGAAATTTTTGTAAAAGAACTAGCCTAGGGGACGGTTTTAATCAAATAAAAATTGAAATACAAAGAAAAAGATATATTAATAGCCTCTAGAGTCTGAATTTTTCTCTAAAACTATCAATCTATATAAGGAAGATAAATAGTGTTTAAAAATAGCTCTATATCTATGGTCTACTAAAGTATTATCTAAGACATTATGGAAAACCACATATACTGATCAAAAACAATATAGTACGATAAACAATGAAACCTTGACACCTACTTAATTTATATCCTGGAAATATGATCCATATATAAATATTCATTGATAGAAATGAAGTTTCTAGACATTGAATGGTGGTCTTATACAACTCATATAGAATTATTCTCTTTATGTTTATTGGGGTTTCTGATGAAAAAAATACATGGTGAGGTTTTCCTATTTCTATATTTGTATGGGTAATAGTTGTAACATCCCCTTTGAATTTGGTTTCTCAACCATAACTTTATTACATACCAAGCAACAAGAAAAAAATTATGTAATATCTCTTCCTGATTTACCTCAAAAAACACACTTTTAAATATCTATACATAATTGTATATCTTTTATTAATAGAGAGTGAAGATCTATGAGGTTCCTCCAATAACTCCTTCTTCAAATCTGGTATGAATGGGACTCATTCATGTTTCTATAACTATATCATTCCATCACAGATAAGATTAAATTCATGGACATCTCTCACCTTCTTCAGTATCCCTAAATCTTCCCTTTTCACAAAATTAATTAATATTTGGATTAGTGGTTTAACACTTATTTTAGAAATATAATATTTTCCCCTTCCATCAGAGTTTCCAGATCTATCCATTGAAAATCTAAAAATTCAGGATCATTATTGATTCTAATCATGGATAAGATAGCTTGATCTTTTTGGCTTAATGCATTAGCCACCTTGTTTTCTTTCCCATGCTGGTAATTTATTTTTTAGTCAAAATCATTAATTAGTTCAAACCATCTTCTCAGGCACATGTTCAACTCTTTCTATGTGAATATGTACACTAAAATATTATGATAAAAAATCATATAAAACATTTATCCACAAACAAAATTAATCTATATCATTATTGAAATTATTTACATATGTAACCCTAAATCATTATTTGGGTAATTTTTATCATGAACCATAATTGTCATGAGGCATATGCTATAACCATGTAATTTTCTGTGAGAACACATCCCGACCCCTTATTTGATGCATCACTATATATTACAAACCCTTATCTATATTAGGGTGTTGTTGTCATAGGTGAACTAACTAACATTCTATTATGTTCTTTAAATTTTCATCATAGTCATCCTTCCAAAGGAACTTGTCTCTTTCCTAGTTAACTTAGTCGGTAGATTGGATAGTCGGGGGAAATTTCCAACAATCCATCGATAATATCCAACCAAACCAAGAAGACATTGAATATAAATTACTATTTTTTATCTTTTCCAATGTTCAAAAATATTAATCTTTGATGGATCGAAATATATACCCACTATTGATATTATATAGCATATAAATGAAACAATTTGTAGAAAAATGTCACACATTATAAATTTTTCATAAAATTTCACCATCCACTAGGTCTTCAGTGCAATTATCATGTGATATTAATATTCATCCATTGTATTTTAATATATAAGAACATCATCTCTAATGACTACCCCAAACTGATCAAGGTAATATTTAAATAATCTTTTCATAATAACCATGATGATAATGTTGTAATTGATATTAAAAAATGGATTCATTATATATTTATAGTGTCCATACCTTATATAGAATGCCATATTGGGTATATCCTATTTCTTTACACTGAATTTATAATATTCATACTGGATTTCAAACTTGGAATATTATTGAATTCCAAAAAGTTTATCAAATATGTCATCAATATGAAGTATGTGATAATTATCCTTGATTGTGGTATTTTTACGCTCCTAATAATCAATTCAGAGTCACATAAATCCATCATTATTATTAATAAAATAATAGATTAACCCTAAGGAAAAATAAAAGTATGAATGAATCCATTTTCGTAAAAATACTGTAGTTTCTTCTTCAAATTCCTTCATCTAAATCTGGGGAATTCTATAGGGATTTTTTGAAATAGATGTTGCACCAGGTGTGAGTTATATTGAGAACTCAACATCAAGATTCAGTGGTTGAATAGGAATCTCTTATGGAAAGACATCCAAAAAATCCATCGCAATTGGAATATCATTGATATTGAGTTTCTCCCCAACCATCTTAGATAAACACTAATTTTGAATGGGAATTAAGGCCTATAAAATTGATGTTATCACCATCGGAATTTCATACTTATCTTCACATTCATAGATGATCATAGGTTTGTTTTAAATATCTAATATGACTTCCCTTACTCAAAAATTGATGTTTGATTTATGTAAATAAATCATATTCGTTCCTGATATAATTTAAAATTCAAGCATTTGATGATTGAAAACTTTTTAAGAAGCAAATTACAATAGTATTATACTAGTGAAGAATCATAGACATGTGATTTGTTAATCATAATATTTGGGATATTAACTGAAAATTCAGCATCTAATTATTTTGGGGGAATCAAGATACCCTAATAAAATTTGTTATAAATGAATTTATGGGAGGATACATAATAAAATAATTCATTATTAGTTATAGAGAGGATGATAAGTGTATCATTTACCAGGTCGTTATCATACCCCTCATCAGTAACAGTGATCACATGAGATTTTACATTTTCTCTAGGCATAATAAGTTTCTGATTTTGATTATCATCATTAAATTTTTGATTTTTTTTAGTAATAATAATTACAATACTACCTTAATTTGAAACACTAGAGTTTAGGAGGTTCATTATATAGAGATATCACTATATTCACATCATTAGATAACTTCTTCCCATTAATTCATCATTCAATCGCTGGATGACCTTTTTCCCTAGTTAAAATATTTAGCAATCACTTTAAGAAAATTTTCTTTCCAGTTTCCTTCAGTACATAGAGCTTAAAGGATATCTCATCTAAATTTCTCATTGGTTTTTAGATATTTCATTAAATTAAAAATTTCAATTCTTATCAATAACATGTAATTTTTGGGTAACTATAATCTCTATTTTAACATTGATGATATAAAAAAATTATTTCTTCATTGCTAAAAAAGTCCCTTATGGACAACACCCTTCAGAGACATAATTTTATGCCACTAAGAAATTGATTAATCTTACTTTAAATTGGAATGATAATTTCAAAATCATACCTCATCGGTCATGAAAATATCACTCATTGGTAATAGTAGATTGATTATCCCTCTATTTTAGATCAAGTAATACCTTATCAATTTTCAAACAATGAATATAATAAAATTACTAATTGGAAAATAATAAATTAATCTCATCCAACTCATGGGAGTTAATTTATTCCTATTTCTACATATTCATGTTAAGAGTCCATCATTGATAAAATTCAACTTTCAAATGATAGATAACAAAAATGGTTTTTTCATGCACCAAACAATAGATAATGTAAGATATGTTTTCATTGGTACTAATAAATTTCTCAAAAACTAGTGGATCAGTATATCCGATAAATTAAGGTGGACATCTCTTCACAAAAGACCCTATATAATAATATTCTACTCTATTATCATTTATAATTTTTGTATTAATCATAGCTTGTGAATGATGAGTGATCATAATAAAGATATCTTGTATTCCAGCTCCCAAAACATTTTTTTTCTCTGTAGAAAAGTCATTATATTATCCATCACACTCCATATTGGTATAGTTTATTTAGGTTCCATACATTTATTAAAAGGAAACAAAGATTGTGCAATTAACAATAACAATTTTATGTAACCACATGATCATAAAAAATAACTTATAGGATATCTAAATCATTTAACCTTAGGAATATCCTAAGAAATTCATAGTTATTATTGAAATAATTCACGATTGTTCATAAATAGTTTGTGAATTTCCAAAACATATCCTCAAGGAGTGTCAAACCAGGTGTGCATCAAGGAATATTATCATATAAAAAGTAACAATCAGGTATAACTTAATGCCCTCATTTTAGAGTTATTATCCCTAGGTTTAATTGTTCCAAAATAATATCTACTTTTAGTATCCATATGGGGATGTAATTTCATGGGAACCAATCTCTATATCCTTCACCAAGACTCCAGGTTAATTTCTTATAGTTATAGTTATCATTATAGTTGTCACTAATGTTTTCACATCTGAGTTTCCAAATTATTAACTAAAACTATCCTTCATACAAAATTTAACAACCCATGATTATAATACATACATATTATATCTTAATAGCATAATATCCATTATATAAAAAGATTACCTAAACCATAATAATTTATGTCTAGTTCCTGTGGAAGCATTGATACATAATAAACTATATAGAATGTTAATGACATCATCACCCACATAGTATTTTTTTTAATAGAACCCTTTTAAAAACATATCTGATATAATGAATTTCTTCCTAACATATTGAAAGGAAACATAATAAAGGATAAGAATAGATGATCAGAAAGTTTAAACAAGGTAGATATCAACATAATGTGGAATAAGGGTACAAGAACATAATAATAACATTTGAACATCATACCCTATATATCATAGATAATAAACTAGAGTCATGGAATAAATCTTGGCAGTTTATAAGACATTCATCATAATGGAATCAAATAACATGATCCATGAGAGAATAAAATTGGTATAATACTTAGATATGTGACATAAACACAAGAATATAAAATATTATTCCCAAGATACACACCAAGACATTCATAACATGTTATTCTAGGGATGGCCACCCATGTGCCTTCTTCAGGCATTGGATAACCTCCCATGTACCCTCTTCTAGGCTTAGGATAACCCCTTCTATAGACTATTTCAACCATGGTATAAAATCCCAGGTACCCTATTTAAAGATTTAGATAACATATCATTTAACCTATTTGAGGCTAGATATAACCTATTTTATACCCTCTTTTTGGATTGGGATAACCCATCATATAGCCTTTTAGATTGTAGAACATTAATCATTAATCAATTCATTAGAGGGAAGTATAGGTCCTAACCATCACAGAATCTATCCATTTGTGTTCTTAAGATCATAAAAAATAATCATATCAAAAATAATGAAAATAAATGGGTTTCATAAACATTTCATCATCACATAACCCATGTAAAATAAACAGGTTTAATAAACATTTCATCATTTCATCATAGTATAACACTTGGAAAAGAATGGTTCATATAAAAATATTGACATCATAGACATAAATCATCCAAATAAATAATACATATGGTGTCATTTGATAATATCCCTAGTAAATCTTAAGTAACATCAAGGGATTTTAACTTACATGGTAAAAGATTTTTAAAGATCACTTGGAAATTTTATTGAGGAAAATACCTTCACAGTTTGAAATAACATATTTAATATCTAAAAAATTAAAAAATATTAAAGAAAAATATTTATTAAAAAATTAACTGGGAAACATATAAAGGAATATAAAAACCATTTAGTGGTTATGAAAACAGGAAATGGTGTTCATGTTGTACATGATAAAACAAAGATCCCTTTCAAATTTTTGGTAAATGAGGAAAGAGACATATTTGTAAATTGATAAGAATATTCCTCTTAAACCATTTTAAAAAGGTAATACATGGTTAAAAATTTCTTTAAACAATCATTAAATAATTTTAAATAATTTATTTAAAACATTCATAGAAAACATGGACATGGAAGAAAAAAATATTCGACTAAAGTGAGAAATAAAGTTTCTTTTTCTTAAAAAAACTATTCTAGTGCCTTGAGTACATAAAAGATGAAAATTAAAGGGAAGCATTTATTCTCAAAAAATAACTATAGTATAATAAAATTCATGTGTTTCTTGAGATATATGTAATAATATTTCATCATCGAAATCATAATCAAAACTAATCCCCATAAGTAATTAGAATATAATATCAATATCAAACAACATTGGGAAATATTGATTCATAATGTCAATAAATGTGGTAAATTTAGAATTTTATGAATATATAATGATTTTAATGGTAATAATAATAAAATTTGTTCATTGTATGTATATACACAACCTAAATGAAACATGTGGTGTCTATGTCATGTGTCCCAAGGAAATAAGATATTGAAAAAGATCCCTTACAAATTTAGAAACTTTTGAATCCTAATACCAATTAAATAATAACATAAATATAAATAAAAAATATCATGAAATTAATTATATTCTGGATATAAAATTTAAAATGTACAATAAATTCACCACTCAAAATAAATAAGTGGTTAATATAGAATATGTCTCCTAGAAATAAATGTGAGACTAGAAAAATGTTACCTTTAGTATTGAATTACTTTGTACACAAAACAAATTAAGTTTGATAAATATATATTTATTATAAATGAATTCCTACACCATAATTATTTATATAATACCTTATATGATTTACTTATGAAATTTTATTACCCATTTATTAACAATTCTTTGTTAAAATCAGGTTTTTTATAATAACTACAATGTTTCTTAATGTATTTTTGGGTTTAGTATTTTTATCATTTGACACTAAACACATTTATAGTATCACTAGAATTTTTTCCATGATATAAATATAATATATATTCATTAAATATATATTTATTTTTATATATTATTGTTATATATAGTATGTCAATTGTACCGTTCATAGAGACAATAGATCATACATACACATGAAGAGTGTTTATATTTTCTCTATAGATCCAAGGAAAAGAAGGTAAATAATATATCATATGCATAGAGACGTTTTTTGTTTCATATATACCATATATATTCATTAAATATGTCCTAATTTGTTTCCATGTAATGAGAAACTGAAAAAAAATCACATCACTCTACGAGGAGATAGTCCGTCGTACACACAAGAATCTATATCATATTCCTACAGAATTAAAAGTAATAAGTTATATGTGATATAATAATAGAATAATTATAATCATTTAATATATATCATGTATATAAAATTTCAATACATCATTATATCCAACATTCATAGGTGGTGATGGACAATAAATTACATTGGTTCGCGAGGTGCAGGTAGTCTTCCATACATATGATTGATAATATTGTTTCCCAATTGATAGAAGAGGAGTTAGATGAAATTAATTCTAGTAGAATAATAATATCCACGTATATGGAACATAATTATGTTATTATATCATATTTTTGAAGAATATTTTAATTATTTTGAAAATAATTAAAATAAAATCGCTCGGTTAAAAAGATACCTCTTCTTTAAACAACACCCTTAATTCAGCACCAAAAGCCTTATTATGATGATTTATAAGTAAAAATATGTAATATTGGATTTTTTTATGGATTTAAGGAATATATTTTCGTTTTTATTGGCCAAAAATAAGTTCATGTAAATGTAATAAAGAAAGGATAGGTGGTTCCCTTTTATAAGTGGGGGAGATGACACACTTGGACATTTTGAAATGAAAAAAGTGTAACCATATTTTAAACAAGTCCAATGCCTCTAAAATTGATCATTTTAAAAAATAAAATGATATAAAGTCAAAAAAATTCTATAAAATGGTATTTAAAAAATTGTTACGTCATTTTACCCCATATCTTTTAGTTTAACCTACAGTAAACCTATTTTATCATTAACCATGGTAAATAATTTTTACTGTTTTTACAATTATTTATGAATGATAACTATGTTGAAAAAATTATATTATATTAAATATGATTTTTACAAATATTGAATAATTTTTTTAAAAATTCATTCTTAGTAGTGGAAAATGATAATTTAAAATTAAACCCATATATGTGATGAGAAAGCGGTTTTCCATAGAGAAACCTTTCAAAAGTACTACAAGTTTTAATATCAAAATTCAAGATGAAAATGATTATAAAGAAATAAATTGATTTAATAATTAAATTATTAAATGAATTTTATAAAATAGTTTTATAAAATATTTAAATTTTTAAATTCTTGAAAATAAAAATTTTATAAATAAAATAGTTTCACAGTTCATCAAAAAAATTATCTTTTCATAAAATTCTAAAAAAATTATTCCTAAGTAAATTTTTAAATATTTATTCTAATAATGAAGATTATTTTGAGAAAAGAATTTTGGAATGTTTAGAAAATAAATATTATTATTTTATAAGAAAGAAAAATAAGAATAATTTTTTTGAAAATAAATTTTTTCAAATCGTATAATAAGTTCACATAGATTTAAGTACTTAGTTATTAATATATTTTATTTATCTAAAAAATTTATACTTGAATTTTAAAAAACCATTCTTATCCATACCATCAAATTTAACTAATATTTTATAATGGTCATGTTTAAATAAAAATTATAATAATATTAAGAGAAATTCATAGTTCGTTAAAAATGTATGTTGCAAGTAACTTAAGCTATCGATGAAATTAAATATATTTGAAAAATATATATCATAAAAACCAAAGGTTTTACAAGTATTTTCCATAATTAAACTTATAGTATGTTTAAGTGATATTTAATTATTTCTCCCTTTAAAAATAAAGTACATATATGTCATGTCTTATTGAATGGTTATTTTATTATATTTATAAAGAGAATGGAAATCATTAAAAATAATTTTTTAATTAAGATTTAGAACTTTGGTGTTTTTTGTGAGGATGGGAAATGGAAACTGAAATCATGATTCTAAGGGGGATTTTTCTAAAAAATGATGTTTAGATCTTTACTATTAATATTGGTAATATTATTTTATTAATGTTTTCCGAGTAACATTATATATCAAAAAATGATTTTATTTTCAAAAGTAATGTTTCTGTGTTTCAAAAGAGATTTATGGATTTTGTTAAAAAGATATTATATTTTAGAATAAAACATATTTTTAAAATAATTAATCATTTCCCTGAAAGTTTTGAAAAGAATCATTTATTGATTTTCAAAAAATAATTTTTTATTTAGGGAAAATATATTTTTTATATAAATTAGTTTATATTTGCTAAAAAATTAAATGGTTTCAAAGTAGTTATTTTAATATTATGATATTTTTTTAAAATAACACTATATTAGAAAACATATATAACATGCCATAATAAGAATAAATTAACCATAAAATATTATTATTTAAATATCATAGTAATGATCCATAAGATAAATTGGGGTATATAAATATATTTAACTAAATTTAAAAATATATATATTGTACCTAATGAATACGAATATATTGATTAATTCTTAATAAATTAGAACTCATATTTTTAGTAGTCTTTTTATGCCTCAAAAATCATTTTCTTCAAAAATGGTTTTGATTATTTTTTTAAGAAAATGTTATAATAAATTTAGGAAAATGTTAGAAATATTTTTTAATAATAATTATAGAATTACTTAAATCATCATGCCCAAAAATTCATAAGTTGAAATTGTTGTATTTTTATGAAAATATTGATTTTTTAGTGAATTTTAAAAAATACTGATTTCTATACATCTAGATTTTATTATCATTTTAAGGAAAAATTATTATTTAAAATTTATCTTACTTTAAAATAAATATACTTTAATGAAGTATAAAATAAATCATTAAATAAGAATAATCATTATGCTTGATTTCAGTATATCATCATTTTTGGGCATAAATTTCATTTTTTTAAACTCTTTTTATTTCCTTTTACTCCATAATCATAAAATTGATATCTTCAAATAATATAAATTTAATATTGAATGATTTATTCCATATTTGTAATTAGGATTTTCAAATTTGTAAAATATGCCCCTTTTATTTTTTTTCATTTTGAATAGTAACATTGAGGATTATTATTACCTTTATAAGGGTAAAATTGGTAAATAAGGTTAAGACCAATATGATAAGGACTAAAAATTTCAATAAAACATTCATTTGATTTGTTTCATGAGTGGGGTTCAACCATTCTCATACATTATTATAATTTATGGTAGTTTTTTGTCTTTTTTTAAAATGCCTTTTATCTTATTTTATGTAAATATATAGTAAGAAACAACACTCTCTTCATTTTAATAATTATATACATATGTGATGGGGATAAAAAAATAATGCTCTATTATAATTTAATATTTCAAATAAAAATTATTTTTTCACCATGAAAATTTATTATTAATTTATAGTGATTAAATTATGAAATAAAATGGTAACACAACATCGACATAGTTCTCATGCAAGAAATTGAAAAAACAACTAATTATTTATAAGATACTCTAAAAGTAATATTTTTTAGGAGAGTTAAAGTGTCCCATTTATTTTTAAGATAGATAAAATACATTATATATGTTTTAATGTTTTATATTTTAACCTCATTTCATTTATTTTGTTTTAAAGTTATGTTATGTGAATTGTTATAAAAACAAATTAATAGTATTTTATGATAAATAATATTTAATAAAATTATTTAAAAATGAATAAATTATTGAAATAAGAAAATTATAAATTTAAATGGTCTAAAATTTCGCTATTTTTCTATTTATTATATAAACTTCACCTTATTGTAAAATTATATCCCTTTAATATTGAAATATCTATTACCATAGTTAAAGATAAAATTGGAAAACCAAATGGTTAATCTAAAATATAATGTTTGAAATAATATAAAAACCTATAAAAATATTTATTTTATAATTATATTAACACCTTATACTCATTATTTTCTAATCCATTTCATTTTGGAACCATTTTTCCTAATCTAGACACATATTATATTAAAATATTTCAGTTATTTACAAAAATGACATTAATTTGATTCTATGATAAAAAATATTTCATTAAATATTTTACAATCATTAGAATCATTTCACCAACCATTTTAATTTTATATAGTTTTAAATTTCAAACATAGTCACTTTATGGGGTCACTTTTCCTTTTATAGTAACTTTCTAGACATAAAAGGAGTAAAAAACATTGATATCATGGTAATTGTCAAATGGGCTAAAGGGGGTTAAAATAAACTGATAAGGCTAAAAACATAATATAAACTTGTATAAAATTTATTTTATTATATTATTTTAAAAATGATAATAATATTTTAAAATTATATCAATTTGGATCTATTCATACAATAAACATAATTTGTATTAATTTAATACATTAACAAATTTCAAGAATTCCCCTCTAATAATTTATAAAAATCAACCATCTCCACTCCACTACATACATCAAGAGCTATTTTCATGGTCAATACCTATCCAAATACATTCATAGCATACCTAACCCCATTTTATATGCATTATTTTCAACAGAATACCAGCCTTAGATGGATTCATGTGTATGGAAAAGGAGGTAATACAAAGAAGTGGTGTAGCTTTAAAATAAATATTTTAGTTTTATATCTTCTTCTAAATACATAAAATATGATTCATACATAATTAAAAAATAAAATAATTATCTTTAATATAATTATTTTTTATTTTATGGGAATAAACAATATCTATATCCTCTTCCATAAAATGGAAAACGAAGCAGTCATTCATGTGTACGATAGACTACAACCACACAAACCAATGAAATTTTTTTCCATCAACACCTCTCATGTATAGTTATAATGAAATATTTAATGTATATATATTGTATTAATGAAATAATTATTTTTATTTTAAGGTAAAATATCATCTATTTTCTTACATTTTCATCCATCGAAAAATTATTGTGTCGTTTGATCATACATGTGGATTACCACAACCCCAAAGTGATGTGATCCATTTTCTATAACCTCATCACATGGATACTGTATATTCTTGTATTTAAATAAATTACATGATATTTTAAATATAATAAAAATTATATAATGATAGAATCATACTTACCTTCTTCCTATCATTTTCTTTGACTAATGGAGACATTACTAATACTTACGCACAACCTACCTTCTACATGATTTTAACATAATTCATTTTTCATTTTTACCCTTCACGGTTTGTTTTATATGTGTAATTACTTTATAAAAATTATAAAAATTTAATTTTTATTATTTTGAATATGATTGAATAAATATCAGTTTGAACACGCTCAATGTACTGAAGTAATTTAGAAGTTCGGAATTCAACATCTTCAAAACACCCGATGTGGATTCAATTGATTAAGTAATTAAATATGTCTCTAAAATAACAATAATTAATGGTTTAATGATAATTAATTAAACATATAAAAGGTTCTTAAGAAAGAAAATAATTGATATAATTTTATTATTTAATATATATAGGACATAGATGGAAATTATGAACATAATTTAAGGGATTTCATCTCAATTTCTATTCATTGAGGAATGATGTAATGTTATGCACACAATTTCATTCTAATAGTGTATATACATTACCTTTATCATGATATATCATTAATAATTCATAATTCATGGTATTTTGATTTTTAATCTAAATTATTTTATCCAAATTTATTTGACTTGAAAATTACCAAGTTGTAAGGGGTTTCTGAAATCAATTTCCATTCATTTGGTTATAATTGTACAACATTGACCTTTTTTAGGCCGTGATTATGTGTAAAATGATATATAATTATTATTATTATATATTTAAACTTTTTTTATTTATATTTATATATTTTTACATAATCAATTCTAGAATAATTTATCACTTAAAATGTAATGATCTTGATAAGGGTTTTCTTTGTCCTCGTCTCATTGTCTTGAGACAACATTCATTCTGAGAACTATGATTTTCTTGTATATTTAACTTACTAACACATTCGTTAATTATGAAATATTACATCTGGAAATTAATGGTATTTATATATCTATATCATACTATTTCTTTCAATAAATTTTTATTTGAATGTTACCAAAATATTAAAGGCTTTATTTTACAATCTCCTTTCTTTTCATGATTTTTTATGTTGAAGTTTCCTTTAGGGATATAATATTCTATTAATATCAAGAAAAATATATATTTTCTCATCATATTATTATTAATTTGGATTACAGGATTATTTTCTATTTCCTCCCATATTAATTAATTAAACATTAAAAATAGGGTTTTTATGTGTTACTAATATTTTATCTTCTTTTAGATCAGGAAACATTCTATTCCATCTACATGTTTTATAAAATGTTATGAAAATGTAATTTTATAAATAATAATGATTTAAAAAATTTGTATTTCCTTATATTTTACCTTCTTTTGAAAATGGTTTTAAAACGAAATATCCTAAAATTTTCTATATGGGTTACTTTTGACACTATTTATAAAAAATTCAAAGAGAATTATTATATATAACAATTAGGACATGAAGATATTTTCATATCATCATGAATGGCATATTATTTGAATATTCCTTTATAATTTTATGAGTTCATTTTCAAATAAGAGAATTTTCACAAAACAATTTGTGAATTATGTGTTTTAAAAAGTAGATTTAAAATTGGAATGTTTATTTTACACAAGAATGTTTTAAATGGTCTCTTAATGGTACATTTATTCAATAACAACAAATACATTTAGGTTAATTATGGTACAATTGGAATATTTTTTAATGATTCTAACCGAATTATTTCCCTTAATAGATTATAATTATTTTAAGGATATTCTCATGGAACACATTTCATTACCATTATAATAAATCGTTACTAATGGAATAAGGGTTGTTTCTATGAGATTTATAATTAAATGCGGGATCTGTACACCTTATTCATGTTATGGTTCATTGAAATATTTTATGATGATCAATGGTTCTATTATAAACCAAATATGGGTGGTTCTGTTATAACTAAATAATGGGTGGTTATGTTGTAATATAAGGATATGTGGGTTCTTTGTATCCCTCCAATTAATTGGTTATATTGTTGGATTTAGCTAATTTTAGGTTTCTCATAAGAGATTTTTTTTATTTTTCCATGTTTAATATTCCATTTGAAAGATTTATTATAATATTGATATGAAAATTATGTTCCAATATATAAACATATTTTATCTATGAATATTATGAGTTACAAATGAATAATAGATTAAGCATTGTCTTCACATTGCTCATGAATAATGACTTATAAGACAATTATATTTTATGAAATATTTATTCCATGTTTCATGATTGATGATATCAGTATTTATGTTTATAAATTCTATTAAGTAATTATCATATACATTGATTATGAAATCATACCATTATTCTCATCTTATTCTCACAGAATAAATTGTGTTCTTAATGCTTATGTTTAACCTTAATAAGCATTTGAGATCTGCATTATTATGTTTTCATTTTCCCTAAGGTTGTGAGTAATGGTTATAAGTATTTTCTTCTTAATAAGGTAAATAAATGTTAAGAATTTAATATGTGGTTATATATATTTCTAATAATGAGTTACTTATCTATCCAAGATGGTATGCAAGGTTTTATCATATTTCCCTAAAACTCAAAACCTAAATTTTCCTTAGGTATATATGTGAACCAATATTACATTTTGATGTTATTATTTATGAATGGAAGAAATTGGGTCATATATATTATTAAAAAATCTATAAATTTATAGATTAGGTTTTTAGCACTAGATCCATGAGTGTGCATTCAGGGTTGTTACAGTTGGTATTAGTAGTGTGTTTAGATAACTTTGGAGATTATGTTGTTTTCAGGTGTGGTTAACTTAATAGGTATTGATACTATCATGAGTTTATAATTTTAATATTAAACATAATTTCAAATATATGAACACCCATTTTTTGGTCTTAAATAATGGTATTTTGAGATGATTAATTATATTTTGGGAGACAATTTATTGGTTTTAGGTACATTTATCTATTAGTTTTATCATGAAAAAATGATTTGGGAGAAATATATTACATTTTTTCATATGTATATTTAATGGAATGATGTAATATTTGAGGATAAAACCTTATTTATGAGGTATATTATTGACATTCTTTTTGATTCATGGTTATTTATTTAAGAAATTATCATGATTAACCTTTGTTGTCGTTGTAGAAATTTTGGATTAAAAAATATTATTTCTTCATATGATGTTTTATAAGTTTTGATGTTATATTACTTTATTCTGACCATTTTGGTTTTGTTTAATGTTCAAATATAGTAGTAATACATTTTTAAACTTTTGGGTATTATGTGACTTGTTAGAAGTATATTTTAGTTCTTCAGGCATGAAATCTTCATATTGAATACTGATTATCTCGATAAAAAGATGATATTGTAGGAGAAATTGATTAATGGGTTAAATTTTACATTTCATAGAAGTATATTTCCTTCTGTTCTTGGTATATATAAGTAAATGGGTTTCATAACTATAACATACCAAGCTTCCATCCTACGTTTCCCTTGGTATAATACAATAGCTTGTGTTGTACGCAACATTGAGTTCAAACACACCACAACCAATCAAACTAGCCGTTATGAATAGTAATACCCACTTTTTGAAATTTTTAATTTTTATATTTCAAAATGGACTTAAATTTTGGATTCTTAGTATCGAAATTAATTTAGGATCGATTTTTGGTTTTTTTCTGAAAACTTTTAATTTCTGATGAACAGTGAAAAACACTGTATTATTGGTTAAAACCGAATTTTTATTTAAATAGTTATTTGTTTTATTTAAATTAATTTTTGGTCAAAATACATACATAATAACTATATATGTTCAATTTAATTCATTTAAGTCATTTTATAAGAAGTTTAGATATATAAAGTTTTTCGAACTTTTTATCGCCTTTTACCCACCTCCGAGGAGCATTTGCAAATTTACATAAAAACAAATTTTACCGCTTCTGTGAGTCGAATTTATAAAATCCGAGAGACACAGTTAATATCAGTAAGTAAAATGGGGTTAAATAATATGAAAATAATATTTGGTGAATAGTAACTTTTTACTTTTATTTTCCATGGTAAAAAGTAAATAGAGTAATTAATGGTAAAAATGATATTATAATTACCCTAAACATGTCCTAATTCTATTATATAAGTATAATTCGACCAAAAACATCCTTAGGAATAAAATATGATCCTTTTTGGCCCACTTGGTTTAGATTAAGACATTTATTATTATTTTATTCAAAGAAGAGTTAAAAGAGTTAAAATCAAAGTTTAATTACTAATCCATTTTTAATATAGGGTTATACATAAGATAAATTAGACTCTAAATATTAATTAGAAAGATAAATTATTTCATACATAATGTTATTTTATTTATAATTTTTATACTTTAAATAATTAAATTTTTTTATGACACAATGATGATGCAGTCATTACTTTATTAATGAAAGATTAAAATAATTTATATTATAAATAATAAAATAAATCTAATTTTAGATTTTTAATGAATTCCAATAATTTTCTAGGTTAATATAACATGTTATTAGTGATTAAATTAATTTTACTCGAAGTAATAATGCTGTTATAAGTTAAAAAAAACAAAATACCAAATAGTGTCAAAATTGACATAAAATAGTTTTTAAAACAAATATTATATTATTAACTGATATTATATTTCTAAAAATATAAGGTTCAGCCAAAGGGATAAAATAATATTATATATGTCATTAATGAACCATTTGAGGTTCTCATGGATGTTTATAGTAAGTTTATTAACCATATAATATAAAAATACAAAGAGACATGGTAAATGACATAATATTTAACTAAGAGTTAAATTTAAAAGATAAGGCTGATACAATGACCTAAAACTATTTAAAACCTAATGGTTGAGAGGTTTTCGACCCATCCCCACCTTATACTTTAAATAATTCATTTTTTAGCCATTTGATACCTAAAATGATTTTATTATAAAATAATATTTCATGATTTTCCTAAAGTGACGCTCACCTCTCTTATAAAATGTCTCTTCCCATTCTCTCAGATTCACACCTTCAAAGCCATTTGACTCGGCCAACCCCTACCCAAATATCCTCTCAACTGACCTCCTGTCATCCTAGAGGCCTTCCATTAGTGATAAATCCATTTTAAGGATCCATTTTGATTCAATCAAAAGGAAGAACCCAAAGAATAGGTAAATATTTCATCACCTTTTTCATGTTCTTTTCTTCTTCCACTTCCTCTTTATTTATTGTTTCCATTCTAAAATATTATCCACAAAGTCTTCTGTATAATGTGATGTTATTATAAAAATTGTACAACCATATTCATTATTATATACATCCTACAAATGAAAAGTCACCATACGTGAGTACATAAGAATTGTCGTCTCCACATCGGGGTGTAATTTGTTAATCAAACACTTCATCATTTGGATGGGTATAATAATGAGTATAACTTATTTAAATAATAAAAATAACATGATAATGATTCTGTATATATGATACACCATCCGATTATATACGATTTCAATATCAAAATAATGATATTGCCGCTCCTGTGTATGTACAGATTACCGTCTCTATGAACGCGATGAGATTCATTCCTCATCGTATCCATTCAAGAATAATTTTTATTTGATGATTAAAAATAATGTTTAAGGACTTTATATGATCCTGAATATTAATAAGATACATCCTATCTGTAGAAAACATGGATTATGTAACCATGCTTATAAAGTAAAATGAATCAGTTAACACTCGAAACGATGATACTACTAAAATATTATTAACAATAAAATATTATAAGATCATATATGATATCATATTTATGTATATAGTTATTTTATAATTTAATAAAATATTTTTAACTATTATACATGAGGTAAAAATACCATCTACTAAGGAAACGTACAATGTATGGGTTAATTTCACATTCTCTTTATTATCCGAGGTTGTTTTATACGTGAGTATCTATTGGGACCTCTTTATCGCCAACATTTTTTCTCTTAAAAATGTAATTCAAAACATTTTTAATATTTAATAGACAATTGGTTAATGTAATTTATACCCTTATATGACCTTATATGTTTTTGAAAGAAATATTTCTGTTGTTTTCCAAAGAAGGTACTTTTTGACCTTTTCGAGAAAATTAATGTAATAATATTTTTTTATAGAGCGGGTGAGGCTATTTTTCCATCGTTATAACATCATCAAAGCATCACTTAAAATATTATAAGAATATTTTCAAAATAAATGTTTTCTTTTATAATTATATGACTTTTAATTTATTTCAAAATAGAATGAGATACTTCTCTAAAAAAAGTTTTGATATAAACTATGTCAACATACTTTGGTGGATTTTAAGCTTATTTGAAGTTGATTTATTATGATAAAAAACTTCCACATTGTATTGAAGGTTTTGTGATATTTTTTACTATAGATGTGTTAATTTTACACCATTCATAGTTTATGGACAAATTATTGACATTTTATATGCTAGTTTTAATACGAATGTTTATGTTATGTTTAAACATTTTCATATGTGGAATGAATTGGAATTAAAAAGTGATGGGTGGAGCATGTTATAGCTCCTCGATGCATCTGTAGGTCTCACGAGGCAAACTAGTGTCCTTGCACAAGGCCTTGACAAAATCTTATTTGTAGTCTTGGCATAAAGCTTTGACAATTTGGTTATGAAGTCTGGCATTATGCATTCCATCATTATGGAAGTGGCTATTCATATTGCATGTGATTATTCGACTAGTAGAATATCCATGTTAATAAGTAAATGGAATTATTTGATTTTATCTTTTCCAATTTTTTTGAAGTTAAAGTTTAAAGGGATTTGGTTTTTTTCTTCTACATTTCCTTAAATGTTTATACTTATTTATTAAAGTTTCTGCTATATTGTTATCCTTACTGAGCATCTATGATCACCCACTTCTATGTTTTATTTTTCCCAGGATGTGAAAAAGTATATTATGACTGACCTGCAGAGATATTTTAAGGGTCATTAGTTTGGTCTATGGAGACTATGTTGTATTATATTTTCATTTTATAATGTAATATAAAACTTATGAATGTATCTAGTATTTCCAAGGCAACTAAACTAATCGGTATTTCTAGATATGATATTTTGTGATCATGCCAATGTTATGTAATAATGCACTGACTCTAGGTAACAAGGGTCGCGCGTTACAGTTGGTATCAGAGGAAGTTTAGTACAAACCTTGGAGAGTAGATTTAGAAAAACTTTGATTAGAGAACATTACCCTAAGATAGACTTTGAGGATTAGTATAGAAGAACTTACTAGAATTTTGGCACTGTAGATATTTTTTGAGTTTTCCAAGAAATACATCCTTGTCTGGATATGAGCAGGTAAGGGCAGCTCAAGCACAAATGTACCTAGGGGTAAAACCTGAAAATACTATTTTGAGCTGGACTCGAACGGGAACTAGTGCACGACAATGGGCCTTGATGCACTCTTGGTTACGAAACTCCCGGGGGATATGCTTAGGATAATTATCATTTTCATTAAAAACCATTATGAAGGGTTTATGATTATATACTTCTTCAAAGAAAACATTTTTATGATTAGGGATTATATCCATAAACTGTTCAATTTATGTTAAGTGTTGTTTAAGTTTTTAATTACACATTGTGATTCATAAACTAATCAAGTGAATGCCATTTTTTAGAAATGGCACATAGTGGAAGGATTGTAAATGGTATCAATGCACGCAATCCATGTAGGGATTTCCCTCCTACTCAAGATAATTATAGTAGAGCTGGTGATGCAATTGGTGCTGATCAGCTTATCACCATACTGGGACAACTCACTCAGGTTATGAATAATAACCTTACCCATATAGAGCACCCTGATCCAGAATGTGGAGGATAAATATTAGACTACTTTCTAAGGAAAAAAACCACCAACGTTCAATGGGAGTACAAATACAATACTAGCTCAGCAATGGATAAATTCTTTAGAGAAAATATTTCACGCTTTGGGGAGTAGAGAAGGGGAAAATGTTATCTTGTCAGTCTATCACCTCATGGGAGATGTAGATCAATGGTGGTCGTTGATTTAAAGCACAAAGGAAGATGAAGAAGTATCAAGTATGGAATGTAGAGAGTTTAAATAGATTTTCTTAGAAAAATACTTTCCTCCTGACCATCGAGCGGATATGGAAAGACAATTTCTGAGTATGAGGAAAAAATAGGATTTGAAAGTCGCAAAGTATGAGGCTAACTTTACAAGGTTACCAAGGCATGATGCAGATTATATATGTAACCCAAGAAGAAATATTGATCAATTATTGGTGGGTTAAAACCATTTCTCCATCTAGAATTAGTCTCAAAATCCTTCTCGTTGTATGAATATATTGTCTAATGTTTTATTAAGATAGAAAAGGAATTATCTATGTCTTACAACTTTAAAGTAAAGTAGGATAAGAAGAGATCTACTAAACAATCTGGAAATGGAAAGAAGTGGATAAAGGGAAAGTTGAATATCTATATGGAGGTAAATGTGGGAATAAACACCTTGGTACTTTCCTGAAGGGAATGGGAGCACATTAAAGTGTGGTGAAAAAGGCCACCAAACTCGTGATTGCAAGTGGAATAAATAGTCTTTTTAATGCTATAATTGTAAAGAAAATGGTCCTTATGAAAATAAATGTCCTAAGCGCCAAGGGAACTTACCTCAGAAAAGGTGAAGGGATCTAGGCCAAGCTTATGATATCACTACTGCTGAGGTTGAAGCTCCGAAAGACATGGTGTCAAGTAATTTAATTGTTTCCTCAAGTTTAGAAAATGATTTATTTGATTTAGGATCATTGCATTGTTTCATATCATCACCATTTTCTAAGAAAATTAGATATTTTAAATTTGACTTAACAAGGAAATTTTCAATCAAAACTCCCAAGGGAAGTATCATCGCAATAATGTTTTTTGAATCAGTTACCATTAGGACATATAAATGTTCTTTTTCTGCTGATCTCATCGTCATACCCATGATTGAATTTTATATAATCCATGATATGAATTGGAATTTGGACCATGATGCATAAATTTATTGTAAGAAGGAGGATAAAATTTTCGATGATGATAAAGAGTACCTTATCTTTAGAGCATAAACGTCACCACATTATACTTTTCTAGATCCACCCCCAGTAGCTCAACTAAATTCAATTATTTGGGTTGAAGTGTATGAAATAAGTATTGGAGAGGAAAATAATGTTCAAATAGAGGATGTACCTATTGTACAAGAATATGTTGATGTGCTTCCAGAAGATTTACTTTGACATCCTCCAGAATGAGAAATTATGTTTTATATTCATTTAATTCCTGGTTCAAGGCCCATATAAAAGACCCCTTATAGAATGGCCACTGAGGAATTATTGGAACTAAAGAAACAATTAGAGTAATTGTGTAATAGGGGATTTATTCACCCCAGTGTTTCTCCATGGGGAGCCCCTATCCTTTTTGTTAAAAATAAAGACGGATCTATGACGTTGTGCATTGACTACAGGAAGATAAATGCTATAACAATAAAGAACAAGTATCCCCTATCTCGCATGGATTATTTATTTGAATCACTTCATGGAGCTCAATATTTTTCAATGATTGACCTTCGATTTGGATATCATCAGGTGTGTGTCAAGAAGGAAGATATTCCGAAAATAGCATTTCGAAATAGGTACGAGCATTATGAGTTTACAGTAATTCCTTTTGGATTAACTAATGCACCCTCTATTTTCATGGATCTAATGAACAGAGTTTTCAAGGAATATCTTGACGAATTTGAAGTGTTATTTATTGATGATATCTTGGTATAATCCAAAAACTACAAAGATCATGAAAATCACTTGAGCATTATCCTAATGACTCTTAGATGAAATGAAATATAAGGGAAGTTTAGTAAGTGTGAATTCTAGCTTCAAGAGATTTATTTAAATGGCTATATTGTCCTTAAGGATGGAATCTTTGTTGATCCTTCTAAGACAATGGAAATCCACGATTGGCAGCACAAACGAGTATAACTGAGGTATGCAATTTTATTCATTTTGCAGGTTATTATCAGTGTTTTGTCCATAATTTCACCTGATTGGATAACCCATTAACCATTCTCACAAGCAGAGGGGTTAAATTTGTTTGGACAAAAGAGTGGGAAGAATGTTTTGAATAATTGAATAGAATATTAGTCAATGCTCTTATCTTGACTCTACAATTGGGGAATGATGTGTCTGTTATTTATAGTGATGCATCAAAGAAATGAAGTGGTTGTGTCCTTAGGCAGAATGATAGGGTTATTTCCATTGCATCATGATAGAAAAAAATTTACAAGACAAGCTATCCCACTCATGATATTCAGTTTGTAGTTGTAATCTTTGCTCTGAAGATATGGAGAGACTGTCTCAAGGGTGAAAAATGAGATATTTATTCTGATCACACGAGTTTGAGGTATATTTTCTCACAAAAAGAACTCAACATGAGGCAAAGGATATGGATTGAACTACTCAAGGACTATTATTGCACTATACATTACCACCCGGAAAGGGAAACTAAGGTGGAAGATGCTTTGAGCAGAAAGGATCGTGGAGTTTTGAACATGATGATAGTTGAAAGGGACCCTATTTTCATGGATCTAGTAAAAATGGATATGGGAATAATCTTGGAAGGTGAAACATCAATACTTTTCCAAATGGTTTCAAAAACATCTTTACAATAAAGGATAAAAATTTCTAAGGCTGATGATGAGGAGTTTCAAAAGAAAATTAAATCAGTGAATGATTGGAGATCGATCGACTTCATATAAGAAGATGGAATTTTGAAATTTGGGTAAAGACTTTGTGTTCCCGATATACTTGATATAAAAATGGAATTTTTGGATGATGTTCATAGATCCAATTTCTATATACCCCCTGGTAGTACCAAGATATATAGAGATTTGATGGAACATTTTTTGTGGGACAATATGAAGAGGGAGATTGCTGATTTTGTGTCAAGACGTATGGTTTGTCAACAAGTGAAAGCTGGAAGGAAACATCCTGGAGGATTCATGCAACCTTTTTCCATACCTGAGTGGAAATGGGATAATATTATGATGGGATTTGTCATGGGGCTACCAAAGACTCCTAGAAGTAATTATGCAATATGGGTCATTGTTGATCATATTACTAAGTCAACACATTTTCATACAATAGGAGAAGATTTACCACTTAAATGTCTAGAAAAACTATATATTAAAGAAGTTGTAAGACTTCATGGAGTACCCTTATCGATTGTTTCTATTCGTGATCCCCTTTTTACATCATGATTCTTAAAAATTCATCAGAAGGCTCGGGAAACTGAAATTCGTTTGAGCACTTCCTACCACCCTCAAATTGATGGACAATCAGAACGGACTGTTCAAACCTTAGAAGGCATGTTGAGATCTTGATAACTTGACATTCAAGTTATGTGGGATCAATATTTACCTCTGGTAGAATTTTCTTATAATAATAGCTTCCATTCATGTATTCAGATATAACTATATGAAGCGTTATATAGAAAGCGATGTCGCACACCAACTTGTTAGGATGATGTTGGGGAAAGAAAACTCATCGGCCCAAGACTTGCTGAGGAAACTATGGAAAAGGTGAGGGTTATGCATACCCCCATAAAAGCATCTCAATGTAGGCAGAAGAGATATGCCAATAACCGAGGGAAGGATTTGGAATTTCAGGTAGGAGATCATGTTTTCTTGAGGGTATCTCTATTGATGGGAGTTATACGATTCGGTTGGAAGGGTAAATTGAGTCTGAGGTACATCGGACATTTTGAAATTCTAGAACGAATTGTGGATATAGCTTACCATTTTGCAATATCATCAAGTCTCTCCAAAGATCACGATGTGTTCCACGTATCACTGTTGAGAAAATACATGCCTGACCCAACACAAGTTGTCACCTATGAAGAATTAGAGCTGGAACCCAATTTTTCTTATTGTAAAGATACTATCATAATTTTTGATACCATAGAACAAGTGCTGAGATACCAGACGACCCGTCTAATAAATGTTCTACAGAGAAACCATAAGATGGAAGAGGCAACGTGGGAACCCAAGGAACTTATGATGAAGAACCACCTGAATCATTTTATGCGGTAGTATTCTAGAAATTTATTGGTTGAAATTATTTTAAGGATTATAGAGTGTAACACCCCAATATTCAACTATATTTTTTCTTTTGAATAATACAATTGCTTGTGTTTTATGCAACTTTGAGTTCAAATACACCACAACCAATCAAACTAGCTTTTATGAATAGTATTACCCACTTTTTTAAATTTCATAACATTTATCTTTCAAAATGGACTTCATTATTGGATTTAGAATATCGAAATTAGTTTAGGATGAATTTTTTGTATTTTTATTAAAACATTCAATTTTTGATGAATAGTGAAAAAAATCTCTGTTATTGGTTAAAACTGAATTTTTATTTAAATAATTATTTATTTTATTTAAATTTTTTTTGGGTAAAAATAGATATATAATACCTATATAAGTTCAATGTAATTCATTGTATTAATTTTATAATAGCTTTAGATATATAATTTTTTTTGAACCTTTTACCGTCTTTTACCCACATCCTATGAGAATTTACAAATTTGCATAAAAATTAATTTTACCACATCTGTGAGTTGAATTTCAAAACTCCAAGATACACGGTTAATATTAGTAAGTAAAATGTTGTTTAATAAGTTGAAAATAATTTTTGGTGGATAGTGACTTTTTTACTTTTATTTACCACAGTAAAAATTAAATATGGAAATTAAGGGTATAAATGATATTATAATTACCCTAACACATGTCTTAATTCTATTAGATAGGTATAATTCGACTACAACGGACCTTAGGAATAAAATATGATCCTCTTTGGTCAACATAGATTATATTAGGACATTTATTATTATTTTATTTAAAGTAGTGTTAAAAGAGTTAAATTCAAAGTTTAATAAATAAACAATTTTTGATATAGTGTTATCAACAAGATAAATTTGACTATTAATATTCATTAGAAATAAAAAAATATTTCCTACAAAATTTTATTTTATTTATAATTTTTAGATATTGAATAATTAAATTTATTTATGACACAATGATGATGCATTAATTAACTTATTAATGTAGGATTAAACAATTGATATTTTAAATATCCAAATAAATCTAATTTGAGACTTTTAATGAATTAAACCAATTTTAAAGGTTAATATAATAGGTTTTGGTTGATTAAATGAATTGTTTTGAAGTAACAATGCTATTATGAATTTAACAAAAACAAAATACCAAATAGTGTCAAAATTGACATAAAAGAGTTTTTAAAAAAAGTACTATATTATTAATAGATGTTCTATTCATAAAAATATAAGTTTTGGCCAAAAATATTAAATAATATTATATATGTCAATAATGAACAACTTGAAGTTTTCTTGGAAGTTTATTTTAAGTTTATTAACCATATAATATAAAAAACACAAAGAGATATTGTAAATGACAAACTATTTAACTAAGAGTTAAATCTAAAAGATAAGGTTATTAACCTCTCTAAAACCTATTTTTTGATAGGTTCTAGACCCATCTCCACCATATCCTTTATATAATTTATTTCGGATCTATTATAAACCAAAAATTATTTTATTATAAATTAATATTTCAAAAATTTCTTGAAGTGACCCTCACCTCTCTTATAAATGGGTACTTCCCCTTCTCTCAAATTGACACCTTCAAAGCCACTTGGCTCAGCTAACCCCTGCCCAAATATTCTCCCAACTATCCTACCTTCATCCTATAGGCCTTGAATTAGTCATAAATCCATCCTTTGTGCTCTTTTGATCAAATGAAAAGGAAGAAACTTAAGAAGAGGTAAATATTTCATTACCTTTTTCATGTTCTTTTCTTCTACAACTTCCTATTTCTTTGTTGTTTACATTTTAAATAGTAGATCAAATATATTCTATATACTTTGATTTTATTATATATATGGTACAACCATATTCATTATTCAATCCATCCTATAAATGACAAAGTCACCTTACGTGCCTACGTACAGATTACCGTATCCACGTCGTGGTGTAGTTTGTTATTCAAACACATCATCATTTGGATGGGTATAATAATTATTAAAATAGAGGTAAATATTAAACATAACATGATAATTATTCTGTATATGTGATATAACATTCAATTATATACGATTTTAATATCAAAAGAATTATATTGTCACTCGTGTGTACGTACGGATTACCGTCTCCATGAACGCTATAAGATTCATTCTCCATCATATCCATTCAAGAGTAATTTTAATTTTATGATTTAAAATAATGTTTAAGGATATAATATAATCCCGAATATGAATAATATATATCCTATCCATAAATAACATGGCTTACGTAACCAAGCATATAAATTAAAACGAACCAGTTAACACTTGAAACGATGATAATACTAAAATATTATTAACAGTGAAATATTATAAGATCGTATATGATATCATATTTATGTATATAGTTATGGTATAATTTAATAAAAATGGTTTAACTATTATAAATGATGTTAACATATCATCTACTAAATAAAAGTAAATGGTAAGGGTTAATTTCACAATCTCTTTATTATCCGAGGTTGATTTACATGTGAGTATCTACTGGGACCTCTTTATCATCAACACCTATGTTTCTTAAAAATGTATTTCAAAAAAAATTATTATTTAATAGACAATGGGTTAAATTAATTTATATCCTTATTTGACCTTATAATTTTTTTATAGGAATATTTCCGTCATTTTCCATACAAGGTACTTTTTTGACATTTTCGACAAAATTTAGGTAAGAATGTTTATTTTAACTTATACAGTGGGTGCAGATATTTTTCCACCATTATAACATAGTTGAAGCTTCCCTTACAAGATTATAAAAATATTTTAAAAATAAATCCTTTCTTTTATAAATATATCCCTTTTAAATTATTGAAAAATAGAAAGAGATATTTCTCAAAAAAAGTTATGATTTCATCTATGTCAACATCCTTTGATGTATTTTAAGCTTATTGATGTTGATTTATTATGATTCAAAACTTCCACATTGTATTGAAAATTATGTGATATATTTCACCTTGGATGTTTTATTTTTACACCATTCCTGGTTTATGGATAAAGTATTGACATTGTTTATGATATTTTTAATATGAATGTTTATGTTATGTTTAAACCTTTTTCATATCAGGAACGCATTGGACATAGTAAGTGACATGTAGAGCCTGCTATAGCTCCTCGATGCATTGGTAGGTCTCATGAGACAAACTACCATCCTGTCACAAGTCCTCGACAAAATCATATTTGTTTTTTTGGCACAAGGCCTTAACTATGTGGTTTTGAAGTATGGCATTATGCATTCCATCATTTTGAAATTGGCTATTGATATTGTATGTGTCTATTCGAATAGTAGAATATCCTTGTGAATAAATAAATGGAATTATTTTATTTTATATTTTCCATATTATGCTGAAGTTCAAGTTTAAAAGGCTTTTGTTTTAGTCTTATACATTTCCTTAAATGTTTATTCTTATTTATGAAAGTTTCTGCTATATTGTTATCCGTACAGAGCTTCTGAGCTCACCCCTTTCTATGTTTTATTTTTCTAAGGATGCGAAGAAGTATATTATGACTGACCTGCTAGGATAGTCTAAGGGATATGAGTGTTGGCTAGGGAGATTATGTTTTTGTAGTTTTTCATTTTATAATGTAATGTAAAACATATGAATGTATCTAGTATTTCCAAGGCTACTAAAGAAATGGGTATTTTGAGACTTGATCTCTTATGATCATGCCAATGTTATGTAGTAGTGCACCGATTCTAGGTAAATAGGGTCAGGGCATTGCATTAACCATATGAAAAATATAAAGAAATAATAAAATGTTATTATTTCACATTTATTTCTGATGAATCGATTGTCTTTCTTACACCTCAAAGATTTATAGTATTTTTGTTATTAAATTTATCATGAACATTCACTTTTATTTGATTAATATTATCTGTCACTATAGAACAATATTTAAAAATTAATATTCCATCATTTCTATATTTTCACTTCCAAAAAACATTCTCCTATTTGGAAACAAAGTATGTGTTATTCAGGATGTCCTGTGTATTTTATTTTCACTCTTTTAAAAAGGATGTTTTATTAATCCTTTTTATGTGTGTTTAAAAAATGTATTTTAAAATGTAAAACCCATAATTAATGAGATAAAATTAAAATTTTGAGTATCAAATTTACTAAATGGTGGAGAATTTAATATCTTTAAATTTAAAAAACACTATGTTTAATGGAGTATACAATAAACAACGATGAGCCTAAATCAACTATGAAATATTATTATTTAAATGTAATAATTATACCCTAGCAATTAATTTTGATGGTGTAAAAATAAGTATCTAAATTATGAAATATATATAATGTTTCTAATAAATAAAAATTTATTTAGTAATTCTATGTAAATAATAACTCAATTTTTTATTAATATGATTTTAGGCTTCGAAATTTGTTTTCTTCAAAAAAGGTTGTATTAATTTTTTTTAGAAAATATTAAAATAAATTTGGGGAACATTTATAAATTTTCATTGATTGATATGATTTAATTTTTTAAGTCATCATATCTCAATTATCTTAGAATGAAATTTTAGGGATTTTTAAAAAGATTGATTTTCTAGTGAATAGTGAAAAATAACTATCTTTATAAAACATTATTTTATTTTTTGTGAAATGTATCATTATGATTTTGAATTTAATACTAAATTAACACAATTATTATTTAATTAGATAAAATCTTACTAATTAATTATGAATTATAATTAGACTTTATTTTGCTATTTTTTCTTTTTTGGTCATAAAAATGCTTTTTTCTAATAACTATTTTTTGTTTCCTTTAATGAATTTATATTAAAATTGATTTATTCCTATTCTATAAATTTTATCTTGAAAAATGTATTGAATATTGTTAATATTTATGTTAAAAATTTTCAAATATGGATCATTTATTTTTGGTCATTATGAATAATAGCATTACTAAATATTATAACCTCAATAAGGGTAAATCTGGTAATTAATGATAAAAATATTATAATAAGGACTAAAAATAACCCCTATACCTAACTTTAGTATGTTATACGAGTTTTTTTGGACCATACACATCTAATATTTTAATTTATATAAATTTAATCCATTTTTATTTCAAAATGACTTATATTATTTTTCGTAAATACAAAGTCAAAAATATCACTCTCTAGCTTCTAATATGTAATATTTTTTTGAAAAAGGTAAAAACAACTTATTTTCATTTATTAAAGGTAATTCCAAAATCAATTTTTCTTTTCATCATGGTAATTTATTTTTAATTTTTAGTGATGAAATAGTTCTGTTAAACAGTTACGCAACGCCAAAACAGTGCTTGTACAAGCAGTAGAAAAATCAACCAAGTAATTTTAAAAAACTCTAAAAGTTATATTATTTGGGTGAGTTATAGTGTTCCATTAAATGTTATGATAAAAGTAATATATTATAAATTTTATAACTGTATATATAATACTTTCATTATTTTTATGTTATTTTCAAAGTCAAATTATGTGAATAGTTCTAAAATGACATTAATAGAATTGTATATAAAATAATATTTAATTATATTATTTTAAAATCATAAAAAACAACAATGATGAAAATTAGGACACAAATGTTTTAAAATATATTATAGTTTCCATTTATTAGCCAATTTTTAATTTAAATGTAAAATTATAAACCTTTAACCTTTAAAAGGTAATTATAACAGTTAAGGTTAAAATTTGTAAATTTAAGGGTTAGTCCAAACATTAATCTCTAAAATGATATGAAAACATATAAACGATTTGATTAGATAATTATATAGAGTCAATATACTCCTTATATTTGAATCCATATAATTTTAGAACCATTTTACGTGAGTTAGATGCATATTATATTATAATATTTTATGTATTTTTAAAAAATGTCAATAGTTATATTTTATAGTAAATAATAATTTACTAAACAATTTAAAATTTTTAAAAATAATATATTCATCCCTTTAAATGGTTTAAGGTTTAAAATATCAACAATGGTTTGTTTATGGTTCACTTTTCCATTTATAGTAACTTTTTACCCATAAAGAGTATGAAACCTAGATATTACGGTAATTGTAAAATGGGTTGACATGGGGTAATAACAAATATATAAGTGAAAAATGAAAATATAAACTTGTTAAAATTTTATTGGATGGGATTATATTGAACCATACTAATAATATATTCAAATTATTTTAATTTTGAATCATTTACAAATGAAAATTTATTTATATTAATTTACTACTTTAAGAAATTCTAAGAATCCCCTCCCATCATTTATAAAAGGACACCACTTCTCCTCTCCTATACATACATAAAGAGTATTTTTCTGATAATAACTAAAAAATACCTTCATAGAATCCCTCCCCATATTCAATTGGTCTTATTTTGGGTTTAATTCAAACCTTAGAGAGATAAATGTGTAAAGAAAAGGAGGTAGTCTGAAGAATAGGTATAACATTTTACAAAATGTTTTTGTTTTAATCCTTCTTCAATATCCTTCAAATGTTATCCAAAAATCATAAATAATAACAAAAATATCTTAAATGTACTAAGATATTTTTATGTTAATGTAATAACAAATATAAAACTCATATTTCATAAAATGGTAAATGAAACTGTCATTTGTATGTGCAGAGAACTACTGCCTCATGAACTAATGAAATTATATTTCCATCACCTCCTCTAAAAACTTTTAATAATGATGTATTTAATTTGTACATATGATATTAGTAATATATTAATAGTTATATAAGGATAATATATCTTCTATTTTTTTACCTTTCTACACATTGAAAATATATAAATCGGTCATGCGTACATGCCGATTACCACAACCACAAAGCGATGCACTTCATTTTTAATAACCAAATCACATGTGTAACACCCCATGATTTGAAAACAATACTATGTTCGATAGATTACATTACACATAACTCCATGCTTAAATGAACTCCAAAATATAATTATTTTAACACCACCATTAGAAACATTCCATTAAATTGATTGGTGTGAAATGAATTATATATATTATGGAATATATATTAATTTCATGTTAAAGAAAAATTTATTTAGTCTTAGGAAATAAAAATAATTTTTTTAATAAAGCCATTTTATTCTTCAAATATATGTTTTATTCAAAAAATAATTTTCATTACATTATAAGATTAAATAAAAAAAATTAATTTTCAACACTTTTATAAAATTTATTTAACAAAATAAACATAATATTTCTAATCAGGGCATCAAAATTAACTTAGGTTAATTTTAAGGGAATTTTCTTAAAAAGATTATTTTTGGGATAAAGGTATAAATATTGTTTTTATGAAATAACATAAATCTTATGAATAAATTACCATATGATCATGATTTCAAATTTATTAACCCTAATTATTTATCAAAATTTATTTAATAAACCACATAATAAATAAGGAGGTACATTTAGAAACATATGCATGGAAATTATTAAAACCACGATTTTAACCTTAAAAACTATTTTTTTGAGTTATATTCATAATATATTCATAATATATTTTTTCAATTTTAAACAACAAATCGAATAAAATTTATTAGATTTTTGTAATAATTTTTTACAAATTATTTTATTATTTTACCGCCAATTTAAGGCATTAAAAAGTTACAATGGTAAAAAATGATTTATTGTGGTATATATAAAATAATATAATAGGTTAGAGTTAAAATTCAAAGGCTTAGAATACCAAAAAAAATAAAACAATAAATGGGTGGATTATGTGTTGTTCAACCTTAACATTATATTAAAACTTTATTTATCAATATTCTTTTTTGAAATTAATGTCAGTCAAATGTGGTTGGATTCAAATATAAATAACCATTATTTAATCATGTTAAACCGCCCATCCTCAATTATAATACCACTCCACTACTCCCACTTTTTCTTCCTAAGACGTTATTATATTTAAATAACTTCCAAATTATCTCCTACCCACTCTCTCAATATCCATGTGCTATAGTTATCACCCAAAACCAATCCCTAATTCCTTAAGGGGTCTTTCAAGGAGTTGATATTCGAGAGGGTAACATTCTCAAACAACCTTTCTTAATATCTTTTATATTTCTACCTTATCTTTACCTCATTTTTCTATATATGAGTAATATCCCAAGTATCTTGTATGTAATGTAATTTTATATTTCTAATGTAATATCTTATATCCATAAATTTTATTACCTCATCTCTTTTAAATAAACCAAACCATTGTCTGAATTATTACATTTAACCATCTACGTGGATAATGATTTTTTGCATTAATATATTAAATTATGGTAATAAAAGTATTATTATAGTTTAATAATATTTTCATAGTTATATTATAACCAATTTCATATTCTTGATCTAATATATATATAATATAAAAAAAACAAAACTAGTTCATGATGATTGGAAAACCCGCCAAATTAAACTAAATATTTATCATTAACATTTTATCAAATGAATCATCCTCATGTAAGAAATAAAAATTATATATGGTAAAATTTTAAAAAAATTAAGCGAATCAAAACCATTTAATTTTTCTATTTGAGTTATTTTACAATTTGATAAGAAAATACGTAGATATAAACAAGTGAACCAGCCATGAAACCAGAAAAGAAATGCACCCAAAATAATAGAAACAATGAAATATTATTAATGAATTGGTGGTAAGATGTTATAAAAGTATAAGATATAAAATTTTAAACATGCATATATTTATTTAATTAATTAATAATATACTTTAAACAAATATATTGGAGGTTAAAGTAGAAAAAACTAAAGGGAGGGGTGACGTAAGGGTTTCTCAAATCACTTTTACTTCTATGAGATATATTCCTTATTCAATACTTATTTCATTTATGTTTTGTATATACTACCCTGGGATACATCATATAATTAATATAGTTATCTTGATGGTATTCACCATTTAATGTGTTAATTATTACCTTTATGGGTAATATGATTCGACTAATTACAAGTGGTAAGGGATTTCATAACTCAAAATCCATTCATTGGGTTAAACATCCATGTTATTAATTATTTCATTTTAAGATTATGTGTGAAATATATTTTTATTATATTATGTTTTATTTAAGTATTTTTAGGAATATTTTCAGCAAATAAATATAATCCAATCACATTATTAATGCTCACATCAATGATATGGTTTTTTTAAGAGGTTTTCGTTTAATGAAATTATGTTTTTAAAATTTCTATTGAAACTCACTTTTTCTTCCATGTCCATGTTTTATAAAATTATTAATTTTTTTAATATTATTATATAATTCTTTAAATTAATTTTCATCTATCTTTTACTTTTTAAAAAATGTTTTGAAATTTATATTGTTTTTTTCAAACAATGTTCTTTGATAATTTTCTGAAAAAATATAGAAGGAATATTTTTCTTTACATATACGACATGAGTTCTTTCCCAATGTAATGTTTCCATAAAACATTGAATCATACGTTACATGTTTACAAAGTTGTTTTCAAATAAATTAATTTTTTATTACACGATCAGTTCTTATATTCTAAAAATTATGTATATAGTACAACTAGTATTTTCCTCAAGAAATATTTTAGTAATCTGTTTAAATTATTTTAATTTTTGTCAAGAACCTTTTTCAAATCTTATATTGAGGATGTAATATAATAATAGAATTAATCATATTCATTTGAATGATTTATGATCATTTTGAATAGGTAATTATAGATATTTCTTATGAATAGTTCATCCAATATGGATAATTATTCATTTTGATACGGCATGTTGATTCGATTGTATTATTTATTCACGTTAGGAAAGAATTGGAATTCATAAGTGACATGTGAGGCCCAAAATTTCCCATCTATTCCTCGATAGGTCTCATTAGAAAAATCATATTGTGCTTCTCCAAGTCCTTACCCACTTATTTTTAGATGTCTTGGTTGAGGCCTTGATGGTACGTTTTAGATGTCCATCATTCTGCATTCCATATTTATTAGATTAGTTATTGATTTCCAAGTGATTATTTGATTAGTATAATATCCCTGGCTATGTTTTCAAAATAATTTTAATATTTATATGGAATTATATTATAATATTTTATTTTTTACATATTATTCTCATGTTATTGATTAAATTTTATGTGTTTTAGTTATTTAACATTTTATAATTGTAATTTATTATTTATAATATCTTCCATTATATAAATTCGTTTAATGGTCGTCGATGCTAACCCCTTTCTTATGTTTTATTTTCCCCCAATATGTAAATAAGTTTATTATGATTTATATGTTGGTGTAATCCAGAAGAAAAAATATGTTCTCAAGTTATTTTCAATGTTTTGTTTTATATTTTCAAGTATAATTAAAGGTTCAAGTATGTATCAAGTTTTCCAAAAAAACTGAATTATTCAGTCCTTAGGTATATTATTCCTTTTCTATTATGAAAATATAATAAATCAATGACTTACTTTGTCCTACTTGGTTTGGGGTCTTCATTGACGATATCATAGGAAGTTTTCTAAAAAACATGGGAACCATATTTAGTAAAATAAAGAATATGGAACATAATCTAATAACTAACATTGAGGATAATTCTTCATATAGGATAATATCATATGGTTTTTGAAATGTCCATGGATAACCTAGGATAAACCTAAAGACTCATATATTGAGAATAAAATGTCATTATTTAGACATAATTTGAATAATATTTGTTCACTCCAATTAGTGTAGTTTGATTATTACACTTTTTTTTATGGTTTTAGTTAATGGTGGGAAAAAGAAAGAATTGGGTTAAAATTGAATGTTATAGAAAATGTTTGTTTGATAGACTTAATATGATGATTAATAGAGTATAGGATGATGTTTATATTTCTAATAAATTATCACATTATAATATTACAATCATGCACATTAACCAAGTCTTGGACTCACCCAAGAAGATAAAGATAGAGTTCGCAGAGAGCTCAGATATTGGATACCATAAAGAAAAGAATATTCAATTTCTTATCATCTAAGAATGTTAGAGGAAACACCCAAATTATTGTTTTATAGGAACAAGACGATTTTTTGGTTTAAAAATAATGATATATATCAAGTAATTTCTGACGAGAAATGAAAATATTTGAATAATAGTATCACTAAGGTATTATCAATGGTTGAATGTTTTAAATGTGGAATGTATGATAAATATGAAAAAATATTTCCTATGGGGGAAACTCTTGAAGAGAATCAGTATTGTTATAAAATTAATGGTTATACTTATAAAGATGATGACACTAAAAATGACAAATAAAAGGACTCTGGAATAAAATGATGAACCGTTTTTAATAGATTAAGAATAAGGAGGAATGATTATGTCCTTCTATTTTTTTATTCAGTAATTATTTTATAAAATTATAAAAAATATTCTAGTCTTAATAATAAATATATATATTTGGATTTTATTGTATTACTTCTTTTTTAACGATTTGGAAGCATGTGATAAATAGTACATGTAACCAAGATAAGTGATTCAGTTGTTAGTTGATCTTTTGGATAAAAATGATTTTGAAAAGATAACCTTAAATATGTGTGATGTTGATATAATAATTAAAAGGCTATGTTTATGGGATATTATTTTTGACCATGAATTTTTTTATTTATTTTATGGTTTGTTTTATCTTTGTAGGGTTTACAACAATATCGGGTAAAAGAAATATATTTGAAAATATGATATTTGATTTTTGGAAGCATACCTTTTTCATTACAGTTTTATTTTGATCAAGGTATTAAAATATTTAGTATGTGACATTAATATTTATAATATTTTGTTTAGGGAATCTCATTTCAAGTTGATTTTGAAATTTAGTGACCTTCCATGTAAATTTCTTGTCATTGAATTTGGACATATATATTTATGATGGGTCATAATATTAACTACTTACGGTGTAAAATTACATAAATATTGGATATAATTGTTTTTAGATAATATATTCTATCTATTTTGGTTTTTGGATTGGTTTATTGGCCAAAAGAATGACTTGTGGATCTTATGATTCATTAAAAATACTTCTAGCATGAAAAATTCACCATCAATATCCATTTCACAGCATAAGTGAAAAATTGGAAACATGTCAAAACATAACCAGAGGATTATATTATTTTTGTAAATAAAGAATTTATATTTCTTAAGTGATTTATCCAAATATAAAAATAATTAATCAGCTATAGGGAAAGTATTTTGCAACAAAAAATTTTTAATTTAATTTTCTTTCAATGAAATCAATGGAATTTTAACCCATTATATATATATTGTTTTTATAATAAAATGTATAATTACCATGTTCAATATCACTCTCCATCATAACTTGATAGTCAAATTTCATTTCTACGTCCATATTTTCAATTTAAACTACTATTCCCTTATAGAGAAACCCATTTTTGTGGTGACATTCACATTTCCCATTCCCTATTGCTAAGAGGAACCTTTTTAGGATGTGGGATTTCTAAAAGGCTATTTTAAATTTTTGTCTATATGATTAAAAATCACATGTTCAAATTTCAAGGATTCAATTTTTTTAAGGGGGAGAATGTAACACCCCAATATTTTAAAATAACACTATGTTGATAGCTTCTGTTTTAAAGAACACCGAGCTTCAAAAAACACCAAAATATCGTTATTTTAAAAATAATTTAATAAACTATCCATTAATCTAGTGAATTTAAATAGTATTAACAATATTACGAAATATATTTTAATTTAATGTTTGGTACAAATTTATTTATTCTTAAGAAATAAATAAATAAATTTTAGTAAAGTCATTTTATTCTTTAAATATATATTCTCTTCAAAAAACTTTATTACATTATATGATACAATAAATGAAATTTATTTTCTACAATTTTGGAAAAAAAATTAAAAATAAAATTCACATTTGTAATTTTAAAATCAATATTATCTTAAGGTTATTTTTTGGGGATTTCTTAAAAAAGATTATATTTGGATTGTAAAGATAAATTTCAGTTTTTAGGAAATACAATAACTCTTATGAAATAATTATTATACCATCATGATTTCAAATTTACTAACCCTTATTACTGATAATAATTTATTTTATGAATAACATAATACATAAGTTGTTATATATAGAAACATATTCTTTTCAATTTTTAAAACATTGATTTTAGCCTTAAAAACTATTTTTATGAGTTATATGAATAAAATATTTAGAATTTATTTTTATCACATTAGAAAATTTTAAAAACTAAAATGGATTATATATTTTTAATTTTGAGGTCCAATTTAAGTTATAAGGTCATTTTAATTTTTAGGCATGAAAAGTTATGGTAGAAAGATAACATACTGCAGTACAGGTAAAATAATATATCAGGTAAAAGATGAAAGGTAAAGGATTAAAATACATAAAAATAAAACATAAAATGGGTGTTATATGTATTTATAAACCATAACATAAATTTATAAAATTAGTTATTAGTATAATTATTTGGGATTAATGCTACCCAAATATAGTTGTCTTTAAATATAAAATAATAATTATTTAATAACTTAAAATCACTGATCCAAAAGTATAAATACCACTCCTCACCAACACCTTTCTCCTGAAAAGGAATGAATATATTAGAATATCCAAAATCATATCTTACCCACACTCCCCATGTTTATTTTATTCTGATCTCCCCTAATGACCAATTATATATTCCTTAATAGGTCCTTTAAAAGGGTGATATCCAAGTGGTAATTTTCTCAAGAAACTTCTCTTAATTTCTTTCCTTTTTCTAATTTTCATAACCTATTTTATCCATTAAGGAATAATAAAAATATAATCATTTATATAATGGAATTTTATATTTTTAATTTAATATATTATATCAATCCCTTTTATTACTTCTTGTTTAAATTAATGAATCAATTGTCCAAATAAGGGTAGTAAATAGTCTCCATGCAAAATGAATTTTCATTTCCCATTATCACCTTCAAGGCTGGTAATAAAAGTGTTATTATGTTTAAATATAAATTTAATTTGTATATTATCACATGTTTAATGTTTTGGAACTAATATATTGAAAAAATATTTAATAAAATAAAACTAGTTCATGATGGTTGGAAAAACCACCAAATTAAACAAAAGATTTGTCAATATCATTTTATCAAATGAATAATACTCATGTTAGAAATGTAATTATATGTCGGAAATTTAAGAATATATAATTTCATGAATAACATATCATTTCAATTATTTATATTAATTTATATTTTACATGAAAATATATAATTATACACAAGTTAACCACCCATGAAAACATGATACAAAAACACACACAATAATAAAATTAATGAAATATTATAAATTAATAGGGGTAATATTCTATAAAGGTATCATATAAGGTATGATAAATTTTAATATGTTTATATAATGAATTAATAACATTATTTAATCCTTTATAAATGATGTTAAATTACACAAAACTAAAGGCAATCGTGATGTAATAGTTTCTCATATCACTTTTACTTCTATGAGATATATGTCTTATTTACTACTTATTAATTTTTTTGTGTAAATAATTAACATAGATATATCATATTAGGAATATCATTATCTTAATTCTATAATTTTTTTTCATTTGATAATGATTACCTTAATAGGGAATATGGTTCGACTAATTACAATCTGTAAGGGATTTCTTAACTCAATTTCCATTCATTGGGTTAAACTTCTATATTATTGACTATATAATGCAATGATTTTGTATAAAATGTTTTTTGATTATCTTATATTGAATTATCCCTTGTTTAATTTGGATTTATAGTAGATATAGATAATATAGTCATTTTATTAATTCTCACTTCAATGATATGATATTTTTTAGAGACTTTATTTTATGAAATTATCCTTTTAAAATTTTCCTTAAAAATCCTTTTTCCTTCTGTTACCATGTTTTAAAATATTGTGTCCAAAAATTGTATTAGTATTATTTTAAGATTTTTTAAATTCATTTTTACACTTGATCATCTTTCTACTAAATTATTTGAATGGTATAATTTTTTTGTTTTCTAGGCAAGGTTATTTGAAATTTTTTGAAAAAAATATGGAAGGAATAATTTTTAAATACATAAATGAAGTGAGAGTCTTTTCCCACTGTCATGTCACATTAAAACATTGTAGATTCATTTACAAGTTTAAAATATTATTTTAAATTATATTTGTAACATCCTAGGTAAATGAAGAATATGAAAATTTTCATATTTATTAATAATTGTGAATTAAATATTAATTCTACTTTAAAGGGGATTCTATGTTTGATAGAGTACCCGATACACAATAATGGGTTTCATTGAAATCTTACGTTGCACACTAAAAATATAATATTATTATTTGAAATGGTAGTTAATGCCTAGTCATTGTATTGGTGGGAATAAATAAAACAAACTACAATATTATTATACATGATTTTTGTATTTTTTTACACCTATCTAATAAAATTTAGAGGCTTAAAATAAGTAAAGAATTCTATTTGAAGCCTAGAAACTCTAATATTCACTAAAAGGTCGATTTACCGTCTTTTAATGGTGAACCCTATTTAAATCTTTTTTAATCACTTTTATATGTTCTATTTGACAAAATAAAAATATTATTTATAATCGGGACACCAAAATATACTTTGGATGTAATTTTGGAATTATCCGATAATGTTCTTTTTTTAAGGAATTGTGAAAAATTCTGTATTTTAATTCAAATGTGCATATTAATTGGATTTATTTATATGGTTATATTATTTTTTTAATTGGTTTTATAGTGTAATTAAAATATATTTTTACCCCTTAATATAATCTTAGTAATTCTATGTAATTTCATTTTGAAATTGGACATAAACAAGTGTCAATCTTTTGATAGTTATTATTTTTTAAAAACACGCTATTTGTTTTAACAATGGGAATTAATTTTAAATTAATTTTTTCCACTTATATGTTTTGAATTTGGAAAAATAGATTCCATATTTGGGATTAGTAGGTCCAAATTGTGTAAATAGGCAACTTTTATTTTTAGACATTTTAAATATTTACTTCAGTAAATATTTTATTTTCCATGATTAAAAGGTAAAAATAATCCATAAGGGTAAAATATAATATTATAATAATATTAAATTTCCTTAACATGTGTACTAATCATATTTTATGGTAAAAAGCTGACCATGGGCATACATGGGTTGAATTTGGGACCCCATTGAGCCACATGGGAGTAATAATGACACTTTATATTAATTAATTTTAAGTAAAGACAAAAATGACATAAACAAATATCTTTTCGTGATTAGCTTTTTACGTGGGATTATATAAGCTATCTTTTCGACTATAATTACTATTTGAAAAGATAAAAATATTTACTACATTATGGTATTAATTTTATAATTTTTTGGACATCTAATAAATTAAATTATGTATGACACAATAATGACGCAATATTTACCTTATTAACAAATGATTTAAATAAATAAGATTATATATATGAAAAAAATATCCAAAACCAGTCCTATTTTTATAGTATTATCTTATTTCTACCATGAGTCATATTAATATTTATTTTACTTATTAGGTGACCTTTTGAAACCTAATATGTGTTTAAAATAAAACAATTGTTTCAAACTTTCCTAAAGAGCCCCTCCTCTCCCTTATAAAAAGCCTTCACTTCTAACTCATTACTCAAACTTCTCAAGCCTTTTGATCGTACATCCTCTGCTCAAATAAGGTCCCAAGATCCCTATATTAATCCTAGAAGACTTACCTTAGGCATAAATCACTCCAAGAAACCCTTTTGGTTCAAACCAAAGGGATTTACCCGATTTAAAGGTAACATCTTATCTTAAGTTCATTAGTTTTATTTTACTTCTCCAACCCCTAAAATAATTTTATTACTTTATTTTTTTACAAAAAAATTATCCTCAATATACTAGGATATTTTTATGACAAGTATTCGAACTAAACTAACACACACCTCCATCTGATGGGTGAAGAACATACAGTTTCTGTGAATGGAAAACTAACACCTCACGAAGTGATTATTGTTCAATTATCTAATACCGCCTCTCATGGTGGCCATTAGGATTAAATTTAACTTATTTATGATATATATTATATATTTTTTCTATATTCTTCTTTAATTTTTATTTACAAACATACCTTTATACCTTCCAATATGTGTAAACACAATAATTTCATTTCAGGAAGTGCGGACTACCACCCCCTCAAGGTGATATGATTCGTTCTTGACATGCATAGAACATATAAATATAGAGTTAATGAAATTATGTAACATATATATCATATGATATTATACATGAATTATAATATACCACTGTATAATTATGTTTTTAATCCATTAAATATTAAATAGAAATGAAAGTTGCCTTCATGCGTATGTACGACTTACCGTATCTATGAACGATGCATTTCATTTCTTATCTCCAAATGTTAAGTAATATTATATATATATATATACATATTCAATGGATATATATGATATATATGATATCTAATTCATTAATATCATTCTGGAGATAATGGTGTTTTGACCACATGGAAAAATTGTATTTATAACAAGTTCATTTTTAACTCAAATTCTGAACATCAACAAATGTCCGATATGAACTCAAATAATTAACTAACTATTATTGCAAGGTAATAAGTGATATAAAATTAATAATAAAAATTATAAAGTTTATTAATCAAGTATAAATTAACTTAAGTTTATTATTCAGGAAGAACAAGGAATATACGAGTCAAGTTGGACACGAGGTAAGGGATTTCTTAACTCGCTTTTAATTCTATGAGATTTCCATTGTTCACAACTTATTTATTGCATGTGGTGCATTATGTACTACCATTTGATATATATTATCATGATTCTATTTATATTCATGGAATTATTTTATTCATTTGGTGATTATTAACATTTCTCATACTAATCGATTGATTACAACGTGGTAAGGGTTTTTCATCTCACTTTTTATTCCTGTGAGATTCATGCTATATTAGTCACTATTTTCTTTTGTGTGGTGGATGTACTGACCATGATTGTATTATTTATGTAATATAATTTAATTTAGGGGTATTTAAATATTCATTTTTTGATATTTCTTTAATGGGGTGCATGTTTCATAAGTTACAAAATCGGTAAGGGAACCTTTCACCCTCTTTTTAAAAGACTTAGTTTTGTTATGTATTTTAATTTACATATAATTATGTTGGGATATATTCTTATATATCCTTATTGATGTAAATTTTATTTACAAGTGATGAGATATAATTTTATCTCTCATCAACTTATTTTCTGAATTTTAAAGTGACACTGTTAGGCTACCGGATTTCTGTAAGAAAACATCATAACCTAATTTCAATTTTTGGGTCGAACATATACTTCTTGATTATGTCATGCTATGAATATTTTTGAATAACCAATGATGGTTTTACACTTAATATTCACTTATATTGGGTGTATTTATATTTGTAACACATAATTATGTAGTTGATTTGTCCTTAATCTAAGTATAACACCTTTATAAGGGATTTTGTCTCAATTTACATTTCCATTCGGACTTCATTGTTGATATGCACCAATTAACTCTTATATGGTGTATATACTATCCTTTGGCATATTATTTCATGAATACCTTTATTCCCATGATATTATTAAGTTCTGATTAAATGTTATTCCTCAATTATATGTATTCTAGGCTCTCTCATTTTGTTAAAAAATCTTTAACTAAAATATCATTTTGAATGTTTTAAAGGTTTATTCTTATAAATATTTCACATTAATGTCCATGTTGTATAAATGGTTTTAAGAATTTATTCATATGGACATGAATGTTTGGGAATTTAAATTTCATTCAAAAGATTCAAAGTGGTATGGGACACTTTGATTCAAAAATATCTTTATTTAATATTTTAAATGGTTTTGAAAATGGTTTGATAAAAGCTTTAATTTTTGTCAATATTTTGAAATGATATATTGTGATTACAATGTTGAAAAGTTATCCTACCATTAAGTTTTTTTATGGGTTATGAATACGTTATGGCTATTGGGCATTGTTTATGTATACAGGTTGTTCCGTGATAAACCTAGGGCAGGTGAGCCCGAGATAGCACTCCAATGCATTGGGTAACGTGAAAGTGGTAAACATTAATGTTTCTCATAAGAGATTTAGGGAATATACTATGATGGGCATTCCAAATGTGACTCCCTCTGTAGCTATGATAACTACAATGTAAGTATGTTATTTATGTCATAAGTTACCTTTATGATATATTATTTCTATGTGTTGTTCATAAATATTATGATTTCATGAGGTATGTTATGATTGAAAGGAATGGTTTCATTGTTTTGTATTTATTGATGGGATAATGTTTTCATTACTTATTTTATATCCCTTACTGATCTTTTTAGGATCATCCCATGTTTTGGAAATGTTTTCCTCCAAACCTAAAGATGAATAAGGGTCAAGGATGGGATCAAGGAAAATTTATGTTGTCTAAAACATGGAACTAGACATGACTCTTTTTTAAAGATTTTTTTTATGAAAACAATTGATACTGAGTATAATTGTCTAAATGTAATATTCATGTTGTTATATAAATGTTATGACATAATCATATAAAACTCTAAACCTGAAAAGATCCTCAATGTGAATTATCCATTTAATTAAAGATTATTTAATATTTAAGGCTGGGTCTTTATAGTTGGTATCAGAGGTCGGTTTGGAAAACTTTAGGGATTATGAGTTTTGGTGACACACATGGTTAGTCTCTGTGTCTATTATTTTAGTTAAATTCTTGTATTATAACTTTTTGCAGATCAAGGAATGTATGTTACAAATGGAAGGAGGAAGATCTCAAATGAAATTCTTATCTCTTCCTGATGACTTCCTTGAAATAATTATTACAAAGTCATGTTCGGATGCCTGTGAAAATATTTCTAACATACAAATCACTTGCAAGAAATTGTTTTAGATATCAAACACCTCGACTATACCACGATATCATCATAGATCATGGGTTGTATTTAAAAAGAAAACATATTTTCACAATATTCTCATATTTTCAAGAAAGGTAAATATTTTCAAGAAATTTTAAAATATTTTACCTTATCAGAAGATTTTGGATCATATTATGATTCTAAAAAATGTGTTGAAGAAGGAGACCCTTGTGCAACCTATTTATATTTTCATTTTCAATATAGTCTCTCAGCATATACTTATCGTATTCTAAAACTAATATTAATTTAAAGCTTCCACTCAAATTTGGTCCGACTATTTTTATAGAAATCATGTTTTATCAGATGTTTTGAAATTATATTTCATAGATAATTATTTTCCAAAACTATTTTTATGTGAACACCCATATGACCCATGTAGTACAAGGTGTATTTGGATGAAGGAAGAAAATGATTTTGAAGGATTCCTAAATCATTGTTGCAATGCATGGAACTTATACCTACGTGAACAAGATAATGATGAAACCAAGTGGACACTATGATCAAGGTATGTTGTTCTTTATTCTGGGGATCTTTTCATTTTATCAGATGGTGGTGAAATTAAAACAAAATGAAAATATATATAAGACATCAATAATTAAGAAGTGGAGATCATAATTATTTTGGATGAAAATGAGAGGTATAACGAAACCATTGATGTTAAAACATGTTAGGGTTATTTTTGAGTTTTATAAAAAGGACAACATGCAGACCATGTGATAACTAGTCGTGTCGGACAAAGTTGCAGGAATCGAACCCACAACTAAAGTGCGATTGGGATTTATCACCTACCACTAGACAACATGAAGTACCTAGTTTGTATGACTTATTATTTTTAGTTAAATTATTTTATTGATCAAGAATAAGTTGATTTTGGATCTTATGTTTTATCAAATGGATATCCTTGGTATAATAAAATGATTTTTTGATAAGTGATAAAAGTGATTTTAGAAGACGTTCTCTATTTTGGGGAACAATATATACCTTCGGAAAAAGGTATACTATGGGATTTAAATTATGGGGTAATGGTTGAAATATTATTTTTGGAAGAATTTATGTTTTATTTTGGAAATATGGATATCTGGGTTATTTATGGAAATGACCAACCTATCATAGAGAATATGTGATTAGGTTAATTACACTTTAGTGTGAGACTATAAGAGTGGTCGATGCTATTTGGAGATAAATGTTAAGATTTACTATGGAAGACTAAGAGATTAAATCCTTCTGTGTTTTGGGTTTCAATATTAGTTTGGGTAATTTTGAATAATTTTAATGAAAATTATGTATTGAATGGTCTTTCTTGAACTTTGGGTAATTTTTTTGAATATTAGAGATTATTAGTAGTAATTTTTTTATAAATGATTATCCTTTTTTGGGGATTATATGACCCTGTCATAACAATTTTTGTTTTAGTTGATGTTTAAAGACATGGTAAATATACAGTTCTTCTTTTGTGGATTGTGTTATTCTCTAGAATATGAATCATCTACTTTTGATGTGACCAAGTCTTTTTGAATGCTCATTGTTTGGAGAAAAGATTAGTTTTTTGAAGAAACTTATTAAATGATGAAACTCTACTTGAAGGTAAGTATATTTCATCATGTTCTTATTCTTTGTAGTAAATGAATTCTTCAAAATTATTAAGAGGAACATAAAACAAAAACATTATTGGTTTACGTTTCCTACTTGGAAATCAAATACCGTTTAACACATCATAAGTTTGAGACTTTCTAGTGGTTAGCTTTCTCCTAATCATGTTTTCTTCCAATCTACAACAGAACTTGACCATTTGTTCTCTCTTCCATATCCACATTTTCCTATATGGAATCTGAGTATAGGTTATCGCGGGAGACCTTTGTAATTCTCTTTAATTCTACTAAAGTGGTAGTTTTACTGACTCATTTCCAATGTGGGACTTTTAATGAAAGTTCCTATCCCAGTTTTAAAATTGCGAGGATAAAATTCCTAAAAGGGAGGAAGGATGTAACATCCCAGGTAAATAAAGAACATGAAATTTTTTATATTTATTAATAATTATGAATTAAGTATTAATTATACTTTAAAGGGGATGCTATGTTCTATGGCGTACCTGATACGCAGCAATCTATTTCCTTGAAATCTTACGTTGCACACTAATAATATAATATCATTATTTTAAATGGTAGTTAATTCCTAGACATTGTATTGGCGGGAATGAATAGAACTGACTAAAATATTATTATACATGTTTTTTGAATATTTTTACATTTATCCAATAAAATTTAGCGGCATAAAATAAGTAAAGAATTCGATTTTAAGCATAAATACTCCAACTAAAAGGCCGATTTACCGCCTTTTAATGGTGAACCCTATTTTAATATAGTTTTGTCACTTTTATATGTTATATTTTAAAAAATAAAATTATTCTTTAGAATTGGGACACCAAAAACTACATTGGATGAAATTTTGGTATTTTTCTGATAATGTTCTTTTATTAAGGAATAATGAAAAGTACTGTATTTTAATTCAAAAGTGCCTATTAATATTATTAATTTCTTTAGTTATATTATCTATTTAATTGGTTTTATAGTGTAATTAGAATATAATTTTACAATTTAATCTAATTTTGGTCATTTTATGTAATTTCATTTTGAAATTGGACATAAACAAGTGTCAATATTTTGGTACATATTATTTCTTAAAAACACGCTATTTGTTTTAACAGCAGGAATTAATTTTAAATTAATTTTTGTCACTTATGTGTTTTGAATTTGGAAAAATGGATTCCATATTTGGAATCAGTAGGTACAAATTGTGTAAATATGTAACTTTTAGTTTTAGACATTTTAAATATTTACTTCATTAAATATTTTATTTACCTTGATTAAATGGTAAAAATAATAAATAAGGGTAATATATAATATTAAAATAATATTAAATTACCCTAACATGTGTCCTAATCCTATTGGATGATACATATCTGACCATGGTAACTCTAGGGTTGAACTAGGGACCCTATAGATCCAAATGGGAGAAATAATGACACTTTATATTAATTAATTTGATGTAAAGACAAAAATGACATAAACAAATAACTTTTAATGAATAAATTTTTACATGGGGTTATATAAGTTATCGTTTTGAAAATAAATATTATTTGGAAATATAAAAATATTTCTTACATCATGGTATTTATTTTAAAATTTTTTGGACATCAAATATATTAATTTATATATAACACAATAATGAAGCAATATTTACCTCATTAACAAATGATTTAAATAAGTATGATTATAAATATTAAAAAAATATCCAAAACCAGTACAATTATTATTGGATTATTTTATTTCGACCATTATTAATTTTAATTTTAATTTTAATGATTATTTGACCTTTTGAAACCTAATATGAGTTTAAAATAAAATAATTGTTTTAATCTTTTCTAAAGAGCCCCTCCTCTCCCTTATAAAAAGTACTCACTTATAACTCATTTCTCAAACTTCTCAAGCATTTGGATCATAAAACCTCTACTCAAATAATCTTCTGAGATCCCTATATTCATCCAATAAGCCTTAACTTAAGCATAAATCACTCCAAGAAACCTTTTTGGTTCAAACAAATGGGTGTTACCTGATTTAAAGGTAACATCCTCTCTTAAGTTCTTTTGTTTTATTTTACTTCTCCAACCCCTAAAATTTTTTTATTACTTTATTTAATAACTAAAACAGTATCCTCAATATACTAGGATGTTTTTATGAGAATTATTCGAACTAAACTTACACACACCTCCATCTAATTGGTTAAGAACATACTGTTTCTGTGAATGGTAAACTAACACCTCACGAAGCGATGATTGTTCAATTATCTCCTACCGCCTCCCATGGTGGACATTATGATCAAATTGTATTTATATATGATATATATTATCTTTTTGATTTCTATATTCTTCTAAAATTTTTAATTACAATCATACCTTTATACCTTGCAATATGTGTGAACGTGATAATTCAATTTGAGGAAGTGCGGACTATCACCCCTCAAGGTGATATGATTCGTTCTTGACATACATGGAACATATAAAGATGGAGTTCATGAAATTATGTAACATATATATCATATTATATTATAATATAATTATAATATACCAATGTATCATTATTTTTTCATTTTATTAAATATTAATTAGAAAAGAAATTAGTGTTAATGCCTACGTACGGCTTACCGTCTCCATGAATGGTGCATTTCATTTCTTGTCTCCAAATGTTATGTACTATTATAAATATATATATATATATATATGTGTGTATATGTATATGTAAACTGGATATATATGATATATATGATATCTGAATCATTAATATCATTCTGGAGATAATGTAGTTTTGACCACATTGATAAATTGTAATTATAACTAGTTCATTTTTACCTAAATTCTGAACATCGACAAAATGTTCAATATGAACTCAAATAATTAAATAACTATTATTGCAAGGCAATAAGTGATATAAAAGTAATAATAAACATTAAAATTTTATGAATCAAGTATAAATTAACTTAAGTGTATTATTCAGGAAGAATGAGGAACATACTTGTCAAGTCGGACACGAGGGAAGGGATTTCTTATCTCACTTTTAATTATATGAGATTTCCATTGTTCACCTCTTATTTATTTCATGTGTTGTATTGTGTACTCCCATTTGATATATATTATAATTATTCTATTTATATTCATGTTATTATGTGATTCATTTGGTGTTTATTAACTTTTTTCATACAACTTTATTGATTACAATGTGGTAAGGTTTTTCATCTCAGGTTTTATTCCCGTGAGATTCATGCTATATTAGCAACTATTTCCCTATGTGTGGTGGATGTACTGCCCATGATTGTATTATTTTTGTAACATAATTTAATTTATGGTTGTTTACGTATTCACTGTTTGATCTCTCTTTCATGGGGTTCATGATTCATAAGTTACCAAATCGATAAGGGAACCTTTCACCCTCCTCTTTTTAAAAGACTTCTTTTTGTTATGTCTTTTAATTTACATCTTATTATGTTGGGATATGTTCTTCTATAGCCTTATTGATGTAAATTTTATTTCCAAGTGATGAGATACCATTTTATATCTCATCAACTTATTTTCTGAATTTTAATGTGACACTGTTAGGCTATAGAATTTCTGTAAGAAAACTTCAAAACCCAATTTCAATATTTGGGTTAAAAATAAACATCTTGATTATGTCGTGCTATGAATATGTGTGAATAACCTCTAATTATTTTACACTTAATATCCACTTATATTGGGTTTATTTATATTTTCACAAATAATTATGTAATTGATTTATCCTTAATCTAAGGATACCATCTTTATAATGGATTTCCTCTGAATTTACATTTTCATTGAGACTTCATGGTTGATATTAACCAATTAACTCTTATATGGTGTATATACTGTCCTTTGGAAAATTATATCATGAATTCCTTTATTATCCTATTATTATTATGTTTTAATTGAATGTTATTACTCAATTATTTTTATTCTATGGTCTATCATTTTGTTAAAAACTCTTTAACTAAAATATCATTTTAAATGTTTTAAAGGATAATTCTTCTATATATTTCACATTATTGTCCATGTTGTAAAAATGATTTTATGAATTTATTATTACAGACATGAATGTTTTGAAATTGAAATTTCTTTCAAAAGCTTCAAAGTGGAATGGGACACTTTGATTCAAAAATCACTTTATTTAATATTTTAAATGATTTTAAACATGGTTTGATAAAAGCTTTGATTTTTTCAATATTTTGAAATGATATATTGTGATTTCAATGTGGAAATGTTATCTTTCCATTATGTTTATTTTATGGGTTATGAATATGTTATGGATATTGGGAATTGTTTACGTATACGGGTGGTTACATGATAAACCAAGTGCGGGTGAGCCTGAGATAGCTCTCCAATGCATTAGGTAACATGACAGAGGTAAATGTTAATGTTTCTCCAAAGAGATTCAGAGAATATACTATTATGGGTATTCTAAATGTGACTCCCTCTATAGCGGTGATAGGTACAATGTAAGTATGTTATTTATGCTGTAAGTTGCCTTTATGATTTAGGAATTCTTTGTGTTGTTCATAAATATTATGATTTCATGATGTATGTTAGGATTGAAAAGTATGGTTTCATTGTTTTGTATTTATTGATGGGATAATGTTTTCATTACTTATTTTTTATCCCTTACTGTGCTTTTTAGGCACATCCCAAGTTTTTGAAATGTTTTCCACAGGACTTAAGATGTATAATGTTCAAGGATGGGATCAAGGAAAAGTCATGTTGTCTAAAACATGGAACTCGACATGACACTTTTTTCAAGAGTTATTATTTTATGAAAAAAAATGGATACTGAGTAAAATTGTCTACATGTAATATTCATGTTGTTATGTTAATGTTATGACCTAATTCTCTAAAACTCTAAACCCGAAAAGATCCCCAATGTGAATTATCCATTTAATTCAAGATTATGTAATGTTTAAGGCATGGTCTTTATAATATTAACATCTTTATTATTTTAATTTTTTTCAATTTTAAACATTATTTTCAAATTAAAAAAGGTGTTTTCCTTAGAAAATAATTCCGAAATATCCTTAATGTATTTTCATCTGTGTCGACATCCTTTGTTGAATATTTTTTGAGGATTTAGTAAAATGATACAATTCATCATTTTCTTTTGGATGGTTTATGATTAGTTTAAATGGGGAAGTATTGATATTCTATGTGACTAATTCTTCCAATATGGATAGTTATTGATTTTGTTAAGGAATGTTTATTGGGATATATTATTTATTCTTATACAGAATTAATTAGACTTAGTAAGTGATGTGGATGGCCCTATATAGCCCCAATATGCATCAGCAGGTCTCATCAAACAAACAATATTGGGTTTTGGCTGAGGCCTTAGGCATTTATTTTAAGATATCTTGGTTGAGGTCATGATGGTATGTTTTTGATGTTTGGTATTCTTCATTATATAATTTTGAGATCAGTTATTGATTCCCATCTAATTATCTAACTAGGATAACATCTTTGTTTAATTTTTGTATCTTATGTGATTATTTATATAGAATTATTTTGTCCTCTTTTATTTTGATCGTATAATGGCCATGTTATTGATTAAAAGGAATATGTTTTTGTTATTTACCATTCCATAATAGAATTTTCTTATTCATTATTGCTTCTACTGTATACATTCCCTTAAGGAGCATCTGAGATCACTCCATTCTTATGTTTTATTTTTCCCTAATATTTTAAGAAGTTTATTTTGATTGAAATGTAATGTTAATGTGGAAAAATAATTGTATTCTCAAAGGATTACCTATGTTGTATTTTATATTTTAATTTGTAATGTAAGGGTAAAGTATATATCTATTTTTCTAAAAATAATAAATTATTATTTCCATCATTGTTGATTCCATGTATATTATGGCAATGTAATAAAGTAACCACTAACTCTAGGATACTAAGGTATGGGGATTTACAAAATAGATAAAATATATATGTTTATTTAAAAAAATATGATATTTATTAAATAATAATCATTATAGAAATTTAATATGGTAAATTAATCATTTCTTTCTTGTTCTTTGAAAAATCAAATCGTTACTCATGTTAATGTATGGCCTACCATCACCATGATTAAAATGTTTTTCATTTTTCATCACCATATTTCATGGTTGATTTTAAAAGTATAACTACTGTTTCAAAATGATAATTATTTAAATATTATTGTTATAAATATGATGGAACTAATATATATTTTACAATGGTCTTCATAATGAATTAATTTTAATTTTACGAACCAAAAATCCAAAAAACACCTGATATGGATTTAACTAATTATGTAATTAAATATGACATTAAAATGAAGAAAATAAATGGTGTAAGGATATATTATTAAACATATAAAATTTATTAATAAATAAATAATTTATATAGTTTTATTATACATTACTTAAAGGATATTCATGGAAATGTTGGACTCTAGGTATGGGATTTCTTCTCAATTTTCCTTTATTAAGGCATGTATTAATGTTATGTAACTAATTTCTTTTATATAGTATATATAAAACTCATTTTACATGTTTTATCATTAATCCATCTTAATTCCTGGTATTATATGTTTCAATAAATATTATTTCATCCAAGGGGATTTTACATGAATGTTACCCAATGGTAAGGATTTTCGTAACTAATGTTTTATTCATTGGCTTATACTTCTACTCCATTGAATTTTTTTCCCTTATTATGTCTGAATTTATCTGTAAATTTTTTTATTACATATTTAATTTTTTTATTTACATATTTTCACATAATCACTTCACTAATTAATTATCAATTCAAAAGTTATTATATTTTCAACGGTTTTCTTTCCTTGAGTCTCATTTTCTTGAGACCGGTTTCATGTTTTGTATAATATATTTTTTGTATGTTGTACTTACTACCACATGAATTAATTAGTAAATAGTAATTTATCAAATTAAATTTATTTACAAAGCTATATATAACATTTTTTTTAAAGATTTATTATTTTACGTTCATCAATGTGGTAATGGCTTTACGTTACAATATCCTTTCTTTTTACGATTTATTCGGTTTAAAGTTACTTTATGGAAATTATACACTCCTATTTTCTTGGACCAATAATATTTTATTTACTCAGTATTATTAATTTGGTTTACAAATTTAGTTTCCATTTCATATCTTATTATTAAAAGAAATATCCAGAGAGTGGTTTTCAAGTGATATTAAACATGTATCTTCTTTTTAATCGATAATATTTATCTTCTATATCATTTTTTCTAAAATATTTTCAATAATTTTCTTTTATAAACATAAATTTTATCATAATGATATTGTACATGATATTCAACCTAATAATAAAAATTTTCTTAAAAGAAAAATTCAAAAAAAAATCTACATGGGTCACTTTTAACTCTCTTTACAAACATTTCAAATAGAACGTTTATTTTTAATATTTAAGAAATGAATGGATTTTACTACCATCATGACCATTATTTTATTTAAAACAAACTCTATATGTTTCCAAGGTTATTTTCAATGAAAATTATATCTAATATTTTACTGTTTTTACAGTGATTTCCATTGTGTATAGGGAATTTTCCTCAATATTGTTTTTAATGATATTTTAAGGATATTTATATTTACTAGTGATAAAATCCCATGATTTCACATAAAATTCACGTGGGAAATTGTGTAATGATATAATCCTAATTATTTCTCTAGATGGAATGTGATAGTTTCAATTATATTTTCATGGAAACAGTTTCTTTTATGCATTTTAATCATATTTTAAAATGAATAATTGTTATTTCTATGATTTTAATGATGAAATATGAGTTCTATATACTTTATTTATGTTATGGTTAAGGAAAGGTTTTTATGATGATGGTTAATTCCATTATAAACCAAGGATGGGGGGTTTTGTTATAAACCATGAATGGGTTTGCATGTTATAAAAAATGGATCGATGGGTCTGTTATAGTACTCTCTTATATTGAGTGAAGAGATAGTGCTAACTAGTTTTAGGTTTCTCCAAATATTTTATTGGAATTTTTCATATAGGTTATTCCATTTGTAAGATTGATTTTATTAGTGATGTGATAATGATGTTTCAATATACCAGCAAATTTTCTCTATTCATGTTTTGTGTTTCTAATGAATCCTTGATCAAAGACCGTTTTCAATTGGCGCATGATTGTTGAATTATATGAATCTTATCTTATGTTAGAGATATATTCCATTTTTCTTGATTAATGATACAATTAATGATGGTTATTAATTCTCTTATTTTATCCACATTGAAATTGATTCTTTCATCATACCATTATACTCATATTTTGATCACTTATGATAGTGAATTTTTAATACATACGTTTACCCATACTGATCTTTGAAGCTCACCCTTGTTATTTTTTCTTTTTCCTAGGGTTGCTAATAAATGTTTTCAGAATGATATTCCTTATAAGGTTACCATATTTGAATATTTTACTTGGGTATTACGCTGATTTTTATGAACAACTAATTCATAAATAAATGTTTTTTTAAATTTTTTTGTCCTATTTATCTCCATATCTAAACCTAAAAGTTCCTTTGGAATATAAGTGATAAAATATTTCCTTTTTATGTTGTATGTTTTTATATTTTAAATGGGGTATCATGTAACCATATCAATGCTAAAAATTTAAATATTATGTTTTTATCAATGGATCCAAGAGTGGTGTTCATGTGATGTTCCAAGTTTTATAGTATTTTTAATGATAATAAAATTCAACTATTATTTTTAAACCCCATAGTGGAATTTTTTTTCTCACAATAATATTTATAATTATTTTCATATGTATAATTATTATTAGAAGATAAATAGTGAATGGTATCAACTAAGAGTACATCTTGAGTGATGCTGAAAAAGAGTTTATAGAATTTGGTATAATCTTTAATATGTTTTATGATTTCCTAGTCCTCCAAAATTCTATACTGAAATTATCATTGGACTATAAATTTTTCATTTGATTATTTTATAAAAAATATATATATAGCATGTTTTTTATATAGGATTTGTAAGTGTAGGTTTAGGGCCATCACATTTGGTGTCAGTGGAGTGTTTCATATAATATTGGAGATTTTGATGATACAAACTAAGGAGGTTGTTTTATTATCCGAACATGGGAGATAAGTCATTAGGAAAAAATGGATTTTTTTAATAAAAGATCTAGAGATCCTAGTTTTCATAAATTTGGGAGATAATTATGGTAGGAAAACACATAGGTTTTGTATGTGAAGGGTTTATTTTAGAAAAATTGTTTTTTGTTTTATGGGTAATGTTTAAAGGTATCAATAACATTTAAGGTTTATTTGATATTTTATTTTAAGGTTATTTAGTTTAATTAAAAAATAAAAAATATATTTGGGAAAATTTTGTGGCTACAATTTCTTTAAGGGTTTTAATGTTACATCCCATGATTTATGGAATGATTTTATTTTAAGTAATTAATTATTAAATGTATTTTTTAATGATTAATACAATATTATATGTATTTCAATGTATTTTTTCTTTTAAAAGATTGAATTATTTTCTAATAAGGAAATATAAATTTTGGAATAAGATAATTTAAAATATTAATGATATAAAAATAATACTTTAATTATATTTTAATTTATTTTAAACAAATAATATGAATAGATGTTTATTAAAAATAATGTCACATTTAATGTGATATCATTTCAAAATTTCATCTTAACCATAACTGTTTGTTTCTTAAATAAAAATGATGATTACTAATAATTTGGTAATATATTATTTTGTAAGTTATAACTTAAATATTGATAGATTAACCCTATTTTAACATATATTACCTTAATGAATATTTATAATATTAATTATAAATTACTTATACATGAAATTACAAATTATGGTAAAGAGTAAATATAATTTATAATGCTAATATAACATTTATCAAGAAAAATAAAATATTAAATAGGAATGAATATAAGTAATGTATATGATTTGAAATAAATATTCCTTCTGAATTAAAATTTAAATTTTTATATATATGTACAAAATACTGTTAGAGAAATTATTATAACATGTTTTGAAATTTATTTATAGAATAAATGGAATATAATAATTATAATATTTTAATGTTTAAATGATATGATTTATAAAACTTTATATTTAAAAACTTATTATTTATAAAAAATCATTTTACATATGGGAAATCTCTGTTTTTCAAACCCTACGTAAATTTAGTTTGAAACCAGTATAAGGGTATGTTATGCCTTTATAAAGGAAAGATGAGATTTCCATCTCGTATAATGTTAATTTAGATATACCTTATACTATTTAAGGGTCGGTCTGTTCTTGTAAGGGTAGGACGATATCATATAAGGGTGAGAATCTTCTCACATAAAGGTACTTTTACGATGCATAAGGTTTTAAAAACCTTACATAAATGTAAACCCCCCATAAGTTTTTGACTTATGGGTAGTAACCCTAGTTATGTAAGGATATTAGACCTCAACATAAGGGTATTTGTACAAAATAAAAACCCACATAAGTGTAATGATGGACGTGTGTAAGGGTAAGTCACTCTATCCTAGGGTTACATAAGAGAAGCCCGCTACTCATGACAGGTTAAAATGACTCTCATGTAAAGGTAATTAAACTTTAAAATCTCATTTAAAGGTAACTATATAGCTATGTAAGGGTTTTATATGTAAAACATAACCTACTTAAGGGTCTTGAAAACATCATAAATGGGTGGAAAACACCAACATAAAGGTTATCACTAATAATCAAGGCTCACGTAATGGTGATCCTAACAATAAAAAGGGTTAAACCATGTTTAAAAATATAACATAAATGTATAATTGATTTCATGTCATGGTAAATGTGCACTTCTAGATTTAAACCTACTGTGTTTCCATCATTAACCTTATATAAAAACCTATAGACAAAATATAAGAATACATATTTTTAATATGTCATTATCATATTGATTTACATGTGATTTTGGTGAAAAGGAATATCAATATCAATAAAAAATCATGTGAATATGAATACCATTATTTTTAAAGCCATATTTTTTATATTCATTCTTTATATCTGTTCTCATCTTTCTCAGTAAGTTATAGGTACTTGACCTGTATAAAATTATATTTCCGAGATGTTTATAGATAATTAAATGGATCGAACGGTCTAGAGTGTGGATTAGTGTGGCTATATATGGATAGGATAAAAATAGAAATTATATTTCATATTAATTTCAATATAAAAGTGATTTATAAAATCTTCAGTAGAATAAGTTCTCAAACCGTCATTTGAAAAATATTTAAATATAAGTATTCAATTTACATTATTTCTGTAAAGTGAGAAAAAAAATTTATGTGAAAACCAACGAAGACTCTACAAACTCACTTCTCAAAACCCCTCATATTTTTTTATCATCTCTTTTTTATGGGAAAGTGAGTAAAAATAAGATATTATATTAATGGGAAGACTACTTATAAGGAGGAAATTTTCATAGGATAATCCCTATGGTTCTGGAAAATTTACCCTTATGAAATCTAGTGGCCATCTGTATGGTAAGAAATTTTTTTTTATTAAATTTTAGTTATGTTTTAAAACCATTAATTTTAATAGAAGTCTACTATATTTTCCAAAATTATTTTTATTGAATGAGAAAATTATTTCACGAACATTATCTTTTTGAGAAACTACTTTTTGTAAAGGGTTAATGTTTTTAGCTTCAATTTTTATGATTTCAAGGGAAAGCCCTTATTATTATGGAAAATGTTTTGATTAAAACCCTCATTAAAAGGGGTATTGTTTTTATAGATTTTATTATAATTACTTAATTAAAGGAATTTTACTATGATATATATAATACTTAAAATTCCCATTTTTATTCTTACAAATCCTTATAATGGTTTTTTTGTTTCCAATAATGTTTTTAAGTATTAAATCTTTTATTTTGTATGTGAATTATTCATTAAAATTGATGTATTTCATTCATGATTACATTCATTATATGGAAATATATTATATTTTTCCTTTACATTACTTATATGTTATGAGAATCATTTCATTATATTTAATTTAGAATAATTATTTATAAGTGTATCTAATGAATTTTTGTTGTTGTTTATAATAATTATGAAATAATGGACCTTTATTAAGGTGACTCTTGATATGTTAATAAGATATGATATTATTTACCACTTTGAAAATAATGTACAAATACGTGAAGTTTTTTTAATGGTTATTTTAATTGATTTTATTAATAAAATATAGCTTTAAAAAAATATTTATTTTATAATTTGGTACCTGGATAATTGGTGTGATGAGGAAAATGGGTTGTTAACATGGGATTCTAAGTGGAATGTAACCAAAAAGTGATCTTTAGATCTTCTGAATTCCTTTTGGATACCTGTTTTTATTAGGATTTAATGAGTATCGTTATATACCATAAGAAGATACTACTTTAAAAATTATATTTTTTGTTCTTTCAATGAAAAAATCATTATTTCAAAAGATATTGTGTTTTTAAATAAAATAGAATCTCAGAATAATTACAATTCTTAATGAACTTTTTAAAAAGAAACCCATATATATTTTTAAACCCAAATTGCTTATTCTGGTAAATTGTATTAGTTATATAATTTTTCTATGTGTGATATAAATGAAAATGTTGTCGAAATAGTTTTATAAGAATTTTAAATAGAAATGGTTTCACCACATTTAATAAAACCCCTTACTGAGAAATTTATTTCTAACCTAATGTTTTAAAATTATTTTTATAGTTGTATTGATGAGTATAAGATCTATAATGTATGTTACCAATTAAGAGTCAAAATCAAGTGAATCTGAATAATAGTTCATAGAATTTTGTATAAAAAATAATATGTAATAAGGATTTATAATACTCTAAAACACTAATCCTAAAATATCCTCAGCCTGTATATTATATTTAATTATTTTATAGAAAAATATACTGCATATTTTTAGCACTGAATCCTAGCATGCATGTAGCGTCCCCAATCTGGATGCCACTAAATCCGAGCCTCGTGTCGGGTTGTTACATGACCTCGAGAACACCTTTCTGTACAACAGAGTTTTCTGACTATAAGTGAGGGTCAAAATGAGTCATGTAGGGGGACTATACCCTCATTACCAGATTAATCAATGTTAGAATACAATATAAATATATGGAAAAATAAGAAACATACAATAGAATGCATATCCAATCATCTCCTAAACTGGGTACAAACCATAAGTAATACTATATATGTAATGAAATGTTACAATTCTAAGTGAATCAAAACCAACAAATAATGAAAAACATCAGAATCCCCAAACTAGAATTGTCTCCATGTCTGGAACCTCATCCTTACATGTCCAATGTCCAACTCAACTCCCTATTTTAGGGAATTTTCTCTTGTCCTATCCTAAAAGCATGAAATTAGATTCGGTTCCCAATAGAGGCTTGAGTAGGGTGTGTGTACCACTAAGTGTCCCACCACCAATGGTGTATACAAAAAATCTAGTCTAATAGATAGTGAATGTAAGTATAAATAAATGTAATGTAAGGGATATACAGTTTGAGTTCCACTCTTTAACCTTTCTAACTTTTCCAATACTATTAGGATTATTGTGCCAAGTACATTATGTACATCATCTCATAATTTAGTTCATCATCAACATGTAATCCATGAGTCTAGAATTTACCTTATTCACACAATATTAAAGGCATTTATCATTATATATAAGAGTGAAAGTTAATCCCTATCTGAATAGCAATGAGTATATCATGTAATCACCAAACATATCTTGAATCCTCAATCTAAGTAATTTAATTGAATACAACCATTGGGGGTATGGAGCATCAGTCTGACTCCCTAACCCATGCATTCCTAGTTTGGTTAGAGCATCAGTCCAAACCTACCTGTGGGAGGAGAATTAGTCCACCCTCACACAAAAAATCCATCTTCACATTCATTTTTATCCATTCACCACATTTATTTATATAACAATGAATACAACCAATAAAGATAACAATCAGGATTCACAACAATTAACACCAAATTCAATGTTAATCCAGAGTATATTCATAATTCAATTTTACAATACATAACCCATTATCCTATTTTTCCTTCCCAAGTCTCATCCCATTAATCATATTCAACAATTAATAAGACATTACCAATCCCACATGTCAACATTTCACATACACCGACCATCTTAGGGTTTAAAACATAATTCATTAGCCACGAGGCATAATTCGCATTTAACTAATTTAAATAATTTTTATTATCATTCCATGAAATTATTTAAGCCATAACTAAGAATAGGTACATCCCAATAATTCATTTCCACTCCCATTCAACATTTTAACATGCTTATCATGGGATCTACATAATCACAAGGCAACCTTGATCATACTTTTTTAACATTTAAGTCTAGATGGTATCGATACACCCCATGGGTGGCTCTACAGAGTACAAGTCATCCTCAATGTGTCCCATGATGACCATGAGGGTTTCCATTCATCATTTAGACATACATCGCACCAAATATCACCAAAGTAACAAAAGAATAATAAGGGGTAACCAATAAATAAACCCAAGCAGACACAAGTATCAAACAAAAGTATGTGATATAACATATAGATCATATACCTTGGATTCGTTTGTGAACACACACCAAATCGGGGACTTGGATCCTGATTCCACACCCCTTTGAACCCTCAATGAATATTTCAATGGAAGAAAGGTTTTTAGATCTACAAAAGGTGATTAGGAAGAAATGTGAACCCTGAACCAAAAAATAGAAGTAAGAGGGGGATTATCCTTACCCAGATCTTTGATTCGCAATTGATAGCACTCAAAATGACCTAGAGATGAGGGAGAATCACCCTTAGAAGATCTTGAGAGATTTGGTTCCTCACTAGGGTTGTATTGGGGGAAAGGAAGAAATCCCAATTTGGGTTCTAAAATCCTATAATAGCATATTTGTAAATTTCTAAACTTTACTAGGCTACACGATTTACCCACATGGGTTTCCATACCGCGTGAGAGCTACTGTCCAAAAATCCCCCTTTCTCACATTTTCCTGGGGATTCCACACAGTTAGCTTAACTGTGTGATAACAATTTTCAAGACTATGTCCAAGGCCACACGGTTACCTAGGATAATTTTCATGGTTTTCACTAACTGTGCGCAAACCGTGAAACATGCCCATAAAATAGTTTTTCCTTCATTTATGTGTCTCAAACACCCAAAAAACCCTGAGCATTCTCAATAACATTGGAAAAAACTTATTTAATAGAATTTAATACTTAAAATGAATCATAAAAAACATACCTTAAGAAAGTTCTCTGATCCTACAACCTCCCCACCTTTGGATGGCTTGTCCCCGAGCCTCTCTTTCCAAGAATCATTGAGTTTATGAAGTAAAGAGGCCATAACACTAGGCCCACATATCTGAATCTCAATACCAAGATTATTCTTGTATATTTCCATGCTTCCATAGAATAGGAACCAAAGGCACAACCTTTCCTAGTAAACATTTCTCACTAAGATCCACAATACGAACAAGATTCTCCTTAAAGGACAGGTTAGAATCAAGCTTAACATTATCAATTTTTACCACATGAGATAGATTAGTATGATACCCTTGAGGTTGTAAAACTTGAGAAACATCCTGCATCCCACTATACAATTGTGGAAGAGCCAATTGGTAAGCCACTATTCTAATACTCTCCATAATATCAAATGGACCCACATACCTGGGTGCTAAATTTCTTTATCTCTTAATTTGATGGTGACCCAACCATAGAGACACCTGAATATAGAAACTATCACCTACCTGGAACTCGAGAGTTCTATGACACTAATATTCATATGAATTCTTCCTACTCTGAGCCATCATCATCGCTTCTAAATCAACTGATCCTTCCCAGACATCTCATGTTCAAGACTCGGTCCTAATAGCTCTGACTCCCCCAAACCCTTACTAGCACAAAAGAGATTTATATGGTATCCCAAATAGTGACTCAAAAGTATCTATCTAAATTGTAACTTGGAAAAAATTATTGTAAGAAAACTCAATGAGTGATAATTGTTTTTCTTATAAACCACCAAAATCTAGGACACAATATCTAAACATATCCTTGAATACATAAATTGTACGCATAGACTGCATATCTATTTGTATAAGGACCTGACCTTGAACATAACATAATCTTGAATTAAGTTAATAATTCATATTAAGGATCCTTTTATATTTAGAGATTTAGATAATTAGTTCATAACATATACATAACAACTTGAATATTACATGTAGACACTTTTACTCAGTATCCTTTTTTCATAAAATAAGAACTCTTAAAAAAAGAAACATGTTTAGTTCCATGTTTAAAATAGCATTACTTTTCCTTGATCCAAAACTTGTCCCATTTCCACTTTATGTGCTATGAAAAACATTTCAAAAACTTGGGATGAGCATAAAAAGCTCAGTACAAGATACATAAAGATAGAAAAATATTATTTTTCAAAACAAAATTTAAATCATTATTACTTTATCAAAAATTAATAATTTTCACCCTTGGAGAAGTATAAAAAACCATTCACTTAATATAATATGATTGATTACACTTTTTTTGTAACTAAAAGATTACCATAAAACCCATAGAAATAAACATATAGCATATAAAGGCAATCTTAGGACATAGTCATACTTAAATGAAATAACCATACGGTTGAATTCAACAAATCATTCTTACAAATGAAATAGCCATACGATCGACTTCCATACCCAATGTATTGGAGGTTTTAATGTAACCACCCATCCTTGGTTTATCATTAAAGCACATATCATTTAGTTTATCATGTAACCACTCGTCAAATGACCAAGTACCATTATATAATAATCACACATAAATGATTTCAAGTACAAATATTTCAATCATAAAATTTCATTTTCAATCAAAAAAAATAATTTCACAATATTGAAATACTAAATCCACTTTCAAAACCATTTTCAATACCAAAATATATAAACCGGGTATATGGAATTTATTTTCCATTTAAAAACATCGTGGCATGTTAAAGAAGCCAAATATCAAATAATGCTTGCAGCGACAGAAAGGTCGATGTCACCACGTACATTAAAAAATATTCTCATTGTCGTTTAGTAAAACACTACATAAAAAAATATTCTATTTGAATGAAATTAATAGTCAAAGGGTTTTACACACTGTATAAAATTAATTTGTGCATAAATCAAAATATTCCTCAAAGAAATGAGATTGATAAAAAGTCCCTTACATCTGGTCCGACTTGACTAATTCATTATTTAATTTACTGAATAATAAACAAATGTTAATTTATTATAGCTTCAGAACCTTTTTTAAGTTTATTAATCCTTTTATATCAATTATTACATTTTTAAAACAATTATTTAATTATTTGAGTTCATATCGAACATCTTGTTGATGTTCAGAACTTGAGTTAAAAATGAACTTGTTATAATTATAAATTGTCCATGTGGTAAAAATTACATTATATATAGAATTATATTCATGATTTAGATATCATATCATATATATCATGTATATATTTATTTATAATAGTCCATGTCATTTGGATACAATAAATCAAATTTGCTGTTCATGGGGACGGTAAGCCGTACGTACGCATGAACACTACTTTCATTTCATTTTCAAATTTAATGGATTGAAAAATAAATTATACATATGTATATTATAATTCATGTATAATATATATGTTATATATTTTATATAATTTCATTAATTATATCCTTTATACATTCTAGGTATAGCATGAACGAGTCATATCTCTTTGATTGTGTGGTAGTCTTCACTTCCTCAAATGAAAGTGTCATATTTATACAACATGAAAAGTGTAAAGAAATGTTAAAAATGATAATTAAAGAAGAATAGAGATAAAATAAATATCATATATATCATATATAATTATAGTTTCATCATAATGGCCACCATAAGAGGTGGTAGGAGAAGACTGAAAAAAATCATCTTTTCATGATGCAGTAGTTCGCCATCCATAGAAGCAGTATGTTCTATAACCATTAGACGGAGGTGTGTGTAATTGTAGTTAGAATCCTTCTCATAAAACAACCAATTTTATTGAAGATAATTTTGTTATAAAAATAATTGATTAAAGATAGTTTATGGGGGTTGGATAAATTAAATAAATGAAAGAATCTTGAGAGAGGACATTCTTTCAAATCAGGTAACTCCTTTTGATTTAAGCTAAAATGACTTCTTTAATTGACTTATTACCAATGTAAGGCTTCTAGGATGAAGTTTGGGATGTTGTGAGATTATTTGGTCAGATTTTGGATGATCCAAGGGGGATTTAGAAGTGTGAGTAAGGGTTAGAGGTGGTGTACTTTTATAAGATGGAGGAGGGACACTTTAGGAATGTTTGAAAATATTATTTTATTATAAAATGATGTTCGAATTATAATCACCCAAAAGTAATATATTTCTAATATAATATGAGTATGTTTCAAAATCCTCTCAGAATATGGATTTTAGAAATGTTTAGGTCATAAAATTAACATGATATTTTCACTTTAACCCTTAGTTATATAAATTAACTCTTACCATGTCCTCTTTAATTTTCATAATATATGGTTACTATTGTTACTATAAAATTCTAAGTGACCCAAAATGGATAATTAAAGAAATTTCTAAAATAATATATTTCTTTTTGTAGAATCGTATATTTTTAGGAATATTATATGATTTAATAAAATATTATTTGATTAAAAAACTCATTTGTGTCAATTTTTATACTATTCATATCACGACTTTTTAAAAAACCATAACAGATTTAATCATTCAAAAAAACATAATTAATTAAAATATAACAATTCATACTCATCCATAAAATTAATGTATTTTATTAAAAGTTTTAAAAATAAATTTATTTTAATATATATAATTTCATTTATTTAAATCATTCATTAATATGGTAATCACTATGTCATCATTGTGTCATAAATAAATTTATTTATTTGATGTCTAAAAATTATAAATAAACTTACATGATGTAGTAAATATTTTAGCTTCCTAATAACTATTTATTTTCTAATAAATCACTTATATAACCCCAAATAAAAAATTAGTTAAAGATACATGTTTAGGTTATATTTTCCTTAACATTAAATTAAATGTAATTAAATGTCATTTTCACACACAAGTGGCTCTATGTGGTCCCAAAATCGACCCAAAGATGCCCATTGATTGACATATCTAATCCAATAGGGTTAGGACATGTATTTTGGTAATTTAATATAATTAAAATAATATTTTTCCCTTATTTACTAAATTTACCCTTCAACCATGGTAAAATAGAATATTAACTGAAGTTACTATTCATAGTGTCTGAAAATAAAAGTTAACTATTTAAAAAATTTGGACCTATTGATTCCAAATATAGAATCAATTTTTCCAAAATCAAAATAAATATGTTGCATAAATTAATTTAAAATAAATTCCCATTGTCAAAACCAAAAAGCGTGTTTTTTAAGAAGTAAAAACTACCAAACGATTGAAATGTGTTTATGTCCAATTTCATAGTAAAATTACTTAAAATGACCATAATTGGATGAAATGATAAAAATATAATCTTTTTACACATTAAACCAAATTAAAAGGACAATCTAATCATATAAATAAACTATATAAAAGGACAGTTTTGACTTAAAATGCAGTATATTTCACTATTCGTTAAAAATGATCATTATTCAAAAAATACCAAAACATTACCCAAAGTAAATTATGATGTAACGTTTATTTTTTCAAATGGAACATATAAAAGTGCTAAAAACTATATTTGAAAAGGGTTCACCATCAAAAGGTGGTAAAATTACCTTTTAAAAATATTAGAGTATTTGTGGTCAAAATTGGATTCATTCTAATTATATGCCTCTAAAATTTATTAGATAAATGGAAAGACATTTAACAAACATTTATAATCATATTGTAGTTAATTATGTTCATTCCCTCTAATACAACGGCTAGGTGTTAACAAAAATTTTAAATAATATTATATTATTATTTTTCATTATGACTCTTCCTTGTGCGCAACATGAGATTTTGGAGAAACCCATTGTTGTGATTTCGAGTATCCCATCGAACATTGAATCCTCTTTAAAGTAAAATTAATATTTAATTAAAAAATATTAATAAATATGAAAATATCATATTCTTTATTTACCTGGGATTTTACAGTTTGCAAGTGATAAGTCATACTCAACAAAACCAGGGTACCATGAGCCTTTTGTAATCCCTACCAGAAGCATGATGTGAGATACAAATCATGATCCAAAACAATGTTTCTCATCACACCATGAAGCATCAGTACTTCTCAAACATAAAACTCACCCAACTGATCAATTGTGTAACACTACTGGATCGAAACGAAATGAGCCACTTTAGTCAACTGATCCACAAAAACCCAAACTCCATCATTATTTCGAGGTGTCCTTGGAAAACCCACTAATAAGTACATCATTACACCATTCCACTTACATTATAATATTGGGAATGAATGTAACAAACTACCTTGATAATGATGCATGGCCTTCACCTGTTGATGGGTAAAGCGTTGCACGACGAAACCTTAACTTCCTTCTTCATCACCAACCACCAATACTGCCTACAATGATCAAAATACATCTTAGTCAACCCCGAATTCACTTCCCACCTCGATGTCTGGAACTCACACATCAAATATTCACGAATAAATAATGGTTCCACCACACTACCACAAATAAAGATAATTTCATCCCCACCCAAGGCCCCACTAGAAGGTGAATCCCAACCTTTAAGACTTTACCTCATTGAAAAACACTCTGGATCCTCCAGATGGATCTCTTAACCCAGTTAAAAATCCCAGAATAAAACACTAAATAAGATAGGGTCATTTTCTCATTCTCATCCAGCACCTCCAGGTGAATCTCTAAAAACCAATACATCATTTTTCACTCATAGTTAGACTCCTGAACCACTTGATTCTGAGTCTTTTAGCTCAGTGCATCAGCAACACTATTCCATTTTCCTGCTGTGTAATCGAAATCAAACTAGAAGGATTATTGGTACTCGAAACACCTTCACTGCTGAAGATTTAATCCCTTTAAGAGAAGATATACTATTAACACTTATGGTTGTAAAACACCATGAATCATTCTCCCAACAAGTAGTTACCCTAGAACATTAAGGAATAAACTATAGCTACTAACTCAAGATCATGAGTGGGGTATCTTCTTTCACGTGGTCTCAACTGTCTCGACCGGTAAGTTACAACTCGATCATCTTGCATCAACACTGCCCCAATTCCAACACCAGTCACATCACAGAATAAGTTATACATCTTACAAGGTTCAGGTAAGATTAAAATCGGTGTGGTGGTCAATTTCTTCTTCAATTTTTGAAAATTTGTCTCACATGCCTCTTACCACTCAAATGTAACACCCTTCTTGGTTAAGCTTGAGAGTGGTGCTTCTAAACAAGAGAAATATCTAATGAACCTATCTTAATAATCAACCAATCCCAAAAAAAATCTGGATATGAGAAAAATTATTGCACTTCTCCCAAGAAACAACTTCCTACACCTTCTCTAGATCTACTGAAACACCTGACTTAGAAATTATGTGTCCCAAGAAACTCACTATATCAATCCATAATAATCATTTTGATATCTTAGAGTAAAGTCGAATATATCTTAGTGTACTCAAGACGATTTCAAGATGTTGGGAATGATCAATAAGAGTTATTGAGTATGCTAATATGTCATCAACAAAGACAACAATGAACTAATCTAGATAAGAGTGGAATATTTGGTTCAATAGAACCATGAACATATCCGGTGAATTGGTCAACCTGAATGAAATCATCAAAAAATCATACAACTCATACTTACTTCAGAAAATTATATATAGTATGTTAGAAGGTTTCACCCTAAACTGATGGTATCAAAATCTGAAATCAATCTTGGATAACACTATGGAACCCTCAGTTGGTCAAACAAGTCATCAATTCTGGAATGAAGGTATCGGTTCTTAACAGTTATTTGATTCAACTTCTTGTAATCGACACATAACCTCAATGACCCATCATCCTTATTAGCAAATAGCATGTGTGATCCCCATGGAGGCATGCTATGTCAAATGAATCCCCTATGCTCCAATTATTCTATCTGAGCCTTAAGCTTCTAGACTTTCCCAATTTCCATTTGATGTGGTGTAATGGAAACTGATTCTGCCTCTGGAAACAACTCGATCATAAAATCAACTTATCTTATAGGTGGTAGCACTAATAAGTCATCAGAAAACACATCTTGGAACCAATCCACCACAATAGGAAAGGTATGTTACTCCACTTATTTGTCACTAAGAACAAGGCATGCCACATTGTCCATAATCTCTCCCAACTACTGAAAAAATGGCCCTACATGACCTACTCAAACATCCCACTCACCACGAAGGACATAAGTGTGTCCATCGGTAGATGTACACATTACCCAATGTTGATAACAATCAATATAGGATTGATACTCCACTAACCAATATATACTTTAGATCTGGTCAAAACATGACATCTCTATAACAAATAGATCACGTAGGGGAAAATATCCACCAACCTCTAAGGTACAACCTTTACACCGCCTAATATTCTCCACTCAGACCCCCAATAGAGTATCATGTGACATAAATCCACATGCACAACCCATATTTAGGCCAAGCACTACAAAGAACTATGCTGAAATAAAATAATATGTGGAACCTGTGTCAAATAGATAATTTTAAAGTGTGGAGGCTACAAGAATCATAACTCAAATGGTAGAAGGTCCTACCATGCCTCTTCTAGTTGTAGATTGAACTAAGTTCATGTGCCCTATCCATCTACCACGAGATCCTGGCTGAGTACCCTATGTTGCACTGCACTGCTAGTATCAATGTATCTCCCTGGAGTTCCATGTCCACCGCCCCTACTATTATGGTATGTGGATCTCCAACCACTTTCCCGATATGGGGAAATCGATCCCCTTCCTACATTTTACACTGATCTATATGTCCAACAATTTCCCTATACCATGGGTTCCTACATAACCATTGTACATGGTCTATGTTTTCCATATGTTCTTCACTCAATTGGTGGTTTGGAACACTTACTTCGCATGTCTCCTGGCCAGCCACACTAGTAGCATAAAACATTATTACTCACCTGAGATAAAAGTTCATTTTTCTGGTCATGCTATCCACCACTTACCTGGTGAAAATTCTCAAAATGATGCTTTCTACTATCAGAAGTCATGACAGTAGTTTTCCCCATAAGAATTGCATGTCTGCTCAATGAAATCTCTTCGAGGATTCCTTCTATGATGAGGGCATGATCCATCACCTCAGAAAACCACTTCAAACGAAAGACATTTATCTGGGATCTTATCCCATGTTGAATTGCACCCTAAAAGTTCCTTGCTATAGCTGCCTCATCTCCCACTAAATTAGGGACAGAACGTTTCAACTCTATGAACCGGCCTTCTTACTCCATTACTGACATCGTCCCCTATTTCAAATCAATAAAATCAAAGAACTTCTCCTAACTTATATTTTCTAGGTATTAATGCTATACAATATTTTCCCAAAAATTCTTCCATATCATTTACAATATTTGTTCACTCTAAGCTATGATATCCCACCAATTCTTTTTCTGGCCCCGCAATATATAGGTTTCCAACTTAACTCGCTTCTTAGGAGGAATACCTATATGTTAAAAAAATTTATGGATAGAATCATTCCAGAAATCATCTTCTTCTGGACTACCCTCTCCCATAATGGTTGGAGGGTGCTGCAGTTGAAACACCCTTGTGAACTCAGACATACTCGGCATGACATGCCCTGGGTCATGTTCCATTATCTTTATAAAGAAATGTTCTCATGGAACTACTCTTCCCTATCATCATGAACCACTGGGTCTTCTTGATCCTCTAATGAGGGAGCATTCTCGAAAACGTCCTCCTATCACTAAACTAGAACATTCCTTCATGGTGGCATTTCTGTAAAATGCTAAACATGATCTTTTTAGAAGACAACCATGAAACTTTCACAAAGAATAAGGAAAAGTATCATAACTACTGAAAAACAAACCATTTATCAGACACTTTCCCTTGGTATTTATTATATCTAGAACAGTACCCACATCCATCCTTCCTAAATCCATAGCTAACACAGGGTAACTAAGTCACATGGTTACCATCCCTGTCATTTACAACTTGTTTTTAAACGATTTCCATATCCCAATTTACTCCCATGACATTATAATTATTATACCTTTATTTATCAAGAATCATTATTTAATTATTACATTGCATTATTATTTCACTTTTTACCCATTTATATAATCCAATTAGACAACATTTCACTATTTTCATGGAAATAAAATGTATTCTACCAATTATGTCTCACACACCCATCTCATGTTTGTGTGCCTTCAGTGATGAATGTCACTTATATACATTGGTTCCTAGAATGATGCATGAATGAAGAACCTCATGCCTTTCTGACCATGAGAAAAATATCATAAAACATTCACATCACACCACATGTACAACACCAAATGGTGAAATATCATCAAATGTAAAAACACACAACAAGAAAAACAATGTCTTACTTGGGTGACATGGGCTTTCCCCCGTACATGGGTAACCAAATCCCGGGCATGAGCTCATTAACAAGGCTAAACGCTATGCTAATATACTATCTACCATCTCAAAATAATAGCAAAGAAAAAATAACTCCTCTTATACCACTATGTAACATCCCCAAACAAAGTACCACAAAATCAATGCCCCATGTTAGGTCATCACATGACCAAAAGCACACCTCCTCATATGCCAGAGGTTGTTGACTAACTGTGAGGGTATAAATTTTCTATATTGGGAGACTATTCCCTCATTACTAGAGTAATCAATAGAAGAATACAATATAAATAAGGAAAAAATAAGTAACAAAAAATAGCATGAATAGCCAAACATCACTAGAATTGGGAATGAAAAACAAGCAATAATAAATATGTGAGGTCATGCTATAATTCCACATGAATAAAATTCCAAAATAAATAAAAACATCACAATCCCTAAAACATTAATGAATCAAATATTGGACACTCATCTATGCATGTATCATGCCCAACTTAACTCCCTAGTGTAGAATCTTTTCCCTTGTCATGTCCTATAAGCATTAAATCTACTTCTGTTCCTAACAGAGACCCATTAAGGGTGTGAGTAGAACTCAGTTGACCACCACAAATGGTGTCTACAAAATATTCAGTCTAGAAGATAGTGAATACAAGTATACATCAATGAAAAGTAATGTAAAGATAGTTTGGGGGTCATTCATGAATTTTTCTCTACTTCCCTGTTACTATTCGGATTATTATGCCAAGTTCAATATTTACACCATCTCATAATTTGGATCATATATAACATGTTATCCATGAGTTAGACATTTCCCTTATTCACACAATATTCCAAGAATTTATCATTCCACATAATAGAACAAGTTAAGTCCTTATCTTACTAGGGATTCGAAAATAAAGTTATCACCACACTTACCTTGGATCCTCAGTTAAGTTATTTTCATTAAATAAAACAATTGGGGGAATAAAGCCTCAATATAACTCCCCAACCTATGCATTCCTAGGTAGGTTAGGGCATCATTCCAACCCTACCAGTGGGAGGAGCATCAATCCTTTATCCTACCACTAGTCCATTTGATTGATTATTTTTCCATTCACTACATGTATCTGTATCTAAACTAATATAACCTATAAAGATAACAATTTCAATTCAAAAAAATTAATATAGAATTCATTGTTAATCGATAGCCTATTAATTATACCATTTTACAATACACAACCTATTATCATAATTCTATTTCCCAAGTCTCATCTAATTAGTCATAGTCAACAAATCACTAACCATTACCAATCCCACATGTCAAAATTTCACTTACAACCTCTATCTCATGGTTTTTAACATAATTTATTATCCATGAGGTACAATTCCCATTTTAACTAATTTAACCCATTTTTATTACAATGCCAAGATATCATATAATCCCTTACTAATCATAGGCACATTCCAATGATTCATTTTCACTCCCATTCAACATTTCAACAAGATTATCGAGGGATCAACATTTTCACAAGGCAACCTTGTTCATACATAGGAAACATCAATGTCCGGAAGGTATCAGCACGCCCCATGGTTGGCCCTATAAAGGTAAAGTCATTCTCCTTGTGTCCAATGAGAACCATAATGGTTTCCATTCATCATTTAGAAACCCATCACACCAAATATCACCCAAGGATAAAAATCACAAGGGGAAACCAAGAAATAAACCCAAGCATACACAAATCTCAAATGAAACTATGGGATATATCTTATAGACAACCTACATTGGATCCGTTGGTGAACAACCACATAATCAGGGCCTTGGATCCCGATTCAGCACCCCTTTGAATCCTTAAAATAGATTTCACTAGATAAAAAGGATTTTTAGATCTACATAAAGAGATAATGAATAAATGTGAATCCTAAATTAAAAAAACAAGCAATATGTGGATTAGCCTTAACCAGGTCATCGATTTTCTACCAAAAGCACTCCAAACAACGTAGAGATGAGGGATAATCACCCTTGGAAGATCTTGAATGCTTATGTTTATCACTATGGTTTCAAGGTGGAGAAATGGGGAAATCCTGAATTGGGGTTTAAAATCTCATAATGGAATTTTTTCAAATTTATCAACTTTACTGGGATGCACGGTTTACCATCACAGTTTTCCAAACTATGAATAAACTATGTGAGAGATATTGTCCCCAAATTCCCCTTTCACATGGTTTCCTATGGATTCTATATGGTTATCTTAACCGTGTGATTACTATTCGCAAGCCTCTATTCAAGGATGCCCGTTTACTTGGGAGGATCTGTATGGTTTTCACTAACTGTGCGCAACCCATGCAACATGCCCAGAAACTATTTTCTCTTCCATTTACATGTATTGAACCCCCAAAACACCCTGAGACTTCTTGAGAAGTTTTGAAAACCCTTATTTAACTAAAATAAAAGATATAAATTAAAAAATAAACAAAAAATACCTTAAGGAAGGTCTCATATCATACAATGTGTTTTTAGTATGGTAATAATTATTCTTTTTATTTAATTATATTATAATTAGACCACCTCATAGTCACAGATTAACTGTGGTAGGTTTATGTTTGGGTTTGTTCAACCTCAAACGGGAAAAATACATTAAATTTATATCATGGATGGATGTAAGAAAATATTTACACATATAATATGATAAAATATGTAAATAATTATTTTTTTATAGTAATGTTATATCATCATTTAACTCGTTAATTAATAAATTGCATTTCATTTGTTAGTAATCACTAAAACAAGATCATCTCTGATTTGAACCTCATGGAACATAACCAGAAATACTATGAAAAGAAATTATAGATTTATAAATTATCATCAAACATATATTATAGTACATTTTGTTATCTTGGAATGAAAAACTTTTTATACAATAATTAATTCCAATAATATTTTTATGAAACATATTCAAGATGATGGATATAACTTACATTCTGGTTTTAAAATATGTAAAAACTAAAAAATATATACATATATGTATATAATGATTTTAAATGATGAGTAAAAATAGTTATAGTTAGGAAAAAGGTTCTTGATTATGTATTAATGAACTTAATTTAATTATTCAGGATTTTTTTGTATAAGTGCAGAATGAACCAGGACAGTGGTAAGTGTGTTCATCTCAAATTTGTCTCCTTGAGAGATGCTTGGTATTATGAACATAATATAATTTTTATGGTGTAAATATGTTCTATTTGAGGTATCATGACATGAAATATCCTTTATTAATTTTATTTTAAGTTAAATTAAAATTTCTCCCTTTAAATGGGTTATTATTAAACTTTTACCCAAGTCACTAGGGTTCTTTGTCTCGAACATTGATTTACTGAGAAATGTTTAGGTTATGTGCCATGTTTTCCCTTAAATGGTCAATCCTCTCCCTTGTATATATCTTTATCATATATATTTTTATTCATGTGAAAAACTAATCCAAACCAATATCCCTTAATCAAATGTTTTTTTCCTCAAGTGTTTCCCCAATTTTAAGAGATTTTTACTCAATTTTTATTCCTTGAGTTATGACTATTCACTGAACATTATTTCATATAATTTGTGTTCATTATTCCATTTGTCTTTATTATGTGTTATTATCTCATAGTATTTATTTTTACCACACAAACTCCTACTAAAATTATTCATTCTCCAGAGAAGATGTTATATATAATGGATATTTACAATTGAAATATCCTTTATTTGAGTTATAATGTTTCGTCATGAACATTTATTTCCCATGCCTAGGTTCCCCCATCCTAAAAAATAATTATATGGGTTTTTGTAATCTTATTTGGAAAAATAAACTTTTAATACAAATGAACTTTTTGTTACTCTTCTTACAATGAGACTATTAAAGGAAAGTATTTCTAAAATAATTAAAAGGTTTTTCCTTTCACATGTACATGATTTTTCATCCTATCCTGATTACTCCGTGAAAAAATGTATATTTTTTGAAGGATATGATAGTAATGTCTTTTCATAAAATGAATTTTATTAAAAAAAATTATGTCACCTTTTTAAAAGCATTCATTGAAAGAAACATGTAAATTTAGCTTTTACATTAATATTAAAAATGTTTTTAAAAAGTTCTTTTATGTTTTATCTTCCATTTCCCTTATCATATTCAAATGGATTTACCCTAATCAAGTTTATATTTAAGTATTTATCTCCTAATATATATCAATATATATAATATAATCATCTAGGATATTAAACTCATCGTATCAAACAATTTGATTATTGATCCCTTACTTTGCGATACCATTTAACGAATTATTTTTTGTGAGGTTATTTTTTATTTATGTAAACACCCTATTTTTTTCCTTTGTTGTATCAGGATATATTCTTTTACAAAAATCCATATTATTTCATTGGATGTTTTAGGATTATGTTATTCCAAAATAGACTTAACTGTTACTTATCACCCAATGCGATGTGAACATGTTATTTTAAAATTTTAAATGAAGGATGTTCACCTAGACAGAAATTTTATTTATTGACACTAGGAAAATTATAGGAATTTTGTATATTTTTATTCCCATATAGGGGACTACTAGAATCTTTAATACATGTTATTTTATTACCAACCATATTTCTATCGACATGGTCTAATCATATTATCCGTTTTTATTAATATATGGAAAATTATTGATATTCTTAGTGATTATTAACTAATTATGAAGGATGATTATGTATTGAAATTTGGTATATTTAATTATAGGAATAGCCAAGTTTTAATTTATTAAGAGGTGGATTAAGGAATAATATGAAAATTATTATTGATTTTTATGGTGAATGTCTTGGACTTAATCAGTTCATGGGTGGGGGTGAGAATTTTATATCCCTTATAACCATTAATAGGTCTCATGAGACAAAATATGGTTGGGTTTTTCTATATACCACTTCCCATAGTTGGATATTTTCTTAAACTGAGGCCTTGAACGAGTTTTTTTATATCTGTAATTATGAATTTCATTAGTATGAGATTAGTATTATTAACAACCATGTTTATTTTTATTATCATAGATATATAATGGTGTCATATTTAGTTGATTCTGGATTCATGTAGTTTACTTATTCCTTACACAATATATATTCCATATTTATGCCTTTATTACATTAGTTTCATGTTTTCCCTTATTGGGTGTTTGAGATCACCACTACTTAAGTTTCATTTTCCTAGGTTATGAGGAATCTTATTACACATTATACGAATTATATTATATGTTGTGATATAATGGATTGAGTAGTATGTTATATAGTGGAAACAATAACCATTTTTTGGAATTACATGTGCTTTATGAGTTTTTGTTTTCCATAATAATATAGTACTATAAACCAAAAAGTTATTGGAAATTCATGTGATGTAATTGTTACATAATTCATGTAATTTTTTGGGTAATTGTATCCTAGGTTATATAGTTAGTACCAAAGAAAGAATGTAAAGTATTTGATTATCAAACCGGATATGAGAGTGCGAGTCTGGGGTGTCATACACTAATAGAATACAATATATATTAAAACACATATTTTGGTTAATTCCTTTTTCATTATGTTATCAACATGATGTCTTGTTAACATAAACTCCAACTTCAATATTCTATGAAAGTACTTCTCTTTTATAAAGTTGAATTTCATCGAATTTTCATTTTTCATGTAATTATTGATATGAATTTTTCTAGTAATAATATCACTTTAGTTTTCACTATTGATTTAAATGATAGATATCACTTCACCTCTAATTTCCTCAAGTTTTTTGTTCATTTTTAGGATTTGTGTACTTTATTGAGCTTCCAAAATATATTCAACTTTAGAATTACATAATGAAATTTATTCATTCTTCCTTCTCAACCAAGAGATACACTTGTTTCGAAGAAAAAATAACATCACAGTATAGACAATTTGTCTCTACTAAATCAGCTTAATCATCATTTATGTATCGCAATAAATATTGACGTGATATATCATAATAAAACACCCCAAAATCTAACTTTATTATATTATAATTAAGTATTATATTTAATGCTGAACAATGAATTTATTTGTATTACTTTATTAACATGAATCTTTACAAGTGGCTAACATTATGTTTGGTATTGTTCATGTTATGTATACTATGCCTATAACGATTTTCTTACACTCTGTGATATTTAATCTTTTTCAATTATTATGTCTTAAAACTTCACCCAAATAGAATATGGTGTTATAGTAGATTTTTAATCCATTATTAAAAATCATTTCCACACCTCATTTCCATATTTTGAATTATAAATAACAGTTTCATGCCAACTTTGTGTCACTTAAAACACACCGAAAAAATTTCAACTCAGCATTCATTAACGTTTAGAATTTACACCTTTGGAATTATGAAAACTAATTTGATCATTCTTCAGTTGGTCCTTGGAAAATTATTTCCTCAGTATTAATAAAAACCATTATAATTTCATTATTCAACATTGAGATATAGAAATTATGATCAACTCCCCCTTGCGAAGAATTGATCTTTTAAAGATAATGATTTACTATGGAATATCATGCTCTTATTACCTTCTTCTACCCATATAGTGATTTATTTGATAACATAAAAATTTAGTCTCATATTCATGAATAAAAAAATATAACTACCCAATATACTACTCTTATTCAATTAATATATTCACAAATATATATTTAACATCTATTTGGAAAACATTGAACCTTTTCACTCCACCAATGAAAAGAATAATTAAATTATTTCCAACATTTCCACAATATGAAATTCCTCAACCATATCCTTTTATTTATTATAGGAATATCCCTTATACATAATATGTGATTTTTTCAAGAAACATTTTCATTTTTTAAATAAAAATCAACAATTTTTTCCACTATTATTTTTATTTTCTAGCCTCAAGATATTTTCCCAAGGGTTTTTTATCTATTTGTTCAATATCGTCATGCATTATATAGAAAACATTATAATTACGAAATCCTCTTTAAAACACCCAGGATTTACCTTATATTAGAATGATGGTTGGTGTGGAGACTTTATTCTTTGAGTTTTTACTAGAGTTTTCCAATAATAACTGATATTATTGTCATCAATTTTAGAACATCTTCTTGTACCTATTATAGCTTAATAAATTATTTACACTTCCACATTATGAGAATATTATTCAAAATTTTTTTTATCACCTTGTTCTTCCCATAAGAAGGTCAATTATTTTTCTCTTTATTTTATAATTGAAAAAAAATTTCAAAATATACTAATTTTTAATGGTATTAACAACTATAATTTCAATAATTTTCTCAAAATATTTAATGATTATTTTTTCTCATATCTCTAGGAGGAGTATAAAAAAATATACCATCATATACATGATATTCAAACATTCGATATCTATTTTCATTATTGAAAATAAAACATTTACCTAAAATTTGAAGGTAATTTTGAATTAATTATTCACATGTTGTATCACATTAGGAGTCCTGACTTATCCCAAACATAAAAAATCCATGTTTGGGATGTAAAATGATGTGAAAACTACATCTTTAGAATATTTCCTTTTATGTTATTTCTATATGATATTTTTTGGCCATACGTTTTATAATCAGGTTCCTCATCTCAAAATTATTGTTATGATAAAGAGACTTTACCACTAAAAATTGGTGTATATAATGTGCTTATTTATAAAATCTTCAACTATTCTATTATGGAACTCCATGAATTTATTGTTCTATAAGTCATGATTTATGAATTGATAATTTTCTCTACCTTCCTTCAATAACATGTAATGAAATTTAACCCATTAGAATAATGATTGATAACAATTAAATAATCCATTATATCATAATCATCAATGAGAAAAATGGTATATTATTTAATCTATGGATTTTGGTGATATTATCCCACACACATCAATGTGAACAAATTCAACCAATCATATTGACTTTATCTTTCACTTATTCATGATTATCTTTTCCTTTTGGAAAACATCACACATGTGATTATGATTTTGAGTGAAATTATTTATATCATGATCTCCTTTACTATTCAGAAAATATTATAATGAATTTTGGATCTAGTGGAGAATTATTTTATTATATAAAAACATTATTATTCATTGGGAATTAATAACATATATTATTCTCCAGTAATAAGGTAAATATTCCATTTCATGAACATTCATTATATCACAATAATACCTCCTCTTCCTTTGAATGTACAAGTATTCCTGGTGAAATTTATTTTATATCTTCTGGGTCACATAATTTTTTTTTTCATTAATCATGTTTTTTCCATGGCCTTCAACATCCAAAAAATCGGGTATTTATATCTTTACCACAGATTTTGGGTTTCCTCAGGTTAATGATTTTCAAGACCTCATCAATGTGAAATCAAATGAAGCCTTTTTTTATTAAATATTTTTACATATCACATAATCCTTATTCACCATTATATGGGATTTGTTTCCCATATCAAGGATCCACACACTAGATAGTAATATTACTATTATATAAATATCTGATAAATAATATTTCTAATATCTTATTTTCTTATTCCAAATTCTTATTTTCACATCTATTTGTGTTGAATACACTTTATCCTCCTTTGTATCTATTGAATCAATTTTATATAGTATGGAAGAACATTATTTTTTTTGTTTTTATCTTTCTTTATAACGCAAGAAGATTCTATCTTCTTCCATTTTGAGGCTCCTTTAGCACATTACATTAAACCATTGAATATAAATACAAGGATTTGTTTATATATCCTCTAAACTAAAAAAATATCATTAAAAACATACTCAGTGTAGGAATTGTTTATAAATTTTATTCCTATTTATATACTTCCTTAATGTTTTTTATAGATGGAACACACATGTTGAGTGTTTACCATTTTTTAAAAAAATAAACATAAAAAATTCAATTTTTCTCAGCATTCACTTATAGTATTATAATCTTTTAATTATATTGACTATCCCACAATTCAATCTTCCTTCATGAAGTGAGTTCTTGTGGATTCACATCTACCATGAATTTTTTTTCTTATGATCAAGTCAGACACTATCCTTTCTTTCATTGTTGACACATTTCTTTTATAGGCAATCCTTCATCTCCTTGGTTGGATCTCTATATTTCTCTTTCAAATTTGTTATGTCCTAAATAATCCAACTTACCGATGTCATCCAAGAGTCAATAGTATATCATTATATTCAACCACTAATTATAGATCAAATAAATTTAATTTAATATCGTTAATTAATTTAACTAGTTCACTCTTTATGTTATATAAAAAATCCGCAATCTTGAATTTTGCTTCAATTTTAAACTTATGCTCAATAACCTTATCTAATTTTTCTATATTTTTTTATTTGTGATTTTCAATCTCATCCATCAACTAATATTTATTCTCTCATTTTTAATATATATATAATTCTTGTAATCATTAACCACTCTATTAAATTTCTTCCTTTTGGCTCTATAAAGATATATTTGAACCAAATAAGTCTCTAACTCCACTTTTAGGTATACTCTTCCCTCTTATTCATTATTTTATCCATCATTATCTTCCTTTATTTCTAGTTTATTTATAATGACCAAAATAACTTATTTTATAATTTCTTTACATTCATTAACCTCTTCCACTTTCTTTTCGTCATTATTACCATATCCTTTTGAAATTAATTTCTTCTTATTAAATACTTTATTATTTTAAATCTTATTTTTCTTCAAATATTTATATTTTTTCTTTTAAGAAAACTCATCTTCGCCAGCATCATGAAATTTTATGATACACTTTTCAATAAGATATCCAACATTTCCACATTGAAAACACATGAATGGAGATTTAAATTTAGAATTTACTTTTCCCATTTTTGAGATTTGATAAAAGTAATGACATGACATTATAAATATTATTGTCTTTTGGAGTATCATCTAAAAAGGGTTTCTTTAATTACATAAACAATAATTCATGGGATATATCTTTTTCCATATAATTATGTTCATTTATCCTCATTTCTTATAAAATATGATTATTTTAAAGTCTATCAAATTTAAGTTCTTTTATATCGTTATTATTGATCACTAAAACCCTAAAATTGAATTAATTTGTAAATATTAATTTATTTTATTCATGATATTGATATTAGATATAGTTTTTGAGACATTGTGCATGTCCTCTTCTGCATCTTTCACCCTATCAATGAATGTATTTAGGGATTCATTTGGGTGAATACTTAAGTCTTCAAATATATTTTATGGAACCTAAAATTTTTATTTAGTTACAATTGTGATACTCTAAATTATGTTTAAAAACTTCTCCGACATGTCTTGTGATGATTTACATGACATTCCCTTATTATAAATGGGATTATTCAAGGATCACACCAACAAATTCATTTCATTAGCATTTGTATTTGATTTTTTGTTGATGTATTTTCGATTAATCTCCACATTAAATACTAAATATAATTTCATATATAAATGTTGTGTATATATAAATCTCATCAGATAAAAAGATGTGTTGTATTTGATCTTTATATTCAATTTTATTTCCATCAAATACCCGACTACCTTTATTATATACATCTACTACTATAGACTTATAGATATAGAAGGCTCTACCAAACCTAAACTTTCTCTAATACCATTTATTGGACCCAAAAAAGATAATTCATTAACAGGGGTGAGTTGGGCTATAAAATATTTTAAAATAAACTTTTCAATAATCTAGTTCCACTACATGTAAGAAATCCCATCTATATCTCATTAGAATATTTAATAGAAAAATAAGTATAGAAGGAGAAAATAATTTTTACTTAGTTCACATGCATTGAGATAATATAAGGATTATATCGTAATGACATGCTGATATACTAGAATAAATAAGTTAACATTCTATTTTACAATTTATAATGTTTTCATTAACCCTCCTGGTTTACTACCTTTATAAAAATAAATGGAAAACTGAATAATCTTTTAATGGGACACAACTAATTCCTTTTATAAATTGGTCAAGCCTTCCTCACAAAAATTTAATATGAACTAGATCAATAATTTTATAACTATATTCTATATTTTTAACCATTTTATATAACTTCTTTGATCTAACAAACATAGACTACTATATCTTTTTCTTCATCTTTTTCTCCTTTCAGCACAATATCTGAAATTCCTATTATGTATTTCATAGACCCATGATGTTATTTTTTTCTTTATTCTTCATAATGATCGCTCCAAATCTTTTTACATTCATACTTTTGTTTAAATTTTATCTATTTAATTTTTTCACTACAATATCCTTGAAAATATATAATATATAATATATTTATAAATTTTATCCTTGTTTCTTAATTTACTGCCTTCCGAAAAATTCATATATCCTACTTTCAAAATTAGTATGAAAATAAAGTCACTAATTACCATAATTAATCATGATTCAAGACATCTTGAGATATCTTAAAATTATGTATATTAAAAAATTCTTGAATTTTATAAATAAGGTGAATAATTAATTTTCATTATTTTCTCTACATGCACCTCCAAAACTAGTAAAAACCCCTTTCATAATTTGTAGAATATTGTTTAACTTTACATATCCCACATAATAACTCCATAGGAATCATCTATTAATAAATTATTCATATTCTATATCATATTATCTTAAATAACAATCTACTTGAATACTATTGTTAATTATTTTAAAAAGAAGCCCAAATATAATCTAAATTAAAGCCCCAAAATTTTAAATTTTCAAACAGATTGATCTTACATAAGAAATAATAATTCTTGTATATCATCTTCAAATATAATATTTTATTATTTATTTCAACTAATATCTTATTAATTATCCAAAAACAATATGATATCTAATGTTTTCCAATGGATATCTTACATATCACATTTAAACATCATAATTTCATATATATTCCAATTAATATCATATGTATAACCTTGAACCATCAGAATATCTTTTCTATCACTTCTTTTACATTACCTATCACAATGATACATTAAAGAATTTTTTTATCTTCCCTATTGGATATTACATATTATTTTAAAAATCCTTACATGTCACAAAGAATATATTAAATATCATTGTGAGACCTCTAATAATTTTCCAATTATATAACATTAAAATGATATTTATCCATTTTTAATTTTTAATTTTTTTAAAAAGTTATGAAAAAACTCTATCCAAATAAATTTTTATTCATAGTGATTGAATTTGGGGTGTGAATTAGTGGTTGAGGTACCATATAATATGAACTCCCTTTGGTAGTGTCTAGGGTTAAAATCCCACATGACACATTATTGGGACCCAATATAGGGAGACCAATGGGGCTAACATCAATAATATATGATAGCCTATAGGAAAGGGAGTCCATTAAAAGTATCCACATAAGGAGATCCAATGGTTTGAAAATAAGGGCATATGGGCATGGGAAGCTATTGCATGTGTCGGAATCGAGAGATCCACTAGTAAGAAAATATGTGTTAGCACTCTAGTGGTAACTATATGAGGTGATTGGTGAGGCATCTAGTTTCAGTATTATGGGGAGGTAAACTAGTGACAATGATTATGGGGGTTTCCACATCATCATGAACTTCTCCATGCCTTTTAAAGGCTTCTATACAGTTACCATCTATTTTTATGGGAAATAGAAGCGGGCTTGTGCAGTTGATAACCACCTCATGCTAGGGCTGGTGCCCTGATGGAGGGGGCTGGTTATGTTGGGGGGCCTCATATAAGGGATTGGAATAAAATTTGATGGTGGTCCGATGTTGGAGATGTGTGATCATCAAGTGGTTGAGGGAAATCTATTCAATGTGGTTAATGGTTGTAAGAGGAGTGGTGCTTTCTTCCTTTACCAATCACAATGGCTGTAGTGGTGACCATATCCATAGGTGGGGGTATGATGTCAGTGGAAGTGACCATGGGCCATCACGGGATTTGAAGTGCTTTTGGGATATGGTAACATAATCATGTAAGTGTAAAAATAATTATAATATCCTACATGTTCTATTAATATATAATAATAAATAAAAAGGTGTATGATGGGTGGATTATTCCTTAGGGGGATATGACTTTACATTCCAGCTTTGTGGGTGTGTGATATTTGTATTTTTAATTTTTACTCAACTACCAAATATATATATTTTTTTAAAGTTATTTTTTGAGTATTTTTCAAGTATTATAACATTTCATTATCAACAATCACACTCCAAAATTATTTCAACTAAATTTACTAACACTGCTCAAGTATATCGAAACCCAGGTCATGTATATTGTAACATCCCAGGTAATTATAAAATAATAATTTTTCATATTTATTACTTTTTATGAATTAGATAGTGGTTCTACCTTAATGGGGATTCTATGTTCAATATCATACTTTACACACAACAATGGGATTCTCCGAAATCTTACATTGTACACAAGTCTGAGTTATACCGAAAAATAATATATTATTAATATTATTATTTATGAGGTAGTTATTGCCAAGAATTTAGAATGAAATGAATAAAACATGTTAGCTTAATTATGAAAATACTTTTTACATATATTTATATAATGATTCATTGTCTAAAAAATTAATTAGAAATGGAAATAAAAACTAATTGAATATAAAGGATGTTTTTTTATTAAAAAATATTTAAATTTGAGTAATTGTGTTTATAAAATAATTAAATAAAACTTTTTGGATTATTTATATTAAATATAAATTCTATGTAATTTTTAAAATTCATCCTATGTATTTTTTAGGTATGATATAAAAACAAATTTAATTCTTCGAATAAAAGGATTATTTTTCTAAAAATGCAGTTTTACCACCTTTTGATGGAAAACCTATTAAATATAATGTTTTTGACACTTTATATGTTCAATTTTAAAAAATAAAGTTCTTATTTGGATTTGTTACATCAAAATTTATTTTGGTTGAAATTTTGGTATTTTTCTATTAAAATTCATTTTTTAATGAATAGTGAAAAATATTGCATTTTAGTTCAAAAATAGTTTTTATATGACTAATTAATATAGTTAGATTATCCTTTTAATAGGTTTTAAAGTAAAATTAACTATATATTTTTTATCATTTAATCCAATTTTTTTCATTGGAATCAATTTCACAATGAAATTGGATATAATAACTTTGTGAGCTTTTAAACATTTTACATAAAAAACTTGTTTTGTTATTCCGTAATCGGGATTAATTTTTAATTAATTTCTGAAAATTAATTGTTTTAAATTTGGAATAATGGATTCTATATTTTGAATCATAAGGTATAAATTATGTAAATATGTCTTCTTTATCTTTAGAACTTATAAATAGTAACTTTTGTAATTATTTTATTACCAAGGTTGATGGTAAATAGAGAAATTAAAGGGAAAAATAATATTATAATAATATAATACTACTCTAACATTAGTCCTAGTCTTATTGGATGAGTTTTTATTGACCAACACAATCCTTGGGTGAAAATTGTTTCCTTTTTAAGCCACTTGGGTGTGATTATGACACTCATAGACATTTTATTTAGAGTAAAGACCAAGATGTAATAACCATGTCTATCATAACTATAATAATTTTAACATATGGTTATATAAGTGATATCCTCAACAATAAATAGTATTTAAAATCTATAATTATTTAATAGAGTGTGGTAATTTATTTATATTTTTTAGGAAATAAATAATTAAATTAAATGGTGACATAAAGATTATGTGTTAATTTCTTAATTAATGAAAAAATCAAATAAATGTTATTATAAATATTAAAATAAAAATTATTTGACTTAATTTATTCCATACATAATTTTTATGGATATATTTGACATGTTGGAGATGATTTAATGGAGTTTTATTGAACTTATCTTTATGTAAAAATATTTTTAAAAATTCAACTAATGAATATTATCAAAATTGATAGTATTGATATATTAATATATAAAATATTTTATTAAATGTTATAAAATTTATAACAATCTAATACTTGACCATATTGTTAGGTTCAGTCCTAATATTTCATAAATGAATTTTTTTTGGTCATTTGACATGTTAATGTAATTACATTAACCCATAAAGCGTAAATAACATGATATAACAGTAAGATTAAATAGGGTAATATAAGGGTTAAAACAAAAAGATGAGGATTAAAAAAATATTCCAAACATGTATAATTTTAATTAGATGATTCAGATCCAATACACCCTCTTATTATATTATAAATTAATGAATTTGGACCCATTTGGAATAGAAATTGAATTTATATTAATTTAAAACTTTTTATAATTCAAAAAGTGTCCCTCCCCTCCCCTATAAAATGGAAATCATCTTCTCTATTCCTTATAATTAATAAATCATTGGGTTCAGAAAGGCTCTACAAAAACCCCTTCCTATAATCCCTCCTCATATTATTGAGGCCTTATTTTAGGTATAACACCCTCCTTAGAGGTGTTAAGGTATAAGGCCCCCGCCTTAAACAGAACATAATTTTGAGGTAAGTAAACAAATTGACTTTAATTCACTTGGAGGATCTTTTCAGGTATAGATATTTATGGAATTAGGTCGTAACTTATGCATAAAAACACAAATAATACATGTAGAAACTTATACTCACTATAAAATAATTTTCATAAAACAAAAAACTTTTTAAAATGAAACATGCTTTGTTACATTTTTAAAAAACATTAATTTTCCTTGATCTCATCCTTGACTCTATTCTTATTTACGTCCTATGAAAAATAATTCAAATCATTGGATGAGTATAAAAATCTCAATAAGGTATACATAAAGAATTAAAACTATTATTCTTGATAAAAACAAATAAAAAATGAATAATTTATTATAGAGTAGTACTTTTCACCATTAAGATGTAGTAAATATACTTCACTAAATATAGGCACATTGGATACCCTTTTGTAACCAAAAAATTACCAACAATCCCATATAAAGAAACATATAACATATAAAGGTAACTTGGTAAATAAATATACAAAAATTTAATAACCTTATACTATAATTCCACACATATCACTAAATTGAACAGCCATACGGTCGATTTCTATATCCAATACATTGGAGGTTATAACTTAACCACCTGTCCTTGGTTTATCACGAAACCACTCGTCTTTGGTTTATCACGTAACCACCCATATGTTATTATCACATAACCACCTATAATATGTCCTAGTACCATTATATAATCATAACACATAAAATATTTTAATTATCAAAAATCCACTCATAAAATTTCATTTTCAATCACAAGAAATCATTTAAATATATTTAAATATTCAATCCATTTCCAAAACCATTTGAATCATTTAATAAAAATAAATTTGAATCAAATTTTCCCATAAAACATTGAATTTTTTTAAATAAATTATCATTTTAAAACATTCATATCCATATAAATAAATTCACAGAACCCATTTTTAAATAATGGACATGAAATTGAAGGTTTTAGAAGAATAGATCATTAAAACATTTAAAACTAGGTTTTAGTTAACTTTTCCCTTACCACTAGAGAAAAACATGAATAAAAAATTAATGAAAAACATTAAATAAAACATTTAATGTCATGATAAAATAATAATTAATCATATTACATGTCAAAAGGGTTGTATATACACCTTATAGGATAATAATGGTGCCTCACATCAAGATATGCCTCAATGAAAGGATATTAAGATGAAGTCCCTTACAAAGATCGTATCATTGGATTAAGGATAAATGAATGACATAATTATGTGTGAAAAATAATAATACACCCAATATAAGTGGATATTCAGTGTAAAACAACTATAAGTCATTCACAAATATTCTTGGGAAGAAAACCAGCGACAGTGATATTTAAGACAATGAATGGAAATTGAGTTAATATTTCCCTTAAAAAGAAGTTTTTTTAAAAAAAATCGATTTATTATGTGTATTCACTATAAATACGCATAAATAAAGTATAAATAAAATATAATATGTCAAAATTTATTTCTAACTTAATCATATCATAATATAATCAAGAAATATAAGATTAACCCAAAGAATTGAAATTGGGTTAAGAAGTTCCCTTACCTTGAGTTTGACTCGTCACGTACAATTGTGATGTTCTTGAATAAAAAAATAGGATAATTTATAATTTCATTAGAAAAATTTTCAATTTAATTATTCCTTTTATATAACTTATTACCATGTTATAAAAATTACATAATTATTTAAGTTCATATCGAATGTTATATCGATATTCGGTACATGAGTCGAAAATGAACTTATTTTGATGTAAATTTTCTATGTAGAAAAAATTCCCTCATCTCTAGAATATTATTAAAAATTTTAATACCATATATATCTAGTATATATGTGTTTATATTATCCATAATATTTTTATATAATAAATGTAATGCACCGTTCATGGAGACAGTAGGCCATACATAAGAATGAATGCTATTTTTATTACATTGTCATACTAAAAGAATAATAATAAAATTTTATAAATGTATATTATAATAGATTTATTATATTTATGTTATTTAGGTTTAATAGGTTTAAAAAACCATCCTTTAAAAAATCCATGTATAACAGAAATGGTCACATCGCTTTAAGGGTGTGGTAGTCCACACTTCCTTAAATGAAATTATCCTATTTACACAACATAGAAATCATAAAGTTATGTTATAAATAAAAATTACAGAAGCATATAGAAACTATAAATATAATATATATCATATATAAATAATTTTCCATCATAATGGTTACAATGAAAGGTTGTAGGAGAAAATTGAATAATCATCGTTTTGTGAGGCAGTACTTCACCGTACACAGAAACAGTATGTTATGTATTCATTAGATGGAGGTGTGTGTTTTTTTAGGTCTAAATGATAGTATAAAAGCATACTAATATATTTAGGATATTTTTTTTTCAATAAAATAATTGAATTAATAGTGTTTAGGGGATTTGAGAAGGAAAATAAATGAAAGGATCTTGGGAGAAGACGTTACCTCTAAATTGGCTAGCTCCTTTTAATTTGATCCAAACCACTTCCTTGAGTCATCTTCTACCAAATGTATGGATTCTAAGAGGAAGTAATGTATTTTAGGATATTATTGGATTATCATTTGGGAGATACAAGGGGCTTGAAATGTGTGATTAAGTGGGTACTAGTGTTGGCATTTTATAAGAGGGACGATGGGCACTTTTGGAAACTCTTGAAATATTATTTTATTACAAATTGATTTTGGAATTACATTAGATAAAAAGAGATATATTTAGAGTATATGATGAGTATGGGTCTAAATACTCTCCAAAAATAGGTTTTAGACAAGTTTAAGTCAAAATGTAACCTTATTTTATGCCATTAACCCTTGGTTAAATAAATTAACTCTTACCATGTCTTCTTGTATTTTTACACTATATGGTTACCATGGATACTATAAAATGACAATAGAACCTCAGGATGATCATTAAATTCATTTTTAAAATTATCTATGTCTTTTGGAAGAATAATATATTTTTATGACTATTATATCATTTAATAAAATAGTTTTTATTTTAATAACTCATTTATGTAAATTTTGACACTACTGAGTAATTGATTTTTTTTAAAGTTTTAGAAACATTATTCATTCAAAAAAACTACATTGACCCAAAAATAACTTGTCATAAAAATCCATAAAATTAGTTTATGGAATATACATGTTCAAATTACATTTATTTTAATATTTATAATATCATTTATTTGAATCTTTTAATAATAATGTAATCATAGCCTCATCATTCTATCATAAATAAATTTTTTTATTTAATGTATAAAAATTATTTATAAAATACCATGACATAGAAAATATTTTTATATTTATAATGACAATTTATAGTCTATTTTATTATTTATATAACTATACCTTAATATTGTTTTAGAAAAAAGTTACATATTTATGTTATATTTTTATTACTTCAAATTATTTATTATAACATGTCATTATCACACCCGAGAGGCTACATGGGGTCCTAAAATCAACCCAAAAATGATAATGTTTGTCCATATATCATTAAATATGATTATAGCACTTGTTAGTATAGTTTTATATTATTATAATATTATTTTTTACACTTATTTACATGATTCAACCATTAACCAAGGTATATAAAAATAATTACTCAATTTAGTATTTGTAATGTCCAAAAATAAAAGGTACATATTTAAACAATTTGTAAGTTATTATTAAATATATGGAATCCTTTTTTAAAAATTCAAAATAAATAATTGGAATAAATTAGTATAAAGTTATCTCATGTTGTCAAAACCCAAAAGAGGGTTTTTAATAAGTAAAAACTATCAAAAGATTGACATATTTTTATGTCCAATTTCAATTTGAAATTATATACAATAACCAAAATTGGATTATATGATAAAACAATAATTCAATTTCACTTTAAAACCAATTAAAATAAAAATATAATGATATAAATAAATTAAATGAAAATACAATTTTGAAATAAAATGCAACACGTTCACTATTCATTAAAATATGTATTTTATCAGAAAAATAACAAAAATTCATCCAAAGTAAATTTTGATCTCCCATATAAAAATAAGAAGTTTATTTTATCAAATATAACATATAAAAGCGACAAAAACTAGATATAAAAAAGGTTCACCATCAAAAGGCGGTAAAATAACCTTTTAAAAATATTAGAGTATTTTATGCTTAAAATTTGATTCATTCTCATTTTAATCCTCTAAAATTTCTTAGATAAATGAAAAAACATTTATAAAACATGTTCAATAATATTTTAGTTATTTCTTTTTAACCCTTCCAATAAAACAACTAGGAGTTAACTACCATTTAAAATAATAGTATTAATATTGTATTATTTTTCATTAAAACTCAATGTTGTAATAAATGTAAGATTTCTAAGAAACCCATTATTGCATGTTAAGTACTCTATCAAAAAAGTTATCCCCTTTAATAAAAAATTATTGTCTTATTTAAAAATATTATTAGATAAAAGTATTTATTATTCTATAAATACCTAGGAAGTTACATCCCTCCCCCCACTTGGAAATTGCGTCCTCACAATTTTAAAATTGGGTTGCATAACTTTATTAAAAATCTCACATCGGAAAAAAGATTCAATAAAATTAAAACATCAAAATAATGAAAGCGAAGTAAAAAGGTCACCAAAGAAAACATATACTAGTATTCCATATATGAAAAATGGATATGGAAGAAATACTAACCATATTTTTCTAAAGGAGAGAGATATTAAACATGATTAAGAGAAAGTTAATAATTAGAAAACCATAAACTTGTGATGGGTTAAACGGTCATTGATTTCATAGTAGGGAAATTAAATGGGAAACATTTTTATTTTATGATCATTTTCCTAAAGTTGAGGAATTTATTTATGATTTGGTCTAATAACATAAGGAAACATAGTTTATTTTCAAGTAAAATTTCATTCTTTAATTAATTTCTACAACATAATAATTTTTTGTCCAAATGATGAGTATTTAAGATGATTTATTCATGCTAGAAGCACTATAACAACTTATAAAAACTCATATCATCCACAAAAGGATAACAATATATTTATCCAACCATTAAACATTAAGCTAAAACACAATAGTTAGTACAATATCAAATAAGCCACCAAAATGAATAATCCTTTATAAGGAGAAGGACTACTTTTAATTTCTAAAATTCAATATTAATACCAAAGTTCTAAAAAGACCATTAAACACACCAATGTCCTTAAAATTGCTCAAAATAATCCCAACTAATATTGAAACCAAAAAATAAGAGGGATTTTATAACATTGTCTTCCACGATAAATCATCACATTTATCTCCAAATAATATCAAATACTCATAAAGTCTCATTCTGAAAGGTAATTAACCAAATCACGTATTCTTCTTTAAAGGTTAATCATTTCCATAAATAACCCAACTCTCTATGTGTCTATAATAAGAACATAGACTGTTCCAATATAAAATTCATCCACTACTCCTAAAATAAAATACCAAAGTATTCTATTTTTATTAGGCATATATGGTTCCTAAAATAGCTAATGTCATTGAAAATAAAATTTATCAGTTAATCCCCAAATCATTTTACAATACAAAAGATATACATTTGAGAAAATTTATTTTCCAAAATCAACATATTCTTTCTCCATCAACTCCTTTAACTGACAGGAAAATACATACTAACCAGGGACTTCGCATAGGCTAGTGGTAGGTGATAAACCCTTATCACACTTCAGTTGTGGGTTCGATCACCACGGACTTGTAATAAATTATGGGTTTTCACCCTTCCTATGGGTACTCATTTTTTAAATCTATATAACTCATATATAATTCCCAAAATGAGATAAAATATTCAAAAATAACATATTTTAATCACAAAGTTTCTCTTATTTCCTTCATTTTGAATCCCAAATAGTAATATCTCATAATTACATAAAAATAAAAGTTCATATAAAGGTTATCGGTTACATTGTAATTATGTCCAAAAAATAAAATATAATTCATCCTAAAATTAAATTTTTACATAACAAATTACAGGTTTATACATGCTAGAAATATAATTCCAAATTAATCACATCATCAAAAGAGCATTAATACTTTTAAAATTTTCATCATCCAAAAATCTACCATTACTCTTGAATCCAATATATGATGACTTCATAATCATTCATCATTCTTCATGATACCCTAACCAGGATTTTAAATCTTATTCTTTAATACTTATTACCCACAAATAGAAAAAATGAATCATGTCCAAAGATTTAATAATTTCAAAACATGAGACAAGAAATAATCCATACCTTTCATATGTCCTTTTCGGTTTCCTCATATTCAATTGGAATATCATTAGGTATTACTGAACATATATTTTGAGGGTCGTACTGATCCCATTATCAAACCTTCTTTGTGAGAAATCTATTCCCATAATGACCATACTCCCTACATTTAAAACCTTAAATTGATAACTGAGAATGTACTTTTTTCCCTTTTCTAAAGTCAACTGAACACTTCCTTTTTCTTTGGTAGCTTATTGATTTATATCCTTAATTGTAAGATCTATAAAATATTATCATCCCTTTAAAAAAATTCCAAAGTGTATAATTCCACATCCTTGACAAATATGTTGTTGAATATACATACCTTTATGATCATTACCCAATCATCCAACGAGATTTTTTTCTCGCATATATGATGTCTTATAAAAATCATGAAGGTTAAATCAGTCAATCCTGACTCCAAATAGTTCATTTAGAATAACCAAAATATTTCTCATTGGAACTCACATTTCATTTGGTTTCCTATTCAGAAAACCCCCACCATGTCCTTTACATCCATTATTACTTTGGTGCCTTCTAGATTCATCCATTTACAGATATCAAAAGGTTCAACATGAGTATATCAGTAAAATGATAATATAATATATTTTATGGATGTTAATCACTAAGATATGCTTATTCATGTTATCTTAAACTCATTCAACTTATCTAAATTAAATATGAATCTTTCTAATATACTAACAATTAAGATAACATACAACCTATTACTTATGCTTAAATAACACCCTAACCTCTAAAGTTGTCTAAATCGACATTTGATACCAACTATAAGGCAATATCCTTTAACGTTACATAATCCTGAGATAATTTAGAAATTTTAATTTAATTCACTTCAATCGTTGTTGACAATCCATTCCATCAAAAAGTATAAAATGCATAACAAAGGGAATCCATTATTAATAAAAGAGGTAATGCATAAAGAAATGTCAAAAAAATTCAATGGCATAAGTTTTTGTCAGCCTTAGTTTATCCAAAATTCATTTAGCACGCAGCCTAATTGTGTGACCCCATATGTTGTGTCGTCCACTTATACACCACCATGCTAGAGATGAATGAAAGTGTAATTTGGGAAAAGTCCAAAAGGTGTCTCCCTAGTCAAGTCAAAACGCTGACGACATGCAAGGTACTTGAGTGACCCAATTTGGTGTGCAAGTCACTCGTGCACCCAACATATTTTGACCAAGGTCATTTATTTGCCTATAAATAGACCCTTGGGGCCCCCTTTTTATGGACGAATTTCCTTGAAGCTTGGTTACTACTCTAGTTTCTCTATTATTTCTCCCCAGTCTTCCGAAACTTTCATGGTAATTCTTTAACACCTTGAGCAGAGGATTTAAGGGAGGATCACTAGACTTAAGTCCTTTTAGTGTTTGAAAACAATAAAACTTGCACACCTAAAGCACCCAACCACACCAAGTAAGAAATACTTATTCTCTTCCCATTCCTCTCACAGGAACAAGAGCGCCAAACTTCTCAGATCATCTATGAATACTTTGGAAGGCTTGAGCAAGGTCTCTCCCAAGTATTACCATACAGATTTTTCACCACCTAAGTGAACATCAGGTCACCCAAGCTTACTTGTGCACCCATACTTACATTCCCTTATCTAGTTGGGCGCCCCTCCATGGTTCACTTACTTCCCTTCACTGTCTTCAGTTTACCAGCTAGCATGCCTTCCTCAAAGCCATTCATGGAAAGGCTTCTTCTTCATTGGCTCCCTTGTCTGAACGAGATTCTGTTGAGACCTCCACCAAAACCTCATGAATTATCAAACCTATGGGAAAGTCACATCAGTGTGTCTCTAATTTGGGTTTGTACTTCCATAGTAAGAGGTTTCCCACATTTGTTTCACAATGGGGTTAGGATTCATGGAGTGTCTGTGGGTTTGTATGTCCATAGTCACATGGAATTTTCTCCCAGAAACAATGTTGCGAATTTCCTGGTTTTGAGAATAAGGGTTTGGGCCTCGGCCTAGCCCTTCTCAAAGAGATGTAAATCTCAAAATAGGGTAGGGAAGGTATTTTCACACCTACTTTTATTCCTTTTAAACAAATTAGATGTATCCCTCCCATACTGTGATCAATTTTACAGCAACCATCTTGGAATAATGCCCAAGAATTTCTTGCAGGAGGTAGCATCAATGATCCTCCTCTCTTCTTCGGTGCCAAATACCAGAGGGGAGATAGGAACAAGGACTCTTGTTAAACATTACATATCCCATTTTTCTTTGTTACCATGGGAAACCATCCTCATATAAGCCCCTAACCTTCACCCCTTATTCCTTCTATTGGAACATTGTCCAATGTGAAGAGAACAGAGGGAAGGATCGTCGCCTCACCCACTTACACAGTCGACACACCCTCTTCTATCAGCGGAGGGGGGAAAGTGTAAAGTGTCATTTTTGAATCTTTCACATACTCTTGTTTCTCACATTGATCATGACTCATGTGGGCTTAGAGATAAATGATGATTACAACATGTGTACAAAAAATCATTGGAAGGAACTACGAGAACTCTGATTCCCACCATAACCGGGATACGTAGGAATCATTCTCAAGGACCGAGCTCACTGGATGTTCTCTTCGGGAATTCAACCATAATTCCCCTAATTTGGGAATCCTCCAATGGAATAAGCCCTAAATTCATTCACCAAATCACCAAGGCATCCTTTTCAAGAAGTAATCTTAAACTCATCTCCCTCAAAATACTATACTCTCCTATGGGATTTATTGAACTACATGGGATTTGATTCCATCTATATGGGATACATAGTAATCCTTCTTATAGTTCAAACCCAACACTTCAAATCAACCCGGTTATCCATGGGAAATATTCCCAATAGGGTCTGATCTTACATGGAAACCCATATCCTTTCCACCTTCCTTGGGCTGCTTCAGCATAAGTCCCATACTAAGTTTTGACCAAGCACCTTTCACTTAGAGGTCCTTATCACATGACCTTAAAAGGTATGATGTGTCCTTTTAAGTGGCACCAAACTAAGAGGGTTCATATTCCTTTCACAATGATTCATAGGTAGCGCATTTTATGGGAACGATCCCAAGATCAAAACAACGCTTCATCTCCCTAGATGGAAATAAATTCTAGAGTGCCCCACTAAGTGGCATAAAACCAGTATCATCACGATGATGATTAAAATAATCTCTAATAATTATATTAGAGGATACTATTGATGGAAAACCTATAATACATATGGGTATTTCCATTAATGAAGAACCTTAAATTCATACTGATGATTCTAAATTTTACTCATGTTAATAAGTGGTTGTAAATTCCAAGGGATACTTACGATATACTTGGTGAATTAATAAGGATTCATGAAAATATAATAAATTTACAAAGAGATTCATGGGGTAGACAATTATTTCCCCCCAAAAGGGTGTAATGAGTCTGACCTCCCATCCTCTCGACCAATGCACATTCTTAAGTATTGTAAAGTTCAAATGTAATGAACCTTTGCCTTTGGAAAGCAGGTCCCCATTGGATAAAGAGTTGTTGAATGTTTCTAGTTCCATAAATACATCCAATGGAAATAGCAAGGAATTTGTGATTTAAAAAACTAGAACACATGTTTCAAGGAACTACGAAACAAAAATAGTGAACCCGACGTGAATCCTTAACCAAGTTAATAATGTTAACCACCTGTTTGGCCCCTATAAATTGATAATGGAAGGCCATAAAAAGGAATCAATCATGCATGTATCCATCTAAAATATGTATCTTTAATGGAGTTTGTTGTTCAAGGTTTTCTTTTCAGAATTCCCTTCATTACAAAAAATGGATTTCTTCAAGACAACATCTATGAACTTCCCGACTACTACTCAAGATGAATCTCCATCCATGGGAAGGACGTCATCACCAACCCAGCATCTTCAACGCTGTGTCTCTAATGTGATGTTAAAGGAATATCACCATCATGATACAATACCATCTTTGGAGGCTGCTCAATAGGCCCTCCAGGTCAATAACAATCCTCAATCATCTGGCCAACAACAACTGATAATCAAGAAAAAAATGTTTCCAACCACCATTTCGTGTCCTTATCCCCAGAATGCAATAATCAATCACTCCATTACTAGAGAGAGGTGGATCAAGAGGTTACTCAAAGCCTCAATTCAAGAATGCAGGAGTCCTTCCTGAGGACACCCACCAGCAGTTTCCACCATAATCAGGTGGTAGTGTACCCCCAACATGATGGGTGTGTTGCCTCTGAACATTTGGCCCAGATCTCTCAGACCTAGGAACGCAAGACAAACTGCCCGAGACAATGTCCGGTCAACAGTGAGAAGGTTATCACCTCTACCTCCTCTATATAATTCCATCAATTTAACTTGATGGAAGACAACGAGTAGGCACATACACCCATCCGTCCTAATTTTTCTACTCAACAGACTCATCTGACAAGATCCCACCAATCCCACCAGATAAACCTGGTGTAGTACTATGAACATGAAAATACACCTACTTACAAGTCATCAGCCAGTCAGCAGGCTCATCTGACTTCATTTAAAGAAGCCCACCAATCTAGTGCGGTGGAAACTGGTAAAGTAGAATATACACCTATTTACAATCACCAATTCTCTCAACAGTCTCGTATTCCAATATTGAAGGAAGTCCGACAACCATACTTGATGGAAGATAGCCAGCAAGCACATACACCTGCCAATGTTCATCATTTCTTCCAACAGTCTTGTTTGGTAGAACCCGTAGAAATAAGTCAGAAACCTCCAACCAAAAATTTAGGGTACACCCAACTCTCTGCCCCAACACATTAGTAAGGTCAATATAAATTGACAGAAAAAGGGGGAAAAGAGCCGACACAAATACATACTCTAGATATAAAATGGACATATATTCACGTTCTATCTGCTGATGTCACCAAACACATCTTATCAATAGTGAAAGGTCAGATTCATATCCCTTCCAATATTCTGGAAGCATGGTTGGATATTTTAACAACTACTTCAGCAGTATCTGAGGAATAGACACATAAATATGTCCCCACACATAGGATGACACATCGGCATGCCAGACCAGAGCAGATACATACCTCTATTCTAGTCTAGGAGGGTCATGGGGCATCTTCCCCCATATCACATAGACAACAAGATCGGTAACATACACCCTTTCCAATTGGAAGTAATCGGTTCATTCTTGTAACCACTCCAAGGTCGGCACATACACTTTCCCCTGATAACAACTTTTCCTAGCAACTTTCCCCAACTAAGAATAAGATAACATCCAAAAATATGTCTCTCCAAGCAATATTGGAAAATCAAGAGTCAATATGTGATTTGGATCCTCATAATGCGGGAGTTCTTGAAGCCCTCAGACATTTTTCTGTTTTATCTTAAGATCCTAACCACTCATTACCAAATTATGGGAGTGGTAGTTGTAATACTGAAGTTCCTCGTTGTACACTTCATCATGAAGGCTTGATTTATGAAAATTCAGTCAATCCAGAGTGCCAATCTCTAGATGAGAGCCATGAAAACCCTCTGTGTGTCCAGAAGACCAAGGAGAAAGAAGATTTATCCCTTGTTGTAATCCATCATGGTGATCCTCCCCATGATGGAATTCACTGCAAAATTCATCTTCATAGTAGTATTCCACATTGTTAATACCATTCCAAAATTGAAAATGTAGTGATGAGGAATCCCTCCTATCTCGAGGCACTTGAAAAAACAAGTCTCGTCATGCCTGATGCCTTTTCATTTATGGGTGAAACACTTTCTCAACCAGAAGACATCATAAGGGAACGATGAATCTCCAAACCTCCCATGGTTCATTTTTCTTCTAATAAAAAGAATCCACTTTGTTCAGACCAAGTGGAGAAACCTCTAGTGAAAGATGATGAAGATGTGTTAAACATGTGGAAACAATTTGCTAAAGGAGAAATACTAGTCATGTTTTGGACATTGGAAAATACTCAGTATAACATTTCAGAATTGATGATAGAAGATTGAATTCTTGACATCCACCTCAACTTATGGAAAACTCCTTGTCATTTGAAAACCATAGTATTACCATATGATGAATATGAAAATAATGTAAAGGTAATAGAAAGGTTTCAATTCCAAATTTACATGGAATCTCTCTCATTTTACCAACATCCAGATGTTGAAAAATAGTATATAACCCTTCAACGTGCATGTATGAATTCTCTAAAGAGACTATGCCAGTTAATTTTTGATTCCCCATCTATTTTTCGTATCAGATGATGGGGTGAACATGGATCATTGCATTTTACTGAACTCCAAAATCATAAATGTTCACCAAAAGTGGACTTATGCAATGTTATTGCCCAGGGTTGGCCACAATCAATAGATTTTGCATGTAATTATATGTACGCTCAAGAACAGGCCTCAACCAGTTCTCGTCAGAATCAGGCCCAAAGAAAAAACATTGTTGAGTTTCTTTTACATCAAGCATCCGAGAATCTTGAGCAGGTATCCCACTTAGAGGATATCAGGAGTTAGCGAATTAAAATGACTAAAATAGAACAGTTATCTTCTGAATCTTGTGATTTAAATGGTTTTCAGATGCTACACACTACTATTGTCCAAACCAAATTCCTCTAAATCAGAAGAGCAGTTGCAAAAATTTCATCCATAGTAGTTCAACAATCACCCCAACATGAAAGGATGGGAGAAAAGTTATTTCAAACTTCAAGTTCATTCGACAAAGTTCAAAGGATTGAAGAAGAAGAACTGGAACAGACCCATCCTATAGGGCTGGGAGCTTTTTCACATCTGCAATCACCTCCTCAAAAGAAGTCAATTTTCTACCAGTTAGGGAAGAAGCCCCAAGAAAATCATACAACTGAACTATCAGAGGATTCCCTTAGGGTTGCGTTTTTCTAAACAGATCCAGGGAATTCATCATATAGGATAACGATGTCTCATGATAGACACAACGAAAGATGATCTAGAAGAAATAATGACAGAATTCCATTGATGCATTATTTTTCATTAAATTTCATTAACACCATTTTAGAAGATCCTCTAGAAAATAAGTCTAGTTCATGGGAATCAGAAGATGAATTTCTTGTCCATAATATAGTACACTCTGAGGAAAATAAAGAAGGTGTGCACACATGAAATTAGAGACTTACCCAGAGTCTAGGTATACCTTCAAATAACTAACTTCCCCCCCTCTAAATGTCATCTAACATAAGGGAAGGAAAAAATTCAGCTTACATCTCACTTTTCCAATGGAGAAGGTCAATCTCATTCAATTGAAGATATATTTTAAAAGAAAGAAGAGGAAATGTTGGAATTGAAAAGACTCAATATATTGTTTCTTTGAAATAGAATTTCCTCTAGACATACTCCCCAAATAGGTCCTCAACATGAAAATATTGTAGGATCTCCTCAGCAAAAAGGATTTGTAGTAACTAAATATAAGGATAATGAATTCCCTCCACTAGATACAAAATCAAGGCAGGACCATATACATCCTGATAGGCCGATTCCCATTGGATATCTAAGGCAGATATCAGCACCAACGTCTGTGGTATTGTCGGTTGTTGCACCAACTAATGCCCTAGTTGATATACCTGCACAAGTTCCAGTTCATCTGAAAATTCCACAAATTCTTATGAACAAAATTAAGGCATTAACAACTCTATTGGATGCTATGGAAGAATAATCTGCAGTAGTTCATCCAGAAAAGAGATCTGACCCTGAATGGGTGGATGCATTCCTCCCCCACCAAATTTTTTGAATACCACATTCCCAATATTTAATGGTTCGGTAGATCCATAACAACACTTAACACATTTTGTTTCTCTTTGTGATCCCCTGATGGAAACTATTCAACAACAAGAAGTCGTTAATCTAATGTGTTTTGTGCATTCATTACAAGGACCATATTTTTTCTAGTATACAAGTCTACAATCTTGATCAATTACTGGGTGGGAAGATCTTCGTCAAAAATTCCTTCATTAATTTAGCTCAACGCTAGCAAAGATGACATTTTTTGATCTTACCAATTATAAACAAAGGGAGAATGAAAGTGTTTTAAATTTCATTGCATGATGGATAAGATTAACATATTCTTTAAGTCTAGCACTCTATCAAGTATAGTTGCTAGCAATTTGTTTGAAAAACCTGCGTGATGAGATATGCACACCATTGATCCCTATAAAATAAATAGGAGGGTTTAGAGACCTTACTTAGATCCCTAAATAGATAGAATAATCTATTATAGAAACTATGGACAAAAATCATGTAATTCCATCAGCTTTGGGGAGGATGATAGTAAAAGAAAAAGTTGTTATAATCACACTCAAACAGGCACGCATACCTGGTTCAACATCAAGACACTCATCATACTGAAAGGCTCTGCCTCCTAAGAATCAGAAACAACGACCGCCTCATCAAGATGATCAAAGAGTCAAAGGAAAAAATATTTTGAGTAATTAAAGAATAAATTTTACTCTTTCAGGAATGAACAAGTTAATGGTTACTTATTCTCAGCCTTAGAAATCAATTTGGTTCAGCTGCCAAGGCCGAAGAATCCAAATAAAAATAGAGATAATGATCTTCTGAATTATTTTCCATTTCACTAGATTTTGGGACACCCCATTCATGAGTGTTTTGTTTTCAAATACCTTTTACAAAATATGGTAGACTCTGGACAAGTGAAATTGAAAATTTCATCAGCTTATGTAATATGTGTTACTACTACTGATCCCGAATAAGAAAGAAAATGGATAGGGGTAAAAAGTAAAAAGGTGCAAAAATGTGTTGATTGGATGATTAGAAAAAAAATCAACTGGACTAATGCCATTTTATGAACACAATTAAAAAAACTGATTGTGTGTTTTTCCACTCCTGCCATAGCAAACCACCTTCATCAAAAGGTTATTCCTCAATAAAGAGAAGTGATTATAAGAACAAAGAGAAGTCAGAAGAAGACAAGCTCATGTTAAGGCCTAAGTTTTCCTTGACCCTAGTAGATATTATTCCATATGATTCAAAAACACAGGCACCGACCCGCTGAATGGAACAATCGGAATTAACCTGTCCATAAGAATCTACCTCCGATGATGAATTTATCTTTTATTATGTTAATTTTATCCATTTAACGGATCCTTCTTCCAATTGGGATTTTAATTATAATGAGCCAGAATTCCTTGTACCTTATTGGGGTACTAGAGGAAGAGGCCAATGTTGACGATACCGGGGAAGACGTGGGAATTATAAAAACCACCATTTTAACTCCACCCCTGCTCGAAACATATTTGAGGTATAAACTAGGGGAAGATCCATTCACCAGGCACAACATGAACAAGGTGTTTCTTCAATGAAATATAGGTTTGATTACGGCACAATTATTTTGGAAGACCAATTAGAAGTCGCACCATCTTCTTCTCAACAAATGAATATACCTAGTAAGAATAATTTACCAAAGCAAGGTGTATTTCCTGCTTCTGCTTCGACATAGAGTACGTCTACATCAGAAGTATCAACTTCCAAAGCACCTGCAAAACCACATATCCGTGCTAGGAAACACAGTCCTTTGGATCAAAAGTATGATTTCTTGAAACAATTGGCCCATGTAATATACAAGTTACCAATTTTGGATGATTTGAATCTGTTAAAAGATCTTCGAGAAGCACACATTGAGGATTTGTCAATTCCTCAAAAGTTTGAAACCGAAGTTTCTGCTGCTGAGGTTTATCGTGTAGAGAATGATCATGTAGAATGTCATGTAGTCATGTCTTTTATAGATGAAGATGAATATGATGTTTTACATGGAAAATCATACCATTTTATTTGTTTGGATAGGTCAATGATGTAGATATCCGACGAGTCTTTATTGATAATAGCTCCGGAGTCACCCTCATTCCTATTCCTACACTTCGTCAATTGGGATAGACTAAATATGAATTATTTACTTCGACTATAATGTTTCCAGATTATGATAAGAATGAACAAGAACCTTTGGGCTAGATTACACTCAGAACTCAATTTGGAGATCTTGTGTCTAATTCAGATATCATGGTTATTATTCAGGACACATCCTTCAATATTTTTCTTGGAAGACCTTGGCTGCATCAACATGCAGTCATACCTTAGTCATACCACCAATGTCTTCAGTACTATTTCAATGGTCAAATCGGGACGTTGTATGGTTATAAGGCTTCGTTCAGATCATGTGAATCTCAATACAATGAAGCATAGGTTTATCACACAAAAGAAAAAAATCCCATGACAAAGGAAATAACCAGATTTAATGGTCCAAATGGTATAGAAAATATCCCATCAAATCCATTTATGCATTTGAGTACAAATTATGTGTTACCCGTTAATCAAATTGAAAAGGTAAACCCAAATCCAGAAACTCGTCCAATAAATTCCATAATTTCAATTACAGCAATTGAGCCTGACAACATGGAAGAAACCATTGATCCATCAAGCAATGATGAAATCCTAAATGGATCTGTTTTTATTTCATCCATTCAACTAAAAAAATCTTATACTTTGTCAACCTGAGTAGAAGAGCTAGTGGTAATTCCAGAGGAAGACAAAAATGTTTATTCTCAATCCGTCAATCCCTATTTATTACCATAGGAAGAAAATTCATCATCAGTAGGGTTAGATAATGTGGCCTCTTCTTCGGGATGTTCAAATATTGATTTCCCCTCTAAATCTTGGAATTTTTCCTCATCATCTAATATGAAAATAGAAATATATGAAATAACACATAATGACAAAGAGGAGTAATATCTTGGGGATGCTCCTCTAACATTTTTGCAATGTATCTCTACCACCGTGGATGAGCTCAGAGAAATAAATATGGGTACAAAAGAAGATCCATGCCCCACTATAATTAGTGAGGCCATGACCTATGAAGAGCAAGAAGTGTATACTTTATTCCTAAAGCAACATTGAGATATATTTGCTTTTAATTATAGAGAAATGATAGGTCTTAATCCTGATGTAGCCACCCATCATTTGGGTTTTCCATAATAACTTTGAGGAATCAAGCAACCAGCAAGAAGAACACACCAAACTCATTCCTCTAAAAAATAAGTAGAAGTTGATAAGATTATAAAGGATAACTTCTTCAGGGAAGTTCAATATCTCAAATGGCTGGCCAATATTGTCCCATTGAGAATGAAGAATGGTCAAATTAGAGTCTTCATTGATTTCATCAATATTAACTGGAAGTTTCTTAAAGATGATTTTCTATTTCTGATTAGAGAGAATCTAATTGATGCAACGACTGGCTATGAATCCCTTTCTTTCATGGATCGATACTCTGGGTATAATAAAATCTGAATGGCCCCAGAGGATGAAGAATCTATAACCTTTAGATCCTCTGAAGGTTTGTTTTTATATCAGGTAATGTCCTTTGGCATAAAGAATATTGGTGTAACAAACCAATGTGCCATGCACCATATCTTTAAATCATTCTTAGTGAATTTTTTTTAATGTTATGTGGATTATTTGGTGGTCAAATCTAGACAATGTTCCAATCACATAGATTATTTGGAAACCATATTCAATAATCTTTGGTAACAGAGTTTGAAGATTAACCCCTTCAAATATGCTTTTGTGTTAACCCCAGTAAATTTTATTGGCTCAGTTGTACTCAATCATGGTATAAAAGTTGATCATAAAAAAAATAAATCCTTGGTATGCCACCTCCTTGAAATCTGAAAGAATTAAGAGGACTCCAAGGACACTTGGCCTAAATTTGGCGATCTATCGCCAATATTGCAGGAAAGTGTTTTACCTTCACCAGTTTAATGAAGAATGGAGTCACCTACCAATGGACCAATGAATGCCAAGAATCATTTGATACCCTCAAGAAATATCTCATGAGTCCACCAATATCAATTCCACCTATTGAAGTAAGACCACTTATTCTCTATGTGAAAACATTAGAGCAATCACTATGTGCCTTCCTCACCCAAAATAATGATGTTGGGAATGAAAAAAGCCTTTACTATCTATATCAAACTATGCTAGATGTATATATTCGATATTCAAGTATTGAAAAGTGCTACCTGGAATTAATCTCTGCAATTCATAAATTGAGGCACTACCTGAAACATCATGAGGTCCAATTGGTATCTTACAATAACCCACTCAAATTTATTATATGTCTTCTTATGCTTATAGGGAATCTAGCATGATGGTAATTTATTTTTCAGTAGTATGATATCTAGTTTGTGCCTCAAAAGGCAATAAAAGGCCAAGCTATTGATGATTTCATTATTGAGCATCCATCTACGGAAGATACATCATTCAATACTGAACATCCTGATTAAGAGGTCTTCTCTATCAAAGATAATTCCCAAACATGGGAAATGTATTTTGATGGTGCTTTTAGAAGTCCAACAGAGAAAAGAATGGAAAACCCTAAACTCAACAAAGTTGGGTTAGGAATTTTCCTTATTTCCACATAAAAGGAAGTGTTGCCTTATTCCTTCTTGTTATCAGAAGGTTTTACCAACAATGAGGAAGAATATCAAGATCTCATCGCAGGTTTAGAATTGGTCCTTCAGGTGAGAATGGATAATTTAAATGTAAAAGGTGATTCAGAATTGGAAATAAAACAAATCAATGGGGGATATTCTATCAGAATGGAAGAGTTAATTCCTTTGGGTGATTACGTTATAGGGTTAATGGATGAATTTCCATGATATCTAACATTGTCTTATATCTTGTGATCACAAAATGACTAAGAAGATGCACTGGCTAATGAAGATATAGACTTGGAAGATCCTAATCCGGATGAGACCGTCGTTACCATAGCTCATTGTTGTGTTGTATCACCTTTTTTTCAAACCAGAATAGAAGAAATTAATGAAATTTTCCCAATTTCTGAACAATATGGCTATACAACGATATAGAGATAATTCATCTTGGAATATCTTCAAAATGTGGTACTTCTACCAGATAGAGATGAAAAGGAATAGATCTGATGACGAGCAGCTAATTTTTATCTTTATGATAGTATAGACCACCAAAAGATCCTCTTCATGCAAGGCTTTTATAGAATTCTCTTCAGATGTATTGATGGAGAAGAGACTGCAGCTGTCATGAAATAAGTAAAATTAGATGTTTGTGGTGCCCACCAGTCTGGGTATAGACTCTCTGATCAGATCTAAAGGTGTGGATACTTTTACACTTCAATGATGTATGACTGTAAAATTTTTTTAAAAAAAATGGCATCCATGCCTAGTGCATGCCAACTTCATTCATTAAACCCCAATGTTTCTACACACAGCTAAATACTCTTGGCCATTTTACACAAGTGGAATGGATGTATTAGGGCCTTATCCTCCAACCAAAGCTAAGCAGTTCAAGTATATTCCCACTGCTACAAACTTCTTCTCTAAATGGGTTGGGGAAATACCTTTAAAGAAAGTCAGATCTAAAAGCATTGTTAGTTTTTTCAAAACTAAAATCATCAACATATTTGGTATCCCTTATAATATTTTGAATGACAATGGCACCAATATTTGTTCTGCTGAGGTAAAAAAGTTATATCAGGAACATAATATCAAATCACACCATTCATCTCACTATCATGCGATGACCAATGGATAGAGAGAGGCCTTCAATAAGACCCTATCAAATATACTCCAGAAAATGGTGGATAAAGATAATAAACCATGGCCTGATGAACTTTTGAATGCTTTATGGGTATATCGAACAACTACTTGTACTGCTATCCAAGAAACTCCTATTTCATTGGTATATGGAACTAAAGCAGTTTTTTCAATTGAAATGAAATTGCATTCACATAGAGTTAAAATCTGTTATTATTTTTCTATAAATGAGAGGTCTTATAAATGGTTCGATGAGTTGGAAAAATTAGACAAAAAATATTGCATACTTTGAATCTTGTAGAAGTCTATCAGAACAAAATAGTGCGAGATTATAACAAGGAAGTTCGCCTCCATTAATTTCATCTAGGAGAATTGGTTTTGGTTCTTAGGACTCCAATTATATGAGGGAAGAATCTTCCAAAACATGATCCATAGTGGGAAGGACCATATTCCATACATAAAGGACTATTCAAATAGATCTTATGCCTTAATCTCAATGGATGGGGAGCTTATTACAAATCCAACCAATGTGAGATTATTGACTAAATACTTTGTGTAGTTGTGAACATTAGTCCTCACTACAAGACTTTAAACTGCACAGTACCATGTTCTTGCTTCATGACTTAAAACTGCATAGCCCCCATGTCCTAATTGTAAGACATTAAACTGCATAACAATCATAAGCGTCCATACTTCATGGAAAAAAATGTGTAGCATCTTCATCCTTGTCAAATGACGTTAAACTACATGACATCATTTGTACAACTAACTTTCTCTCTATTTAACTTTAAGAACTTCCATAAGAAAACATCATTGACATCATCAAAACTCATTAGTACTACATGAGTCCCTTTATTTCCTATGCTTGAGTTAGATCTGCATAGAGACTTAATTTCAAGAACTACATATGGCTTGATTCACATTTTTAATGAGATACGTAGAGATGGCTAAATCTCCAATTTTGGGCCTAGCCAGAATCAAAAAATCTTCTTATTTTCTTTTCTCCTCATGTATATGAATCAGATCTATATAGAGTGTTTTCTTAAGATATATTATTTGGTCCTTACACAATTTTATGTCTTAAGATTTACCGTTCTCTCAAAACGTGTCAAAATCCCCCATTCTTCTTATCAAACTCCATTAGCGTGAGGAATGGTTGTTTAAATAACTATGTAAGACTTGATTATCATCTATTTTGAGATATGTAGGGATTCCAAGATTTCCAATCATGGGACTATCCGTGATAAAAAAAATTATTTCTTGTATAATAATAAAATCATCTCAAAAAATCTTTTAAGAACTACGTATGACTTGATTATTTCCCCAGTAAGACATATAGTGAAACTTGGGTTTTATCCCTTAATCCAGTTACAATATGTCTTTACTTTCAGATCGTTTCATTTTTATCCTTACATCATGACGTTAAACTATATGTAAATTTGACACCCCCATTCTTCATCTATGTCCCCTTTATATTATAAATATGATCCTTACTACTTTTTTATCACACCGAGCATAGCTAAAGTGATATTAGGAATTGGATAAGGTGCTTATTTATATAATTAAGGTGTTTCAATTCCATATGGGGGTGAAAATGTCTTTATTCTATGACTATAAACTGCACATCATAATATTCTTTCAGAGGAAACAAATAAAGTCTCTATTGGCCCAGTATAATACAGCCCCCATAACAAGTTTTTCAAATAAGGGTAACTTCATTCTTAGTTATAGTATCCTTTTCCCCTTTAATATTTTATGACAATATATAAAAATCTGTATTTCAAAATAGTAATTCAAGTATACTTGTCCCATTATCTTTTTCACAATCTGAAAGTCTTCAAGACCATGGTTTACACATTTCCCTCACCATGTGTTCGATGCACTTTGAAATAACTTTGAAATCACTTGGCCACAGGTCATATATTGTTTCCGTTTCAGGTCCTAGTTGTATGACCTAAAACTCCAGACATTGTATCTCTTACGTTTGGTTCAGACATTAGTAAAAGTCATATTCCTCAAATTCTTTGGACATCTTGGTTGGAAATATCCTTTCCATATTCAGGTACCTTTTCTCCATAAACCAACCTCTATGCTTCAGAAAATCAGAATCTCCATAAACTTTCTTCGAATTTTAGAAATATAAAGTCACAAATTATGAGACCTATTTTTCCTAACTATGCCACACGTTCTCTTAGGTGGCCTTGAATAAGTTTCCTACACAGCAAGCATGTTAGACAAAATATGCCATTATTTGGCTACGTATCATAAGCCCTAGTCAGCCCTGCATAATACAGCCCCAATAACTGGTTTTTCATGTAATGGTAACTTGGTTCATGGAAAATACTTACTTTAATGTTTTTATCCCTTTTCCCATATCATTCCTCAGTTCCAAAAATTCACAAATCAAAATTTAAAATTTTCCTTTCCATACTTGAATATGATAGTATGTTTCTAAAAAAAATTATCAATAAATTAGGAGATTTTTCACAAACCTTTGGTCAGAGATAAAGACCTTAAATTAAAGCCACCAAATGTCCTCTCTACATGACATAAAACTGCATAGTACCAAATGTCCTCACTGCATGACTTAAAACTGCACAGTACCAAATGTCCTCACAGCATGACTTAAAACTGCACAGTACCAAATGTCCCCACTGCATGACTAAAAATTGCACAATACCAAATGTCCTCACAACATGATCTAAAACTGGGTAGTATCAATGTCCTCACTGCATGACTTAAAACTACACAGTACCAATGTCCTCACTACATGAATTAAAAATTCGCAGTACCAATTTCCTCAGGGCATGACTTAAAACTACACAGTATGATATCAGAAATTCCCCTTTATGATAAATATTAACCATTACTCATACACCAAATTTGTATAGAAATGGTATTCTTATTCATGACTTATGTCTATCTAAAATAGAAAATTTTCATTATTAAAATTCCTTTCCTCGGAAAAAACACCCATTTTGGTATTGAGTCACCCAAATATTATTTCCCATCTCTATCAATTGTAAAATGTTAAACATCAAAGAGATCTTTTTCATGACTGTGTGGCACGTGCCCTTAGGTGTACTTGCATAAATTGTCTATATAATAGGCATATCAGTCAAAAGATGCCACTATTTGGCTATGTAGCATATTCCCCAGTTTCCCTACATAACAGAACCCCCATAGCGGGTTTATCAAATAATGGTAATTTTGTTCTTGGAAAAGACACCCCTTATGTTGACACGAGTCTTAAAATTTGTCACCATAAAAATCATCGCTCAAAATTCCCCTTTGAAATATTTAAAGAATATTAAATTAATTCTTAGCCATAGAGTTTTGGTTGGAATCTAATTTCAAAATTTATTGTCCAAACTATTCGACCGTAAATATTAGCCCATTATAGTCCAACATGCATGACTCTAAACTAACATAAAACAAAAGACTTGGTACTCATTAGATTGATAACCCACAAAGAGAACTCCGAACAAAAGTCGAGTCCCAGCTCATTAAATGCACATTTTGTATGGTTTAGGTAATTTTGAGATATAAAAAGTCAAGAGATATAAAGATTGTATGGTTTTCCCTATAACCCTATGTAAAAATCATACTATGCTTACTTGGCCAAATGGCCTAGGTAAAACAAAAGAAATCAAAAAAAGTGAAAACATAAATGATTAAAGACAAAATAATTTTCATTTATGAAAATTTTTACATAGGAGCATACAAAAATAGGATTCTCTCTCACACAAGTTACAAAAGGATTTCTACATAATTCCTCATTTGTTTGACAGCTTCTTGAGCCCCATAAACTACTTGTTGGAGTTTTTCTATATGACCAGCCTCGCTCTCTTCAGCATGATGAAGTGCTTCTCTGGCATCTGTGATGACTTTTGTACCATCTTTTTGGACTTCTCCTAATTCCCTATGAAGATATTAAAGCTCCCATGTAATGATATCTAACTCGTGTTGAATGAAAAATTACTGGAAAATATTTTCTTTAATTGTCTGATTTAGTCCCTTCAACATTTCATTATGATTTTCCTTAGCTTGGGACAGTGATTCTGGGAACTCTTCAATAATGATTGATAGTTTGGCTTTTATCGAGTCTTGTTGAAGTTTTTGATCTTCCTCCCTCTTCCAGATAATATCTTTCACTGAAGAATGAATTTCACGATATTAAAAACTACCAAATCTTAGCGTGATAAACAGAGATGAAAATAATGGAATTCTTGATGGTAGTTCCTCAAGGGGAATCTCAGATATTATCGTCCAGATGATTTTCCATCTTTTAAGACAAGAAGTATGAAGATCCTTCTGCAGTTTTGGGTCTGATTCAGAATCACTATCTTAAGGAGGGATATATTCTGGGAAAAATGCACTTAAAGAAGTTCCCTTAACTATTCCTTCTTGGAAAATGGTTTCTCTACCTTCAAATGTTTTTGGGCTGATGCAGTGGCTTCACCTCCAGACCTAGCCATTGAAGTTGATATCCGTATATGGTAAATAAATAATTATGGTTTTATTTAAGAGATAAAAATTTGATTGTAATCATAATATCAGTATCTCTTACCAAGCATTAGGTCAATAGTTTGATAAAAATCCTCCCCAATGTTCTTAGTTTTAGTAATTTTCTTTGATGTCTCTGGATGAGGAGTGGAATCTTTAGTATACTCAGGATTCTCAGAATGAATCTCAGGAAAACCAGTTATCTCAAGATCCACTAGAACCAATGTCTCCACAATGGTAGGGTTGATGATAATATCAACACTTATTTCAAGTACCATTATTCCAATAGTTTCTCTAGATGGAACTGTATATTTCAATCTTCCATGGTTAGTAGGTTAATCATAATAATATTAATAGAAAAAATAATGAGAGATCACATCCTGTTGATTCTATACAAGGATATCCATAAATCTTATAAACATACAACAAGTTGATACCTACCACTCCATATGTTAAATTGAAGGAATTGGTTTCTAGATTCCACCAACTTAATAACTCTGGCACGAAATCATCATTCCTATACAAATAGCTTTTCCTAACCCAGACAGATTCATAAATCACGATGATTCTAAAATCATCTACAAATTCTGCACATGTATTTCACACCTAGAATGCCCACATCCATGCAGGTTTTACACCTCCTATTGGGTGGAAATCTCAACTTTTCATCCATCCCTTGGATTGATCTGTCTGAGAATCTCGAAAGATGGATGAATAATAATGTGGATGCAGCTTGGCTGTGTGTGCCTTAAAATCTGGAGCACATGGACTATGATGCATAATATGGGATTTCTATACTATCCCAGAATTATAAAATGAACCCCCAATAGAAACATTGGCCGAAGAGAACATGGTATAATCCTAAAACAAAGAATGTGGGACATAGTTCTTCGGATCTAGAATGTTAACATCCTGCAAATGGCCATAGCTGTACAAAGGTAGATAGATGCATTGAAGAAAGTTGAAATAATAATTCTTCATATATTTTTTTATGTCTGTAAGGGTGGTTTTTCAAAATTGAAAGTAATCATGACCAATGACATTCATAATGTCATCAATCCTCTTACTGGCGAACTCATATGTAATTCCATTTCTATTGGGATCCATTGAACCTGGAAAAAAGATAGTGATCATATTTTAAAAGTGAGTTCATTTTTTTGTGTTTTACAAAAAAAATTATAAAGGAATTAAGGAACACAAGTATAAGTCAAAAAGCAAGTATGGCACCCCACTTATGGAGCGCAGCTCAAAAATGTACAGAATAAGTGCAGTGAAACAGAAGCGTCTGAATAGAAGAAGACTTGCGTGTCTAGAGATGAAAATTTGGAAGTTGTGAGAATTTTTTTGGAGGTGATGCTAGTATATATAAGTGACGCATGTCCCCCTATGCACCAAAAATATTATGCGTTTCAAACCTGCATGCCCAAGTCCACTTAAATGCCACCACTTGCGTGCCCCAGTGCTCCTTTATTTCTCCTCTCCCCCCCTCCTTCATTTCGTTACCTCAATATATAATTCTATTTTCATTTTCTGATCCAATTCTGAGGGGGGGATTTTGTTGACACTCCATTCCGTCAAAAAGTCTAAAAAGAATGATGATGGGAATCCATTAGAAATAAAAGATGGAATACATGAAGAAAAGTCAAAAAAATATCAAAGGAATAAGTTTTTGGCCACCTTAGTTTAGCCAAAACTCATTTGGAGTGCAACCTACTTGCATGACCCTATACGTCACACAACCCACTTATGCATCACCATGCTGGAGACAAATGAAAGTGTAATTTTGGCTAAGTCCTAAATCTATTGCCTGAGTCTAGTCAAAGCACAAGCAGCACGCAAGGTACTTGCGCGACCCAATTCGACATGCAAGTCACTCGTGCTCTCAACGTATTTCACCCAAGGTCATTTATTTTCCTATAAATGGACCCTTGGGGCCCAATTTGTACAGTAAAATTTTTTTTAGACCTGATTTCTGCTCTAGTCGACCTAGTAATATGCCCCAGTCTTCCGAAACTTTCAATGTAATTATTTAACACCTTGAGTAGAGGATTTAAGAGAGGATCATTGGAATTAATTCCTTTTAGTGTTTGAAAACCATAACACTTGCACACATAAAGATCCCGACCACCCCAAGTCAGAAATACTTACACGCCGCCCATTCCACTCATAGGAACATAAGTGCCCCACTTCTTGGATCACCTATGAATACTCTTAAAGGCTTGAGAAAGGTCACACTGAAGTCTTACCATACAGTTTATTCATTGCCTAAGTAAACATCAGCTCTCCCAAGCTTACTTGCACGCCCAAACTTGCACACCCTTCTGTACATGGGCACCCCTCCTTGGTTCAATTACTTCTCTTCACTCTTTTCAGTTTACAAACCATCAAGCCTTCCTCAAAACAATTCATGGAAAGGATTATTCTTCATTGCCTCCCTTTTCTGAAAGGGATTCCATTGATACCTCCACCAAATCCTCCTGACTTATCAAACCATTGGGAAAGGCACATCATATTGTATCCAATTTTGGTTTGTATTTCCACATTAATAGGTTTCCCCCATTTGTTTCACAATGGGGTTAGGATTCATGGAGTGTTTGTGGGTTTGTATATCCATAGTCACATAACCATTCTCCTAGAAATAGTGTTGGGAAGTTCCTAGTTCTGAGAATAAGGGTTTGGGCCTCGACCTCGCCCATCTCAAAGATCCGGAAACATCAAATTCTGGTAGGGAAGGTATGGTGCACACCTACTTTTCGTTCTTTTAAATCATGGAGAAGTATTCCTCCCCTACCAGGATAAATTTTAGGGAAACCATCCTGGCATAAGCCCATATATTTTCTTACAGGAGGTAGCATCATTACTCCTCCTCTATTCCTTGGTGCCAAAGACCAGAGGAGAGATAGGCACAGGGACTCTTATTACCCTTTCCCTCTCCCACTACGCTTTGTTACCATGGGCATCCATCCTGGTATAATCCCCTAACCTTCACCCATTCTTCCTTCTATGGGACCCTTGTCCAATGTGATGAGAATAGAGGGAAGGCTCGTTGCCTCACCCTCTTCCACGGTCAATGCGCCCTCTTCCATCATCAGTGGGGGAAAAGTGTGAAGTGTCATTGTTAAACCATTCACATCCTCTTTTTCTCACACCGAGCATGACTCCCGTGGGATTAGAGATACATGATAATTACAACATGTACACAAAAACTCATTGGAAAGAACTACAAGAACTCTAATTCCCACCATAATTGGGATACGTAGGAATCCTTCTCAAGGACAGAGCTCATTGAATGTTCTTTTTAAGAATTCAACCATAATTCCCTTAATTTGGGCATCCTACTTAGGAATAATCCCCAACTTCAATCCTCAAATCACCAAGGCATCCTTTTCAGGAAGTAATCCCAAACTCATCTCTCTCAAAAGACTATAATCTCCTATGGGATTTATCAAACTGTGTGATGTTTTATTCCTATCCATATAGGATACATAGGAAGCCTCCTTGTGGTTCAAACCCAACACTTCAAATCAACCATGTTATCCTTGGGCTATATTCCCAATAGTGTATGATCTTACATGAAAACTCATATCCTTTCCATGTTCCATGGGCTACTTCAACATTAGTCACACACTAAGTTTTGACCAAGCACCTTTCTCTTAGAGGTCCTTATCACATGACCATAGATTGTATGATGTGTCCTATTAAGTGGAACCAAACTACGATGGTTCTTATTAATTTCACATGGATACGTTGGTAGCCCATTTTATGGGCACAATACTAAGATAAAAACAAACCTCTATCTCCCTGGATGACAATAAATTCCAGAGTTCCCCACTAAGTGGCTAAGAACCGGTATCATCAAAATGATGATTAAAAGAATCAATAATCAATATATTAGAGGATACAACTATTGGAAAACCTTGAATAAATACGGGTATTTAAATTAATTAAGAACCATGAATGCATATTGGTGATTCTAAATTTTACTCATGTTAATAAGTGATTGTAAATTCCAAGGGATACTTTTGATATACTTGGTGAATTAGTAAGGATTCATGAAAGTATCTTAAATTTATAATGAGAGTCCTGGAGTAGACAATTATTTCCCCCCAAAAGGGTTTAATGAGTCAGACCATTCATCCTCTCGTCCAATGCACGTTCTTAAGTATCGTAAAGTTCGAACATAACAAATGTCTGTCTTTGGAAATCAGGTCCCCTTTAGATAAAGAACTGTTGAAAGTTTCTGGTTCCATAAATAAATCCAATGGAAACCGCATGGAAAAAGCAATTCTTAGAACTAAAAAACATGTTTCAAGGCACTATGAAACCATCATCTTTTAAGGTTTAGAGCTTTATATAATTAGTTCATAACTTATACATAACAATTTAAATATTACAAGTATACACTTCTACTCACTATCAAATTTTTTCATAAGACAAAAACATTTTAAAAAGAAACATGCTTCGTTTCATGTTTAAATAGTATTACTTTTCCTTGATCCTATACATGACTCCATTCTTATTTAAGTCCATAAAAAACATTTTAAAACATGGGATGATAATAAAAATCTCAGTAAGGGATACATAAAGAATGGAAACTATTAGTCTTGGGAAAACATGTAAACCATGAATACTTTATCATAAAGTAATTCTTTTCACCTTTAATAAGTATTAAATATACTTCACTGAATATAAGCTAATTAATTACCCTTTTTTTACCAAACGATTACCATAAATCCCATATAAAGTAATATATAACATATAAAGGTAACGTGGGACATAAACATACTTAAATAGAATAACCATATGGTCGACTTCCACACATATCACTAAATGGAATAGCCATATGGCCGATTTCCAAAACAATTACATTGGAGGTTATAACGTAACCACACTTCCTTTTTTTATCACGGAACCACCATTATTTGGTATATCACGTAACCATCCATCTTTGGTTTATTACGTAATCACCCATCAAATGTCTAAGTACTGTTATATAATCGTAACACATAAAAGATTGTAATGGTCAACAATCCAGCCATAAAATTTCATTTTCAATCATAAGAAATCATTTCAATATATTGAAAAATTCAATCGAATTCCAAAACCATTGGAAAAATTTTATAAAAAGGAATTTGAATCAAAGTGTCCCAAACCACATTGAATTTTTTTTAATGAAATTAAAATTTTAAAACATTCATATCCATATAATTAAATTAAAAAAAACTATTTTTAAAACATGGAAATGAAACTGATGTTTTTAGAAGAATAAATCTCTAAAATATTTAAAATCAAGTTTTATTTAAAGAGTCACTTTCCACTAGAGAAACACTTGAATAAAAACCATCAATGAATAACATTAAATAAAACATTAAATATCATGATAAAATATTGATTCATGATATAACGTGTCAAAAGGGATGTATGTACACCTTATAAGATAATAAAGGTGCATAACATCAAGATATGATTCGATGGAAGTAGATTCAGATGAAGTCTCTTATCATGTTTTCCACAATAATAGATTTCTAGATACAATTCAAATGGATCACATTGAGGCCATATATGACAGGTTATGTCATTTACCCTTGTGCTAGCTAGAAGAATGTGAAGCTTCCCATCTGGGTCCTCATCTCGTTTAGGAGACATCAGATCACGTTTAGATGATCAGATAGAATATGTCTATTGCTCAGTCTAGATAGAAATATTATGTCGGCCTCCATCAACGACCTCTTGATTTTGAGGTTGAGGATCATGTTTTTATTCGAGTATAACCTAAGCTAGGGCATACATGGTTATGAAAACAGGGATAGCTTTCACATCATTATGTAGGACCATTTGAGATTCTGGAGAGAGTCATGCCAATAGCCTATCGATTGCTACTACCTCAGAGGTACCATTCCATGCACGACATATTTCAGGTTTTGTAGTATCTCCAATATCATGTTGATCCATCTCATCACTATGATCATGGGGATGTTGTGTTAGATATTTATGCTACCTTTGAGTAGAATCTAATATGCATTATTGAATGGCGCATGAAGGCTCTCTGAGGCTGGTCTGTCCCTCTACTACGGGTGTTATAGTTGCATGGTTGTGTATAAGATGAGACTTGGGAGAGGGAATCCAACATACATTCCGAATGGGAAAATATTTTCTTAGACAATTTTTTTCCATCCTTGGAATGTGAACTTGGGGAAGAGTTCTTTTAAGGGGGGAAGATTGTAAGAACACTATTTTCACTCGGGTATGGATCCCTTATAATTCACTCTAAATATTTAATTTATAGGTAATATGGATTCCTAATGAGTGAGAAAATGTCCCAAGTGTTTTTGGGGCATGTTCGGATCCCGGAACCCATATTTTTATGAAATTGTACAGGTCGCATGGTTAAAACACGTTTGGCATAGGATTGGTGTACAATTGGCATACGGTTTGGCTAACTGTGTAGTTTTCAATTTCAGGATAGAACCACTTCACACAGTTTGAACATGGCCATGCAGCCTAACCATGCAATGTTCCCCTTAAACCTAGAAAACCTCACATAGTTTGCGCAGAGTTTTTCAAATCGTGTGGAAAAACCATGTACATTCCATTTTTGGGTAAAATGTCTAATTTTACCTTAATGATCTATTAAGATCCATATTTCTTCCCTGATATAGGCTTATGTGGTATTTACCTCCATGGATCTAATTTGTGATATTTTTTGAGGTCTAATATAGGGATTCAAAGATCTCCTTCATCTGGGATTTGATCGAGATTTCATTCATCACGTTTGATGCACATGGGTAAGTGCTCGAGTCCTCTTGATTCGTTCTCCTTTTCTCTTTATCTCAACCAAGTTATAAGGGTTTTCAAGTTTATCTCATTTTATAATATCAACTCTAATTTGATCCAAATCAATGTCCAGTACCGGAGGAGGAGGATCTCATAGGCCTGAGGTGGATGGACTATAACTCATCCCTTAAGTTCGTTGATTATGGAATTTCTATTTGGGGCCCAACAATGTCATTGTGTTCCACTCACTGAATTTATATTCCATTATTATACTTATTATATTCAAATGGATATTCTATTTCCATATATGTGATTTCTTGTTAGTTTTTATGACCATAACTCCATCCTTTCCATGTTTAAGGTTATGCCATAATTGTAGTTTAGTGTTTTAACACATTTGTTCCACCATTCTGGTTTGACTTATCTTGACTTTTCTAAGGGTAACCTTTCCTATATTAAATTTCATGATTTATATTGTAAATTTCATAATGGAATGTACCATATATGTGTAACAGATGACCCAGATAAGGTAAGTGCTTCATTTTATAATTAAATGTGAAATTGAAATTGGAAACTTTATTGAGTATATGACTTGACTGGATTAAATGTGAATGATTGAAAGGTTTCATATTCGTAGAACCCCTTACCACATCAATGGAAGGTAGCGGAATGAACCTTAATTATTGAATATTATTAGAATGGAAATAATATTGGTTTCATGCTACTTAGCCATATCACACTAAGAAAGGCAAGGATTGAACAGAATGGACTCACTGATTAATTGTGAATTTATTAAAAGATTGCACACTATATGACCTTATCACACTAATGAAAGGCAAGTCTTGAACTAATGGTTTCATGATACTTGACATTATCGCATTGATGAAGGGAAAGTATTGAAGTAAATGAAATATTAAATTACATCAAAATAAAATAATAATGGCCGTACTCGATCTCTCCTTGGATTCTGATCGGGGAATACCATGGGAACTCTGGAACCCCATTCCAATTCAGAGATATAGATTTCTTAGGCTGAGACCCACCTAGATCCCAATCATTTTCTAACTTTGTATGGCCAATATGATATCGTAGGAACCCTCATGTTTTACTAAAGGGTTCCTTGCATACACTCCTTGGATTCCTTGAATATAATTAATGGATGACTCAGATACAATCCTTGGATCCATCATTAACAAGTAGGTTCCATGGTTACAGTCCATGGGCCCCTATCTCTGCTTAGACCCATTTTACCTTAGATGATCACCTTGGACTCATTAGGTGCCTCATTGTTGAATTCCATGGACTATACTCACTGGATTACACTCTTCCCATTTTCAGGGTATATATATTACTAAGTTGGTGACCCATAGGTCTATGTCACCTTTGTTATTACCTCAGGACTTCAATGTGAAATATCATTACAGTTTTCCTTGTTAAAACATGGAACCTTCTCAATTGTTAACATGTGATATGTAGTAAATTGGTAACAATAATGTAATGAATTGGATACATGTTCATATTTCATCTGAGGGCTGAATCATATACTAGGGTATTTAGTTACATTGTTCTGCATTACTTTATATATACATTCACGCGCACTATTACATTTCCATTACACGTGTCAGATGTTATTGACACCATTAGGGGTATCCCACTACGATTTATATAAAATCTTCTTTATGCACTATTTGTTACCCATGGTAGATTACATGGTTGTTGGTTTTCAAAAACTGAAGCATACGACTTCAAACACTAGATTTATTACTGTTTAGAATGGAACTTGATAACAGATGACTGAGCCAGTGCTCAGGATGCTTGGGGTAGTTTTTTGATTTCTTTATGCTATTATGGAACATTTTTATCCTACTATCATGTATCCATGTTTTCCATTTTTTTAGTGAAATCAAATATCATCATCAATTATTGTATGATTGGATGTTATTCTATTTATTTCAGTTATTGTTACTATTGTCTCTATTTTCTATTGAGCCTTTTGTTTACATATATATCATATTCTATTTATCAATGTTTACATCCATCCACTGTGCTAAAATTTGTTAATTAAGTCATAGACTCCGCACCAACACACCCTAGGCCCTCACTGGTAGTCAGAAGCCTCTGTAATTCGGGGATATGCTTTTTAGGCCATGTGGCCCACTAGGATTGGGGACCTCTTTAAGTGGAATCTAGGTCCGGGATGTTAAAAAGTGGTATCATATGTGGTTCCTTTTCATGGTTTACTATTTAGAGACAATATATTAGAGATTAGGAACACATTAGACATTGTTATAATCCATTCTTGGGCATCACAAACCAATGTTCAGGGTAAGAACCAAGTTACCTAAATTATAATTGTTCTTCGGCTTTTTCTAACAACAGTGGATATTATTTCATTGTTGGGTGAAACACATGTTTCTTGGAGTTTATGATTATTAATTTGTTTGAGGATTTTATTTTATCCTTGGATCGATGATCTGAGGGAAATTAGCATTTTTACATGCATCAATACAGGCTCCCTGAATTCACATTTCATGCATTTTTTCATGCTATATAGGTGAATTTCATTTCTTTTCATTGCTTGATATGTCTATGATAGGCGATTGATGCTCTGATAGTTAGCCTACTCTTGTATTACTCTTGGTTGTGATTGAGTGATTTCTTGTTTCAATCCATGAGGTGTATGGGCCCTCATGGGTTGGGATGAGTAATCTATTGAGTCAAGCCATTATGCTAAAAGGAAATGGGTATCGTTTTTGGTGGTAGGTGTATGGAAACTGGATCATTGGAAATTTATTTCCCTTATGAATTGAATCATGAAATCTGAAATGAATTGGTTGCACATCCTTATCCTTCCTTGTGATGTTTATGAAAGGTAAAGGAGTGAACCTGGAAATTAAATATAAAATGAAATGAATATTATACTTGAGAACTTACCTACACCTTGCCGTCTAAGCGGGTAGTTGGGAAAGTATGCCTTAGGTAGTGATTTTTTGAAATTTCATCCTCTTCTAGTGATTCTATCTTTATCTATAAGATTGTTTTGAGTTGTGTGCTTAGAAATTGTAGAACAATGTTGCCACAAAATCCTCATATCATACGCTAGTAGAGTGGGGACAAAAATTCTCCAAATATGGTGGTCCTTGAGCCACCATTCATACCTTCAGAAGGGCCACATGAGGAACCTTCTATTTTACTTGATCTCAGAAATGATTCCCATGTTATTAATAGTTTCAAATGTCTAATGCAGTCCATGCATTGTGCTCTATGGCTTGAACCTATAATGGATGATCTAACTCTTGAGTTCTAGCTATAGCATCCTACTACTTTATTAGGTTATGGCGGTCCGCAGGCTACAGAGTCTCGGCTAGAAGCCTTCGTATCTATCTTTGATAATATGGAGACACCTCCAGATAGGAGGCTAAAGATTCCCATAAACATGATTTAATATTTGACTATGAAATGGTTGGATGTGATTACCTAGGCAGGTCGTCATTTAGGAAAGTTATGGGTTGATTTCCAGACTACCTTCTATGATCTGTTCATTCCTCAAACAATAAGCACTGACATAGAAAAATATTTCATGCATCTCGAGTATGGTTTTATGTCAGTTATGGAATATTTAGCACTTTTCATGGAGTTTCAGTTCATGGCATGACTTCTAGATGGTGATGAGTTTTTGTGTGCTAGACAATTCAAGAATGTGATCCAGTATGCCATCCATATATAGGTGAATTTATTTCTCCTTCAAACCTTTTCTTCAATTTTTTATCAAGATATTATTAATGAACATAAATTGAAGGATGGAAACAATACTGGTTTTTAAAAATCAGTGTCACGTTAGGTCATTAGTTCTTCATGTGGCAAGAAGCATTCACTCTGGGTTTCTCATCAGGGTAGAGACAACCATAGTACCTGTTTCGATATCTCATTGGTGTGTCATCAGTGCGAATGAAGGGGAATTAAATACCTCATTTTGATAGAGACCCACAAGAGTGATGAGATTCCGGCCATATGGGGCGTCTTCATCATTTTTGAATGACATTTCCACCAGCTTCGAGTGTGAAGGTATCAGCACCATCTCCAACTATAGGAGCGGTTTATTTTACACTATGTTAGGTGGGTAGTTAGAATAGAACTCTGAGGTCAGGCCGAGGAGGAGTTAATGGTCATGGTAACCCGACCCCTGATCACCAGAAGCACCAACAAAGCAGTTATAATCATGGTATTCCATCTATTTTATAAGTCCATGGATCTGGGTAGTTGAATTCACTACCACCTATACTTGAAGATTAGGATATAGGCCCATCTATAGTACAAGGTAATATTCTTTTGGCGTCTACTATGGTATCTTCTTTATTTGATACAAGGGATTCTAACTCTTTTATCTCTGTATCTATCATAGAATGTCTTGGACTAGACATACATTATTACTAAGGTGTAATGACCCTTAATACTCCATTAGGGGTACGTACAGAGGGTATTCACCAGTGTAAGGAATTTCCCCATGAGGTATGCAATTACCCTTTCTTATGGAACCTCTTTATTCTCAAGATGATGGGCTTCAATTACATTCTTGAGATAGATTGGTTGGTTCACTGTCATGATTTGTAGACTTATATTGCCATTGGGTATCTATTACAACACCAGAGGGTAGCAATTATCTACATAAGGGTGAGTGGGATTTCTAGTCTGGTAGAGATGGACTAGAGCATCATGGGATACGTGGAGTGATTGCCCAGATTGAAAATATCTTCATGGAGGATCAGGGTTTGTGACAAGCTGATTTTCCACCATTAGTGGATCATTTTATGGATGTCTTTCCCGATGATATTTCTTGTTTACCTCCTAAGAGAGAGGTAGATTTTACAATAGAGATTGTTCCAAGATTATATCAAGTTTCAATTCCTCCATATATTATGGCACCTACAGAGCTTCAATAACTAAATAGGTGGTTAGGTTATTTAGAGTCCAAAGGTTTATAAGACCCGAAACATCCTATGGGTGTTCACCTGTGTTTTTCTATAAGATGGAGTATGGGACCGTAGGTCTATGCATGGATTATATATGGTCGAACTAGCTTATGATCAAGAAATGATATACACTTCCTCGAATAGATGATATATTCCAATAAATCTGAGGAGAAAAGGTCTTCCCCAAGAACAACTTGAGATCAGGTTATCATCAGGTGTGAGTCGGACCATCAGAAATACATCGTACATTTTTTTGTAGCATGTATGGTTTTTATGATCACCTTTTTATGTATTTCAGTCATAAAAATGAGCCTGCCATTTTCATGGCTCTGATAAATAGGTTATTCCACCCCAATTGGGATTTTTTTTCATGGTCTTTGTTAATGACACATTTGTGTATTCTCATAGTCATAGTGACCATTCCAGACATCTTGAGATCATTCTGTGTACACTAATTGAGCATAAACATTATTCCATGATAGCTAATTTCCACTTATGGATAAAAAAATATCACTTCATGGATCATATACTCTCATAATTAGGCATATCTATTGACCTAGGAAAGTTTCGTGTTTTAGTTTCCTAAGAGAATCCCAATAATGTTTTTGATATACGATGTTTCCTGGGGTTGGCTGGATTTTACAATCATTTTGAAGAAGACTTCTCACTTCATGCTTCACATTTTAATAGCCTTACAAATAAGGGTTTCTTGTTTATATGGTTAGAATCATGTGATTAAACCTTTAAGGAACTGAAAGGGAGGCTTGTATTAGCACCTATTTTGACTCTTCTAGAGCTAGGCATTGGATATACCATCTTCTGTGATACATTAGGAATCAACCTAGGATTTATGCTAATGCATAAGGAAAAATTAATTATGTACGGATCTCAGTAGTTGAGGCCTCATGAGAGAAATTACATGACGCATGACATTGAACTAGTAGCAGTTGTCCATACCTTATGTTGTTGGAGACATTATCTGTTAGAAGAGTGATTTGTGTTGTAAACTAACCATAATAGCCTCAAATATATCCTTTCACAGTGTTACATGAACCTCAGACAACAGATATGGGTTTAACATCTATAATCCATTTTTTTAAGCTTTCTTATACGCCGAGGAAGGGCATTGTGTTTGCAAATACGCTATGTCGGAAAACTCAGGAACTAGTAGTATGGGATGTCAGTGATGAATGGAAGTTAATGGCCCTGTTTTCTGACCTTCACCTAGAGATTCATGATAGTCAAGATTAGTCTCTCCTCTCTTCCTTGACAGTTACCTCTTCCCTCCTAAAGAAGGTGAATAGTTGAAAATTTTTTGATCCTGAAGTCTTAGTACTCCATGATCCACCTATAGATTAGTCTATAGATAGAGACGATGTCTTGAATCTATATGGATGTATCTAGGTTCCTATATATATGAGAGAGGAGTTGATGAAAGAGTCCCACACCTCATAGTGGGAAGTTCATCTAGGCATCTTGAAGATGTATCATGTTATGTGATGCTAATATTGTTGGCAAAGAATGAAATGTCAGATAGTAGGCTTTATCACAAGGTTTTCCACCTATCAGAAAGTGATGGTGGAGAACCAAAGTCCTGCAGGCTTGCTATAGCCAGTTCCAGTCCCAGAATGGAAATGGGAAGATGTTGAAATGGATTTCATAGTCGTATTACTTAGGTCACAAAGGGGTATCGATGCTATCTATGGAGTCATTGAATGACTAAAGAAATCATCCCACTTCATTTTTTTGGTATATTTTCTTATTTGATGAGATGAGAAGAATGTATGTCTGTGAGATCATATGATAACATGAGTTTTCTTGTACTATTGTTTTAGATCAGGATTCTAGTTTCACATCATGGTTCTAGAAGCGATTATAGAAGGATATGGGGACTCAGGTGCTTCTAATAACAGTTTTTCACCCTCAGATCAGTGGAAAATCATAACATACATTACAAGTTCTAGAGGATATCCTTTGAGAATGTGTCCTTGATTTTGGCGGTTCTTGGGAGAAGAAAATCATCCTCATCGAGTTCGCTTACAATAACAGCTTTTAGGATACAATTATAATGGCTCCATTTAAGTCTCTATATGAATGGTTATTTTTCTACCCCTATGCAATCTAGAAGCAGGTGAGGTAGCCCTACTATTTCTTCATCTCGTTCATGATACTTTAGAGCAAGTTTAGCTGATCAGATACCGTATGACTACTACTCAGTCTAGACATAAATCTTCTGTCGATCCTAATCGGTGATCTCTTGAGTTTGAGGTCATGGATCATGTTTTTATTTATGTATCACCTAGGATATGGCATATACGGTTATGAAATTAGGTAGAGCTTTCACCTCATTATGTAGGTCCATTTGAGGTTATAGAGAGAATCATGCCAGTAGTATATCAGTTGCTACTACCTCAGAGGTACCATTCAATTCATGATGTATTTCATGTTTCACAGAATTCACAATATCATTTTCATCCATCTCATACCTTTGATCCTAAAGAATTTGAGTTAGATATTGATGCTACCTTTGAAGAGTATCCAAAATGAATTTATAATAGGAGCATAAGGGCTCTCCGAGGTTGGTTTGTCCCTCCAGTATGGGTGTAATGGTAGCATGGACGTGTATAGGAAAAAACGTAGGATAGGGAAGATGATGTGAATTCCCAATGGCTAGATTTATTCTTATACAATGTTTCTACACCCTTTAAAAGTGAACTAGGGGATGAGTTCTTTTAAAGGGGGAGATTGTAAGAACTCTATTTTTTAATTAGGAATGGATCCTTTAGAATATCAGTATAACTATTTTCTTTGGACCTAATATGGATTCTTAATGAGTAAGAAATGGTCTCAAGGTTGTTCGAGGAATGTTCGGATCCTAAAACTCGTCTTTTTTAGAAAACAAGATTGTTCGCATGGTTAGCGCATGGTTGGCGCATGGTTGGTGCAAGGTCTGTCTAACCGTGTAGTTTGATATTTCTGGACAGAACCACTTCACATAGTTTTCACTTATCCCTATGGCCTAACCATGAAATATACCCCTTCTAACTCTAAAAACTCACATGGTTTGTGCACTACTTTTCAAATAGTGTGGACAAGCCATGTGCACACCATTTTTCTGGGTAAGATGTCTAATTTTACGTTAATGGTCTATTTATCTCCCTCCATCTTCACCAATCTATGTTTATGCGGGATTTACCTCCATGAATATTATTTAGGATATTTTTGAAGGTCAACTCTAGGGATTCAAAAATCTAATTCATCTAGGATCTAATCGAGCTTTTGTTCATCAAATTGGATGCACAATGGTAAGTACTCTATTCCTCTTAAGTTGTTCTACTTCTCTCTTTCCCTCGACCGAGTTATCAGGTTACGAGATTTTTTATCTTTTTCCTAGATCTACTACGATCCAAGACAAATCAAGGGCCAATACCAGAGGAGGAGTTTTCCATAGCCAAAGGTGGGTGGTCTATAACTCATCCCTTAAGTTTGTTGATTATGGAATTGTCATTTGGTCCCCATTGATTTCATCAGATGATGTTTATTGAATTTATATTCCTTTCTTATACTCATTAGAACAATATGAATATTATATTTTAATACATGTGATTATTTGTTGGTTTTTTTGACCACAACTCCATCATTTCCATGTGATGGTTATTCCATAAATATTGTTTAGTGTTTTGACACGATTGTGCCACCATTCAGGTGTGCCTTATATTAACCATTCTAAGGTTAAGCATTCCTATATTAAATGTATTGATATATATTGTGAATGTAATAATAGAAAGTACCATATATTCATACCACTTGACCCACCTAAGGTAAGTGTTTCAATTGATTATTAATTGTGAAAAGGAAATTTGAAAGTATATTGAGTATACGACTAGAGCAGATTAAATGTGAATGAATGATAGGTTTCATGTCTTTAGCATACCAGACAACATTAATGGAAGGTAGTGGAATTAACCATAATTATTGAATATGCTTATAATGGAAATAATATAGGTTTCATGCTACTTGACTATATCACACTAATGAAAGCCAAATCTTGAACCAACAGTTGCATGCTACATGACCTTATCACACTAATGAAATGAAATGCTTGAACAAAATGAAATATTACATGTCATCATAATCAAATAGAAATGTCCTGACTCGATTATACCTTGTATTCTAATAGGAGAATTTATTAGGCACTCAAGAACCCCATTCCAGTTCATTTATACAACTTTCTTAGGTTGATACCCACATAGATACCAATCCTTTTCTAATATTGGATGCCCGGTATAATAACTAGGATCCCTTATGTTGTATTATAGGTTACCTTCGACACACTCTTGGGATCCCTTCAATATCATTATAGGATTCCTTGGATACACTCCTTCGATCCATTATTGACAAGTAGGTGCCACAGTTACAGCCCCTATGGCCCTGTCTCTTGTTAGCCATGTTTTAACTTAGAAGATCACCTTAAAATCGGTAGGAATATCTATGTTGAATTACATGGACTATTATCCTTGGATTACACTATTACCCCATGCCAATCTATAGTTATTATTTAGTTAGAGACCATTGAGGTCTATGCCACCTTGGTCATTACCTTGGGATTTCACTATGAAATATCCTTACTAGTTTCCTTATTACAACTTGGATCCTTTGTGATTGTAAACATGTGATTTGTTGTAAACTGGTAACAATCAAATAATTAATTGGTTACATCTTCACACTCCAACCAAGTGATGAATATTGTACGTGGTTGTTTAGTAACATTGTACTAGTTTACATTATATATGCATGCCTTCACACTATTACATTTACATTACATAAGATAGATGTTATAGACACCATTGGTGGTGGCCCACTGAGATTTATCTCACACCCTCTCCAGGTGTCGTTTGGTACTCGAGGAAGATTAATTGGTTATAGGTGTTGAAAAAGAGAACATACATCTGCAATCACTTGATTACTTTATTTTTAAGATGGATCTTGATAGAAGATGACTGAGCCACAGATCAAGATGCCATGGATAGTATTTTGAATCTTTTATACTATTTTGGAACAATTTTGGCCTATTATATTGTATCCATGTTTTCCAGTTCTCTAGTGACATGACATATCGTCATCAGTTGTTGTATACTTGGATGTTATTCCAGTTATTTCAGTTTTTGTTACCATTGTATATATTTTCTATTGTAATTTTTTTCTACATATAATACTTTTTCTATTTACCATTGTTTAAATACATTCGTTGCACTCCACTTTGATAATGAGGGAATAGAATCCCCATAGACACACCCTATTCCCTAGCTGGTAGATGGTAGCCTCTAGCGTTTGGGGAGATGGGTTTGAGGCCATGTGGCCAACCGGGCTCGGGGCACCATTTAAGTGGCATCCAAGTCCGTGATGCCACAGTATCAAGAATGACCATTGAAAACCTCATGCTATATCACATATATCATGCATTATCAAAAGGATTGATTCCCATTGAATGATCTTGTAATGTTGTAACTACACCTAGATCACTTAAATTAAGTATCAATATCTTCATTAATATCAACATAAAGTGTGTGTCTTCTACATTATATTACTATATGTGGATCCATAGAGAAGTACAGTTTGTATAATATCACAAATTCATTACATTCTCACAATATTTTACTATTATCTCACCTAGATCTATGTAAATCATTTTTCAATATCTAGAGATCCACTGGGAAGGGAAAAATTGTATGAGTAAATATCAACCAGTAAATTCATCAAAAAAATGGAATTATATATAAAACATTTATTCTTTTTGACCCTTAATTTTTTTCAAATACAACATACTAAAGATTCAATAAATGTTAAATAAATTTTAAATATGTGTGGCCATGTTCCCTCCTCAGCACATATTTTTTGAACTATCATAAAAATTTTCAGGAAACACCCTCACTATAAAGACCCTGACCATAGTAACCTAGATCTAGTGGTAACATTATTACATTTTCAGAATACACAAGAGATCACATCCAAAAATACGGAATTGTTTAGTAGTCTTGGTAAACTAGAAACATACTTAAATATCACATTACATTTGAAAACATAAAAATAAAACATAGTGAAATTAAATATTTTTCATCCTTGAATTTATTCAGAGATTCATTCTTCATATCTAGGGGAAGGGAATGAAAATAAGGTTTAGTTCAAATTCCTAGTAAGGGTTACATATAGAAGAATATATTGTGGGTAAATAAGTAATATTAAATTTTGAATAGTAAATAACATATAATGCTTCTCATTTAATCAATAACTTTAACCTGAATAATAATATAGTAGAATTAAATAATGGTCAAATAATGTCATATATGTAATGGAAGAAGCTCAAAACATATCCATGGATATCATACTATTAAAATATTCACATGGAGATCAATAATTAATGTCATAATGTTGTAATTCATAATTCTAGACATCCTAAACATAATGATGATGCCTCGTTCTAGGACATCATTCATAATGGATAGGGCCTAAGACAAATACCCATAAAGGTTTGTCTAATAATACCTATTAATTCATAGAGGGTAAATTGTGGGCTACTACCATCACATACTAAGTCCAATTCATTCATTTTATTAAATATGAGAATAACAATTCAGTACATAATCAACAAAAATAATCATATTGAAAAACTACCATATGAAATGTTAATATTTCCCTATTCAAAATAATCATAAACCATATATATATATAATAATTATAGTATCATAAAAAAATACCACCATTGGATTATAAGTAACAAAAAGGTTTATTGTCTTGGATGAGTATAAATAACATAAAAATATCATAAAAACATTATTGAGTAAAATACAATTTTCATTCTTATATCCATATTTAAAAACTAAAAAATTACATAATATTAAGGATAAAATTTTTGTTGAAAATAACCTTGAAAAATTGTTATGGAATCATCAACAAATTGACCGTACATGATAGTTGTAAATTCCATTCAAGCTGGATATGTTATTAAATACATTCATTTCACACTCTTGTAAAAAAATTCAAAAATTACCATATTTAGAAAAAGATAGGGAGATTAATTTTCCTCATTTCATAAAATTAAAATATTTATAAAAAAGTATGTAATAAATTATTAAATAATTGTATAATTATTCAAAAAAAAATTAAATAAAACATTGATATGGAAGAAAAATATTCATCCCCAAGTAGAAAAAAGAAAGTCAGTTTTCCTTTAAAATTTTATTTTAGTATCATGAGTTATTAAAGAGTATAAAATCAAAGGAAAACATATAATTTTTTAAAATAACCAAAAAATAAAAAAATTGTTTACGATTAATATACAATGGTAAAATAATTCACCCATTAGAGACTAAAACATAAATAATACCAATTAATAATGAGATTATTAAATAAAATCTTACCACTTCAGTAACTTTTAAATCATAACCCCCAAGAAATAAATAAAATAAATTGTAACACTAAATACCATGAATATAAATATAATAATGATATAAAATATCAAGGCCATAGTATATAAACTTCATAAAAATAAATAGGTGCTTAATAACAAATATGTCTCAATGGATTTGAAATTGAGGCAAAATCTCTTAAAAAGATCATACATTTGAATTGATAATTGATCAATGGGTTGATTATGTTTATCAAAATAAAATACATAAAAAACATGAGGAAATATGGTATAATAAAAAAAATCAGTACAGACATTATCTTATAATATCAAAGACAATGAATAAGTATATAGCCCAAGGAAAATATGTTGAGTTATGAAACCCCTTAGAACTCAGTATCTTAACGTCAAATACCATTGGATGAATTAATTTTAATTTAAAAATAAAGTAAAATTAATTATGAAGGATTCCTTTTATAAAATGTAAAATTGATTTATATACACCATATAAAATTAACTTGTGAATAAAATTGAAATATCAATCAATGAAAGGAAATTAAGATGAAATCCCTTGCCTAGGGTTCAAATTCCTTCATTTGAGTCTGAACCTACATCAAAATAAAAATATATTTAATATATGTATATTCATAAAATATAATCATATATATAATACAACATATTTTTTACTTATTATCTTTTATCAATTGTTTATTAATATTTCATTGCTAAAATTATTGTTTTGGGTAACAACTGCTTCATTTTTCTTGTATGTTTTGGTTTTGTACGTTCATTCCTTGTACATTGATCATGATTATACTATATTTAGAATGATAATAATTATATAAATATCATATATATTCATTATATATGTATTTATATTCTTCAATAGAAGTTAGCGATATAAAATTGAATTACGCCATTCGTGTAGATGCTAGGTCGTACGTATGCATGAACATTGTTTTCATATTTAAATAGATGGAATGAAAGAATGAAAAATAACAATTCACCTTTAAATAAAAAATATTATATCACATATATAGTATAAAATTTTAAAATCCATCATATATATCGTCCAAAAAAATAGAAATGAAAAATGAATCACATCACTTCGTGGAAGTGGTAGTCCACACATATGCAAGATCGAAGTTACCATTTTCCTACGAATTGGGAGGAAAGAAGTTAGATATTATATTTTAATTATATAAGTATAATTATTTCATAAATATCATATATAAACATTAAACCCACGATAATTCCCATTCATAAAATATGGAAATGAAAAATGAATTATATCGCTACATGGATATGGTAATTCATATGTAAACACAAGAGAGACTTTCACATCCCATTTGACTGGAATGAGGTTGGGTAATAGTGGTTTCATAATAACAATATAATATATGAAAATTTTTTGATAATTAATCTATTATTTTATGATAAGTACCATATATTTATTGGAGGTAATAGAAGAAGTTAAAAAAAATATTTGATCGGTTAAGGTAATTGCCTCTTCATTGAAAGAACTTCATTAGATATCCTCTTAATGATCCTATATTTGGTATCCTAGGAATATCGAGACCTCTAGAAAGTGTCTGAGTATGTTTTGGAGGTATTTTGGTAGGTTTTGGTTAAGAAATATGGATCAAATTGTGTGAAAAATTGAGGAGAGGATGTGACTTTGTATAATTTAGGTGAAGGGAACTTTTAAAATTTCTAAAAATATTTCATTATAATAATGTAATTATGAGGAAAAATACATTTAAAAAGACATATTAGAATATATTTTATTTTTCTGTTTTTATCACCAAACAAATATAAATTTTATGGGTTTATATGGTCCTTTATATCTTATCTATTTGTTTAACCCCTTTGTTAAACCATTTTAACATTAACTATGGTAAAAAAAATTTCACTCTTAAGGGGTTTTAATTTTTCATATACAGTATCTATAGAATTATAAATGGAAAATGGATGAAATATTATACTATATATTTTCCTAATTTTACTCTTTCTATATACTTATAATCTTCTAATAAATTAATAATATATTGTCTCATAAAATTTAATTAATGACAATTTTGAGACGATTAATTTCATTTCAAATTAATGAATCTAGAAAAATATAAAATTAGAAAATAATATTTTTATATATCACTAATATGTCATATCTATTTAAAAAAATTTATAATACTATAACTCACTAAAAATTTATTAAATTAAATGTTTTTAAAAACATTTATTTTATTTTTCTATTAATATGATAAATAATATATTAGCATTGAGAAATAAATTAAGGTAATTATTTAATCACTAAAAATTATAAATAAATTTCCATATTGAATATAAATAAATTATTCACAAAATTTAAAGTAATATTCATGAACCAATTAATTTTTACATATGTGAACACAGAAGTTATATTTAAAACTAAGAGAGTGATATTTTTTACTTTCATTGATTTAAATGTTATATAGGTCATTTTCATGGCCTTGTATACCTTAACAAATTAATATTTGAGCCTAATGTAAAAGGGGAATAATACTATTCATCCAGTACTAATTATTTTGATATATTATGACTTTATCACTTATTTTTAACTGAGATTTACCTGATTTACCCTTTACTGAGGAGATATAATTTGTCAGGTTACTATTTATATTGACTGAAAATAAAATGATTTTATTTACCAAATATTAACAATATGATTCCAAATATATAATCCATTTTAAATATTCAATTTATATGTGGAATAAAATGATTTTAAAATAAACATACAACACCTATCGAATCATGGTTTTTCGAGAAATGTGTTTTTCAGTCATAAGATTCTGTGACATTAAATACATGAATATTAATCATCATTATCTGGATTTACATGCATATATTAAGATATATAATCTATAAATATTATTTAAATCATTTATAAATAATTATTAATTTAATTAATTAAAATGAAAACAAATTATTCTTTTAAAAAACGTTTTTAGGAAATATCCCTTCAAAGTTGAAAAATGTTTTTATTATATTCAAGTATAGAATGAATTAAAAAAAACTATATTTGGTTTTTTTAATTAAATAGTAATAATTAAATATAAAAAACTATTCAATATAGAGTTTTTCTATAAAAGTATTCGAAATTAAATATATGTTTTTAATAATAATCTTTATTTTTCCCAATTTATTGAAAAATCATACTTCTCCAAATACTTATCAAAATTTTTCCATAAGATAATTTTGATATGATTATTATAGAAATGATATAATTTTTATAAAATGTAATGTTTTAAAGTTCCAATATTTAATTAAAATATTTTCTCATGAAAATAAATTATAAATATTTTTTTCATAAAAGATATTTTTTAAGAAACTAAATTTACTAAAAATTGAATGATTTATTAATAAGAATTTATTGATTATTTTTTATTCATTAAGTTATTTATTTATATTTCGTAATTCAGATAATTCTATTCACAACCGATAAATAAATATCTATGTTATAATAGTCATATTTAAATAATAACATTTTTATGGTATATGTTAGTCCACTTATAGCCCAGTGTTGTGTGTTAAGAAATAAATCGTTCATAGTATTCTTTTATGGACTCAACGTGTTATCAACACATGTGTCTTCATCATTGAAATTCTTAGGTGAATGAAATATTTTTGTGAATATAATTTGCAAGGTAGGTCACCTGGCTTCGAGGTAGACACACTGCAGTCATGGGTGACCCGGGAGGACGAACTTCCTCGCTACAACATTACCAACAACGGCCATCCTGCTAGGGAAACTAGACATATGGATGTATATGTTCTAAACCCGAGGACTAGGACCATTACCGGGGACGAGCCAGTCACAGAGAATGCTCCGACCCTCTACGCGAGCATGTTTCGTTAGAGCGTCATGGATGACACGAAGGGCTGGCTGAAGGATTGGGACCTGCGGTCTAGGGGAAACTTCACCAACGAGTGGGCCTGGGCGTTCTGGGTTCGCCATACTTGAGACCAGTTTGGGGATGAACTGCGGAATATTGGCCTGTTTGAGGCGGTATGGACATCGCAGTTCCACTTCCACCGTCAACCCGAGCTCGGGCTAGAGCTATTCACCCGGTGGTCTCCCGATACCAACACATTCCACCTTCACCATGGGGATGTTGGCATCAGTCTCTGGGATGTTCACTTCATTGGAGTTATCCCACTGGAGGGCTCCCAATACGATGAGTTCGTTCCTCCAAAGAACACCTGGGAAGACAGGTCACAGATGCCCATGCTGACATGGCACCTGCTGGAGCTTGCCAAAGAGAGGCTGGGGGTCAAGGAATTTATAAAGGACATTGCCTACAAGGGCTGGTTCAGCCAGTTCTTCGAGAAGGATCCAACAATAAAGATGTCGAGACGGGGGAAACAGTGCCCAACCGCGGCTCAGAGGAGGAGGGATGGGTCATACTGGAGGACCCTGGAGGCGGGGCAATACCAATCATGGGGATATCGCGTCATCGAGGCCTGGGACCCAAATGTCCAGTATGATGGGTTCCTTGCCACCTTCCTGAGCGGGTGGCTCCTGCCGGTGCGGGACGCAAGGATGGGCGTCCGTCCAGCAACACTGGTGATGGCGGGCACCATGGCCACCAACAAACGGTTCAACTTGAGCATCCCCATACTAGAAAAGTTGTATGCTATCCTGGGACACATCTCACGAGGTAGATCACCTCGGAGAGTATGTGGCGCCTTACAGATCTTCCACGGCTGGGTGGCAGCTCACCTCGGTGGGTACACTTTCCTAAAAGCCATCTGTCCTCCGGGAAATGGCATGCGACTGTCCTTACTGAACATCGCAGGGGTGGCGCCGATGACGCACAATGAGAAGGGCGTGAGAATCCGCATTAGTAACCACACCAACATCAACTTAAGCCTGTTCCCCACCCCAGTCATCCAGATGGTGGACAATGGGAGAGGCCCACTGGAGAAGCGGGAGTATTTCCAGAGCATTCGGGGTGGGGTACTCGTGGCTCGGATCGACGGGAAGGTGATCTGTGAGCCTTACGTGCCATCTCGATTCTCCAGGCAATTCGGGTGCCTCCAACAAATGCCGAAGAAGGTAGTCACGGTCGTCTAGCAGGAGAAGAATCCTTACGTTCTGTGCCATATGTGGTTGATGTTTACCACTTTTGGCTCTGGTTACATCATCACTCTTCCTCTCATTGGGGTCAACGCTGGCCTAGCAACTGAGTATGCCCAGCACTGGACCATTTCGTACCCTGAGGGGATTTTAAGTAAGCGAGTCCAGAAACTCGAGGCTACCCGCACGGAAACCAGGCGACAGGTGAGGAGGTAAGGTGCTGCCAAAAGGGGGGAACCAGGGGCGCATCCGGTAGTGAGGCATGCACAAGCTGGGACCTCAGTGGTGGGCACATCACACGGTGCCGTCGCGACTTCATTGCCCGTGGGGGGGGGACACATGAGGCGGATAGGGAACTTCCTGGGAAGTAGATAAGATACCTACTCGAAAGTTCCGAAGATGCAATTTTCTCAGCACTATGGTCGGCCTGGATTACCCTGCGACAATCGCTGAGCGTCGAAGCTGTCTGGCAGAAGATCATGCAAAACGGGATCTAGATGCTAGAGGTCAGGCTCATTTGAGTTACCGACCTGGAAAACTTCCATCAGTGGCATGATTATCTGACGGCCATGGACAGATACGCGTGCCAAAGGGGTTGGCGTGCGGAGCCACCTTTCCTAGTGAAAGTGATGCTCTTCCAGGAGCATGATCTGGAAGTGGTGCCATCGGGATAATGCGACAGTGATGAGGAGTCGGAGGGGGAGGAGACCGGAGAAGACGAAGCCCAAAGGGAAGATGAAGAAGAAGGAGAACCCGAAGGTGAGGGGTCACAGGGGGCGACCTACCAAGGGAGTCTCCGAGAGAGCGGCGATATTTTCGACTCTGATCTCAACATAACCGACATACTTGAGTTTTATCTCTATCCTCAATCATTTTCCTTTTTCATCCATTCTCCTTTTCTTTTTCCAAACCCTCTCTGTACCTCACTCAGGAGCACCTAAGCATTGGTCAGGCGTCCCCACTAGAGGAGCGAGGAAGGGAACCGATGGGACAAGATGGGGATCCGACAGCCATCATTGAATTGACAAGCGCAGAGGGGTCTCCCATCACGACGGCTCCTACAGTGGCTAGAACACTGGAGGCTGACGCTATGGATTCCTATGAGTCTCACGCTTCACTACTGGCGCTTGTTATCAAAAGATCCCAACTAATCAGCAAACTCCTTGCACAGTGATCTCAATATTGGAGGCTTGTTAGGCTACGGAGCCTAGGCCATCCTTGAGCGGACTAGTGACAGGCATACCACCTCGTTCAGAGCATGCTTCCCGCACTGAGTCGGACCTGGAAATCGGTGAGCAGAGGGCAGAGGGCATCAGTGGTGCTGTTCTTGAGGCGAGGCCGGAGGCTGACGGAGGCACCATCGTTATCGGGGCGAGAGAGGAAGATCACCCGGACGTCGAGGATCCTATTCCTCATGAAGACATCCCTGAGGCAGATCCTGCCACTGACCTGCTGGCTACCTTTCCTATGTACCGGCCCACTGACCCTAAGGAGATAGATGACTCAGACTCCGAAGTGGACGAGGAGAGCCGGATGACACGACACAAAGGGTGGAAGTGTATCCAGCATTTTCTTAAACAGCCCCAGTCGGATTGGATGAGCCGGATGGGATCACTCCAGACCTGGCTGCGCTTCCTGTGCGCCGGGGGGGTTGACGCTCAATGCCTTCATCTGACGGTCCGTGATTACATGGCCGAGATGATACACGAGAGTAGCCGACGCACCAACGTTTCCCAGTATCGGGAAAGATCGGCGGACACCCGAGAGTTACTGAGGGCGGAGCGGGAGTTCTGGCACCTCAAAGGGCAGGAGGCAAAGACGGAGGCCTTCCTTGTGACGTGATCTGAGCTCATGGAACAACTGGCAGCCTAGATGGCTGATGCGTAGGAACAAATGATGGAGGCGAGTCAGCAGATGGTCGTACTTCAAACCGAGCGGGCGCAGGCACGAGCTAGGGTTGGCGAGATGCGCTCTATGGCGGCTGATGAGGAGAGAGTCTGTAACGAGAGAGAAGCGGTCTTGGAGGCTACCAGCCAAAGGGTAGCGGCGTTGGAAGGATCGATCCAGCACGCGGACCCTTAGGGGCTTCGTTTTGGCCATCTCATGAACTTCTTCCTTGTACTGCTCATCATCTCAATCCAATACATGGAAAAATCCATTCATTTTTACCCTTGTTTTAATATGCTCATCCATAATTATGAAATGAATAAAAGCTCATCCCTAGGCTCCTATGGGTCACTCCCAATGCAAGAAGCAAAGGATACTCATGTTATCATTTCGTCCAAATATGTGTAATTAACAAAGCTTCAGGAATCCAAAATTTGGCCTGTATTTCTGAGGAGAAGACCTCATACCAATTGATATATCACCTTCTCAATGCGCTCTGACACACGAGAGGGGCAATGCCAGGGGCATTGAAATCCACCCGAACATAGGGAGATGGAATGGAAAGGTGAATCATGCTACCCGTATTCGGAACACTCTAGGGCGTGATGATGGAGGATAACTGTTAACTGTTGTGGAAATGCATCATCCATATCGTGTTGGCCTGGAATGGGGGAAATAAATGAGGGCTGACTGTTGACCATGTTCGCAACATGTTGCCTAACTCAAATATCGTCGGCCAGTCTTCCGGAACGTTGGCCCAGGACAGCAGGCGGACTATAGGTCTATCATCCATACTTCTAAAATAGGTGGACCAAAGGTCTATCATCCATATTATGGTAGCAGGTGGACCAAACTCTATCATCCATACTGTTAGGGGGTCCCGTCAACATGACCAGTCCTCCAGAACGTTGGCCCAGGACAGTAGGCGGACCGTAGGTCTATCATCCATACTGTTAGGGGGTCCCATCGAACATGAAAGAGAATGAGGATCCGAATAAAGGGGCACACAAAGCATGGAAAGTGGATTGGTGGTTTGTTCGAATAGAGTCCAACACTCCTGAAATTTCACCACCGTGGTGGAGGCGCATTAGGTGGACATACCAACCTGATCACGGACCATCCCAATTTTCAGATAGGACCTCTCTGGTGAGAGAACTGCTGCTTCCCATTATTACTATGGGGCATCTCAAACTTATTTGGGGTAGATGTCACAATTACACAACTTCCCAAGAAGTCAGGTCGAGGGGCCAATAATAAGGAATGACGGGATTTGGTAATCCCTGGGTCTGGACCCAAGACGAAATGTCCGGGCATTCCTACGTATCTCCATAGGATGAGAATCAAGACACATGTAGTTCTTGAAGCATAGTTTAACGTCATGTAGGACGAAATACAGTTTAACTTCGTGTGGGATGGGGGACACATCTCATCTGGGGATAGAAACGGTACGACGCGTAACCTGACGTGAAGGAGGACATAATCCCACACCACACCGTACAATCCCACAGGAGAGACCAAGTTGTGAAAAGCCGAGGGTCTTAGTTTATGGTCTTAGAAATCGGACCAAAAATTAAGGGGAATGGGAGACACATGGTAAATCAGTTGCAAAACCCAACGTGAATGGGGAAAATCCCTGCTTATTATGTGCTCTTAAGGACGCGTTTAGGACGAGAGACGGAACACGAAAAGTGAGGCTGATCCTATGGGGAAGTTCCCAGACACTTCTATGTATCTCATAAGGATGAGAATCAATCCATACGTAGTTCTTGAGAGGTAGAACCTTAACAGCATGCAGCCGGGATGATATCATCACCATTTATGGTCATGTGGTCAGACCTGGCAGTACAGTTTAAGGTCGTACGGCTTGGACCAAGCAGCACAATTTAAGGTCGTACGGCTTGGACCAGGCAGCACATTTTAAGGTTGTAGGGCTTGGACCAGGCAGCACAGTTTAAGGTCGTACGGCTTGGACCAGGCGGCACAGTTTAAGGTCGTATGGCTTGGACCAGGCGGCACAGTTTAAGGTCGTAAGGCTTGGACCAGGGGAAACACGCATGATGAGATAAAGAATAACTGATGCAAATGAGGACATAATCCCATACCATCACCGCGCGTGATTCCAAGAGAGGAGCCTTGGGGAAAAGGGGCCTACGAGGGTTCTACAATCAGGGGGGGCAGAAGATGCTAGCTCCCAGCTACGCTGGGCCCGAAACACAATGTCTGGGCGACTCCTCGTTCCCTATGGGGATAAGGGTCAAGCTGCACACAACCTATAAAGAAGAAACCCAAGCACATACTCTAGCGCTCAGATAGCGGGAGCCCCGAGAGACACCGTTACGGAGCTTGGTCCGTCTGGCATGTGGGGGTGTACTAAGGGTTAGTATAAGGAGTGTCGAGATTCCACCTTGACACGGTGGGGTAGATCATAGTGTGAATCATGCAACCATCATTCTGGGCCCGAAGAAGCCGACATGACGACTTAGGATTACTGCTAACCATGTTCGCAACACAGCATCCTGTCACGTTAGCCTAGATGTAGGGGCAAACAAATGAGCATCAACCACAGACCACATTTGCAACAGGGGATTTGTATCAATTTTTTTCCTGAAACCCTCAGGGGCATTCGCTTGTGATAGTATGAGATCCGTTAGGCATTGTATCCAGACCGTTCTTGGGGGTCCCTCCGATTGGGAAAGAGGGTGGGGCCCGAATGAAGGGGAACACGAAGCTTGACAAGCGGACAAAGACTTGCCTAAGTCGAATATGACAATCCAGGTCCTAGACCAGAGTACTCTGAACACATTAGGAGACCACTGGAAAGGGTCGAGGGGCTCAGTCCGAGAGCGGCCAAAAGATGGCAGATTCCTGAGGGAAGGGCAGGTCAAAAGACTGAGGAAACGTGGAGATCGTGGGATCTCCTAATAGATGGGGCTGGACCTCAAATCAAAGTGTTCAGGCGGTCCTATGTATCCCATAAAGATGTGAATCAATCCACATGTAGTTCTTGAAATGCAGTTGAATGTCATGTATGACAAAATACTGTTTAACGTCGTGTGGGATGGAATACAGTTTAACTTCGTGTGGTACGGGGAAAGGATCTTAGTTTTAGGTCTTAGAACTCGGACCATTGGGGGCCCAGATGTAGGAAAAAATGTAGTTTAAGGTCATGCTAGACCATGTAAGGATATTTGTTTAAGGTATTAGAACTCATACAAAGGTGCATTTTAGGGTCGTGCGGGACCATACAGTTTAAGGTCATGTAGGACCATACATACCTAGGCAAAGTACTGCTTGAGGAACCTGGCATTGGTAGGAGGAGTTATGCGCTCACCATCAATAGTCACCAGGGAATACGCGCCATTGGGATAGACCTTATGAACGATGAAAGGCCCCTCCCATTTGGGCTCCAACTTGGGTGGTTTCCTTCGGGGAATCATTGACGCTCTGAGAGCCAGCACCAGGTCACCTTGCAGGAAGGAGTGGAGAAGAACCTTCTTATTGAAAGCTCGAGCCATCCTGCTTTGATGCCTTTCCAAGTTATGTAACGCACGAAGCCTACTTTCTTCCAGTGCTTCCAATTCGGCTAGACAGATTTCGGAAACTCTACCCGGCACTTGCTGGTCATAGACCGCCATGTCCAATGAGGGAAACTGGATCTCGATGGCCAGGACGACCTCAGCTCCATACACCAGGTAATATGGAGTCACCTGGATGGGGTTATGAGTCATTGTCCTATAATCCCAAAGGGTGTTGGGGAGCTTGTCCGGCCAACTTTTCTTGTTCTAACCAACCATATTTTCCAGAATATTAGAGAGAGTTTTGTTAAATGCCTCAATTTGTCCATTCTCCTACGCATGATAGTGGGAGGTGTGGTTAGAGAGAATGTTGTACGTGGCGTACAATTTCATCATCTTGGCTACTCGGAAGATGGTTCCGTTATTCGTGAGGATAGCGTGAGGTACTCCAAATCGATAGTTGATATTGGAGCTCATGAAGTCAGTGAAATAATGGGCTTTGACTTCCTTGATCGGGATTGCCTCTGCCCACTTGGAGAAGAAATCTATAGCGGTCAAGATGAACCGGCACAGGCGGGCCGTCGCCGGCGGGTAAGGTCCTACAACATCCAACCCCCAGACTACAAAGGGCCAAGAATACTTGGTAGTATGGAGAGTCTCTGGTGGCCGATGCACAAAGTTAGCATGAACTTGGAACGTGTGACACCTCTTGGCATACTCGATGCAGTCGTAGATCATGGAGGGCCAGAAGTATCCCAGCCTTTGAATCTGGTGGGACAACTTCGACCCGGCCTGGTGGGTGCCACATGAACCAGCATGTACTTCTTGCATGACCCATGGGATCTCGACTCCTTGAAGGAAAAGGAGGAGAACACCATCAAATCCCCACCTGTAAAGGAGCTTCTCAAGACTGGGACCGCTCTGAAGGTTGAACTGCGGCGTGCGGCGTCGGATTCGCTCATGCTCGGCTCGGTCCGACGGAAGATTGTTGTGCTGGAGATATTCAACCAAGGGCTTCCTCCAGTCAGGGACTGTCTCGATTACCATACTTGAATCCCTTGGGGATCCTGACGTAGGGGCACCAGCGGTGAGATGGTTCACTCGCGGGCCACGATCACCCTCCAGAATAATAGGAGTAATGACTCTCCAGTGTGCCACATGGATAATTAGGTCATCCTGCTCAGGCACCGCAAGTGATGCGGCAGGCTGGCCAAAGCATCTACTCGACTGTTCTACGACCGGGAAATGTGAATGACCTCTGGATGAGAGGGTAACTTAGCCATTTAAGGAAGGGTGACTCCAGCAATGGCATGAGTTCTGGCTTCCTGATAGCATAGTCACCATTGACCTTCTTGATTACTAGCTTGGAGTCCCCTTTTACATACAGATGGGGTACGTCATTCTCGAGAGCCAACTCGAGGCCAGTGATGAGGGAATGATACTTTACCTCATTGTTGGTGCAGCCTTCTGACAACAGGAATGAATACGGCAGAACGACTTGCTCTAGGGTGATGAAGATGACACCCAGGCCCACTCTATTGAGCTTATGATCATTGGGCCTCTTACCGGTGGGGCTCCGGGAGGCACCGTCAAAGTGCATCTACTAGAATGGGATTGTGTGATCGACTGAGAGGATTGCCTCATCAAGAAATCCTAAATCTAGTGGCTGGTCCGCGGAGGTTGGGTGGGCAGCTAATAAGTCTGCCAACGCCTATCCTTTGATGGCCTTCTGAGGTACGAACCTGATGTCGAACTGCTGGAGGATCACCGCCCAGCACGCCAATCGGCTGGTCAACATAGGTCGGCTCAGGATGTAGTTTAATGGGTCTACCTGAGAGACTAGCTATACCTCATGGTGCAACAAGTAGTGCTGCAATTTCTGCACGGCGAATACGAGCGCCAGGACGCTCTTCTCTATGGGAGAATATCTAAATTCCGTATCAAGGAGTGTGCGTTTGAGGTAGTAGATGCTATTCTATGTTCCCTCGTTGTTCTTCTGGGCGATAAGTGCGCCAAGCGATCGCTCCAGGGCGGTCACGCAAAGGACCAGCGGCTTTCTGGAAACATGTGGCATCAAGACTGGAGGTTGGAGCAGATACTACTTGATTTCCTCAAAAGAGATCTGACACTCTTCTTCCCATTCATAGGCGACACCTTTATTCATGAGCTAAGAAAAGGGATTACACTTGCCGACCATATTCTCAATGATTCGGCATATATAGGCTTAGTGGCCTTGAAGAACTCTCAGCTCCCGAATATTATTCGGGGGAGGCATTTGACTGATGGCCTTGATTTTCTATGGGTCGATCTCGATGCCTCAGTACCTATCAACGAAGCCAAGAAACTTTATGGAGGTGACCCCAAAGGCACACTTCAACGGGTTCATCTTCAAGTGGCGAGAACGGAGGAAGCCGAACACTTTCTCAAGGTCTTTGAGATGGTCCTGGCGCTGATGAAATTTAACTACCAGATCGTCCACGTTTCATTCCACCAGTGTCCTGAGAATCGGCTTGAATATCCGTTGCATAGCCTGTTGATAGGTGGAACCAGCATTCTTCAGGCCGAAGGGAATAACATGGTAGCAGAAAGTACCCTGGGGGGCCTGAAGGCAGTGAACTCTTCATCCTCGGGGGCCATCCGAATCGGGTTGTACCCGGAGTACCCATCCATGAAGGAGAGGTCTTGGAACCTGACTGTGGCATCGATCAAGAACTCTGTCATGGGAAGGGGGAAATCATCCTTCGGAAAATGGCGATTGAGAGCGCGGAAGTCGATACAGACCCTGATCTACCCATTCTTCTTCCTGACAGGCACAATGTTGGCTAAACACCTGGGGTACTGGACTTCCTTGACGAAGTTGGCTTGGATGAGCTTATCAACATCAGCCTCAACCATTGCACTGTGAGAGGGGTGCATCTTCCGGGGAGGCTGCTTGAACCCGCGATGGTTTTCTGGAAGGCCAAGGCGGTGGATGGCTACCTAGGGATCTATCCCTAGCATCTCGTCATAACTCCATGCGAACACATCACAGTGCTGTCTGAGGAATTCTACGTACTGTTGCCGTTCCTCGGGGGGCATAACGGTGCTGACCAATGTGGGTCTCGGGTCTGCCACGCTACTGAAGTTCACCTGCACTAACGCGTCGACCATAGTGGGGATGCCCTCCTCAAAGGCAGGAGGAGCATCTTCCATGTCCTTCTCTCCACTTGTAGAGGGATCATCCATGGGGGGAGCCTTTTCGGGGCTGCCAGACCCTAATGGGAAGCTGGTGCCGACTTGGGCGGCAGAAGTCATCACATCCGGAGACTCCTGCACTACGGAGACCATGGAAACAAATGTGGTTGATCCAATCCCATATGGCCTTCGGCCCAAGGGGCCACACTTTATGACATCAAAGTAGTGGTGGCGCATTGGCTGGAGCCGGTCTATTCCGGCCCAGAGAAACAGAAAGGTATGACGTACTGCCGTTACCATGAGCCTAACGTCCCGATATCATACATGGGTAAGGGGCTCGAGGATCACTTGAGCCTGGTTGGTGTAAGAGTATGAGGTTATTTCTCACCATCGCTTGGACCCAGAAATATTCCCTCCTCTGGTACTCGAAACAACAAAGCGATGCCCCATGTCGGGGGTCGTGGCCTCCAACCGATGGATTGAGAAGACATATGCGTCGTCCAAACCGGCCCAGGGACCACTCATAGCAGTGGCGAGCTCAACCTCACCTTCCAGGATCTGCGTGTCCTTGCTCTTGTAATAATCAGCTTCCAAATTATGGGCTTCACAAGAGGCAAAAGGAGACGCATCTCCTTGGAGCACACCCACTTGAACCTTAAAGGAGTATTTGAGGCACTGGTGATACGATGAGGGGACCGCTGCGTGAAGGTGGAGCCACGGCCTTCCCATCAACGCGTTGTAGGCGGTGTCCTGAAAAACAACCATGAATTCGGTGTTGGAAATTGATCTACTGAACTGGGTCTTCAAGATAATCTTTTCGAGTGGAGTTTTCTCGGTCTTGTCATACCCCTGGATCCTGAGGTTTGAGGGAGTTATATCATCCTCAGACAACACCAGTTTCTGCAGTGTCCGAGTTGGGATTAGGTTAATCCCGGAACCGGTGTCAACAATACAGCGGCAGACTTCCACGCCATTGAACTGGCCAGTGATGTACAGTGGGTGAATTTACCCCTGTATGGGAAGGTCTTCATCTTCACTGAAAAACGAGATAACCGCCTGACATTCAGTGTCCTCAATCGCCTCAGTGTGGAAGGCTTCTGCGGCCGCCACCTCCTTCTCAAACTGAAGGGGGCTCCTTAGAGCTTTGGCGAGTGCCTCGCGCATTTCAGATGACAGACAAAGGGCCTCAAGGATAGAAATACTTCCCGGAATGTCGTCCAGGTGCTTCAGAACATCATAATTTTAAGCCAAATGCGATCTTCTGCTTACAGGAGGCCGCTCTGCGATTGGAGGCATGACGGGCCCTGCCAGCGGAACCGGTGACTGAATGGTACTAGGCACATATCTCTTTTCACTAGTCGAAGATCGGTAGGTGGATGTCGTGCTAGGACCGGAAGACTGTAGTTGGTCGGTGGTAGGGAAGGGCTGGTCGCCGCACGGCCTAGGTGGTCCCGCCTGATCCCGCAACACAAACGGTGGTGGAGGCGAACCTGTCGACACTGGGTGAGGGGGCCACATGTGCTGGGCTCTGTATCGGGCCAGCTGCTTGGTCTCAGTAGTGTACAGGACCTGATTGGAGGTGACGACTGTTGTGCCCCTGCAATTCACGTAGCCACGGCTCCACCGACGTTGGCGACGGCTGGGGACATTGGGAAGGTCCACCTGACATTCCTCATCGTCAGGAGTCAAAAAGGGATTTACTAACTCTACGGTGTTAAACAAAGAGTACCACGGGCTTTCACTCGAGGAGTCAACCACTACCAGACGGAGTCTCGGAGGGATCCCCATTTCTGGGGGCATAAAATCGCCAAGCGTGCGGGATGATGACGGCATTGGCAGGGCATGTTCTTTCTTCTTGCGCCGTCGCTTGCTCTTCTGGGAAGAGGTAGGCTGGGACGACGATGCCAAAGCGGCGCTCGCAGATTCTGAGGGCTCTGGTTGACTCAGGCGGGCACAGATGATGCCATGGGCATGGGAAACCATCCTACGGGCCATCTAGTCATTATACTTCTGGGACCCACGATCGGAAACCTGCTGCCACTCATCCTTGTAGCCACTGTTGTCATTTGATCTCACAAAGACACCTGCCACTTGTGCCGGGGCAGGGCCCAACCAGACTATGTTGTTGTCAATCTGGTCTTGGAGCCAGTCCTTGAACACATAGCATTGCTGGATGGTGTGCCCCAGGGTCTGGTGATAAGGGCAGTAGTTAGGGTGATCAGTGAGACGCTCCTATTCTGGCTTCCGGCACTCAGGCAGCCGCACGATCCTCTGCTCCAAGGCACTATGGAAATAACCGGTGACCTGGGCCTCATCAAATGAGTAAGCCTGATTCCTTCTGTCTGGAAAGGGGGCTCTTGGAGGCTGACCATGACCAGGGGACGGAGGAGATTTCCGAGGGGGTGTAGCATGCTTTTCTCACCTCGGTGGTGGCAATGCGTTATACGGAGGCGCTCCCCGATTTTGGGGCGGTCGCTGCTGGGCCGGAGGCTATGCCCGTGGGGGTGGACCCCTATGAGGCTCTTGAGCTAGTATTACTGGTAGCAACTCTAGCTATCTGGGGACCTCTATCTGGGCCACAGCAGCGGGCTCGGCTCTGGAATCTCTCCTTGCAGGGATTACAGGAGGCAGCGGGCGTGCCTGACTGGCCTGTTGCAGGGCTTCTTTGAAGTGTTGAGCCTTGTCCAAGAAGTCCTGAAACCCTATGGGGTGATTCTGAGTGATCAGAGAAAGAACCATCTCTGCCTTGACGTTCCCTACCCACATTGTCAGTAATTTATCCTGAGTTAGTGGAATGTCAAGGGAGTACGTGAGCCCCTTCCACCGGGCGACGAAGTCCGCAACTCGCTCATCGGGCATTTGCTTTCACCTGAAGAGGTCTGCGATGTTCGTCTTCCGGGTTGTGGAACTGAACTGGTAGAGGAATTTCCGGCGAAGGTCCTCCTAGCTAGTCACAGATCTGACGGGGAGCTGGATGTACTAGACGAATACTGGTCCTTCCAGTGTTTGAATGAAGCAACGGAGCTTGGCAGCCTCCTGCTGCACCGGAGTCCCTAACATCGACCCGCACCTCGAGTTGAAGTGGTCCAGGTGCTATGGCGGGTCCCCGGTCCTGTTAAAGGGGGAGAAAGTGGGGTTCCCAAATCTCGGCGGGGCCGACATTTCATCCACCCATGCTGGGTATGGCTTGCCGTCTAGTGAGATTGCCACCTGTCGAGTTTCCAGGGCCTCTAAGCGGGCGATGAGCACCTCCATTAGATCGTCTAGAAGTGGATTCCTGTCATGATGGGGATCATGAAACAAAAGCGCATTTCCGAGATCTTCAATCCTATAGTCAAGCTCAGCAGCTCGTAGGGCGGCTGGAGGAGCGACTATCGGGGCAGCGGGAGGAAACCGAGCAGGGTCCCCCAGGTGATCCTGCCACTCGGGAGGGTTCGACAAAACATATTGTGCCCTCTTGCCATGGGCTTCGGCCTCTCCCCTGTCGGCGAACGCAACATGGGAACGGTTGCCCGGGGGAATCTTTTCAAGGGGAAGGTGCTCCTGCCCCTGCTGTCCTGGCCTAGGGTTACCGTAGTCAGGCCGCTGCTCTGCAATGCGTTTGGTCAAGAGCTCATCAACCAGCCTCTTTTGCTCAGCAAGATATTGGTGTAGCATGGCCTTCTCGGGGTCTACTTCTGCCTTATGTACTGAGGAAGATCGGTCGGTAAGCTCGACAGACCCGACGTGCTCTTTTCCCTTTCTGATATTTTGGATCAGTGTTAAGGCTTCAGTTGGTGTAGGGAGACCTAGGAGGCTCCTCTATTGGTGATTCATCCTCCTATATTGGTCTAGTAGCGGCTTTTCATCAGGGGGAAAGTCCCCATCGAGGAGCTCCACACCGTTTCCCTCATCAGAAAGGTCATCCATGTTGACCACCACTGCCCTTGCCGACATTCCCTCAGGGATGCCTCGTGAGTCGGGATGTCAGGGGATCGCACAGAAAAAAAGGGCAGCGTACTGACCCAATCCGTGGACGTGCGTGTGGGGGGTGGCTTCCTCGATAACCTTGCATAGTACTTGAAAACACTGGATGCATTGTTTATAGAGGGCCCCATGGTGGTCAAGTGACTCGGGGTGCCGAACCGCGGGGAGCGCAGCCAGGTCGACCCGACAACACTGCTCACCGATATCCTCGAGATGTGATTGACTCTCGGGATAAAGCATTTGATGATGGAGAAGACGGTAGTGATTCTCCCGAAGAGTCTGGTGAAAACATTCAAACTCTACCAGGGTGAGTGACTCTGGAATATCAAAATCTGATCCTGTGACCGACCAAAACTTCTTAGGGAAGTGGCCCACTGTGAGGACAGTCAAGAAGCTTAATGACTCTGGTTCGGGATCCGGCCCTTGCTGCCCCTACTCATCAACTGAGAATGTTCGGGGAGCTGGCAACGACAATGAGGCAGGCCGCTGGGCCGGTAAGCTGACCGGCAGGGAATACGGCGAACAGGCCGATTGGATGCTGATCCCTGAGTTGTCCTCCAAGGGTTTCACCGCCCTGGATGCCACGTCACAATAGGATGGGCTGGAAAACAGGCCTCATGTCACAGTATTGATGCTCGTCGAGGGTGTGTCACGTCGCGACTCTTCCGTCGGTCCCTATAAAATTTCCCCGCCCTCCCTGACTGAGGTGGAAGGTGCTTCAGGGGAGGCCAGTGATAACCGCGTGTTCGACCCTTGGGGGTACGCCAAGTCCTCGTCCTCCTGGATATAACTTCGGAGGGAGGAGGGAATCATACGGATCTCGCATTCGGGGAGTATGAGACTGATGTGCCGCATCCCCATCCCTGCCCTCGACTCAAAGGGTTGGGGGGAAGGTTCCACCGTCGAGTCGTACTCCACCTCAGAGTCCGAGAAACAGACTGGTCTAATTTCTGTCCAGACTCACCTGACATTCCTCTTACGGCGACGATGTCCTTCCTTCCTTCCCCTGGGTGGCTTCTCAGGGTAAGGATGATTTACTTCAAGGAGTCCCCTGGCCGAAATAGTGCTGGGGCAGAGGGGAATGAAGGCTGGGGTGCGAGGAGCACCGGGACAGATGTCAAAAGGGGCATGGGGATGACCTCCATGTGAGTGAGCGACCAAATACGCAATGGCTCCATACTCGCGGCCAGTGGTAGGGGGAGTGACCTCATACGTAGTTTAGTGGGTGCTGGGAAGATTCATACCCATAGCCTAGCTGTCACGGTGAAGCCTTCGACTTTCCAAATCAGTGGCACGGAATGAGCCTTCATGGTGGGTGGCATGACCGCGGATTGGTCCGCGGTGGCCATTGCCTGTGCCCGCGACCGGGAGAGTCGACCCAACCTGCTTGCATGGAGGTCGGGGCCTCGATCCCAGTCGGGCATGTGACCGCCCCTTCTCAACGTGTGCGGGGTTCTGGTAACAAGAGTCAGCAGCGGCTCGGGCCACAGTGGTTGCTGACGTTGGTGCCCCAGGATGGGTATCCTCTTCCGCTCACGCCTGACGCTGACATTGGGTCAGATGGGTTGGAGCTGGTGGTGCGGGCATGACGATTGCCTGCTCCTCGGACCGGGGAGCCGGGCGGCGGCACCGACGCAGCCTGGCGTGGGCTCTTACCGTTAACCCATAGGACGGGTCTCCGATCAGGTGAACCCGGACTTCCCCCACCTCATTGGCGTAGGGGAGGGAAGTGTCAAGGTGCTCCGAGGATAGGCTCCCGAAGCGGTTGAACGTTGGAGTGGGGAGCGGCGGCTCCCTGTGCGTCCCTCAGGGGCGGCGACGATGGTGAGGCGCAGCCACCTCTAGATCCAAATGGGCCATGCCCATGGTGGGGATGATCCCTTCCACATCGTACCTACGAACCAGGTTGTGGATCACCCTTCGCTGGATGATTTCAGATGGGGGTAGGGGGCGTGAGCGCCTGACAGTCGTAGCAATCGGAGCCGGAGTAACTGTGGAAAAGGTGGGACCACGCCGGGTAGCTGCATCGGTACTGCCCCTGCCCCTGCGCCGGTTGTCAGGTGGATATAGAGCTCCGGATGCAGTGATCTGATTCCTAGAAGCAGGGAGATGAACCCATTAGTACTAACAGGAAAAGAAATCAATAACCAATAGCCAAGAATCATTCCGTCTTCCGTGGCCGGTGAGAGGGATCCATGCTGACGACATCGCAGAATGGAGTGCTCAACATCCTGACTGCATCAACCCCTGGCGGGTTTCACGTCCCGGTAATAGGTACCCAGACCTGGTGACATGCTAATCTTCCGACACCCCGAATTCTACCTGTCCCCATATTGAGGAGAAGAGATTCACCTCGGGTTCACCATTTTCTGTTTCCGAAGATTTTACGTCGGGACGTGTGCGCGTGTCCGTCACGATGGGAGGATGCGCGGCTTGTTTCCCCGCATTCCCGCTTTCCAAAGGCGGGCGGCATCCGTTCCTTGTTCAGGGACGTCTTCTCCTTGATCGAAACTGGGATGATGGGATGTCAGCTCTTCCTTCCGTGGATTCCTCCTCGGAGCTCATCACCTAGTCCGGGTCTCCCTCATAGATTTAAAACGGGTTCGTGATGCTCGTTCCCGGCGCCATATCTACATGGACACCAGTTAATTACGCTTCTTCCGTTGAGACGCTCCAAGGGGTCTCGTCAGGGTAGCACCCTTCAGTGAGGAGAATGGTCACGTTGGGGTGTCGTTGGCATGTCTTGAAGTTGGGGATCATCATGTATTTCTTTTGTCCCTTATCACTGGGCTTCTCGAGGGGGAGGAAGCCCGAGACATCCCACATTGAACGTGAGGAATTGTGTACCATCTGAGGTTTTCCTCAGCTTCCCATGTTTAACATGTGGTATGCCGCGAGTTTAACGTCTTGCGGAGACGGATCAGACTGATCGGAACACTGAGAGTGGATCAGATTGAAGAACCCCCTTGGGGAACACCGATGTTGGGGCCAACACATGGGTGGCTTCCCGGATACTATGGAGTGGGATGGGGTGGCATGATCTCACCGGGATGTGGCGGCCCGGGTAAGAATCAAGATGGGTGATGGAGTTACGGGCTTGAACCTCGTGGAGGATTCCTACGTACCATGCATTAGCATGGATAAAACTCCACGTAGTTCGGGTAATTACAGTTTAACGTCGTGCAGGACGACATACAGTTTAACGTCATGCGGGATGAAGGATACAGTTTAACGTCATGCGGGACGAGGGATACAGTTTAACGTCATGCGGTATGAGATACAGTTTAACATCATGGGGGACGAGATACAGTTTCACGTCATGGGGGATGAGGGCATTTGGGCTTACACTCTAAGGCAGCCCATGTAGTTGGGTGAACCGACGTGAAGAAGTCAGAATGACCGGGTGGTGGGCTTGAACCTCATGGGGGCTTCCTACGTACCATGTGTTAGCATATATCAAAGTCCACGTAGTTCGCTGGTATGGGGATTACGCTCTGAGGTGGCCCATAAGAGGATGTCATGGTTGATGCACGCTCTAAGCCCACGTGAGTCATGCTCGATGTGAGAAACAAGAGCAGCGTAGGGACCAGACGATCACTTCGCAAAGGGTGCGTCCGTGAGAAACGGAAAGGGGCTTACGATTTGAGTGGGCCCAAAGAGGAAACAGGGGCTTACGTGGTGGTTAGCGGCCCTGGGTTCTGGGCTTACTCTAGGATGGAGGTCCGTGGTGCGATAAACATAGTGGGAAAGGGACTCCACTGGCCTTGTCAGGGGGGAAGTATGGAGGTGCATGGGTGAAACCTTCCGTAAGAGAGGCTAGGGGCTTACGCTCTGAAACAACCCTTCCCCGTGGACAAATGCCACTCCGACAAGGAGGATAACATTCCATGTGAGGAAGATTCAATTCCCATGGAGACGAGAGGCATAAAACATTTCCGCGCTGGGGGGACCCTGCGTGCGAAGCACGAGGTCAGACCACAGTTTAACGTCATGTGTTAAGGACGAGGTGCTTATCATTTTAACGTCCTGCAGCTTGGACCGAGGTGGGTTCACTCCACACCCCTAGGGATTACATGGCCACCACCCTCAACCCCTTGTGGGAGGGAAGGTATCGGCAAGGCCGTAGTGAAGGGGGGCCGCAGGGCGAACCATTGAGGGGTCCACGTTAGCATGGCTATGCGAAGAAGAAATATCCATTAGCATGCCTATGCAGAGAAGCATAAGGCAGAGCAACGCAACGGGAAACACTACCCAAGGGACCTTGAGGTTACTTCGTACGAGCCTGGAAATCCGTACGGGAAAACAACGCATGGCGCGCATGCCCGGAAGGGGAGACATCAGGTGCTGGCGTGGAAAGGCATCCAAGGGGCATCAAGTTAAAGGGGTTCCAGGGTGCTGCACACAAAAAGAAGGTTTGCGTACAAAAAGAAGGTTTGCGCGCAAAACACCAGGATGACGCGCAATAGGACCTGTGGATTGTGCGGAGACGTGATTGCGCGCAATGGATGGGGATTGTGCACACAGGAGGGGATTACGTGCACAGGGTAAAGATTGCGCGCAAGGGAGGAAGCCGGAGGAGTGAGTGAAACCACTTAAGCCAGTGGAGTTGCGCGCAAAGGCGATCCCCGGGGCAAGGTTGCACGAAAAGAGGAATTACCTGGAAGTCATCTTACATGCGGGGGAGTCTGAATTGCACGCACGTGAGCCATTCTGAATTCCGAAACCCCCAAACCATCAGGGTTCTCTTCCATTTATAGGCATCATCCGGCGCGGAATCCAAGCGGCGCGCGAAATCTTCCGTGCCGGGAACCGTCGGCGCGCAAAGCTTCACCGCGCGGAACCGGGGGGGGGCCAAATTACACGTGTCATCTCTCGATTACGCGAATCCTGGGAATGATTCGCGCACACCTAATTATTTCGTGCAAGTCCTCCTTAATTTCGTGCACCACTTCCCGGCCCCTCCGGACTAGGCCTCTGATTCTGAATATGATTTCGATTTGTCATTTTGAAACTTCCTCTGGAGTTACAGACTTTTTCGATGTCTACAATATCTCTTATGGTTTACCTGAATGAGCTTCTTATCTCATCCATTTCTTATGTTTCCATTTCATAGCTTTGGAAGAATCTTATTATGAATGATGGGTCTGAAATTTTATCACATGAGAAAAAAATTCTTTATAAATGTTGAAGACTTGCTGTAAAAATAAAATATTGTGTAGTTAATCTCCATGGATGTTAAACCATTAAGTACTATGATATGTCTGAAAATGAAGGAAATTTTTTATGTATTATGGAAATTATGAAAAACATATCTATGTTATTGATAAGATCATCTCGCATGGTAATGAATCATATGTCTAAATATATATTTCTAGCACCAAATCTAAGAGTGAATATTTGGGGTGCTTTTGGCAGAAAACTAAAGAGATTATACAATATAAAGAAGTAAAGGGGGATTTTGAATTAACCTCTGAAGGTTATTTGAGACCAAAAACCATCATAATATTCTAATGTGTATGTGGATCTTATTTTTATTAGGAATTCATACCAAAAAAATTCATAAATACTAAACTGGCTAATACAACGATGCATGATGTAAATCATTAATAAAAAAGGAATATTTTTTTTTAAAACATTCATCTGCATATAACTAAGTGAATGATTATATACCCATAATTAGATATGAAACCATGAGTTTGGATCTCCCAAACATTCCCATTCCAACAACTCAGTGATCTAATTCCAAAGAGTATAAAAATAAGTGCAACTGTATCCATATCCAACCTTCCACCTAAGGATGTTGATACCTTTTCATCATAAGAACGATATGCCCAGTATGAGGTGACGATATAAAAAAAATTAATTAATTAATGTCAATTTTTTCAATAAACATATTTAACTGAGTGTGAATTCTATACTGACACTATCATACCTCATGTAGTTGATTTTCCTTGAAAAGTTGGTATCAGTTAATCCAAGAAAATAGAATCTATAAATATAATAGATAGAGGAAGTCATTTTCCTATTTTATTAAGTAAAAAACAATTGATTTATAGGATTATCTTTATTTTTTATTTCACTTGTCGTGAGATCATGGAATTCTCCAAATTCTAGATTGGGTGAGTATTTCAATCCAAACTATAATACAAGCAGTGATATCTCAAGTGGAATTGTTCAAAGCTATAACAACTTCGTTAAAAGTTATTGACATATTTTTTACACCAATATACACATAGAAGAAACCATATCTATTGGGGTGGATAATACTACTCCTTAACCTAGATTCATGAAAAATAAATTCTAAAAGTTTAACGGCATGAGAGTACTAGAGTATCATTATACATATATTTAAACCTAGTGTGGTCTGGGGTTTAGGTCCCTAAAATAATAAAAGGTATCCAAACTCCAATACATCATGAAAATACTTTATTTCCCCAAATTTAATAGGTAAAACAACATTATTTTTAGGTCTATTACTTCTTATGATGACCAACACTAGAAATTTCTTTTTCTAAATGAGTTCCACTTTTATAAAAAAATAAGAATTCACAACCACTCTATCTACTAAAAGTTTAAGAACTAGAGAGTTAATGATTTAATTTATAAATGGAAGGGTATCAAATATCCCAATTGAATTACATCTTCCTTATGAAATTTCTGGAAAATTGAAAAGGGAATATATTGGATGACTTGGAAACCATTCTCATTCCAAAAGAAATATCTTGGTTGATTTTAAGAATTTTCTATAATTCATAGTGATTGTAATATTCCATTTGATACACAAAAATGAAATCATAAAAAATTTATCATCACAAATAATGAATCCTAGAAAGGTAAACGCCAATTTTCTAAATCTAAGATAATAAATTATCTATCATTCATCCCATAACCCTATTGTTTTGATATTGTTCCCCCTCCTAGTAAATTGAAACAACTTCCACATTGTAATATAAACACATAGTATTGAAATAATATCTAATTCACCAAAAATTAGAAAATATAAAAAATGGTTTATTCCTTAATAATAAACAAGTCTAATTTCTTCATTAGAGAATAATTTGGACACATTTACATACCTAAAAAATATAGATGGGTTATTAATAAATAATTTCCCAAACAATTGTACTTTCCATCTAGTATAGGGAATACCATCCACTATTGTATTATCTTATAATATTTTACCTAAAAGATGGTTTAATTAGGGGAGAATTTATAGATTTACCTATGACATAAGTAAAAAAAATTTATACTACTCCCCGACAAGAATAGAAGGAGTGAATTTACAAATAGGAATGCATAGTAATTTCATGAATAATTATTCCAATGTTGGTGAATCGTTTGCATTTAATAATATTGGATCAGTAGAATCAAGACATCATGGCCCTAATTCTCCAAGTAATGTTGGAGAAAATATCATATATAACATAACCCTTTGTGAATTAGCATGATCATTGTTGATGAATAAAATAATATAAATAGGAACCCCATGGGAACCTAAAATAGTCAAAAACTCTTATATACTGCATGCCCATATCACTGGGAGGTTAAGAATCACATAATAAAATAGAACATTTATCAAATAAAGTGTCCCAATATGAATATATAAATATCATATAAATAATATTCCTATATACCAATGGATATGATTCTCATGAAATGATTTTTCTCAGTAATAATCAAATATATGGTTTTTGAGGTAATGGAAAACCTAAGGAGGAATTTAGGGTCAGAGTGAATCCTTACATAAATCCTATATATGGCTGAAATTATAAGAAATGTGATGAAATGATCTCACAAGGAGCATCAGTTTGATATTGAAAAATTTATAATGTATTATAATCCTGTTAAACATGTCTTTCAAATATTGTATGGATAGTCCATAAGACAATCATGTAATACATGAAATTGGTAGAACCTTTCGTAAGAATAAAAATACCCAAAATTATTAATTAGGAATGGGATGACAATCATCACACCCGACTCATCCTTCCAAGAACCATAATTGAGAGGTGTCCTCATGAATAAATCATTAAACTTTAACCCATATATAAGATTTTTTAATTTTTCAGATATCTTAATGGTATAAATTTCAATTATCAAATCCCTTCATCACATTAATGAAATTAGATATTCACTTTTTAAGGATTTTCAAACCCTTGGGTGTTCAACATTGATGTGAGAGATATCGAAATAAATATTTTGGGGAGAGATGATATATTTTAATGGTTCATCTTATGATCCTTGTAATGGGTAGAAAAATATGTCTTAATTCAACTATAAAAAACCAGCTTTTAAGGGAAATATAAACAATAAAACATACCAATAATGGTCTGTGCAGTATCCATTATCCTTCCATTCATGCAAGAGAATATTTGAAGAAGGTAACTAAGAAAATTAGATAATGATATCCTACCTTTGAGGTGGAACACAATGTATCACATCATGATCTTAATCATATGACTCTTGTTTTTCACCTAGGGGTGCTATAATTTCAATGAATAGTGGTGACAGAGCTACCATAAGAATAATGATTTGATTATATTTGTATGATAGTAATAATTTCCAACAAAAATGAATAAATGAATTCAAGACACACCATGCAATTAATATAATCTTAATATCTTTATATTATATAATCATGAAAAATCATTTTAAATGAAGAACACATACCCAATCATTTAGTATCATCAAATGATTCCCATGATTTCTTCCTTTTTTTAATAAAAGATGATTCCTTGGTCAAAAACAACCAAAGTAAAAATATTATTAAAAAAGAGAAGGATTACAAGATTCTTAAAAATGGTATAATATTACAATATTTTTCATGAATGGAAAGAAGAGTAGTGGGAAGGTCTTCAAACCATGTAATGTCTTGATTGACTCCCATGTTGGCCAGGCCATCTGCAACTGTGTTTGCTTCTCAATGCACATGGGTGATGATATAGTTAGGATAGATAAGTGAGCGGAATCATTCCATCTAGCTGGTAGTAATCGACCAAGAAAGGTGAATTATGCCATTCCAAAATAGCTTAGACCTATAATTGTCGAGTCACTTTCGATCCATAGGTTATTCCAAAAAAAGAGTTTGGCAAATGCAATGGAATGTATCAAGCCCAGAATCTCAGCTTCAAGTGAGGTGGCATTTCCATATTTTCCATGAAGCATCCAAGGATCTGACAATGGTGATTCCTAAAAATAGCACCACACCCTGCGGATCCTGAATTTTCTTTAGAGGCGCCATCAATATTGATCTTGATCCATCTAGTAAGGGGGCTCTCCATAACACCTCCAAAGTGCGATGTGGCTGACATAAGTTACCTTTAATCTTTAGATGCCCCAGGATCACAAATTCATGTACGGTATTGTGACAGTAACCCTTTTGAATCAATTCAGCTTCTTGTATGGAAATGAGGATCTCATCTGACTAAATTATGATTAAATTAGTAATTATTATGAATAATAGCATTCCAATCATACCAGATTACATAGTGTATCTCAGCAACCACATCATGAAAGAGGTTCCTGATTTTCTGAGAGCCGTCCATTTCTACACATTTTTTAAGTTGATCTTTGATAGAATAAGATTAAACCATCTGCAGTCCAAAAAGCTCAAGAATATAGTTCTCAAGAGAAGAAGTAGTAGCACAATATAGAAAGATGTGGTTAGCATCTTCCATGTGTTGATTATAGATTTTTCACTTAGAGCAGAGAAGAATGCCAAAATATTGAAGGCAATGTTTAGTGGGAACTCTGTTGTGAGAAAGACGCCATATGATGTTGAATCTCGATGGTTTTATCCAAGGTTGGTAAAAAAAATTAACCAATTGTAGTCTTCTTCTGAGTTATAGAAATAATGATTATAGAACTATTTTGAGTTGAGCATATGATTGTGAGAAGTTTCCCAAGTTAAGTAATCATTGGAGTGAGAGAAAGAGTAATTTTCAATGACGTTCAAAATAGTGTCAGGACGGTTATCATGTTTGGAGTTTAAGATGTCTCTAATAGAGATGTTTGTATTGTTAGGGGTTTGATCTGGAGTCATCACGGAAATTAAAGGTGTTATGGTCCAGTTATCTAACCAAAATTTCATGGAAGAATCTCTAGAGACCATCCACCTATAATTATGCATAATGTTGGTGAAGGAGTTTTTGATGGAGGGCCAGATTGAAGAGCTAATGAAGTTCAAGTTTCCCATTTTATATTCGTCAAGAAACCTATTTTTAGAAAGGAAAGAGCTTTAGATGATTTGTTAAAAATGTTCCAAGTGAGACTTACTTGGAGGGCATCATTAAAGTATTTGATATTTTTAATACCGATACCACCATTTTCAATGGGTTTGCAGAATGTTGACCAAGGAACATTCACAGATTTTCTTTCTAGAATACTATCAGACCAGATAAAATTCTTTATCGTAGAGTTCAAATTTTTAATGAGGCCACTTCGCCACTTATAGAACACCATGAAATAAACCACCTTGGAGATGATAGTGGATTTAACGTGGCATGTCCTACCTGCCATAGAGAGAGATGTACCCTTCCAAGAGGAATTCATAATTATTGTCTTATGGATACATTATGTCATACAGTATATTAAAATGATATATATATATATATAATAAATTTATACTATATGCATCACATTCTTCTGTTTTATGTACATGAATAATATGAATATTTATTTTAGTTCTTATATAGTAGTCTTTATATTTCATTGAATCCTCAATTTGTCTTTATGGTAAACTTGAAAAATCTTTTTTATTTCATCCAAACTCATTTAGATATAGTATCATCATGCTCTCTTCATTTTGGAAAAAACAATTTTTCTAAAATTTTATCCTTATCCATGGGAATAACTATGTTACCCTATATGAATTATTAGTGTTAAAAATAATTTTGAAATCCATATTTTATATATATAAGAAAATAGTGACACCTAAAAAACCATCATTTTTTCTAAGGCTACTAAGGATTCTGGTGTGATCTCCATCAAACATACTCATATCTATATACAAACATCTCCACCAATAGATGTATCATATAAATCATATATATATATATATATAATCATTTTAGCCATGATATTTAGTAAACTTATACATATAACAAGTCAATATAGTATAGAGTAACTCATCTTTTCTTGACCCTTTGAAAATTATTGGCCACGTTGATGAATACATCACATGACATTCAACTAAGGGATGAGTAAATCACATTTATCTCATCCCAATAGATGAAAAAAATCATATGTGGTTTAAATAAGTATGCTTATTCATTTTCTTAATCAAATTAATTCGTATTCAATATTTCATAACTATCCATGCAAGTGGGAAAATCACATCTTCATTTCACTCCAATAGAAAATATAATCAACAACATACCCAACCACCCTTGTATTAGTTATATTAATATAGTTTATTTTTTGTAAATAGGTTATCAATGTATAAAGGGTCTCATTCTGGGTAACTCTCTCATCATAGGTAATAAGTATTGGTAATAATAACACACTACTATGTATACCGATGACTATATGTCATTCCATGAGACATACTTTTGACGTCCTGTCCAAGTAATTAGTCTATAATTATTACCTCATGAATTTATTCTTTATATCTCAAATAAAACCCTATTTAACAAGTATAAGTATCTATTCAAGAAAACATTCACATATCATTACATCCCATTATTTTGTGTGTTGATCATCGATTAGGGACAACTCAAAGTTTCAAACATTAAGGGGGTATTATCATTCAACTATCATTGTTATGTAAATTTTAGAGCATATAAATGAATGGTAAAAATATATTTTAGTTATTATAAAATCATGATAATTTTTTTAGAAATTACATAAATATTTAACGTGTCAAAAACTGCTAGACCTAATAAGACCCTCTCATTATTACTGCAATAGTGGATTCATAAATGGATATTCAACATTATCCTATTCATCCACCAAAAAGAACTTCACATCCCCCATTATAATGATCTTTTGTATGATATGGTTTTTGAGAAGGATATATTTTGATCATTGGTGAGACTAGGGTTACTTAGCTAGGGTGATAACTCCATTTTTGTCAAATTAGAGCACAATTAAACCTTAAATGAAAGGATCCATATCAAATTCAAAGATATTCATTTGGATCCAAACAGCCTCTTTCATTGGATCTATTTAAATGTGGTATTCTAAATTGTTTATTTAGTATGATACAATGTATTTTTTGGAACTCCACCAAGTGATAACTCCAAAAATCAGAAAACCAATGAATTCAGATTGATATTTTAAATCATCATTTTCTTATTAGAAGCTATCATTTGTGTACCAATTTATATAAATCTAACCATATCCTCTAAATACCAATAATATTTCATTATTATTTATTAAGTACTTATGAATGTTCTCTCTATCAATCAAGTGAGTCTCACCAAGATTGGATTGGTATCTACTTGTAATTCTATGAACATAGGCCACATAAAATTGAGCACACAACATGGAATACAAGATAGTACCTATGGTGGAATATTAAGGGATTTTATCCATCCTTTCAAACTCATTATAAGGGTCGTAAACATTCTTGAGATATTTTCCATGAAACACTATTGAATACACCTTCTTGGAGTTATATATGCTAAAATAAATTATCATGTTACCAATGTATGATTCATGACCTTGTCCATGAAGCCATTTAGATATATCTCTACATAACTTCATAATGACTATGTAAGAATCTTTACGCATGTATTTCATTGAGAATTATTTACTCAACCGCGTATTTATTAAGTGTATATTTGGGATTTAAGTTGTGATAATAATTATTTCATCTATATAAAATATCATATACACTATTATTCTCCCACTAATCTTCTTTTATAAAAAATAATTATACGCGTTTTTTATAAAATGAAACTCTCAGATTGCATCATCAAACCATATATTCCAACTCTAAAAAACATGATATTTTCCATAAAGAGACCACTATATATTTGTTATATTAAATGCCTCATTTTTAACTTAAATTCATTTTAGATGTATCATATATGTAACCTTGACTAAATTACCTTTAATTTGATAGGTTTTGACATCAATATGATATACCTCATAAAAAATCATTTTTTATGGATAGAAATTTTTTAATGGGAATTATCATTGAAACTGGGTGGAAGGTTTTTTCATAGTCAATACCATAATATTGTGATTTAATCTTTTCCACCTAGTGGGATTTATATGTAGAAATTCTAACAACCTTTCCTCTTTTCCTGAAAAAACCCAACTTGAATCCTATGGGTCATAAAACATCATATGTATCCACCACGTTACAATATGAGTTTTTGTACATGGATTTCCTTATAAATTATAAGGCTTTTAACCATTTATATGAATTTAGTCTCTTAATGTATTAATGGTATGAAGTATATACCTATGACCATTAATTCATTATCATTACCCATAAAATGTCTATATCTATCTTGTTACTAATGATTCCTACTATACCAACGATGTTCTTATATAACATGAGTTGGCTATTCTTCCAAAAATCATTAGATAATTGGATAAACCTCCATATTGGGAACACAACTTTTTTGTTATTTATTAACTTATCAATGTCTAAATTTTTCACCCACATACTCGATGACTAGTGTGTTCCTTCTCAATGAAAACACCATTTCATAGCACAAAGGAATTATGTACAGTAGGGATATAAAAATAATAACCATATATTCCTTTGGACAACAAAAAAATCATTTTTATAACATAGGTTAATGATCACTAGAATCCAACCATCAGTGGATTTATTTTCATCCCCAAACATTCATAAAATAAAAAACTGGGATGGTTCACAAACCATATCTCATATGGTGTCTTTATGACTACTTCTTATAAAACATGGTTAAGAATGAATACAAAAATATCCATAGAATAACCCCATAAATAAATATTAAGGTAACATAGACCCATCATCAATTGAATCATGTCCAAAATTGTTTTATTCCTTCTTTCAAAAATATCATTCCATTATGGTGTTCTAGGAGAAGTGACCTGTGAAATAATTATGCAACCTCTCATATTATATGCAAACTTTTGGCTTAAGTATTAACCACCTTGATATGATAATATTTTATAAACACTTTACCTATTTGATTATATTTTTATACTCTTAAAAATTTTCAAAGGTTTTATTCTTGTGTTTCATTAGATACGCAAAACCATACTACAAAATTCACTATTTAAGGTAAAAGGGTACCTTAAGCTGCCAATTTATTGTGTACTCATTGGCTAAAACACATCAATATGTATGAAATCATGTATTCCACTTTCCCATTAACATTTTCTACTATACTTTTTCCTTATCATTTTTATTAATAAACATTATTCACATGTATAAAATGATTCATAATCAAATTAATCCAACTATCCATCTCTATAGAGTCTTTGAACAAGTTTCTCATTTATATGTCTAAGGTGAAAATTCCAAAGGTATGTGGGATTGTGACCTTCTTCATCTAAATATAATAAATTATATTATCATTATCTATAATTTATAAACCATTCTTTATGTTCCGAATTGTATAAATGGTTTATTTATTATATATGGAACAACTCTTATTCATCATAATGAATGAAAAGTCCATCTCTTACAAACAAGATATAGAATTATAATTTCATGTTATAGAAGTAATAGGATAAAAAAATTAAATTATAGGACTAACCCTCTTGCTAAAATCGAACCATAAGTGTTGACTTATAATGAAAAATCTCTAGATTAATTCTAGATATAATGATTTATTTCATCTGTCATTAATTCTCTCCAATCGATGATTCTATATTTTTTTTGGAAACAATGTGTTTCACATGCCAAATATTTAATACTCACGAGTCAGATTTAGAGAAATTTTTTTCTATGACGTTTACTTTATAGGGATCTAATTCTTCTCCCAGAGAATAATTATCACCACTAGATTCAAATTTATTAATTTTTTATAGCTTATACATATTATGTATCTCAATAGAATATCCAAAATTAATTTCTTAATATGAAACAAGAACATATCTATTAGTGAATTTCATGTTTTATATATTTTCATTAAGAACGTTGAATGATAATACTCCCACTAAAATTGATGACCCCGGACATAAAATCCTTTTAGTGTGCCAAGATTCATATTTCACTAACCAATTAGTCTATTGTGTCATTTATCTAACCATATATATATTTAAGTAGATAATCATCCCAATCAAAGATATTGTGTCTATTTTATAGTTGAGTGGATAACATGTTATCCATATCGATCATATTGATAATACTCAACTATATTCCAATGGTAACCAAATATTATTAGGGTATCTTGACTACTATAACCAAAAGAAAATTCCACAAACATGCTATCATAGGACAATCTATAAGGACCAGGTTATGGAATGACCTACCCATGATTTTTGTACTATAACGTATCACTTTAATTATATGCATATGATAATCTATTAGTATAAATATACGGCATGACCTACTTGGTATGATGATCAATGTCTTAACAAGTTTACCATCGAATGAAATATCACTCTTAGAATTTTAGAGTTCTTTTAAAGTCTCATAAATTCAATATAAATCATATCAATACTAAATTAATATCTATTACATCTTATGTAATCTTTCTATTCTCAAATTTTATTCCTTTTTATGAATTATTTTAGTGATTTAGATTTTAATCGTCATTTCAACTCATAAATTAATGTGTTCTAACCACATTAATATGGTACTATTTACACAGTCCACTATATGTCTTACTCACAAAAAAAATTGAATCCATAATTATTCATAAAAATCTAAATGCATTATATACATAAGGTGCATGAGATCTTCATGTAAATGTATATAGTTGTATTAGATTGATAATCCACATATGATTAAGATTTAATGATAGATAGCTATAACCATTCACCTATCTATAAAAAAAATAAGGTTTTAGGATGGTATGTAATATCACCCCTAGTCTCTCTCCCCAAGTTGTAATTACTCAAGGTAGAATTCGATTCAGGATAATTATAACACTCAATATAAAAAAACTATGTACAAAAACTAAATTCATAATAATAAATTCAACTAAAAATAAAGGTCAAAGAAGATCAATACAAAATTTGGTACCTAGAATGAAATTAATGTTATATCTCTTAGAAGCAATACATCACATAAATTAATTATACAAAAAATTCACAATATAAATTTTTTTATATACATGAATAAATAAATGGATAACCATCAAATAAATAAAAAATTAATAATGTCAAATATGAGAAACATTTATGAACCTTTTCATCAATAAAATCGTTTTATAATCATTTTATAATTAAGATAATAATTGTGGTTTTCATATTATTTAATATATAAACATTTTTATATCCAATTTCAATATGAAATATTTCATATTCTATATTATGTATCATTTATATATATATGACAATTCATGAATTAATTAAAAATTAATTTACTACAATGTAATTATTTTATTTAATATATATATCATATAATTTATATTATTTAAACCTTTAATCACATCAATCATCAAAATATTTTTTATGTGGTCTATGTAGTATCTTTAAATAAAGCCTTCCTTTTAATTTGGTCAATTTAAAAATTATTAATTATTAATAATTAATAATTATAAATTTAAAAATATATAAATTTTATCCTTATTCATATGATTTAAAAACACTTTATATATCATATTTATAATTTCTCTAAAATAATCACAATTAAAAGGATTCCATATAAATTGGAAAAAGATGTTTTAATCATTAACATGTAATGTTTGTAATATTTAATTAATAAATTTTTTAAAAACAAATTATATACTTAATTATAATGTATTCATAAAAAATTTATAATTATTTATAAATCAAAATCATCCCAAAATACATTTCATGACTATTTATAAAACATTTTTAAACTATAAGTAAACTTATCAAAAAAAAATTACATTATTGTTACATGAAAGTGGAAACTTGCATGAAGATAAAATATTTTACCTTTACATATGTCAACTATGTAAAGGAACAAAAAAAGTTACATTTACATAGAATTTTTTGAGTAAAGGTAATTTTTTTGCCATTATGTATTCTTTTTCTATTTAAAGGTAAAATGTAGTTACCTTCACATTGAATCATTTATGTGATGGTAATTCTTTCTAAACATTATGTAGAGCTCTTTCATAAGATAAATTTAGTTGTACCCTTACATTTCTTAACCTACAGATTTGTAATAGAATATTACCTTTATGTACAGACACATTTATTGGTAATTTCATTTGTATCTTTTTTTTACCGTTCTTTATTTATCCAAACTAGTTATTTAATCAAGATAACTTCTTAAAGAATAATACATTCAAACCATTAATTGGTTTAGAAGGATAATATTATGATCCTTGAATGTATAAGAAAACATAAAAAATTATGAACCATATTTATTAATTCAACATATAAGAAAAAATAAAAACGGATCATACATGTAATATGTGGGCAGTATCCTCCGTATTCCTTTCTTCTAGGGTAATTCTTGAGGAAAGTCACTAGGATTATTGTAAAAACACAAGGTTATAAAAATAAATTAAAATACATTAACCATTGTTTTAATTATATAGATATAACTATCATTTGATCATAATTTTTCCACTTTTATGATTTGAATTTCAAAAAACGGTCTTTTACGGTTGTGATGAGTATGTTATTTGGAGCCCGACATAACCAAAATTTTAGTGAATAATAACATACCCTTATGAATACTAATAATAATAGTTATATGACCCCTATGAATATTAAATCATATAATTATTTTATTTTCTTAAGGTTATAATATAATGATATATTGATAAATTTTTCAAGGTGATATAAAATCGGTTATAGTTTGGAAATTGTTTTTTTGAATAAAGTATGATTTTATTTAAAAATTAAATTAATAATATTTAGAGAATTGTTTTTAAAAAATTTAGTTCATTTTTTAATTATACATGTTTAAAAATGGTTAGCATTAATTTTTTATGTTTTTTTAGAAATTCTTGAATTTTTGATGAATAGTACAAGACAATAAATTATGCTAAATGCTAAATACTTGTTTTATTGCATCATAAGTGATGTAATGTAGATGTAAACAAACATGGTTTAATATCACATTCACTTATTACTATTTTTGGTCACATGAATAAATAGTATTCATAGTGTTGAGAAAAAATATTAAAATAGTGATTAAAATAATGTAAAATTCCTCCTCTCCTCCACTATAAATACCACACTCACCCCCTCTTCCTCTCAATCCAATAAATCCTTGATCATTGTTTATTTTCTAAACAATAATTTTTTCAAGGCTATTATCCACGTCCAATACATTCTAGTCTCACTAGAAGTCCAAAACCCAATGCCTTAAAGAGGATCTCAACGAGAAAAGGTCAAGAGGTAAGAATCCTCTTTCATTTTCACGTGATTTCTTTTCAATTATTTAATTTTCTTATAATCTCTTCTCCTGTAGTTATCTAATAGGCATGAAAGCTCAAAAATATTATATATTATTTATTTTATCATGTTTATTAAAACATTCATCCATTTACTTCTTCTCTTTCCCCCTCTTATTCTAAAATGAATAACACAGTCCGTGATTTGCTGATTTAGCAAAATAGTGGATGATGTGCTTTCAATTTCCATTTATTTCTTCAAATTTGATCATAAAATCCTATTAATAGTTGAAATAGAATTTAAATTTTATTATTTAACCTATTTAATGTTCTATAATGAACTTTTATTCATTAAATTAAAGTATATAATGAAACAAGTTCATGATTACCGTGAACCGCCAAAAAATATCTAAACAAATATCATTAATGTTTTAACTAATGATTCATAATAATATATGATAAAAAATTATTTTTGGTATCATTATATGTTATGGAAACATATTATTAACATTTAATTCCACTTCTATAAGTTCATTTCCATAGAACAAGAAAATAAAATACAAACCGGCCATGGAAATCATGTAAAGAACATAAAAAAAATAATGGAAGGATCAAAATACTAATAATTAAAGGGTGAAATGAAGTTATAAAATGATCATATAAGATGTTATAAAGATTAATATGTTTCTTTAAGATATTAATAACACTATTTTAACCATTTTAATGTAGTTTTAATCATGTTTGATGTATGAAAACCCTAAGGTAAGGGAATTCTTAACCAAATTTCCATTCTTTGGGTTAACCTTATACCATTAATTATGTGGTATTAAAATTTTTGTGTGATTAATTATATTAATTTAGGTTTAATTATGTGTATATATAGTTTATATACATATTCCATCCACTAAATTAAGTCTCACTTTAATTATATGTTATTTGTATGTGGATTTTTCTATAAAATCCTCTTTTAAGATTCTGTTTTACAAAATTAAAAAATTACTGTTTTCATGAAATTATTCATGTTGTATGATTATGTTATTATTATTGGGAATTTTTTTATGGTTAAATTTGGAACCTATATGTCCCTCTAATTCATTGGGTATTTATAAGTTGTATTTTGACACTATGGTCACTCCAAGTTTATCTATGATGGTTACACCATAAGGGTGTCGCGATGCTTATATTGTAACGTAGCAGTGCGGGTTAAAAATAATAACGTATCCATGAGGTTTATAATATAATTAAGTAATTACCCAAGGTACCTTTATGACTCTATTTATTTTTTATATGTTTTTTGGAAAACTTTTGGAAATCTAAAGTTTCACAAAGTAAGTTTATATGGGTGATAAGTATGTCTTTTGGAATATGATTTCATGTGTTACAATTATTCATGGAATAATATTTTATTTCCTTACTTTCATATCCATTACATAGATTTTTGTGGTCATAACATGTTATTAAATTATTTCTATAGGTTTTAAGGATGTGTGAGACAAATAAGGAATCCACGTTAAATGTTATGACGATTTTTCAAAGAAAACATGATTTATTTGAAATTTTTATTATTTTGGAAGAAATGGATACTATTTTTATGTTATCATATCTGTATAAATTTGAAATGTTATGTATGTGTTATATATTATTCTATAAATATATAAACATTAAAATATACTCAATGTGAAAGGAAGTGAGTTCTTGACTAAAATTCAAGATTATGTAATGTAATGAGGTCTGATCCTTATAGTTGGTATCAGAGGATGGTTTAAATAACTATAGAGGTTATTATGATGTTGATATAATAAAATAAATGATTTTTACTCTATGGTTAATTTTAAATGAAATATAATTTAATGATTTCCATGTTACTTCGATTAAGATATGTTTGTTTAGAATGGTTTTCTATAGAAGAAACAGGGAAGCTGAAGTGGCGAGGCACTGACAGAACGATATCCTTCTGAATCAACAACCTGGAATGGTAGGGATTGTAACCGAATAGTTTATGATATTAATGGATCAGATGATTCAAGAAATAAATGGTAGTGTCATCCATTCAAGAGAAATACTAGAACTACCAAAAAGGAACACGATGATAGTGGAAAATTTTATAAGGAAACACCCTCCTACATTCAGTAGATCTTATGACCCAATAACAATTGAAAGATGGATTAATGCCCTTGAAAAGATATACAATGTTATGGGATTTTCAGATAATAAAAAGTTATATCTTTATATTTACCATTTTTAATATGAAGTTGATCAGTGATGGTAAATGGTTAAGAATATATGGGATAGACATGAGATTGATACCTTATAGTGGGTTGAATTTAAAATTCGTTTCCTTGAAAAATATTTCCCCGAGGTTTTTCAACAGAAGATGAAGAAAAAATTATATGAATTTAAAATGGAGAAGGAATATTCAGTGGTCGTGTAGGAAGAGAAATTCACCCGGCTGGCATGGTATGCTCCAAATCTTATTCTAGAACATGATTTCATTGTCAATAATTTTTTACATAGGATTAATGCCAAGATACTGAAAGGGTATTGCCCCCCCTGAATTCAAAAGTTATGAGAAACATGTCTGATGTGCTGAGGGGGTAGAAACTAATTTTTCTGATGATAATGCGCCCTTTTAAAACAAAGAGAGGAAGAGGTTTAGATGGAAAGCGATGGGTAATAATCAACCAAAAAAATTGATGGTAAGAGATGCTGCTTTCTAGTTTTTGAATTGTGTGGAAAAATGAACCCTAGGGAATGCCTTACCAAAACTAAGAAGTATTTTCAATGTGGTAAGTTTGGACATATGGACCAATATTGTAATGAAAATGATCCTAAGAATAATCTTGAAAAGAAAACTGAAGAGTGTTTTAAATGTGGTGAGATGGGTCATTATGCAAATACCTACCCAAAGAGAGATCAAAATGATAAAAAGAATCTAGATTATAAGAAGAAGTATGTTGTGAGATCCTTTGCGACTGTGTTAAAAGATGCTAGGCCATTCAAAAAAATTGGTCTTAGGTTCTCTATTTTTTAACTCAAAATTTTCTAAAGACTTGTTTGATATTGGATATACACATTCTTTTATTTCTGAGGAATTTTTTGTAAATTTGAAATACCACCTCAAAAAAAGAGGTAATAACTTATTGTCAAAACACCAAGGGGAAATGATATAAAAAAATTAATTTTAAACATCCTTATATTGGCATCGGTGGAAATACATCACCTAAAAATCTAATTGTTTTTTCCTTTGTATAGTTTGGTGTTATTTTGGGAATGGATTAGCTTTTTATTTATCAAGATGAGATTGACTATAGAGCTAAAGAAGTTTTTTTTCAGTGAGTGTCTCTGTTTGTATACAAGAATGAACCCATAACATTGATATCATATCATGAAACATAGAAACTATAGAAAGATGAAAATTAAATTTATCTTGCTCATATTGTTGAAAATAAGGGAACTATTCAAATTAATGATGTTCCAGTTATAAATGCATTCCTTGATGTTTTCTCTGATGAGTTGCCCGATGTCATACCTGGTCAGAAATTCGAATTCACAATTGAATTAGGTCTTGATGAAAAGATAATTTTAAAATCCCCATATTGAATGGCTTAAATGGAACTGATTGAATTGAAAAATAAATTTTAGGAGTTTTTTTAAAAAGGATTAATAAATCCTAGAACTTCACCATGGGGTCCTCCTATTTTGTTCGTTAAAAATAAAGACAGTTCCATGAGACTTTTCATTGATTATAGATCCTTGAATAATATCTCTATTAAAAACAAGTATTCTTTTGACCATATCAATGAATTTTTTTCCTTGGATCTATGGAGATTAGTACATTTCTAAGATTTATTTGAGATCTGGATACCATCAGCTAAAGGTGAAGGAGGATAACAACCTGAAACAACTTTTCATACTAGATGTGGGAATTGTGAATTTTTAGTTCTATTTTTTGGGTTAATTAATGCACCTGCTGTATTTATGGATCTTAGGAATAGAGTATTTCATGATTTATTGGATAAGTTATTGGTTGTGTTTATTGATGAAATTATGGTATTTTCTAAGAGTAAGGAAGATCATGAAAAACAACTAAGGGTTTTTTTCAGACCATAAAGGAAAAGAAACATTATGGAAAATTCATCAAGTGTCATTTTTTGTTTCAATACATTTCTTTTCCTGGAAACATTGTATATAAGGACAGAATAAAAATTGATCTTTCCAAAAAAAAGTGGTTGATTAGTGGCCAAGACCTATAAATGTTACAGAGATTTTTAGTTTTCTTGGATTACCAGGTTATTAAAAAAGGTTTGTTTAAAAACATTTCATGGTTATCTATATTGATAACTAAGTTAACACAAAAGGAGTAAAATTTATCCGGACAGTAGAATGTGATGTTTGATTTCTATAACTGAAGAAGATATTGGTTAATCCTCAAGTTTTGGGACTTTCTTACCAAAATGGTGATTTTTCCATCATCAGTGATGCTTCATTGAATAGACTTGGTTATGTTTTGATGCAGAATGATCAGAGAATTGCTTATGCTTCAAGACAACTATTATAACACCCCAGACTTCTACGGTACGCTTCTGTTTCAATAATGCAATAGCGTGTGTTGTACGCAACATCGAGTTCTAACACACACCACAACCGATCAAACTAGCCGTTATGAATAGTAATACCTACTTTTTAAAATTTTAGAAATTTTATCTCTCAAAATGGACTTTATTTTTGGATTCGGAGTATCGAATTTATCCTAAGGTGAAATTTTGGTACTTTTCGGATAACTTTAATATTTTGATGAATAGTGAAAATTACTAAATTTTAATAAAAAACAACTTTTTTAATCAAAATAATTAGTAGTGATAAATTATGAATTTGAGTGGTTTTAAAGTATATTTAGAATATATTTTTACCATTTAATACAATTTTGGTCATTGGACATAATTTTACAATTAAACCGAACATAAACAAGTATCAATCTTTTGATAGTTATTATATCTAAAAAACATGTTTTTTGTTTTGACAGCGGGAATAAATTTTAAACTAATTTCTACCACTTCTGTGTTTTGAATTTGGAAAAATGGATTCCATATTTGGAATCATTATGTTCAAATTGTGTAAATATGTAACTTTCATTTTTAGACATTTTGAATAATTACTTCGGTAAATATTTTATTTACCATGGTTAAAGGGTAAATCCGGTAAATAAGGGTTAAGAAATAATATTATAATAATAAAAAATTACCCTAAAATGTGTCCTAACCTTATTGGGTGATAACTTTCCGACCATGGGCATCTTTGGGTCGATTTGGGGGCCCCACGGTGCCACTTGTAAGTGATAGGGACACATTATTTTAATTAAGTTAAAATGAATACAAAAATGACACAAGCATATATTGTTTAAAAAAGAAATTTTTACATAGGGTTTTATATGTTGGATTTTCAACTATAAATATTAATTAGAAATATAAAAATCTTTCCTACATAATTGTATTTTATTTAAAAAATTTAGACATTATATAATTTAATTTATTTATGACACAATGGTGATATAGTAATTACTATAATAGTGAAAAATCAAAATGATTGATATTGTAGATACCCAAATAAATATAATATGAGACTTTTTATGAATTAAACTAATTTTATAGGTTAATATGACATGTACGTAATGATTTAATTAACTTTTTCGAAGTAATAATTATGTTATGATTTTTACAAAAATCAATTATTGAATAGTGTCAAAATTGACATAAAAGAGTTTTAAAAAAAATATTATATTATTAATTGATATTAAATTTTTAAAAATCTAAGTTTCGGCCAAGAGACTTATATCATTATAAGTGTATCATTAATGGACCACTTTGGGGTCTCTTGGATGTATATAGTATGTTTATTAGCCATATAATATAAAAATACAAAGAGATGTTGTAAAAGTGAAACTAATTAACTAAGAGTTAATACTTAATGATAAGGTTAATATAGTAACCCAAACCTGTCTAAAGTCTATTGGTTGAGTGGTTTTAGACCCATACCCACCTTAACCATTACATAATCCACTTTTTATCCATAAGAAACCAAATATGAATTTATTATAAATTAATATTTCTAGCTTTTCCAAAGGTGCCCCTCACCCCTCTTATAAAAGGGTACTCCCCCTTCTCATTAATTAACACCTTAAAAGCCTTTTTTCTCAGACAAACTCTGCCCAAATACTCTCTCAACTTCCCTAACTTCATCCTAGAGTCATTCCTTTAGTCATAAAGCCAACTTAAGACCCCTTTTGATCAAATCAAAAGGAAGAACCCGAAGAAGAGGTAATGATTTCACCACCCTTTTCCAAGTTCCTTTCTTCTTCCACTTCTTCCTTCTTTGTTATTACCATTATAAAATAATAACTCCATTATCTTATATATATTGTGATGTTATTATAAATATAGTACAACCATATTCAGTATTCTATCCATCCTTTTAATAATATTTCACCATACATGCGTACGTATGGCTTACCGTCTCCACGTCGTGTTGTAATTGTTATTCAATAAATTATTATTTGGATGGGTATAATAATGATGTGTAACTCATCTAAATAATAAATATAACATGATAATGATTCTTTATATATGATATACCATCCAATAATATATTATTTTAATATCAAAAGAATGATATTGTCGCTCATGCGTACGTACGGACTACCGTCTCCACGAACGCGATAAGATTCATTCTCCATCGTATCCATTCAAGTATAATTCTCATTTGATGATTAATAATATTATCTAAGGACTTGATATCATTCTGGATATGATTAAGATACAACCTATCCTTGACAAACACATCTTACGTAACAAAACATATAAAATAAAACGAGTAAGTGAACACCTAAAACAACGATAATACAAAGATATTATTAACAAATCAATGTTAAAAGATCATACATGATATCATATTAATGTATATGATTATTTTATAATTTAATAACAATTATTTCACCATTATACAGGATGTTAACCTACCCCAACCAAAGAAAATTACAAGGTAAGGGTTTATTTCACAATCTCTTCATTATCCGAAGTTGTTTATACGTAATAATCTACTAGGATCTCTTTATCATCCACATTCATGTTTCTTAAAAATTTATTTCAAAACATTTTTACTATTTACAAGAGTATGGGTTAAAGTCATTTATACCCTTGTTTGACTTTTTATAAGAGTTTTATAATGGAATATTTCCGTCGTTTTCCAAACAAGGTGCTTTTTAACCTTTTCGACAGAATTAAGGTAAGAATGTTTTTTAACTTATACGGCGGGTGCGGCTATTTTCCACCAATATGAAATCTTTTAAGCTTCCCTTAGAAGCTTATAATAATATTTTCAAAGAAAATGTTTTTTTATAAATATATGACTCTTAAATGATTTCAAAATAGAAAGAGATATTTCTCTAAAAAGAGTTTTGATTTCATCTATGTCAACATCCTTTGATGGATTTTACGCTTATTTGAAGTTGATTTATTATGATACAAAACTTCTGTATTGTATTGAAGGTTTTGTGATATTTTTGACTGTGGATGTGTTATTTTTATACCATTCATAGTTTATGGATGAAGTATTTATATTTCATATGCTAGTTTTAATATGAATGTTTATGTTTTGTTTAATACTTTTCATATGGGAATGCATTGGAATTAATATGTGACAGGTGGAGCCCACTATAGCTCCTCGATGCATCGATAGGTCTAATGAGACAAAATAGTGTCTTGTCAAAAGGCCTTGGAAAAATCTTATTTGTAGACTCGGCATGAGGCATTGGCTATGTGGATATGATTGTCTGGAATTATGCATTCCATCATTATGAAAGTTGTTATTGATATTGCATGTGATTATTTGATTAGTAGAATATCCACTTGAATAAGTAAATTGTATTATTTCATTTTTGCCATACTATGTTCAAGTATAACTTTAAAAGGATTTTGTTTTAGTTATACATTTCCTTAAATGTTTATTCTTATTTATTGAAAGTTTCCGCTATATTGTTATCTTTACTGGGCATTTGAGCTCACCCCTTTCAATGATTTATTTTTCCCAGGATTTGAAGAAGTAATTTATGAATGACCTACAGGGATAGTATGTGGGGATATGAGTGTGGACTATGAAGAAAATATGTTATTGTAGTTTTCATTTTTATGATGTAATGTAAGACTTATGAATATATCTAGTGTTTCCAAGGCTATTAAACCAATCGGTCTTTCGAGATTTGATCATTCTTGTGATCATTCCAATGTTATGTAATACTGCACCGACTCTGGGTAACTGGGGTCAGGGCGTTACAGTTGGTATCAGAGGAAGTTTAGTACAAACCTTGGAAACTAGATTTAGATAAACTCTGATTAGAGCACATAGACCTAAGATGGACTTTGAGTATTAGTATAGAAGAACTTCCTAGAATTTTGGTATTGTAGAGATTTTGTGAGTTTTCTGAGCAATACATCCCGGTCTAGATACGAGCAGGTAGAGGCGGCTCTGGCACAGATGTACCTAGAGGTAAAACCCGAAAACACCTATTTGAGCTAGACTCGAATGGGATCTGGTGCACGACAACGGGCCTTGCTGCACTCTTGGTTATGACCCTCCTGAGGGATATGCTTAGGATAACTCTAATTTTATTTACAAATCATTATGAAGGGTTTATGAGTATATAATTCCTCAAAGAAAACATTTTTATGATTATGGATTATATCCATAAATAGTTCAATTTATGTTATGTGTTTTATAAGTATGGAATTATGTATTTTGATTCATAAACTGATCTTGTTTATTCCATTGTTTAGAAATGAATCCTAGTGGAAGAAATGGAAACGGTATCAATGCATGCACTCCATGTAGGGATTTCCCTCCTGCTCAAGATAATTATAGTGGAGCTAGTGATGCAACTGGTGTCGATCAGCTAATCACCATACTGGGACAACTCGCTCAAGTTATGAATAATAACCTTACCCGTTTGGAGCACCCTAATCCACAGCATGGAGGATCAATGTTAGATCGATTCATGAGGCAACAACCACCAACGTTTAATGGGAGTACAAATCCCTTAGTAGCTGAGAAACGGATAAATTCCCTAGAGAAAATATTTCAGGCTTAGGGGAGTAGTGAAAGGGAAAAAGTTATCATGGCAATTTACCACCTCATTGGAGATGTTGATCAATGGTGGTCATTGATTCAAAACATGAAGGAAGATGATTAAGTATCAAATATGGAATGGAGGGAGTTCAAAGAAATGTTTTTAGAAAAATACTTTCCTCGTGACCATCGAGCAGATATGGAAAGGCGATTTCTGAGTCTGAGACAAAAGGAGGATGAGAATGTTGCAATGTATGTGGCTAACTTTACAAGGTTATCAAGGTATTCTGGAGATTATATATGTAACCCAAGAAGAAATATTGATCGTTTCTTTGATGGGTTAAAACCATTTGTCCGTCGAGCATTAGTCTCATAATCCTTCTCATCGTACGAAGACATTGTCTCATGTGCTATCAAGACAGAAAAGGAAATCTCTAAGTCTTATGACTTTAAAGAAAAGAAAGAGAAGAAGAGATCTTCTGATCAATCCGGGAATGGAAATAAGGGGAAGAAGGGAATGGTTTAATATCCATCCTATGGTAAATGTGGGAAGAAACACCTCGGTACTTGCTTGAAGGGAATGGGTGTCTGTTACAAGTTTGGTGAAAAGGACACCAAGCTCGTGATTGAAAAGGGAAGAAGGAAGCTACCAATGTTCAGTGCTACAATTTCAGGGAGATGGGACATTATGAAAATGAATGTCCTAATCGTCAGGGGAACTTACCTCAGAAAAGGCCAAGGGATCAAGGCCAAGCTTTTTCTATCACTACTACTGAGGTAGAAGATCCAAAAGACATGGTGGCAGGTAATTTAATGGTTTCCTCAAGTTTAGAAAATGAATTATTTGATTCTGGATCATCGAATGGTTTCATATCTTCCCAGTTTGCTAAGAAAAATAGATATTTCCAATTTTATTTAACAAGGGAGTTGTCAGTTAAAACTCCTAAGGGAAGTATCATTGCAACAAAGTTTTGTGAATCAGTCCCCATTAGAGCACATAAATCTTCTTTATCTTCTGATCTCATCATCATCCCTATGATTGAGTTTGATATAATCCTCGATATGGATTGGCTCTCGGACTATGATGCGAAGATTTATTGTAGGAAGAAGGAGGTTACGATTTTTTATAGTGATGATAAGGAACACACTATCTTTAGAGCAGAATCGTCAACACCTAATTCTTATCTAGATCCACCCCCAGTATCTCAACTAAATTCAATTATTGGGGAGGAAGAGAATGAAATGACTATGGGTGAGGAAAGGAATATTCAAATAGAGTATATACCTATTGTGAAAGAATATGTAGATGTATTTCTGGAGGATTTACCTGGACATCCTCCAGAACGAGAAGTTGAGTTTTCCATTGATTTAATTCCTGGATCAAGGCCTATATCGAAGACCCATTATATAATGGTCACTATAGAATTAGTTGAACTAAATAAACAACTAGAGGAATTGAGTAATATGGGATTTATTCGCCCTAGTGTTTCTCCATGGGGTGGCCCTGTTCTTTTTGTTAAAAAAATGATGGATCTATGAGGTTATGTATCGACTATAGGAAGATCAATGCTATAACAATAAAGAACAAGTATCCCCTACCTCGCATTGATGACTTATTTGACTAAATGCATGGAGCTCAATACTTTTCAAAGATTGAACTTCGATCTGGATACCATCAGTTGTGTGTAAAGAAGGAAGACATTCTGAAGACATCATTTCGAACGAGGTATGGGCATTACGAGTTTACTGTAATGCCTTTTTGATTGACTAATGAACCCTCTGTATTCATGGATATGATGAATAGAGTTTTCAAGGAATATCTCAATGAATTTGTGGTGGTATTTATTGATGATATCTTGGTATACTCTAAAAGCTACGAAGATCATGAAGGTCACTTGCGCATTATCCTGAAGACTCTGAGAAGACATGAATTATATGGGAAGTTTAGCAAGTGTGAATTCTGGATTCATGAGATTTCTTTTCTTGGCCATATTGTCTCTAAAGATGGAATCTCTGTTGATCCTTCTATGACCAAGGAAATCCAAGAATGTCCAGCACCTACGAGTATAACTGAGGTATGCAGTTTTATTGGTTTGGCATGTTATTATCGACGTTTCGTCCAGAATTTTTCCTGATTGGCTAACCCATTAACGAAGCTCACATGTAAAGGGGTTAAATTTGTTTGGACAAAATAGTGTGAGGAATGTTTCGAAGAACTGAAGAGAAGATTAGTCAATGCTCTTATATTAACTCTACCATCGGGGAATGATGGGTTCGTTATTTATATTGATGCATCGAAGAAAGGACTTGGTTGTTTCCTTATGAAGAATAATAGGGTTATTGCCCATGCATCATGACAGTTAAAAATTCATGAACAAAACTATCCTACTCATGGTATAGAGTTAGCAGCTGTGATATTTGATTTGAAGATATAGACGCACTACCTCTATGGTGAAAAATGTGATATTTATACTGATCACAAGAGTTTGAAGTATATTTTCTCACAAAAAGAACTCAACATGAGGCAAAGGAGATGGCTTGAATTACTCAAGGATTATGATTGAACGATAGACTACCACCAGGGGAATGCAAACAAGGTGGAAGATGATTTGATCAGAAATGACCATGGAGTTTGGAACAATATGAGAATTGAAAGGGATCCAATTTTCATAGATCTAGTAAAGATGGACATGGGAATAACCTTGGAAGGTGAAACATCAATGCTTTTTCAAATGGTTTCCAAACCATCTTTACTAGAAATGATTAAGAGTTCTCAGACCGATGATGAAGAATTTCAAAAGAAGATTAAAGCTGTGAATGATGGGAGATTGAGAGACTTTGTGTATGAAGATGGAATTTTGAAATTCGGGATGAGACTTTGTGTTCCCGATATACCTGATCTAAAAAGGGAATTGTTGGGTGATGCTCATAGTTCCAATTTCTCTATACACCATGGGAGCACCAAAATGTATAGATATTTGAAGGAACATTTTTGGTGGGAAAACATGAAGAGAGAGATTGATGATTTTGTGTCAAGATGTATGGTTTGTCGACAAGTGAAAGATGGAAGGCAACATCCTAGAGGAGTCATGAAACCTCTTCCCATACCTGAGTGGAAATGGGACAATATTACGATGGACTTTGTCATGGGGCTACCTAAGACTCCTAGAAGGAACGGTGCAATATGGGTCATTGTCGGTCGTCTTACCAAGTCAGCACATTTTTTTGCTATAAGAGAAGATCGACCACAGGATCGTCTAGAAAGACTATATATTGATGAAGTTGTTATAATTCATGGAGTACCCCTATCGATTGTTTCGGATCGTGATCCCCGTTTTACTTCATGATTCTAGAAAAGTCTTCAGAAATCCTTGGATACTGAACTTCATTTGAGCACTGCCTACCACCCTCAAATAGATGGACAATCAGAACGAACTATTCAAACCTTATAAGATATGTTGAGATCCTGCTCACTTGACTTTCAGGGTATGTGGGATCAATATTTACCTCTGGTATAATTTTCCTATAACAATAGCTTCCATTCAAGTATTCAGATGGCACCATATGAAGCGTTATATGGAAAGAGATGTCGTACACCAACCTGTTGGGATGAAGTTGGTGAAAAAAAACTTGTAGGCCCATAACTGGTGGAGGAAATGATGGAAAAGGTGAAGGTAATCCAAAATCACTTCAAAGCGGCTCAAAGTAGGTAGAAGAGCTATGCTGATAATCGAAGGAAGGATTTGGAATTTCAAGTTAGTGATCATGTTTTCCTGAAGGTATCTCTATGGAAGGGAGTCATACATTTTGGTAAGAAAGGTAAATTGAGTCTCAGGTACATCTGACCTTTCGAAATTCTAGAACGAATTGGGGTTGTATCTTACCGATTGCCAATGCCGCCAAGCCTCTCCAAAGTTCACGATGTGTTCCACGTATCTCTATTGAGGAAATACATGCCTGGCCCAACGCATGTACTCACCTATGAGGAATTAGAACTGGAACCCGATCTGTCTTATTGCGAAGAGCCCGTCAGGATTCTTGATACCAGAGAACAAGTACTGAGAAAACGGACGACTCATCTGGTAAAAGTATTGTGGAGAAACCATAAGATGGAAGAGGCAACGTGGGATCCTGAGGAACTTATGATGAAGAACCACCCGAGTCTTTTCATGTGGTAGCATTCTAGAAATTTTGAGGACAAAATTATTTGAATGAGGGGAGAATGTAACACCCCAAGCTTCTATGGTACGCTTCTCTTTGAATAATGCAATAGCGTGTGTTGCACGCAACATCAAGTTCTAACACACACCACAACCGATCAAACTAGCAGTTATGAATTCTATTACCTACTTTTTAAAATTATAGAAATTTTATCTCTCAAAATGGACTTCATTTTTGGATTTTTAGTATCGAATTTATCCTAAGGATAAATTTTGGTACTTTTCGGATAACTTTAATATTTTGATGAATAGTGAAAATTACTAAATTTTAATTAAAAACAAATTTTTTTAATCAAAATACTTAATAGTGATAAATTATGAATTTCAGTGGTTTTAAAGTATATTTAAAATATATTTTTACCATTTAATACAATTTTTTTCATTGGACATAATTTCACAATTAAACCGAACATAAACAAGTATCAATCTTTTGAAAGTTATTATATCTTAAAAACACGCTTTTTTGTTTTGACAGCGGGAATTAATTTTAAATTAATTTCGGCCACTTCTATGTTTTCAATTTGGAAAAATGGATTCCATATTTGGAATCAGGATGTTCAAATTCTGTAAATATGTAACTTTTATTTTTAGACATTTTGAATAATTACTTCGGTAAATATTTTATTTACCATGGTAAAAGGGTAAATCCGGTAAATAAGGGTTAAAATATAATATTATAATAATAACAAATTACCCTAAAACATGTCCTAACCTTATTGGTTGATACATTTCCGACCATGGGAATCCTTGGGTCGATTTTGGGACCCCATGGTTCCATTTGTAAGTGATAGGGACACTTTATTTTAATTAAGTTAAAATGAATACAAAAATGACACAAGCATATATCCTTTAGAAAAACAATTTTTACATAGGGTTATATATGTTTTATTTTCAACTATAAATATTCATTAGAAATATAAAATGATTTAGGACATAATGGTCTTTTATTTATAATTTTTAGACATTAAATAATTTAATTTAATTATGACACAATGGTGATGCAGTAATTACCATAATAGTGAAAAATTAAAATGACTGATATTGTAGATACCCAAATAAATATAATTGGAGATGTTTTATGAGTTAAACTAATTTTCTATGTTAATATGACATGTTAGGAATGATTTAATTAACTTTTTTCTATGTAATCATTCTTTTATGATTTTTACAAAAATCAATTATTGAATAGTGTCAAATTTGACATAAAAGAATTTTTAAAACAAATATTATATTATTAATTGATATTAAATTCCTAAAAATCTAAGGTTCGGCCAAGAGACTTATATCAGGATTGGTGTATTATTAATGGACCACTTGGGGTTCTCTTGGATTTATATAGTAAGTTTATTAACTATATAATATAAAAATACAAAGACACATTGTAAAAGTGAAACTAATTAACTAGGAGTTAATACTTAATGATAAGGTTAATATAGTAACCCAAACCTATATAAATTATATTGTTTGTGTAGTTTTCGACCCATCCATGCCTTAATCTTTAAATAATCAACTTTGGAGCCATTAGAAACCAAATATGAATTTATTATAAAATAATATTTCTAGCTTTTCCAAAGGTTCCCCTCACCCCTCTTATAAAAGGGTACTCCCCATTCTCATTAATTCACACATTCAAAGCATTTTGTCTCGGCAAAACTCTACCCAAATACTCTATCAACTTCCCTCACTTCATCCTAGTTTCCTTACTTTAGTCAAAAAGTCATACTAAGATCCCTTTTGATCAAATCAAAAGGAAGAACCCAAAGAAGAGGTAATGATTTCACCACCCTTTTCCAAGTTCCTTTCTTCTTCCACTTCTTCCTTATTTGTTATTACCATTATAAAATAATTACTCTAGTATCTTATATATATAGTTATGTTATTATAAATATGGTAAAACCATATTCAGTATTCTATCCATCCTTTGAATAACATGTCACCATATGTGCGTACGTACGACTTACCGTCTCCACGTCGTGGTGTAATTGTTAATCAATAAATTATTATTTGGATGGGTATAATAATGATGTGTAACTCATGTAAATAATAAATATAACATGGTAATGATTCTGTATTAATGATATACCATCCAATTATATATTATTTTAATATCAAAAAATGATATTGTCGCTCGTGCGTACGTACAGACTACCATCTCCACGAACGCGATAATATTCATTCTCCATCGTATCCATTCAAGTATAATTATCATTTGATGATTAATAATAGTATATAAGGACTTGATATCATTTTGGATATGATTAAGATACAACCTATCCATGAAAAATACAACTTATGTAACAAAACATATAAAATAAAATGAGCAAGTTAACACCCAAAACAACGATAATACTAAAATATTATTATCAAATCAATGTTAAAAGATCATATATGATATCATATTAATGTATATGATTCTTGTATAATTTAATAACAATTATTTCATAATTATACAGGATGTTAACCTACCCCAACTAAATAAAAGTACAAGGTATTGGTTTATTTCGCAATCTCTTCATTATCTGAGGTTGTTTATACGTATTAATCTACTGGGATCTCTTTATCATCCACATTCATGTTTCTTAAAAAGGTATTTCAAAATAGTTTTACTATTTAAAAGAGTATGGGTTAAAGTCATTTATACCCTTGTTTGACTTTTAATAAGATTTTTATAAAGCAATCTTTCCATCCTTTTCCAAATAAGGTTCTTTTTAACATTTTCGACAGAATTAAGGTAAGAATGTTTTTTTAACTTATATGGCGGGTGTGGCTATTTTCCGCCGATATAAAATCGTCGAAGCTTACCTTACAATATTATAAGAATATTTTCAATGAAAATATTTTATTTTATAAATATATGACTCTTAAATGATTTCAAAATAGAACGATATATTTCTCTAAAAAGAGTTTTGATTTCATCTATGTCAACATCCTTTGATGGATTTTACACTTATTTGATGTTGATTTATTATGATACAAAACTTATGTATTGTATTGAAGGTTTTGTGATATGTTTGACTGTGGATGTGTTATTTTTATACCATTCATAGTTTATGGATTAAGTATTTACATTTCGTATTCTAGTTTTAATACAAATGTTTATGTTTTGTTTAAACCTTTTCATATGGGAATGCATTGGACTTAATATGTGATGGGTGGAGCCCGCTATAGCTCCTTGATGCATTGGTAGGTCTCATGAGACAAACTAGTGTCTTGTCACAAGGCCTTGGAAAAATCTTCTTTGTAGTCTTGGCACGAGGCCTTGGCTATGTGGTTATGATAGTTTGGCATTATGCATTCCACCATTACGAAAGTGGTTATTGATATTTCATGTGATTATTCGGTTAGTAGAATATCCATGTGAATAAGTAAATGGAATTATTTCATTTTTTCCATACTATGTTTAAGTTCAAGTTTAAAAGGCTTTTGTATTAGTTATACATTTCCTTAAATGTTTATTCTTATTTATAAAAGTTTCCGCTATATTGTTATCCTTACTGGGCATTTGAGCTCACCCCTTTCAATGTTTTATTTTTCCCAGGATTTGAAGAAGTAATTTATGAATGACCTACAGGGATAGTATGTGGAGATATGAGTGTGGACTATGAAGAAAAGATGTTATTGTAGTTTTCATTTTTATGATGTAATGTAAGACTTATGAATATATCTAGTGTTTCCAAGGATACTAAACCAATCGGTCTTTCTAGATTTGATCATTCTTGTGATCATGCCAATGTTATGTAATAATGCACTGACTCTGGGTAACTGGGGTCGGGGCGTTACAACTATAACCTCAAGAATTAAATTATCCCACACATGGTTTTTAATTGAAATCTATGGTTTTTTCATTGAAAATTTTGAGGCATCATTTATATGAAGCTCAATATGAAATATATACTGACCATAAAAGTCCGAAGTATATATTAATTCAGAAAGAAATAAACATGAGGTAGGGAAGATTTCTTTAATTGATAAAATATTATTATTTCATGATCAATTGTCATCTATGAAAATAAAATAATTTGGCAGATGCCTTGAGTCGAAAACATCATACCTCATTAAACATGTTACGTATGGAACATGAACCCTTGATTAATGGTTTGATGAATTTTGTCTTAGAATATATTGGTGCAAGAAATACACCTGTTATGTTTTACGATTCAGTGTAGTCATTGTTGTCAGATAGAATTAAGAAGGTGTATAAGGAAGACCGTGAGCTATAGATATAAGTGGTTAAAATGTGTATGTTTTCAGAATTTAACCTTCATAAAGATTGTGTTTTTAGATTTGTAAAGATATTTTGTGTGACTTGTGATTCATAGTTGATGAAATATTTTTTTAATGAAGCTCATAGTTCTCCATTTTCAATTATTCCTTGTAGTACAAAGATATATAGATACCTTCTGAAGTATTACTGGTGAGACTGAATAAAAAGAGATATTGCATATTTTACAGTGAAATTTTTGACATGTCAAAAGGTTAAAGTATAGTGGAATTTACCGAAGATGATGATTCAGTCATTACCAATTCCAGAGTGAAAATGGGAATATATATATATGGAATTTTTGTGGTACTACTAAATACATCTTGGGGTAACAATTCCATTTGGAATATTTTCAACCGAATCACTAAATCTGAACATTTCCTTCTTAATTGAGATAAAATGACTTTGGATCAAATTTATCAACTGTGCCTTAAATAGATTTTTTTGGTTACATGGAGTGAATCTTTATATTGTATCTGAAAAAGATCTCATGTTTACTTCTAATTATTGGAAGGGCGTTCAGAATACTTTGGGAATAGAATTATATTTTAGTACTGCTATTCATCCTCAATCAGATTAGCAGTTAGAACAGAAAATTCCAAATTTTGAGGATATGATTCATTCTATTCAATGGATTACCAAGGAAGTTGGGATCATCATATTTATTTAGTTTAATTTTCTTATAATAACAGTTTACATTCCAATATATAGATTTCACTTTTTGAGGCATTGTATGGGAATTGGTGTCAAACACTAGTTTTTTGGGATGAAATTGGGGAAGGGAAGTTGATAGGACCATAATTAGTAGATAAATGTGTTGAGAAAGTGAAGATGAACCAACAACACAGGAGTACATATCATATAATTTAGAACAGTTATGCAGATAATAGGAGGAAAGAATTTTCTTTTGAGGTAGGTGATCATGTGTTTCTTAGAATCTCACTATTGAAAAGTGTTATCTGTTTGGGTAAGAAAGGAAAGCTATGTCCTTGATTCAATAGACCTTATAAAATTCTAGAAAATGTTGGACCAATCACATATTGAGTAGCTTTTCCACCGACGTTATCTCAGGTACACACAATTTTTCAGGTTTTTATGCTGAGAAATTATGTTCCAAATTCATCTCATGTCTTGAGAATAGAAGCAGTTTTGATGGAAGAGAATCTTTATTATAAATAGAAACCTATTCAGATTATAGATCTAAGAGAACAAGTATTTTGGAATAAGTTAATCCACTAGGTAATGGTTTTTTGGAGAAGTAACATGGTTGAGGAAGGAACATGAGAATCTGAAAATTATATGAGGGAAAGGTACCCCCACTTGTTTAATATGTAAATAAAATTATGAGGACACAATTATCCTATGGTGGAGAGAATTTACCACCCCAATGTTTTAAAAAGAAATTCAAATGCAAGAAACATTATTTTAAGTAGATAGTTATAACTAAACATTAAACATAATTTTTCCACTTCTATGATTTGAATTTCATAAAATATATGTCATCTATAGTTGAGGTCATTATGTTTTTTGGAGTCTAATAGAACCAACATATTTTTTTGGTGAATAATAACATAACCTTATGAATAGTAATATAAATAGTAATATGACCCTTATTAAGATTAAATCATGACATTATGTTTTTCTTAAGGTTATAAGATAATGAGATCTTGATTAATTTTTCAAGGTGATATAAAAAGAGTTATAGCTTTAAAATTGTTATTTTTTGAGTAAAGTATAATATTATTTAAAAAATAAATTATTCATATTTAGAAAATTATTTTAAAAAATTTGAGTACATTTTTTAATTATACTTTCAAAAAAATCATTAGGGTTAATTTTTTGTATTTTTCTGAAATTGTTGATTTTTTTTAATAGTAAAATATGATAAATTACAATATATACTAAATACTTGTTTTATAGCATCATAGGTGATGTAAGGATGATGTAAGAACACATGGTTAAAACTCACATGCACTTATTACTATTTTGGGTCACATTAATCAATATTATTCATAGTATTTAAAAAATATATTAAAATAATGTAAAATCTCTCCTCTCATCCACTACAAATACCACCCTCACCCCCCCCCCCTCTTCCTCTCACACCATTCAAGCCATGATCCAGGTGTACGTTCTACAAAATAATCTTCCCAAGGATCTCCCCAACATCCAAGACCTACGGGTCTCACCAAAATGCCAAAACCAAAGGGCTTAAAAAGGATCTCAAGGAGGAGAGATCAAGTGGTACGAATCCTCTTTCATTTTCATGTGATTTCTTTTAAATTATTTTCTTTTTTATACTCTCTTATCCTACCCTAATAAAAGATTAATTACATCTCCATACTATTATATATTCTTTATGTTATCATTAATATGGAAAAATTTATCAATACACTTCTTCTCGCTCCCCTGTCATATTCTAAAAATAAGAACACAGCCTGTGATGTGCCGATTTAACAAAAGCGTGGATGATGTAATTTTAATTTCCATTATATCCTTCAAATCTGATCATAAAACCATTTTAATAGTTGAAAAATAATATAAAATGTATGATTTAACCTATTTTATGTTTTTTAATGAAATATTATGCATGAAATTAAATTATATAAGGAACCTAGTTCATGATTATTTAGGAACTGATAAAAATGATCTAAACAAATATCATTAATTTTTTATCTAATGATTAATCACCATATTTGATTAAAACATTATTTTTGGTATCATAAAATTTTATTTATACATATTAGTACCATTTAAATCCACTTATGTAATTTTATTTCCATACTATAAGAAATTGAAATACAAACTAAAAATGGAAATCATGTAATGAATGCACCCAAAACAATGGAAGGAACAAAATACAAATAATTATAGGGTGAAATGATGTTATTAAATGATCATATAAGGTGTTCTAAACATGAATATGTTTTCTTAAGATATTAATAACACTCTTTTATCCATTATATAGGATGTCTAAATAATTTTTAAGTAAGACAAACCCAAGGTAAATGAATTATTAACACAATTTCTATTCTTCGGGTTAACCTTTATCTTCCTTAATTATGTTGTATTAAAATTCTTTGTGTAGTTAATTTTGTTTATATTATGTTTAAGTATGTTTATTTATATTTTATATACATATTCCAACCACTCTATTAAGTCTCACTTCAATAATAAGATATTTGTAAATGGATTTGCTTTTAAAAATCTGTTTTACAAATTTCAAATGCAATGTTTTTATGCAATTATTCATGTCATATGATTATGTTCAGGTTCTTAAAAATTATTTATGATGAAGTGTCATGCCTATAACTCTATCCAATTCATTGGGTATGTGTATGTTGGAGGTCAGCCATATGGTTACTCCATGTGTAGATGTGATGATTACATCGTAAGGTAGCCACGAGGGTTACATTGTAAGGTAGCAGTGACAGTTACAAATCATAAGGTATCCACAAGGGTTAAAATATATATAATTAATTCCCCAATATACCTTTATTGTTCAATTTATGTTCTATTTGTTTTTTTTAAATCTCATGTAAATCTCAAGTTTCATAAAGTAAGCTTATATGGGTGACAATTATGTCTTTTTGAAAATTATTTCATGCGTTACAATTATTCATGGACTAATGTTTTCTTTCCATCTTTTTTATATCCTTTAGTAAGAATTTGTTTCTCATCCAAAGTTTTTAAATAATATTCATCAGTTAAAAGGATTTTTAAAACAAATAAGGAAGGCAAGTTAAATTTTATGAATATTTTTCAAAGAAGACAATTTTTTATTTGAAAATTTTTATATTTTGGAATAAATGGATACTTTTCTTGTGGTATCCACTCTGTATAAATGTGAAATGTTATGTATGTTTTATATCCCAATTATCTGAAACTAAAAACTTTAAAAGAGCCCAAATATGAAAGGAATTGTGTTCTTGACTAAAATTCAAGATTATTACACTTAATAATGTCGGATTCCTAATGTATTATAAAAATATATCCTTATACTGAGGGGATAACACTAGAAACTATATCGTAATATCAATTAATGGTCATGTTAAAACAATGAATACTTTGGAAATCCCTTTATTTGAAAATAAGCTTTTAAAATTATAAAATAATATTTAAAACAATTAATTTTTCATGATGGCAGAAAATATCATTCATGATGTACATGTTAAAGATATATTACATTCAAATTCTTATTATCATCCAAATGATAGTTGTTTCGAAAAAATTGACATGAGGATTCATTTTAAAAAAAATTGTAAAATTAAAAAAAATTGGGTGATATTTATTCCACAAATCAATTGAAAATGTTTAATCCTCTCTTAGGAAACATTTTTAGAGAACATGGATAAAGAAGAAAAAGGGGTTTTCGACTAAAGAGAAATAAAGTCTATTTATATTAAAAACATTATTTTTTAATCATTAGTTCAAAAAGAGAGTAAAATGAATGTAAAAAAATATTGTCAGTGAATAAATTGTGGAGAATAAAAGTGATGATGTTCTTGCGAAAAGATATTAATATTTCATCATCCAGAGTATAATCTTAAAAAAATCCCCATAAAAATGAAATTGAATAATCAAACCCATACAAATTTCGTAACTTTTGAATTGTAAGGACCATTTAAGAATAAAATAAAATGATACATTAAATGTAATTAATATCATTATATCCATTATATAAAATTTCCAAGGGGTATTATATACACCTAATAATGTAAGATAGGTGCATAACATAACATTTTTCTCAAATAAGGAAAATTGAGACAAAAATACCTAACCGCTTTGGTAACTTTTGAACAATAAACCCCCTGAAAGAAAGAACCATAATTTTATATGTAAATACCCATAATTTCCAAAAGAATAATTTTTAAATAAATCCATGGGTACTATATAAGCCACATAAAATAAACTTGCGGTGAATATGGATTGTATCTCACATACAGTAAAAGTGTGATGAAAATTAATTACCATAAGTCTCAAGTTACTTCATACATGTCCAAACATACTATATAATAAATAAAAAATTATTATACATATATTAAATAACCATAATTATATATATCATACCATGTATTATTTACTTATGTCCTTTTATTACCAACTTATTGATAAATCCTTTTTAAAATCGTGTTTCAGGTAATAACTGCTTTGTTTTTTGTGTAGGTTTAGAGTTATTATTTTTAGTACTATTAAATTGGTTATAGTTCCATAATTCCCATAATGTTTACCATGATATAAATATCATATATATTTATTATATATTTATTTATAGTAATCCATAAATGTTAGATATTGAAAATGAAAGACACTGTTCATTGAGATGGTAGGTTGTACATACGTAGGAACACTGCATCCATTTTCTCGAGAAATGAAATGGAAGAAAGTTAAATAACATTTTACCATTATATAATCACTTTTATTTCATATATATCACATATATTCATTAAATTTTCCCTAATTACCTTCAATTTAAAGAGTTAGTTAAAAAAGAATCACACCACTTCATGAGGCGGTAGTCTATCGTATACAGAAGCAACATCATTGTATCTCCCATGGAAAATAATGTATGAAGTTATATTCAATTTGATAATTACAGAAGTATAATTATTTTAAAAATACCAGATATATTAATTTAATGTATCCCTTTTACTATCCAATTAAAATAGAAATAAAAACACATGACATCAGTTTTTGAGGTCGTAGTTCGTCGTACACTCGAGTGACGTTATTGTATTTCAATGGGATGGGAGGTATGAAGTTATATGGAGTATTAAAATTAAAAATATATAATAATATCATAAATATAATATATAAACATTAAATACATTATTAAATATGGATGTGGGGGGTGGTAAAGGAGAATGAATAACATTGGTTCCAGAGGTGGTGGTATGTCATACACACAAATGATAATTTTGTATGACATTTGAGAGAAGTGAGGATAGTTGTACGTCTTTTCCTTAAAACAATCATCTCAATATATTTAATTTACTGAGGTTATTATATCTTCATGGTTTAATAATATTTTAAGGACATATAAAAAGAACTAAAATAAAACGTGTGGTTAGGGACGTTACCTATTCTCTAAAAAACATCTTATGGTTTTCATCAAAATCCATCCTAGGATGTATTTATTAAAAAATAAGGCTTATATGATGATTCTATGGAATAAATTAATGTATTTTGGGTGTTTTTGTGGGTAAAAAATGGGTTTTAAAGTGTAAATATGATATGGTAGTTGTGTCCTTTTATAAGTGAGTTGAGTGACACACTTGTATTTTTTGAAAAGAAAATTGTTTAACCATGTTTTTCACACGCCAAAAGTCTATAAAATGGTCCATTAAGAGACCTAATAGGTTATAATGTATATATATGGCCATAAAATTAGATTTGGACAATTTTATATGTTACTTCCCTTATCTTTTTAGACTAACCCTTGGTAAATTCATTTTCACCTTAATTGTGGTAATTAATTTTTACTATTTTTATCATTAATTCATTGTGGAAAATTATGTTGAAATTAATAGTAAATATAATTTTTTATGATTAAAAGTTTGGAATCCAATTTTCCAAATTTCATTCATGTAATTGGAAAATTTTAATTTCAAGTTAATCTTATAGGTGTGATGAAAAATCAGTTCTCCAAAGAGAAAAGATTCAAAATATTTTATAGAAAAAATCAATATGAAATTGATTAAAATTCCATAAATTAGATTAATAAATTTATAAAAAAATAATAATCTTACTTTTAAAAAAATATTAAATATTCTTTATGTTTTTAAATTCTTTAAAAGAAATTATAACGCTTAATAAAAACAATTATTTATCACTATTCATCGAAAATGTTATCTTTTCATAATATTCTCAGCAATTAACAGCAAGATAATTTTTAAATTATGATTTATAAAATGGATTTCTTTTCAAATAAAGTTTTTAAATATGAAAACTATTAATTGTAAAATATGTTCTCAAAATGCGACAAAACATCTTTTTAGAAAAAAAATTTATTTTTAAGCATAAAATTTTATTTATTCTTATCTCTTATATAGAAATAAAATAAGATAAATAATAAAACTTTGATTGAATATATAATAAATTAATTAATTTGAATCATTAACCAGAATTATGTTTTTAAATTTATTGATTTAAAACATGCTTGTGTTCATCAACAATGTTTTTGAGAAAAATATTTTCATTATTTTAAGATATTTTTTAGTTTTTCCTAATTAATGTTTCACCAAATAATTCATTTTATATACATTTTTAGACCATATATTTTCATTACTTATTTAATATTTTACATAACCTCCAATACAATACCTAGGTGATGGCTACCATATTAAATAATAATATTTTAGTAGTATGTGATGTTTACTTTAAACTTTGTGTTGCATCTAACGCAAGGAAAACACAGTATTATGTATGACAAAAAATATCAAAAAATATTAAATTTATTTGAAAAAATTTAAAAAATCTCAATGTGTTACAATGAAAATGGAACTAGCCAATACATCAAGTTTATAATTGAAGAAAAAATGGACACACTAAGGGATATCAAATCTGAGGAGTTTTACTCAAGGAGGTTAAGTAACGGAAATAAGGGGACACATGTAAAAAAATATGGAAGGATCAATGTATAAATCAAAAATAAACATATTCATGGTCTTATCATGTGAAATCTAACAAGTTTATTGTTAGCAAGTTTTCTTCAGTGAAATTGGGAGTGTTGTGAAAGTGAGTTCCCCAACCCATCTTGAGATGTAATTTTTTATTACCATATCATGTATACAAGGGGTTATTAATGATTTTTTTTAACATGATAGTGATAATAATTCTATATAAAATACATACATGGAAATCTCTACGGATTTTATATCATTTCTATAGGTTATATCAGTGCCTATTTATATTGATAACCTTGAGATATTATGACTATAATCTTAACTGTATATCATATAGTCTATGTTAATCATGTTGATTGGAAAATAATTATGTGAGACTATCATGTGTTGTAGATTCATTAACATAGATACTTATTCTCATGAATTATACAATTTGTGATCTTGAGCAGTGGAGATCATGAGGTCTAACCCTCTAATCGAAACACCACATATTTCAAAGGTTGTTGGTTAATCCTATTTGTGAGAACCTTTATTTTTATATTTACTCAATATCTTTGGAAATGTGTACCATTTGGTTATATTATTTTTTGAAAGATGAAAAACCATGATATTTATGTTGTAGTGAGGTTGCTTGTGTTTGGTGTGTCCTTCGTGGCATGGAATTGATTGAATGATAAAGATATGGTTTATCACTTTTAAAAGTAAGAGATATTTCTACCCTAGTTGACTATGATGTTAGTACTTTCTCTAAATAATTTTCCATTGTATAATAAGGCAAGTCTACCTAAAATGGTCATTAATAGAATAAATAATGTTTGGAAGGTGACATTTTTGATTTATCCTTCTATATGAGATTTCATAAGATAAAGATATGATATTACACAATGCTTGGTTGTAAAGGTTTTCATAGTTATGACATGTCATTTTCCACTTATGGTCTAGTGTCTATAATGTGTTGTTAGATATCCTTCATTGTCATGGAGTATTAATTTCTTATATCGAGATAAGATAATAGAGGTTGAAAAGAAAAATGTATCCCCAACTTCAACTAATTGGACTGAATTAGAGTTTTGAATGATGTGGGATCCACAAGTGAGGTTGGTGAATGTATGAGTTTGAAATATTACAGGTCAATTAATACAATTAAATTACTAAAGTTTATAATAGTAATAATTGAATTTATTTTTCAAATTATTCAGGAATTATTTATTTTAAATTAATTGAATAATATAAATTTTTATTTTTAATTAATATTATTTACTCAAGGATTATTAAAATAGTATTGGTTTCCTGAATGGCCTGAAGGCCTTCATTTTTATTGAATTTTGATTAGCCCCCTTTCAAGGGATGATGGTGAACACTTACAAGGCCTTTAGGGTTAACGAATACAAGCCCCATATTGTTAAGATGCATTTTATTACCCGAAGGTCTTAGGGAATTCAACCATACTATAACTACAAATAACTACCCCTCCCCAGCATCTGCATCATAATGGTAGATCTCTACCATCACATTGTTGTCTGACTATGATTCTCATGCAAGCACACTCCAGTCATGATGGTATATAAATACCATGTCATTCTTCCCAATCCATTGGTTCTTCTTTGGTGAGTGTGCATGCTTTGATTCCTCCTATGGATGTGCTCCTTTTTGTAGAGTCTGTCTGTGGAAACTGCACTGATCATGTGGCCCAAAGGCCTTGAGGTGGAATGAAGGCCTTAAAGGTGGCCTGGAATCATTACTAGACCAAAGGCTTTGAATCCCGAAGGCCTTAAGGACTCCAATCCCAAACTGGTGGCCCAAGGTGAATAGTTTTTAGCTGCTACAATATCGAACGGTGCCTACTCCATTACTTTCATTAGTACCTGCTACAGTACCTTTAAATATTTAAGGATAATTTTTTAAAGGTCTTAAGGGAAATTTTGGAAACTACAACATGTTATGTGAATAGTTTAAACCCATTTTGATAGTGTTAATTTTATTAGATTTAATTTTTATCCCCCTTTTTCATCTTAATATCTCTATCAATATATAAATAGAATATCTTATGGGAATATCAATATTTCATCGATCAATGTTCACGGACTGAATGTATGATCTTCCAAGGATTGAAGGGATGTTTTAATGCATTTTGATTTCATATTCTAACACTTGGGAATCAAATAATGATGACAAGATAGTTGTGATATAATATTGGTTGATCTATAGGGATCCAAAATTAGTTCCTTCAAGCAGTTATTATAATGAATGGATCATCTCGGTGTTTACAAATGAATAATGTACAATTTTTTTATTTTTTTCCTTATGCATAAATTTAATTTCACATGATACATAGAAGAATCCAATAATGTGTGTATTGGATTTTATTTTTTGTAATGAATATTAGCCCCTAAAAATTAAAAATACATATTTTCATGCTTTTATAATTCCCCAGGTTTGAAAATTTCATTAATATCATAATTTATTATACGATAATCAAATCCACCCTATCATAAAAAAATAAAAAAACTATTTTGAAGCATGTGAATATTTTTTCTAGAAACCATTAATGGTATTTCATAAATTATTTTCAAAATATATCTCCACATCCAATATCTATAATTCTATGGAAAATAAATGGTCTCTTGATCTAAATCAATGTCCTGCAAAGAAAAAAATATATAATTCAATAATAGATCATCCAAATAAATAATGAACTCAATGGCCTAAATACATTTTATTTCTCTAGAAGTCTTATTCTGTATACCTTCTGTTTATTGAGATACTATAGTAGTGAATGAATCATCTAGTTTCACCACTATCTGTAGTGGTTTCACTATAATTAACTTAGAAAATATATATTATCCAAAAAAGATGAAATTAAATAAGGAAAATATCTATTTTTACCTCTACCCTAATATGTGAAATATTCTAAAACTTATATTGTTTCATCAGTTGGTTTGAGGGGATGTTTTATCTCAAAATATAATATTCATTGTGTGGTATAAAAAGTGTGTCTTATTTTTCTATTATTTTTTTGTTGATTGATTTTATTGGGATATATTTTCTATATGAGGACTTCTCAAATCCATAATGAACTATCCTTGGAAATTCTAGATTTTTTTGTAATTCCCTGGTCGATGAACATAACCCTCGACCTAAGATAGAGCCCCATAAAATATTATGTGCACCTACCTATATACTAATGATAATTGACCAATTATCTAAGTACCTAACAAACATGTGGATAATTTTTTCTCTTTATAAACACATATAATAATAGTAAAATGAAAATGTTCACATAACATCTGAGTAAGTTCATGAATTTTTAGATAAAGATAAATAACTAATATCAAATAAAAAAACATGTTATAAGATCCATGGTACTCATGACCAGCATATATATATATATATATTAAGGATCACCGACTAGAAAAAATAATAATAGAATAAATAATATACTAAAAATAATGGAGACATCAACAAAAATAGGATTTCCTCCTTGGACCAATATCATAAACATCTATCTTGTAACTCCATCAAGATTAACTAAACAACCTATTTTCTAAAAGTGAAACATAGGAAAATTCATACACACTATAGTTACCTTGCTGGGTGTGAACATATAAATAATTAGGGATCCACAATCATGTCCATTATATATTACATCATATACAGTGTATGAATCTTTGAGAAAATAATCCAAATAGTCAATTATAACAAGAAATAAATCATGTTAGGTCATGTGTGTTAACTAAGACACCACGACACGTAACGATACATGCATTGGCCAATGTTTGAGGGATAAGATGTCTTCAATGATTGACTGTAATCCATACCGTATAAAACTCTATCTCACCACATTCATATTTAGCTTTCAAGAATGATTCATTAAAGGGTGTATCAGTTTAGGGTTCCTCCTTGTCACTGTTGTCTTCCCCGATTTGTTCAGACCGCGGTTCCTCCTCAGTTTTCCTGACGTGTGTGAGGATAGGTGACTTCTTCCTTGGTGGAGGATGGCCTCATTAGAGTCTTGGGGTCTGTTCTTCTACAGAGAAAGTGATTAGGTCTCTTTGGGTTCAGGGTCACGTTTTGTCTCTTCTACGATGTGGGATCATGACCCGGTGTGACGCCGGGGTACGGTCCATCTATTTGGTGAATGAGTTTTCATTCTGGTGTGTCGGGGTTGGGATCCCTTTCTCTGTGGTGAAGAGGTACAGATATGGTGTGTTGGGTCCCAGTCCTATTCTCAGTGGAAAAGAGGCTTCTGTTCATGTATGTTGGGGTTGAGATCCATTGTTTTACGATGTTGGGGGGGTGATCTCTGGTGCGGCTCCAGGGTTTCGGTTCTGTGCGGCATGGGGTCGAGATCTGGAGCGGCGTCTGGGATGATCCCTTCCTTTAAATGCAATGGGGGTGTGCTCTGATCTTCCTTAAAGGCTGTGAACTTCTTCTTTAATAGTTTTGGAGTCTGCCCTTTTCTTCCGGGGTGTGGGTCTCTTCGGTTTTCTATAGTGTGGGGGTTGTGTTTTAGATCCGCAATGAAGGGGCTATGTTCTGTCATCTACATCATGCCCCGAAAGGGGTACCTTGGTGAGAGTGTTGTAGTCTCTACGAGCTGGTTTGATTGTGGTGATGGATTAATTACGGGATGGATACATGGGGATATTGAAAGTGTCCTATTTTGAAGGTTTTTGTATTGTTTAATCTTATGCTTTATGTTCGTTGATTTTGAATGGTGGAAGTTTTTTTTGGATGTTTTTTTTTGAAGGTGGGAATATGTGAAATTCAAGTTAACTTCATGGAATAGGATCTATAGGAAGATCCAAGGGTACAGTTTCATATTGGAAGAAGTTTTTGGATTTAGTTGTTTGATAGGGTATGTCATCATCCATCGAATTAGGAATGTGCTTTGACACTGGACACTTGCTTGCTGAACAACCTTGCAATTATGGAGAGCTTCATCATGATCAAATGGTAGAGAGTGGGAGCTCCATGTTGTCATTCTGGCTTTACTCTTCCTTCATTAAGTGTGATTTTTCCTATGTCCTTGAAGACTACTTGGGTTTCCCCCCTTCATCCCATAAAAGGGGGCTTGATCATATAATAAAAAAAAAGTGAAGTCCTTCTGGCTGTTGGATAGATACCATATCACTCAAGGTAAGGTACTAAAAATGAATTCTTAGGAACCATACATTCACTCAAAGTGTGGTTTCACATATTAGACTCATCCACTACCCTCTTAGTTAAGGAAGGATATTGCAATTAAGTTATATATTAACACCCCATCACTCAAGATGATGTATCATTCAAACTATGATAGAAACATCCTATAACTCATGGTGAGGTCTGATATTATATCAAATAAATTCACTGTGTCACTCAAGGAGTGGTCTTATAATTAATTCCCATGCCAAGACCCTATCAACTAGGGAGAGTCCCACAAACTTACCTTGAATTGAAACCATATTACTCAAAGTGTGGTTTTGTGATAAATTCTAATACTGACACTCTATCTCTCTTTAGGGGTCCTTATTCAGAATCCAGTACACTATCCTCTCACTCAAGGTAGGGTCCCCCAATTGAGTCTTTATCACTACCCTCTCTCTCAGGGTAGGGTGTCATCGATAACTCATAGCAACCACCATGTCTAACACTGATTCCATCTTAGTGTATAGCTTCACACAGAGAATCAATATCTCATTATCACACAACCCCTACGATTCCAAGTATGATTCACCCAAACCATACACACTAGACATATCCAACTCAATATAAGATAATTTGACACAACATCCTTGGTGATCCAAACTCATATACCATACTCAACCACAATATTGACCCACGGGTCGTACCATTACACATTAGAATAATAAGCCTCTCTTGTGGCCTAAAATACCCCTAGTGGTCTCAAATAAATGTGCACCATTCTGAACTTCCACAACTAGTAAAACACTAATAACCTAAAACACCCCAAGGTTACTCACAATTTAACAAATATCTTTTCCAATATCCACCTACCTTGAGACCACTCATAAATTAATGAACACCCTAGTCATGTCTAAACATATTCATCACCTTTCCTTCCCTATCCAAGACAAATAACGATCCTCTATACTATCCCAAACTCAATACATGTCGCATATCTATTCTTAATGTATCTCCATACTCAAGAGATCACATACCCTCAATTTACTATCTCTCTGTTCCATTTGGTATCCCATGGAGAGTGGTTAAATTCTACCATAACCCCACTATATAGATATTCCAATACTAAAAACTCACCAGGGACAAGTAATCTCATTCCTAAAATATTGCTCCCCTTACTCAAGGATTTTCAATGCTAAAAAGATATTTTAATATCCTTTCATAATAAATTTAAAATGATTTATACTATCTATGAACCTTTCCAATTTGTTAATCAGTTAGAATCCTTTAACCCTAATTCATGGGCCCCTTATATTCCATTAAAATGTTATCAAACAATCCAATACAGCTTTAGGGTCCCATATGACATTCTAGATACCATGAACCTTGGTGGTATAGTTGGGAAGAATCTATCAAATCTTAAATCCATGTACAACACACCCAAATCAATACTAAAACAATTAATCCTCTCCCAAATCACACAATAAGACTCACCTGAATCCCATCATAGAATTTTGTACCTAGAACCCAATCTATAAGGAATACTCATGCAATGAACATACATTAATTGTATATGGTTAAGTATTTAAGTGAACCTATACCTACAAAATAACATTACAATCCTTAATCAATGCTTAATTTAATATATCCAAATCTAGACCAAGACCATCCATTATCTCAAGCAACTATCTTACACCATAAGGTTCCAATAATTAATTAATAAGAAATTATAATCAATTAACTAATTTAATTGAATCAGTCATAACTATTGGAATCTTATCTTGTGTCTCCATGATGTTAAAACCTCAACCAATGGTGAGTGGGAGGCACACAATATACCTATGGAACACCTGCAACTAAAATCCTAGTGAAAGGATACCCAAGAAATCACTAATTCAAATCCAATTTGGGAGAATGAGTAGAAAAGTACATCATGAAATATAACATTGATGGGATAGTGGGTAACATGTAGGGTTTCTACCATTTTAGTATCCTTAAGGCACTACACTATGAATCCCCATGTAACAAATTGACATGAAACTTCCATCTGAATCGACACCTAATCTAAATTTCCATCATCCTAAAATGAGTTTCCAAACCCCTATGGATATAAAGTTGTTACTATGTATCATGAATTTTATTTAGTAAAAAAATTACCCATATACATAAATATATAATTAATAATAAATTTAATCATATAACGAATCCAACTATTGAAACTATATGACCAAAATAAATACACAGAGGATGTATATACCTAAACATACTAAGAAAATGAATTCGATACGACATCCCAAAATAAAATCAAAAAGAGAAAAGGAACTTGAATAGCTCCAAAAATATCCCCTAGATACCCTTGATCACTCATCACATCTAACACATCAATCCATGGTTGAACCCAATCTGATGAACTAAAATATTTTTGGGTACTGAATAGCTAAAATCTATTGATATAAAAGTGAGGTAAAAAACTCAGTATTTCACCACCTTCTAAGACTATTAAAATCACTTTAGTGATGTAAATAATAAAAATAAAATTTTAACATTATATAAAAATAATCTTTTAATATTCTATATGATAAAAAATAATAAAAATTACACTTACACATTTATAAAACAACTCTACAGTCATAAAAAACAATATGGTTTTGAATTTAAACAAAAAAATTATATAATGGAAAGAGGGACTCTGAAATATGGAAGATTATCCAAAACACCCTTTATACCTCTTTCTGAAATAACCATTTTTGAAAACCTCATTTTCATACAAAATTCATTGAAAACTTTTCTTAAAACTCTTTTAAAAAAAACTAAATCATTTTCATTTAAAGTATAATTTCAAAAAATTTGAAAACAACCCATTTGAACGTAAAACAACACAAAAACTCAAAAGGATACATAAAACATAAAAAATAACCCAATAATCACAGATAAAAATTCCAAGAACACTACCAAGAAATCGTTCTAATAGTGAAATAACTTTGGTAATTAAAATGATTCATGAAATGAGATCCCTTAAAGTGTCCTAAAAGGGAAGTAGTGTTAGAGGAATATACTATAGGATTTAGTAATAATGACCTAAACTATAAATAAGGAACCTATCATAGCAGTACTGAACATGCCAATATTTCTTCTAGTGCTAATAAAATATCCATAAATAAACATACTCAGAGTTACATATCTACTATAGGAACAATAATAATATCTTTAGCTCAAATGTTCTATTATTCTCTCGAACTAACCAATGGGGTATAGTTGGGTAACATTCACTAGCCAGATCACTAATGAAAACCAGGGTGTCCTCTTATATAGGTCACCTAGTATATTTATAGGAATTCTAGGAAAAATCAAATATAGGTGATCATGAAATCAAAAAACACATATATCAAATATAATTCATTGAAAAACAACAAATGTCTTGCCTCTTATACCTTATGGAGTAATAAAACAATAGTTTAAAATCCATAAAAATGAGTAATATAAGGATAAAATCATGTAAAACATTCCCTATGTGATCTCATATCACATCGAGAATAACAATAGTCACAATGGGGTTTACCAAGGGTCTTACACATTTATAAAACCGCATTACTTAATATGCCTACCAGGAATTCACAAAAGAACATGGGAAACTAATTTATTTATACACCATTTGAAACACACTATTCAAATATCATTTGAAAACAATTTATCAAAAAACTCATTAAAATCCAATTTGTAAATCAATGTTTTTCCATAAAAATCACTTCAGAAGGGTACACACCCTTTTTTAAAATAAATAATCCAATTTATTCTAATCACCATTATATTTCAAAACAAAACATCCCAATTATAAAAATTTTAAAACACCATGAGAACCCATAGTATGAAAGGAAATTAAAGAAAAATATAGTAAATTTCCTTTAATTTCCAAAAAAAACTTTAAAACCTACCACATTTGATTTGAACAAAAATCAAGTATCAAATACACCTTTAAAACAATTAATTGAATTTGGAAAATCCTCTTGGTAATTTTATTAAATACATGGCATGGGACCTAGCCCCAAGACATGTCTTTAAACCATTCTATTCTATTTAAAAACAAAAATGGGTTTTCCATGAAATCAAATTCCACAAGGAACAATTTGAAAATACTTGTATCACATGTAAAGAATCCACTAAGAAATTTCAACATGTGTTTGGCATGAGACACATCCATTCCATGAACAACACTTTTTTAGAATCACTTATAGCCTACCACAGGCTTATAATATGATTCTAAAATCAAAATAAATCCGTTTAAACAACAAATGTAATTTATAACATATATTATAGTTAAATTTTATAGAAACCCATTATTAATTTCATGAAAAATCCACTAAATGTAACACCCCAAGCTTCTACGGTACGCTTCTCTTTGAATAATGTGATAGCGTGTGTTGTACGCAACATCGAGTTCTGACACACCACAACCAATCAAACTAGCCGTTATGAATAGTAATACCTACTTTTTGAAATTATATATATTTTATATTTCAAAATGGACTTCATTTTTGGTTTGTGAATATCGAAATTATCCTAAGATAAATTTTTGATATTTTTCTGAGAACTTCCAAATTTTATGAATAGTGAAAAATACTTAAAAACAACTTTTTTAATCAAAATAATTTATAGTGATAGATTATATTATTGAGTGGTTTTAAAGTATAATTAGAATATATTTTTACCATTTTATCCAATGGTGTTCATTATAATTAATTTCACTTTGAAATTGCAGCAAAACGATTGTCAATATTTTGGTATATATTGTTTCTTAAAAACACACTATTTGTTGTGACACTGGGAATTAATTATAAAATTTATTAATGCAACTTATATGTTTGAAATTTTTTAAAATAGACATCATTTTTTAAATCAGAATATCAATTATAGCTTAGGGTGAAATTTTGGCATTGTACTGGAAAACATCAATTTTTCATGAATAGTGAAACTACTAAGTGGTAGTTAAAAAACTAAAATTTTCATAAAACATAATTTTACCACTTCTGTGAATGGAATTTATAAAATCCGAGAGTCACGGTTAATATCAAGAAGTAAAATGTGGTTCAATGAGATGAAAATAATTTTTGGGGAATCGTAACTTTTTACTTTTATTTATCACGGTTAAAAGTAAATAGGGTAATTAAGGGTAAAAATGATATTAATATTACCCTAACACATGTACTAATTCTATTGGACAAGTGTATCTCGACCAAAAATAACCTTAGTAATAAAATATTATCATTTAGTTCCACTTGTATTTGATTAGGACATTTATAATTATTTAATTCAAAGAAGTGTTTAAAGAGTTAAAATCAAAGTTTATTTACTAAAACATTTTAAATATAGGGTTATACATAAGATAAATTCTATTGTAAATATTCATTAGAAATATTATAAGATTTCATACATAATGGTATTTTATTTATAATTATTAGACATTAAATAAGTTAATTTATTTATGACACAATGATGATGTAGTAATTTCCATAATAGTGAAAAATTAAAATAATTGATATTTTAAATACCCAAATAAATATAATTTGAGACTTTTAATTAATTATACTAATTTTCTACGTTAATATGACATATTAGTATTTATTTAATTGACTTTTTTCGAAGTAATAATTCTGTTATAAGTTTCACAAAAATTGACTATTGAATAGTGTCAAAATTGACAAAAAAGAGTTTTTAAAACAAATATTATATTATTAGTTGGTATTAAATTCCTCAAAATCTAAGGTTCGTCCAAAGGACATATATCATGATAGGTGTATCATTAATGGAACACTTGGGGGTATCTTGGATGTATATAGTAAGTTTATTAAGTATATAATATAAAAATACAAAGAGACATTGTAAAAGTGAAACTAATTAACTAAGAGTTAATACTTAAATATAAGGTTAATATAATGACCCCAACCTGTATAAATTCTTCTGTTTAGTGGTTTTAGACCTATCCCCACCTTAACCTTTAAATAATCCACTTTGGAGCCATTATAAACCGAATATGGATTTATTATAAAATAATATTTCTAGCTTTTCCAAAGGTTCCCCTCACCCCTCTTATAAAAGGGCACTCCTCCTTCTCATTAACTCACACCTTCAAAGGCTTTTTGATCGTCCAAACTCTGCCCAAATACTCTCCCAACTTCCCTCAATACAACCTAGAGGACTTAGTGTGATCATAAATCCAACCTAAGGATCCCTTTTGATCAAATCAAAAGGGAGAACCCGAAGAAGAGGTAATGATTTCACCACCCTTTTTCAAGTTCTTTTCTTCTTCCACTTCTTCTTCCTTTGTTGTTACCATTATAAAATAATAACTTCAGTATCATATATATACTGTTATGTTATTATAAATATGGTACAACCATATTCACTATTCTATCCATCATTTGAATAACATGTCACCATACGTGCATACGTACGGCTTACCGTCTCCACGTCGTGCTGTAATTGTTATTCAATACATTATTATTTGGATGGTTATAATAATGATGTGTAACTCATGTAAATAATAAATATAACATGATAATGATTCTGTATATATTATATACCATCCAATTATATATTATTTTAATATCAAAATAATAATATTGTCGCTCGTGTGTACGTACGGACTACCGTCTCCACGAACGCGATGAGATTCATTCTCCATCGTATCCATTCAAGTATAATTATCATTTGATGATTTAAAAATAATGTTTAAGGACTTGATATAATTCTGGATATGAATAAGATACAACCTATCCATGATAAACATGGCTTACGTAACAAAACATATAAAATAAAATGAGTAAGTTAACACCCGAAACGACGATAATATTAAGATATTATTAACAAAGCAATATTAAAAGATCATATATGATATCATATTAATATATATGATTCTTGTATAATTTAATAACAATTATTTCACCATTATACAGGAGGTTAACCTACCCCCAACCAAGTAGAAGTACAAGGTAAGGGTTTATTTCGCAATCTCTTCATTATCCGAGGTTGTTTATATGTAATAATATACTGGGATCTCTTTATCATCCACATCCATGTTTCTTAAAAATGTATTTCAAAACATTTTTTACTATTTAATAGAATATGGGATAAAGTCATTTATACCCTTATTTTACTTTTTATAAGTGGTTTATAAAGGAATCTTTCCGTCGTTTTCCAAACAAGGTGCTCTTTAACCTTTTCGATAGAATTAAGGTAGGAATGTTGTTTTAACTTATACGGCGGGTGCGGATATTTTTCACCGTTATAAAATCTTCGAATCTTCCCTTAAAAGATTATAATAATATTTTCAAAGAAAATGATTTATTTTATAAATATATTACTCTTAAATGATTTAAAAATAGAAAGAGATATTTCTCTAAAAATAATTTTGATTTCATCTATGTCAACATCCTATGATGGGTTTTATGCTTATTTGAAGTTGATTTATTATGATACAAAACTTCTATATTGTATTGAAGGTTTTGTGATATGTTTGACTGTGGATGTTCTATTTTTATACCATTCATGTTTTATGGTGAAATTATTGACATTTCTTATGCTAGTTTTAATACGAATGTTTATGTTATGTTTAAACCTTTTCATATGGGAATGCATTGGACTTAATATGTGACGGGTGGAGCCTGCTATAGCTCCTCGATGCATCAGTAGGTCTCATGAGACAAACTAGTTTCTTGGAAAAAGTCCTTGACAAAGTCTTATTTGTAGTCTTGGCACGAGTCCTTGGCTATGTGGTTGTGATAGTCTGGCATTATGCATTCCAACATTATGAAAGTGGTTATTGATATTGCATGTGATTATTCGATTAGTAGAATATCCATGTGAATAAGTAAATGGAATTATTTCATTTTACTTTTGCCATACTATGTTGAAGTTCCAGTTTAAAAGGCTTTTGTTTTAGTTATACATTGCCTTAAATGTTTATTCTTATTTATGAAAGTTTCTTCTATATTTTTATCCTTACTGGGCATTTGAGCTCACCACTTTTCTATGTTTTATTTTTCCCAGGATGTGAAGAAGTAAATTATGAATAACCTGCAGGGATTTTATGAGGGTATAATAGTGTGGACTATAGAAGACATTATGTTGTTGTAGTAGTTTTTCACTTTATGATGTAATGTAAAACTTTATGAATATATCTAGTGTTTCCAAGGCTACTAAACCAATCAGTCTTTCGAGATTTGATCTTTCTTGTGATCATGCCAATGTTATGTAATAATGCACCGACTCTGGGTAACTGGGGTCGGGGAGTTACACTAAACCCTAACACCTTTAATGATAAAAACACATCTGAGACAAGAAACAATATCCACTTCCGTAGAAAACTAAAAGCCCCATCATTAGAACCTCCCAAAACAATAATATGAAACCAAATAGTGTCCAGTGTTTGTAGGAGTGACTATAATCTATAGAGAGGGAAAGGAAATAATGGAGGACAAGAAAGGTAGAATAAATGAGGAATTATCACATTGAATACACATGTAAATGAAATTGGGAGAGCTTGGAATCCATGTGAGGGGAAGAGGAGGAGCTCCTCAATGTATATCCCATGTTATACCAAATGATATAGGAGAATACTGTTTCCAAACCCATTTAAATAATCAATGGTAAAAGGGTAAAATAATTGTTTAATAAATTTTTTATAGGTCATCTGGTTTGCTTACACGGTTTACCAAATTTTTTGTCAACCAAGTGACAGCCACTACCTGGATAGACAATACCTACATAGTTCTCCTAAGAACCCGTATTATTTTGATTAACATTGTACAAACCTTGAAAAATGGAAATTTCAAATTAGAGATCCAACATACAAGCCTGTCGCATAGTTTACCAAACCATTTAAACGAAGTTTCATAGTACCAAGACTAAAAATAACCTTTATAGTATGACCAGGGGCTCACATAGTTATTACAAGACCATATACTGCCTATTCAAACAAAATGAATGATGAAACAAATAATTTAAAAAGTACTTATGTAAAGATAACCACAATATTTCACCCAAACTATGTTTGCAAATCATGCACAGAGGGAAAAATTATAGATTCTCCATGTTTTGGTCTGAATCTTCTAAAAAATGTTAAATTCCTCAAATTAAAAAAATAAAACAAAATAAAAGGTAACATTGGCATTTTGGTGTTACATTTCTCTATATCATATGACTTTATTTTCATAGATAATATATAGTAAAAAATATAACAGGAAAATAATTAATACTTACATTCCAATCCAAGAATTAGAAGGTTCAATGATAGTTAAAAGGGTCATTCGACCAAGAAAACATAAAACATGAACCATCACCAAAAGAGCTGCCAAAATTCCTTAATCAAAAACAATAATCATAGGTATCAATCAACAAAAAACATATCTAATAGAAATATATATAAAGGGAGACTAACAGGGTCACCCAACCATTTATAATTGATCTAAGTTGTGGTTTATCAAATGAAAACTCCTCCAATGAGAGCGTCATAGTAACTATGTCCTTCCATAAAACCAAAAGGGAAACAAAATAATTCCACTACCTATGGAAATCCTAAAACTATATTTTATCCAAGAAATAATAATCAACCAAGAGACACCATGAGCACCCTTGTTCCAAAGAACATGAAAGATCACATGATTAGGTATCAAAACGATGCAACACTCTCATACCCTAATCAACTAAAGTTCAAAAGACTGGTCACCAAATCCATCATGTCATAAAACATATAAAATAGGATTCTACAAAAGATATTCCTCAATGAAGTAATGATGTGGGATATAACATCATATTACATACTAAAAGAAATATAGGACTATAACCTCATACCTAGGTTACCCTCTCATGAAAAAATATTTAAAATTAAACCTACTCCAACCATGAAATAATAAAAACTGGTTCCCTACCAATCCTAGTCACATGAAGCACACATTCTAGCATTGCTAAAATAGTCATACATTGATCCAAGAATAATGTGGAATGAGAGAAACCAATATAGCCACTGCTAAATTAGAGAAACCAAAATAGCATTAAGAAGATGATACCCAATAAAAGTCACCTAAATTATATAAGTCACTAAACTAATTGAGAAAAAATCCTCAAAAATTACAATCACCAATAAAATATTATTTATAAGTAATTTACCCAACAAATAGCTTGGAAAAACAATGAATATTCTCCCAAATAAAACTAGTGGCTAATACTCCACCACACTATCAATAGGTATAATGATGCTCATCACTACACTTAGAGCCCAACCAAGAGCCGAGATCAAGGGAACAAGTACCTATAAAAACATTCAACTTCTTCTAAGACATTTCTAGGGTGGTTACATTATATAAGAGAAAACATAGACCCAAATCAGTCTTGTTTCCAAAATAACATAAAATGTTTCCAACCCACATGAAGAGACATGGTCTAAAACACTAAGAAAAAAGAAAACTCAAATTCCAAAATTCCATTTACTTAAAACCCGTTATATTCTTGAGGGAATCACAAATATTTTCTAAACAAAAATAATATTTTAAAAAAACCCAACCACATGAACATATAATTTATTTTAGAACCCTAATTACCTAAGATTAATAAAAAAACATTAACTGTGTTTTAAAAGCATGAATTTATTTATGAAACATATAGTCCACATGAGCATCTCCAAGATAAGTCTTCTAAAAAAATTCAGGACACAAACCAATTAATTCTCATTCAATGAAAATAATAACTCTTAAAAATCACTACAATGGGTTATAAGTTTACATAAAATTGAAGAAAATTTTGTTGTTAAAAACAATTTGTTTTTAATTTCATAACTAAATAGAATGTATTGAAACATAAATTTAAAAACAATCCCTTGTAAAATTGTTTTCATGAAATTCAAATCCATTTTATAAACATTACTAAAGGAATATTTGTAAACCAAAATTGGTTTTAGAAAATCCACCATTTTAATAAAAACCCTGCACCATTAGGATTCACGCCATAATTAAAAAATATATGATCCACATGTTCTATATATCAAAAGACCCACCTTTACTCGTCCTCACCATTTGGAATATCTTAAGAGCAGTCTAAACAATAAGAAAAATGAGAAATATTCCTATCATGACCACATCATTTTATAGGACATGGTACAATAATATAACGATCCTTTTAAAAAACTTGATCAAGTATTTGGTCACTTCGAGTTTAGAAAATCATCCAATACAACCTCCCACCACCATTACACTTTATGTTCCCATCCTAAAACCCAATCCAACTGTATCACCCATGATTTATACTATGTAACCTTTTCATTATTCTTTTTAAGTGTGTAAATTTTAATTGTAATGTTTGGGAGAATTTGGAAAACTTTTGAAATTTTTTAGGGGATTTTATATAGGTTCGCAATTGGTGCACAGTTTGGGGAAACCATGAAACACCTATAAGAAACCACTCACAAGGTGGAAGGGGATAATGGGGAGGAACACAGACGACACATAGTCTTTCTAAATCATGAGAAATCCAAGGAAAAAATAATCTTTGTTGGAAATTGGGTTTTAGAATTGTTATCATATGGTTTTGAAACTATACAATCCAACCATGTGATGTTAACCATTCAAGGTAGTGGAAAGTTCATGGTTAGCGCATGTTTTTCCAAACTGTTCAACTAACCATGCATGGGTCTAACGTGAGATCCTAAATTTATGGATCTCACTCGTTTTCCCCTATAACTCCCTCTTTTTCTTCATATGTGGCCCTAAATCTAGTTTCTCTTTTCTTAAAGGCAATATAAGTTTCTCTCATTGATCTGGAGGGGATCCAATGACTTCTCTTGGCATTTTAAAGCTGAATTCTTGTGGTGAGTTATCATTCTTGGTGGTTTTTATTATATCTACTTCTATATATCTCTAGGTTTCATATATATACACATTATTTGGTTAGATATATGATTGTTTATGCCAAATATGATTATAAATGTCATGTTTTATGATAGGGTAATATATATATAAAGGACCCTAAAACACCCTGAGAGGGGAGGGGTGAATCAGCGTGTCATCTTTTTATTTTAATCTGATGGATCTTGTTCCCATGTTGATGGAACCAGTTAAAAGATTATACAGAGAAAATGCAAGAAACAATCACATGCAAAAGGAGTACAATGTAAATTTACTTGGTTCACCACAAAGTATTGTTTCCAAGGAGCATACGCCAATAGGTTTTCGGTCATTCCAAAGTCCACTAATATTCAAAAGTTGTGGATTACAAAAGTTTAACACTGTCACTTTGATCTAGGTGAATTGCCTTTAAAAATATCTAGGGAGAGAACATTGTGTCCCTCGGATAAATTCCATTGACTCACCATTTCTAACATTTTTCAAAAAGAATATAAAATCAGTATATTGGCATGAAGGTCACTTTAACAATTTGGAATTAAATAATTCATCCTCAAATATAGATTTATGCTATGTTGAAATTCTCGTTTTCCCCTACTCATGTAATATACTCTTCTACATACCGTTCATTTGCAAACATGTCCACCATGAAGTTTGTTTCTTCCTCTGTGTACGCAATGTACCACGTAATGTGAGTACTCCATGTATTGCCTCTGCTAACCATGATCATGTACTACCTTCGCAAACCATTATTCGTAAAACTTATTCTCTGCATAATAACTCCACCTCCATGAACATTCTTTTGTGAACTATTCTTCTTCCTCTACATAATATCTTTTGTGAACTGTTCTACTTCCTCTACATATTATCTTCCTTGAACTGTTCTTCTTCCTCTTTGTATTGTATTTGGAAAACTATTCTAGAATTCACCAAATTTATCATGATCTCTAATAAAGGGATTATACCTCCTTATATAGGTAAATAGATATTCATAATTCGATAAACTATGATTTAACAAATCTTTGATATGACAATGCCTCTCCCACGTACTATGCATCTCCCATGAACCATTTTGTCTACATGCAATGTATAATGCCACTCCTCCCTTTGTGGAAGCCAAACTATTCTGTGAACCGATCTCCCCCTCATTTTCTCCAACTAAATTCCATCTTGTGAACTGTTTCTTCTATGAACCTCTTCACCTCATTTTTTAAAATGATACACCATCTCATGAACTGTCACACCATTCACATTTTGTGAGCCTTTCCACAAATCACAATCCTTCACTACGAACCATTTTTCATTCTGCGAACCATTCCCACAATATGGTTTGGGCACTTCCATTCCGAGTACCATATTTTTTTATCCAAAAACATTTCCTGCTATGTGTTTTGTGGTTTGATTATTTTCTGGAAAATCTTCTTTTTCCAAAAACAATATCTAGATTTAGTGGCCCAAAAATATTGAAATAATTTGGAAACTATGCTACCTTCAATACTGCTTTCAACCTCAATCGTAAAACCATATTCCTTGTAAACTTTTTGATAAACCCAAGGTGGATTGACAACAAACACAAAAAAATACTCCATTTCTTTCAAATAATAGCCTTATTTACAACAGTCTAAAGCGGTTTCATGTAGTTTTAACCTAGTTTAATTGATGTTTGAGTGTCATTATTTAATTCATCATAAAATATCAGGTAAGTGGCTTCACTCTCAACTCCTCTATTTATAACATTACTACTTAGTTTCAAATATTTTGGTTTATGTAATTTGATTCTGAAATTTATCTATAAATCATGATTGAAACATTATTTATTGATGGTTTGGGAAATTTTAGGAAGTTGTGGATTTGTTTGTGCAAAGTTATTTTTTTCTTGATTTTAAATTTTTATTTTTAAATATGGATTTTTTTATTTAAGAAATGGATTGTTGGAAAGGTTTTCAATGAGCTGATATTTTATTGAAATATTTTAAAATGATTAGTTTGAAATTGTTATGGAATACATGTTTTTGTTTGAGTTCATGTTTGAGGTGACCCTAAATAAGTTTTGGGTACCTGTTGGATACAAGGGATGTGGCCCAGATTAAGGGGTGTGCACTATTGTGACACAAGGTGATTGTAAAAGACACCGCTCTTGAGTTTTGAACATCCAAAGAAACATGCATATGTGGGTGTGTTGTGAACCATTAAATATGTATGCCAAAATAGAATGTCAAGTGATTAAAAGAATTGTTTATGTGCTTTCCTTGGAAAAATATTTTGATTTTAACTTCTTGTAATTGAAATTAATTATGAAATTGTTTTAAACTATTTTATATAAATTTTATTATATACATGTTCTAACATGATATATCCTAGGGAGTTGGTATGGATTTCATTGAGGAAAAACTAATGATCTTTAGTACTAACCCATGCTTTGGATCTTTGGTGCTTTTCCAGATATCATCTATCAAGATAAGGAAAAATGTAGAGTATCACACATCTATAACACTACTTTGTGATGCTTGGACTATTTGGAGGACTTGGAATGTAGATCTTGTTGGTTAATGTGAGTTATAGTTGTTTTTAGTCATTTTGAGTAAGTATAGTTTTGTCTTCCTCTAAGTACATTGATATTGTAGTCATATATAATAGAACTTGGTTTTATTTTGATATTGATAAATGAAATGTTTAGTTTTCTTTCACTGTTACCATGCCTCATATAGTGTTTTTTTGGTTATGGATTACTGGATTTTGTTTTATTATTAAAGGGAAAATCGTCTCACATGTGTATTGAACCCCTTCGACATTTATTTCCAGCCTTTGGCATATTGAGGATGTCACTTTAGGCCAAGTGATGTTCCTTCACCTTCTCAGGACATTGTAGAGAAGGAGTGATGTTACACCAACCCATAAAGAGAATCATACAATTCTAAGGAGGATAAATATACCAAGAAAATTGAATCTATCCCAAGATCAAATTCAAAATCCAAACCCCATTTACCATCATAACATAGGTGTCATCACAAAGGATGGTTATTAGGAACCCATTTAGAAACAACCACCCAAGTCCAGATAATAATCTTAATTCAATCATACTATATTACCCAAAATAGCCAGAGATTAAATCACGAGTCATGCACCCTATTGAAAAATCATTCCATTGATTCTATTTGTAATGAATCAGCCCAGGACTTCCATCTAAACCTGAGCTTGAATTGGCTCTCCACTATCCAGATGGGCATTCCCAATCCCTATAGGTTTCCAACTAGTGGGTGGGTCTCAATAATACTATTTGGGAATGGTTTTACCCTCATACGTCAATATGAAAATAAAAATATGTGGAAAAAATACAATAATGGAAGCCATACATCCAAAATAAATACATTGAGGAAGGCCAAAGAGGCTCGTACAACATCCCAAATTAAAATCATAAAGAGAAAAGGAACTTGAACTTCTCTGAAAACCACCACTAGTGACCCGTGTTTAGTCACCATATCCCACACATCCATCCATGGATAAACATAAACCAAATAATTCAAATTGATTTGGTTACCAAACCATGAAAAATTATATATTTCCATGAGCTAAAACCACCATTAAGTCACCACCCTCGACGAATTTGGATACCCCCATAAATACATTTCATAAAATAAAATTTTAAACATAATATGAAATTTGGTATTTCAAAATAATTTATAATTCAAATCCAATAATAATTTCACTTACAGATTTATAAAACAACCACCCGTTTATAAAAATAATAATGACTAAGAATTAAAACAAAAAAAATTTACATCATGGGAAGTGTTCCTTTCAACTATAGAAATTAGTCTACAATAAATTTTATCTTAATTTCAAAACAAAACCCTATAACCTCACTATTTTCATGTTAAAATTCAAGAAAAATTCATTTATTAAACATTATTTCTAAATTAAACATATAATTTTTCTTTAAAACTCACTTTTGAACAATTTAAAACAACTGGTCTAAAAGTAAACCAATACACACACTCAAAGTGATACAAAATTCACACATGAGAACCGATGAATCGAGGAAAAATAATACAAGAACATAACCAAGAAACATTTCCAATAGTTAATGAACTAGGAGAATGAAAATGAAACAAGAAATTAAACTGCCTAAAGAATTATAAAAGGGACCTAACACCATGGGTATAATCCCAAGGATTTAGTAATAATGATATGAACTAGTGAAAAGGATCCTATGTTGACACTATAAAACCTGTCTACATCTATATTATTCCCTTTTGATAATCTAAGAATAAATGTCCAAATATCTCTTTCGTTTGCATGGTAAGAAAAAGTAGATAGAAATCTCAAATGACCTATTATCCTCTCGACCCATGTGATGTAGTATCGTCGAGCCACATTCCCTATACATCTCACTAATAAAAACTAGGTATTTCCCTCATATAGGTCACCTAACATGATCTTGTGACTCAAATGAAAGTTTTAGTGAAGGTGAGAAAAATAAACTATCACATATTGGAAATATAAATAATTTAATGACAACACATGCCTCACCTCCTGTACAGTATCAAGAAACAACTCTCATATTTTAAAATTATTTCTCAAGAGGTATATAAATAAAAAATATTGTAAAACATCCCTTAAGGGATCTCATGCTATAATGGGAACAACAATAGTCACATGGGATTTTACATAGGGTATTATACATTTTTAAAACCACTTTACATGAGGTGATAGTTAGGCTTTAACAAAAGTGGTCAGAAGCCATTTGTTTCACACAATTTTAATACAACTTATCTAATATCATTTTAAAATCATTTATCAAAAAAATCATTGAAATCCATACTAGAAATCCATGAATTTCCATGAAAATCAATTTTGGAGGAAACACAAACATTTTCAAAATAAATAATGTAAATAGTTCCAAGAACCCTGTTAATTCAAAACCACACCATCCAATTTAAAAAAATAGATCAAAAAAATACATAATGGTCCAAAAACTTTTTTAGAATATAAAGAAAATAAATTCCCTTAAATTTATAAAAAATTACTTTAAAACATCAAACATATTTTTTAAAGGAAAAAACAATGTCACAAAACCAATTAGAATAGTTAAATGCCTTTGGAAAATCAACTAGGTTATTTTAATACATACATGGCATTAAAACTAGGTCCATGCCAGGTCTTTAAACCATATTTAAGCTATATAAAAACAAAAAAGTTTTTAATGAAAAAATAATTCCATATAGAACTATTTCAAAACATTTAAAAGATCCACTAAGGAATTTCCACAATTGATAGGAATTTAACAAGTCTATAGCCAAGCACAATACAATTTTATAATCCCTTCTATCATAATAAGGTCTCATAATATGCATATAAAATCATAGGAAATCATTTTAAAACAAATAAGACATTAACAATTTGTAATATAAGGTAATTATAGAGAAACACCTACCTCATTTCAAGAAACATCCTCTAAAACTCCTCTCTTTTGATAGTGAATTCATATCTAAGATAATAAATTACCTCATTTATCCACGATAACCCAATTTCCCATAATTAGAACCTCATAAAACCCTAACTTAAACATGTATAATGGTCACGATTTTATGGAGTGGGGAAACTTGATAGTGAAGGAATGTGATGATTGGAGGAGTGGAAATGAAGAAGAAAGGAGTGCATACTAGTTAGAATCTTCTTGAAATGAAAGGGAAAGAGAAGGGAACCCATAGAGGATAAAAATGAGGAGAAAATATATGTGTGCCCCATGCATGGATCAATTAGATAAAAGAATAGTCATAACCAAACACTTAAAATTGATGGGGGTAAAATGTTAAAACCAATCTTTAATAAAATCTTGGTAGTTTTCATGGACTGGTCACACTATCTTCTGAACTATGTGGTGGAAAATACATAAAAACCCAACCTCAAAAGGTTCTCCTGAGAACCTCACATAGTTTGAGTAACCATGAAAACAATAAATTATATAGAACATTCAAATAATGTAGCTAACTCACACACTTTTCATGTGATGTACCAAACAAAAAGGAATTATTGTGCCAGTACCCAAACTAAAATATGAACCTCACAGATTCCCCTGGGCTATTCATTTTTTGGAATGAACAATGCACTACCCATGTAGACTAACAATTCTTTGAACAAAAAAACTAAAAATGTACCAATGTAAATGTATCCCCTGGATTACCTAAATGATTGTGTGAAACCCACAAATAATGGGGAAAATCAATATTATCTATGTTTTAAGAAACAAATATCAAAAATAATAAACCTCTCAAACTAAAATAAAAAATATATAAAAGGAAACATTTAATTGTTGGTGGAAGACCTCAATATAGTTATTGTATTTCACCATGCCACAATGGAATATGGTATCAACTATTTCCAAAAAAATGGAGAATAAATAATAGAATCACCGTGTCAAAAAAAGAATATTGATTTACCTTATTTTTTATAAATAAGATAGCACAAATATTCTTAGATTCATGGGAGAATATAGAAGGGAATCGAGGGATAAGGGTTGTCCCTCATCCAAGTTAATTATTATAAATATGGAAACCCCAGAATAGGGAAACAATAAAGGGGTTGGAATGATCCCTCTACCCTTATATAAAAAATGCACCCTAGCTTCACCAGGTACGTGGTATACAATAGAAATCACACAAGAGACACAACAGTAGATACCCCACGAGTACCTCATAACCCTCTAGTGGGTATTTAGTGGTGTTTTATGTTTTTTCTAACTAAAAAACTAGAACCGAGTGCCTAGTGAAACCCAACCAGGTCACTAGTAGATATTTTAGTCATCTACAGATATCCACCACTATTTTATCAAAGTGTGAAAACACTAAAATAACTTAAAGAAATAAATAAACACTAAGAATCCAGAAAAAATAATTTACTATAGATGTCCCTAAATCTTAATTTCAATCCTAAATACAATATTTTAACCACCCCTACCCCTTATCAAAAAAATATATAAATTATTTTAATATCCCAATATGTAATGAAAAAAGTCAGAACAAATCCCCCAAAAAAATAATATTGTTGTCCCTAAGAGGTATCTAGGATGATTCAACAATACTAAATATGGTTATAGAAAAACACTTTTATTACTTAGTCTTGTTTATGACAGGTTATGGACTTACTATGAGTATGCATGATCGGGCTCATATGATCTTTCACAGAAAACCCTAGTTTAATACTATAAAAATATCTATCATCACTGTTACAATGTATTTGATTCCAAAACACCATTTCTGAACCTAATAATATGAAATATATATTCAGTCCTACTGTGCACTAACATTTTCGATCCAATCACTGATCAACCATTATACAGACTTATAATATACAAAATTATTCTTCAACCTAGAAAACATCATAGAACACATTATCACCACTCATCCCATTCACCAAAACATGAACCCCATCAGGTATCATATATAATTTTGGTACCGACCCCAACATATAAATTTGTTAACCTCTCATCATTCTAGAACTAATAACTAAAACTCATTGTCTACCAGTTATTCTTGACATCTTTACAAATCATGAAATCAACCACTCACCTACCTTATGCATTATTCACCCTTTAACAGATCAATTTGATAGCCTCAATTTCAGTTTTATCCATACAGTCTCCCTATATACATTATCACTCCAAAAAATAGATATTATGTTGTGATTCATCCCACAAAATCCATGCTTACAAGAATTTTCATCCTTGATCCATGAGTTCTATCTATGGGTTACACGATATTAATATTCCAAAGAGCCCTTTACTAATCCATCTTAACCTCAGCTGTCATTATTAACAACTAGCATGATTGGGTCCCTAAGGAAACATCAATTCCACCCATAGAATCAATTCAAACTCATCTAATTTGTCCTCAACCGTTTTCCCACATTCCCAAGAACACATGGAGTTATACCACATATTGTCTATAAAGAGCTTGACAAGCTCATCCAAGTCAATATCCTCCCCTATATAGGAATTTACATACCTACCATAATGTGGTTCCATTTTACTACATGGGATCCTTACATCCATCTTTTAAAATAGCCCACGTGAATTCCATATTTCCATGAAACCAACCCCGATCAACCATAGGTTAGAATTATAATCTACTATGGAAGTTTATTTAATCCCTTAAGGGAATAATGTTATTTATTTGAAAATATCAAGCAATATAACCACATATATAACCCTTCCCAAACATAATACCATGTGCCTTAATGATCCAAGATGTGCCTATTTATGGGATAGTCTCATTATATAACTACCCATAAAAGGCATCCCTTGACCACTTCTAGAATTCTAGGAGAACCTACCTAATATATTTCTCATTAAAACCAAGTTACTCACACAATAGTCACTTCTTATGAAAAATAAAAACCTTTTCTACCATCATATATTTCATCAAATATTTTCCACCCAAAAACGAAGTCCTAAATAATGTAAAAACACACATCCCAAGCACCACTTGTCACCCTTATCCTCAAGAACACCATGTATATATGGGTTTTCATAAATTATTTCCATAATCCTAAACCCTAACCTAATATAAAACTAAAATATTTATTTCTAAAATGAAACCGAAAAAAATTATATACTTATACATCACTAATTAGTATACATATATCTTATGTAGTACTGATAGAGATTATATCCCCATTTTACCAAAGTAAATTCCAAAACTCAAACCAAAAACATGATCTGGAATCACACAAAAGTGTAACTCTATACGTGGAGTGGTTACCCATGATCTTCTTAACCTAGGATGTATCTTACTATGAAAAAAACACATCATGTACTGTACTCGTCGATCCAACTAGAGAATGAAAATCAATTAACCTATACCATCCAACCATAATAAACTATCATAATTGTCATAAACAACAGAAATACCTTTTAACTAATCTAAATAACCTCAATAAAAGGAATATATCACCATTTAAGGGATAAATACCATTTTGACCAACTAAAGGGTCTTTAACCAGCCTACACCCCTTAAACGAGTACCATATTTCCCTAACACTCGTCATTTGTCCTAAAATAAGGTATCCACTACCCATTACTAACAACTATAGGGATATCACAGACCATTATCATAAATCTAATAACACTAATATAAAATAAAAGACACAAAAATACAGATCCCATTAATGAAAAAACATGGTAATATCAATTTAGGTTGTGATTATTTATAGATTATTGAGATATGAGGGGAGTATTATATATTGATAAAATGAATTATAATAATTGGATAATAAATTCAGTGGATATAGTTATTATGTTGGTTTTTTATTCTATATATATATATATATCATCGTATAACTCAATTATTAAATGGTGTTTCATTTGAGGTGAATTTTATTTCGAGGTGGTGGGTGATTGAAAACTCATGGAAGAAGTTTTCATGTATAAGAAATAAGTTTTCATTATAGGTAACCTAACCTTATTATGGTCATAAAAAACACATGTGAATATGGTCTAGGAAGATAAAACAATATGGAATCTTTGTACATTGTTGTTTCAGTTGGTCATTGACAAATTAATAAGTGCTAACAAAATCATATTTCAATGAAGTAAAAAATATATTAAGTAAACTTGGATATAAAATTTATTATTTTTGTTTCCTAATTCTTTTCAATTGATATATTTTCCTATTATAAATCGTGATTCTTTAAAACAGTGTGATTGAGGTTGGGTGGACAATGGGATATTAATCTATAGGAATGGAAATATGTCCTTGATTGTGAAATTGTTTATGAAAATGGAAAGAGATTTTTTGGAAATAAAAACATTGGTGACAACATCATGATTATATTATAGTGTTCATTTTGATAAGTCCTTGAAATGTTGAGGAGTAATATTCCAATTGAACTGAAACAATTTAGTTATTGAGTGGGTTTTAAATTGGGGAGTCCCACATTGTTCGATAATTCATGATCTGAGAAAAAAAACACTATAAATATTTAGGGGAGAACATTCCATGAGATAATTTACTTTGAGAGTGGTTTCAAAGTATTTAATAAAAGTTAAACTAAAACTATATACAACATGGTATGGTGAATAATGAACAGGTCATGTTCATTGAATAATTTCAAAATTTTAGAGGATCTAAAGATGTGGCTTAGTTGATAACTCACTGGAAACTTATACTTGTACTGTAACGTATTTAAACACATCAGTAGTGAATAATATGTCTTTAAAGAACCAAAGGATCCAAATAAAGGGGGTTATTTGAATATAAATTAGTGGAAGTTGATATTTGTAATTTGAAGTTGAAATTTAAATTTTATCCTACAGAAGAGTATCTGGTTATAAAAACCTATGATAAAATAAGGGTCATACATTATTATTCATGTGATATAATATTTAAGAATAAATAGTGGAAATATCATGGAATGAAGATTGATATAAACATTAGAAGAAGAATAAGAAGAAGATTAGTCCACACTATGTGGTTATGATTGAAATTCCATCATATCATCTCTTTAAAAAAAACTCTTATCAATGATAAAGGGATGAAGATAGTAATAAGCATATGAGGTAAATTGGAAAATATTTTTAAAAGAAACAAGAAGGTGAAACAGTATTACAAGTTAATTTAAATTGATAGGTATGAAGACATGCAGATGAATGATAATGAAATAGTAGATGATTTATTCACAACAAATAATGATGATTTTAGTACCATCATAAGTCTTGGTGAAAATTTGGAAGATTATATGATTATTGATATGATATTTTCTATTATCTTGCACCAATTTTATATAATGGTTTTAAAATATAATGATTGTGGTCACATTACACTCCCATTGGATAGTCAATAGATAATTAAAGTTTCTTATGAAATTTAAAATGGAATAGTCTTTAAGGTGAAGAGTATGGTTGATAGGTAAAATTATTTAAAGTGTTTTAATAAAAATATGAGTGGGAAAGAAATTGAAGTATATGAAGAAGAATTTGTTGATTAAGAATATGTTGAAGTGAAATTTTAAAAACTTATGTCCTTAATTTCAAGAATTATGATAAGATATGAAAGAACATTTTAGATAATTATTAAATTTGAATGTTTTTATTCGGGTGTTATTGGAAATTTCACAATGATTTGTCATGAATTGGAAGAAGTTGAATTTAGTGATTATGAGAATGATAATACAAAAAGATCTTCAATGAAGAAATAATATAAAAAAATTCATAGGGGAAATATATTTATATATATAAACTCAAGAAGACAAACTTATTATATATATTTGAAGGAGGTGATTGTAGTTTGGATGAAAAATATGAAAAGATGTCTACCTAGGTTAGTGAAAGGATTCTAATTTCAAAATATAATAGAGAATATGTCATAAGTCACGAGATCTATACTGATGAAAGTTATAAGAAGACTCAAATGTAGTTCATTCTACTGTTTAAAATCAAATAGTTTCTTGTGAAAATTTTTAAATTTAAAAAGAATAACAATTATGGAATAAGGATGTTCAATTATACATCAATAAATATATCTTACATTCCAAAAAATATTAATTTATAAAATTAGTATTGGTAAATTAAAGAATATTCTTCATGAAGATAATAAAATTTTGAAATTTTAAGTGGAATAAAATATTATAAAAAAATAAAAAACATGAAATTGTTCAAAAAATTAATTAATGTTGAAAATTAATTGAAAAAAATAAAATTCAACATTTAAAAGGTTTGTAGGAAGTTGAAGAAAGTTCAAATGAGAATATAACGTAATGAGGTAAAGTGTCGAAGAAAAATGAAAATAATTATTTCAAATAATTATTTCATTAAAATATTGAAAATGATCTTGGAAGTTTTAGTGAATAGTCTAATTTGAAATCACGAGTAAAGAATGAAAAATTTATGGTGAATAATATGGTTCTCAAAAATTGGTATATCATAGTAACACTGATTTGATATTAAAAAATACTAAAAAAGCTAATTTAAATGGGTTGGAATGAAGTATATAGATTAGAGGAAAGATTCAAGAGTCTTAAATAATTTCCACAAAATGGATCCAAAATTGAGTGTCAAAATATTGAAGAATATAAAATGTCAACATCTCTAAAATAATTTATTTTCATAGGAAAGTATAATTTTCGTGAATAGTAATGGATGTGTAGTGTTTTTGAGCACTTGGATAGAATATTTTAGTTTAATTTCCTATTTTTATATGATTATAAATTATTTAAGAGGAAAATATTTAAGGGAATTAAACCAATGAAAAGAATAAATGTTCAAAATAAATATGAATATTTTGAATTGAATGTTGAAAAGAAATTCCAACATTTTATGGATTTTGTGGAGGATGGGACAAGATCGGTGACTTTTCTGATAGTTTTCTCGCCATTCAACCTTCCCAAATGAAGATGAATTATAATACTCAAACTATTTATAATACAATAATGAAATGAAAGGATAATACATTATTTATTGAAGTGGAACAAAAAGCCTCCAAAAATAAACTTATAAGGATCTCCAATATTATAGGCTCCTCTTATATGAGAGTAGATTTAAATATATTGAAGGATGTTGAGAATTACATGAAAGGAACAGTGACCTATGGAAATGGTTTTTCACTCCAAATAATAGTAGTTGGATGAAATCATTTGACAAGACTTGATGGAATTAAAAAAAACATATTATTTATTGATGGTTTCAAATAAAATGAACTAAGAATTTACTAACTCTGTGTTGAATGCAATAAAGTGGTATTTTGCAAGAATGATTTTTTTGTAAATAATTTTAAGAAAAATGTTATTCTATGAGAATAAAACATACAATAAATAACTTGTTGCTTTTTCATAAATCTGAAAATTAATCTACTTGAGCATTAAAAAATAAAATAAATTTTGGATTGAATATTTTTCATTTTCGAACAGTATGTAAAAAATATTATCTAGGGAATTGGATCATTATTTATATTGATGATATGAAATTTTATAAATACTTAATGAATTAAATTTCTCATCAAGATGTATGTTCCAGATCTAAATATGATAAAGTGGATGTTTTTTAGTATACATTGGAGACTATTAACTCTAAAGATAGTAGACAAACTTTCCTACTCAAAAATAAGGATGGAGGAGTGATCTGAATTAAAAGATATCATAAAATGATAGATAAAGAAGGTGTCTTCATTTAAGGAAAAAAAATTTATGTTATGAAAATGAATAAGTAAATATAATCAAGAATATGGAATCTTTAGAATTTTATATTACTAATGTGGAGAAGAATATGTGTTCTCCTAATCTAAAATGGGATTTGAAAAACTATTTGGCTGATCAATGTTTTTTTCATTCAAAGAAGGAGCTGAATACCAAGTCATGGTAGTTAAAGAATAAATATCTACCTTTGTTGGTCAGAAGCTTTGGTATGGTTATTCCATTCCCTTTGTAACTTTTTATTTGGATATTTTTTTCCAATGGGTGTAACAACCCAAACTTTTGAATAATATTTTGTTTCCTAAATTTGTGGGTTATTTTATTTTGTACTCAGAAAAACTATATCATTTTATTAATGAAGTCAGTATAATTGAGATGAGACCTTTGGGTTTTGACCGTTATATGGATATTGGTCAATATTACCGTTCGAAACAATAATATTTTTTTAACATAATAATTTTTGTTTAAATTAGAAATAATAATTGATAACTAATGCAGAAAGAAGAGTTGATGGCCTCATCTAGTAGACTCGGGCCATACGATGACCATTTTTCAGAGCTTGGTAAGGAGATAGAATCACTATAATTTTCTGTGTACCAAGACAAACCAGATATTCAACATGTTAATCAATAATAGAATCACCTACGGAATAAATTCAAGTTGACGAAATCACCACTCGGGAAATGTTGTCCGAGATGCCATTAAATTCTATCACCATTGCGCACCTTACTCTTAGGTCCTATACAGGTTTTATAAGGTGTTATGTAATGAGGCCTTATTTACATTCTGTAATCCTTTTATATAAATAAAATTTTTATTTCTTATTATGGTAAAATAACCATCATTTTTAAATTTCAAATGTCAAAATTAATATAGGATGAATTTTTAGTTTTTTCTAAGAATTTTCATAGTATTGATGAATATTGAAAAAAATTAATATTTTAAAAGATTTTTTATACTTTAAATAATTGATAATCTGAAATAATTTTCAAGAAATGAAAATATACAGTTGTGATCAGTAAAAAAATTAGTGTCTCATAAGATCAACATAACATTTGGTGAATAATAAATTATGAATAGTTATATTACCCTTATGAATAGTAATATGACCAATGGAATAGAAACCTCACATAATTATAAATAGAATTTGGGCATCTTGAATGGTAATATGATATAATAGTATAATTAAACAATTGTTTTAGAAATGATTAGTTAGGTATTAGTATTTTGGGGGTAAATAGAGATTTTACTTAAAAATAAAATTTCTCATATTTATAAAATTATATTTATAAAATAGAGTCCATTTTTTAATTAATAACATTGATATTAGGTTAGGGTGAATTAATTGCATTTTTGAAAAATTTTTATTTTTCGGTGAATAGTAAAAATAATGTTTTTTGAGTTTTCAGTGTGTTTTATGACATCACAATGATGTAATATGTAATTTAGAATTATATTAGACTCATTTGGATTAAAATACTATATGAGGTGTCACAATTGGCCCAAACCATAGGCAAATACCAAGGGAAATCCCATGGTTTTTCAAAAACCACCAATGAGGCATCCCTTGGAAATTAATAAAATATTTATTCATTTTTGCTTTAAATACAAACCCATTCATTCATTACATTTATTCAAAATTCCACATAAACTAATCTCTGGTATATTTACCTCCCAATTATGCCTCCCAAGGTTCCCTCATGCACCCAATGTCCCGATATTCGAGTTTTAAAAGTTACTCTTCATGGTAAGGGAACCTTTCACCCTCCTCTTTTAGTCAAGACTTAATTTATGTTATGTCTTTTAATTTCCATTATTCTTATGTTGGGGTTTTTTATTATGTATAAATATTAATTTATATTTTATGTAGAAATTATGAGATTCCCTTATCACTATCGTCAACTAATTTTCTGAATTTTTAAGCGACATCGTTATGCTGCCGAATTTGCGTATGAGAATTTGAAACTTTTTTTTAGTCAAGTTCTATTTTATGTGGTATCTCTTGAAAAAATAAATACCATGTTATTATATCCATTTTATTCCATCATTATACTATATTATGACTCTATTATGTATTGGTAACCTCTTACCTCAATCATTTTATGTTTTCTTGAACCATGTTGCATAGCAGTTATGCTGTAGAATTTTAACCTCAAAATATATCTCTTTTTTTGAGAAATTGTCTTTTTCTATTTATGTGAATACCCAAAAATATTTCATTTACTGTGGTATTCATCAAGGCATTAAAATTATATATTTTATTCTAGAATATATATATATACAACCCTAATTTTCTTTCTGTGGTCTATGAATGACATAATGATAATGTTTTTAACCACTTTTTAAAACATCACTATTTTGGTATAAAAATCATATCTTTTATTCTATTTGGGTTATTTATGAAATTTTTTATTATGATATATGTGAATCACATGAAAATAAATAAATATTAATGTATATCATTGATATCACTCCAATGCATTGGGTAACGGAATTAATCTCTAGAGATGAAAAATTTTACGATACCTTGGTGAATAACCTTGGTAATATTTATGACACCTTATGGGTGGAAATTAGTGATATGCTTATGAATTTATTAATTAAATTTTTTATCCACATTTTAAAGAGATTATTCATGTTTCTATTGTTCTGATATGCCTCTTTCTCATGCCTTTAATATTTCCTCATGTTTTTATTTTTTTCTCTCAAGTTCACATGTAAACCTTTTTCCCTAATTTCCCTTACTGGGCCTCATTCTCAACCATTTATTTGATGAATGTCCCTAGGTTATGATATGAAGTAATTTAAAATAGGATGAACATTTCAAGATTCCTTTAAATAATATTTAAAAGTGTGTTATATTTTTTCACTTATTATGTACCTTATTTAAAATATACACGAATTTAAAGATCCTCTATTTGTAAAATGTAATGAAACTTTATGTAATAAAAGGTGGGGTTCCATAGTTGGTATCAAAGAATAGTTCAGTTATTTGTGGAAATTAGGATATGAAAACCTCATGAATAACCCTATATAAAAGTTTAAATATAGGAAAACTTCATTGTATTTTAGTGAAATATTAAGTTTGTGGTTTCCGAACAAATAAATCCCTATCTTGATACAACAAAGTGGATATGGATCTGGTGCATATGTATCTAGGTGTAAAACCTGAAAACACCGGTTTGAGCTATAATTTAATGGTAACTAGTGCATGAAGATGGGCCTTTCTACACTCCCAGTTTGTAACACCCAGGGGATATGTTTGGTTAATAACAAGTATTTATGAATCATTATGAAGAATTTATAGAGAAATGTAATTGATTTTAAAGAATAATATATTTAATCATGAAGTCTTATAACATAAAAATTCTTTACATATAAAATATTCCTAAATAAAATAATATTATCACTAAGGTTTTATTCTTTTATAAGTTGGGGGAATAGGAGGAACCTTTAAAATGGTGACCGCGATGGACAATGTGCTGAAGGCCCACTGATTGAACCTAGAATGGAAACATTCATGATAATGATGAACCAACTAACTCAAGTTATAAGAAATAATTTGATTCAAGAAAAGGGACTCATTTCAGTAGAACAGCCTCTATGTATCAATAAAAGGAACTCATTTCAAGAAAAGGGACTCATTTGAAGTCAAAAACATTCTATTGAGACCTTTATGTATCAACGAACACCAACCTTCAGTAGATCTACTGACCCATTGATTGAGGAACAGTAGATCAGCTCTATCAAAAAGATCTTTTCGGTGGTATGCTATTCCGAACAAGAGTATGTCACATTGGCTATTTACCTCTAAAAGGGAGAAGCTGATCAGTGGTGGGAACAATTAAAAACCTAAGGCCAGGAGTGGATGTATAAGTGATGAAGTGGTAAGAGTTCAAAGGGATATTATTCAATAAGTATTTCCTTCATTCAATGAGAAAAAATAGATAAGGAGTTTATTGAGTTGAATCATAAGAATAATGAATATGTTGGAATATACGAGATGAACTTCAAAAAAAATTCTCGTTACACCTCAAATTTTTTCATGGATCCTAATGGGAAGTTTGATAAATTCATTGGTGGAGAAAGACCTAATTTGTTAGAGAATCTATCTAACCAAGACTATGATAGCTATGAGGAGATCATGTGGTGTGCTATGAAAGTAGAACTAGAGTTCCGTGTGACATAGTGGTATCACAAATCCAATGAAAAGAATAGATCAATGGAGACAAGCTTAGGGAGGACCTTTGATCAAGGAATAAGACGCATGCAAGTTCAATGTCCCACATGTAATAGGTGTGGGAAGAAGAATTTGGGGAATTTCTTACTCAGGAGTGGGAAGTGATAAAAGTGTAGAAAATATGGCCATATTTCATGGAATTATCAGAGTGAGGTGAAGCCTAAACTTCCCAACACTAAATAAAAGGGAAGATGATGCAGGCCCGACCTAAGGACTAATGCTTCAAATGTGGATAGCTTGGGAACTTAGCCAATCGCTATCCGATTCCAAGGGACGTGGAGGAGAATCACCATCATCCTCAGCAAAGGCCAAGGGACCAAGGTCGTGCTTTTTCAGTCAAAAAAATTGATGTCGAATCTCAAAATGATGTGGTTGATGGTACACTTATTGTTCTCTCAATGTTATCAAGTACATTGTTTGATTCGAGTTCTATGAATTCATTTATTTCCTCTTTGTTTACAAAGAAATTAGAATCAACCCCAAAATTTCTAAATTTATTATTATTAGTCCAGACTCCTGGTGGGATTATCCAAGCATCCACACTGTTTAGAAACTATTTTATTTACTTTAGTAAGAACAATATTATCACAAATATATTAGTCATTTTCATGTTGTAATTCGACATTATATTATGGATGAACATGCTCTCAAAGTATAATGATAGGATCAGATGTAGAACCACGGAAATCTTAGTAGTCTTGAATTGAAATCCCACAGTTATCTTCCATGGAGATATTTCTCATCCAGTGTCTTTTCTAGAATCACAACTTATCACCTTATTTATGGAGTTGATTTATAAAGAAGAATACGGAAATTAGAGTATAATGATGGAAAATTTATCCATCATCAATGAATACATTTGCGTATTTCATGAGGAGTTACCTAGAGATCCCTTGAAAAAAGAGGCAGAGTTCTCCATTGAACTCGTACCTAGATCTCATCCACTATCAAAGACCCCGTATAGGATGGAAAATGGGGAGTTGGAATAATTAAATAAGAAACTAAAAAATATTTTGGAGAAGGGGTTTATCTGATCAAGTGTGTCTCCTTGGGTAGCACCTATTCTCTTTATGAAGAAGAAGGATAGATCAATGTGGCTCTGCGTTGATTATAGGGAACTAAATAGGATCATAGAGAAGAAAAAATACCCTCTTCCAGGAATTGATGACTTATTTGATCAACTTTGTGGGGGCTCAATTCATCTCTAATATTGTTCTTTAATCTTGTTTTCATCAATTCATAGTGGAGAAATAATATATTCTAAAAATTTCCTTCCAATCAAGATATGGGAATTATGAGTTTGTTGTTATTCCATTTTTTCTTTACTAATGATCCTTATGTTTTTATGGATTTGATGAATATAATCTTCAAGGACAACCTTGATAACTTTGTGGTCATTTTTATTGATGATATTATGATATATTTTAAAAGTTGTGAGTAGAATAAGTATCATCTAAGTGTTATTTTTCAAACTCTACAGATGGAGGGGATTTCTGGAAAGTTCAACAAATGTGAATTTTGGTCACAACATATTTCATTCGTGGGGCCCATTGTAACCAATGAAGGAATCATAGTTGACCCTACACAAGTAAAGGTTGTAGAGGAGTCACCTTAGCCTAAAAAAATAACTGAGATTCATAGTTTCCTTGGATTAGATGTATATTATAAGAGCTTTGGGGAAAATGTTTCATGACTTTATAATCCACTAACCAAATTAACTGGAAAAGGGGTTAAGTTCATCTGAAAAAGGAGTGAGAAAAGATTCCAAGAGTCGAAGAAGAGATTGGTTACTGTACCATTTTTAACACTACCCTTAAGAGAGGATACAAATACTTTATTTTAATCAATGAATCTATGAAGTGTCTTGGGTGTGTCCTCATGAAAAATGAAAATGTGATTTCTTATGCATCTCAATAGTTGAAGAATAATGAGCTGAACTATCCTACACATGATCTAGAGCTTGCTGTGGGTTTTTTTCTCTGAAGATATGGAGGCACTATATTCATGGGAATAAATGTTATATATACATAGACTGTCAATGTTTGAATTATACTTTCAAACAAAATTAATTGAACATGATATTGAGTAGATGGTTAGAACTCATTAAATACATTGATTGCTCAATTTATTATCATCCTGGAAGAGAAAAAAAAGTTGTTGAAGCATTAAGTAGGAAAGACCTATTGTTCTTCCAATGAAGAATATTCAAAGAGATCCCTTAATCAAAGACCTATTGAAACTGGACGTGGTAATTGTAAGGTAAGGGACATAATTAACCCTATCACAAATAATTTCTCAACCATCATTACTAGTGAAGATCATGAAATATCAGAAAGAAAATCCTCTATTATAGAAGAAATTTGAGCGTGTGAAAGATAGGAAGTTTCTTATGTTAAATATTGATCAAGAAGGTGTATTAATATTTTGTACCAGACTATGCGTTCCTTGTATTCATGAAATAAAGAAGGATATTATGGATGGATATCATAACTCATATTATCTATACATTATGGATTCACAAAAATGTATAGGGACCTTCGTGATCATTATTGGTTGGCTGATATGGAAAAGGAGATTACGGACTACACTACACGGTGCCCTGTATGTCAGTAAGTGAAGGCAGAGTGAAAAATTCCTAAATGGATATTACAACCACTACCTATACCAGCATGGATGTGGGAAAATATCACTATGTACTTTTTCACTGGTCTCCTGGTAACTTAAAAAGGAAACAATGTGATATGATTTATAGTGGACTGTCTCACCAAGACTTCCCATTTTCTCTTTGTTTGGGAAGATTTATCTATTGATCAAATTTCCATGATTTATGTGAAGGAAGTGTCAAGGCTTCATGGAGTGCCACTCTCTATCGTATTTTATCATGATCCTAGGTTCACATCAAAATTATGGAGAATTATTAAACATGATATGTGCACTAAATTTAATTTTAGTATGACCCATCACCCCCAAACTGATGGAAAATCTTTAAACACTTGAGGACATGCTGAGAACATGATTAACATAATTTCAAGGTGGATGAGATCAATATCTCCCATTAGGTTAGTTCTCTTACAATAATAGTTTCCACTCGATCATTCAAATAGAACCCTATAAAGCTCTATATTGGATGTGATGTAGAACTCTGACTTTTTGGGATGAAGCTAGTGAGAGAAAGCTTCTTGGGTTAGATCTTGTGCTGGATATGACAGAAAAGGTCCATGCCATCCAGCAACACATTAAGTCTGGTCAAAATCGACAAAGAGCTATGATGATAACGGTAGGGACTATGAGCTTGATGTTGTTGACAAAGTCCTTCATTAAATTTCACCTTGGAAGAGAGTCATGAGGTTTGGGAAGAAATAGAAGATCTTCCCTAGGTACATTGTCCCCACTGTAATCCTTTATCGCGTAGGAGCAGTGTTCTATTAGCTTACAGATCCTCAAAATCTAGAATTTGTTCATGCTTTCTTTAATGTATCCCTCTTGAGGAAGTATATACTTAACCATTCATATGTACTAAATCCATAAGTGGTAAAATTAAAAGATGACCTCTCTTATGAGGATCATTCGGTGGGGGTCTTGGATCATAGAGAGAAAGATCTATGCAACAAGACTACCCACCTTGTTAAAGTGTTGTGGGGGAACCACAAATATTAAGAAGAAACATGGTAACTAGAGGAGTCTATGAGGAAGAAGTACACAAACCTTTTCTCTTTTGAGGGTAAGAGTTGAAATTTTAGGGACGAAGTTTCTTCAGGGGGAAAATGTAATGACCCGAACTTTTGAATAATATTTTTCTTCTTGAATTTCTGTGTCAGTTTATTTTGTACTCAACCAAACTATAACATTTCATTAATGAAGTGATTATAATTGAAATTAAACCTTTAGGTTTCAAAAATTATATGACCATTGTTTCATATGAATGTGGAAACAATAATAATTTTTTACATTGTAATTGTTTTTTAAAATATAAATAATAATGGATAAATAATGAAGAAAGAAGAGTTAATAGCCTCATCCAGCAGACTCGGACCATACAAAACCCATCTATCAGAACCTGGGAAGGTGGTATCATCACTAGTCCTTTCCCTGGTTCATGACCAAGCTGAGCTTCAATATGTTAGGCATCAATGGAATTACATACGGGAGAATTTCAACCTGATTGAAATCGTCACTGAGGAAATGTTGTCTAATATACGCCAAGATTTTATCACCATTTCACACTTTACTATTAGGTCCCATTCAGGTGTTATAAGGGGATATATAATAAGTCCTTAGTTCATTTTTTAATCCTTTTGTATAAATTAATGTGTAAGTTCTTATTATGGTAAAATAACCATCATTTTTAAATTTCAAATGTACAAACTAATATATGATGATTTCTTTTTCTTAGAAGTTTTATATTATTGATGAATATTGATAAAAAAGCGTATTTTAAAATATTTTTTATACATTCAATAATGGATCATGTGAAATAATTTTCAAGAAATGAACATATATAGTTGTGATCAGTATATTATTTAGAGTTTGATAACATCAACATAACATTTTGTGAATAGTAATTTATGAATTGTAATATTACACTTATGAATATTAATATGAAAAATGGATTAGTAACCTCACTTAAGTAAGTAAAAATATAATTTGGTCATCTTGAATGGTAATGTGATAAAATAGTATAAGTAAATAAAATTTTTAGATATTATTAGTTAAGTATTAGTATTTTTCGTGTAAATATTGTGTTTACATAAAAATTAAATTTCTCATGTTTAAAAAATTATTTTCATAAAATAGAGTTAATTATTCAATTCAAAAAATCAATATTAGGTTGGCATGAATTTATGAGATTTTTATAAAATGTTCTATTTTTTGGTGAATATTAAAATTGCAGTTTTTAAGATTTCAGTGTGTTTTATGATAGAATAATGATATAATAAGTAATTTAAAATGATGTTAGTCAAAATTGGAATTAAATATTATATGATTTTTATAATGTTTCCAAAACCATGGTAAAATACCTTGGGAAATCCCATTGTTTTTGAAATACCACTAATGAGGTGTCCCTTGAAAATTAATAAAATATTTGATCGCTTTTTCTATAAATAACAACCTATTCCATCATTAATTTCATTATAAATTCCTAAATTATAAATCTATAGTATTTTTACCTCCCATGTAGTTCTCAAAACTTTCCCTAAAGCTCCCATGTTCATGATCTTCAGGTTTTAGAAGTTACTCTTCCCGGTAGGGTAACTTTCACCCTCCACTTTTAGTCAAGACTTCATTTATGTTATGTATGTTAATTTCGATTTCTCTTATGTAGATGTATGTTATTATTCATCCTTATAACTATATATTTTATTTCCAAATTAGGAGATACCCTTATCACTCTCATAAACTGATTTTACGAATTTTTAAGCGACACTGTTACGCTACCAAATTTTCATGAGGGAATTGGCACCATCCTTTTTTTCTTTCAAGTTCTCTTTTATGTGGTATGTCTTGAAAATTTTCATAAAATGTTATTATATCCTTATTATTCCTTCCTTATATTGTATTATTAATCTCTTATGAATTTTTGACCTATGTCCTCTCTCTTTTTAATGTTTTCTTGAACCACTTTGTATAGTTGTTGTACTGATGAATTTTCATTTCAAAATATCCTTCTTTTTTCAAGAAATTCACTTATTTCATTTCTGTGAATACAAAAAACTTTTTCATGTCTAGGGGTATTCATCATGACATAAAAATGATATATTTTATTCTATAATTTAAATACAAAAAACTCAAATTACCTTTCTTTGGGTTATGAATTACATAATGATAATTTGTTTAATCACATTTTAAAACATCGTGATTTTGATATGAAACCCATTTCATTTCATCTCTTTGGGTTATTTATGAAATGTTCAATGATGATATATGTGGATCAAATTAAAATAAATATATATTAAGGGTGATACTTGATAGTGCTCTAACGCATTGGGTAATGAAATTAATCTCTAGAGATGACAAGTTTTACAATACCTTTGTGAATAACATTAGTATTTTTTATGACACCTTGGGGGTGCACCCTAGTAATATGCTTATGAATGTATAAATTAAATGTTTTAGCCACATATTCAAGAGATTATTCACGTTCATATGATCATGATATTCCTCTTTCTTATTCCTTTATGATATTTCTTCATGTTCATATTGTATTCTCTCAATTTCACATGTAAATGGTTTTCCTTATTTTCCCTTACTGGGCCTTATGTTCACCCTTTACTTTGATGTTTGTCCCTAGGTTATGATATGCAGTAATATAACTTAGGTTGAACATTTCAAGAATCCTTTCAATAGGATTTAAAAAAGTTTTATATGTTTTCAAGTATTATGTACCTTATTTCTGACACACTATACTTTAAAGATCCTATGTTTGTAAATGTAATGAAAAGTTATGTAATAAAAGGTGGGATTCCATAATGGGGGATAAAGGATAATTAAATCCCTTTATGTTAATAATTAAATTTATTTACAAATGAGGTGAAAAACAATATAGGGGATAATCTAAAAATATTTTTTTAACACAATAGGGGAGAGATATCTTATTTAGAGGGAAAATATATTTAAATGAGTTTTTTGAAATAGTAATGTTTTTAAGTTAACATGTTTTTGTGAGTTGGAAACTATTCTAACAGGTTTTGTGATAACAGAAATAGATACTTCTTTCACATGGGTTCAAAGAACAGTTTTTTAAAGTGGAAGAAGATATTTAGAGAAAGGTTATACTTGTACTTGCTGGGATCAAAGACATGGTAGCCTTAATGATATTAATATGGAGAAAGACCAAAATAGAGTAGAAGATAAAATGGTTTATTATATTAGTAAGTTATTTTTAAGGAATAAAAATGGTAGTGAATATATTATAGTCATTTTATGGTGGAAATTTATGGAATCCTGTGAAAAAATGAGGTGGTTTGTTACTTGGAACTAAAATGTATTGATTGTTCATTGAGGTTCAAAATGGGTAGTCCCATGCCATGGAATATGTCATGGTGTAATAAAAATATTCCTATCTAAAATATAAATGGGGTAACACATCAGGGAACATGGGATTTTTAGCGTAGTTTTAAAAAAAAATTAGAGTAGTTTAATTGAGATAGAGGACAACATATCACTGTGAAGAATTAAAAAAACATGGTTAGTGAAGATATCCAGATTTTTGAGTGGGTATGACAATGTTTCCTAGTTGATGACTCAATATATACTCATACTCAATCTATAATTTATTTAAACACATCAATGATGAATAATAGGTATTGAATGATCAAAATTTAAAAAATGTAGCAGGATTAGTTAAATAGAAGTTAAAGGAAGTTGTGTGTTTGAATTTGAATTTGAATTTTAAATTAAAACTGGAAATTAAAGAATAATCTTTAGATATGGAATATTAATAAAAAAATATGTACATTACATGATTATTCATGAGGGATACTATGTAAAAGAATATAGTCGAAGATATTGTCTAGTGAAGTGTGGACAGAAATAGAGGAAGAATAAGAATGGTACACACTTGGTTTGTCTCTGATCCTTACACCAATGTTTTTTATTAATGAATAAAGAATTAACAAAAAATTTATATCATGAAGATGTGCAAGACCAATATACATTACATCAAGGTAATCAAATCGTATTAATAAATAAAATCCATTCATCATCAAAGTACTAGAAAACAATGCAACTTTTTGAGAGGATTTTCATAAGATAACATTATTGACATTATTGTATTATGACTTAAGGATATAAACAGATGGTTTTATCCACGATGTGGATTATAATTTATCGTATTGTATTTGGTGATTATGTATCCTTCCATGTATTAACTCCCATTTTGTGTAGTTAACCCCGTACGTAGGGTGTTCTATTTTATGTTTTATTTACTTGGAGTTTTATCCTTAATATAATGAGATCATTCAATATAATAATTGAGGAAGTTTGATCTTATAAAAATTTATAAAAGGTAAAATGGAATAGTATTCACTAATTTACCCCTAGTGAATCCATACTGTGTTTGGTCTATAAAAACACTATTTTTATTTAAATTAATTAATTCTCTAGTAATTGGTTACTCATGAAAATAGTGGTTAACATATAGTTGAAAATGTAATTAATAAAAAACTATATTCATCCTTTTTTTCTCAAAGAAATCCATTTTAACAGTTTTTGGAAACTATCTACCCACTTTTAAAAAAAAATCATATCTGTTAATAATTAGGCATATGTATCGGATACCTATATGCCTAGTATGTCGCATAAACATATGGCATATATCCATAATGTAAAAAGATTAAACCATATTAAAAACTCACTCTATAACATCATACTACAATCTACATCTCAATCATAATGGTGAAAAACAATGAAGAATATTCTCATCCCTAGTAACTTAGAATTTTCTTCTGTATGGGTTAGATATTCCCCTGTATAAATTCTTTCCAAATATCTAACAATATCATTCCTATAACTACCACTATAAAATTATTAAATATCCAAAAACTATGCTATGATTCAATTTTTTAATGATCTATAATGAAAACATGACTGTCAGCCAAAGCTATAGGACCACATGACCTTATGCTAACCTCTCTATAGGTCAGATTCATTCAATTATTAGCAATATTCTATAAAAAATTTAGGAAAACTATACTCTCAGTATAATTATAATTAATAATAATGAAACAAAAAAACAAAATATAATATCTGATTAAGAACATTGATTTATAATTAAAGTCCATACATGAAGGAAAAATAAAGAATAACATGTTAAACCATCAATGTTAGTCAGGGTCATCGTAAATCTATAATTAAAGGGTCACCCAATATAATAAAAAAAATATAATAAATAAAATACTAAAATAGTTGAGATATCTGCATAACTCAAAGTCTATATTTAGACCATTCTCTTAACCATCCATCTATTAAATCCAGTAAAATTTCTCTTAAAAACAATTAATTTAAAGTGAAACAAAAGGGAATGCATGCATACCATGAACTCTATATAGTGTGGGAGTATATAACTCAGTAGGGACCACAAGTGTATCCCTTATATACACCATCATATAATGTATAAGCATGTATGAGAAAATAACCCAAATATTATTGTAAAACTTGCATAAAATAATACCGAATCATCATCCTGACCCTAACATATTCATGTAAAGTTGTGAGAACAAGTAATCTCATTCCACAGACCTTTACCCATTACCCATCACACATGATTTGGTACTAGAAAAATCCCACTACCCTCTCACTCATGTTTAGGATTCCCAAATAATTCTAAAAAACAACATTATTACTCTTGGTATTAATTAATGATGAATCATCATATCAACATCCTATCACTCAATGTGATGTATCATAAAGAAACTCATTCTTACACATAAACATTCAGGGTTTGGTCCTATCTAATTTCATCTACCTTATCCCTATTACTTATGAAGATTTCTTGTAACAAAGTCATATACCAATAACCTATCACTTGGGGATAGGGTCACAACCCAATATCATACCAACACACTATAAATTAGGGTGTGTCTTCATAACTAAGTATACTCCTTATATCTTATCACTCAAGGTGAGGTATCATATTGAATCCTGACCATTGACCTCTTAATCAATATTGGGTCTCAAAACTGATCCTCAATCACTACCCTCTCACTCATGGTTGGGCATCAGAACTAAATAACATGAAATATGATTCATGACACTTATGTCATCTCAGGGTCTTATTACACACTCAAACTTTACATCTCAACATCTCATATCCCATAATTTTCCATTACGATTACCCCTTTATATATCCACTAAAGAGATCCAACTAAACATAAATTGATGTTATACAACATCTATTTTTAGATCATACTAAACCATAATCTTGACCCTTAGTCCCACCTCGCCACACAAAAACACTGAAACTATTTCATCACTCGAACTAACCATTAGTGTCTCATGTAAACCCATACCAATCTATAATCATATCACCAGTATATCATTATTAACCTAAAAACACCAATGAATATCACAAATTAACCAATCTCCATTACAATACCTACCATCCTAGAGTCCACTCATGGGATAACAAACACATCAATTTTGTTTACCAATAGGAATCATATTTCCTACCAGAACCAACTATCAATGGATCTACAGAAGTATCCCATACTAAATCCCTGCCTGACACCCATTACTAATTGAGTTGTATACTCAAGAGATCACATGTCCACGCATTACAAATGTTATGTTCTACCAAGAACACTCTAGAGTGCAGTTACTCACTCCCACAACCACACCATATAGATATTCCAAGCCCAATGTTTCACTATATATCACTAATGTAACACCCTAAATTATAGTTTAAAATAATAATAATTTTTATATCTTTCATAACATGAAATAACGATCATTATGTGAATTTTGATATACTATAGAAATAATATTATTTAAATATGAATGCTATAACCAAGAAGTTGAATTCATTAGTATAAATATGAGCAACCTAATTATGAAATATATGTACAATGAACCTAAAAAATATAAATGTATTGATTAATTATTATGAAATAAGCACTCAATTTTTAGTGATTCCATTTTATACTACAAAAATATAATTTCTTCAAAAACTTGTTTTTATTACTTTTGTTAGTCAATATTACTTTTATTTATTAAAACATTTAGAAATTATATTTTATAAAAATAATAATATTTTTTAAATCATCACCTAAAAATTATCTTATGGTGAAATTTTAGGAATTACCTATAAAGATTAATTATTAAAGGGGTATTAAAAAAATACAGATTTTAAAGAAATCTATATTTTCTAATTTACTATTTAAAAAGCCTGATTCTATTATAAATTTATTTTAAAATTTAATCAGTTTCTTTTTTTAATCCTAATATGTATAATTTAATTATATTCTATAGTATGCTTTATATTTGAAAAAAAATTCTTTTACTTAAAAATGTATTTTTTTTTGAAAATCATTTTCCCCACGTTTTGCGGGGTTTTTTAAATGTAATTACTACCAATTTATAGGGATTGAATTTGATAACATCATTTTAGTATTTGGAATTAGTGTCTCTAAATTTGGTAAATAATTCAGCTTTATTTTTTGAAATTATAAATAGTTACTGTGGTAAATATTGGTCACCTTAGTAAGGGTAAATCATTTAATTAAGGTTAAAAATTATTTGATATGGATTTGAAAATAAATATTATAATTTATTTATTTTAATTGAATGAATTATTTCATATTTAATAATACATTATTCAATGATATGGAAATTGTGTTCTATTTCTCTTTGATAATGACCTTAATATTATTTTAGCTAAAGAATAAATTCCAAACATCATTATCTTTGTTTCAATAATTATAATAATTTTTCATATGGATAAAAGGAGTACATTTTCAATTATGAATTTTTATTTTATATATTAAAAAAATTATCTTGGAAATTTATTATAAATTTTTAGTGATGTAATAATTAAATTTAATTCTTACTCAAACCAACATGTAGTAGAAAAATCAAGTATATGATTTTAAGAACCTACAATGTGATATTTTTTGGATAATTTATGGTGTAAAAAGAATGTTTTGCGGTAAATATACCATATTATTTATTTTTTAAAATTTTATATTTGAAAAAAATTACTATCATGATATTTTTTAAATGATAGTTATATGAATAGTCATGAAAATGACTATAACCATATTTTATGTGAAATAATATTTCATTTAATTAATTAAATTTCTTAAAAATATTATCTTTAGGGAATAGAAATCTATATTTTCTATAATATCAATCATTTTCCACATTTGGGTCACCCATTCATTTATAGTTACTTTCTTGAGCCCTAAAGAGTAAAAACATTGATATTTTGGTAATCATCAAAAGTGTTAATGGGAGTTAGAAGTAAGTGGTAAAGGTTAAACAATTACCTAAATTTTGTAAAATTTTATTTGATGGGATTATTTATATATATATTAATCATATATTTCTAATATATAACTTGGTTTCTACTTTAATAAGAAAATTGATTTAAATTAATTTAATACTTTAATTATTTCTAATAGTGCCCCCCTCCTCTGTTATATAAGGACACCACGTATCCTCTCTTCCTCACACATATTAAACTACTTACACTATAAAATCCATTCCAAAAAACATTTTAAAATTCAATATTTATATTATTTAGGTTTTAGTTTTCTTAAAATACAGTCCATAAGGTCTTTAAGGGGATATCCAAAGAGGTTCTTTAAAGGGGAAATAATCACCTTAATCAATCATTTTTATTTTAATTCTTCTTATAACTACTTTATTTATATTATTACCATTAAAATATAATAAATTCTTTATATATAACATAATGATATTTTGTTATGTTAATTTCATAACCTTATTTATCTTCTTTTTCTATCAAATGGGAAATGGAAGCATCACTCATGCGTACATGTAGACCACCACCTCCATGAATATCTATGATTCATTTTGAATCACCTATTCACATAGTGGTTTATAATGATATATTTAAAAAAATATGATATTTATTATTTAATTAAAATTTTGTAATTATATAATTTTATTTTTCTTTGATTCCTTTTTTCATTAGCGAATGAAAACATCTTACATGAGTTCGTATAGAGAACCTTCTCCATGAATGGTGTAATTCATTTTTAAATCTCTAACTTTTATGGATGATAATAATTATATATATATAATTCATATATATGATACTTATTTCATGAATAAAAAAATGAATATGGTGTAACCCTGATCTAGATCTTATAACATATTCTTCTAACCTGAGAGTTATATGGAAAATGAAATAGTTAACACCAAGAAATGATGATTTTAATAAGTAATTGTTGATAAATGGTTGTTGAAAGGTTATAACTGGATAATATATGATATTTTAATAATATTTATATTCATCTAGTATAGATTTTAATAAATTAAATAATATATACACGAGGATAGATCACTTACGAATCGTGTAAAATATGATCTAAGGGTTTCTCATCCCACTTTTATTTCTTTGAGAAATATACCATATTCCCCCACTTGTTTCCATTTTGTGGTGTATTTACTAACTATTAATTTGATTTAATATTATTTTCATGAAAATATTGTGTATTTAGAATTTTATATTAGTCATTATCTTTCATGATCTTTTTATTTAGAGATTAGAAAAGTTCTGAGGGTTCTTCGTCTCAATATTGTTTTGTTGAGACATGTTTAATGTTATTAACCTTTTTATTTTTATGAGGTGTATATATTTACCCTTTTATAAGTTATATCTTCTATACTTATTAATACTGGTGTTTATTTTTAAAATTTATATTATATCATCTACTAGGATATCATTCAGATGATACAAAATTGGTAAGGATTTATCATCTCAAATCATCTTCTTTGGGACATATGTTATGTTGTGCACATATATTATTTTTATAGGTGTAAATACTAAACAATTTACATTTTATATAATTAATATATATATTTTAATTATACTTAAATAATCATTTGAATTTATTCTTTTATGGATCATACGATTTAAAATTTACAGTAGTGTTAAGGGTTGATTCATCGATCTCACACTTATTTATGATAATTTATATTTAAATTTATATTTGTGGAATTATATTATTAAAATATTCTAATTAACCATTTATTTTATTATCATCTACATAATACTTAATTTTTCATATTTTCTTCTCATTTTCCTCACTTTGGTATTCAAAGAGAACCGAAATAATGTTTTTATCAAAAACTGACCTTATTCTCTTTATGGTTGGGAATCTATTTCTTTCATCTCTATATTTTCTAAAATGTTTCAAATAATGTTATTTTATTGGATCTAATTATTATTTCAATTCATTTTTAAATGTGTTTTAATTTTTTAAAAAATTAAAAAGGAATCTTGAGATCATTTTTTGACTGAATCACTTTTTTACCTTTTATCGAAGCGTGAAAAGGTTTTTTGGCATACATTACAAGAGAGAATTTTACCACAATCACGACCTATATTTTATTTATAGATTAATTTATGATTTTTCATTATTATTTTCAAGGAAATTAATTTTCCCAATATTATGGGAATTATTAGATTTAAATATATCAAAACAAAATATTGTTTTCAATATTTTTAATGAAATATTTTGAATATTATTTTAATGATATTTTTCATATAGGAAAATATAATTTGATGTTTCTTAAAATCTGCTGAGGATATTTTATTATGACTCTATATATATTTTTTATTTATGTTATATCATGATGTGTTAATTGAAACGAAACTTGTTTTCTTTCCAGCGTTCGATTAACCAAGATAAATTCACTTATGATTATGATGATGAGATGTTTATGAAATCCTTATATTATCTATAGGATATGATTTTATGATATGATGTATGTGTTGTGATATTGTTTCATACATATTAATATTTTATTATTATGTGATGGTTGGGATAAAATTTATATACCTTTCCAACACATTGGGTAATAATGAAAAAGGTAACAAGGTGGAAGTTACTCTTAAGAGAATGTTGAAATTTACGGGGTATGATTTTCCCAAATGAGTTTATTTCCACTAAGATATTATTTCATTAAAAGTTACCTTATATATATTATTTCTATTATTATGATTATGCCACAATTTATTCCACTCATTTTTGAAATTATATTATGTATATGATATTTTTTTCATGGAGCTTATATTTTGATTTTATTATGATTCATATCATATGAACTGCGAAGATTTACACTACGACACGTGATTATGATCTATGAATTTTTGTGTATGATTTTCTATTTCTATTCACATTTTATCATAATTGTATTCTCATGTTATGGTTACAAAATATCATTGACTAATATCTCCCACATTTACCCTTACTAATTATCTGATCTCACCTTTTATAATGATATCAATTCCAAAGGATATGAATATAGGTTTAATGTATAATACTCAGAATAAGTGTACTATATATGATGAACATTTTGTGATATGATATATATTTTTAGGAACCAATTTTTTATGTATCCATGTTTTTATACACATTAAAACAATATGGTTCTAGTTTGTATAATAATGACATATAATAAATATTCATATAATAAGACATAATAATTGTGTTTGTTATGCTCTGGTCACCTCAGTTGGTATTATAATAGTGCTTAGTTATTTTTTGGAGATTTTTATTTGAAAACTTTATTAAAAACCCTATGGGTAATTATAATTATAGGGTAACATTCTAAAATTAATTTCAAGTAGATATTATTTTTTTCATAGAAAATATTTCCCAACCTAAATACTAGAAAGTGTATATGGTGGTGGAACACATGCACTAAGAAGTAAAAACATTTAATGGTGTTTATTAGGTATTAACTTGATCATCACTGGTGCATTATGAATAGGCCTAACAATGTACACTTGGATATACACTCTTGACAGATATGCTTTGGCTAATTCACATTTTTATTACGAAACATTATAATGGATTTTAGTGGATGATGAACATGGATGGACTATTTTAAAATCAATTTTTTTAGATTAAAAAGAATATGTCGTGATTTAGACATAATATAAATTAGTTTTGTGGAATATAGTATTTATCACTATGATTATTTTTCTCACACTATTATTTATATTTTTAGTCAATGGATAGAATAATGAAGAATATTGTTAACTCTAAATATAATAAATGATGAATTGATTTTCCTTATTAATAACCAAATGAAATGGGAGGAGAATTATGAAATATTATGATTATGTATAACCAACTTTCTAAATATATGATTAACAATATAAATAGAGGTTAGTTTCCAAATAAACGAAATAAGAAAAAAATTGAGTTTTATAAGGCTAAGGAAGAAAAAAGATTTTGTTTTCTACATGTTGAGAATGTGGAAATAAGAACCCAGGTAAATTTTTCGATGGAATTAGAATATTTTTTTTGTAAAAATGAATTATATAAATGAAAATAATTTCCAATGAAAAATTAAGAGTTCAATAGAGAGAAATAATTTATATTCTATGGTATCGTTTTTGTAACAACACCAACCCCAATATCTAAGAGTTTTTTATTATTTAATTACAATGGCATATATAAAAAAGATCACATCACCAAGGATCATTCAATTTAATAGCCTTTAAAAACTAGATAAATTCATGGTTATGTTATTACATTTTTAATTAATCATAGATCATAATAATGGAAAATTAAAGGACTCTTTGACACTTATTAAAAGATTTCATCTTCATAACCTAGGGTTGAAAAAAATAATAGGGTGAGATCAAATGCTTAGTAAGGTTTATATACAATTGAAACATGAATAAATAATAATTAATGCATAATAAATTAACCATAATCAGTATGTCATGGTAGATAACTAAAAAACATGCCATTTAATCAATAAACTAAAAATAAAAATGCATTCATATATTTTTTGTCCTAGTAAACATATCATGGATAATAATAAGTAAATATTTAATGAAGGAAATTCTTTAATATTTCACACCGTAGATCTAGAATATGAACCACTTCTATAAATACCATTCACAATACAGTTTAAGTTTTTGGGTAGAAACCTGTCTGATTCTTCATATAAATAAACATGTAGGGTTTTTCGCCAGCAATTTTGTCTCATTAGACATATAAATGTATAGAAGGGTTATATATTGTTAGGACTCACACGTAACTAAAATTAAAAATCATTCATTATATATTTATTTAATTAAATATCAATATGCCTTATCAAAATATCTTTATTGAGTATTGGATACTAATTTATCAATATTTCACAAGTTAAAATAACATTCAAGGAATAAACCATATGTAAAAATTGTATAAAAATTAAAAAATAATCATATAAATGATACAATAAATACATATATTCATTTAAATATTCAATTATTAATGAACATAAATAAAATTGATTGTACACAGAAGAAATAAGTTATAAATATGGCATATTTCACATAGTAATTAAAGTGAGATGAAGACCCTTAACATGTGTAATTAATAAAATTATATGCACCATGAAATTAATAATCATAAAATGAAAAATTTAATACCATTAATATAATTATATTCTTGATATGATATATCAAATGGAGTACAAATACAACACCCAAAATAAATAAGTTCCGAATAATTCATGTCTCGCAGAAATGAAAGTTATATGAGAAACCCCTTACCTTATGTATGATTGCATATTTCACTTGTAATTAATGTCTCGGATAATCAAAATAGAATCATTAATTATTTATTTCATAACCTATATAACATATAATTTATTTATAATAATTTTATTAACTTTATTATGGATTTTTTAATGAGGAATAATGTTTAATTTTGTTGTCCTAGGAGCATTCGTTACATGGTTTTATGGTCGGTTCCCTTTAGTATAATTATTAGAGTTCTTTCTAAATGGAATAAAAACAAAATAAGTAAAATTATTTAGTATTAATGAAATTTAATAACTTTAAAATGTCTAATATATCATTTTTATATGGTATGTTGATAACTCATTTGATAAAATGTTGATGAAAATGTTTTAATTTATTTTGGCAATTTTTACAACCATCACAATATTTTATCATTTTATTTAATATTAAGTTTATATTATGGATAAAAAATATGATATAACTTATAATATTTATAATGAAGTATTATTTAATCATAATATTTTTTATGACCATACATGAAGGTGGTAATGGAAAATAAAAACATATAGTCCATGAAGGCGGTGAATCGATATGTCATGGATGATGTTTTCATTTTTTTAATATTTGTTGGAGAGAAGATATTTGATGTTGTATATTACATTAACACAATAAAATTATAGTATATATATTAAGTTTTAGTTATCATCAATCTTTGGATAATGGGATGTGAGGACATGATAACAAAATAAATGAAATTAAAAGAGAAAGAGGGAGGATTTTACCTTCTGAATGTCATCTCCTTGGGAAACCCCTTAAGAAACACGTATTTGGTCTTTTGGAAAGACCATAAGGTCTCATAAATGATGAAAAGTCTTGGGAATGAGTGTATTTATAATTTATAAAATATTCACACATTAGAAGGTGTGAGTATAAATGTTGTGGAGGGGTGGTGTTTATAGTGAATAGGGGTGTTTTTTGATTATTTTATTCATTAGATTATTATTTTTTTCTCAAGATTATCAATAGTGTTGATTATTTGGATCATTTATAGTAAATAGTTCATGTGAGTTTGAAATAATAGGTTATTAAATCAGAAATAACTAAAAAATTCATATATTTAACTCATAATGGTAAATACTGTAAATTAGCATATTTCACTATTCAGAAAAAAATCCACTATTTCAAAAAAAATCCCAAAAGTATACCCCAACATATTTTGAAGTTTTTATTTTAATAATATTATTAATTTCATGAAAAATAATTTTCTAAATATTAGAAATCTAATTTCTAATTTAAATCATCATTTATTCAGAAAAGATGATTTTAATATAATAACTGATTTTATAAAACATTGAAAAATTAATTAAGACCTCATAAAATTATCTTATAACTATAATGAAACAAAATATTAATTCAGGAATATATTTTATGAAAATAAATTTTATTCCAAATAATTATATTATTTATAAAATTATAAATAAATATTTACCTTTCAAAAAAATACCAACACATAATTTGACATTTTTAAACCATTTATTTACTCTTAATGTGATATAAAGATACCATATTTTCATTTAGGAGATACCTAAATTATGACAACCATGGTCTTATTACACAATTAAACATAATTTATTGCATAAACTTCACTTGATACAACCTGGATGATCGATTGTTCTAGTGTATTTGAGGCTTAGGATCATTACAAAACAACATAAAACATGAAATATAACATCATTATTGAAAACTTCCTTAACATTACCACTACATTCCCTCGTACTTAGCATTTCATAGGAAAACCTGAGGACATACATAAGAAAAGGGTGAGCTATAAAGCCTAGTAAGGGAATACTCATGGAATAACATGAGTAATACAATACATGTTAGACAATAGGCATATCAATAGAGCACAAGAGAAGCATAAACATAAAGGCATGATAAATCATGATAATCATAACATGGAAATGTGGCAACAACACTTCACGTGGAATTAGCATGAGCCAAGGCTCATTACACATGGAGCATGAGTAAATCCTCATTGCATGTGAATCGTGAGTAAAAACTTGTTGCACTTGAATTAGAATGAGTAAACACCCATTGCACATGACATATCATGATACTATAATTCACCCAATGCATTGGAGGGCTATAAGGGTGTACCCTTCTTAAACATTTCATTTCATGCATAAGTGTTTCACATCGATCATATAACATGGATTCATAAAACATAATCATTTATTACACGAAAAAGTAATGTGTAATTCATACAAGAAGCTTTATAATAAATAAGTAAATGTGCATAAAGGTGAATACCCTTTGTAGATAAGTGGGAATAGTATTAACTACACAATGACATAGGATTGGAAAATCGGTGCAATTTCGGCAACATAACAGTGTGACGTAAGAATTCATAAAAATGGTTGATGAGATAGAAAGTGGTGTCTAATAATATTTACATAAAATGTATAGTAAGGGTTCATATTCATACATGTCCCAAAAATTGTAATGTAATTTAGAGTCATGATACAAAAGAACTGCTTGAATGTAAAAGGGGAGAGAGAAATTCATTTCAGAATTTCAGCATAGTAATGGGTGTACATGGGAGGCATTTAATGAGAGAGAAAGGGGTATACCATCATTAAAACATAAAGAGTGTAGTATGGGGTAGGTGTGAAACTATACCCCAACATTTATAATTGAAATTAAAAGGGTATATCAATTTAAAGAATATAGGACAAAAAAGAGAAAGTAAAAAAGAACCCTTAGTTGGAAGTGTGCTCCCAATGGCTTGAGAGAGGATTGAGAGTGGCTTCTTGGGAGCTTAGATCACCTTGGGAGGATTCTAGATAGAGGAGGTCAAAGGTTGGATGAACTTGAAAGGCTTTTAGTGAGGATTAAGTGAGAGCTTGTGTGGGTTTATATAAGAAAGGTGGGGGAATTCATTATTATTTAGGTTTGAGACACCTCACATTAAACTAATCCAAACCACAAACCATCCCATGGTTTTTGCCCATGGTTTTTGGAAAAGGGAAGTGGAAAACAATATTTTATAAGGCCAAAGTATGAACTTCTTAAAATAATGGGGTTGCTTATGTGGAGGTGAGTCACACTCCCAAGGATAACAATTTAAAAAGACAAGATGTTTAATAAGTCTTGAAGGGTCCATTAATGCTTTGTAAAATAAGTCAAACAAACCCAAAGTCACATTATCTTAATAGTAAAAATATATTGTCCAAAATGAAGGATTATATTATTTTATTACATCACTATTGTGTCATTATGATGTCATAAAACACATTATATATTTAAACGGTATATAATGTTTACCCAAAAATTGGACTGTATCAGAAAATTATGAAAAATTCACCGTTGGATAATTTTGATGTCCTGATTCTAGAAATAATATTCATTTATATATATATATATATTTTTTAATATGATAAGTTTCACTTTTCAAATAAAAACCGACATTTATCTAAAATTCATGGGTTTTGACAAAAATGGCTTTCAAACATTAATAAAAATTACAATTGCATTCATAAAATTATAAGATCATTTATATTTAATAATGAATTTATTTAATAATAAAAATAATATTTTATTAAAATAATATTTTATTAAAAAATTAAAATAATTCATCAAAATATATTTCTTAGTTGAACATTAACTAAAAATACTATTTGTGCTTTAAAAAAACTATTTACAAGGTAAAAATAATAAGATGATAGTATATTCATTGTTATATAAAAAATAATGTACATAACCATAGTGCTAAAGTCTTGTTACATAACCCCTTATAACACCCGCATAAGACCGAAGAGTAAGGTGTGCGATGGTGAAAGACTCTTGGGGTGGATCGGATAAAATTGATTGGGTAGTAATCTCTATCAACTTCCATTTCTCTCGTAGGAAGTCCCACTCGAGATTAACATATTCAAGCTCGGCTTGGGCTTCGTCAAGAGAGCATCCCAAAGACGTAACCTCCTTTCTGAGCTCTGACAAGTGGTCTTCGTATGGGGCACATCTACTGGATGAGTCCATCGCTTCCTTTGTCTGAGTAAATTGGATTTGTTAAAAACCTATATTTATACTAATCATGTGATCACTATTAAACGACTATATTATCAATGGTCACAATTCTTAACATAAAACCATTGAAAATGACATTTTATATAAACATTTTACATAAAGAGACATTTAATGACATCAAAAGGGATTTCCATTAATAAAATTTCAGGTCGTTACAATCTTCTCCCCTTAATAAATTTTACCCTTGAAATTTTCTTTTCCCATACTAAAACAGATGTGGGTAACTCTGATTCATCAATTCCTCAGATTCCCACATCGCTTCTTCAAACATTTGGTTTTTCCACAACACCTTGACGAGAGGCATTTTCTTCTTTTGTAGAACTTTTTCTCTCTGATATAATATCTTCATTGGTTGCTCCACATAATAAAGATCATTCTATAACTGTACCACCTCTGAATAGAGTACATGTTAAGGGTCTGGTATGTACTTTTTAAAGAGGGATAGATGAAAGACATCATGTACTTTGGCCATGGTAGGTGGAAGTGCTAGTCAATAGGCCACAACCCCGACACAATCAAGAATCTCAAAGGGGTCAATGTACCTTGGATTTAACTTCCCTTTCTTTCCAAATATCATATCCCTCTTCCACATAGATATGCGTAGAAATACCATGTCTCCAACTTTAAACTCAAGGTCTTGTCGATGGTTATCTGCATAACTCTTATGTCGACTATGGGCTTTCTTAATATGATGTTGAATGGTTTTCACCTTATCCACCATTTATTCAACCATTTCAGGTCCAAGAAGCTTATTCTCATCACCCTCATACCAACATGATGGTGTTATGCACCTTTTTTCATAAAGGTCTTCAAATGGTGACATTTGGATGCTCGAGTGGAAACTGTTTTTATAAGAGAACACAACCAGAGGAAGATGTTGATCCCATCCTCCTTTAAAGTCCATTAAAGTAAGCTCTCAACATGTCCTCAAGTGTTTCAATAGTCCACTCGGATTGTCCATCAGTTTGAGGATTATAGACTATACTGATGTTCGGTTCAGCATTCAGAGCATATTGAGGACTCTTCCCAAACTTAGGGGTGAATCTTGGATCTCGATTGGACACAATAGAGAGTGGTACTCCAGGCAGCCTTACCACTTCCCTGATATATATCTGGGCCAGTTGATCCAATGAGAAATCCTCTCGAATAGCAATTAAGTGTACAACCTTTGTAAGATGATCCACAACGACCCAGATTGCATTGTTGCCTTTGGATGTCTTTGGAAGTCTGGCAACGAAGTCCATGGTAATGTTCTCCCATTTCCATTCTGGTATGGGAAATGGTTGCATCATCTCCTTAGACTTCTTCCTTTATGCATTCACTTGATGACACACCAGGCACTTGGATGTATATTCAGTGATCTCCTTCTTCATATTATCCCACCTATAATGCTCTTAGAGATCTTGATACATCTTTGTGTTTCCTGGGTGAATATATAAATTTGAACTATGTTCATCATCCAAAAGTTCCTTCTTCAGCTCCGGACTTCATGGAACATAGTCTTTTCCCAAATATCACAATTCCTTCTTCGTTGACATTAAACTACGAGGATTTCCCTCTTCTTAGAGCTTTCACTATTTCTTGAATTCCCACATAATATTTTTGAGAATCTTTTAACCTTTCCAAAAGTGACGATTGAGAAATAATTTGTGAAAGGATTGACGATGTTCTTTTCTTTATGATTCCCATGTCCATATTCATCTAAGAAGATTGTATCCTTTTCAATTCTCATAAATGATTGAATCATTGGGTCCTTTCTACTTAAGGAATCCACCACCTTGTTCGCTTTCCCAGGGTGGTAATGAATTGAGCAGTCATAGTCTTTGATCAGCTCTATCCATATTCGTTGGCACATGTTCAACTCTTTCTATGTAAATATATACTTGAGGCATTTTTTGTCTGTATATATTTCACACTTCTTCCCAAAAAGATAATGCTGCAAAATTTTCAAAGAGAAGATTACTACAGCCAACTTGAGGTCATGTGTTGGATAGATCTGCTCATTAAATTTCAATTGCCTTGAAGCATAGACAATGACTTTTTCATTTTGCATCAACACACATACCATGCCCTTCTTTGAAGCATCACTGAATACCAAAAAAAGTTCTCCACATGTGGGTAAAGTGAGCACAGGTGCAATGATAAGCCTCCTTTTCAACTCCATGAAGTCTTCTTAACATTAATCACTCCATGAAAACTTTACTCCCTTCTGAGTTAGATTGGTAAGAGGGTTAGACAATCATGAGAAATTTTTCACAAATCGTCGATAATATCTAGTTAACCCCAAGAAGCTACGGATATCCGTTACCGATGTTGGCCTCGGCCATCCCTCAATTGCATATGTTTTGGAGGGATCCATAGAAATCCCATTAATTGATATTATATGTCCCAAGAATGATACCTCCTTCAACATGAACTCACACTTGTTGTACTTTTCATATAGCTTCTCCTTCCGCATGGTCTCTAGTATAGTTCTCAGATGCTCCTCATGATCCTCCTTGGTTTTGGAGTATATCAAAATGTCATCTATAAAGACTACCACAAATTTCTCAAGGTAATATATAAAGACTCTATTCATCAAGGAAATGTAGATTTCTGGAGCATTAGTGAGTCCGAAAGGCATTACTATATATCCATAGTCATATCTTGTACGAAAAGCATTCTTGGGGATATCTTCCTTCTTCAAACTTACTTGATAATATCCCAACCAAAAATCCACCTTGGAGAAGTATTGTTCTCCATGTAGCTTATCTAATAAGTCATCAATTCAAAGAAGAGGAGACTTGTTCTTTATCATTATTTTTTTTAGCTCACGATAAACGATGAAAATGCGCATTGACCCATCATTCTTCTTGACAAAGTGGACTGGTGCACCCCCTGGTGAAGCACTTGGGCCTATAAACCCTTTCTTATGATTCTCCTATAGTTTTTTCTTCATCTCCTCGAGATCCAAAATAGCCATTCTATATGGATTCTTGGATATTGGAAATTCCCCTGGTATAAGATCAAATAATAATTCAACATCTCTTATAGGAGGAAGACCAAGCAATTACTCGAGAAAAACTTCACCGAATTCCCTCACAATAGGCATGTATTCTTGGATGGTTGCCTCCTTAGACTCAATCATCTGAGTCAGACATGTGTTCTCATAGGGTAGTAATATCCACACTTGAGATAATGGAGCTACAGAAGATTCATCTTCCTCCTTTCACTTGTAAATAATCTGGTGTTGATTCTCCACATGGAGAGTGATTTCCCTCTCATGGAAATTTATGTTAGCTCTATATAAGTAATTCCAATCCATGCCACGAATTTCATCAAATTCCACCAGAGGGAGTATGAAGATTTTCGATGGTAAGGTCAATACATAGATTATGAAATGGGAGGAGTTATGTTCATGGGATGAAATGATTTCTCCATTTTCCGCACTCACCAACATATTCACTTCCATGATTTTTGGTGGTGTTGGGATTGTTCTACTAATCTTTCGAGATATAAAAGAATGTGTTGAACCTGAATCAGAAATTACATTCACTATTATTGAATGAATAACTAGCTTAACCGTTACCACTTCGTTTTTGGGGTTCACTTTGGCAGTAGTAATGGAAAACGCTCGCCCTTGCTACCTTGGAGGTTGTTGGTTGCCTCCGAAAACCATTGGCTTATGGAACTCATTTTCAAGATGCTCTGGTTCTTTGCAGTTGTAGTAATGAACAACGCATTTATATTTTAACGGAGTGTTCCTCTCCTCTGTTTCAGCCACGTGTTTTTCTCTTCAGTAGTTAATAGCTAATTTCTCATCTCTTTCACACCTAAAGCATTTCTTCATCCCCTTTAGGCAATTTCAAGGTTGCCTCTTTCCACACCTTTACAAGTGGGGTGCTGGATCTTCTAAGCACCATTGGATTTATCCATCAGTTCAACAGTATTGAAGTCCACCTTACACTTCTTATCCCAATGATACCTTTGAGATTCTCAGATCTCCATTTCAACCTTGAGGTCACATCAGACAATTTCCTCATAGCTGTCAAAGTCACGTATTGCTAGTGCTTTCCACAGGCTAGGCTTCAGCCCACAAAAGAAACAGTCAACCTTGCATCTGGCGGTAACAACAAAGTCGAAAGCATATCATGCATGCCTTGTAATGTTTTCCTCATACGCTCTAATAGATTCTTCATTTTTTTTCATGAGGGAAATGAGGTACCTTTCTATCTTAAGCCGGAGGGTGCGTGGAAAATATTTATTGAGAAACATATTCGGAAAATCCTTTAATTCCAACGCCTCGATATCATCCTCAAGCGTCGTATTGTTGATCAACGTACACCATTGATTAGCTTCACCCTCCATACGATAATCATCCAGAAGAACATTCTCTTATTCAGAACATTAAAGTATGGAGAAGATCTTTTCAATGAAGTTCATCCATTGTTTGGCGATTGAGGGATCAGATGATCCATTAAAAGTAGGAGGCCTTTGTCTCATGAAGCTCTCAATAGAGACTTGTTCTTTCTTAGGGGGGTTGAATGTTCCTCTTGACCCATGTTTCTATTATAATATTGGGTTAGATTAGAGAGAAGTGTTACAATGTTCGCAATTCCCGCTCCCATTGGATTTTGCATCTCATTAGTACAGTCATCACATTGATCATCACATAAGTTGTTAGCCCGAGTCCTCCTATTACCGTCCATTGGCTGGAATAAAAGGAATGTTGGGGTGACACATAAAGGGTAATCCAAGGACAAAACTAAAAACATATAAATAAATTTTATTTCCTTAACATATGAATCTATTGGTTACACTCTATGTTATCCATGATATACTTTCTAACATATATTCTTATTGAATTTTTTTTTCCTTAATAATGGTTCATACTAAACTTGTGAATTTACCAAAGCATATCCCCTAAGAGTGTCATAACCAAGAGTGCAGTAAGGCCCGTTGTCATGCACCAGTTCCTGTTCTAGTCTAGCTCAAAGTGGTGTTTTCGAGTTTTACCCCTAGGATACATCTGTGCCAGAGCCACCTCTACCTGTTCGTATCTAGACAGGGATGTATTTTCTTGATAAACCACTTACTAAATACTCACCAAAACATGGGGATGCTTTTATTATACTTATTATTGTCTTTAAGGCTTTACTAGGGTTTTTTAATCCTAATCCCAAAAATAAATAAACCTATCCTCTGATACCAACTATGACAACTATGGTATTATTACACAATTAAACATAATTTATTACATAAACATCACTTGATAAAAAATGCAAGATCGAGAGGTATAGTGTCTTTGGGGATTTGGATCATTACATAACAACTTAAAACATGAAATATTATATCTTTATTGAAAACATCTGTTACTCAACCACTACATTCCCTCGTACTTAGCATTGCATGGGATAACCTAAGGACATGTATAAGAAAAGGGTGAGCTATAATGCCCAGTAAGGGAATAATCATGGAATAACATGAGGAATACAAAACATGTTAGAAAATAGGAATATCAAGAGATCACAAGATAAGAATAAACATAAAGGCATAATAAGGCATGATAATCATAACATGGAAACGTGGAAACAACACTTAACATGGAATTGGCATGAGCCAAGGCTCATTGCACATGGAGCATGAGTAAATCCTCATTGCACATGAAGCATGAGTAAAAAATTGTTGAACATGAATTATCATGAGTAAAAACCCATTACACAAGACGTATCATGATAATATACTTCACCCAATTCATTGGAGCGATGTAAGGGCACACCCTTCTTAAACATTTCATTTCATGCATAAGTGTGCCACATGGATCATATAACATGGATTCATAAAACATAATCATTTATTCCACGATAAAGGAATGTGTAATCCATACGTGAAACATTATAATCAATAAGTAAATGTGCATAAAGGTGAATACCCTTGATAGAGAAATGGGTATGTTATTCACTACAGAGTAACATTGGCTTGGAAAATCGGCGCAATTTTGGCAGCGTAACGACATTATGTAAGAATTCATAAATACAGTTGATGAGAGATAAAGGGGTGTCTCATAATATGTACATTAAATGTACATTAAGGGTTTAATATAGATACATGTCCCATAAATTGTAATTGAATTTAGAGTCATGATACAAATTAATTTCTTGAATGTAAAAGGGGAGAGAAAAATTACTTTTGGAATTTCGACATAGTAACGGGTGTACATGGGAGGCATTTAATGAGATAGAAAGGGGTATCCAATAATTCAAACATAAATAGGGAAGTATGGTGGAGGTTCAAAACTATACCCCAACATTTATTATTGAAATTAAAAGTGCATAACAATTTAAAGAATATAGGACAAAAATGAGAAAGGAACAAAAACCCTTACTTGGAAGTGTGCTTCCAAAGGCCTGAGAGAGGATTGAGATAGGATTCTTGGGAGCTTGGGGCACCTATGGAGGATTCAAGAGAGAGGAGGGTAGATTTTGGACGAACTGAAAAGGCTTTGAGTGAGGAGGAAGTGGGATCTTGGGTGGGTTTATATAGGATAGGTGAGATAATTCTTTGTTATTTAGGTTTGGGACACCTCACATTAAACTAATCTAAACCAAAAACCATCAAATGGATTTTGCCCATGGTTTTTGGAAAATGGAAGTGGAAAAAAATATTTTATAATTCCAAAGTCCTAACATCTTAAAATAATGGGGTTTCTTATGTGGAGGTGAGTCACAATCCCAAGGAAAACAATTTAAAAAGACAAGATGTTTAATAATTCTTCAAGTGTACATTAATGATTTGTAAAATAAGTCAAAAAAACACAAAATCACATTATTTTAATTTTAAAACATATATTGGCCGAACATAAGGCTTATAGTATTTTATTACATCACTATTGGGTCATTATTATGACATAAAACACATTATATATTTAAACTTTATTTAATTTTTACCCCAAATTTTACCTCTCTCAGAAAAGTAAAAAATATTCACCATTGGATAATTTCGACATCCTAATTCCAAAAATAATATTTATTTTTTTAAATAATTTTCTAAATATGTTAATTTTCACTTTTAAAATAAAAATTGACATTTATTATAATTTCATTTGTTTGGACAAAAATGGCTTTCAAACCATATTAAAAATTACAATTTCATTCATAAAATTATATGATAATTTATATTTAATAGAAAATTAATTTAATAATAATTATTATATTTCATTAGAATATTATTTAATTCAAAAAATCTATTAATTGATCGAAATATATTTCTTAGGTGAACATTAACTAAAAATACTATTTGTGATTTAAAAAATTATTTACAAGGTAACAATAATAAGATAAAGGTATATTCATTATTATATTCAAAATAATGTACATAAACATAGTGCTACGGTCTAGTTATATAACCCCTTATAACACCCACATAAGACCGAAGAGTAAGGTGTGCGATGGTGACAGACTCTTGGGGTGGCTCGGATAACATTGCCCGGGTGGTAATCTCTATCAACTTCAATTTCTCTTGTAGGCGTTCCCGCTTGAGCTTAACATATTCAATCTCGGCTTGGGCTTGGTCAAGAGTGAAGCCCAATTATGCAACCTCCTTTCCGAGATCTGACAAGTGGGATTCATATGGGGAACGTCTACTGGATGAGGTCATCACTTCCTTTGTCTATGTAAATTGGATTTGTAAAACCCCATATTTATACTAATCATGTGATCATTGTTCAACGACTATATTAGCAATGGTCACAATTCATAACATAAAACCAAAGAAGTTGACATTTTATATAAACATTTTACATAAAGAGACATTTAATTTGATGAAGAGGGATTTCCATTAAGGAAAGTTTTGGTCATTACATAAATTTTATTTATACCTTAATATGTGAGGTTATTATTCTAATTTCCACATTAATATTCCTAACATACATATTACTATTCTAACAGTTATGTTAATATTTAATAGTATATCATGGTTCAATTAAGGAGGGTGTTTCATGAAACGTAAGCTATCAAATAAATTGAATTTATTAAAGAAGATACATACCATAAAATATTGGGGTGCTATGTTATTTCCACCTTTGAAAATTTATTCCTCAAAATTTTGATGATTATTTCCTTATAAAAATATGAGGGTGGTTCTAACGTCCCCATGTTCCCACGTTTCTTCTTCTATTTTATGGTTTGCCTACAAAAATTGATGATAGAGTTTTTTATTTCTCAATACTTTCTCTCTAGTGTCAAGAATCTTAGGAGGCTATTCATTGTAGGAAAGATCAGGTTCCAGATCTATTTATTCATAGGTGAGTACATGTGTTGGGTTTGGAATGTATTTCTTTAACAATGATATATGGAACACATCCTGAACATTAGAGAGTATCCGTGGAATTATTAATCATTAAGCTATTTTTTTAATTCATTCTATAATTTGGAATGGTCTCATATATCTGGGGCTTAGTTTTCCTTTCCTAAAAAACCTTATGAAACCTCTCCATGGATAAGCTTTTAGAAAGACATGATCTCCCACATGAAATTAAAAATCATATCTCTAGTTTTTAGCATAACTCTTTCACATAATTTTAGTTTTATTAATATGATCCCAAATAAACTTTACCTTTGTTTTGTCTCTTATTTATATTTTGGAACTGTATGTTTCCTCTCACCAACTTCATACCAAAAATATGGAGTATGGGGTCTTTATCTATATAATATTACATTTGGAACTATTTGAATACTAGGGAAATATTTATTATAGGAAAATTATGACAAAGATAAATTCTTATCCCACATTCCTTAAGATTCATGTGGTAATGATCTTGGATTGCCATTTAATATTTTAATATTTCTTTCAGACTATCCATCGGTTGACGACGATAAGTAGTATTATAATTCAGCTTAGTATCCAAAGCCTTTTGAAGAATCTTTTAGAATTTTGATGTAAAATGAGGATCTCGATCAAACATAATCTATAGAGGTGCACCATAATGTATTAGAACTTCATTAATATAGAGTATTTTATGGTCTCAAGAGATAAATATTCCTTTATAGCAATAAAATGGGCCAACATTATAAGGTGATCAACAATAACTGATATTGTATCATTCCTTCTATGGGTCCTTGGTAATACAGTGATGAAGGATATTGTAATTTCATCCCACCTACACATATGAATATTTATATATTCCATGAATCATCTAGGATATTGTCTCTCAACCTTCACTTGTTGAAAAACTAGATATCTTGACACATAGTCAGTAATTTCCCATTTCATATTATCCCACCTAAAATTCTCTTTCAAATCAATATAAATCTTGGAACTACAACATCGCATAGTGAAATTCGATTTATGATAATCATATAATAGTTCCCCTCTTAGATCACGTATTGATGGAACACCTAACCTCTTTCCAAATTTCATAAATCCATCCTAATATAGAAATTCTACATATCTTCCATCCTTAAAAGATTTAATTTTCTTCTAAAAATTATCATTATAAGATTGAAAACTTTTAAAATTTTCTAATAAATATGGATTCACAATAATTTGAAAAAGGAGTGATGTTTACCCTTCCTTAACAATTATCATACCCATATTTTCTAAATCTATGAACATATGATCATTTTCAAACCTCATTTCAGTTAGAATACCATGATATTTCCTGATTAATGCATCTTCTAACATATTTTCTTTTCCTAGGTGGTAGTGTATTAAGAAATCATAACCTTTGAGTAACTTGATCCATCATCTTTGCATTATGTTGATTTCTTTCTGTGTGAATATTAATTTCAAACTCTTGTGATTTTTATATATTTAACATATTTCACCATAGAGATTGTGTGTCCATATACTCAGAGAATAGATTACGGCTACTAACTCAATATCATGAGTTGGATAATTTTTTTCATGAATCTTTAACTACCTTGATACAAATTCAATAACTTTATCCTTTTTTTAAGGATACAACCCTATACTTCCTTTGATACACCGTTGTATATCACAAACCCATAATTTCATGATAGTAGTGTTAAAATAATTGAATTGAAAAATATTCTATATAGTTCTTTATAACATTCAACAAATTATTCTATCCATAATAACTTAACCCCTTTATGTGTTAGATTAGTTAATCATTTATCCAATTGGGAAAAATTATGAATGTAACACAGATAGTAATCTACTAAACCAATGAAACTATGTGCTTCAGTTATGTTTTTTGGCATATCCCATTATTTGATTGAATTTTTCACCATTAGATCAAATCAGATTCCATCCTTAGATACAATATGTCCAAAAAAATAAACTTCCTAAATCCAAAATACAAACTTTCTGAATTTACTATATAATATTTCTTTATGAGAGTCTCGAGAATAATCTTCAAGTGATTATGATTGGTCTTCAATTCCTTTAAGATCCACCAGAATAACATCCATAAAAAATACAACAAAATAATCAAGACAGTAATTGAATAATCTCTTCATTTGATCCATGAAAACTAAGGGTGTATTAGTCAATAAAAATGGAATTATTCTAAACTCGTAATGTCTATACCTCATCCAAAAACATTTCTACAGAATTTCTTCCTTCTTTAATCACAATTGATGATACCTATAAAAATTTTCAATCTTTCGAAAATATTACCCTCTATTAGTTTTATCAAATTAATAATTATTGTGAGGTAGAGGATAATCGTTATTTATTGTAATATCATTGATTTCCCTATAGTCAATGCACAACCTTGTGGATCCATATTTCTTCTTAACAAATAGAATAAGGGATCCATATGGAGAAACACTAGGATGAATAAATCCATTATTACTCACCTCCTATATTTTATTCCTCAGTTCCACTAATTCCACAATGTACATTTTATAAGTATTATTTTATTCATCAGGGATTAAATCAATGGTAAACTCAATTTCTTATTCTAGGGGGTGCTGAGGTAATTCATCAGAAAATACATCAATGTGTTATTATATAATTAATACATCCTTCATTTGAAGATTAATTGCATCATACCTTAATGTTGTTTTCTATTCCTACCAAAAAATTATATTTTTTAGATATATTGGGGATAGATCTAGATAAGAATTAGATGATGGTGTTTCGTCTCTAAAGATTAGTAATTATATATATTACTCATAAATCATGATTTCCTTCTTCTTCTATTAAATTTTCTCATCGTATTTTGAAATCTATTCCAAATTGAGGATTATATGAATGCCATCCATAGGAATGATGATATGGTCAGAAAATAAAGCATGTTTATTTTTCATAATGGGGACTTCTTGACACATTGTTTTACAATGAGACATACCTTAAGGATTTTGATTAAAAAATACCTTATTAAATCAAACAGAAGTGTATAGTTTTCTTTAAAAACTAAGTAGATATAAAAGAGCATGATGACCCAGAATAAAATAAAGCATTGTCTAAATTTTAAGATAATATTAACGTACCTACCACCACATTATTGGGTACTTCTACTTCATCTACAGTGATAACATAATCATGGTCATCTCTCATGGGCCTCTTATGTAATAGATACCCTAGGTTCATGGGAATTTTTTTTGAATAATGACCCATATCATTATAGTTGAATCATTGAAAATAACGTATTTGTTTCTTCCCCTTACATTCATTATCTTGATGACCTTTTTACTTACACTTATAACAAACTCTCATTCCATTCCAGCATTTCCTAGGATGATTATTTGCACAATTTTTGTATAATGGGAATTTATTTGGACCGTTATTCTTATATGATTCTTTATCTTTTTAAATGTTATCAAAATACATATTTTTTTATTTACTTCCCTTAAAAATATAAGATTAGGAAAATCCATTACTCATTTCAATGTCACTTAATACAATTTAATCACATGATGAGAATGAGAATCTAGTTACCTTCAGAGACTAGGCATAAGAACATAAAAGAAATGATCAATATTTTTTCTTAAATCTGGCATGTAAACTATAAAACAAATAGATAGACTAGTGAAGGTATCCTCATACTCCATAATACTCTATAATTCCTATTTTATTATGTTAATGATTTTTATCTTCATTTCATTTCATTTCCCTTGAGGAAAATATTTTTCAAATAATATTTCTTTATAATATTTACATTCCATGTGTAATATTTCACATTCCTCCCTAATATTTTCTATTAAAGATTATCATTGATCAGTATCGCCATTAAGAGAACATATCACAAGTACTACTTTTTTTATTTCATCATATCTTAATGATTAAAATATCTTTTCAATGGTAATGACACATTTCTCAACTACCACTAGATTAGTAGTCCCACTAAAATAAGGGGGATTATGTCACACTAAACGATCAAACATAGGTGTAGTATATTTATTCTTAATAAATAGAGTAATTTCTCCTAATATTTTCAACATCATATCTGATCCAACACCAAATCTGTTGACTTTTTTAGTGGGTAAACCATTACATTGTTCATGTGTATTGATTCTCATTCTTTCATTATGTTTCAACACAAAATAACATAACACACTGAGTTAGATCATAATAATCATGAGTATTGAGACACAAATTTCATATAAGTGATTATTATAATTCTTATATTTTATACAACATCTAGTCCATAAGGTTTCTACTAATCTTAATTTATACCAAATGTAACAACCCTAACCCTAGTATCCCAGTGTTAGTGGTTATTTTATTACAATGGAATAGATACAATAGATAAAATCCCCAATGATCTATCAGTTTAGTGGTCTTGAATAACTAGATTCATACCTGGTTCCCTTATTAAATTGGTAATTAAACATAGAACAATGAAAAGGAAAATAAACTACTTCCTTGACACATATTCAAATAATTCATCTTCATAACATGGGTAAGGAAAACAAATAAAAGGGTGAGCTCAAATGCCCAGTAATGGATAAATAGAGAAAAAAATATGAATCTATCATAATTAAAGCATAAAAAATAGTTCATAATCAATATGGAAAGGTAAATAACTAAAAAAAATTATAATTAATCATTACATTGAGAATCAAAATGAATCCATAAATTTTTACAACAGTGAATATCTAATTCATGGGAATAACTAAATACTAAATGATGGAAATTATTAATTATTAGATGTCATGTATCTATAACATAAACCACTATTATCAATACCTTTCATAATATGTTCCGATTATATAGGAAGAAATCTATTTGATTATTCATGAAAATTAACGTGAAGGGTTTGTCACCAACTGTTTTGTCTCATGAGAAATGGAAATGCAACAATGGGATATATAATGTCAGGCCCCACCCATCACATCAATTCAAAATAATTCTTCATATGTTGATTTAATTCAAGAACTATATTCTTTGTCAAAATATTTTTATTGAGTAGACGATGCATATTTATCAATATTTCCCCAGTTAAAATAACATTCATGGTAAACACCATGTGTAAAAATGGAATATGGATTTAAAAATAATCATGCTCGTGAAACAAGATAAATGGATATTTAATGATTTACTAAATTATTTATTATCATAAATAAAAATGGAATTACAAAAAGAAAATAAGTGATGAATATGGAATATGTCCCACAGAAATTAAAGTGAGATGAAAAACCCTTACCAACTATAATCAATTGAATCACATGCCCCGTAAAATTAATAATAATAAAATGATACATTTAGTTATAGTAATATAAATAGATTCATTATATTATATATCAAAGGTAAGTATACGTACAACACACCCAAGAAATAAATGGATAATAAAGAATATCTGAAAAAAATAAAAGTGAGATTAGAAACTCATTTTATTATGTCCAAAAGGGTTATGAACATGTACTTAATGTCCTAGATAATAATATTATATTCATTAATTTCCTAATTAATAACCTCTTAAAATATATTTGATATATTATAATTTTATTATGTTCATTTATGGCCATTTTAATGAGTTAGAATGTTTAATTTCCGGGGTCTAGGAGTGTTTGTTTCATGGTTTTATAGTTGGTTCCCTTGTGTATAATCATGAGAGTTCTTTTAAAATAGAAGAAAAATAGAATACGTGAAATTTTTTAGTTTTAATTAACTTCAAGAGGCTTAAAGAGACTCATATATCATTTTTTATATTGTATAAGGATGAATAAATAGATAAAATGTTGATGAAAATGATTTGTTTTATTTTTGTGGTTTCTATGGCCATCACAAACTTATATCATTTCATTTAATATTATGTTTATATATTGGTTATAGAACATTATAAAACATATAATATGTATATTAAAATATTATTTTACCATCATACTGGTTTTAATACCAACCATGAAGGTGGTAATGGAAAATGAAAACTGATCATCCATGAAGGTAGGGAATCGAGATGTCACAGACAATATTTTCATTTTTCGAATAAAATGAGGTGAGAAAATATTTGATGATAGATATTACATTAATATAATATAATTATATTATATATATTATACAAGGATTATTATTCCAATTCGGATATGATTGGGTGATGATAGGACAAGAAAAGAAAGAAAATTGAAAGAAAAATAAGAAGGATTTTACATCTTGAATATCATCTCCTTGGTAACCTTCTTAAGAAACTTGGATTTGGTGTTTTGGTAATAATAGAAGGTCATATACATGGGGAATAGTCTCGGTAAGGTTATTATATATCATTTATAAAATATTCAAGGCATATAATATGATATGAGTTGTGAGCTGTGGTATTTATAGGGAAGGAGAGGGGTGATTTTCTATTATTTTATTCATTAGATTATTATTTTGAATCAAGAATATCAGTAGTGTTGACTTTTGGTTCTAATTATAATAAATAGTGCATTTAATTTTGAACTAATGGGTTATTAAATCATAAATAATTCATATATTCATATATTTAACTTATAATCTTATATAACATAAATTATTGTATTTCGTTATTCACCAAAAAATGAACTATTTCAAAAACAAATCCCGAAAATTCACCCAAACTGTTTTTCTCTACGTAGATTTTAAAGATATACACCATTTTGGAAAATAATTTTCAAAATATGACATATTTAATTTGTAATTAAAATCATCATTTATTCAAATAATACCGATTTTAATATTATAACTGTTTTTTCGACACTTTGAAAAATTAATTATGGTTTCATTAAATTATTTTATAATTTTAATAAACAAATATTAATTCATGAATATATTTAATGAAAATAAATTTTCTTTTGAATCATTATATTTATTATAAAATTATTAATAAACATTTACATTTCATAAAAATACCAACACATATTATATCATCTTTAAAACAGTTGTTTACATATTCTATGATATTAACATATAATATTTTCATTTATGAGATACCTAAATTTTATTTATAATTTAATATGTGAGGTTATTATTCTAATGGCCACAATATTATTTTTAATTATCATATACTATCCAAACTATCATGTTTATAATTAATATTATATCACGGTTCGTTTAGGGTCAGTGTTGTATGAAACATAAGCTATCATATAAATTGAATTTGTTTAAGAAGATACATACTGTAAAATTTTTGGGTATTAAAATTTAGAGGTAAATGTTTTACTATTAGAAAACATGGGAATTATCTTATTCAATTCCTTAATCCAAGTGTTAACTCGTGAATGAGGGAAGATTCTATGATAATCCAATCATTTAAGTGGAATAATTGAAGAATTTATATATTGGGATTCTAAAATTATATTTGATAATTTTTTTATCAATGATATTCTCGTTATAAGAATCATGAAGAATCTACGGATTTTTTTATTGTGGGATTTTTTTAAGGATTATGTCCAATAGTACTGAAAACCTAGATATGTGATTTAGTAGTAAGGTGATATTTTATGTAAAACACATGATTGTGGGATAGATAACCATTAATATATTCTTGATATTGAAATAACAATTTTTAGTTTAGATTAAGAGATAGTTCATATTGATATATTAAATTGGATAATATTGATGACCTTGTAATTGATTATTGATTGGATAATAGATAGTTTTATATTATCTTTGATAAGGTTATTTTTTATTTTTGGAATATATTTGATACTCTGTGATATTATTAGAAGAATAACGAAAGGGAAAATTTTGTGAATATTTTATGTTTTCATTGAGATTTTATGGATATTCAAGTTATTTTTGTAATATATTACCGTGTTTTAAGAAAATATATGATCATAGTATTCATGTTTTTGGTGTGTGACATTATGATCACCTTTTTGTTATTTAGGGATTAATGTTAAGTTGATTTTGGATATTTAGTGACCTTATTTCTACAGTTTTTATTTTTAATTTGATCAAAAATATTTTATAAGATTAATTAGGTTAAATACATATGGAATGGTTTGGTTTGAAGTTTTGTTGTTACTATAAAGTCCTTAAAGATTAATTTATTATTTCATCATATGAATATTTATCCATATTGGGAAACATGTTACAACTATTTTGATTTTGGAAAATATCATGAGACATGAGTAATGAATTTTCATTCTTTTAGGGGCCTCATAGTACATTAAATGATAACTAAATTGCTTAAAGTATAAAAAATTCAACTTTATTATTCATTTCTTGGAGTAAGATATGCAGTAGAAATTGATTGAAGTACAACCAATGGATGAAATTATACATATGAAATGACATGAGATCAAGTATGAATATTTTATCATGTACTCTATCATGATATTAAAATAATTTCTCAACTCTTGTAAAATGATCATGAAATAAAAAAAATATATTTACATTCATTTCTGGTGAATTTATTGTCTCCCTTATCGCTCATTGACTTATGGTTTTTTTGTCATTAACTTTATGATGATTGTGTTCTCTATCACTGACATTTATTACTTGGATGTTATTTTTCTTCTCTATATATATATTTTAACTACCCACCAATGTATATATTTTTTGAAAACACACTTATGTGTTATTTCCAGCAACATTTTTGTTTCATGCTCCCCTTTTCCAAATTGATTTTAATTATCTTTTAATACGCTGTTAGTTTTAAACAAAGGTATTTTAAAATATTGAACATTTGATGACTGAGATAAAATTATGAGTATATAAATTATTTAATGGGGTGATAATTTAATACATATAATATTTATCATAGAATATTAATGAGATTTATATATTTCTTATAATATAAGACTTATCTTTAAGGGAATTGTGATATACTATAGAAATATTATTATTTAAATGTGTCTATTATAACTAATAGTTTAAATTTTCATGTAGTAACATGAGTAACCAAATTCATAATTATATAAATAATGATCATACATTGAATTAATTTATATATTAGTTCTTAGGATATAAGCACTCTCTTATTTGTAAAGTCATTTTACGCTTCCAGAATACATTTTCTTCAAAAAATGGTTTTTATTGATTTTTTGGTGTAAATATTAGAATAAATTTATTAATATTTTAGAAATTGTATTTTAAAACAATTATATCACTTTTTAAATCGACACATCAAAATTATTTTACCGTGAAGATTTGGGAATTTTCTAAAAAGATTATTTTCCAATGGATAGCGAAAAAATACTAATTTCATTAAAACTATCATTTTTATTCAAAAATTTAAAAAGTCCCATTTTCTTTTGAGTAGATTTAAAATTTTGATTAGTTATTTATTATAAAATAAAATTAAATTAGTTCCTTTATAATCTAAATTATTCTTATTTTTTTTATAAAACAATTTTTATAATTAAAAGGTCATTTTACTAGAAAACAGTTTTTCATCATGTTTTGCAGGTTTATTTTAAAAGTACTTCTTCCCACTTCTAATGAATGAATTTGAAAAAATTGGATTCCATATTTTTATTCATAATATAAAATTTATTTATACATGACAATTATCTTTTTGGTCATTAGGAATAGTAACTTTGTTAAATATTTGTCACCTTAGAATGATTAAATCAAGTAATTAGGGTTAGATATAACATTATAAGGATTTAAAACCCCATATAAAACATTGAATAGTTATCATTGATGAGTATATTTTTGGTAATAAACATCTAATATTCCAAAATATTGTAACTTGGTTCCATTTTAATTTGATAATAACCATGATAATATTTTATGTATATAATAAATCCAAAGTTTCACTCTTTGTTTTAATAACTCTAATATTTATTCATGGGGATAAATGGAGGTAATGAACTATTTTTAATTTTTTTATAAAATTAATGAAATTTTTATTAATTGAATTTATTCATAATTTCTAGTGATTAAATAATTTCTCAAATTTCTTATAAAATGTGGACACCTTGCTTGTCCAAGTAGTATAAAAATCATGTAAATGATTTAAAAAAATACAATGTAATATTTTATTGGGTGATTTATGTTGTCCCGTGATTTTTTTTATAAATATTTTATATTATATACGTTTTAAATTTTTATATTCAAACTACATTACTTCATTGATATTTTTTAAAGTTAATTATGTGATTATTCCCGAAAATGACTTCAATGATATTTTATGTGAGTTAATATTTTTATTATATGAATAGAATATCATAAAAATATTATATTTATACAAATTTTTTATATATAGTGAATAATATAAACCCTCATCAACTTATGGTTAATTTTTAATTTATTTTAAATTCCATGACCCCTAAAAAGTAAAAACATTAATATTGTGGTTATCGTCAAGAGTGTTATGGGGTGGTTAAAACTTATAGATAAGGTTTAATCTATCACCTAAACTTGTTTAAATTTTATTCTATGAGATTATTTGGAATTATATTCATAATATTATATCAATATATCAATTTTAATAAACTATAATTTGAAAATTGATATATATTATTTTAATACATTAAATAATATCAAGGTTACCCCTCTCCTCTCTTATATAAGGTCACCAAATATCCTATATTACAGAAACTTAATGGGATACTTATCTCATCTAAAACCTAGAGAAACAACTTATTAACTTCCTTAGATAAACTTTATAGATTTTTCTTCGTAAAATACCATCCATGGAGTCCTTGAGGAGAGAACTGTATGAGTTTCTTCAAAAAGGAGGTAATCATTTTAACCATGTATTTTCATTTTACTTATTATTATACCTATTTAAATTATATATTAAAACTTTAATTATAATAACATAATTATATCCCATATAATAATATTTTTTTATGATAATTTAATAAACTTATTCATCTTACTTTTCCATCAAATGGAAAATGAAAGTATTACTCCTGCATACATGTGGACTGCCACCTCTATAAATTGATATGATTCATTTACCATCACCATCCAAGTGATGATTTATAATTATTTATTTTATAAATATATATGATATTTTTTTAAATTAACATTTTTAATGATAAAATATTCTTTATCTTTATTTATTTCCTTTTGTTGGAAAATGAGAACAGTGTCCATGTGTATGTACATACTACCATCTCTATGAACAATGCAATTCAGTTTTATATTGCTAAATTTTATTAATGCTTATATATATGTATATAATAAATTAATATTATATTTATATCATTATTAAAATTATGTTTATGAATTAACTATGATCAATAAAAAAATTATAACTACAGAATTAAGACTTAAATGAAAAATAAAACAGTTAACACCGAGAAATTGTGATTTTAATAGATAATAATTCATAAATGGGTGTTGAAATGTTATTATTGGATAATATATGATATTATAATTATTAATATGTTTGTAATATATAATTATAATAAAATTAAATTTATTATACATGAGGTTAGAGTGATTATGTGGAAATTTGGACGTGAGGTACGGGTTTCTCATCTCAATTTTATATTTCTGAGACATATTATTGATTAACCACTTATTTCCTTTGTTTGATGTGTCTACTTAAAATAAATGTATTATCTGAGGTTTTACATGAAGATTATGTGTATTTACAAATCTATATATGGTTATCTCTTTCATGAGGTTTTTATTATGATATTACCAAAGTTGAAATGGTTCAATATCACAATATTATTTCATTGAGATATACTGTATGTTATACACCTATTTATGTTTTTTGAGGTTTATATACAACACCTTTGTGATTTTATTTCATGGATAGTTCTTAATTAATGGTATTTAAATTTATAATTGGTATTATCTTATTTCAGGGTTTTTGATTCATAAGTTACCAATGTTATAAGGATTTATCATTTCAAATCATATTTATTTGGACATATGTTATATTAGTAACCTATATAATTTAATGAGGTGTAAATAATGAAAATTTTACATGTTATATAATAAATTTCCATATTTTCATGACATTTAATGTATTATATGAATTTGTGTTTTCATGGGGCTTATAATTCAAAAATTACCTAAAGTCATAAGTATTCACTCTTCAATCTCACTCATAAGTAAAATGTTTTATGTTTAAAATTACATTTGGTGAGTTATATGCTTTTTCTACTATAAAATTCCTTGTATTGTATTCTCATTATTTTAATTTTCATGTTTTCATTTTTTTCATCTCATTTTCTTCTTTTGGAACTCAAATAGAACTGAAGGAATGATTTTATGGAAAACCGACCTTATTTCCACTTATGGCTGGGAATGTTTTCCTTCCATGTATATATTTTCTAATATCATATGAGGAAAGTTGTTTTTGTGATATAATTTTTTTTTCATTTAATTTTAATCTTTTTATACTGTTTATTATTTTTTAAAATAAATATTATTTTCATTCTATAAATGATGTACATTTTTTCATTCTACCAAATTGTGAAAATATTGTTTAAATAAATAAATGTCTGGAGGATATTTTCATGATATCAGGACTATTATTTACTTTAAAGATTACTTTAAAATTTTCCTTTGATATTTTCAATTAGAATAATTTTCCCAATATTCTAGGAATTTTTAGTTTTAAAGACATCAAAATAATATGATATTTTTCATGTTTTCATAGAAATTATTAACAAGTTATATTAAATGAATTTTTAATTTCATTCAATATCCTTGGATGTTTCTTATGATTCACTAATGATATTTTAATATGATACCATCTTTATTCTTTCTCTATATATTATATGATGATGTATTAACTAAAGTGAAACATCTTTTCATTCCAATGGTCTATTAATCCATGATGAATACTTCTATGATTATGATTATGTGATTTTTATGAAACTTTTTAATTTTACATGAGATATTATGTAATTATATGATTAATATTTTATGATCATTTGGCATACTATGAACAGATTATAAATATTTGTTGGGTGGGTTTATAATTATATAACCCACTAATGCATTTAGTGAGGATGATCAAGTTAATTTTGTGGAAGTTACTCCTAATAAGATGTTGTAGTTTGAAGGGTAGAACTTTTCATAATGATTTTATGTCTACTTATTTATGTTGGTCTTGATTGTGAGCCTTTATATATGGTTTTTTCATAATTATGATTATTCCACAATTTATAATACTCTTTTATGACAATATCATATACTTATGATTGGTTCTCAAATCCTGTGAAGATTTATTCTCTTATCTTTCATGTTTTATGAACTATCAATATTTATTACATGACTCATGACTATGATCTGTGTATTTTTTTATGATTTTATATTATTATTGTAACTTTATCATACTCATAATCTCATATTTTTCTTATATATTATTATTGACTTTTATATCTCATGATTACCCTTATTAATAATTTGATATCACCCTTTATTGTCTTTTAGATTCCCTAATATATGAAGGAATGTTTTATGTATGATAAACCTAATAAGGGTATTAGATGTTGTGAACATAGTAAGAGATGATTTAGATTATTATGAACAATTTATTTATGCATCCAATTTTCCAAATACACTAAAACTGTTTGGTTCTCTATTGGATCGTAAGGATTTATAATGAATATACATCTAATAAGATGTAAAAATTATGTATGTTATGATTAGGCCACCTCTACTAGGATAATTAGAAATTTTTTAAACTCTAACTCAAGGATTTTCAAGGTTCCAAATATATTTCCACACCATTGCCCATACAATTTATAAGGCCAAACACCATCCAAGACCATTACCCAAGGGTAAACCACTTGTAAGACCTTAACTCTCTTACTAGATCCCTCTTTATTCCATTAAAAATTTATCACATAATTCAGACACAATTCAAGGTCCTTTGTGAAATTTTAGGTACCAATCCCCTCAGTGTCATGGTCACAAGGAATCTATCTAATCATTAACACACGTATGGTGAGCCAAAATCACACATTAAAGGAATAATCCTAGCCTAATTCATAATTTTGGACACATTCAGACCCCATCACAAGATTCCCATACTTAGAACTGAGTCCCCAATGCATACACCTTCCAAGCATATGTGATCAATATAAATAATTAATAACTAAATATACAACTGTTGACGCTCCTTTCCTCACAAAATCTTAAGATTGGAAAAGGGGGTTATCTTAACTCAATGTGATTCAACCTTTGGAAAAATATCAAAAATTGACAAAGGAACGAATAAGAAGAATGTTTCACAAGGGTCGTGAAAGTTCTACGATGGTCGCGCAAGTACACTTGCCTGCCACAATGGTCACGCAAGTACATTTGCGCGCCCTAAGTAATAATAGCATGGGGTCTTCTCCACCCTATAAATAGACCCTGTGGGCCCCCCATTTCGGGAGGAATTGTTTTTCCAGAAACTCAGATTTGAGCTCCCAGCGCCCTAGTCACTTCTCAAAGCTTCGGAAACACTTCTAAGGTAATTTCATACCTAGAACAGAAGATCTAAAGAGGGGGAGGAAGGCCTAAGTGTTGAAACTCATTAACACTTGCGCGCCTGAGTGGCTCTCCCTTAAGGGAAATGGCCACAATTGCGCGCCGCCTAACTCCTTCAATAGAACTTGTGTGAGACTCTTCTAGAAGAACATAAAGATGATTCTAAAGGATTTAACCAAGAGTCGGTCAAGTATTACCCTACTGTTTAACCATCGCGCTAGTACCCATGTGTCGCGCAGGTATACCTGCGTGACTAGGACTTGTGCACCCACACATTACCTGTGCGCCTGCCAGGACTTGCGTGCCCCTTCCTTTTTGGGTTCCCTTCTTGCCCATTTAACCCTTATTATGCCATTCCACCTCTATTATTCAAGATTCGGTCTTCAGGACACTCTTCAAATCCATTTATGGCATTATTTCTTGATTTGACTTCCTTATCTGAAAGGAATTCTGTGGAATATCTCTCAAAACCTAGTGATTTACACATATTTGTGTCACTAAAGATTGAGATTTCATTCATTCAACCTCATAATTTAAAATGAGAGAACCCCTTATCCTTGGCCTCCTTTTCAGGAATAAGCCCCAGTCATAATTTTCAAATCTGGGCATCCTCCTTAGAAGTAAGCCCCAAGCCCTCATTAACCTGGGCCTCCTTTTCAGGAATAAGCCCCAGTAATAATTCTCAAATCTGGGTATCCTCCTTAGGAGTCAGCCCCAACCATAATTCTCTTAACTTGGGCTTCCTTTTCCGGATTAAGCCCCAATATCAAATATGGGAATCCTCATCAAGAGTAAGCCCCAAATCCCTTAATTTTTCAAGTCCCTTAACCTGGGCCTTCTTCTCAGGAGTAATCCCAAGCCTTAATCTCTCTTAACCAGTCCTAATTTACTTTTTGATCTAGAGTAAAACCCAATCATAAGTCCCCTCATAATTTGGGCCTCCTTTTTAGGAGTAAGCCCAAAATTAGAGTATCCAAATCTCTATAAAGTACATATACCTTTATAGAGCTTGTTCTTGGATTTCTTCCCTGAAGTAAATCCTAATATTCATCTATTTTGGGCAGTCATACATACATAATCCCATCATCATTTCTTATGATTGCATCTTTCATGCCAAAATTGTCTTATTTTTTACCAATACCTCTTTTTTCTCACATCGAGCATGACTCACGTGATCTTAGAGTGCAAAAGTAATTATGAAATCCTTCTTTGAGCCATCAATCATAAACATCATACTCCCTTACTCGAACTACATGGGTTCTGATTCCTTTTCTAAACAAAGGATACGTAGGTAGTCTATCTGTGGATTCGATCCCAACTCTGAAATAATCCATGTCCTTCTGAATGACAATAAACATCAACTGCCCCACTGAGTGGCTTTAAAACCACGATGGTCATCATAATGAACAAGATATTTTTATATAAATGTGTCGAAGGATACCGTTGACCAAGAATCTCTAATAAATACAGATTATTCTCTATCGATGAAGAACCTAGAATACATATAAAAGATTCTATAAATTTTCTACATTTCAATCATTGATTGTCAAATCTAAACAAAATATCATTTTATACATGGTAATGTAATAAGAATTCATGAACATAACTTAAATCTATAAAGAGTATCCCTGAGTAGACAATAATTCCCCTCAAAAAGGTTTGATGAGTCCGACATCCCATCCTCTCGACCAATGAAAATTCCTAAGCCTCATCAGTCCACAAACTAATGAGCGCCTACCTTTGGAAAGTAGGTCCAAATGGATGTGTAATCATTGGATGTTTCCGGTTCTACGAACAAACCCATTAGAAACTGATTGGAATGTTTGAACCTTCAATTAAGGAGGTCATCCCCAATTCCAGAGGGAAACAAAAAATGATGAACCCGATGTGAAACCTTAACCAATCCAAAATGATGTTTTTCTTATTTGTTAGGGTCCTATTTTAAATTCAATGAGAGGGCCAACAAAAACTAATCATTGACATATGTGCTCATCCAAATGATGTAGTGGCTGAATTTATCTTAATTACGTCTGTTATATCAAACAGAAACTCTTTTCCAAGATCTTATGCATATCCAGAATGGCTTCTCTTAAGTTCACATCTGTGAATACGTCTACTGTGAAAACTTCTGCTGCAAATGCCATTGCTGCTACTCCTGCTAGATCGTCGTCCGCTCTGAGGATGACATCACATACTCAGCGTCTTCAACGATGGCTATCAAATGCACTGGTTAAGGAGTACCGTCAACACGGTACCATCCAAACTCTGGAGGCTGCCTGACAAGCCCTCCAAGTGAACAACTCACACCGGTCATCCGAACAACGACGACTAGTGATCAAGAAACAGGCAGTGCTAACCACCATCTCTAACTGTTTCAGGTCGTTATCCCCAGAATGAAATCACCATTCACTCCCATATTCTTGAGGAGGTGAATGAGCAGGTCCCTCAGGGCCTTAATTCAAGGAAGTAGAAGTCCTTCCCGAGGGCTCCAATAAAAAATCGCCACCAGACTCATGCAGCAGTGCGCCCTCAACATGATGAGGGTGTCGACTCCAGGCGTTCGGCTCAGGTTACTCGAACCCGAGCAGGCAAGACGAATCGCCAGAGGCAAAATCTGGTTAACAGTGAGCAGGTTCTCATCTCTTCCATCTCTAGAAAAGTAAACCAACCTAACTTGGTGGCAAGAAACTAGCGGGCACACACACCTGCCTATTTTAATTCCGTTGTCCATCAGACTCGTATGGCAGTATGAAGACAATCTCGCCAGGAAATTCCGGCGGAGTACTATAGGTAGGAACGTACACCTGTTTATACATCATCATCTAGTCAGCAGGCTCGTCTGACTACATATTATGGAGCTCTTCAACCACATTCGGAAAAGTGAAATCAGCAGGAACATGCACCTGCTAATACTAATCAATCCTACCAACAGTCTCGCTTGGTAGCACACTGAGAAGTCAGTCAGAAAGCTCCGGCTACAAATAGGAGGCAGACTCAACTCTCTGCCACCACACATGAGTACTGTCATGATTCACTGATGGGAAAAGGAGGATAGGAGCAGGCACATATGCCTACTCCAATCACGGAATGGACGTATATCCCCGTTCTAGTAGCTGAAGTCACCTAGCATATTCTATCAATGGTGAAAGAGCATAAGCAAATCCCTGGTCATATTCTGGATGCTTTCCAGGATATTATAACAGCTTCAGCAGAATCTCTGGGAAAGACACTTAAATCTATCCCTACGAGTGGAGTGACACATCAAAAGTTCACTCCGGGACAGACACACACATTTATTCCAGCCCAAGAGGTTTGTGGGGAATACTCCCTTATATCATTCGGACAACCAAGTCAGGTACATACACCTGATTTGAGTGGATATCGTCAGCCTAACCTGGCCATCTTTCTTAATCAGGCACATACACCTGCTCAGAGCAGCCACTTTCATCAACAAGTGGTTTCCAAAGAGAGTAAGAAAGAATCTAAGAAAAATACCCACCCAACACAGTCATAAGATCAAGAGCCAATCTATAACAAGGCCTTGCTCGATGTTGGAGTTCTTGAAGCCCTCAGACAGTTATCTATTGGAATTCAAGATTATACTCCCTCATTTCTCAATAGTGGTAACATTAATTCTGAAGGTCTTCAACAGACACTTTCTCATGAAGGCTTGCTTCATGATAATTTGGTCAATCTCGAAGTTTCATCTTCAGATGAGAGCCACTGGAAGCCTCTGTGTGGTAAGAAGAACAAGGAGAAAGAGATCTCATCTTTTGCTGTAACCCATTATGGTGGTCCTCCCCATGATGATGAATTTCGTTTTGAAAGTCCTCTCCGTAGTAGTGATGCACATTGCCTGGAAAATGCTCCACTTAAAAATGTAGCGCCGAGAAATCCCTCTTATCTTGAGGCATTTGCAAATGCGAAACCAGTCATGTCTGATGCTTCATCGCTAGTAGGTGAAATACTTTCTCAATCAGAAGATAGCCCAGGGTGTAGGTCATTCTCCGAATCACCCCAAAGTCATGCATATTCTAGTTTGATCAATCATTTCCCTACCAATATTGTTGAATCCAATGAAGGAACAAGGAAACACCAACTTTGGTCAAATCAGGTAGAAGAATCTTCATTGAATGATAAAGAGGAAATGTTGAACATGAGAAAACAACTGGAAAAAAGGTGAAGTACCAGTCATGTTTTGGCCTCTAGCTGACTCTCATTATGACATTCCAATGATGTTGACGAAAGATGGAATTCATGATATTCGTCTCAACATATGGAAAACTCATTGTCAGTTGAAGAGGAAAGTATTATCTTATGATGAATATGAAAATCATCTTAAGATAATAGAAGGGTTAAAACGTCAGATTGATTTGGCATCTCTATCAGTCTCTCGATATTCGAAGGCTGAAAAGCAGTAGAGAGCCCTTCAACATTCATGTCTTGGTGCACTAAAAAGATTGTGTTAGTTAATTTCCAATTCCCCATCTGGTATTAATGTCAGAGGATGGGGTGTTCATGGAGCACTACATTTCACAGTACTCTCCAGTCAGCAAAGCCCGTCGAAAATGGTCTCATGCAATGTTATTGCCCATGGCTGACGACAGTCAATGGGATTTTTTTGTAATCAGAAGATTTCCCAAGAACAGGCCTCAACTAGTTCCTCTTAAAATCAAGAATACAGAGAACAAGTTGTTGAATTACTCCAGCATCAAGCAAACTGGAATATTGAATAGGCCTCTCGTATGAAGCAAGCACATCATCAAGTGACTGAAGTGTCGGAAATCATCCAACGTTCTTTTGAACCAGGTGATAAAAGTGGATACAGGTTAATGCATCCAGATAATTTCCAGACTAAGGTTCGCAAGATCATGAAAGATTTTAAGAAAGCCTCAGACATAGCATGTCAAGATCCACCCCAGTTGGCCAGACTGGGGACTCTTTTAAAGAAACCCTTGGAATCAACAAATAGGATTCGAGGAATTGACCGGGAAAAGTAGGAACAGCCCCAGTCCATCGGACTGGGGACTTTTTCAAATCATCAATCCCCTCCTCAGAGAAAGTCGGTCTTCTCTCGATTGGGGAAGAAGCCTCAACAGGAACGAAGAGGCAAATTATCAAGAGATTCCCTCCAAATTACGGTTCGTCAAGAAGTTCCTGATGGATCAAATCAACAAAAGGAAATGTCTCATAAATGACACGGAAGAAGACAATATCATATAAATTCTGATAGAAGGGATGTGATGTGTTATGCATCAATCAATGTCATCAATTCCATTGTTGTTGATCCACCAGATGAGGCTCACTCAGGGGACTCAGATAAAGAGGTTCATGTTCAAGAAGATGTACGCACCGACACAAATGAAGAAGGTGTGCATACACGAAATCAAAGGGTTACTCAAAACCTAGGTAATCCTTCAAGTAACCCACTTCCCCCTCTCTGAAAAGGATCCAAAAAAGGGAGGGGAAAGAATCAAGTTACATATCCTTCCTTTGGAGAAGGCCAATCGCTCTCACTAGAGCAAAGGTTTGCACAACAGGAGTAACAAATGAAGGAATTAAGGAGGTTAAATGCAGAACTATTTCAGGGTAGCCATCTTCTTAAGTGTGATGGAGTCAGTCAGAAAAGGGAATTTTTTGCAGCTACTGTGATGGTTCATGAATATCCCCCTCTATGAGTACATCCTCAGAGGTCTAATCCTACGGGTCAAGTGCAACAACAGTTGGCAGTGCTACCATCAGTTTCAGCACCAACCATCACATCTGTCCAAGCTCCAGTCATTGCACCTACCCAAGTCCAAGTTAAACCGGATGTTTCTCAAAAGATAATAACTACCATTGAGTCATTAACAACTCGGTTAGAAACTATGGAAGGGAAACATGTGTAGGTTAAAACAGAAAATAAAGTTTACCCTGAATGGGTAGATTCAATCTCTCCTCTATCTAGTTTTGGAAACCCTGTATTCCCTATTTTCAATGGATCAGGCGAACCTGAAAAACATTTAATGCATTACATGTCTTGTTGTGATCCTATGATGGGAACTCCAGAGAAGCAAGAAGCAGTAAAAATCAGATGCTTCGTATGGACCTTGCAAGGACCAGCCTTTGTCTAATATACAAGCTTGAAATTCCAGTAAATTACTGGATGGGAAGATCTCCATCGACAATTCATTATTCATTTCAGCTCAACTTTGCCAAAGAGAACAGTTTTTTATCATAGAAACTGTAAGCAAAGGGAGAATGAAAGGGTCTCAGATTTCATCGCTCACTGTAAGGGATTAACATATTCCCCAAGATTAGCACTCCCTCAAGAAGAATTGTTTCCAATTTGTGTGGAAAATTTGCATGACAAGTTATGCACGTCGTTGATCCCTGTAAAATACACATGAGGGTTTCTAGACCTTACATCAATTGCTCAGTAGATTGAATATTCCCTTATACAGGCTAAGGCTAAATATCATGTAATTCCATCATCTCTCAGAAGCAGAATGTGTAAAGCAGAAACTACTACAGTTATGATTAAACAAGAACATGTACCTGTTTCTACTTCATAACCTTCATCTTCTCGAAGGACTCCACCTCTTGAGCGCCAACAACAAAGGCCGTTTCATCTAGATGATCAAAGAGATCAGAGACGAAAACAATTTGAGGATCTGAAGATCAAAACATACTCTTTCTGAAATGAAAAAGTTCCTGGTTACTTCATTTTGGCTCTGGAAAATAATCTGGTTCAATTGCCAAGGCCTAAGAGGCCAAATAAAGAAGGAGATGAAGACCGTCCCAATTATTTCCCTTTTAATAAAATGTTGGGGCATCCCATCCAGGAGTGTTTTGTATTCAAATACCTCCTCCAAAAGATGGTCGACTCGGGACAAGTCAAACTGAAAGGTTATTCAGCTCAGGTATCATGTGTTACTGCTACAGTTCCAGAGGAGTAAGGCGAATGGCAAGAAGTAAAAAGAAAAAATGCACAGAAGTATGATTATTGGATGGTCAGAAAGACAATCAGTTGAATTCATGCTATTTTGTGAACACAATTAAAGAAACCGATTGTGTCTTCTGCCATGAATATTTCGGAAAAACCCTCTTCGTCAGAGGGAAAGTCCTCAAAGAAACGACATGATTCAAAGAAAGAAAAAGAATCAAAAGAAGATGAGTATGTGTCAAATCCTAAGTTTTCTTTGACTCTAGTAGACTTCATGCCATCTACTTCAATGCCACGGGCACCGCCCCACCGAACAGCACAGCCTAAACAGGCTAATCAGGCGGATTCTTCATCAGACGAAGAGTTAATCTTCGGTTCTGTTAATATGATTCAATTAACGGATCTATATGCTAGTCACAGTTTCGATTTCAATGAGCCTGGATTCCCTGTATCAAATAGGGGAATCACAGTAAGTTCCAGAGGCTCAGGATACAGGGGAAGACATGGATCTTTTAGAAGCCACTATTCCAATTCTACCGCTTCTAGAACTATGTGCACAGTGGAAACTAGTGGTAGAGCCCTTCAACGATCTCAGAAAGAACAAGAAATCTCTTCTACCAATAGAAAATTCAGTCCTGGAATAGTTATTTTGGAAGACTGATTGAAGGTTCCATCTTCTTCCTCTCAGCAAGTAAATGGATCTAATCGGTCTAATATTCCAAAACCAGGAATATTGACAACTCCTATCCTAATACAAGATGCATCAATTTCCAAAGCATCTTCTTCAAGGTACCTGCTAAACCACATATTCTTGTTGGGAAACGCAGACCTCTGGATCAAAAGTATGATGTATTGAAACACCTGGCCCAAGTACCAGCCAAGTTATCAATTCTGGATGCTCTGAATCTGTCAAAAGATCTTCGGGATGCACTCATCGAGGCTTTGTCGAGTCCTTAGGAGTTTGAAACTGAAATTGTTGCAGCTGAAGTCTATCACATAGAGAATAATCCTGCATAATTCCATGCAATAATATCTTTTACTGATGAAGATGAAGATGATTTTGTGCATGGTAATATTAGACCTTTGTACTTATCTGTAAAGGTCAATGGCGTAGACGTCCGAAGAGCTTTCATTGACAATGGTTCAAGAGTCAACCTCATGCCCATTCGTACACTTCGTCGATTAGGCCTCACGGAATCTGATTTATCTCCTTCTACTATGTTGTTACAAGGATATGATAAAAATGAACAAGAACCACTGGGCTAAGTTACACTCAGAACTCAGTTTGGAGACCTTGTATCCAATTTGGAGTTCATGGTTGTTGATAAAGACTCATCTTTCAACATCTTTCTTGGAGGACCCTGGCTACATCAACATGAGTCTATCCCTTCATCATACCATCAATGTCTCAAATATTTTTTGATGGTCAAGTTGGGAAATTGTATGGTGATAATTCCCCGTTCAAGACATGTGAGTCTCAATACATTGAGGTGGAATTCTATCACATGAAGAGAAGAGATAAATCCACAACAAATGAGATTACCAAAGTTAATGCTCCATATGGTTTGGATAAGATTCCACTAAATCCATTTACACATGTGAGTACAGATTATGTGTTTCCTATCATTCAAATTGACAAGATAGACCCAAATCAAAATACTCTTATGGAAAGATCCATAATTTCAATTACGGCAATCAAGCCAGACAACATGGGAGAAATTGGTAACCCACCAAGCAGTGATGAAAGCACAAATGGTGACGTCTTCATTTCATCTGCTGAAATCCAATAAGTGTATACTTCGCCAATTAGGACAGAAGAAGTTATAGCAACATCGGAGGTGAACAATGATGACGATTATCAATCAATCATCTCCTCTTTATTACCCAAAGAAGACCCTTCATCATCAATCGGGTCGGAAATGGAAGCTTCTTCTTCAAGATATGCAAATTTTGACATCTCTTCTTATCATGAAAATTCTTCTTTATCATCTACTATGAAAGTAGAAACGGAAGAAATAACACGTGACAAAGAAGAAGATGAAGATCTTAGAGATGCTCCTCCATCATTTGAAGAGGGTATCTCTACCACTATGGATGAACTCAGAGAAATAAATATGGGTACAAAAAAAGATCCACGCCCCACTTTAATCAGTGCGGCCATGACTCTTGAAGAGAAAGAGATGTATATTTCTTTTCTAAAGAAAAATAGAGATATATTTTTTTGGAACTATACAGAAATTCCCGGGCTGGATCCTGATGTTGCTACTCATCATTTTGGTTTACCAGAATAACATCGAGGATTTAAGCAAGCCGTGAGAAGAACACACCCAACTTATGCTTCCAAAATTGAAGCTAAGGTGGATAAGCTTATCAAAGATAAATACGTCATAGAAATTCAGTATCCCAAGTGGTTGTCTAATATTGTCCTTGTAAATAAGAAGAACGGACAAATTAGAGTTTTCATCGATTTCAAAGATCTTAATCGGAATTGTCTTAAGGATGATTTCCCAGTTCCGATTACAGAACTTTTAATTGATGAAACAGCTGGCTATGAAGCACTTTCCTTCATGGATGGATATTCTGGATATAATCAGATCCGAATGGCCCCAGAATGTGAGGAATCCAAAACCTTCAGAGCCCCTCAGGGTGTGTTTTTCTACCGGGTAATGCCCTTTGGCTTAAAGAATGCAGGTGCAACATATCAGCGTGCCATGCATCGTATCTTCAAACCCTTCTTAGGGAAGTTTTTTGAATTCTATGTAGAAGATTTGGTGGTTAAATCCAAACAATGTTATAGTCACTTGGATGATTTCGAAGTCATATTCCTCAAGATTCGACAACATAATTTGAAGATGAACCCCTTAAAATGTGCTTTTGGGGTAACCTCAAGAAAATGTATCAGCTTTTTTGTACGCCGTTGTGGTATTGAAGTCGATCCTGAGAAGACCAAGTCAATCCTTGGTATGTCACCTCCTCAAAATTTGAAAGAATTAAGAGGACTTAAAGGACACATATCCTATATTCGGCGTTTCATCACCAATTTTGTAGGCAAAAGTTTACCCTTCAGCGAATTGATGAAGAAGGGAGTCACTTACCAGTGGACCGAAGAATATCAAGAATCATTTGATATTCTCAAGAAATACCTCTTGAGTCCACCGGTACTCATGCCACCTGTTGAAGGATGACCACTTATCCTCTACGTGACAGCTCTAGAGTGATCATTGGGTGCCTTTCTTGCTCAAAAGAATGATGGTGGGAATGAAAACAGTCTCTACTATCTCATTCAAACTATGATTGAAGTATAAACTAGGTATTCAAGTATTGAGAAGTGCTATCTGGCATTAATCTTTGATGTTCAGAAGTTGATACACTACCTACAACATCACAAGGTCCAATTGGTATCTCACAATAACCTGTTCAAATTCATCCTTAGTCATCCAATGCTTACAGGATGTCTGGTAAGGTGGGAAGTTATTTTGCAGCAATTCGACATTCATTATGTGTCTCAAAAGGTGATAAAGGGCCAAGATCTGGCTAATTTCTTGGCTGAACACCCTTCAGTGGAAGACACATCTTCATATATTGAACTCCCTGATGAGAAATTCTTCTCTATTTAAGAAATATTTCAAGCATGAGAAATGTATTTTGATGGTGCTTCCAGAATTCCAACAGGGAGGAAAATGGAAATCCTAAATTCAACAAAGTTGGCTTAGGAATTGTGCTCATTTCTCCAGAAAAGGCAGTGTTACCTTATTCATTCTTATTATGGGAAGGTGGTACTAATAATGAAGCATAATACCAAGCTATCATCACAGGCTTGGAATTAGCGCTTCAAGAACAAGTGAGTCACTTAAAGGTGAAAGGTGATTCAGACCTGGTAATCAAACAAGTCAATGGGGATTATGCCATCAGAAAAGAAGAAATAATCCCTTTGTATGATTACATCAGAGAGTTAATGCCATAATTCCCTTCAGAACTGACATTTTCTTATGACCCAATATCACAAAATGCTCAAGATGATGCACTAGCTAATATAGCCATAGCTCTGGCAGATCCAAATCGGGACAAGACAACCATCAATATTTCCCACCATCATGTAATTTCACCTTATGTTCGAATCAGAACAGAGGAAATTAATGAAATTAGTCCCATTCCTAAACCATATGGTCATACTATAGGATGAATGTCACCTATCAGGTAATAACTTCAAAATGGAACACTTCCACCTGATAGAGCCGAAAAAGAACAAATCTGGCGACGTGTGGTCAATTTTACCCTTTATGATAGCCCAGATCACCTGGAGAAAATTATCTACAAACGTGGTTTTGATGAAGTTCTCTTTAGATTCATTGATGGTGAAGAGATAATGGTTGTCATGAAAGAAGTGCATGCAGGAGTCTGTGGTGCCCACCAGTCTGGACATAGACTATCTGATCAGATCCAAAGGCTTGGATACTTTTGGCCTTAAATGATACAAGATTGTGTTGATTTCACAAAGATGTTTCATTCATGCCAAGTATATGCCAACTTCATTCATCAACCTCCAGATTTTCTTCATAATGCTAAATACTCATGGCCATTTTCCACATGGGGAATGGATGTGGTGGGACTTTACCCTTCGTCTACGACCAATCAGTTTAAGTACTTCTTACTCCTACTGAATTCTTTTCCAAATGGGCAGAGGCAATACCTCTCTAGGAAGTCAGTTCTAAATGCATTGTTAGCTTCATCAAGTCTAACATCATTAACAGATTTAGTATCCCTCATACCATATTGACAGACAATGGAACCAAATTTTGTTCATCCAAGGTGAAGAAGTTGTATTAAGAATACAACATCAAATCCAACCATTCATCTTGGTAACATGTTGCGGCCAATGGCTAGATAGAAGCCTTCAACAAGACTCTTTCAAATATACTGCAAAAGATGGTGGATAAAGATAATAAATCATGGCTTGATAAACTCTTTCATGCTTTATGGTCTTATCGGACTACCACACGCACTACAACGCGGTCAACTCCATATTCATTGGTATATGGAACGGAAATAGTATTTCCAATTGAAGTTCAACTACCCTTGCTCAGAGTTTCCATTTGTGATCAATCATCTACAGATGAACAATCTCAAAAGCGATTGAATGAATTGGAATTGTTAGATAAGAAAAGATTGCGCACTTTTCACCACATGGAAGTCTATGAGAATCGAATAACACGAGCTTTTAACAGAAAAGTTCTTCTTCGTTCATTCGCACAGGGATAATTGGTATTAGTTCTCAGAACTCCAATGATACAAAGAAAGAAACCTCACATGCCTGAGACAAAATGGTAAGGACCTTACTCAATACATAGGGTCTACTTCAATGGAGCTTATTCATTAATCTCGATGGATGGAGAACTCATCACTACACCGACCAATGCCATATTTTTTAAGAATTATTTTCTATAAACACAAAATATATCATCCGAAATGTCCTGTATGACCTTAAACTACTCCACCGTCCAGCAAGATGTTAAACTGCATAACCAACGGTCCATGCATATGACCTTAAACTATTTTCACATACGTCCAACATGACGTTAAACTGTGATAAATTTCCCTAATTCATCCAGCAAGACATTAAAATGAACCATCCACGGTCCATGCATATGACCTTAAACTATTCACACTTTTTTCCAACATGATGTTAAACTGTATCGTCCCTTTTTCATCCAACATGACGTTAAACTGTTAAAAAGTCCCCAATGCGTCCAACATGATGTTAAATGGTGTACTCTTTTGTCCTCACTGCTTGATATTAAACTGCACAGTCCCCCTTTCATACAACATGACATTAAACTATATTGTCCCCATCGTCCTAACTATATGACGCTAAACTGTACAGAAATTCCTTGATACGTCCTACATGACATTAAACTGTACTTTTTCCCTACTACATGACACTAAACTGTGCAGCACCAATAATCCTAACTGCAAGACTTTAAACTGCATAGTCCCTTTATATGTCCTACATGACATTAAACTATGCATTGTTAAGGTTGTTGTTACCTCTCGTTTCTCACACCGAGTATGACTCGCGTGAGCTTAGAGAAAAACTCAACCATAACACTCTCTCTGGGCTACTAACCATGTCTAAGTCCCAACAACATCATTTTTTAGGTTGTTGTCCCCAAGAAAAAATTGATCATTAATTAATTCTTTAATTGAACTACGCGGACTTTGATCCTTGCCTTCCAGGCTGGGTACATAGGCAACCTACCAAGGTTCAAGCCCAAAATCAATCTCTTCACATCGGTTCACCTCCATCTCATACGATGTTGATTCGTGAAACCGCCCCTAGAATCAATATCTTTACATTGGTTCACTTTCATCCTTGTTATACGACATTAAACTATACAACACTTTTGTCCAGTATGACAATAAACTACAATATTCTTTGATACCCTCACCTGAGAGGGAACCATTATTTACATTTATTTTTCAATCATGTTTCATTTCAAAGACTACGTGCATACACGTAAATGCCCAAACCCTTTATCTTGGGTTAAACCATCGTTTCACTAAAGTCCACCTTCACCCTTCACATGTATGAACCAAATCTATACATAGGGTATATATAGAACTATATGGGCTTGATTCCCATTCTTATGGGATACGTAGGAATGTTAGAGTGTCCCTCGAATCTAGCCCCAAGTCTTTGGGCCTGACCCCAAATTCCACTTTCAGTCCCCTGGCTGAAAAGTCCCCATGAAAACACACATTGTGTATTTCTTACAATGGTCCAAGCTCTATAACCCTAAACTAAGATCTTTAATCCTTTTGTCCCACACGACGTTAAACTGTAATTTAAGAACTACATATGGCTTGATTCCCATCCTTATGGGATACGTAGTGAAGTCCAACATTTCAATTCAGGACCCAGCCACAACATGATTATGGTTAGCATTGATCTGTGTATCTTTGTATAAATTGTACAATACCCATATTTATGTGTCATATTCCTAACCTTAAATATTTTCAGATATTCATAGCCCTTTTCTTGACTTTTAGTCACAAAAATGTCAAATTTCTGAGGGTTCTTTTACCTGACTATGCAGTATGTGCCCTTAGGTGGCCTTGCATAAACAGTCTACATAACAGACTTGTTAGCCAAAAGATATTATTATTTGACTACGCATCCAATGCCCTTAGGTGGCCCTTCATAATTCAACCCCCTAATGGGTTTGTTAAATAATGGTAACTTCATTCTTGGGAATAAAGACTCTTTTGTCCTTATTAGTATTAAATGATAGTATGTAGGGATCCGAAAAAATAGTCATCCTTAACATATTTGTCCCATATCCTTTTTCATGATCTGAAATTATTCAAGTCTATGGTTTATATTCTCCTTCCCTGCATTTGGGTGAGACCTTCGTAGGAGTAATATCCATCCAGTTCTTCGATAATCTTGTTTGGAAATATCTTCTCCATATTCAAGTAACTCTTTCCATACAGAAAACTCTATGCTTTGGAAAATTTGAATCTCCATAAACTTTCACTGGCTTTTAGCACTAGGAAAGTAAATTTCTGAGAGTTCTTTTGCTTGACTATGCAGCACGTGCCCATAGGCGGCCTTTCATAAACAGTCTACATAATAGGCTTGTTAGCCAAAAGATACTATTTATTTGACTATGCGTCCAATGCCCTTAGGTGGCCTTGCATAATTCAACCCCCTAACAGGTTTGTTAAATAATGGTAACTTCATTCTTGGGAACAACTTCTTCTAATGTATTTTAGCTCTTTTTCATATCATTCCTCATATCCAAATATTCTTAAGTCATAGTTTACATATTTTCCCTCATAATTGAGTATGGTAATATGTTTTCAGATAAATTTTTAAGGAATTGAGTCAATTTTAATCCATTTCGGTCAAAGATATTTTCAACCTTAAACAGTAGCCTTTTTATGTCCGATGTGCATGACTTTAAACTGGCCACAAAAGACTAAGGAACTCTGAATTAAAGTTAAGTTACTGCTCACTAAATATACATTTTATATGATTTAGCTAATATTGAGCAATTAAAAGCTTCAAAGTTTGTAGGGTTATTTACATTAGTCCTAGTAAAAATTAAACTATGCTTACTAGGCCTATTGGCTTAGGTAAAATTTAAATCAGGTATCATGAAAATATGTGCACAAGTGATTGAGGATGAAAGCATTATTTCCATTTGATGCACAAGAATTAGAGGGACATCCACAGATTAGAGCCTCTTCTCTTTTTCAGGAAATTACAAAAGACTTTCAACATAAGTCTTCACTTGATGTACAAAATCCAGAGCTTCATCAGCAGCTACATGAAGCTCGTGCACTCGACCAGCTTCACTCTTCTCAGCTTGATGGAGTGCCTTCTTGGCATCTGAAATGGCTTTCATACCATTCGTTTTAACTCCCTCCAATGAATTATTGGGCTGATCAAGTTCCCCAGTAACAACGTCTAACTGTTTCTAGAGTTGCACCTGCTGGACGACTTTTTATTGGATTTTATAGTTCAACTCCTTCATCTTGGCAGCATAATCAACCTCAGATCGGGATACCGCTACCTCATATTCGCCAATGTTAACTGATAGTTTCACCCTGGTTAGATCTTCGTGACACTTTTGCTCCTGCTCCCTCCTAAATATGACCTGTTTCACCACGGCATGGATCTTTTCATATCCAAAACCGCCAAGTCCTAACATGACAAACTGGGATGACAATTGAGGGATCTTAGATGATAGCTCTTCTAAAGGCACCTTAGATATGATTTCCATATGTTGTTCCATGCCTTGCGTTGTGAAAAGTTGAACGCTTTAAGCACCTCTGGGTCTGATTCAACATCATCATCACAGGGGGCATGTAATCTGGGATTAATGCACTTAAAGAAGTTCCATGTTCTGCTCCTTCCCCCTGACTTGTTCTTCCTTGATTTCAATTCCCGTTGGGGAAGAGGTTGAGGCCTCACCTCAAGATCTAGCCACTACAGTTGATGGCCCTGCATAATTAATTGAATGCTTTGGTTAGCTTCAAAGGATAACAAAAGAATCGATTTTCTTGAAAATTAAGTACAAATCACAAATATTGTTATCCCTTACCTGACGGTAGATCATCTACCTGAGAAGACTCCTCCCCATCTTTCCCAGTCTCAACAGGATATTCAATAAGGGTCTCAGGAGGGTTTACTGGGATTAGCTCTACTTGAGCTAATGTTTCTGCAATGGTAGGGTTGACATCAATGTCCACACCCTCTTCAGGCATTGACAGTTCAGCAGCATCTCTGGATGGAACTGCATATTATTTTCAGTCATGATTAGAAGTGTAAATTATAAGAAAATTTACTGGGCGAAGGATAACACTCACACACAAGGTCTTATAAGTCACATGATAACTTGGCATGATCATAAAATTCTTCGAAATACATACCACGATTCAACATTTCATCCAATGATATTTCAGAATCCTGGTAAGTCTCGCCAGTAGGAGCGTTGGATGTGTCTTCTTGGCGATTTACGTCATGCGGCCCCTGACTCTGGACAACATCTTCGGATAAAATCACGGCATCAGTTGAAATAGCCACCAGAATCTCTAATGTAGGAGTTGAACCTGAAGTATCACAGAATGGAAGTCAGTCAGTGTTTTGTTCAACATTTTTATGAAGCTTTTTGACTTACCAGAAACAGGTTCTTCTCTTCTTGCAACAGCAACAGGAGGAATACAGGGAACAGATTCTAGCACTTCTCCAGAAGCAGCCAAGTCATCTTGAATCTGTGATTGTTCCACAGCACCCTCCATAGTCCTCAAAGTAGGATCATTCCTTTCCCTCCAAGGGGAAATTGAAGAAGCCCATGCAATCCCAAGGAAAATGAGAAATCTTTTCATGGTTTTGGACTCATGATTATCTGAAGAACTTACCACTGCTAATGAAGCATTTAGCTATGGTCTTCTTCATCCAATGTTTTTGCTTCCTTGGCCTTTTGGGAGTATCATCAGTCTCCATTATAGGTACCTGGATAGGAGAGGGGAAAGCCATGTGTAACTCCTCATCCATGGCCTGTTGGCCTAGAGATATCTCGCCTGGTTCACGAGGAGATTCAGCAACAGCCCCGATGGCAGTACCACCAGGGCTATACTGTGGAGAAGTAACCTCAGTAGTTTTGGAAAGATGCAAGATGAAGAAAACAATTTCCTTGAATTACAAAGCTTCGACTGAAATCAAGTTGCAAAGAAAATAAGGAAAGAAAACTTACATCTTCAGGAGCCACATACTCATGCCACTCCTCATCAGTGGCGTCGTGATCCATCATTTCCTTCACCCGCTTGGTGATAGGGATAGAATCATTGGTGAAATATATGTAGGCCTTCAACTCTTTATCATAGGCTCTTACTTCATCAGGTTTATCCTTGAAATGAATATTCACAGGAGCCTCAAGAGTCCATATTCCAGGAAGACGTAACCCTTCACATTACTCCATCATGATATTTTCAGTATTGTAGTATGCATCCTGGCATATATGGATGGCCTCTGGTCATGGATATGCAGGTGTACTAGAAGGTTGTGAATAGGGTCCTACAGCCTTGGATTTTAATTTCTTTCTAGCTCCTGCAACTTTAAAAAGAGAATGAAAACTTGTTACTCTATAAAGTTACTTTCAATTAAAATTGCCTCAATAAATTAACTCACCAGGAGTTGATGGAGTGGATCTCTTGATTCTGATACAGGGATTATATACGGCACGGGGCCATTTTGACACATGTTGTATTTCCTGAGAATCTGATGAATCAGCCTTGGTTGAAGAACTCGGTGAACCAGCTTTAGGAGTGGAATAATAACCTACCACCTAAATTGTTTCTTTCATAATGTTTCTCTTCTTCTTCCCAACCCGGTCAACAGGTTTATTCAATATGGCCTCAGGATATGACGCTATCCAGTTTTCAGCATACCATATGGTCAAATTGCTTACCGATTCAGTATTTGGTAAGTCAAAGACTGCCCTAGTCCTTTCCATAGCCATTAGCAACCATAGTTGCCGAGAAACCATTGGATGCTGCTCTGATCTGACGTGAACTGGAGGAGATAAAACAGTTGTTTGTAGACACTTGAATTGGCATGCAAATTGATATCGATCATAGGCCTCACATATAATTTCCCCATCAATTCTAGTTGTCAATACACTATCTCTGCAGGCCAACATATAAGACCTCTGTTCCATGCTGGCTGATCCATCGTCAACAAATCACCCTGTCAGCGGATTTCCAAAGGAAAAGAAGTGGAATTCCTTATGAATACCCATACTTGACCTAATATCATAAGCATTGAGGTACAAAGGACAAATTCCAGAGAAGGCCTGACCATATGGCCTGAAAGAACTTCCGGGAATCTGTATTCCGTTTTGAACAACATATGTCTGGAAGTGAGTGGCGATCCATCCCCATAAAACTTGGAATGGTCCCACTAATCTCAAAGGAGACTTACCCATATAGACATGGAGTAAGCTCCTGTGAATCTTTGCCAAAACTGGGGTAGCCAACCCCACCATATTCCTCTCAGCCAACTTGGATGCGATAACAGAGGTCCCAGGCCTGACGCCTCCCTTAGAATCTCTAAATGGAAAAACATAGACACTGATCCATAAGGCTAAAAAGCCTGCCAGACAGGTATTCTTCAGGATTTTATGATTCACTTCATACCCCCATTTCTCAAACTCTTCTGCTTCTAGAGTTGACCAGAATGTGCCAGGAATACATCTCTTATCTGCTCTAGGGCAGCTAGTAGGACGAGTACAGGGGGGCCCCTTTTCCCTATTCTTCTTGAGAAACACATTCATCCATATCTCTGGATGAATATCCCCTCTATAATAAGTCATTGAAGTCTTTATGATTTTGATCTTATGATAAATCTTCAATAACTCTCAAACCAAATCTGGAGTCTTCTCTAGATCATTCATGGTTGCCTTTGGAGGGATGAATTCGTCATACATATCACCCAGGATTGGAACCCCTGAGATCTTGTAGACATCCCACAAACTAATGCCTACTTCTCCATGGGTCAGATAGAAAGAATTAGTTTCCGGGCTCCAGCGGATAAGAAATTCCAGTGTAAAATTAGCATTCCTATAAACATATGACTGCCCAGCCCAAACAGCTTCATAAATTGCAGCTCCCTTTAGATCCTCGATAAACTCTTCATAGGTTTGTCTCACCCAATAAGCCCACATCCAAGTTGGCTTCACCCCTCCTCCAGAACGGAATTCCCATTTCTCCTTCCAGCCTTTGGATTGATCCATCTGAGAGTTTTGAAAGACTGAAGGATAACAATGTGGTTGCAACTGAGGCTTGTGAAGTTTCAGATCTAGAGCACATGAGCTATGATGCATTATATAAGCTTTCTTTATTGTTCCATCATTTGAAAATGTTCCTGCGATTGAGACATTCGCTGAAGAAAAGTTGGTATACGACTGAAACCAGGAAGGTGGGAGATAGTTCTTTGCCTCTGGAATATTGACATCTTGCAAGTGAACATGGCCATACAGAGGTAGATAAATGCTCTGTGGGGAATCACGATGATATTTCTTCAGATGCTTAGCCAAGTCCGGAAGAGTGATTTCGCAGATGGAATAGTAATCATGGCCAACAATGTCCATCATCCCATCAATTCTTTTACACTCTAGTTCATTAGCCGTTCCGATTCTCTTTGGAGCCATTTGATCTGCAAAATAGGTGAATAATTAACTCTTAAAGAATGTTAATTTTTCATAAATTTTTTGAAGGATTTGAAGAAATTGACTAAGTCATTAAGGCATGCAATTCCCATAGTTGGTGCGCAAGTATTCTTCAGTCGCACAAGTATTGGTCGCACAGGTATCACCACGCAAGTCTAAATACCTTAACAGTAGTGCGACACAAGAAAAAGAAGAGTGGACGAGCCAAAGGCCAAGAGCCAAGCTGCGCGCTGAGAGCAAGAATTCTGTGAGAGCTGAGTGTGTTGCGCGGAATGAAGCCCCCAATTTATAGACGTGGACATGACCCTGCGTGCCGTACCCTATGCGATCAAAGGCTGTATCCCTGCTCGCTAGACCCTGGGCGCCCGAAGCTCATTTGTTCGCCCTACCCAACGCGCCCCAAGTTTCTTTTGATTCTCGATTTCCTCAGAGTCAAATCCGCATTTCTTTTGGATCCAACACTGAGCGGGGGACTTTTTTTGACGCTCCTTTCATCACAAAATCTAAATATTTGAAAAGGGAACTATCTTAACTCAATGTGATTCAACCTTTGGACAAATATCAAAAATTGACAAAGGAAGGAATAAGAATAATGTTGCACAAGGGTCGCACAAGTTCTACGATGGTCGCGCAAGTACACTTGTGTGACACAATGGTCACACAAGTACACTTACACGCCCTACGTAATAACCGCCCGGGGTCTTCTCTAGCCTATAAATAGACCCTGTGGTCCCCACCATTTCGGAAGGAATTTTTTTCCAGAAACTCAGATTTGAGCTCTCGGATCCCTAGTCTCTTCTCAAAGAATTCGAAACACTTCTAATGTAATTTCTTACCTAGAACGGAAGATCTAAAGAGGGGGAGGAAGGAATAAGTGTTGAAACTCATCAACACTTGCACGCCTGAGTGGCCATCCCTTAAGGGAAATGGCCACACTTGCGCACCGCCTAACTCCTTCAATAGAACTTGCGCGCGACTCTTCTGGAAGAACCTCAAGATGATTCTAAAGGCTTTCACAAAGATTCGTTCAAGTATTACCCTTCTGGTTAACTGTCGCGCTAGTACCCATGTGTCACGCAGGTATACCTGTGCGCCCACGCATTACCAGTGCGCATGCCAGGACTTGCGCGCCCCTACCTTTTTGGGTTCCCTTCTTGCCCATTTAACCCTTCTTATGCCATTCCACCTCTCCTATTCAAGATTCAGTCTTCAAGACACTCTTCAATTCCATTTATGGAATGATTTCTTGATTTGACTTCCTTGTCTAAAAGTAATTCTGAGGAATATCTCTCAAAACCTAGTGATTTACACATCTTTATGTCACTAAAGATTGAGATTTCATTGATTAAACCTCATCCTTTAAAATGAGAGAACCCCTTAACCTGGGACTCCTTTTCAGGAATAAGCCCCAGTCATAATTTTCAAATCTTGGCATCCTCCTTAGGAGTAAGCCCCAAGTCCTCATTAAACTGGGCCTCCTTTTCAGGAATAAGCCCCAGTAATAATTCTCAAATCTGGGTATCCTCCTTAGGATTCAGCCCCAACCATAATTCTCTTAACCTAGGATTCCTTTTCATAAGTAAGCCCCAGTCTCAAATAAGGGCATCCTCTTCAGGAGTAAGCCCTAAATCCCTTAATTTTTAAAGTCCCTTAACCTGGACCTTCTTCTTAAGAGTAAGCCCCAGCCTTAATCTCTCTTAACCAGTCCTAATTTACTTTTTGATCTGGTGTAAAACCCAATCATAAGTCCCCTCCTAATTTGGGCATCCTTTTCAGGAGTAAGACCCAAATTAGAGTATCCAAATCTCTATAAAGTACATATACCTTTATAGACCTTGTTCCTGGATTTCTTCCCTGAAGTAAATCCTAATATTCATCTATTTTGGGAAGTCATAAACACATAAGCCCAACATCATTTCTTATGATTGCATATTTCATGGCACAATTGTCTGATTTTTTACCAATACCTCTTGTTTCTCACACCGAGCATGACTCATGTGAGCCTAGAGTGTAAAAGTAATTATGACATCCTTCTTTGAGCCATCAATCATAAACATCATACTCCCTTACTCGAACTACGTGGGTTCTGATTCCTTTTCTAAACAAAGGATATGTAGGTAGTCCATCTGCGGATTCGATCCCAACTCTGAAATAATCCATGTTCTTCTGAATGAAAATAAACTTCAAGTGCCCCACTGAGTGGCTTTAAAACCAGCATGGTCATCATAATGACCAAGATAAATTTATATAAATGTGTCGAAGGATACCGTTGACCAAGAATCTCTAATAAATACAGATGATTGTCTATCGATGAAGAACCTCAAATACATATAAAATATTCTCTAAATTTCCTACATATCAATCATTGATTGTCAGATCTAAAGGAAAGCTCATTTTATACTTGGTAATGTATTAAGAATTCACGAACATAACTTAAATTGATAAAGAGAGTCTCAGAGTAGACAATAATTCCCCTCAAAAAGGTGTGATGAGTCCGACCTCCCATCCTCACGACCAATGCCAATTCCTAGGAATCATCAGTCCACAAACTAATGAGCACCTACCTTTGGAATGTAGGTCCAAATGGATGTGGAATCATTGGATGTTTC